>JANXHW010000002.1:35798190-37172356 GCA_026170595.1 Plestiodon gilberti rubricaudatus
AGGAGTGAAAATGCGCCGCTGAAAGTGCTGCGTCGGAGTGGGGTTCCAGTGGTCTGGCAGTCCAAGTATCACCAGCAGTTGGCCGAAGTACCACTGGTGGTACTAGTACCACTGGTTGAGAACCCCTGTGTTAGAACGATCCAAGCAAAAAGTATATTTAAGGGCTAATTTGGTTCCTTTCTCAAGTAAGTATAATACTGTTGAAAGTATATTTATATATAAAATATTTCATATGTCTTTGTGTATGTACACTTTCTCCTCAAACCCTTATCAATATGGGTGGATAAGTAGGAAAGGTAATGTCAGAAAACTGAGAGGATGGGAAAGGTAATAGGTTGTGTTTGAGAATCTAAGATCTTTAGGAGGAGCGATGAGAATCTGAGGAGCTAGTGTCACTAGAATTGGGAGGGACCATAGTTCCATCACATGCAGAAGATCCCACGTAAAGATGAGAGGAAAACTTCCTCTCTGAAACTCTAGAGAGCCCCTGCCAGTCTACAATACTGAGCTCAGGGCTCATGAGAGGGGGTAAAGGGAGTAATTTGTACCTGGGCCCAGGGTCCAGAAGGGGACCCAAGAAGCAAATGAGGGGGCCCGGAAGCTTTCCTGTCTGCGGGAGGCACACGTCGTGCCTGTGGGAGGCATGTGTTGTCACTCTGTAACAAAAAAAAGGATCGATCCCTGCTACAGGCAGCCTTCACTGGCTCCAATGATGACGACCTGGGCCTGGCCTCCAAGTCCCACAAGGCAAAGTGGCGCAGCGCTACTACAGGGGCCTGTGTGCTGTGAGGGAGAGGCATAGCTCTGTTCCTGTGGCCGCTGGAGTTTCTTGCATTCTGGTGGCAAGCCTGAACATTGGAAAAACAATTTGTGTGGAAAGCTGCAATGCAAGGCTGGGCTAACAAAGGCTAGGGTGGCCTGGGTACGTTTATTTGTCATATAGTTATTTTATCAGTACTGTGAATTCTTTCTCCTTAGCATAAACAAAAATGTTCAAAAGAAGGCCAGGAAAGCTCTTTTTGTAAAATAGACAGTAAGTTTATCCGTGTTGTGAATTCTTGGCATAAACAAAGATGTTAAAATGTGCTTTGTTATCTCTGATCCTCTTTTATTTTATGGTATTTATTTATTTAAAGGCTGCCAATCCCACCCCTTCTGGGCCTGATCTGCCTACCGCCACCCCGTTCTGCTCATCCCCGTTGCCACCCTGTCCCGTTCCGTCCCCTCCCCCTTTGGGAAGGGGCCCAAAAGAAACTTTGTACCCCCTGATAAAATTCCTCTCACAGGCCTTGACTGAGCTAGATGGACCTATGGTCTAACTCTGTATAAAGCAGCTTCCTATGATTCCCCCTCCCTCCCCCCCAGGATCTTCAATGGAGAAGAGGCATGACAAGACTGATAGCATACTAATCAGACTTATATGCCTTGTGATGTGAACAGCTAGTAAACCAATTCCTTCTACCACACATATTTGTGTTATTAACATTATTTCAAACACTTTAGCTTGAACTGACACTAGTTGAAGAACTGGCTTGTAACATTACAGCAGCAATAATTAGTTATTTTATGGTGGGAAGAGTAGACAGCTGCTATAATATATGTACTGGTTTTACTGTGTGTGTATTGGTCAGTCTAAAGAAAGAGATGAAACTGGTATAAACCGACATTGCACAAGATACCACTGATCTATGGGGTAAACTACAGCATATGTTATGGCAGCTGCATGGAGTGCTGGTAATGGGACAATGCTCAGTTCTGGGTTGGGGGGGGGGCAGCAACTGCATCACCACAATGTATGCAATGACTCTGAGTAGGGCATAAGAAAAGATAGCAAGGAGGGTGGCGGATGAAGTGGATAGAGGATAGGAAGTGAAGTTGGTGGAAGCAAGCGGCTTAGGAAAGCAGATGTGGAAGAAGCAGAAGCCAAGGAAGGTAACATAGGCAAGACCTAAGGAGTAGGAC
This sequence comes from Plestiodon gilberti rubricaudatus, assembly GCA_026170595.1. Classification (NCBI taxonomy): domain Eukaryota; kingdom Metazoa; phylum Chordata; class Lepidosauria; order Squamata; family Scincidae; genus Plestiodon; species Plestiodon gilberti. The sequence goes on from JANXHW010000002.1 coordinate 35,800,153, forward strand.
ACAATTGGGTGTGTGATATATTGGCCATCATCTTTTAGCAAAGAAAAGCAGAATGCATTCTCTCTAAAATGAACGAATACAATGGTAATAGCAGTCTTTGAACAGGAAGGCTGTATATAAGGCAAGTGAAAGAAGGAACGGAGGAAGTAAAGGCTAAGAGAAAAGAAGGTGGGGCAAAGACAATTAAAAACAGGAAAGGGAAATTGGAGCTTGCACTTGCCCACTCACTCAGGTATAGCCTATCATTATATATCATTCATTTTTCTGTATATATTCCCACCACTTGCTAGGCATCTTTGCGAAGATACTGTATTACATTTGAAAGCTTGTGTGGAAAGATTAGAAATATTTACCGTACTTGTAGCCTGTAGCCAACATTTTGCCTATATACACTCTGAATCAATAATCCACGTGAGATTTCCACTCTTCCCCATATGCTGTTTATCTTATTATTCTGTCCTTCGCGTCTTTTCCTCACCCATCTCTAGCTTGCCAGTGGTTTCCCCTGCCTCTCAAAGAATGTGTGAGCTGGTCGTCCCATGATGCTTCCTGATTGTGCAGTGGTCTTGTTGACACAGTTCCTCCACTGAGAAATGACATGAGCTGGGCTTCCATGCCAGCAGGCAACATGGTAAAGGAGAGAGAGGGAAAGGACAGCCACTTCCGACACCAATGTATAAAATAGGACTGACTGTCTCCTCTCACTTCTCACCCATGTTGATGTCTGTCTCTCTCTGTCTCTCACCTGATGCATGCACTACTCCAGAGGTTCCCAAACTGGGGCGTCGCGATGCTCCAGCTGGGAGCAAAGGGTCACTATGCCCTTAAGGGGTGTGACGACCCGCAGTGATGTCGATGGCGCATCCAGGATCGCACTGCCACCTCCGTGGACTAAAAGTGGGCGTTTTACCTTCCCTGGTGACTTGGGAGGTCCTCTGGGGTGTGTGGGGAGCCGAAACTGAAAGTGGGTCGTAATCGCATTGGAGGGCCGCTCCGACGCTAGGGGAGGCTTGCAGAGGGGTTCGCAGGCTCCCTACACCCCCCTGGAGGAGACCTCCAAAGCCTCCAGGGAAGGTACAATGGCCACTTTTAGTCCGCAGTGACGTGATCCTGGACGCGTCGTCGCTACTCCTGGGAAGGCCCCGCTGCCACTTAGGGCAGCAGAGGCTCTTCCCAGGAGTTTGGGAACCACTGCACTACTCCCTCTCTGATGCATGCACTGTTTATATTATTTATAATGATATAAAAAGTAAATATTTACAATCCACAAACGTAAAAATACATTTTAGATGTAACGTTTTGAAATACATTTTTTGTTTCTTCATTATCTTTGTCATTTTACATTTTGTATTCTTTATTTTCTCTTATTGTTTACTTACATCTCTCATGAAATGTTTTTCTGGTCATCTGTTTTTCACAGTTCTTGGGAATCCTTTTGAAATGTTGCAATTTTCTGATGTGGAATATTCTAACTTTCTCAGACTAAAATCTTAAAACATAGCTAGTTCATAATTCTAGTTCTTGCAGGGCTCTTGAGTATGAGTTTTCTGGGGCTGCTTACTTTTAATGTTTAATTTTAGAAAGTGCTACTTCACGTTCTCCTGTTTTACAGATGGTAAATTTTCAGTCCATTTTCAATGGCATATGGGAAGGGTACATCCTCTCGCTTCTTGTCAAATGCGTCGATTGAAATGTCTATTGAACACTTGTGCCTTTTTTGTCACTATTTACAGGTTTACCATCTGCACCTATCTGAAAAGTAGGTCAGCTGTTAAGATTTAAACAATACTACCTTATTTTGTTTTGACTGTATTTTGTCTTTACTTTGTCTTTAAATCTCCTTTATTCAGTACAATATTAACTACTAATTCGTATTCATAACCATTTCCCTGATATCTATTTATATTCTCTCACACACACTCACACGAGTATGATAGGGATTTTTTTTTAAACTTCTCTCTGAATTTTATCCTTTAAACTGGAATGCTTTTCCTAATAATGCATTCCCCATCCTTATGAAATCATTGCATTTATGTATTTAATATGTTCTTAGAATAATTCTCAAATGTCCAACAATTTTCATTTCAAAATTTTTGTTCCCAGTTATGCTAACTATTCCTTTAATCACTGAGTTTATCCTTTTGATTTTGATCTTGAAAGAAAATTGGATGCTAGATAATAAAAATACCCCAATCCTCTATTTCTCCTAACTTCAGTTCTTCATATTATATATTATTCACATTGCTATTCTAGCCATAATAAAGTGTATTTCTGTCATTTTCCTTTTGTCAGATCCAGATGTTTGTCTATAAGTATCTTGTTCTATTAGAACTTGGCCTCTAAAATATGCCTTTTTTAATTACTGGAGTTGCAAATGGACTACATTGAACACACCTGGTATCCACAGGAGTCCCAGTTTGATTCGAACTCCACAGTCCTAAAGCCTCCTAATTGTTCTGTGAAACATATCTGTCCTATAGAGGTTTGATTAAGTGGACTGGAGATGACTGACATATGCCAATCTCTTATTCACAGTTGAATATGTGCAGCAGCAATGCTTGAGCCCATTCAAGGTGACATTGGATGAATGACCTGGTTTGCTATATAGTATTAAGCTTTTGGGGCAGGTAGTTAGTCTTGTTGAACATTTGCAGATCATTTTGGGATTGGCAAAATATATTGGTAAATTCCACCCAAGTTACGTAATTGTGAAACATCACTTATATCTGCTTTCGAGACCTAAATATTTCATGTATTGAATTCTTGAGGTTTCTGGTATATGGCAATAGCATATTTAAAAAAGCTTAAAAAATATTTTCTTTTTGTGAAACACAGGACTCTGCTGATGGCTATATGAGTAAAACACATTTCCAAGTGAAAGGTGGAAGCACGTCATCAGGCATAGGAGAGGTTACGAATGAGAGTGATGCAGTAACATTTACACATTGTGTGGTAAGCACAGCCTATTTAATGTTTTTATTGATGGCATTTTATATTGCAATTTTATTGTTGTACTGTACACTGCTTTGAACACTGGAAAAGCGCTATATAAATCTTTTTAAAAAATAGATAGATATTGACCAAAAAAGAGCACTTTGCAATACTGTAACTTAACTCTGTGATATTTTGGTATTCCTTGATTTCAGCAACTGAGTTATCAGTGGATATGAATTATGTTCTTTGGATTGAGAAGTAAGTTTAGAACTTCTTACCCAAAAAGACATATGCTCACCTTGGAGAGATATTGCTCTTTATATCAGATACCCTTTAAAGAATAAAGGAGAACACTACAACCAAAGCTAGGCCCAGGGCCAGTTCTGAAAAGTGTGTTGATTGTGTCCTTTTTTCTGGCAATGCTGCGAACCTGCAGGCCTCCCCACACCCTCCAGAGTCCGCAGTAAATACCCTCCCCCCATTTTGGGTTGTTTTTTCCCTGGTGGTGGTGGTGATCCCCGGGACCGCCACCATGCTGTCCCTGCACCCATTTCCTCCCATTAGGTGTACATTTAACTTCTGTTGCAAATATACACCCTAGGGTAAAAATGCCTTAAGGGGACAGATTATGATTGCAATGGTGGGTTGTGACACACCACTTTAAGAACCACTGGTCTATAGATTGGCATTAATCTTGGATCCGTAGGCCTGAAAAAGAGACTTGTAGGGACTACCGGTAGTCTTCAGTATTCGAGTCTGCATCGCTACCATCCAACCGTTGCTATCATTTTTCAGGTCTCCTCAAACAACCTTAAACCTCTCTCCTGCCCCTGTGTTTTGGGAGACGGTTAATTAATCAAAGATAAGAGGGAGCTGAACCTGCAAACGTGGTTTTTCAGGTTAACAGAAGTTGCTTGTCAGCAAAAAAAATTGTTCCCATTGTAGCATACTTCGGACCTTACTAGGGATCTGGTAGGACAAAGTAAACTGTTTGAACAACCAAGCAGCTAGAACTAGTACTAGGGCTGATCACACTGAGAAGTATCTCTGTGCTACTAAACCTAAATAACTTCAAAAATAGGGTATTAATTAGGAACAGCCTGGAGGGAAAAGTTAGGAAATTAAAGTCCATGGAATCAGCACGAAGACTGCTGAGGAATACGGTACCTTAGCAGAGAGACTGAATTTATGCATAGCCAAGAACAAAGAAGCAAAAAAGCGAGGCAGAAACCTGCTATGAATGCATGACAGGGTACAAGACTATATTCACACACTATAAAGGTATTCTCTAAAAAATGAGAATTCAGTCTAATAGTTACTAATAGAACAAAGCATTAGTTTTTGGCAGGCAAGATGAAATATTAAGTAGAAATTTTAAAAGCAAATTTAATACATTAAGATAGAAGAAAATATAAAGTTCTCAGGTACATCAGTGAAGCGTCACTGGATCACTGGAGTCATTGGAACTAAAATAAATAGCACATCAAAAGTGAAAAAACATTAATTAGATTAGCTGTCATGCTAATGAAGAAACTAGTGTGATTCTAAGTAACAGGGTAATCCTATGTATGTTTATATGGATGCAAGCTCCCTTGTGCCCAATGGGGATTTCCCCTTAGTAAATGGGAAAGCATTTCCCAAAGCATTTTGGATGCCCCTACTGTTTTGGTCCTAAATAGGTGCCTGTATGCCTGCACTAATGATGGTGTAATATCATATTGGTGAGGTTGTGTCTTTCAGTTTGGCTTGTAAAAACTAAGTGCACATAACTGGATGCAACATTTGAACATGAATCTACCTGTGCTTTGACATCTTCTGGAGCGAGACCTCTTGCATGTCCCTTAATTGTCTGACTTGAGGCTGGAGGAGTCGGGGAGTCTCAATGCTGGTTCTCTCCTTGTGGAACTCATTCCCTCAGAACTTGCTCCCTGTGCTCTCTCCCTTCTCTCCTCCTCTTGTTCTTTGAAGACTGGGGGTCCAATCCTATCCAACTTTAAAGTGCTGATGCAGCCGCAATGCAGCCCTGAGCTAAGGGAACCAAGGTTCCCTTACCTGGAAGAGGCCTTCGAGACTGCCCCCCCCATTACAGGATGCAGCGCATGGCCGCATCAATGCAGGAAAGTTGGATAGAATTGGACCCTTACTTGTTTTGTCAGATGTTCTAATAAACACTATTTTAGTAGATCGAAAACTATTTTTATTGTATTTATTGTATTGTAAATGTATTGTATTTACAATGTATGTATTTATTGTATTGTAAATATATTGTTTTATTGTATTTTAAAGAAGACTTTTAAAGTATTTGTATTGAACATACGTGTTTTTAAGAAACTTATAAAGTTATATTCTGCAGATACATGTTTTTAAACAGTTTTTAGCATTTTTCTGTTATTTTATGACCACAAATCCCGAAGATGATCCGATCTTGTTACACTGTTTTAGTGTTTACATTCTGTCTCTTGGGCTGTGTTTATTATGTAGTTTTTGTATCTCTGTTTTGTTGTTGTATTTTTTAGAAGCTATGTTGTAAACTGCCTTGAGTTTAGGTATAGGTCTTTTAAAATAAAAACAAATCTATTAGTATTAGCTTAATATTGTCCAGTTCAGCAGTGGTAACATAATGCCCATATTAGAACTAAAAGTCACGTAGCAGTGTGTGCTAGCTTTTGAGTCTCACAGGGCTCTTCTTCAGGCTGGATATTAAATAAAAAATGGGGTGGGAGAAGAGAAAAAATGCCGCTGGTGAAGGACATGATTGAAGTTTCATAGCTGTGACATTTTTTTTTACTTAAAAGCAGGGAGGGCTGGATTGGGTGTGTGAAGTTGGGAAAGGATTTAGTCCTTTCTACCCCTCTGTATTGTATCTTTTTTTCCCTCTCCTCTGTGGCTAACAGCAGTGGGGGTGGGGAGTGGGGAGGACTTACGCTGGGGAAACAGTGCAGGGAAACAGGTCACACCTGCGGCTGCTTTTAAGTTTTTTTTCTAAAAGTTGGAGTGTCCAGTCATGGATCTGCTGCATCATGTGTGGTTTGGTCCTCATTTGTCTTGTTTTTCACTGGTGTGATAAACCCTTTTGCAAGCATCATTAGCATGAAAATGTGGCTTCCACATTAGCTAGTTGTCTGGCTAGCAGAGCACGCAAGGTGCAGCCACACAGATAGCAAATATTTTAAAGGAGACACTAGATTATGACAGACTCTGCAAAGATGAGTGTTTTGTCTGTACCCTTGTCTCTTGTAAATTGGCTCTTTTAGTTTGTGCCAAGTGCAAAGAATCTTGGTATGCATCAATCCAGCAGTTCTCAAACTGGGGGGGGGGTCACGGCCCACCAGGAGAACTGCTGTTTTGTGTTGGCCCTTTAAGGGGCAGGAACAGTGGGACAGAGCGGTGCATCGATCCTGGGGATCACGCCGACGCCGGGGGGGGGAAGGTGTCCTTTCTGAGCTCACTGGGGGTTCTGATGGCTTCCAGAGGGTGAGAGCTTCCCCAACGAGTTCAGAAAGTAACTCTTGTTTCCTACAGCGGTCCTGGAGCAAAAGAATCCCCCCCCCCATTTTTCTTCATGTTCTTTTAGGGCACTGGGGAGAGGGGCCAGCTATAGGTGTACTCTGCCGCAGAGGGTAGCTGCTAGGTGGCGAGTTGGGAAGGGACTGGAGGTGGAGACCTAGGGGAGAGCAACAGACTCTGGAAAGCATGTACTGAGCTGAGTCGAGTAACATAGCTACCATTGACTGAGCAAACGACACTTATAGATGCCACGTTGCCTCTTCCCGCTCAGTATGGTAATTGGAGAACTGTGGGGGCATGGTGGCAGCAGTAGAGGCTGGTCTAGCAAACTGCTACAATGGACTGATCGAAACAAACTGAAAAACAAAAACCAGAGGAAAACACTGTAGGTAGAGACTGCAGACCAATTCACAACACCAGAATGAAATTCTTGGTTGCCACGGCAACCATTTTTGTGGGTTCTATATCATTGTTTCTCAAAGTTCTCCCCGTGAGGTTGGGAGAACCTTGAGTACTTGAGGGGTGGGGACAGTACTTGAGGGGCAGGGATCATGGTGGCAATCCCGGGGATCGTCGCCAGAGGAAAAATGATAGAAAAAGTGCTTTTTGTACTTATTGGGGCCTCCGGAGGGTGCGGGGAGGACTGCAAAGGGGGCCACGGGTCTCCCCACACCCTCTGGAGGACCTGGTAAGTACAAAAAGCACTTCTTTGAACATCTCCCCCCCCCCCCCCCGTGGCTGCCATGCTGTCCCCGTCCCTTAAGGTGGCAGGGGAAGCATCCGGTTCTCCTGGTGGGTCATGACCAACCCGTTTGAGAAATGCTGTTCTATATAAATAGTATTTGTCCCAAATAATATTGGACAAAGAAGCAGTGGTCACTTGAACACTGTTCAAAATGCACAGACCTCTTGCAAGGCAGAGAGTGGACAGAAAGAAAAACATAGTAGCCTTCAGTAAAGCTGGATGCTTATTTAGATGATGCATTAGGTATAGAGAGGCAATAGAAGCCAATTGGGTAGTATTACCTACTGGTTGAAAGGCATATTTTCCTCATTATCAGGTGATAGAAGCTTATCTTCCTCCAGTTTTAAGATTCTCCAAGATTCAATATTCTCCAAAGCAGACAAAATTTGCAGACAGTTGTCTTGGTCTGTTGCACCTGCCCCCCCTTCATGGGGGTAGTTTACATTGTATAGGTTTGGGAACGACATCTGGGCTTGCCCTGGATGAGAAAATGATCTCCATCACATACAGTTTTTTTTTTTATAGATTACTGGGGTGGCTTGTGGTACACTGGAAGGGTCATAGGGTCCCTTGGCGTTACCCTGCCTCTTTTGTCTTGTTCCTTCCCCCAGCACCCAGGGCATTTACAGGGAGGCCCTCCTCTGCTTCTGCCACAGGCCGCTAGGACTAGCTGGTTGTTCTCCTGGTCTCTGGCTGGTATCATAACCCCTATGTGGTCTGGTCACCGGACATCCTCCTGTTTTGCTCTCCCCAACGTATGCATCGTTGTCCTTGTCCGCTGCTCAGCCCCAGGCTCCTTCTCTGGTCCTGCTTCCTTCCCTCCTGGCCTCACCACCCCCTTCAATGCCTGTACTATTCCTTCCGTCCGCTTCTCTCTCTCTCCTCATTCTCTGCATTGCTTCTGATATAGTCCACTCTTGCTTTTCTTGTTTTGCGTCCTTTGCCTCTTCTGCAGTCTGTATGTCTGTCTCTCTCTCCCCCTCTTTCCAATTCCTTTCCCCCTCTCAATTCATCTCATGCTCCGCCTCCTTCCTCATCTGCTCCCCTCAATCTCCCTCTTCTCTGTCAATGATGCAACGATGCAGATGATGGGGTGAGCAAAAAAGGAGGATGTCCGGTGAACAGACCGCATAGAGGCTGTGATACCAGCCCTTTCTGTCCCCATGCCATGTTCCAGCTTCCCCGCTTGTGCATATTAGTCGAGGTCTGACCTCAGCCAGCTCTGCTCTGCCAGGCTGCCACATGGTCCGTTAGAAAAAAGATCCAAACAGTAGCAGCAGTGGGCAAAAGTAATTTAATTTGTTTGCAAAGAGCTTCTTGCACCTTAAGACTTTTACATATTGCCTATGTGGCTTCCATCATGCTTTTCTCCAGCAGCAACTTTTTCTCTTCCCTTCTGGCACCACCAACCTTTTTTGAGGATTAATAGTTTTTACATAAGCAAGCCTAACACAATTTTACTGGAACATTTGCCATATTGATGTTTTATTGGTAAACAGAACAGGTAATAACTCTTACCTAGTAACTATTAGCAGAGCTGTGGAAAGAGCAAACTCATTCACAGCAGAGTTAAGTTACACAAAGCGTCTTGATATTGCAAATTAAACCAGAAGTAAATTGTAATGGCTGCTTAGGCAAGGAGACATAAGACAGCAACACAGGAAGCAAAACTGAGAAGTCTAGTCAAAGTAGGAGAGAGCAATCCACAAGCCTTTAAACTAAGAACATAAGAAGAGCCCTGCTGGATCAGACCCAAAGGTCCATCTAGTCCAGCTTCCTGTATCTCACAGTGACCCACCAGATGCCTCAGGGGAACTAGGAACTGAATAAGTAACTGCTCCCACTACTGATGGGGATGAACACATATACCCAAACCGTGTTATTGTACAAGTCTAGTTCGCATGCTGTCGCTCTTCCAGAGGCATCGCTATGGTGGGGGTGGTATTGTAAGTTCCTCCCCGTCCTAGTCCCCGTTTACTCTCTGTTACAAAGGGGCCCCGCCCCCTCGTCACAGCCATTCAATGTGGCGAAGGCAACGGGCAGGACTCCCGTTGCCTTCGCTGCACTGAATGGCTGCGATGGCGAGGGGGCGGGACCCCTTCATAAAGGAGAGTAAACGGGGACTAGTACGGAGTGGAACTTACAGTACCGCCCCCACCATAGCGATGCCTCTGCGCTCTTCCAACAATAACCTTGCTTACATGCTGGGGCTCTAGTGTGCACGTGAGCTTTGTGCAGAGAGGGGATGCCTCATTTGCCTCTGCATTGAAAATGCACATATTCTTATTACAATTCTGGTGGAAATGGGTATGCAGAACGTTCCCTGCCATTAAAGTGAATTTAACAGTCTCTGCATGTGCAAAGTTCCATGTACACATTGGAGCTCCCCTGAGTTTTGGATTGGGGTAATTATCATTAAGTTGGCAAAGAAAAAAAAAGATCCTAATCTACTAATAGTCCTAGAGAAAATAAATCACACTGCTTCATCAGTCTTTCCTTTAGAAAGCTAGGGAGTATAAGTTGTGCATGCTAATAAAGTAAATGTGTTAGATAAGATCGTGACTTTCCTTTGCCTCCTTTGTTCAGACTGGCCAGAGGGATCTTCAGATAGATATTAATAGTGTTCTAAAATGCTGTTTTTGTTAACTTGATTAACATTATTCCAGAAATGTGAATACTATTTAGTAACAAGTCATAAGCAAACAAAATCATGTATGGTCTGCTCCAGTCACTAAAGTGGGGTAATATTTTTTTCGTTTTATTAGAATTAGAAACAAAATGTGTCAAATTCAAACTACCGTATTTATTGGCGTATAAGACGGCACTTTTTTGTCTACATTTGTGACCCGAAATAGTAGGGTGCGTTTTATACGCCAATACTAAAAAATCCCTTTTTCCCCCTTGCCCGTTTTAAAGCATTTTCGGGCTTACCGCGTTTTTCCGGAGCCTGAGAGCTCCCTTGTGCTTTCTTCCCTAACTAATCTATCCGATCTACAGCTGTTTGTCGGCTTTAATTTATGCACGTGCATGAGTTGAGCTTCTCAGCAGCCAGCAGAGGGCGCTGTGCTCAGTTCAGTTCAGCTGAGCTGCCGAGGGCCTGCTCTTGAATGCAGCATGGGTAAGCTTCTGAACTGGGCCTAGTTGGGAGGCTTTGAAAACTGCATAGGTGGGGGAAAAGACTTGAGTCTGGGGTTTTTGTATTTGGGATTTATGTTTACTTTGGAAACTGTGCATAGGTGGGTTGGGGGGAAAAAGAGTTGAGTCTGGGGTTTTTTGTACTTGGGATTTAAATTCTGGTGCATTTTGTTCATGTGTCTTATTGCTGTGTGTTTTAAAAGAGATCCTGGTATTTATGTGCAATTTATGTAAATTAGCTAATTAAGCAGCCAAGCAGTAAGTGGCCAAGTGGCCCAAAAATGCTTTAAATCTTTTTTTCTTTGAAACCCAGGGCCAAAAGGATGGTGCGTCTTATATGCCGGTGCGTTTTATACGCCGATAAATACGGTATTAGTTTTTGCAGATAATCTCATCCATATAGTTTGTTCAGTCTGAACCTGATGTGTAGGTAAGATAGGAAAACTGCTTTTCTAGAGAAAAGAGTACTATAGGTATGTCTCCAGAGTACATACTGACACATTCATGCAGAGCTGGTCAGTTATGCAGGTGGCAGTCTTAAAGATAATGGAAATAACTTTGAATAAATGTATTTAGGATCAGGATGTAAGACAGCATGTACCCACCACTTGTTGGTTGCTCAGTTTTAAGCATAAGAATATAAGTAAAACCCTTCTGGATTAGGCGAAAGACCCATCTAATCCAGCATCCTGTTTTGCACAGTGGCCCACCAGCTGCCTCTGGGAAGCTGTGGAGCCCTCCATTGTTGCAAACTGTTGTGGTGGGAGATGCTGGGCAGCCGCTGTGCTTCTGGTTGGGGTGACCTGGCAATGAGGTCAATCACTGTAAGTGGATGTTTGCATGCTGCTGCAGCTGGGACTGGCTGGCACCATAGTGGGTGGGGGTGGAACCACACCCGGGAGGGGGGTATAAGAGAAAGGGAGAAGAAAGAGGAGAGGCAGTAGGAGACCAGGGGATACAAACTGGAGGGAGAGAGATGATGAAGTAGGAGCTGGAGGAGAGAGAGAGAGAGAGAGAGAGAGATTGAGGGAGAGGGAGAGAGAGGGGGAGAGGAGGAAGTACAAGCTGGAAGCGAGAGGGATGAGGGAGAGGAAAGAGATGAAGCAATTGACAGAAAGGAGAGAGGCAAGCAAGAGATGGAGAAGGGAGAGTCCAGGTGGCGAGAGGTGGTGAAAGAGGAAAATGGGAGGTGTGGCTGGAGGCATGAGGGAACACAGGAGGAGACAGGGCAAAGGTGGTCGGAGTGGGCAAGGAGAATCAGAGAGAGGCCTGGATCCAAAGGGGCAGCAGTCAGCAAGGAGCAGGAAGAGGTGGTTGGCAGGAGCCTCAGCAGTAGAGGGAGCAGGATACGAGAGGAGGTGAGGCAAGATTAACTGAGTTCAGGTGCAGGACAAAGCTGCTTCCTGGCTATGACTGGCCACTGGGCTTGGAGCTACAGGGCCATATCCAACCCCTGCTGCTTGGCGGCCCACTCGTTCCCCTGTTGTCACATCCCCACAGGCTGGCCTCAAGCCTCACCTGAGCCAATCTGGGCAGTGTAGCTCCGTGTAAGGGGCTGCAGCAAGGGTAACCCCAACAACTCTGGATGGTGATGGCTGGGGAGAGGCAAGACTGAGGCTCGTAAGAAGAACTGAGGCCTCCACAGGATTGCGTTAAGCATAAGAATAAACCCTACCATTGAGCATAGTCCTGTGGTGAGTCTGTTTGTAAGAAGAGGGGATCCTGAATCGTCAAGACATGTTCTTCCCTAGCATCTATGAGGTTAAGCTCCCTCCTGGGAGGAGGTGGAGCACAGGAGGCATGCTACAGAGGCCCACAATCAGGAGAAAAAGGCACATTTCTCTCCTGTCACTGCTCTCCTGCATCAAGTATTATAGGCATATAGCTGCTGAACCTGGAGGTAGCCAGCACATAGCCACCTTCATGACTAGTAGTCACTGATAAACCTATTCTCCATGAAGTTGTCCAATCCACTTTTAAAGCCAACCAAGCTAGTGGCCATGACTAGGCTTACCAGATCTCCAACCAGGACAGAGTGCTAGACCTTTAGGAGAAGGAATATGGGCAGGTGTAGCTTGTTAAACTTTAGAGCACAATCCTAGTCATGTCTACTCAGAAGCAAGCCCCATTGTGTTCAGTGGGGCTTGCTTCTGAGTAGACATGCCTAGGATTGTGCTCTAAGGTTTAACAAGCTACACCTGCCCACATTCCTTCTCCTAAAGGTCTAGCACTCTGACCCGGTTGGAGTTCTGGTAAGCCTAGCCATGACCACATCTTTTTGAAAGTTTAGCTTGATGCCTCCATCATTATGCCTGTGGTACCTGGTTGGCTGATTTCACTAGAATTGCTTAAAAAATACTATTTCATATCTTCTCACTTAGGTTTTTTGGTCTGATTGTCAACTTTATTTGCATTAGAAAATCAGAACTAGTGTAGAGACAAGAGGACAAATATGAGAAGGGTCTGCCTCATATTTTCTATAATTAGCACTTTTTCTTGGCAATAAAATGTGTCAGTGGTACTTTTATGCAACTTCTATTTATCTCAACAAGGCTTATGCTGAATCAAATGCACATTTTAGTTGTGCATGAAAATACTTAAAACTTGCTGTTACTGCTATTGTTAACTTCTATCGCTTTAGGAAAACATCAACATAACGTTAGTTTGCTGGTTATTAATTGTGGATAAAATTACCTTTATGGTAGTAAGTGTCAGACAATTATTGATCAATTTAACTGATTGGGTTTTAAGTGGTTAATTGGTCAATCAATTGACTAAACTCAAATAAATGTGTGTATATAGCAGTTTTTTTATTTTAGGTGCATGTTTGAGGGTAGTGAAGGAAGAAGATGATTTCTCTTGGTTTAAAGCGGTACATTAATTTGCATCTGACGTCTAACTTGGGATCCAACCAGAAGGAAAATCTGTAGTTAAGTTACTCTTACATTTGGCACCGGGAGCTTAGGGCTAGTGAGTCGTCTCGTCTTGATCCGTGTGATAGTGAGCCCTTCTAGGGTCCCAAGTCCAAGAGCTTTTGCTTCTCGTGAGTGTCACTGATTGATGGGAGAGGGTTTTTTAAATTGGCCGTTAGTTGATGGGGGAATTTTAATTCACTGTGAAAGTTGGTTAATTGCACTGATTGATCGATGAAAGGTTGCATTCCTATATATCAGTACTAGGTTTAGCACTTTTCAGATCCCCAAATGAGAGCCGTACTTCTCCAAATTTATCACCTGAAGGATGAAGCCAGAGATTATTCTTTGCAGTGCTTAGTAGATTGATTTAGTGTTACAGTAATTTGTATGTATGTGTGTTCTGTGTGGTTTACTTTGCTTCTTGTGGTAACTGCAGACGGAATGAGTCAATGTGGTATAAGTTTTTAAAGTGCAAAGATATCAGCTGGCAGGTTGTGGGTGCAGAGCATGACCTCTCCATTTGAAAGTGAAACATCAGTTTTTCCTCCAGGCTGGTTAAATGTATGTACTTCCACTATGGTACATCATTTTATATATCTGTGTAAATGGCTCCCTGCAGAGTCAACGTGAATGCCACCCACATGAAAAGTGTGGGACTGAGGTCATCAAATTAATTGTATCAGCAAAGTTTTACTGCATATAGCATCGCAGATGTAAATATTCAAATTCTCAGTTATTATTAGTCACTTTCTCCAAACAAACTAGTGCATTTGGAATTAAAAATCAAACCATCCTCATTTTTGTGTAGAAGTAAATAGTTTTAGTGTCCTGAAATGTAAATATTTGCACAGCCACAGTATTTGTGAGAGTAAAAAAAGAAAAATCTTAAGAAACGTTACTTAACAAAATATGTAAACAAATTTAAGGGAACGCAGCATTCAGTAGGAATGTGAAATGGATCTTAAGGAAAAATAACTACTCCCAAGTATTTTTTGTATAACTAAATCAGAATTCTCAGTGGTTAATTTTGCTAGAACCCTAAATTATTGTTATGGGTTTGCCCACGAGATCTTTAATGGTCAGTAGATGTTTCCTCAATGGGAGCAAATGGTTGGAAGGTATCTGGAGATGTCTCTTGGGTGTTTGGCAGTAGAGCTTAGAGGAGGTGACCCCTTCTCAAGCTTAGGGGAGGGCCTGGTGTGTGCGTGCGCGCTTGCGTGCATGTGTGCGTGTGACACTAGATTGAACAGTGAACAATCGCATTTTGGAACAGAGAGAGAGAGAGCGCAGAAGGCAGGAAGGCACATTGAGGTGCAAGCGTATCTCCCTCTTGGGATCTGATGTGACATAGTGGGTCTGCTGCCTGGTAGGATTGTATGTGCTGTTTGTTTTCATTTATTCTCTTCTTGTAAATAAAGCATATATTACTAAACCACCATAAATCTCTAGTGTTCTTCTTCCTCCTAAGGAAACCAAAACTGCAGAAGTGCTATCCCTCCCCCCTTCCTCAATTTCTCACTGCTTGGGAAAATAGGCTACACTGTATAGCAACCATATGTTTATTTAGGAAAAGAATGACATTGTGAATCACACTTTGTATTTTTGTGTTTGTAGCTTGTTTGAACTCTGAGTCTATTTTCTTTAGCTAATCTGTGCAGAAGCTATTCCATGTGCTTTCCTTTGTTCAAAAATGGTTTAAGGGCCGGTTTTCTGCCTGCTGGTTTAACTTGGCTCTGGCTGTTTTGTCAGACAGGCTCATATTGGAGTAGGATAGTCCTTCAGTACCCAAGTCTGAAGTCCTTAAGGATATTGGTCTCAAACATCAACATTTTTCTTTCTCCTTTCTGGACAAGACCACTGTCATTGTGGTTCTGGTTAACAGACCTTATGTTTATCTTCAGATTATTCTGGTGAAGACAGGACCCGACCAAGACCTCCTGATGCCAGAGGCCAAATCCTCCTGTTTCTGTGCAATCCAACTGCCATTCCTCTTCCTGTTCTATGGATATGAAAAGGAAGAGGGAAAATTGAGCATAGGAGAGCAGAATGATGCAATAGAGTATCTCCAGTCCTGTGTGAAGGACTAGAGATGATTCCCCCCCCCCCCCCCCAGATTTACAGGATTTATTTCTCAGCCTGTAAATATTTTTGCTGCCTGTTCTGTGTTGTCTAGTGCAGGAGATCTCAACCCCTTCCTGGCCGAATACTACCTCCAGCGCCACTCTCCTGCTGCGTACCACTGGAAGTGACTGGTGATGACACCATCGCCAGTTACTTTTGGGTTTTCAGGTAAACTCAGTTAGGAGGCTCTGGGCTGGTGGGAGGGCCCTTCTCAGCGTTCCCGAGAGGCTCAGCCAAAGTCAGGAGCCTCTCGGGAGCGAAAACGCACTGCCAAAAGTGCCACATCGGAATGGGGTTCTGGCGGCCCGAGTACCTGTACCACCAGCAGTCGGCCAAAGTACCACTAGTGGTACTAGTATCACTGGTTGAGAACCTCTGGTCTAGTGGAATAATATAACACATGACTACATAGGAAAGTCAAAGTACATGTACACTGATGGCATTGTAATGATGATAAATATATATTCCTTCCCCCCCCCCACTAATAACAGAGTTTTCAGGAGAACTGGAGAAATACATTCTGTGATAACCATGATCATCCTCCAGTTTAAGACGCTTATGTAGAGTGGTTCTGCTTTATCTGCCATTATAGCATGTAAAGCATTCATTTATTACAGTATATACAAAAGAGCGGCCACACTGAGCAAATTAAAAACGGCTCTGATTCAGATTTTTGTGTCAGCTCAGCTTGAGTTTCAGGGATTGAAGACAAGGTGTAATCCCAACAGCAAACCTCCCATGATCACCTTGGTAAATAATGTTTCATTCTGTGTATGGAACAAGTATTACTCGGAGTGTAAATGAAAGGAATTTTCACAGTACTTGAATGTTGAAAGCCCAATAATTTCCTGCTAACACTAAGGTATTTCTAATCTCTTGGGTTTGGCGCAGTGTTTTTACATCGAATAAGTTAACAGAGAGATATAGCAGCTGTAATTTAGTGAGTGTTGGGTGTATTTTTTCATGGCATCTAAAATGCTTACTGTGTGAAAATTGAACAGTGAGCTCAATGGGTGCTTTGTCATTGGCTTGTTTTCAGTGACCTTCATAAAATCCAGCCTCGATAAAGATCACAAGATCATCATTCTGATCTCCTGTTATTTAGCGACAGGCCCATTGCCCACTGTGTCAGTGTTCCGTTAAAAAAAAAAAAAAGAATCCTAAACTTAAATAAAAAAGCCTTCAAGAACCAATGCTAATTAGACTCTCTTTATAGAAGAAACTGTGTGGTGTGTGTAGCATAAAGGTCTGTTGCATATTCATGAAATCTGTATTGCAGTACAGTGAGTACACCCTATGGCCAAAATGGCTCTAGCCACTAGCTTTTTAGTGGCCATGTGTCTGGTGGGATGAGGATGGTTTTAATAAATATTATTTTTATTAAGAATATTTATGTACTGCTTTTCAACAAAAAATGTTCACAAAGCAGTTTACAGTGAAAGTAAAATAACCAAATGGCTCCCTGTCCCAAAAGGGCTCACTATCTAAAAAGATGCAGAACCTCACCAGCAACAGTCACTAGAAAAGGCACTGTGCTGTGGCGGACATTTATTCTTCCCCTGCTAAATATAAGAGGACCACCACATGAAAAAGTGCTTCTTTGCCCAGTTAATGAACGTTGGTATTTTAATGTATTGTTACCAATGGTCCAATCTTTGAACTGGGATAGTCTGCAGTACAATCTAATCAAATAAATAGGAGATTAGGTATTCTCATTATAATCACTTCTTTGCTTCAACGTGTTTGTAAACTCTAATGCAATTTTGTTCATAAAAAAAAACTGGGCAAGGTGGTACTGGAGAACAGTTTGAAAGAACTATGTTGGATTAGTTCATCATACAGGGTTACTCAGTTATGTTCCCCAAATAGGATTGCACAGGTTTTGAAGCTGAGCTGTATTTTTGCTGAATAACCTGAGGATAAGAGGTTCTAAGCATGTGGCTTAGAAGCTCAATGAAATATGTGAATGAACAATATTCATTACTTTGATTTTTAATAGTCTGCTTTATTTCCACGTTGTATGCCATTGTATGAGGTTAAGTGTTCTTTCATCATTCTCTTACAACTATACATTGTTTCTTCGTTATGATTTTTTTGCATTTCATTGAGATTATTATAGTAGACTCCTAATTACCTTCAACGTCTGATAGTACACTTTAAATTGCAGTACATATAAAAATATGTTGATAACAATCTCAAATGCTTTAATAATGTTTTATTGAAATTTGGAAGATATGTAGGCTCCCCAAATACATATAATGAAATTGGCACAGTGATGTCAAATGTCATAAGCATAGTATTAATGTTAAACTATCAGCATTAGCATTAAAACAATTCTACTGTGTGCTCTGAATTACCTAGTTCTTCCATTCTTTACGACCCAATCCTATGAGGACCTTGCGCTGTCGGAACTAGTTTTCAGCACGGCTGGGCTGCTGCCATAAGCGGCTAGCAGCTGCTCACCAGTGGCCTGGAAAGGAGCCCTGGTGCAGGTAAGTCAGCGCAGGAGGTATGTGGGGGATGGGCGGAATGGGGCTGGGAGGGGAAGGAACAGGGATGGGGGTGAGGTGCGGAGGAGGGTGGATTGAGACTGAGAAGAAGGTGGTATCGGTGGCAGCAGCGCCGCTGATATCCTATCCCCCTTCCCTGCCTCAATTCATCTTCCCGGGTCTATGTGGATTTGCGCCAGCTATATAGCTGGGGCAAGTCCAAGGAGATCCAGTGGGGCAGCAAGGGCTTACCCCTGGGCAAGGGAACTTATCCAGAGGAGACCTCAGAGACCTTTATGACTGCATGTAAAATCTGGGTTCAGATAACCTTAGGCAATTGGCTCTCAACCTCATTTCTTCACCTATGGCATGGAAACATGAATTGCCCACCTCATATGGTTGTTGTGGGGATAAATGACATAATTATACAGTTGGCCTTTCGTATCTGTGGGAGGTTCTTCTTTTAGTGCATGTCCCCTGGTTCTGGTGTTGTGCGAGAGGGAGAAGAACTTCACTGTATCTATCCCATGCATAATTTTATACATCTTAATCATGTCCTCCCTCAGGCGCCTTTTTTCTAAACTGAAAAGCCCCAAACGCTGTACCCTTTCCTCATAAGGGAGGTGCTCCAACCCACTAATCATTTTAGTCGCTCTTTTCTGTACCTTTTCCAATTTAACTATATCCTTTTTGAGATGCGGCGACCAGAACTCCTTTTTGAGGTGTGGTGACATACATCAGTTCTATTTTGGAAACAAGGCCAGGTAATATCAAAATTTGGGAAGAAATTTTCATGAGCAGGTATTTGGAAGCATCCCTATGAAAACGTGTATGACAGCAGACAAGGGAGGGAAAAAATAACGAACAAGTTATCCTATTTTGGTTTCTCAATTCTGTTTTTGGGGAAATGACTCAATGCCATGTGCTTATTAGTATTTATGTGTGAGAAAGGAAAACAAAAAGACAGACCTTTATTGTGATAGGAAGATTAACCTATAGATAGTGAGAGGCTGACAGGATGCAAAATGGGAGAACAACAGCTTTAGTCTCAAAGGAAAAAAGTAATATTTCCATATACAAGTTTTATAACTAGTGATATTTTGTAATGTGAAGTTAACTGTATTTATTTCCATTCTGTTATAATTTGCCAATGAAATTTGTTTGCTAGACAGCCGAACCTATCACAGAAGATGACAGGGGAATGCAAACTTCAAAAGAAGGCACATTAAATCGCTCAGAAATAGCCAGAAAACTTTAACAGCTCTCTTGGCTGTTGCACAATGGGATGCAGGAATTGCAATAATGTGCTCCTTCCATCTGGTGCCTTCAAACGTGCTGCAGTCATTACTCTAAGCAAACTGTTTGCTTGTGTGTTCATGTGTGGCTGGCCAGGATGATTTTCTTAGGAAATCCTTCAGTGAAAACATACTCCCCTCTAGGATGGCGGTTGTTTCTTGAACTATGGTCCGCATTTGAATATCCTGCTGTTAACAGTATTCTGGACTAGACCATTTTTAATCCAATCCAGCAGATCTCTGCTTACGTTATGTTAATATTCACAGGGGGGGAAAAGACCTACACTATCGGTCACTACAAGAGCTGTGGTTTCAGTTATCTATTTGACCATAGAGGTTCAGACTGTGGTTGACACCATCCGGGGCCATACACATCTATTTTGTATAAATAGCTCAGAGGTATTTAGGTATATCTTTATCATACAGTGAAAGAAATTGGTAGAAACTATGTTTGGAATCTCTCCTGTACTCCCTTTCTTGTCTTCTGACTGATCTGCTTTTTGATGTCACAATGGGCAGGACATGAGAAGTGTGAGAGCAGCCATAGGTTTAGCTGCTCTGATGCCATAGAATGTCTGAATCCATTTTTAATCCGAACATGATGTTGTCTTCTGAGAAGAGGGGATGATACAGCATCTACACTGCCTTTGCAGCATTCAGGGTGACTTGCAAGTCTTTGGAATTCCATAGGCCATAAACAATATTTGTAAAAATTAAACTGCACTTTCATTTTCTTCATGCCAGGGACTTTTAAATGGCTGGATCAGTGGAGTGACTTTGGAGTGATACAAGTGAAGTAGAGGCCTGTAACTGTGAGAAGTATTACTCCCTAATTCTTGCATTCCAGCATGAGTATACCCTGTGCCAATCACATAGAAGGAAGTGTCCTTGCACGCGCTGATCATGCACGCACATATGTAACCCTAATCAGAAAGTACAGCCCCTCCTATGCAGACTCAGCCATGAACAAGCCATGCTTTGTGAAACTGGACATTACTGGACGCTATTTTATAGATAAGCATATAAGGGATTTCCCAGCTTCCCGGGTTAGTGATTCATCTGATGCTCTGGCTTCCCTGTGGTATGGGGAGGCACCTAGAGCATTGGATCAGATCGCTCCCGAACGGCCACGGCCTTGTCATCGAGCCAAGGCGGCTCCTTGGTTCACTGAGGAGCTGCGGGCAATGAAACAACTGGGCCGACACCTAGAGCGATGGTGGAGGAAAACTTGTGATGAATCTGACCGAACACGGGCTAGAGCCCATTTCAGGGCCTACTCCGTGGCAGTGATGGCAGCGAAGAAGGCGTTTTTCTCTGCCACCATTGCGTTTGCGAGCAGCCGACCAGCGGAGCTCTTTCAGGTTGTTCGGGATCTGCTCCACTCGGCTCCTGTAGCGAGTGAGTTGGAGTGCTCGACGGACCACTGCAATGAGATTGCACGGCACTTCGCAGATAAAATCGCTCAGATTCGCCATGACTTGGACTCTGGTTTTAACAGTTCCAGATGTTGTCCCTATGGCATCTTTCAATTCCATCATTATGGATTCTTTTCACCTTATACAGTCTGAGGATGTGGATAGGGTCCTCTGTAGTTTGAGACCGTCTTCCTGCCCGCTTGACCCTTGCCCAGCTTGGCTTTGTCCTTGGGCCAGTCACTATCTCTCAGCCCCACCTACCTCACAGGGTTGTTGTGAGGACAAAAAGGAGGGGAGGAAATATGTACCCCACTCTGAGCTCCTTGGAGGAAGGGTGGTATAAAAATGTGAAAAATAAAAAATATAAAATAAATAAATAATATGATCTGCGCGGGTTGGTCTGGCCGATTGGGTGGAACCCATTGTAAATTCATCTCTGTGGGAGGGAGTGATGCCTAGCATCTTGAAGACCGCAATTGTGTGTCCCCTTCTGAAAAAAACATCTCTGGATTCCTCCAATTTAAATAACTATCGGCCAGTTTCCAATCTGCCTTTCTTGGGTAAGGTGATTGAGCGGGTGGTGGCGTCTCAGCTTCAGGGGATACTAGATGAAACGGAGTATCTGGACCCTTTTCAATCCAGCTTCAGGCGGGGCTTTGGGACGGAGACAGCCTTGGTCGCCCTGCTGGATGATCTTCGCCAAGGACTGGACAGGGGGAGTGCATCCCTGCTGGTCCTTTTGGACTTCTCGGCGGCTTTCGATACCATCGACCATGGTATCCTTCTGGGTCGGCTGGCCGAGTTGGGACTTGGGGGCACTCACTTGCAGTGGTTCCGTTCCTACTTGGCTGACAGGTCCCAGATGGTGATTCTGGGGGACGCCTGTTCGGCGCCCTACCCTTTACAGTGTGGGGCGCCACAGGGTTCTATTCTGTCTCCCATGCTTTTTAACATCTACATGAAACCGCTGGGGGAGATCATCCGGGGATTTGGAGTCGGGTGTCACCAATATGCTGATGACACCCAGCTCTATCTCTCCTTGCCATCTCACTCCGGGGAGGCTGTGGAAGTCCTGGAGCGTTGTCTGGAGGCAGTTGGGGTCTGGATGAGGGCTAATAGGCTGAGATTGAATCCAGAAAAGACAGAGGTCCTACTGGTCAGGAAAGCCTTGATGCAGGTACTGAGTCATCTGCCCGTTCTGAATGGGGTTGCACTCCCCCTGCAGGAACGGGTGCGCAGTTTGGGAGTATTTCTCCCTGGAAAGCCAGGTGGCGGCTGTGGCCAGGGGTGCGTTTGCCCAGCTTCGGCTGGTGCGCCAGCTGCGGCTGTACTTGAGTCGATCGGACCTGACCACGGTGGTCCACGCCTTAGTGACTTCCAGACTGGACTACTGTAATGCGCTCTACTTGGGGCTGCCCTTGAAGATGGTTCGGAAGCTGCAACTAGTGCAGAATGCTGCGGCCCAGGTCGTCGCTGGAGCTAGGCGGTTTGACTCTGTTGAACCGCTGCTTCAGTGGCTGCACTGGCTGCCCATTCGTTTCCGAGCCCAATTCAAGGTGCTGGTAATGACCTTTAAAGCCCTTCACGGTTTGTGTCCAGGATATCTGAGGGACCGCCTTCTCCCATACATTCCGGCCCGCTCTCTTAGGTCATCTCAGGGGGCTCTCTTGTGAGTGCCACCTCTGTCTCAAGTTAGGGGAATGGCAACTTGTGGGCGAGCCTTCTCTGCTGTGGCGCCACAATTGTGGAACTCCTTGCCAGGGGATTTGAGAACAACCCCCTCCCTCATGACTTTTTGGCGGGGGCTCAAAACGTTTCTGTTTTGTCTTGCGTTTGGGTGATGGGTTGTTGTCTGCCCCCAGTGCCTCAGTATGTTCTGCCTTGTTGTTCTGCTCTACATTGTCAGCCCCCAGTAGATTTTATTGTTTTTTAATTTACTTTATGTATTGTTTTTAAATTATGTATTTTAACTTGTTGTAAGCCGCATTGGGCATTTGCCTTGACATAGAAAAAGGCGGGGTATAAATAAATAAATAAAAGGTGGTGAGAAGGCAATAGGCTAAAAAACACCGAAAACAGGAGGAGAAATTGTTAATTATGCATGACGCTTGGCTTGCTATAAAACCTTTGGTATGCCTCATGATTGGGGCCCACAGTCTTTGAGATGCAATATCCGCTGTGTGTGTGCCCTTTATTCCTGGAATAAAACTATCCTGCTTCTACTTTTTGTTGCTGTGCTATTATTAAACACCGAGTGGCTAGGTCCGGGTGCTACACAAGTACATGGATAGCATTTGCTACTTAAATATAATTTGTAGACTAAGGGTGCATTTCAGTATATCATAGGATCCCATTTATATGCACAACAACTTTGAGGTAGGTTAGAGAGAGAGATTGCAGGCTTGAGATTTTACCTGGGGCTTCCCCTGAAACTGTTCAGAAGCTTCAACTGAAGCAGAACATGTCTTTTCTCTTGACAAAAGGGAGTGCCAAGAGTACCAGCATTTACACTGAGTACAATACTTTTTGCTCTTTAAAAGCTGTTAACGGTTTGGGCGTCGTATTTGGCCTTGCTTCCCTTGGAATATTGTCCAACTGTCTGAATTTAGCCAGAATAACCTTATATGACAACTTACCAAAGTTGCATAAATGTTTCTACAATATTTTATTACATAGGCATGCTAGTTCTGTGTAGCTAAGCCCAGGAGAAAAAACAGTGTTTTATAAGCTGTTAAACACTTATCCACCATTATAAACCGTGAACATTTTATTGCTCATAAAATCCGAACTCTCCACCCAATCTTTTTCAAATGTGGCACAGAGGACCTAGCTGGCAGCCTGAACCATCCTACCAAATTTGGTGCAAATTAGTTGAGAAGTTAGAGCGTTCAAGCTGTTTAAATTCTTACTCAGTTTGGGGGAATGTGCACGGGATTTGTGACCAGACATTCATCAAAGCTGGAAGTTTTTCCTTGAGGTTTATCTCTCTAACCATTTTTCAAAAATTCAAAATATTTCTGAAGTGCGTTCTCTTATAATTTTGAAAAATTGACTTTCCTGTAATTTCCAGTAGGTTTATATGTGGGCACAGTAACGTACTGCTTGATAGTTAGAGTTTTGAGGTGTATTCTTGTGCTTCACAAATATGACTGCCACTTTGTTCCTAGCTGGGCTCTCTAGTGGCAGCTTGAAAGATGGAAAACGTGTTTGCTGCTGCTGGTGGTGTTGTCTGAGGTCAGGCTAGGGCTGGAGGGGCATGCCCCCTCCCACAAGAATGAGACATTTTTTTCTTTCTTCAGCAGCCTGCTCTGTGCCTGCAAAGGCATGGAACCGTAACTGCTGCTTTTCCCCAATATATTCAGGCACTAGTGTGCTTGAATAAAAAATAGAAGAATACATTGGGTCGGTGGGTGGGTGGATGTGGACATCTAGGCTCCTTCCCCAAAACAAGGCTTTTTCCTTTTTGTGAGCTACATGCCCCTCCCAAGGATGAGAGCTTTGCTTTCTTTTTTACTCACAAGCATGGTGTGAAGGTGATTGTACCATGGTTAAAAAAATGGTCGGCTATTATAGTTGGGAATAGAACCTCTGAATATCAGATGATGCTAACAATCTACACCGCACGTATCCTGGCATGTGCGGAGCGGTGTGGCTTCCTTTTTAACCGATTGCCATGGAACGTGGGAGAGCTGCACTCTCCCGAGTTCCGTTGCGATCGGTCGTGGGCCATGCTCATGATTGAGAGAGGGCAGGATGTGGAGCAAACTGTTTGACTGAAAGCCCCCTCCCATCCCATTGGTCAATCGGAGCACACGTGTTTCAGCCAATCAGCGTTGAGCATTATTACAAGGAGGGACAATCAGGAGGGACAAGCGCATTGAAGAAACTGGTGGAGCCCAGGGCAGTGTTTTGGGGCGGGGCTTCCTGACCCCTACGCTCACGAGTCTCCAAACCCAAACGTAACGCAACCGGAGTTGCTGTAGATCAGTCTTTACACCTTGCTTGTGGGCATTCCAGGGCACCTGAGTGTAAGAGATCTGGAAGCTACGCTGTTCCAGTTCAACTGAGTAGAGGGTGATACCTACTTAAATTATGATGAAACAAGTACACTCTGCACAAGTTCTGAAGCACTCCTGAGCATTTTGTACACAACCCAGTGGAGCCGGTTTGGTATGCTGACTTGGGAGTTGGGCTTGGGTGTGACTGACCCAGGTTCAAACCCCCATTAAGAATAGTGGGACTTGCTTCTGAGTAAAAGTGCATAGGATCAAGTACATAAAGAGAGAACCAAAAAAAGCATTCAACCCCCTCCCCCAAATTGCTCTCTGAATTGCCTTTACTGCATAGTCATTACTCATTTACTAATCCTTGACCTTTTTTTTCTCCAGCATCTTTCCCCCATCCCTGCCTAGAGGCAATCAAGGAACTTACTAAAGGGTTTATTTAGCAAAGCCCTGAGGCACAGGTTTTATAGTTTCATTTTAGAAAGAATGGGTCTGTGAGTATGATCTAATAATGCCTGTGTCTGATTCAGCAAGGCAATTCTGGTACTCTAAATAGCTATTATACTTAGGAATGGGACCTCCATGTTTGGATGTGGTCTACCTATAAATATCAGATGCTAGGAACAGTGGAGGATTGTTGCCTTCCCAACCCCGTTTCTGAGTATCACAGGTGTGTTTGGGTATTTGAATCAGAATTTGTGATGTACATGTACCCTAGGTTTGATGTAATAGATTAATAGCATTGGCTCATTTACTTCAGTTATTTAATTTTCACAATCTCTTGCAAAGATTGTGTTAAGGAGTAAAACATACTTGTTAACAAGATATTACAGGTAAAGTTGTTTGAGCACTCTGAAATGATGTGTCAATAATGATTACAGATGTATAAATTTCGCACTCAATTCACTGCAACTCGATACAGACAGGATATGCATCAGATAATTTCACTTTCTAGTTTTTTTAATTGATCAGCAATTTATAATAATGACAATAACTTCCATTCCAAAAACCAAGGACATTTAAATAGCAAAAAAACCGTTCCATTTATGATAACAGTTAAAAACTGCTTGCGATTTTTCCTTGTGCTCCCCCCAAAATGGGAAATTGCAAAGTAAGGTGTTTGGCTGAACTTTTGAGCCATGTAAGTAGTAAACGCTTCGTACGGTCTCCTCTATTATGCTCATCACCATATGCATTAGTTTCCAGAAATTCAGTAGATGACTCTTCCCCAATCACTTGCAAGAGATACACCTGATGAATATCTGCCTAATGCGTCTCTACAGGGCACAGCATTTTCCCAAAATGCCACCTACTAGTATAGTAACTATCCAGGCAGAAAATCAATTCTACAGGAGGTCAAACAAATCTGTGATTCTTTCTGTTTATACTCATGGCAACACGAGAACTGTTATGCCCTCAGCCTGGAGTTTGCAAATCATCTTTGCCCTTTATTTTATTGTATATCCTTACCTGCCGATACAAAACAAGATGAGGAATGTTGCCTCAACATATGCTGATGCATAGGTGTTCCCGCATAGGTGCATCTGGTGCAAGTTATTGGGAAAGCTTTAACACATCCCTCCCAACCCAGTGTTGAGGTGAAAGAGCAAAGCAAAATGTAGCTGCATGGTGCTTTATAATTAGGGTTACCATATTTTGAGGGACCCAAACTGCGACCCACCCACCCCTATTTTTTTCTCCCCACCATTTATTTTTATTTTTATTTTCTGGCTTTGCTCAAAGTTACAATATTTAAGGGATTTTCAGCCATGTGATTTCAGTTCTTAAAATTGAAGAAATAAAGATCGATCTTACGATTGTCAGTTGAAATTCCAAATCCTGGTTCTACCGCGACGTGGAGCGGGCAAGCGGGATGGATTATCCAAAGCTGACAAAGTTGAAATCTTTAAGGTCTTCTGTGCTTGACGTTTCTCCCCAGGCATTAGGGGCTTCTTCGAAAGCGAAAAGAGAACCCAGCTGCAAGCTGGAAGGTGTCTATAACCTTGCCCTAGAAGTCTCTGCAGATATAGTAGCATTCATTGAAAGCATGTGAGCCAGCGTGAACCCCGCTGATTGTTAATTAGGTGCAGAAGCTGTCAATTCCTGGAGTAAACTCTCCTTCGCGTTCTGCTCTCCTGCTTCCCTGCGATGCTGAAAAGACTTATGCAGTAAAGGCAACCATACCTTATTAACATAGGATAATTCCTGTTGGCGATTAATAAGAAACTTTGACTGTCGTTGAGAGATAGAAATTGCTTCAAGGTTTGCACGTTGTCTGTTTATTTGCTCGTTGAATAAAGACCTGGTTTTTTGAAATTCAATTTGGTGTCCTGTTTCTTTGACATGTGTAACTAACGCTGATTTTTCTTCTTGACCATTTTTGACCGCTCTCAAATGCTCTTGCATCCTGATTTTAATGGGTCTTTTTGTATTTCCTATGTAAGAACTTGGACAATTTCCACAATAAATTTCATAAACCCCTGGATTGGTTAACTCTGGTCTTTTATCTTTAGGGTTTCCTAACAGCTGTTCAATCTTGGTGGTAGGTAGGAATACAGTTTTCACATTGTACTGTCGGAACACATAAGATATCTTATCGGTTACCCCACGTACATATGGCAGTGACAGCCATTTGTGTTCTTTCTGTTCTAATTTTTCCAGTTCTATCGCTCTGTTCTTCTCATTAATTTCCTCTGGGGTGGGAATGTGCGTAATTTTCTCCCACTGTTTGTCCCATACCTGATCTATCTGTCTTGTGGTGTATCCATTGGAAAGTAAGGTCTCTTTAATGATTGTTTTCTCTTCAGCTAAGGAATCCCTGTCACATACGTGCATTGCCCTATAGACTAATGAATTAATGAGTGAATTTTTTTGAGCCGGGTGGTGATTGGAAGAATAATGTAAGTATCTGCCTGTGAAAGTGGCTTCCTGTAAACGGTGTGGCCAAAGGACAAATCTGCTTTTCTAGTCACTTTGACATCCAAAAATGGTAGAACCCCTTCTTTTTCTACTTCCATAGTAAATTGTATTTCGGGTATCAGACTATTAAGGTGTTCCAGGAAGAGACCAAGTTTCTCTTCCCCATTAATAGTCTGATACCCGAAATACAATTTACTATGGAAGTAGAAAAAGAAGGGGTTCTACCATTTTTGGATGTCAAAGTGACTAGAAAAGCAGATTTGTCCTTTGGCCACACCGTTTACAGGAAGCCTACTTTCACAGGCAGATACTTACATTATTCTTCCAATCACCACCCGGCTCAAAAAAATTCACTCATTAATTCATTAGTCTATAGGGCAATGCACGTATGTGACAGGGATTCCTTAGCTGAAGAGAAAACAATCATTAAAGAGACCTTACTTTCCAATGGATACACCACAAGACAGATAGATCAGGTATGGGACAAACAGTGGGAGAAAATTACGCACATTCCCACCCCAGAGGAAATTAATGAGAAGAACAGAGCGATAGAACTGGAAAAATTAGAACAGAAAGAACACAAATGGCTGTCACTGCCATATGTACGTGGGGTAACCGATAAGATATCTTATGTGTTCCGACAGTACAATGTGAAAACTGTATTCCTACCTACCACCAAGATTGAACAGCTGTTAGGAAACCCTAAAGATAAAAGACCAGAGTTAACCAATCCAGGGGTTTATGAAATTTATTGTGGAAATTGTCCAAGTTCTTACATAGGAAATACAAAAAGACCCATTAAAATCAGGATGCAAGAGCATTTGAGAGCAGTCAAAAATGGCCAAGAAGAAAAATCAGCGTTAGTTACACATGTCAAAGAAACAGGACACCAAATTGAATTTCAAAAAACCAGGTCTTTATTCAACGAGCAAAGAAACAGACAACGTGCAAACCTTGAAGCAATTTCTATCTCTCAACGACAGTCAAAGTTTCTTATTAATCGCCAACAGGAATTATCCTATGTTAATAAGGTATGGTTGCCTTTACTGCATAAGTCTTTTCAGCATCGCAGGGAAGCAGGAGAGCAGAACGCGAAGGAGAGTTTACTCCAGGAATTGACAGCTTCTGCACCTAATTAACAATCAGCGGGGTTCACGCTGGCTCACATGCTTTCAATGAATGCTACTATATCTGCAGAGACTTCTAGGGCAAGGTTATAGACACCTTCCAGCTTGCAGCTGGGTTCTCTTTTCGCTTTCGAAGAAGCCCCTAATGCCTGGGGAGAAACGTCAAGCACAGAAGACCTTAAAGATTTCAACTTTGTCAGCTTTGGATAATCCATCCCGCTTGCCCGCTCCACGTCGCGGTAGAACCAGGATTTGGAATTTCAACTGACAATCGTAAGATCGATCTTTATTTCTTCAATTTTAAGAACTGAAATCACATGGCTGAAAATCCCTTAAATATTGTAACTTTGAGCATAACAACTGGCCATGAAAACCTGCATGTATACCTTTTCTGGCTTTGTCACTGCTGTCTTTTTTAAAATTTCCGCACCATTTTTGCTTGCCTTTTTTGCTGCTCCTCCTGCGCTGCTGCTGCTGTCGTCCTCATTGACTGCTGTGCCGTGTCCCCCTGCCGCTGGTGCCGGCCAGGGCTCCTCCTGGGACACTTCAGCTGGGAACCAGGCAAGGCCGAAGCATCCAGCCATGCTGTGCGCGTTCTTGGCTCGATGCTTAACGCTGAGGTCTATAGTGAGTGATTTTTTCAGTTGCAGCTAGGGATGGAGGATCATTTTGAAATTTTGAGCTAGATTTTATGATGGTAATTTAATCCTCTGCTTTCAGTTTATATAAATAGAATGTGTGTTCCCTGGTTGTACCTTGCTGTCAATGGAGGTGAGATACGTGCTTAATTTCAAAAGAGAGTTGCTTGGACTTTAATCTGTGTGGGAGATAGACCATTGCTCTACAAATCCTGTTGGGCGGCCCAATCCTGCCTAAGATGCAGCGGCCAGCCTAAAGGGCCGGCCACTGCATCCAAGGCCGATTGCAGGCCGTGCTGGTGCGGCCCAGGCTCACCATGGGGGAAGGGGACATTTGTCCCCTTCCCCCGGTTTAAGCGGCATGGACCCCAATGGGCCTCCTTGGATGTGTGCCAGCTCTTTAGCTGGTGCGTGTCCAGGGAGGCCGTGTAGGGGTGGAACAGGGCACTGCATATAGGCACCAATATCTCTGCCCCTCTCAGGCCGGTCTGGCCTTTGGCCCCCTCCCTTGCCACCCTTGTCCACCCCCCCCCCACGCCCCTGCACCAACCGGCGCAGGCCTTACCTGCGTTGGCCAGCATGGATCCGGGATGGTGGCGGAGTGAGCGGTGCCAGCCTACGCACCAGCACTGCTTACTCAAAAGGTGCCGCAAATGTGCTTTACAGCACATTTGCGACTCCTTAGGCCAGCACAGTGCCGACCTAAAATAGGCAGAATTGCACCATAATTCTGTGTGTCGGAATGTCAGGAAGTGAAAAGCACTTTGCACATTCTTAGATTAACTGTTTATTTTGCTTAATAATTCTCTGCTATAAATTTACTAATTATAAACTAGTCACTTAGTGCAGCATTTCCGTGTTCCTCATCTGTAAAATGGGAACAATGTCCTCTGAATGGTATAACAAAATAGTGTTAGTGTTAGTATCATAGTAACAACATGGTGCATTGTATGTGCATTGACTTCTCTTGTCTTCAGCTTGTCTGATCTGTGCTTGTCATGTGATGCCATCTGCTTGCAAGCATTTCTAGCTTTTGCTTTGTTCTTTTGGCACATGCCAGCCTGGATTGCGTTGACTGCACTAATGCCTGCCAGTCCACACTGCTGGGTTGCAGGACTCTGCCCTGGAGCCACCCACTCATGCACAGGACAGGAGCATCCCCATCTTCATCTGAAATAATAGAGGGTATGCACTAGCGCGCGCGCGCGCACACACACACACACACACACACCGTATCCTCCATTTTCAAATGGTGAAGTTGTTTAGAGAGGCTTTCTCAGAATTTGGAATTCTCTTCTTCCAGAGTTCCAAAAAAAGCGTGAGGCTAAATGTTTTCCAGAAGGCAGGATATGGCTTCTTAATTCAGACAAGTAGGACCCGTGGAGATAGAACTTGGGAACCACTGAGGGAGCACTTCTATCCTTTGGGGGCACTCAATAGCCCGGAGGTACTTCTGGATACAGCTCTTCTCATTTCCTCTTTGGCCCCTGCCGTCTGTTCTCACTTTCTTCAGTCTAGCTGTAGCTGCCAGTTTATAGAGCACCTGGTCTTGTGCTTATTTAGAGGGCATAAAGGGAATGAAAAATGCAGAAAGCACTACACGGGGATAGTGTTCAACCGTCTCAGCAAATAGAAGGCCCTGGGCCCTTGTCTAGCATGCTTGGCATATGCCCCACCTATTAAGCTTTGGATAGTTTAGAGCATTACATATTTGGAGTCCTTAGGAGAGCTATTTCATAAATGAAGACATTTTCCTCCTCTGATGTCCTTAGTATAAGGAACATAAATTGTTTCTCGGTAGAACTGAATCCTCTCATCCAAAGGGAATTCTCCTCCTCCTCCTCTTCTTCTTCTTCTTCTTTGTACTGATGTTGCTCCTGTGTTTCTGCATTCACTTATGGGTTTTTTCCCCCTTTCCATTTAAAAATAAATGGTTTGTGGAAAGTGAAGATTAAATTATCTGGGACCCAATTTAGTCTTATGGATAATTAGGGAGGCTTAAAAAACCCTAGCGCTGTACCTGATGGACTGGAAATGCTGCAAGGCAACTTTAGAGCTACACAAGTAGCATATAGCCCTTTATGAAGGAAATGCCTTTTAAAAGCTTCTTTCAAAATTACTTTGTACCAGCTCTGTATAGTGCTAAAGCTATAATACCTTGGAATTTTTGTGTGTGTTACAGGGATTTCTTTGGCATTTAAATGTTAACTTTGTAGCTTAACTTTAGGTCTGCATTTTTAAAATTACAAACTCATTGGAAAAATCTGGCACTGAGCTTAATTTTAATGGTAATATGCTTGATTAGATGACCTAGCCTCTGAGAATAATTAGATTCAAATAATAATAAGCTGGATAATAGTTATCTGCTGTAGAAGGGAACTGGGGGGGGGGTAAACCACCCTATCTATGTCTAATCCATGTAGTAGCCTAAGGACGCAATCCAGCCCAAAGTTAGGCCAGTGGAGTGTGCGCTCTGCTGACTTTTGGTGTCGCGAAAATGCCATAGAGGACTTTTGAGACACTGAAGGAGTAAGTGGTGCCGGCGCAGAGACGGGCACCGCTTACTATGCAGCCCTCCGCTTCCCACACCACTGGACACAGGTAAGTCCTGCGCTGGTCAGTGGGGGAGAGTGGGGAGGGCAGGCCGGGGTGGCAGGGGAGGGGGCGATTGGCCGGGGCGGCACGCTCTGCCATATCTCCGTCCCCTTCGCGGGCTGGCCTGGCCTTACACAGCCTCCCTGGACATGTGCCAGCTAAAACAAGCTGCCGCACATCCGAGGAGGCCCATTGGGGCCTCCGGGGCTTACACTGGGGGAAGAGGACAAATGTCCCCTTCCCCCGAGGTGAACCCCAGCTGTGCCGGCATGGGCTACATCCTGCCTAGGATGCAGCAGTCAGCCATTTTGGCCAACCGCCACATCTTAGGCAGGATCGGGCTGCCCATTTCTTTGTATGTAAAATTTGCAGGTCACATAGATTAGAACTGGGGTATATATTTCTACACCATTTGCTTCCCTCTTAGTCAAACCTGTCATAATTGACTGGACCTGCAAATGTAGTCTTTGATTCTTGAAAATGTTTAAACATGCTATTTCTGTTTTCAAACAAAAGCATATTCTAAAGACTATTCTTGTTGTTCTAAGGCTGCAATCCTCTACACACTTCCATGGCAGCAAGTCCCATTGTACTCAATGGAATTTACTTCTCAGTAGACATGCATAGGATTGTGTTGTAAGTCTTTTGTTAGTAAGGCATCTTTAAGTGTGTATTCATTACCTCAACATAAATGTCTCATCATATCAGAAACTTCTTGTTTTAATTTCCAAATTTTGGTGGTTCTTTGACTTAGAATGTTGATATTTAACAGTGGCTTTCAAACAGGCCAATTGAATTAAGATGTCTTGTGGTGGAGTCCCTGCTTGTTTCAGAAGATACTGGGTCATGTTCTTGAGTTTGCAATCAGTTCATGTTATAGAGACCTGCTGGCTATTTCTCTAAATGAGCTGGAAGTGCAACCAACAGTTCCTTGGATCTGTGAACTATGTGAGAAGATCAGTAATGGTAGATAAGTTGTGTTTTCAGGCAACGTGCCTGATGTTTACCGATCTGCTTGTTGTAGAACCCTTAAGTGGATTCTGAAGAACCCCAGAATCCTGAGAACAGTTTGCTACCATATGGTTTGCATAGTACAGTAGTTTTCAGTCTCCCCAGATAATCAAACAAGCAAATCAGACCCAAATTATGTAGATAAATGACTGTTTAATGGTACATATGTAAACTGTGAACTGGTTTACATATGCACCAGACTGATTGAGAGCCTGTATGGTGCCAAGCAAGACTTTGAATGGGGCTTGGCTGAAGTGGGACTGCTCTAGTGCTAGTCAATAGAAGTCGGGCAGTACACAGCTGGTTCTAGGGAGCACAGTCCAGAAAGCAGGGAGAGGTCAGGTTCTGCAGGACTGGAGAATGCTTCCAGTTGTCGTTTCCAGGCAAGATAGATTTTGTTTTCGCAGTATCTTAAGCTTGGTTACGTACATACATAGCAAAGCAGGCTTGTTGAGTGACTAACCTGAATGCCCAGTGCAATTTAATAGGATATCTGGATAAGACTGAAGCCCCCAGATATGCCCTCTGTATTTTCTTTAAGTGTGTACAATGGAGCAACAGACCTTGGGTGGTTGGTGTGATGATGAAACTGTGGATTCCAGTTCCTTGTTTGAAGAGTCTGAAACGGCAGTCTTGTCATAGAGACATTTTTTCTCTGGGATTGGTGGCCCACAGAGTGTTCCCCTAGGCTTCAGGTTGGCTTGGGATCTGTGGGATTCCTCAAGAAGATCTGCTGCCTAGTATTCATAGAGGTCTCATCTGCCTTGTAGTTACTGTCAGACATCTGAGGCATGATTGTTGATGGAAGCCAGATATGGTAAGGTATGAGGACTTGTGTCAGCAGAAGCCTCCAATGGTTGTGTAAATATGTAAGAACTCTAGTTAGTCTACAACTACATGAGGTATGTATTTATCAGATCATGTTCTTTTTTTTCAGAATAACTTCTGCTTCCTGGTCCTGCCCCTTAGTCGCTAATAGAATAGAAATTGTCACTTCCTGTGTAAAAAGATGGTGAATTAATCCATTGTGGTTGAGTGGTCAAAGCAACAAGTGGTCTAAGCAACAAGTAATCCACATGAACGAATCTTACTCATGTGAGGGATCTTGACAATGACTTTTACAGCCCTAAACAACCTGGGAGTAGGCTACCTCAGCAACCACCTTTCTCTATGTGTATCTGCCAAAGTCCTTAGACTGGCTTCAGTGACTCTACTCTCATGTTTGCTTTTGATGGATTTTTTGGGGTGGGCATGAGAGACATGTCTCTTTGGTGGTGATACTGCAGCTTAGGGAGGGCATTCTAATTTAGAATGCCCTCCCTAAAGAGATTCATCAGGTCCCCTCTCTTTTAGTTAGACAGTAACAACGTAAAAGTAAAATTTGAGGCTGTTGTATCTTTACCAGTTGGAGGTGAGATAGTTGTGCTGCTTTAATTTTTTTTCTGTGTAATTTTACAATTTTATGGTGTATTTGTGTGCCGTCTGGTGCCTTGGACTGTTTTAGGAAAGGAAAGGCAAGGATATAAATCTTCATGATAAATGTACTCCAGCTCCTATTAGTTTAGAGCTGTGGCTCTCAAACTGGTGGGTTTTGACCCACCAGGAGAACCGGATGTTTCCCCTGCTCCCTTAAGGGGCGGGGTTAGCATGCCGCCAGCGGGGGCGATCCCAGGGATCGTCGTCACGGGGGGGGGGAAGCGGCCAAAAACGGTGGTGTTCTACTAACTGGGGCTTTGTGGGTGTGTAGGGAGGCCTGCGTGATCCTCCGCAAGCCTCCCCAATCTTCAGGTCGCCGAAAAACTGTAATTTTAAACTACTTCCGGTTTTTGAAAACTGGAAGTGGTCTAAAATCGTTGTTTTCCGTCAATCTGAAGACCAGGGAGTTCTGAGGAGGGTCACACAAACCTCCCCGCACACCCCTGAAGCCACGGTGAGTAGAAAACTCCATTTTTGGGCACTTTTTTCCTGATGGTGGCGGCGATCCCAGGGATTGCCGCCCCGCCCCTGCAAGCACTCTAAGTTCTCCCCGCCTTGAGAAACGCTGGTTTAGAGGACTCATAAAAAAATAATTTACAGCTACCAATGCCTCTCTGTCTTCCTCATGTATACCTGTAGATATACAGTAGTTTTAAAGTGGGTGTATGGACATCTTCTGAGTAATAAATAATAGCAGGAATGGAGTGTGAAGACAAAGATTTTGTTGATTTTAGTAGCACATTGACATATTTAATGATAGGTAAAATCTTCCTCATCCAAACTGTTTTCACTCACTTTTCAAAACATATGAATATATAAGAAGGAAAAGAATACCTTCTATACTGCTGTAGATCAGGGGTTCCCAATCTTTGGAGGCCCGCGTACCCCCTATGCGGTCCTCCAGCTGCCCTGTGTTCCCCCAAACCTTTTGACCCCCGCGTACCCTTTCCCTCCAGATTGTGGCACAAGCGGGAGAGCCCGCCCGCCCATGTTGCAAGCCGGAAAAAGGCCCCGAAATGTCCCCGATAGCTCCTCCTACCTATTTTTCTGGGCACCGCCATCTTGGATCTCACAAAATCTTGTGAGATCCAAGATGGCTGTGCTAAATTCTCACGAGAATTGGGATCTTTGATCTTCTGTTCAAAGATTGCAGCAGCTGATAAGGGCCAGTGTCTTGCCTACCCCCGGCCTGCATTCCACATACCCCTAGGGTAAGCGTACCACAGGTTGAGAACGCCTGCTATAGATGTATTCCTGGAAAACCTAGTGCTGTGTGAAACAGAACTATAGAGGTAATTATAACACTGCTCTAATGTAGATGTGGTCACAGTACTATATATTCACCAATGCATTGGGTCAGAGCCTGTTATGTAATTGACCACCTATCACTCTATCACTCCAACATGGCAGTGGTGGACGATTAAAGCCAGGTTGTGACTTATCCTTGGGAACTACAGGCTTCTTGTTGAAGAAGGCATCTATGGTAAATTGCCTTGCCCGATGTTTCCTCTCCTGAAGCATTTCCTGGTAGGAAGCAATTGGCCCCATGCTAGCCAGAATACACTGCTCCCATTATTGCAGTGCTAGCCGGAATATGCAGCTTCTGTTAGTGAATGCGCAGCACAGACAGCTGTACTTTTCTGCATCAAGCTTTTGAACAGTTTAATGGATTTTAACCTTTTTCTTTTTATAATACCGATACTATAAAAATTACACCCACCCAGAACAAAGAGTGCTAACAAGAGTGTTATAAGAATCTCTCTCTCTCCCTCTCCCTCCCTCCCTCCCTCTCCCTCTCTCTCTCTCTCTCTCTCTCTCTCTCTCTCTCTCTCTCTCTCTCTCTCTCTCTCTCTCTCTCTGTGTGGACTGAGCTATAAGAAAGCTACAATAAGAAAAAAAAGTATCTTTCTGTTGATGGTACCAACTTACAAAAAACTACTGTAACACTCTTAAATGTTCGCACCCTGCTTGTAAAGTCTATAATATTTCTTCTTGTGTAAGTAGATAAGTACTGTACTGTAGTAGTCTCATCCCTGGATATTTGGAGGAATTCAGAACACCTTCACAGCCCATCCTTCTAAAAATAGGTTAGAAAATAGTTTTCATAATGGAAATAGCATTATTGCAGCCTAAAAGCTGTGAATCTAACTCAAAATAAGAAATTTTTACCATCTGTAATAAGCTGTTGCTAAGCAGTGTAGTACAATTCTACTCAGTTACCTGGAAGAGAGATTTTGGTAGGCAAATTAAAACAAAACATTGTCAGCAATTATAGGCAAAACCCCCAACACCATAGTTGTGTCAAGGAGAAAGAATTTGTAGTTTGGTTTGTTGTAGTGCATTTCAGTTTTGAACTCTGCATAATATTGGGCAGCTAGTATTATTGGGTGACGCAGTGGGTTAAACTGCTGAATCCATGAGCTGTCGATCGAAAGGTTGGCAGTTCGAATCCGCGACGGGGTGAGCTCTCGCCAACCTAGTAGTTCCAAAGCATGTTAATGCGAGTAGATAAATAGGTACCGCTTGCGGGAAGGTAAACAGCGCTCCGTGTTCCAGCTGCATGCTACGCGCTGCGGCAAGGAGAGTCCTGCCGGTCACATGACTACGGAGGCGTCTTCGGACAACGCTGGCTCTTCTGTTTTGAAATGGGGATGAGCACCACACCCTAGAGTAGGACACAACTGGACTTAATTGTCAGGGGTCACCTTTACCTTTTTGGTACATAATACATTAACAGTCTTTTTAAAAATATTGACCAGAATACAAAGAACCACAAAACTAGTTCTGTGTGCCAAAGAGGTTTGCACTTCTGTTTCTGAAATGGCAATCCTCTGTGCATCATGGCAAATTGAAACTCCACTGACTTTCAGAAGCGGTTTATGGTATGGCATGGTGCCACAGTCTTCTGTTCAATTAAAATAAATAAATCTGGGCACATGCTAACTTTTGGACGCGCTTACATCATCTTTTGGATTCTGACCATTGTAAACTTAGCACGGGATATTGGATACCGAGTGTAATTTTTAAAAGTGTGTTTGTATTTTTTCTCTCCACAGAACAATATTATAAATGCTGCTAAAATTGTAGGCATTCTAACTCCCTGTTCTTTTTGAGACTGTCTGCATTTATGTACTATTGTGATTTAAGATGGTTTTAGGCTTATTATAAACCTTTCTATGCAGTGCAAGTGACTCTTTGGATTAAACTGGAATTCTTTTGACAAGGGATTTTTAAACACTTTAATAATTTGCTACCAAATAATCACAGCTTAATGTGTTTACAGTTGATTTCAGAATATTTTGTTTGGAAGCAGTCACACTTTCTCAACACTTTGTTGAAACACATCAGTTTATAGCACACACGTCCCTAGAGGATTTTTTCTCTCACGTCAAAGCTCCCAATCTGTGTCCATATCCATATCCAAACAGAAGGATATAAATTTTATTTTGGACTTGTAGTTCAAAAAATTTACTGTTGTAGAAACAAACATGTGCATATGCACACACACATGCATGCACAAAGAATAAAAACATTAGGCTCTTTTTCTTGTGTACTCACTTAATAGCACTATATATTGGTTATCAGTAACCAGTGCAGTTTCAAGCCTTTTTTTTAATCTACAGGTTATGAGTCCCTCTCCTTCATTGCCATGACCCCTGCAATGCCTCTCCTATTAAATTACTTCCCTTCCTTTTTGCCACAGCAGAGGGTCATTTTTCTAACACAGCAATACCTTGACATTCATCCACTTGTCTTTCATCATTTTGCTCTTTCAGCTGTTTTCAATTATAACCACATTTCAGATTTCGTCCATGTGCTTTCCTCTTTCGTCCGATTTCATCCAACCTTCCACGATGTTTGTCGATGTTCTTATGTATGTTTTTCTTTTATTTCTGTTTATTTAGGTTTCACATGCATTTGCATGTGCTATATAGTAAGTTGTTTGTTTTGCACCGGCCAAAATAAATTTGCAAGCTAAAGAAGGCTATGCTTTGACATTCATGCATTTTTTACTTTTGTCAGGCTTTGGTCCCTAACCAGACAAAAGTGCAAGGTATTGCTGTAGCTTGCACACGTGCAAGTCAAAGCTTTGTCCCTCTTCAATATAGTTTTATCATGTTTCCAAGCCTAATTTAAGTTACTGGTGGTATTGACCTATAAAGTCTTAAAGGCCCGGGATGTACCTGCATCCAAAGACTGAACCGTAGTTGCTCTCTGGTTCAGAGCCACATAGGAGAACCCTTGCAGGTTCCTGAAATGTTAGTTGGATAGCACATGAGATGAGATCTTCTCTATCCAGTCAATCCTTGTTATATGCGTACTTGTTATGTTCAAGTTTATATAATAACTGTAGGTTTATAGCCAAGGAATGGAAAAAACCCCGGAAGCGAAGCGCCCGAAGATCGCCGCAAAACGGCGATCCGAAGATCGGGGAGGCCTGCAGAGGGTCACGCAGGCCTCCCTGAAGCTCCCCCAAGCCCCGGTAAGTGCGGGGGCCATTTTGGGGGCAGTTGTGGCGGCGGCAATCCCCGGATCGCCGCCACTGCTGGCTCCGCCCCCGCACACACTCAAACTTCTTGTGGGGAGAACTTTGGGAACCGCTGGACTAAATCCTCACTTGTCCCTGCTGTCATCTGTTTTATGTAACTCTGGACTTGATACACAATAGAAATGAAGATTAAGGCGAGGCCTAAAAACCATCTTGTTCAAAGAAGCCTTCTGAGTCCTTGCCTTTTTAACATCTTGCTGGTACAGGTGGGACGCTGCTGTTTTTATGCTCTGGTTTTAATTGTAATAATTAAATGACCTTTTAAATCAATTTTTAGATGTTGTTTTATTAGTTCATTAACTGTTTGTAATTGTTTTAAAATGTGACTTTTGTATTGTATCTTTTTTGTATGTATTTTCTTTTGTTGTAAGTCGCCTTGGGTCCCTTCGGGGAGAAAGGCGGGATAAAAATACTGTAAATAAATAAATAAATAAAATGTTGGAGATGATGAGCTGTCCTTGCTATCACTCAGCTCATAGAGTTGAAGGCAAGATTCAAGTTCATAAAGTTCATATAGTGTATAGCAAAGAGGGTTTGCGGGAACCTAACCCCATTTTCCCCATAGGATCAATGATTCAATATACGCTGATTTGGTATCCACTGGATGTTCCAGGAACAGAACCCCAGCGGATAACAAGAATTGACTGTAATTCCTCAGCCCCAACACTCTGGAAAGTTCTTCCACTTGGAGCATGTTGAAGTCCAACTGCACTGACTTTCTGAAAGCAATGTAAAGCACATTGTTTTGTCAGGCATTCAGAAGCTGAAATAAGTGTTATTACTGCTGATTTTGTTTTACTTCTGGTTTTACTTTGTAATTGTGTGTTTCTGTTTCTGTTTTTGAATTCTAGACTGGTGTGTTTAACTTTATCACAACTTCCTCGTATTTAGGGCTGCATACAAATTAAATAAGGGTACATATATTAAGTATTTTCCATTTTTTCAAGTGGTGAGGAATTGGAAAAGTTTGTAGAGCTTAGTTTCATTTCGATAATAGAGCTCTAGATACTTATGGTGTCTTTGTAATATCTGCTTTATTTACAAATATTACCAAGTGGAGCATAGTGGAAACAGACAGACTTCTGCTATAGGCTGCAAAGCTGTTAATCCTGTATTAGATTCCCAAAAAAGAGCAACTGTATCCTAAGGATACTTAAGTTTTAGCCAACTCTCAACTCTCTCGCACTGTCTGGGTCCAAATTAAAAATTGCTTTGAGCAGTCCCTCTCAACTCCACCCAGCCCTAGTGGGGTCACATTTGAAAGGCTTAACACAGTGAGAAAAATTCATCCCTCTTATTAAGTTCCTGAGCACCTGCGAGTTGCTGAGAAGGGAAAATCACAGTTATAAGCACAATAATCAAGATAGCCTGACTTGTAACAGTATCAAGAACCTTTACTCTCCCCCCCCCCCCCACACACACAGTTTATCATATTGGATAAAAATGTGAATATGCATGCGTTGTCTTGGGAGATAAATGTTATTAGAACATGCACTTGATAATAAAGGTAATTGCAGCACAGTTGCCCAGTGCACTCCCATCACACAAGCAACACTTTTAAGACACCCTCATGTTGTCAGAGGAAAGATAATAGCAACCCCTCCTCAAGTCTAGGGGTGGCATGGGGGGGGTTGTCAGTCAGCTTGGATCCTGGCCACGAACGCTGGTGTCCTCTGGTGTGCCCATCTAGCCAGGTTGATCCCTGAACCCTCAGTGTTGGTGGCAATGGTAATGCACAATGTTCCATCAGGGGGGCAGGCGCAGAGCACCATAGGGAGGCCCAGTGTGTGGCTTTAGCCCAGGGCCCCCAGCCCCTTTATTCTGGCACTGCTTATGACACTTCTTCTTGATCAAAAAATAACCAATGCCAGAAATTCACAATGCCATTTCTATGTAACATGGTGAATTACCTAAGATTGCATCAGGGTTGTCAAATTAGCATATGCACACTAGATTGAGGGTGCAATCCTGTCTAAAGATTCACGGGCGGCCCCAGGGCCGCCCGCTGGAACCTATCCCCATTCTGGGCCGATTATGATCGGCCTGGAGGTCTACTCAGGGGAAGGCGATGTTTGTCCCCTTCCCCCAGTGTAGCGTGGGGTGGCCCCAATGGGTCTCCTCGGATTTCCGCCAGCTATTTAGCTGGCAAAAGTCCAAGGAGGCCGTGTAAAGGCCGGTCCAGGAGGAGACGAGGATATGGTGGCCGCCATCCCAGGCCCCTCCTGGGCCGGCTTGGCCAACCGCCATCCTCTCTCGCTGCCCAGACCACCCCCGCCGGTCCATCCCTTATCTGTCTCTGGCAGCCACAGGGACGATCCAGCAGCTACCGGCCCATACTCCAAAGTCGTAAACGTGCTTTATGCCAGTGGCCCCCAACCTACGTGGTGTCGGGGACTGGCATCGCGGAGGATTGTTTTCACGGACGGGGGGGGGGCGCCGATGCCACACCCCCATGTGACCCGGGCATGATGTCAGCTGCGTGCGCCCAACGCAGCTCCAAACACGCCCCCCCACCAGTTTAGGTGCTATTTTGGAGCCGTTCGAGCTCCAGGGCGGGCGGGCCAAACCGGAGGTGACGCATCGCGCAGGTAAGTTCACCGCCACATCCAGCCCCCGCCCCGGGGCCCACCGCCCCAACCCCGACACAGCGCTGTGGCCTGGTCCCGAATGGGCCACAGACCGGTACTGGGCCGCGGCCTGGTGGTTGGGGACCCCTGCTTTACAGCACATTTGCAACACTTTAGAATGGTGGAACATTCTAAAGTTACGGTGGATTGCGCTGTTATTCTCCTAAAGTCATTTATATGCAGATTGTGTAAAAACTTGAATTTTTCAATGTACTGTACATGGCATTTTACGTAACAAGTCACAGATTTCCTAGTTGCTGCTTAGATTGGTAGTAACCATGTCTCCCCTTTGAATACTTAACATTCTGCATTTCAGGTACTTATGGTTGTATCCCAAGTTATCCTTCCACTCATATAAGGGGGCTTCTGCATGTAGAACTGATAGACCAAG
The DNA here is from genome assembly GCA_026170595.1 of Plestiodon gilberti rubricaudatus. Classification (NCBI taxonomy): domain Eukaryota; kingdom Metazoa; phylum Chordata; class Lepidosauria; order Squamata; family Scincidae; genus Plestiodon; species Plestiodon gilberti. The sequence goes on from JANXHW010000002.1 coordinate 35,842,046, forward strand.
GCTCTCACACACAGAAATCTGAATGGAATCCTGACTTGACGTTGCATTTGCCAAACATATTGTGCAATTGTACATCATTCTGCAATATCTTTGCACGTGCTTGTACAACTGCATGCAGAAAGGCCCAAAGTGCCACTTTATGATTCAAATCATGTATTTATTTATTTTTCACATTTTTATACCGCCCTTCCTCCAAGGAGCTCAGAGTGGTGTACATATTTCCTCCCCTCCTTTTGTCCTCACAACAACCCTATGAGGTAGGTGGGGCTGAGAGATAGTGACTGGCCCAAGGTCACCCAGGAAGGTTCATGGCTAAGCGGGGATTTGAACCTGGATCTTCCAGGTCTAAGTCCGACTCCCAAACCACTACACCATCCTGGCTAGGTTACATTTGCTTCAGCTGTCTAACTATTGTGGTACCTGGTACTGGCTGGACTGCTCACAACCCAAAAGTTCAGAATTTCATTTTCTGTCATATGTCCTCTTGTAGTTTTGTTCTTAGATAAAACTCTGAGAGCTAATATTTTCCTTGTTCAATATATTCATGATTATGAAGAACGGCTAATGTCTTGTGTTTTGCATCTTGAGATATTACATTGATGTTTGAAATGTTCTCTGCTAAAGTATGAAAAGCAAATAGACACCTTGTCATTTGGAAGTGAACAGAGCTGCAGTATTTTTGTTAAGTATAAGGTTCTGAAGTTTATTTTGCTCTAATGTAGGTTTATGTGTAGACAGTTGTTTGCCAAAGCAAAGAATGAATCTGACAGAGAAGCAGTAGGCTTTTATGTAATGATATATAATAAAATCGTGTTTTCCCCCCTCATAGCCTGTTGTACAAATTGCCTGTTTTGGCACAAAGGACACCAACAGAATGTTCAGGAAACTGTCAATGTAAAGGACACAATACACTGATTTAAAAATTGCCTGTTTGAAAGGCTGTTTTCACTTATGTTAGTAGCCTTATTTTGAAGGAATATTTCATATTTTAATTTCTGCCTGCCTTAAAAGCATGCTGCTTAGTTTATGGCAGTATTGCCATATTTGAGACATTGGTGTCTTGCATTTACAGCTAGAATTATCTATTGAGGTTTTGAATATACTAAGGGTATACTGGAATATCTGAGTGACCTTGACTTGCTTTGTTCCTGGTCTCAAGAAATTAAGACCCAAACATTCTGTTTTTCCCCACTAGCTCAAGCTGTGGATTTGCTGAAGAAACTAACAGGTAAAATGTGAGTCACTTTGGATGGTCCGCTGACCGGCCCGCTGATTCACATGGCGAAGACCATATGCATGCATGTCTTCCCTTCCCACACACTGGGTGAGCTGTCTTGCTGCCACAGAATCACAGAGACAGAATGTCCAATTTACGTCTCACTGTATGATCGTGAAAGGTGGTTTGGAAATTCCATCTCCATGTGATTTGCAGCAGTGGGATAGTGCATGAGTATATGCACGTACACCTCATAGTGCCTTTGGATGAGCCCGTCGGGCAGTATCATCTGAACCTGCCCATTGTCTTGTGCAACTGCGGAGGTCAGCTTTATAGCAGTAATGGGCCCTCTTTATCTTAAGCTGTTGACCAAGAGTTCAGTTTTTCCTCTGAAAGATGCTTGGGACCTATAGTTGAACAAAAAAGCCAGGTTTAAAACAATTTTCTGAAGGATTATACGATAGGGGCAGAAGATAGTGGGGGGGAAAGTATGGCTTTGGTGGGCTAGCTCAGCAGTGCCACTTTAGTCTTCCTTCCCTTGCTTTTTCCTGTTTCTGCCCTCTTCTTTTAGGGAGAACAAGCAGAACAGGATGAGAGCGACAAGGAGATTGGCAGCAGTACTGACAAGAACAACAGCCACCCCCCAATACCACTATGGAGTAAGGCAGCAGGTAGATGTGGCCCATGGGCATAAGATGCTTTCTTTGGCAGCCCCTTCATCTCCTTACATAGGCTGACCCTGACTTCCTGGAACCCCCAGGGCACACCACCTAATCCCAAATCTGGGAGCTGAGCCGATAACATAAGAAGAGCCTTGTTGGATCAGGCCAAGGGCCCATCTAGTCTAGTTTCCTGTATCTCACAGTGGCCCCCCAGATGCCTCTGGGAGCACACAAGACAAGATACCTGTATCATGTTCAAGATATATCTGATAGCAAGATACTTATATGGCAAGTTGCTTTGTGAACTACTCCTGTTGAAAAGCGGTATACAAATATTATTATTATTAATAATAATATATCCTGTTGCCACTCCCTTGCAACTGACATTCAGAGATGGGTTACCACTAAAACGAGGAGGTTGCCTATACAGAACCTCTGTGGATACTGAAATCCGCGGATAGTGAAGATTGCTATCGCAGATATGGGGGCCAAAGTAAAAAGGTTTTTAAAAGAAAAAGGCTATTTTAAACCTTTTTTCCTTACCTTTTGGCTGCCAACCGCAGCCGTTTTCAGGACTATAGAGAGTGAAATCTACCTCCTCCAACTTCTTCCTGGTTGCTCAATTTCCCCCCTCCCTTCCCCAGGCTGCTCCAGTGCATTCTGGGGCGACCTTGGGAAAGGGAGGGCGGATGTTGAGCAACTAGGAAGGGGCTGTAGCAGTGTGATTTCACTCTCGATAGCCCTGAAAATGGAGTGGTTTGGCTTTTTAAAGGCAAACCTGCTATTTTGGGACTTTTTTTTTTTCTTTTTAAAGGCTTTTTTCAATGGACCTGTGTGGATCTGGGACCCACGTTGAGTCAAATCTGCGGGTCCCAAACCCTCGAATAAAAAGGGTCCACTGTATAAGACTGTGGCCCTAATGGTCAGCTGCGGCTAATGGCCCAGTAGGTCAAGGGAGCCACCGGTCAAAAAAGGTTTGGGAACCACTGTCCTACATCCTGCTCCTCCCTCCTTTCTCTCTTCCTCAATTTATTTATTTATTTAAAAGATGTATGCCCTGCCCTTCCTGACAATGGGGTGCCCAGGGCCATTATGCGTAGGTTTACCAGATTTCTAGCACCCCCAAGGGGGACGGAAGTGACATCACGGGAAGGCGGGTCAAAAACTGTGATGTCACTTCCGCCGGAAGTGGGCATATCCACTGTAAAATAAATACAGTATTTTACCTTTTTCTGTGCCTCTGAGCATGTGCAGAGTGCCGCCGCTTTTTTGTCCCAGCCAGCCAAGTGCATTGTAATGGCCAGTGCTGGCTGTCACAACGCAGCCAGGTGGCTGGGATGAAAAGAGCGATGGCACTCTGCACGTGCTCAGAGGCACGGGGAAAAAGGTAAAATACTGTATTTTATTTTCCGAGACTGTGCTCTTTTATTTGTGTATTTTATTTTATTTGTGTATTTTATTTGTGTATTGTGTGTGTATTTTGTGAGTGACTGAGTGACTGTCTTTTAGTCCCGGCCCCGGCCCGCCGGCTGCATCGCGGCTGGCCGGAGCTCTTCTGAGACTGTGCTGCCTGCTGCAGCACGTCTCCGTCCTAATCTTCCTAGTCTTGTGCGCCTGCGCAAGACTGGAAGCACTCGGAAGATGTCCAAGTTCACTCGGACAACTTCGGAGACATTGCGCACAAGGCTGGAACGTCTCGGAAGATGTCCGAGTTCACTTCGGACGTCTTCCGAGACATTCCAGCCTCGCACGCATGCGCACGAGGCTGGAATGTCTCCGAAGTTGTCCGAGTGAACTCGGACATCTTCCGAGTGCTTCCAGTCTCGCGCAGGCGCGCGAGACTAGGAAGATTAGGACGGAGACATGCTGCAGCAGGCAGCACAGTCTCGGAAGAGCTCCGGGCGGCCGCGATGTAGCCGGCAGGCCGGGGCCGGGACTACAACACTGTTTGGGGGGACGGGGGGACAAAGGGCCGTTGCCGGGACTATCCCGGTCATTTCTGGGATGATGGTAAGCCTAATTATGCGTATAACATTACATGCCCCCTTGCAAGGATATTCTTTTTCCTTCTATCTAGAAATTGCTGATGTTTAGCCCTAGTTGCGTGAGTGGTTGTGTACATTGCCTTGCATTTAATTTTTGATTCCCCTTCCCAGTTATTATATTTTTATCCCCACAATAAAAGCTATATATTGTTGTACCTTTAACCTTGCCTCTCTCCACATTTCATGCCATTCCATGGAGTTGTATGATAAGCCATTGCACTTGGTCCCTGCACATGCAATAGATTTCCCCCATGTGCACATGTTACATGTGTTGGAGCATGCTTGGTAACATTTTTTGCCATAACAGTACTCATTAACACGTTGCCTTTTCATGTACTCAAAACGATGTATTAATATCAAGTATCATCCTGCTCTTTACATTTGTAGCATATGTTGGATATAGCATTCAGCCCTGTGGAACGTCATGAGGGATCTCTATGGGGAGCTGCCAGCCTGCTTTAAAACCTGTGTTGTAGAATGGAGATGTTAAAAATGATTTATTTTAAAAGAGGGTTCGGCTCTACTTCCTTTTGGATGAAAAAAGATTGCCTATGGACTTTAACCTATTAGGAAGAAGAGGGCCCAGTTGCTATCCAGCAGGAAGCAGCCCACAAGCTGGCAGTTGTCCATGGTTGGATGAGAATTTCACAGCAATGAAACATTTCAAGAGAGAGAGATCTTGCAGCGTACTCATAACTACAGAATTTACTTCTACAGTATAGGTGCCTAGGATTGGTTTAGAATGGAAAATTGAAGTGGGCGCTTCATTTCCAGATGCCTCAGCAGGATAACTTTTCTTGTGCCTAGTTCTAGTCTGTTAAAAAAGTGTGTGTGTGTGTGTGTGTGTGTGTGTGTGTGTGTGTGTGTGTGTGTGTGTGTGTGTGTGTGTGTGTGTGTGTGAAAAATCTAGAACGGTGTTTTTTTCCCTCCTGCATCATTATCTAGTAAATGACATTCCTGTATCCATCATCCACCCACCAAATTTTGATCTGGGGTCCTTTACCTAACAAGGAGAATAAATAATAAACATGTTTTCCTCTTTGCAGCACTGTACTTAGCCTGCATGTGGTAGCGTGCAGAACAAGAAAAAGTTCTTTCAGTTAGTGTTTAGGAAAATACTTTCCAAAAGATCTGCATGAGATTAGAATAGCTGAGTGTTCCTCTCTCTGGCTTCCTGTTTTGGAATTAAATGCCTTCAGGGTTCCCAGAATATCTCAGTTTTGTAAAAACAAGAGCAGTTTAACTTTTTCAATACTTCACCCTTCATATGTGATTAATGGTAATTGGAAAAAAAGAATAGATGAAACTTTTCTTGAGACATCTTAATTAAATCTTGCAGTAGAACAATTGTACCTATTCTTATGTCCTTTGTGGAGTAGTCGTCTCGGAGGGCAATGTAGTCCTCAGTTTTACAGGTATTATGCTCTCCACTCAAGTGAAGGTGTAGAGTTCAGTGTATAGGTGTGTTTGAGAGAATGTCCTGGTTCCTCCTCTTATTTACCAGTGGGATTTATCTTACCAAGTAATAATTGATTTGTTGCATTTCTATTTTTGTACCTTCATCATCTTAGTTTTATTACAACTAATTCTTAGATAAATTAAAAACAAGACTCAAATAAGGTATCTCCTTCAGGTGAAAATGTTGAGATTTTGAATAGCTACATTGAGGTAGAAATTAAGAAAATAACTTAAATTTTGAACTAGTTACCAAAATTAAATCATATTTACTCTGGCCACATAAGTGAAAATCTGCTGGATTCGGACTAACTGTAGTCAGGAGAAAAATTAAGATTTAGAGTATTCTTCTAAAAAGAAAGATTTGAGAAGATCTGACTTTTTCCAATACCTTGACGTCCAGTAATTTAATCCAATCTATAGGATTCTCTTTGTGTAACATAAGCCAGCCTTTCTCTGCTCTGACCAAAGACTTTGAAGTTGTTGTAGGCAGACCAAGCCTGCTTGGTACAAAAAAGACTTTGGACAGTTTCTGTTACAGTCTGAAGTATTACAAACTATTTTCAAATTATAATTGAACTACTGCAATTATTTCTGTCATAACAATATTAACTGTCAAACTTCTTGGATTCCCCTCCTTCCCCCACTCTTGTAGATCTTAATTAGCTGATTTCTTGGCTTTTATTAGGATGATCAAAATATGTTTCATTCAACTAGTTGATAAACTAGAAATCTGTTCAGATGAATGAATAATTAATTATCCAGCTGTATTTAAGGTATTGAGTTCCCAAAATCTTAAACTTAGTTTTACTAAAATTAAAGATTCCTCCTGGTGGTAAACAGTGAGTTAAGTGTCTTACGCCTCCTCCTGTACAGCGCAATCCTAACTAAGGATCCGGCCGGCGGCCCAGGGCCTCCAGCCGGATCCTGAGCCCAGGCTGCCGTTGCACAGGTGGGCCAGAGGTCTATTCGGAGAAGGGGACGCTCGTCCCCTTCCCTGGGTGTAAACCGGGGCCGGCCCGATAGGTCTCCTTGGATTTCTGCCAGCTAAATAGATGGCGGAAGTCGGAGGAGGCAGTATAATGGCCTAGCCGCCCGGCAGGGACAGGGATATGGCGAGAACCATCCCCTGCCCCCTCCCAGTCTGGCGAGTCCAATGGCCCCTCCGTCGCTGGCCGGACCACCCACGCGGTCACCGGCAGGAGAACTTACCTTCCTCCAGCAGCCACGTCCCGATCCGGCAACAAAGTAAGGGAGACCAGCCTTGCGTCGGCCTCCCTTACTCCCGAGGCGTCACAAACATACTTTACAGCACGTTTGTGACGTCTTGGAACGGTGAAGCGCTTGCTCCACCGTTCCGGTGGATTGCGCCCTTATTGTGACAAAGAAGTATCATCTACATAAAGCAGAATTGATGCTAGGTAGGTTTCTAACCTCAGGAAGAAGTCAGGAAATTATAATTTAATTACCCCTTTTTTATGTAGAACCTTTGATACATGGATAGGTTGGGGTGTGGTATGGCCTTCTTAGTAGTCACCCCAAAATGTAGAATGCCTGGCTCTAAGAAGCCAGTTTGAACTTGTTCCTGCAGACTTTATAGCCAACACTTTAAAACATTCTATTTTGGTGTGCCTTCAGAGACTTCTTGTAAGTTACATGGACTCATTTTATGATAGGTTTCCCACTGTGCCTGTGTTAAACATATTCGTTCCTATTGAGTGTGACACCTGATATTGATAGGTTATGCGTCTCACTTATGTAATTTGGTTAGTATTTTTGTAAAGCACCTGAAGCAGAATTTTTCTGGAAAAACAAGAGCTAGATCTTTATATCAATAAATTAAAAAATTAAATTAAAAAAGGAACAAGCAAAGACTCCTCTCCTGCCTCACGTATTTAAAAGGATTTGTTCTGACTGTTTTGACCAGTTTTTATATTAGCTCTAATGTAGATATGAATTACTCTTAGGAAAAACACTAATTGTGGATCAATAGTTGTCTTTTTGGGTTTGTACCATAATCGTTCTCTTTCTATTAAGTTGAAGCAACTTTCAAGTCAATGAATGCTCCAAAGAGTGTGCTTTGTCTGAGAACAGAAAATTTAAAAGACCTGGTGATTAAGAATAAAAATCTTGTTCAATAATTTTTTTCTTTATTCCAATCGAAAAAATTATTCAAAAGCTTCTTAGCATAAATTTTGATCAGTATACTTATAACTGGAAGAACAAAGTGGTCAACAACTGTGGAAGTAAACAAACCTTCACAATCCCTTTGCACCCCAATTATTTAGCAAAGTAAAAAATATGTTGGCTGTTGTTTTAGTTTGTTACATTACAATAAAGATCTTGGGAACATCCACTGAAGGGATTAAACACTTTCTCTAGTTTGGTTCTCCAATCTTTTGTTGAACCTAAAAAACCTACTTTATCAATAGTGTTACTGTAAGAATTAGGATAGCAAACGGTCTGATTTCTCCATATTTTTTTCAGAATGGTGGGTGTCAGGCACACTGTGTGCACTGCATAAAGAAGTCACTGATGGCTGCCAGTATTAGACCTACTGGTAATCCAAAGAAACAAAGTAGTAGCCCAAGATATCCTTGTTGCTTCAGATATCAGTGTTATGCTTGTCAGGTTTAGGCATGCCTGTGTTCTCTCTATAGCAGACATATGTAAGCTTTTGTTTACATGGTACAACCAATCTTTGTGTGCAGATCTGTTTCTTCACATGTATTGCGTTTTCTGAATTGGTTACCTAAAGAAGGCTGTTTGTGTTCAGGTCCCATTGATTTTAAACACACAGTTAAGTACTTGGGTTGTGTTTATCTCAGGGGGACTTAGGCAGGCTTCTATTGATTGCACAATGAATGAATAGGAGAGTTTGATTTGTTTCAGATTTATTCATAAGTATTTTTCAACGTTCATTTTGTTCCTGTACATGTATTCTTTATTGTAACATCTATACAGTATTTATAATGGTAATGTTTACATTTATTATAATAGTTATTGTAGTGTTTCTCATTTCTTCAAGGGGTTTTCCGTTATGTGTTTGCAGTCTTGGGGAATCACTGAGTATATGAGGGATACAAAATAGTTGCATTTATGCAACCATTTAACATAAACCTAGTTATATTTATATAGAAAGTAAATATAATTCCTTCTGCTTACAATGAAGCAATTACTTCAGCTAGCGCAAGAACTTCATGCATGTGATAGGAATTCATATAAAGAACAATTAGTTATTTGAGTTTCTGCAGCCTTCTACAATTACTCACATTAAAATAGTTAGTTTCAAAAGGAATGTATTATTATCCAGGGTTGGCAGTTTCCCAGGAAAAACTAGTTTGGACAGGGCAGCAGTAAGAAATGTATTTTATCAGTTTTATCCTGGGAAAACTGTACAAAATGAAATTGGAACCCTATGTAGTCCATGTTTTTATGAAAATAGGGTTGCAATTGCAGTGTATCAGTATCCAGCTAATTCAGCAAGCATAGAATTAATATTTTCAGGATTTGAATGTATTTATTCAAAATGAAGAAACATGCCTGGACTGGTGTTATTGCTAAGTCAACACTGATATTCTGTATAGGATGTTGTATGACGCTTTGTAGTTTCTTCTTTGTTGTAGCTGCTTTGTTGTTCCTTGACTAAAAGTGAGATATAAATAATTAAAATGACCATTTGGACCTGGATTTAGATGGAGAATTGATATGAAAAAATTACTTTCTCAGTTTATATAGTGAACCGTACATTAGAAGTGGGACTCTATCCACTGGGCCCCACTTGCTCATATGGTGGTATGATCCATGTAATTTACTTTGGGTTGCATCTTAACCCCCCTGCATGTGAAAAAGAGTTCCTCCCTCCCCCCACTAATGGAAGTGTCTTCCATTCATTCAAATCTTGGTCAGGAAACAACTCATTATTTGTCAGCTGTAAATATATTTCTGAAGCTTCTGTTTCACAGTTTGAAAAGGAAGATAAATGTGCAATCCACTGTGATGTTCCTTGCAATGAAACATTTGCAATCATGAACGATTTTGAAGGAGATTTGAATGTCTTACACTAATTAATTTTTCCCTTGGTTGTAAAAAACACCCGCATCAGTAAATGCCACACCAACCATGTTGTTGTATTTTTATTACATTCTTGCATTCTTTGCCCATAGTTTATATGGAACAGCTACTCCTTGTTTTCACTGTAGATACTACCAATCACTCTTGCAGTAGCCCACACTAATTCCTTTATTTTTCACTAATTTTCTTTTGGGTTTGCTGTCAGGGGAAAAAGAACTGATTAGCTGATTCATTACGACCAAGAATACTGCAAATGCTGTGTGTAGATTTTGTGCATGACCTTGAAGTAAAAGAGGAAAATCTTATGCTAGAGAATTGGAAATGTTAAGCACATTTGGTTGACATAAGGTAAATTGTGTATTTTATATTGCAATGCTTTTGTTCTGTCTTGTGTGGCTGCATGTGTGTTTGAGATGTATAAACTCAATGGATTTATTTTATTTTCAGTATTAAAAATGCATGTCCTAAAGTGCGATGACAGTTAACAGTGCAGCTTTTTGACTGTGAGAATATTCACGAACAGCAGTGTGTGAATAATACAAGTTGCAGCAGCTATTCCATTATAGAGGTTTTTTCATTGGCTTTATTGGGGGTATGACCTGTGGTATATAACTGAAAAAATTGTGAAAGATAATGGCAATGGCAATGGCAAACCTTGATTTTTACCTGATCTCTTCCCCCCCCCCCCCCCCAGCAAAGTCTTAGTAATAAGGGTTAAAGCTGGTACTATCCTCTCTCACCTCTCCCAATTGAAAAAGTTCAGTAGAGCTATCTGATGACCTGGAACAGTACACTTAGGGCCCAATCCTGCTCAAGTTTCCAGCGCCGATGCAGCAAACTTGACTTGTCCGAAACAGTCAACTAACTTTGGGAATTTAATGTTGAGCCTCTGTCAAAGTTTAGGGAAAATTTTGGGTTTGCTGGGTTTGGATGTCATAGGAACTGCCCAAGGATTTGATCTAACTTTGAAACTTCATTAGATATCTCGTCTGGCTCATGGGAGTGAAATGAGTTTTGTGTATCTTGTTTCCCTCAAAGTGTACAATCCCAGTCCTAAAGGGAAAAAAACCCATTCAGAAAAGAACATAAATTGCAACATATACACTTAAAACCTCACAAAATAAATAATGTTGCAGTGCTGCAAAGCAACAAACTATATTCATTTGCAGAAAGAAATAAAGACTCTCTAACACATATACATCATACCTGCAGAAATACCTATGTGTATTGCTATGGATCCTTAAAAATAGAGGATCGGGATTATCAGATTGCACGGTCTTTCCACTCACACCCCACCACCACCACCATTGCCCTGGATTGTCAGAATAGATACATGCGGAGACTTTGACAGATAGTGGCTCTTGGTAGCCAGGAAAAATCTTGGTTAGTGATAAATAAAGTGATTCATTGCAGAGGAAAAGCAAATAATTATTTTTTACAAAAAACAGCTTCCCACTACATAGGTGTTTTTGCCTGAAGATGCTCGATGAAATTCATGCAAAATGTTGCATTTTAGAGGGGTTTTTTTATTTTTAAAACTTTGTTACCAGGTTTTTAAACATGTGGCTGTCCTTTGTTCAGTGCTTTTAATGTTTTTAAATGTTTTTAACGTTGTATCAATACAAATTCCCACGTTTGTGACCTGTACTTCTGTTTTATTATTTTTACTCAACTAGTTTGCCATGGTTTACACCCGTCTTCATTAATTATTTTTACATGTTTTTGCACTAGTATATATTCTGGTTTGGCATGAGTCCTTTTTCAGGTTGCATATTAAAATTTCATATGTGAGCTTGCAGGGAAATAGTCAATTCACAGCCCATTCCAACCCAAGTGCTAAGCAGCCCAAGTCAGACCTAAAGTCAGCCTAAGTCGTTTAGGTCGAAGTTAGGTCTGGAACGCGACCATTTAGGGCGAAGTTAGGGCGAAGTTAGGTCAAACTTACGACCGACGGACTAAGAATGGACTAAAAACGGCGCACATGCGCACCACCGACGCCGGCACAACTCGGACCTAAAGTCGACCTAAAAGTGGGCGGACCATGGGCGGAACGTGGGCGTAATGGGGGCGGAGACCAATTAACGTTGGATTCCAGACCCTGGCGAGCACAGACACGCCCCCTCCAACACAAATGCTGACACAAAATTTAGGTCGACCAAAAAGGTGGACCCAAATTCGAGGAGACCAATAGGAGCCATTTTACCTTACCCAAGCCAGCCCTCTCCTGAAAATTTCTAACACCCTACTCCTGAGTTAGGTCAGAGTTAGGACGGAGTTGGGCCTGCTAGGTCTGGAAACCGACAGAGTTATGCCTAAGATAGGGAGCCTATCAGCACCCAGCCCCACCCAGCCTCATTCCCACAAAAGCCCAGCCCCAGACCTCCAGTCACTCTCTCTCTCTCTCTGAGCACGTGGCGTGGGGTTCTGTCCCCCACAGCCACAAAGTGGGACTTTGTTGGTGGAGGGCAAAATTCACAAACACCCCACTTCTCTCTTCCCCTCTCTGCCTCCCTCTAGGGCAGAGAGGGCTGATCTGGCTGTGGCCAACCTGTTTACAGCTGTGCCTGGGCAGCTGCCTCCATGCAAGTGTTTGCTAACCCATGTCTTTCTCCCAGCCGCTCTTCCCCCCCCCACAGGCAACAACACCAGCAGGTAAGAGCAGGTAAGAGCAGGGTTTGTGCTGACATGTGGTCTGACTGCTGCCTCTTTGCATTTAGAAATATAGGAAGGATACATGCCTCTTTACCAATGTGTTGTCTCATAGGTGTCTGCATAGCCTGCCATGACATGCCTCTCTACCAATGTGTTGTCTCATAGCTGCCTGCATAGCCTGCCATGACATGCCTGTCTACCAATGTGTTGTCTCATAGCTGCCTGCATAGCCTGCCATGATATGCCTCTCTACCAATGTCTTGTCTCATAGCTGCCTGCATAGCCTGCCATGACATGCCTGTCTACCAATGTGTTGTCTCATAGCTGCCTACATAGCCTGCCATGACATGCCTCTCTACCAATGTGTTGTCTCATAGCTGTCTGCATAGCCTGCCATGATATGCCTCTCTACCAGTGTCTTGTCTCATAGCTGCCTGCATAGCCTGCCATGACATGCCTGTCTACCAATGTGTTGTCTCATAGCTGCCTGCATAGCCTGCCATGATATGCCTCTTTACCAATGTCTTGTCTCATAGCTGCCTGCATAGCCTGCCATGATATATAGGATACATGCCTCTTTAGCACTGTTGTGTCTGATTGCTGCCTGTAGTCATGTGAGCAGACACTGCCACAAGTGTGGAACTGTTAGCCTTATGTAGACACCAGCTGTTCCCCCCCCCTTTTCTCCACAGGATCAACTGACAGGTCAGTAGTGCTAGGTTTGCCATGGTAGTGACCCCCAAGTTGTGTTGTCTTCTCTCTCTTTGACCCTTTCCCCTTAAAGGATCATGCTCTCCTTACACCCAGGTAAGCAGCCCAGACCATGCTATGTGTGTCACACCTATCAGCTGTGTTTTATTTCTCTCCCTGCAGGCTTTTGCAACCGACACACTGGCATTTCTTCACTGGCGATTGCTTCCACACACCAGCTGACATGTAACTCCCCCTTGTTTTTTGTCTCCCCAGGAACGTCCACTACCACCTACCTTCCTGGGAGCACCCCTGGGGCTGCAGTCTGGTTGCCCCACTGTCGTCTGCCTGGATGCTGCCAGAGGTCAGGGAGCCATCCCTGCAACCCTCCTCAGCTGCCGGCGCTGCTGCTGCTCCACCTCCCTGGCTGTCGTACTTGCTGTCCCTCCCCTTTCTATGGAGCAGGCTGTGGTTCCACAGGGGAAGAGCCTGCATGTCCAGGTCCATGGGGCAGGTGTGCTGCTGCTGCTTTCAGATTGGCTGCTGTGACTACCCCTGGCAGCCTCGCCTGGCCATCTCTGCTAACGTTCCAGAACAATAAAGACGCCCCTCGGGCAGAGCCCCCGTGAAACATATGTGCCCAGTGTTTACACAAGCATTGCCCCACACACACAGACAGCCCCTACATGAGTCCCATCCAGGGACTGCCACGGCCTTCCCTGGGAGAACACAGCAGGGGGGCTGCCAGACCCCCATGGCACAGAGGGGAGGGGGGAGTTGGGGGGGCCTCTCAGGCAGGCAAACAGTGACAGCCAGGGCGTCCGCCCGTAATGTAGGCGCCTCCGTCGAAGGTCCGCCCGTAATGTAGGCGCCTCTGTCGAAGGTCCGCCCGTAATGAAGGCGCTTCCGTCGAAGGTCCGCCCGTAATGCAGGTGCCTTCGTTGAAGGTCCGCCCGTAATGCAGCCACTTCCGCCCAAAGTCTGTCTGCATAAGAGGCGCCTGTTTATGCATCACCTTCATCTGCGGAGCGCCCCCTGTGTCCCTATCGGTCTCTGCAGACCCCTCTCGGAATCTCTCTCCCACCAGCCTTGTTGTCTGTCTGTCTCTGACCCACCCATGCCCCTCCCCAGCACCCCCTGTCTGCCTGCCTGTGTGTCTGCCTCCCCTCCCACTCCCTGATGATGGCTGCTGGCCACCCCCCACCCTGCCAGAGCGCCTGCCGCGAGGCGCTGTCGTCGCCCCATCTGGGGGTGTGATGAGCTGCGTCAGCTCTTCCCGCTCGCAGCAGAGAAGCCCAAGGCATCTCTTGGTCTTGGCCGGGGCACAGAGCAGCAGGCACGCTGGGATGCCTTCTTTGTGGGCATTGCCCCGGCCTTGGAGGCCCAGGGCTTCAGGCAACGCACGGGCGAGTCATGTCAGAGGCAGTTCCAGACCTCATGAGACCCCCCTTGTGTGTGACGTTCCCACCCCCCTCCTTCCCTTCCCTCCCCCGCTCACCCCCCAGTGCAGCCTCAACGTGGCATGGGGGTGGCATCGCCTTCTGCAGGAGGGAGGGGACGGCCACTCTCCCCTGCAGCAGGTGGCTGATGCACAGGGTGCCCTGTGGCAGCTGTCTCGGGCACCTCGCTCACCTGTCACCTGCCCTGCGTCCACCACATGACTGGCGCAACCCCCCTGCCTGCGGCCAGCCCCTTTGCGACCGGGCTGAGACAGACACTGCAGCAGCTGCCGTGGATGGACGCGGACACGTGCAGACACACAGGCCTGCACATGCCCGAGCCAGACACCGAGCCTGGAGAGCCTGCCTGCCTGGGAGGTAAGTGTTGCCTGGATCCTGGGGTGGTGCTGGGCCACAGAAACTGCAGCCTGCCTAACTCAGGCATACCTCTGACCTAACTCAGACATAACTTCTGCCTAACTTAGGCTGCACTTAGGCCACACTTATGCCTGACTTGGAGAGGAGTTGGGTTGGAATGGGCTGCCAAAGAACATTAATTACCAACTACTCTTCATTAGTTAGCACACTCTTGAGCTAAAAATGCATGCATTGTCTTGAAATTTAAAATTTCAATAATTGAGAAACATATTTTTCCATTGTCCCAATTATTCCGATTAAAAACTTTTAACTTAGTGGTTGTCCATTTTGTCTGTTACTAGTTTCACCAGTTACTGGATGTGATCATAGCTTTTGCAAGGCAGCTTCATGATTAAAAAATCTCTCACATAGATTTAATCTCAGTTTTGTATCCTGGCTTGCTTTGCCAACTCTGGTTGGAACAAGCTGAGATTTGTTGGGTTTGGATGTCATAGTAAATCCCAGTTTGTTCTAAGCCAGGACCTGAAGTGAAAAAGTTTCTCCACTTGTCCTAGCGAACCCTACTCAAATCGCCCCCCACCATGCTCATGACTCGCCTCTCTTCGTTTGCAAATGCTTTGCAAATGGAAGCCTTTTGTTACATGAAGCAGACCAGCTGAACGCTAGACTCAGCTGCTAGAGGAGGCAACGGTGAGAACACTTAACAGGAAGCGGACAACAGAGGAAGCAGAAGAGAACACTAGACTCCACTTCCTGTTAGCATTCTCACTGTTGTCTCCTTTAGCGTTCATCTAGCACAGGGGTGGCCAACCTTTCAACATGAATGCTCCTGGCCCTTTATGTATAGGGGAAGGCATTTCAGCAGGTGCAGCTGCTTTAGCAGCACCATCAGCAATTGCAGCTGCCAAGAGTCTGTCTTCTACACAACTCTTAAGAACGCAGAGGCCCTAATGGTAGAAGGTTGGCCACCCCTGCTCTAGCAGCTATGAGTCTAGCGGGGGGGGGGGGATTTGAGAACCGCGGATAATTGAAACCGCAGATATGGGACCCGCGGATATGGGTGGATGCCTGTATATGAATGGGAAGGAGGAGCACACATAAGGCTTATAAATGTTGCATGGAACCATGATTAAACCATAATTCCACATGAAGTCTGATTTAACATAAGAAGAGCCCTGCTGGATCAGGACAAAGACTTTTCTAGTCCAGCTTCCTGTATCTTACAGTGGCCCCACCAGATGCCTCAGGGAGCACACAAGAGAACAAGATACCTGTGTCCTGTTGCCACTCCTTTGCTATTTATATAGCTAGGAGGTTGCTTATGACTTGTAACTTGTGATGGAATTTTCCTCCATGAATCTACCCAATTCCCATTTAAAGGCATCTAGGCCAGGTGCTATCACCACATCCTGTGGCAAGGAGTTCCACAGATTAATTACACACTGGGTGAAGAAATATTTTATTTTGTCTGTTCTAACTCTCCCTCCACTCAATTTTAGTGCATGTCCCCTGGTTCTGGCGTTGTCCAAGAGGGAAAAGAACTTCCGTCTACCCACTCTCTCCATCCCATGCATAATTTTATACTTTGGGGCAATAAGATCTTGGGTATATGTATCCTTCAATTTCCAATGTTCTATTAGGCTTTTAGGAAGGCAAATGAGAAACTTCTGGCACCAATTCATATTTGGGATATCCAAGCTCTTACAAATAGGATAACATTGAAAGCAAATGATGGATAGTATAGTCAGGGAGTTAAATTGAAACAAAGGCTTTTATTTTGTGAGGTTCTAAGTTTGCATTTTGCAACTTACTTTCTGAACAGATGTTTATTGGTTTTATATATAAGATAAAATTCACACGTTGACAAACTGTGTTTTCTTTAAAAAAAACTGGGCCACAATTAATACACTTACACTGAAGTATTACTGTACTATAGATCACATTCCTTGATCCAGCCAGGGCAGACTGTATACAGAAAGAGAGTACCATGGATGGGTTTCCTGTTGCTACATAGCTGCCTACAATGCTTGTTTCATTATCCTCACAGTGCTGGTCCACCATTTTGTTTAATTAAATTGTGCTAGTACTCCTGCCAACCTAGCAGTTCCAAAGCATGTTAATGTGAGTAGATAAATAGGTACCGCTTGCGGGAAGGTAAACAGCACTCCGTGTTCCAGCCGCATGCTATGCGCTGCGACAAGGAGAGTCACGCCGGCCACATGACCACGGAGGCGTCTTCGGACAACGCTGGCTCTTCGGCTTTGAAATGGGGATGAGCACCACACCCTAGAGTCGGACACGACTGGACTTGATTGTCAGGGGTCACCTTTACCTTTACCTTTAGTACTGATGCAGTCCCAGTCCTAAGTACATACTTGACACTTTAGAAGATCTTGGGATGTTTAGGTGGTTTTGGGATTAATCATGTATCTTTAGATTTAGATTGAAGATTTGGTGAATACATAATAGATAATGAATTCACATAATAGTCTTGATTTGTTCTCAAGGTTAAGAAAGTTATTTATAATTTCTGTTGGAATGTACAGCTTGCAAAGTGCTTTACAGTAACTATCTCAGGGCCCAATCCTGTACAACTGATGCAGCTGCAATGCAGCTCCTAGGTAAGGGAACATTTGTTCCCTTACCTTGAGGAGGCCTCAATGGCTGCCCCACCACCACCACAGGATGCAGCACACAACCTGTTGGCACAGCTCCATCCACACTGTAAAGTTGGATAGGATTGGGCCCTCATTCATTAGCACAACAAACTTGTGAAGACGCACTTCTCATTTCACATGTTAAGAACTGAGGCTCAGTTAATGCGACTTGCCCAAGATCACTAAGAGATTTCATCAATGAGTAGAGACTGACCAAGTTCTGCCTCCAATCAACTCTCTAGCCTGTAGAGAACACTGGTTTGCACATATGTAATTGATCGATCAAATTTGTTTCATTTTTTAATATAAAAACAAAAAAGGTCAACGTTCAGTTGAAGGTCTCAAACTTGTAATTTGTTGTCTAGAGATAATCGCACTGCAATTTGGCAGGAATTATTTATAGTTTATGGATTGCCCATCTAGGTGTGCTATAGGCATGGGAGGGTGAGAATCTGCATTCAGCACTGAGTGTGTTTGCCTCCTACATGTACTACCAAACAGTTAGTGCACTCAGTTCTGACGTATGCTAATCATATGTTTGCTGTATGAAGGAACTGATTCCAGACATCTTCTCCAAACCAGCAGGTGTATAGTGCTGTCAATGTATTCAACTACCCATTTGCCAGGAGGAGTTTTTTTTATGCATAGTCCACTGCTGTGTGTGATTATCTCTGGGCCAGGACCACTGACTGTGGTTGGCTAGCTCAGAATGACAAGATATGCAAACAAAAAGCAATTAGCTTATTCTACTATGTCAGTTTCACTTGGGCTAAGGTGTGTTTTAAAATTTGATATGCATCAGTTGTAATGACTTGATTTGTGTTTGTTCATGAGAGAAATGCAGTATTCTATAATTTAGTATATGTTCGTGACTTGTTGCTTTTGATTTTAACCAGTTCACTGGTGGAACTAACTGTAATTGTATACTCAAGTTTGACTTATTATTTTTTTATGATGTTTGAATAAGTACAATATAGGTTGTATTGCTAAACAATTGCTAAACCTGCAATTGCCCCTGATATTTATTTACTCTCTCTCACAAATATGTGTGCATGCGGATACTCACACATGATGAAAAAAGAGCAAGTTTTGATGTAAGATGACTATTGTCATAATTTGTAAGGAACGATTTCCTTACCCAAAAACTCTCCAAGCCACTATTTTATTTATTTATTTAGTGATCTTATATTCCGCCTTTCCCAATCCGAAGTTAATGCCCAAGGCAGCTTACAAAGTTCTATAATAAAATATATAATGTATACAAACATTGAGTAAAATCATTAATAAAAACAATAAAACTGTGGGGGAGGGCAGCTATTTGGTCCAGAAAGAGGCAGCAGAACCAAAGCACTATTACAGAGACACAGAGGGCAGACATCAACCTGTTACCAAAACACCAGAGAAAACAGAAATGTTTTGAGCCCTCGCTGAAAAGCCATGAGCGAAGAAGTAGTTCTTAATTCCCCCGGTAGAGAATTCCATAATTGTGGTGCCACCACAGAGAAGGCTCACCCTCATGTCGCCATCCCTCTAACTTGGGGCAAAGGCGGCACTTATAGGACCTAAGAGGGCAGGCCGGAATGTATGGGGGAAAGGCGTTCCATCAGATAACCTAGATCCAAACCGTGAAAGTCAATTCCAGCACCTTGAATTGGTGCTGCAGACCTCCGTCAATGCAGGAGCACTCCGTGCCTGTGCTAAGCAGTGGGGAGGCGGGGAGAGGGCGAAATGGGGGTGGGGAGGGGTGTTCTGGGGTGGGGGAGGGCAGAGGGAAGGTAGAACTGGCCCAGGAGGAGGCCTTAGTTGAATCCTATCCCCCTTCCCGGGCTTGGAAGGACCAGGAGGACCTCTTGTCTTTTCTGGATTCAATCTCAGTCTATTGGCCTTCATCCAGATCCCAACCGCCTCTAGACAGTGCTCCAGGACTTCCACAGCTTCCCCAGAATGAGATGGTAAGGAGAGATACAGTTGGGTATCATCAGTTTATTGGTGACACCGTGTTACCAATAAGCTGATGACACCTCAAATCCCTGGATGATCTCCCCCAGCCATTCATGTAGTCGTTAAAAAGCATGCGGGACAGAACTGAACCCTGTGGCACCCCACGCTGTGAAACCCAGGGCCCCTAACAGGTGTCCCACAACATTACCATTTGGGACCTGTCAGCCAAGAAGGAGTGGAACCATTGCGAAGCAGTGCCCCCAAGCCCCACCTCGGCCAGCCAAATCAGAAGGATACCATGGTCGATGATATCTAAAGCCGCTGTGAGGTCCAACAGGACCAGGAGGGATGCAAGGTCTAGTCCCCAGCAAAGATAATAAAAAGGGGGACCAAGGCTGTCTCCGTCCCAAAGCCTGGCCTGAAGCTGGACTGAAAGGGGTCCAGATAATCAGTCTCATCTAGGATCACCTGGAGCTGAGATGCCATCACCTGCTCAATCACCTTACCCCAGAAAGGAAGATTGGAAAACCGGTTGATAGTTACTTTGGTGGAATCCAGAGATTTTTTTTCTGGGGCACACAATTGTGGTCTTCAGGATGCTAGGCATCACTCCCTCCTGCAAAGAAGAATTCACAGTGGTTTCTACCCAATCGGCCAGACCGGCCCATACAGATCATATTGGCCAAGCTGGGCAATGGTCAAGCGGGCATGAAGATAGTCTCAAACTCCAGAAGACCCTATCCTAGTCACTACATTCTTTAAATGGGGAAAAAATGTGATTTCTAAATGCAACCAGGGACCAGCTTAATAATCTTTATGGCACTCTGGGGTGGAGTGACTCTTGCATTACAGATATATTTGACAAAAATTGGTCCCATATTTGAATATTAGCATAGTGTGTTTTGAGTGCTTTTGAAAATTTTAGCAGCTTTTGGCAGCATTTCAGAAAGCTCTTGAAAAGTTGAAGAGTAGGATTATATTTGCTGAGTTGGTATTTGGGACAGACAGTTGGGGAACAGGAATCATAGCCTTGAGACTCGAAACCTGGAGGGGGGGGTTCCATTCTTTGTGTAAGCCACTGAAACTCTGGTCACATGAAACTTCTTATTTTTCACTTTTTTCCATGTCTAAGTGGGGATACATTTGACTTTTTAAGGGATTTGCTTCCTAACGTGGCATAGTTACAAGGGCATCTAATCTCCCAATATCTCCAGTCCCATTTCCATCAATTTATATGTGTTGTGCAGGATTCAGCCAATCCTGGTTCTTCACTTATCCAAAAGGTTTGCTGAGGATGATTCCAGGAACAATGTGTATTGTGATGTCCGCATGGAGAGGATCTTCTAGTGAGAAGAGGGTGCCTTCCCCTTCCATGAGTCGCTTTGTGTTGTGATTTTTTAAGGCATTTTGAGAGAGAAATTACTGCTGAAATCACTAGTCATTCCACTGTCGCCTCTGATAAACATGTTCTGCAGGATTTGTATTGTTTCAAAACCTTACAAAGCCTGTTTCACTGGAAGGAACAGTGGGACCAAAGTAGTACAGGTATACATCATGGAAAATGAAGTTTATCTTGGACCATTTTCAATTCTCTTAGTAACCATTGCCTGTTTCTAGTCTCAGTTCTATACAGGTTTTGCAGATTTAGCAGAGTGCACAGCTGACTTAACATTGTTTCCTCATTGCACCAATAAAATTGTGCTATACAGATTAGAGTTTCAAGTATTCTAATAAAGAACCTCACTAATTATCACACCAACAGTTCCTTAATCTCTTTTTTTCACCTTGGCAGAATTAATTATCTGTGGCCCCTGCTTGCTTTTTTGGGTTCTCTTTTTTCCAATTCAATTCTGTGTTTTGTTCAACCCGAAGACTTTTGTTTATCTTTTTAATTAAAATTTTAACCACCCTTCTGCACAGTGCAAGGTTTGGGTGTGTCCCTGATGTGTCGAGCAACAGTGGATAAAACTCTACAAGCTTGCTCCTTGTAGCTTTTTTGGAGAGTGTCTTGAAAATCTCAATAGGATGACCATTTAGCAGGTCAAGCTTGTGTCACTAGGCACATCTGTAGTTCCAGTAATAACAGCACAGAGACTTATGATATAAACCTGCTCCATGTGGGCATTGATTGACTCAGGATTGGACACTCTCTGTAGATCAAGTCATCTTCTCATTATGTTTCACTGTTATCCCCCAGTGAGGATGGTGCATAGAATATGTTGGAGTTAGCATATGGCTAACAGTGTGTGCTGCAACTCAGGAAGTCCCCAATTCCAAAGGAGTCTTGGGGGAAAAAAATCACTAAATGGCCTAATGCAAACTAATGTTATGTTAGGTCTTGCATATGGGGATAGTAATACTGGCTAGCCTTTCAAATATGTCATAATGATTGCTGAGATAATGTAAGTGAAGCACTTAGAACACATAAAATATGCTATATAAACGTATGTTCTTATTAGAAATTCATATTATAATGGCATTAGTATCGCTATATTATATGTATCTTCTTCTGTGTAAAAAAAGGGAGGAGGAAGAGTACATTCTGTAGTTACCAGAAAAGCACAGACGACTAAGGTAATCCTAAACGCTCCTGCTAGAGAATAAGCCCCACTTAACACAGTGGTATTGGATTCTGCTGTTAAGGCTTCAGTCTAGCTAAAGTTAGTTGATTTAACATGCAGTTCCATCCTGTTTACTTACAAGGAAGTCTCACTGAGTTCAGTGGAATTTACCCCCTAGTAAATGTGTATAGGATTGCAACCCTAGAGCTTAATCCTATACAGTACATGTTTCTTCAGAAATAAGTCCCACTACATTCAGTGGAGCTTACTCCCAAGTAAGTGTGTATAGGGTTGCAGCCTCAGTCACAATGAAAGCAATGGGACTTAACTTACAGCCCAATCCTATTAAAAGCCCTGCGCTTCAATGCAGCAGCGCCAGGGCAGGTTCCGCTGCATCCAGTGTGGGGCCGGAGGTCTCCTCAAGGATCCCCTTCCCCCGTGTCAAGCTCCAGCAGCCCCTATGGGGCTTCTTGGAGGCGTGCCAGCAAAATGGCTGGTGCAGCTCTGAACAGTTCCGTGTTGGGCTTTTAAGCCCGGGAAAGGGAATAGGATTCGGCAGAGGCCTCCTCTACTGAGCCTGCCCCCCTCCTGGGCCTGATCCGCCCTCCTTTCCACCCCCTCCCTGCCTCAGAACGCCTCCTCTCTGCCGCCCTCCCCCAACTTCCCGCCGGCTGGTGTGGACCTCACCTGCCTCTGGCGGGCACAGCTCCATCCCCGGTGGAGGCCTGTCGGCACTGGCCTCCACACCAACAAGACAGGCCTCCGCACTGTCGCAACATGCTTTACAGCACGTTTGTGACAGTGCAGAGAGCTCAGTCTTGCCAGCGGAGACTGGCATAGGATTGGGCTCTCAGTTACAGCTAACCTGTTTTACTGGTTTCAGTAGGACTTACTGCACAAGCCTATGTATGTCTGCTCAGAAGTAAGTTGCACTGAGTTCAGTGGGCCTTACTTCCAGGTAAATATGCATATAATTGCAGCCTTAGTCATGATTAATGTCAGCCAACTTGAGGTCCATATCTGTATTTTGGTCTCATCCTGTGCCAGTCTTATATGACAAGGGTTCTCTGCTCTTTTTCTCTACATCCTCTGGACAACTGGGCTATACAAGTGAAAATGTATTGCTTTGAATGTGAATCAAGCCACTTGTAAGTAATATGCTTAGTTTTTATCTCGGTGTTCTCATTTTTAGACCACCCCATTTCAAGGACTTAGGATGGATAGCAATAATTTACACCAAGAGCTAACTTTCTCCTACATTCTTAGTGGCTTTTCCCTTTTTCCATGAACCTAGACTTGCCTTTTTCTTCCACACATGTTGCTTCCTTGTTGTATTGGCAAGCTCATGACTTCTCTTTTATTTGCCTTTTGTTCAGTTAGTACTGGGATATCCAAATGAAATAAAGTAATAATCTGTTTCCTCATATTTTCTATGAAATGGTAGGTAGTTCAACAATCTTGTAGCAAGAAAACTTAGAGGTACTCAAACGTGGATTTTTAGCAGCTAGAATTGTCTAATTTAGAAAATCAAGGAGAATCACTTGTCTGTTCTTTGAACTATTTATGTAGATAATTAATACCTTACAAGAGAACTATTGAATTGAAGGGGGGTTGTCTCCCATTTCTATTGTTTCCTTTAAAATAATCTTTCAACTGTAGCAATTTGCATGAAACTACCTGGTAAAAGAGCTATACCAAGGGCAAGGCATGGACTTTTGGCTTGGTAAATGCATAAATAGAATCGTACCAGACCAATAATTGCGGAATGTATTTAGACGCTGAGAGGCATCTACTGGATAGTTGTTGTGACTTCACAAAATATGAGACACCATGTTCTCCCCTCCCCCTCATACCTGCACACAAACACAAGTTCTTTAAAGGGTGAGTGCATCACCACCATGGATGACTTTTGAAAATAGTGCAGTATTGATACTAAAATTTTTCTTGAAATGTGGTTCGCTAGACCATGTCTATTCACTCACTCTTTTTTTTTTTAAGGAAATAGACAAATAGGCTACAAATATGCCTAAAAACATTTTTATTCACACTAGCATTTGGGGTTGGGTAGGGGTGGGATATCCCTGGCTGTTTCCATCTGATCTGGTTCTTTTATTGTGTACCTGCCTGCCTTTTTGCTGCCTCAGTATTTTTAGCTTGTTGTGTGCTGCTTCTTTTTTACCTATTACCACCTTACTGGTTTTTATTGAAATGTTGCTGCTTTTGATCGAATCATCCCCATTTGTTGCTCTGGCATTGTAAGCATGTTTTGTATTTTAAAATTGGTGGTTTTAAATTTATTTTTTGAATTTGTATGCTTTAAAAATCAATTCTTTGTAACTTTGTATTTTTAAGATTGATTTTTATCGATTTTTACAGCCATCTTGAGCATTTGGAAAGACAGGGTATACATGTTTTAAATACATACATTTGTACAGTTCTGATGCACGGTCAGGGACTAGCAGCATGAAGGTGGGAAGTCACTTCCCTACCCTCCACCCCAGCCATTCACCCTGGCCTCACAGTAGCTAAAGCTCTTGGCCATCCATGGAAAAATGTTTTTTAAATGCTAAAGAAAACAAATTAAGTCAAACTGCATCTTTGTCACAAAAGCTGATTATGCAAGCTCCTTGTTTCTGCAAAGTGTGTGTGTGTGTGTGTGTGTGTGTGTGTGTGTGTGTGTGTGTGTGTGTGTACACACATTCCATTCATTGAATCATCAGTGGGTTGTCAGGAAAAAGAAAGCTCCTCTTAAATTCTTTTTGGAAGCACTTACCATTATGTTGTTCTGAACTTGATTAGGGCTTCTTGGAGAGCTATTAAATTGTAAGAGGAAGATGAGGATCGTGTACTTATGCAGATTGACGTGTCTGTGTGAAGACCATGAAGCTGTCTTCCTTTCTTCTGCTGTTGGTGTAGGAGTACACAGAATGTTTAGATTCAGTCTTGCTTTGTCCAAAGAAAAATAGAAACTTTTTCAGGAAGCTTGGGGATCTGGGAAGTATCTGACTTCCTAGATTCTGTAGTTCATTTGTGCAAGAATAAACGTATTACAGAACTCTGTTTTCTTTTCTCAAATAATTGAGCATTATTTGGCGTCAAGAGACTTTCCCCTCAAGTCAATTTGGATAGCAACTCTAATTTGAGGGAAGGAGTTGCCTTCCCCATATCATGTGGTTTGGCTCATTTGTTTGAGCCATTTGGATTTGTTTTACTGAACTATTTCTAGCCTGCAGGGTTCATTCCTGCTCTTGGTTTGTGGCACAGTGTAATGTGGTGTGGGGTGATATGCGGTGGGGATGTGGATTAATGTCTGGTGGAAGATTCTGCCTTAAGGCATGATTTCGGGCTCTGGGTTCCTTCCAGTCTCATGATTTCATATTTTGGAACTGAAACCCAGATGTATTTCTTATTGCCTTCCTGGCCCTCTTGGTCTGGTTATTATTCAGTCTGAAGGAAAATATGTTCACATGCCAAGAATTGCTGTGCTCCCAATGCCATTCTCAGTGTCTTTGACAATCATTGGTATTGAGGAGAAGTGGCACTGTAAGGTGTTCTGATCCTATAAAATTATACGTAATTGACCACATACATTTAACTGCTGTTTTCTACAGTACTCAGTGAGGGGAGGATTGGACTCAAGAACTTGGTAAGCTATGCCGAAAAACTCAAGTAAGCTGAATATATTAAATTAGTGGAGGTTACAAGCAACAAGGGTGCATTCACTATTAATAAGGAACACCTGGGAGGTGGAAATAAAGTCTACAGATAAAATCAATCCAAGCAGACAAGCCCCAGCAGCACCCTTTATGTTAAACTAATTTTAATCTTTATTTGTATTACATTGTCGTGATAGTCTTTCATTTGATCTGGTACTCAACTTGCCCAGAGAAAAGTCTACCTTAGAAAGTGTGGGATTTGATGTGCAAAGAATTTGATGTGCAAAGATGTTCATATGGTTATTCACACCAGTATCTGAAAATGTAAAATGCACTGTGGAAGGTCAGTTTTGATGGCACAGCATTTATGTTCTGCAGAGTCAGGAATCTAAAAGGAAAACTAAGACACGAAACTACTGCAAAAGCTATATATACTGGTTGCATTTTCTACAAGCTTTCCAGACAATTGTTTATTACACAGGGAATGTGCAGTGATTATTCAAGTTGTGCCTCCAGAACTCTGCAGTTCTGGAATGTGTGTAGCCTAGGTTTTGTTTCCTAAAAAAGGTACCAGTAAATAGGCAGACTGACAGCCCAATCCTGTGTAACTCTTGCACTGGTGTAACATTAGATCCACTGGTGTAAGTGCACTTATGCCAGTGTAACTTGCCATACACCGATGTATGCAGGACGGACACTGGCATAACCCCCATCGGACGCCGCGCATGCGCAGTTTGGACAGGGGACGGACGCCAGCACAACTCCGCTGGTGCAGGAGGAATTCTAGGGGCATCCAATGCCCCCTGCGCCAGCAGAGTTGCAGTGGTGTACGTCCTACGTCCGAACTGTGCATGCGCGGTGTCTGAGGAGGGTTACGCCAGTGTCCGTCCTGCATCCGTTGATGTATGGCAAGTTACACTGGCATAAGTGCACTTAACACCAGTGGATCTAATGTTACACTGGTGCAGGTGTTACACAGGATTGGGCTGTTAGAAATGTAGGAAGCTGTCTTATACACGTCAGACCATTGGTCCATCTAGTTCAGTATTGTCTATATTGACGGGCTGGCAGCAGGCTAAGAAGGGTTTCAGACAGGGGTCTTTCCCAGACCTATCTGGAAATGCTGGGGTCTGAGCTTGAGATCTGCATGCAAAAGTAGCTGCATGAGAGGATGGGGACTCAGTATATTACTACTAGATCTTTTCAGGCTTGTGATGCTTTCTAGAAGTACTAAACATAGAGTGCTGTGTGTTTTTTTTTTTATACCTGTAAGATTTGTTTTTTGGTTTTCAGTTAAACTTTCTAGAAAAGCTGACTGTGTCACTCCCACTCCAACTTCTTATTGATGGGATCTATTTTATTTGGCTGCATGATGAATTTTGGAAGAGGCCACAGATAACAGCAGGAGGAAAAAGAGCCATTATTTATAGAGTTATAAGAAAATGGCGATCTTGGCAGTGCATCCTTATTCTTTTAAAAGATTTCTGGTACCTGTGTTACTCTACATCAGGGGTGGGCAGGCTTCACGCTTGTGGTGATGTTCTTTGCAGAACAGTGAAGTCCACCAACCAGAGCCAGGAGCAGAAATAGTTAGGTGAAAGGCAGAGGCAGGGGCCAAGTCAGATGGAAAATGATGATCTGGGGGCTAGAGTGAATCACTCATTGCACCCCCTGAACTATATACATATACTAAGAAGACTGCCTCTAGAAACGCAAATCCATATTTGAGATACAACAGATCAGTGAATTCTAATAAACAACAAAACACTAAAACTGACTAGCAGAGCTGCAGAAAGACTGCATTCACTGATCAGGGGCAACCGATTAATACATTCATTTTACAGGTAAGGAACACTGAGGTTGAACAACTTTCTCCCTGCCCCCTGGTCTGTGCCACTGTCTCACTTTTTCACACTGAAATATATATATATTTATAAATAAATAATAGAAACATATAAATAAATAAAACTAGGCTTGCTATCTGTCCCGGAAAACCTGGGACCGCCCTGGTTTCCGGTCCCGGGCTTTCCAGGCCCGTGATGAAGCCACCGCCGCCGCTTTAAAAAGGTTTTAAAAGGTTTAAAAACTTACCTTTTTCCTATCGTCCATCTTGGATCTCACAAAATCTTGCGAGATCCAAGATGGCGGCGCCCAAATCTCGTAAGGGCACATGAGGCAGTACTGAGGGCACATGAGGGCACATGAGGCAGATTTGGGCGCCGCCATCTTGGATCTCATGAGATTTTGCGAGATCCAAGATAGCCGACAGAAAAAAAGCCCACGGGGCTTCAGGGGGCTCCAGGCGGTGGGGGCAACACAAGGGCGGCGGCGACACGAGGACACTTTTAAAACTGTAAGTGGCAGTGGCGGCTCCTGGGGGCTCCAGGCGGTGGCAACACCATGAGGATGGTGGCGGTGGCGACATGAGGACAGTGGCAACATGAGGACGATGGCGGCAGCTTCAGGGGGCTCCAGGCGGCAACGTGGCGGCGGCGACACGAGGATGACAAGGACGAGGAGGGTGCCGGCGAGATTATAAGTGGCAGTGGTGATAAAATGGCCATTTGCATGGCCATAAATAAATAAATAAAGCAAAACAAAATTTATTTATTTATTTATTTACATAATTAATTAAAGGTGGGGGGGGGGTCCCAGTTGGAAACTGGGAAAATATGGCAAGCTTATATATAACCTGCTTCAGCATTGCTAGCCTGGAGAATTTTGCATTAGAAATTATTTCTGGATCAAGTTTTGTGTGATGATTAATGGTGGATTGTCTTCTCCTTTTCTCACTGTTGCTTTCCTCCTCCTTGATCACAACTTCTGTAGTGTCAGCCATCCTCTTTCTCAAGAGAGGCCCTCTCCCTCTTTGTGTTCTGACTTGACCTGGGCCAGTTGCTGCTGGCTGGATTCCAGGCTCTTCTTATCAAATGCTGCCAAGACCAAGTTAACGGCTCCCACTTACAGCCGAACTTTGCACAAGGGGTCTTAATTTGAATAGCTTTCAGGGATGAGGTAGAAATTATAACATTTATTAAAACAGAAATGTGTATGTTGCATTAAGTTGCTCAAATGATTGCTAACATACAATTACAGGGAAGAGAGTAGATACGTTGGGGAACAGGCAGACATATGATTAAAAAGCTAAAGACTGACAAGTCTCATTAGTTAGTGTGAATGCATTTGTAAAGCAACCTGTATCATTAATTAGGCAGTAGCTGCTTATCGTTTTTATTAAACATATATTGCACTGGGTATAATGCTTTAAAGCATCTGCTCAGTACTCCATTATGATAGCACAAGAATGCTTTTACGTGAGTGTAATAAAATAACAGATGCTTCCTGATGACAACTTCCCAATTTGTTTAGGAAACAGTCAGTCCCAGATTTGGTTTTCCATGTAGTGTGGCAGCCATGCAAGTAAAATTGTTATGGAGAAGCAATAACTGAAAAATCAAGTGATTCTGTGTTGTTTTCTACAAAATGCAACTTAAGTTAAATCCTGTTTTTAAGTACAGTACTTGAATAATTATAGCCTTTCTCCCACCACTCTAACCTTTTTTTTAAAAAAATCATGGGCTCCAATTATGAGTTCAGTTTTATATGGAGTTCATATTTACTGTATATTATGACACATGCATGCTGAAGAGCCAGGTGTTTAACAGTGTGTTTACGGGCATAATCTGGCGGTCTCTGCATGTGGAGAACAAGGTGCAGAGTGGCTCATCATCAATGCAGTGCAATTCTAGGGCAGCACCATTTCCAATGAGAGTAGCCTAGGGAAGAACAGGCTGTTGGATACTTGAAGATATGGTGTGGGAAGGACTTGTTTTTACCATTACTGGCTGATTGCCTTCCTGTACTTTGTAGCAGTAGTACACCATGTGCAGGGCTATCACGAGGCACTAATCATTCATGTATAGTGCTGCCTTTGTACCCGGCTCTCTGTATATAAAAGAGGCTAGGAGGGTCATGTCTTAAGAAATGTTTCACATTGTATGCTTTGTTTCATTATTTCTTAATGACATTACCAATCATTATGGATAAAGCAGTGACAATTTGTTTTAAAAGCCCAACTGCTTATTATTGTCTTCATAGCCAATATCATAATCTCTGAGATGTTGTGGCTTCTTCAGTCAAAGAGAGCATTAAGCATTGTAATGGTTGTATTAAGGTGACTTAAATGAACTTCTGTTTAGAACATGGCTCTACATTAGTTAAAGTGATGATATATCACCAACATTTCCTTCTCTCTGTAAGTTCTTTCATCCTCCTCATTGGAAATACAGAGCAAAGGATTCCACAGGAGTACTTTAGTCTTTATGTAATGCATCCTGTTACCAATGTTTACCAAATAAAAAGGAATTAAAGATGGCCTTAAGAAGGATTCAGGAGTCCTTGCATGTTTATAGATCACAGATAGAGCACTCTGCTTGTCTTTAGAAACAAGACGGGCAAAAAAGAGAGCTCTGAACATCCAGTAAAACCATACAAGTTATCTCTGCACCAAAAAGACTTCTAGTGTTATCTTCATTGGATAATACGTTTAAATAATAACAAACTTTCCACAACGAAATTCCACTGTTCTATGTAATAATAATTTTGACTAGTTTTAATCATACACTGGGGTTGTGTTTTTGTTTTGAAAGAACATTTTCTAGTAAGATCAAATTATTTTCTGATACTAACGGGTATAATGCTACATATTGCTTGAGATTTAGTAAGAGTCTTATTTTAACATGATCAATTCTAGGATCTCTTTTATACAGGAGGAAGAATGAAGGTAGTTAAGAACTCAAAAGGTCCAGGATACCACCGGCAGTTGTTCAAGCAACTTTTTTTTTTTTTTTTTAGGAAAGTTGATTTTTCTTTGTTCCTTTCACCCAGAAAAACCAGCATAGTGAATTCAATACTCACAGCTGGTTACCACCAAGTACACCTACAAATTCCATAGCTGTGTAAGATACATAAGCTTGGAAATATGTCATTACTCAGCTTGTGCATGCATGCTTATGTTTTTCTGGCAGGCGTACTCTCTTGTGTTCTCTGAATACATCAGTTGTGTATCAGTTGACAAATTTGTTGTAGTATTTTTCATTTGTTTCATGTGGTAAACTTTTTGTTTAATAATCTTATTTCCAAAGCCTCTGAGTACTAGCCATTCACCAATTTGTGGGTGATCAATATTTTGTGAAAATTGGATTTTGCATTCATAACATGTAACAGGAACGTTTTAGAACAAATGGTAATTGGGAAGGTTTCATGAACATTTGTGTATCAGGCTCTAGTTCTAGTTTAGATTTTTTTTACCATATTATTATCTACTCCTACTTCAGTAATGGTCCCCTTTCAGTTATTTGAAGAGCTCCATTATCAGTAATGTGGTTGCAAAGGTTTGCAAACTGTAGTAGACATCAATCATGGAATCTTGTAGCAAGACCAGGGCTGGGTTGAAGGTGCATGGAATGGATTTTTCTTCTTTGAAAGCATATTAAACCTAATATTAAACTATTTTTTTCAGAATAACTCTTGGAACTTGGAATGTGTTCCACATAAATTTTATTTATTCTTAAAAAAATCTTAATAATTATTTCTTCTTTTAAAAAAAAAGTCCTTCCCAGTGCTGGAAGAAATACTGTGGGTGAAAGCAGGCGTGATTATTATTATTTAAATAGTAGGCTAATTTGGAAATACCCTCATTTTCTTCAGTTTAAATGTGCTGTTCGTCTCCGTAGTTGAGCTCTAGAAAAAGAAATACCAGATTTTGCAGGTTTATAGAAGTTGGTGGGACATAATGCTGATTTGCTGGAATATGTGGTTTCATCAAGAAACCTTCCTCATTTAAAACGTTTCTCAAATTCACACTGCAATAAGTGAACAGTTGACTATTTGCAATGTCTTAAAATATGGAGGTCTGTAGCATGGCAGAGGGTGGGGCAAGACCAACAGCTGAGCCAATTATTCAGTTTTTTTTAGTGTGCATGGCCATTGTTTCAGTTGCAAATCAAGGATGAAGTTACCTCCACCTCACATCTGAGAGATGTATAGTATTATAATCTCTTTTTTATAGTATGTCTCTCTTCACCGTGTGGTTCTTCTTGATGTTTTTTCATCAGTCAAGAGACAATTGCTATGTGATCACTAGGATGAGGAATCCACTTACAATTACTTCAGATATTTCAGTCATGGTGATTTATTCCCCCTCCCTGTTGTTTATATCCCCTGTTTATGGGTGTTAATATCTGTTGTTTCAGGATGGCCTGGATGACTCTCAGGTGGCTGGAATCCATGCAGTATCAGAGGTGATTCGCTATGACTATCATGTTTTGTACTCCTGCAGCTACCAAGCCCCTGTACTTTATTTTAGGGCTTGTTTTTTAGGTAAGACATCCACTGATTTTGGAACAAATGTTTTAAAAAATGCACATAAATGAAGGAGTAACTGTGAGGCGCACACATTGTACCGAAGCATCAGGAAAATAAAAACATAAAAAAGTACTGGGATAGTGGTTCATGATTCATTTCTCATATATTTTAGATTCTGTAAGTATCAGTATCCTGGGGCAGATGATATCATCCCAGCCCAAAGAAGTTTGATCTTTAGACTCCTGGCAACAAGCCTATGGTTGACTAAACCTGCTGGCCATTTTTCTTTTTCTTTAAATGATAAAAAAAATCTTAAAGCTACAGAGTCAGAAATAGAGTACCTGGTTCTGATATCTCTACTATGAACCTTGATCCAAAATGTTCCCAATGAATAATGCATCCTAATTGATTATTGAATGGAGAAATCACCTTGTTGATTGTGTGTTATCCTTTGCAAGGAGCATTTTTAAACTCTGTGCCAGTGATTGCTAGCCTTTATGTATTTTCTTTGTTATATGCCTTGCAACTCATGGCCCACTATTTCACTAATTCCTTTGTCAGGAAGGTGGAGCACTCAGCTTCCTCCAAGGCCACTGTAATGCTTGTATAATTAGCAGGCATAGAGTGATCGTACTGTAGCACAGTCTGTACTGCACGCTGCTCCATCCAGAGTCCGTACCTGGGCCTGGGAATTGGAATCCTGAGGTCATTTCTAAACTTAGTCTCCTGTACAGCAGCATCAGTCGCTTTTGCGTCTAGAATGGTCTATTCACTTTATCTAGATTAGCACATCTGAATGTTGCTAGTGATATCTTTTTCTTTTTAATTAAAAAGTAGCTTAAGCTGCTTTGAATGTGTTTGGTAGATATAATCACTCGCTGCCTTATATTGTTTAATGGCTTTTAATTTTGCCATGTTAGCATTTTAACCAGCTCTTTGGATGTAAAATAGAAGAACAAATTCTTAGACTCTGGTAAAAGGGATTTTAATCTGAGGTTCATTTTCTTACAAATGGCAATTTAGGGTATGTTTTCAAGTTAGGTTGTAGGGAATTGGGGGCATATCTCAAACTTCATTGCTAGTAATAGTTCCCTAATTCACACATACCACAGTGCAATTATATGCTTGCGGTTATTGCAAACATTTAACGAAGTAGCAATACACTGCCATTTAACTTGTTTGCAGACAGGAGGATAGAGAAACTCTTGCTGCTCGTCACTTTCGTGATTTCAGAATATATAGTAAGAGGTACATTAATTTGTGGTGTGAAAAAATGTCAGCTTTGTATTAGCTGGAACAACAGTGTACCTCTTGGATGCAAAGGGTAGGCTGGGGTGAGAAATGGTGATGCTGCAGGTACAGAAAATAGGGCAGTTTGTGTTCTCTCTCTCTCTCTCTCTCTCTCTCTCTCTCTCTTTACAGTACTGTATTTTCATATAATTAGTATTCACTATAAGCAGTTAATCACCAGAGAAGAGCTCCCAGAGACAAAACAAGTTGTTTAGCTTGTCAGCATCAGGGAATCGGAGGTGTTGAAACATGACTCCTTATAGCTGGAAGTAGATATTACAGAAGCTGATGGATGATCTAATGCACAGTCTTTGTATTGTGTGCCAACAGCTCCCCTTGCAGTACAGAATTTTAATTGTTCCTACAAGTATAATTATACATTTTTAACACACTTCTTGGGATTCTTTCACATTAGAAAATAATGACTTTTGTAGGATTTCTACAACCGACTGGAGCCTTTTTCAATTTCTTCAGTGTTTTCCTCTTTTGACCCGAAGAGTAAGCTGCACACAGGATAAGTTCCAACAGCGTTTTGTTTAGGTGCCCTTAAACATTACAGCAGAGGTGCTGGAGCTGCTTTTCTGTGTTTTGTCCTGAGAATATATTTATTTATTTATTTATTTGCAGTATTTTTATCCCGCCTTTCTCCCCGAAGGGACCCAAGGTGGCTATGAACATGTAAAGAGCCCTGCTGAATCAGGCCAAAGGTCTCTCTAGTCCAGTATCCTCTTTTCTACAGTGGCCAACCTGATGCCACTGAGAAACCCACAGGCATGAGCTGAAGGCATACCCCTCTCTCACTGTTGCTGCCCTGCAGCTGGTGTTCAGAGGCATACTGCTACTGAATTTGAAGGGAGCATGCAGCCATAATGACTAGTAACCACTAATAGACCTCCATGAAGTTGTCCAATCCCCCTTTAAATTGTATCCCCTTGTGCTGGGGCCAGTTGTGCAGACTTTCATCATGTAATTACAGTAGGGCCCCTGTATCCACTGATTTGGCATCCACGGTTTCACTTATCCGTGGAAGCCAAATTCCCCCCTGTGCATTACCTTATTTAAGTTGATTGAGTGCATTACCCCCGCAGCCATTACCTTATTTAAGTTGATATCACTGACACCAAGCAAGCATGGGCCTTGTTTAAACTAAGCACTATAAGCAGCAGGCTGCTGCTTATAACACAGCTTCTGACTGAGTAGAGCTGGCAACCTCAGTGCTAGAGAGGCTCTGACGTTAACATGAAGTTCCTGTTAACGTTGGAGCCTCTCTAGCACTGAGGCTGCCGGCTGTAGTCAGTCAGAAGCTGTGCTATAAGCAGCAGCCTGCTGCTTATAGCATTTGTTTTAAACAAGACCTGCGCTTGCTTGGTGCCAGCAATATCAGCTTAAATAAGGTAATGGCTGTGGGGGTGTGCGGGGGCCTGTGGAGGATAGCATTCGCCCCCATCTGTGGGTTCCCGGTATACATGGGGGGGGGCTATCCCCTGTGGGCAGGCCCTACTGTATTGGTTGAGATCAGTGACCAGCTGGTTGGACCTTCCCATGTGTATGGACCTTCCCATGTGTTGGAAGGTCTTTAAATATTATTGTAGTGTTGTGTGATAGACCCACAGAAACGTGACTCCAACACTGCTGCTGTAATACCTAAAGGGCACTTTTGATAAGTCACAGGTCTTTATCCTGGACATTCTTCTGTACACAGGAATATTTACCGTATTTATCCCTAATTGTGCATTTCTTTGTCAGTGCATCTGCCTGAGTAATTGGTATATTAAATGATGATTTGCAACATGGCATTAGCACTATGATTGATGCATTCACCATCTTTCATGATTCGCTTTGCATCATCAACATAGTTGTGATTTCTGACAACAATATACTGTGTACAGTCTCTAGTGAAGTGTATCAATATAGTTGTGGACAACAGATAAGTTAGAGACATACTGAATCAAGAGGCAATCCCATTTTATCCTTAATAAGGCATCATGTTCAACGCTGCTGGACTTCTTAAAAATAATTCAATTATTGAGACTGATGATGGTGTTTATGCTAAGTACATTTATTGTCAGCCAAATCCTATCCTTCTCTGCCCTCCACCAATGCAGCTATGCCAAAAACAAGCACACTGTATCCAGCGGGGAGGGGAAAGGGGAATTCTCTGGATGAGGAAGGGGGGTCATTCGGTACCGAATGGGTTAACTCCTCATCTTCAGATGCAGGGTCGGCACAAGAAATTGACTCCTCCTCCTAGGCTCCTCCTTCCCAGTTCCGGCCCTGCATCTGCAGAACTCGGTCGGTGTTTTCCTCAGAGCTCTAAGCTCCGATATATTTTTCTGTTTCTGACCAGAGCCTTTTCTCTATCTAATTCTTTCTTCTTATTTTCCCGCTTCCCCCTCCCTAACCTACACCTTCTCCTAGTTAGCAGGTGGGGGAAGTAACTCACAATTGTCCTTTTGAGGCTCTCTGGGCGATTCTCCGCTTTTCCCGCCCTTTTTTCCTCAGGCTGCTGCCTGAGAGAGAGTGACATTCGCGGCCCAGCGGACGAGCGCGGACCCTCTGGGTGGCGCCGCCGCTGCCTTATATCGCCTCCCTCCACGTCGGATTCCCTCTAGATCTAAGAGTCCAACAAGGCATACTCCCCAGAGGGAATTGGACAATACCTCCCCGCCTCACAAGCAGAGGCATAGCAGCCATCGTTCCCACTCTTCTAAAAGTCGTTCTAGAGCACATGAATCTGCACACTCTGAGGCTGCTGCTGATCTTTACCTCAGCTCTACTCCCTCATGTTCGGGGGGATCTGATTGCGAGGAGGGAGAGTTGTCTTTTTCATCACTTTTTTTTTTCCCTCCCTCTGCCTCCCTACTCAGGGCCTGACACACAGGCACAGGAGAGGTTATTTTGTTTATTTTTTCAGCAGGCTTTCTACAGCCATGGCTGTAAGAGCCTTTTCCCCATGCTACTGCATGAGGGAGGCCTGTGGCCTACATGCTAAATTAGGCCTTGCATGTTTTTCCCCCAGTGCTACTGCATGAGGGAGGTCTCTGGCCTACAAACTGAGTGACAGGCCTAGCACGCTCTTTTTCCCTGTGCTGCTGCATAAGGGAAGCCTGCGGTCTACCTGCCAACCTAGACCTGGCAGGCTTTCGTCCCTGTGCTACTGTGCATGAGGGAGGCCTGTGACCTACAAGTTGACAGGCCTGGCGTACTTTTTTCCCAGTGTGTGAGGGAGGTCTGTGGCTTATATGCTGACTTAGACTTAGCATGCTTATTTCCCTGTGATACTTCACGAGGGAGGCCTACATGCCCAGCAGAGACTCCTGACAGGAGTGACAAAGAGGAGGGCATCCAGCAGCAGCCTCGGAGCCCTCACAGTGTTTTTTGGCGGGAAACGCAGCAATCATCTCACTGGGGTTTCCCCATAGGCAGACCTGTCAACGCAACAACCCAGGGCTCAGGTCTAAGTCAGGGATCAGCTTTACCATGCTCAGTGCACTACAGCAGTGGCAAAGCTGCGAGAGCACCACAGAACTCCCTGATCCACCTTACCTTCCCCATCTGACTTGGTCAGGTCTGGCAGGCCCGCGCATTTGGCGCCTTCCCTCACGGGCCCGACGCACGCTAGCTACAGCCTCCCCTTCTCACCCTATGCCTGGGTGGAGTCGGGTAGAGTGCATTCTCCGCTGCCTCATGCTGCCCAGGAGGGCTCAGCTTTGCCACGCTCAGATCACAACAGTGGTGGATAAGCTGTGGGAGAGTCGCGGAGCTCCCTGACCCACCTTGCACCGTCCACCTATGCTGGCTGGCTTGGTAGGGTCTGGCAGGCCAGCGCATCTAGCGCCTTTTCTTACTGGGCCTTGCCCAACGCACCCTAGCTACAGACTCCCTTTCTCACCCTGTGCCTGGGTGGAGTTGGGTAGAGTACATTCTCCCTGCCTTGTGCTGCGCCCCCATTACACAGCTGCACAAGAGGCAAGAGAAGAGGGAGAATATGGCAAGCTCTGCAACAGCCGTCCCAGCATCCACGAGACCAGGTATGGAGCCAGGGATGTGTTTTCGGGGGGGGGGGGGAGTTGAGCCCAGGCTGACCCCCTCTCCCAACCAGTTTTTCCACTGATGCTGGGGCCACTACCTCCTCAGCCTTGGGAAATCAGGCCAGAATGCAGCTCTTGGAAAAAGGGGACGTGACTGAGCTGCAGACGCCAGGTTGCCTAAACAGAGTAAAGTGCATGTATGCCAAGGTCGGGGGGCAAGCCAATGGGGCATGGGGGCGTCTCTAAGGTATTCCCTTCCCCGTTTTAGAGGGTTTTCCTTGGTTTGCGGTGTTTGGGCCCCTCACGAAATCCCAGGGAGAGGCTGTGGCTCAGTGATAGAGTACACACCACTCATGCAGTAGGTCATAAGAACATAAGAGGAGCCCTGCTGGATCAGGCCAAGAGCCCATATAGTCCAGCTTCCTGTGTCACACAGTGGCCCCACCAGATGCCTCAGGGAGCACACAAGACAACAAGATACCTGTGTTCAGTCGCCACTCCCTTGCACCTGGCACAGAGAAAACCCACTTCTAAAACCAGGAGGTTGCTTATGGCTTGTAACCTGTGATGGCCTTTTCCTCCATGAATCTGTCCACACCCCTTTTAACGGCATCTAGGCCAGATGCCATCACCACATCCTGTGGCAAGGAGTTCCACAGATGAATTACACGCTGGGTAAAGAAATATTTTCTTTTGTCTGTTCTAACTCTCCCTCCACTCAATTTTAGTGCAGGTCATAGATTGACTCCTGGTATCTCCAGGTAGAACAGAAAGAGGCTCCTGTCCAAATCCTGGAAAGTTGCTGCACGTCCTTTTGGGCCCAAGTATCCCGTGGCCTCTGAGAAGGTGGCAGACTCAGTATCTAACCATGCTTCCTTTTCTAAGTTGCTTTTTCCACAGGCACCAGCTAAACCAGCAGTGATACTCTTTGGGAAGGAGGAAAGGGTCATTCAAGAGTCAGAATGACCCTTTCCTCTTCCCAGAACAGGATATTCCCAGGTAAGGTATTCCGTTTTTCTGTGGAAGGAGGACCACTTTGTGGCAACAAGGCGTTGTCCAGGGAGAAAACCCTACAGGATCTGGACTCGGCGTTGGACTGCCTGCAGAACCTGGGGTTTGTGATAAATATGGGGAAAAGCTCCTTAGCTTTTCCCCAGGAGCTGGAACACTTGGACCTTCTCATGAACACCCAGTCCTTCAGCCCAGGAGCTGGAACACTTGGGCCTTCTCATGAACACCCAGTCCTTCAAGAGTCTCCCTTTCCCCTGCAAGGCAGAGCTCCATCCTAAATGCGCTTCAGCTGGCTCAGAGGGCAAAGCAGGTGGATCTAACGTTCCTGGTGTCCCTACAGGGCCTCATGGTGTCCTGTCCGAATGTAGTGGATTGGTCGAGTGCTCACATTTGACCATTGCAGACTTTTCTTCGCCTGTACCAAAAATTAATAGAGAGACAGATTCACCGCTCTTTAGTTTTACCAAGCAAGGTATGCAAGAGCCTGTCCTGGTGGAGAGACAACAGACGCCTGTCACAGGGAGTCAGCCTGCTACAGCCAGAGCAAACAGTGGTGACAACAGACGCCAGCCTCCTGGGATGGGGAGCAGTTTTGAAGACCTCCATGACCCAGGGCACCTGGTCGACGAGAGAAGCCGGGTACAGTATAACCTTCCGTTAATACTAAAAAGGATAAGGGACCTTTGAGC
This sequence comes from Plestiodon gilberti rubricaudatus, assembly GCA_026170595.1. Lineage (NCBI taxonomy): Eukaryota > Metazoa > Chordata > Lepidosauria > Squamata > Scincidae > Plestiodon > Plestiodon gilberti. Next base: position 35,880,859 of record JANXHW010000002.1, read on the forward strand.
AGATCTTGATTGCTCCTCGGTGGCCTCGTTGAACCTGGTTCTCGGAGGTGGTCCTGATGTCTACGTCCAGACCGTGGACTTTACCGCACAGGACGGACCTTCTGGTTCAGGGTCCATTGCTCCACCCTCAACCTCATACCTTCCATCTCGCAGCATGGAGGTTGAACGGGAGGTATTGAATAAGTGTGGCTATTCCAGTAGAGTCGTAGACACCATGTTGGCATCTAGACGCCCTTCCACTAAGACGGTTTATAACCCCACTTGGGAAAAATAAAAAATAAAAATCTGCGCTTAGTGCTCTCCTAAGGGGATCAGGCCTCTATGTCCTAAAGTTCATGACATCTTCGAGTTTTTACAGGATGGTTTAATGCTGGGGCTTAGCACCACTACCCTGCGTCGTCAAGCTGCGGCTTTACGTAGTGTTTTGGGGGTTTCTGGCAGGCGTTGTGCGATGGACCACCCTCACATCCGCCGTTTCCCCAAGGGGGTGACTCTTTTGAATCCTCGACCGGTTCATAGGTTCCCTACGTGGGACCTCGATTTAGTCCTCAGAGCTTTGATGAGGGGTCCTTTTGAGCCCATGGCCAAGACCTCCGTGGAACACCTTACCTTGAAAACGGAGCTTTTGGTAGCGCTTACCTCTGCTAGGCGCGTTTCGGAAATTGGGGCTTTATCGACCAATGAGAAATTAATGGTCTTCCACAAGGACAAGGTTGTCTTCAGACTTGATCCCTCTTTCATTCCCAAGGTAAACTCCGCATTCCATCTTTCTCAAGACATAGTTCTACCTTCTTTTTGTCCCAAACCTTCTCACCCCAGAGAGCGGGAATGGCACACCTTAGATGTGAGACGGGCGTTGCGTTTTTATATGCAGCGGACTGAGTCTTTGCGCAAGACTGAAGCCCTGTTTGTTGTGTTCAAAGGGATTTCTACGGGCAAGAAAGCCTCTGCTTCACTGATTTCTAAATGGATACGTCTAGCCATCCAAGCGGCTTATAGAGCTATGGGCCAAGAACCTCCGGAGGGTATTTTGGCGCATTCTACTCAGGGGGCGGCTACATCCGCTGTATTTGATGGGTTTCCTTCACCGGTAGACATATGTAAAACCGCTACTTGGGCTTCTCCCAACACTTTCCTTTCTCACTACCGAATAGACAAGCTAGCTTCCGCAGATACATTCTTCGGCAGAGGAGTGCTGCAGGAGGTGGTACCCAAGGGAGACAAGTAAATGCCCACCCTGTCTTTTTGAATTGCTCTGTTATATCCCATTCGGTACCGAATGACCCCCCTTCCTCATCCAGAGAAAAAGGAATTCCCTACCTGTGAATCTCCTGTTCTGGGAGAGGAAGGGGGGGCATTCGACCCACCCGGATGGTTGATTGTGTTGACTTGTCTCTTCACGGGTCTGTTGTTTTTCTAATTGTTCCATGGTTGGGAAGTTCAGTTAGTTTTTACCGGTGGGATTTATTTATTTTTTATTTACAATATTTATATCCCGCCTTTCTCCCCGAAGGGACCTACGGCGGCTCACAACAAAAATGTTAATTGACTGTCTTTTTTCCTTTCATACTCTGGTCATCCTTGTTTTTGAGTTGATTTCTCCTCCAGTATTTGCTGAGACGGCGGGGTATTTCTCGCAAGTCGGGACAGCAGGGGCTGCCGAATTGATTGCCTCGTTCTACAGTCTGGGTATCCGGAACTGGGAAGGAGGAGCCTAGGAGGAGGAGTCAATTTCTTGTGCCGACCCTGCATCTGAAGATGAGGAGTTAACCCATTCGGTACCGAATGCCCCCCCTTCCTCTCCCAGAACAGGAGATTCACAGGTAGGGAATTCCTTTTTATTTACCCTTCCGTAAGCCTCCCACACCACAATGGGTCTTCTCGGACCTGTGGCAGCTCTGTAGCTGGTGCAAGTCCAAGGAGCAGAAAGGGGTGTAGAGGCTGCTAGAAGAGGGTATAGGATCTGGTGTGCACCATTGTTGTCGGGTTCTCCCCCTCCCGCAGCCTCCCCACCCTCCCCTGCTGTCTCTTATGGCAGCACTACCAAAATGGCCACTGATGGAGCACTGTGCACTCTATTGGCAGCCATTTTACGACAGCAGAAGCCTCCTCCACTGTCGTAAATCCTTCCCCCCAACAGGCCAATCCTGGATAGGATTTAAATTCACTTTAAATCAAGTCAGGAAGACTAATTTCTGCATAATGTATTTATAGTTATAAGGTGTCAATAATGTTCATAAACTACTCTTCATAGTGTGAATTAAGGATACATTTAATTGTGCCCAGAGTTACACTCTATGAGGCAGACTACACACTATTCTAAAGCTATTCCTTAACTTGTTCATTAAGTGTGTAGTGTCTCCTTCCTAAACTTGGTTCACATTTTAGTGTTTTGAACTTGGGTTTAAAAAATGACAAAATGCACTTGTAGTGCAACTGGTTGTGAATGGTGCCCAGAGCCAAGACCTGGAATATTGAAGCAGCAGGAAGGAAGGAATTGTGCCTTACCGTCTGTGTTTGTTGTGGCAAGAGCCATTCATTTAAGCATGGGCACATTATTAATAAGGAACCTGGGCACTTTCTGTACCCAAGTTAAGAAATAAAGTGTGAATTGGTCTTCACGGGGGTGATAACATGAAGCATTGAAGTGACAAGCTAAGAAGGGGCTGTGCAGGTCAGTGAGAGAGCACATGCTTTGTATGGAAGTCCCCGGTTAAAACCCTGGCATTCCCAGGTAGGGCCAGGAAAGATTCCTGCTAGAACACTGGAAACCTCCTGCCTGTCACTAGATCAGTGGTTCTCAAACTTTTTAGCACTGGGACCCGGTTTTTAAAATGACACTCTTATCTGGACCCACCTAGCTTTGCGAGATGCTCAAACGTTTATCTCCCTATATTTACACAAGATTGCAAACTGCAGGAGCTCAGCTCTTTGAAGGGCAATTAACAGCTGTCTGATTTTTGAATAGGCTCAGGGCTTGTGGCAACATCACCTGGGACCCATCAGAAATCAGGTCGCGACCCACCAGTTTGAGGAACACTGCACTAGATAATACTGTCCTAGGGAGAACAGTGGTCTGGTTTATCATAAGCTAGCTTTGTATCTGACTGTGGAAAGGTAATGAAGTCCTGTCAACTGATCTGATTTCACTTGGACACATACACATGCTATACCTGTAGGTAGCATTTCACCCTAGGGCTGATTCACATGAGATGAGCTTTCTGTGTAGAATTCCTACTTATATCTATTTATATAAATGTACAGATGGTAGGGAGTCATAGTTGCCAGCATCAGTGGATTGAGGCACATGTGTATATAGCAAAAAGAAGTTCATCTGTTCATTATATCACAATTTCCTGTATGGAATGACTTCTGTGTAGGAAATATTTATCAAGTGCAGGGTTATTATACTCAATACTGTTGTTTCAGGAACATCTCACTGGCAACTTCGGAACTTAACAATCAAAGGGAACATTATTCTAATAACATGTTTAATAATTGCAGACTTAACTTTGAGAAATGTTAAGTGATCAAAGCGCAAACATCTTCTCTTTACCTACTTCTGAAAGGGGTCGATAGTGTCTCATTACAGATTTGCACCTTTTTTTCTGAAGAAAACCATCATCAACTAGAATTATTTTTGAAGCCTAATTGTTGTGCAGAGGTCAGCAGTTCTGAAGCCTTCCTTAATTTGTATAGATAGGATGAAAATACTTTTGAAATAATGTAGATATTCTGAGATCAGAGAGTTTGTTGCCTCTGATGGCTAGGTATGAAGTCCTTATTCCAAAAACAGGCTCAGTGATTAACATCATAGCAGAGATTACTTCATTTAATTATGCATGTTTATGTTTTAAGGATAGGCCAGCGGGTGGCGCAGTGGGTTAAACTGCTGAACCATGAGCTGTTGATCGAAAGGTCGGCAGTTCGAATCCGCGACGGGGTGAGCTCTCGTTGCTTGGCCAGCTCCTGCCAACCTAGCAATTCCAAAGCATGTTAATGCGAGTAGATAAATAGGTACCGCTTGCAGGAAGGTAAACAGCGCTCCGTGTTCCAGCTGCATGCTACGTGCTGTGGCAAGGAGAGTCATGCCGGCCACATGACCACGGAGGCGTCTTCGGACAACGTTGGCTCTTCGGCTTTGAAATGGGGATGAGCACCACACCCTAGAATCGGACACGACTGGACTTAATTGTCAGGGGTCACCTTTACCTTTACCTATGTTTTAAGGAGACTTTGAATTTGCTATATTCCAGAAAATAACATTTGAAACAAAATAGCAATTAAAATGTGAAAATTAAATTGTGTGTTAACGAATCAATATAGCAATAACAGATTGTCATGCTTATCCAAGCAAAAAAACACACCACCTTACGTCGTGTCTGGAAGACAGCCAGCTGTGGCAGACATATGAAGGAAGAGTGTTGCATATTGGCTTCCTCTTTACATGCATTCACCATTATTAAAAGGCACATAGAAGGCACCACCAAGAATCTTGTCTATTGCATTTACTACATGTGTAGTAACTTAGTGCCTGCACTGGCAGCCCAGTTAGTATTTGAAGTTTGTATGACATCATCACAAATTACGATATATTTATTTTCCTACACTGATACTGGATTTTGACTGTTGCTTTTGCTTCCACTGTTTTTTTTTCATTCCCACATTTTGAACCTACTACTAGTAAGTAGTAAATAGAGCTAGAGATATAACTTCCTTTTTGAATTGGTTAAAGAAATGAGATAAAACTGAATCTGATGGTAATAGGATTTCAAATTGTATCTAAACATGACATTCAAATGTTAATTGAATGAATAAATCTTGTTTATTTCACAGACATGAAAATGTCAATGGAATAAAACTATTTGTCATAGGATAATGGCCTCCTGACACCTGATAAATGCCAAGATGATGATACTTATTGAAAAAGTATCAAAATATTCTCTCATTATTTGTCAAAAACAAATACTCAAGCAAATATTTTATTTTTTATTTTCAACAGTGTAACGTTGTTATGTTATAAAACTTCGGGCCAATATCCAGGACACACAAGTAAACACCAGTCAATACTGCATGGTGAAATCCTGTAGTTGTTTCCTGACTTAGGCACGATTCCAAAACTACAGGTAATCTGGGTTTTGGCTTCATATATTTATTTATTTATTTATAGAATTTTTACCCCGCCTTTCTCCCACCAGGGCAACCAAGGCGGCTTACAACAAAAACATTAAAATAAATGAATACATTTAAAATCAAGAATTAAAATAATTAAAAGCAATTAAAACAAAACAAACAGCCCCAGTGGGTCATCCACATTTACATTTGTTAAAAGCGATTTGTTAAAAAGCCACTCCAACATTCCCCCAGATATCCACAGAACTTGTATTTCTGGCCTTTGTTAGAGTGTGAATAGTTAGTTATTCTTAATGTTTGTTTTGTTTTTATTTTGAATGATCTATGTTTATGTGGGGAGGGGGATGGATATAAGAATTTTGCAGTACTGTATGTGCATTTCTTTTTTTCAGATGGAAAGTCTTTAACTCTGGATGAAATATGGAAAGGTGTTAATGAATGCTACAGGGAACGCCTCTGGCAGGGGCCCTGGGACACCATTACACAACAGGTTAGAGGTTTCTGATCTATAATGGCATGGAATGAATTGAGTTAGGTATCACTGCTTATATAGTAAACTAGATCGTTGTTAGTTCAGTGGCAAAAATAAGCTGTTAAATTGATGAAATCCATTTGGTAAATGTGAGAGATAGTGATAGCAGTGAAATAAGAAATAATTTTAGGTTTTTTAAAAACACAACCAGCAGTCAATTTGCTTACACACAGCCACACTTTCCAGTGTTCTTGTTACTGTTGAAAACCTTCCTTACAACCAGTTGGAGGTGAAGTTCTAAAACAGCCTTGGATAATTTATTTTGGTACATTGTATGTGGAGCAATTCCCAATTCCATGTTGAATAAAAATGATATTGCAAGAGACAGCATTTACTGCTTTTAAGAATATGAGAAATTACACTAATTCTGTGAGCCCAAGGGGGCTTTAGGCTTATTTCTTTTCTCAAACAGAAATCCCACATGCTGTGTGGCAGACTATTTTTGAAACTGAGAGGAGTTTCAAAAGCGCTTTTCACTGCAGCATAGTACGCTGTTCTGGCTATTGTCATTGGCATGCCAGTGATGGGTGCCAGTGACAGGCTTCCAGCCATTTACAAGGGAGACGCACACTCAGAGGTCAGGGCTGCAGACAGCTTCCAGGTAACACCAGACACAAGAAGCAAGGCAGTCGTGGATGTTCTCCCAGCAGAGGTGTGAAGCAGAGTGAAGATTTAAGTACCTGCCGAGGAGAGCAAGGTGGCTAGCTCTTCCCTTCTTTTGTTTATAGGTCCTCGCTGCTTCTGCCGCTGTTGAATCTGGAAGTGTTGGGGAGGGGGAACTTGGGTCTCTTGGATGTTCCTCATGAGTCTTCAGGGAAGCTGCATTCTCTGGCTCTGGAGGAGATACCAAGTCCAACTCCAGCAGTACACATTCTGAATAGGGGCCTCTGTGGTTTGTGTTGAGGGAATTCCCTCCCCCAAATCCACCTCCTCCTCTGATTCACCTGCCTCAAGTGCAGGGGTTTTGTTCCCAGAGCCATGACATACGTAGAAGTCATTTGTTCAAGATGAAAAAAAAAAAGTAGAAAGTTCCACTTCCACTGCACTAGCACAATTTTTTTTTTTACCTAAACAGCTCTTTGGTTCCCAACCTTTAAATGCAGTGCAGGTCTGTTAAAAGTTATACGGACTCAGTAATTAACTTTCCTGAACAAAATCTCCCTGAAACATTCAGTCACCCCCTTTCCACCGTCCCTGAAAATTACAAGTGTTTTTCTCTTAAATATTGTAGATTAGAAAACGTATCTGTATAACAACATTTCTGAAAGTTTATTCTGAACGCTTCTACTGATGTGTATGAGTATTTCTTGAGGATTTATAAAGACATCAGTTTAATGCACTTGTAGGAGATGTAGAATTGAAAATTACTCCATTTTGCAATAACAACGTTAAGTTGTTTATGGAATATTGTGGCCACATCTATTATGAGCTTTTCAGGTATGTAAAAAAAATAATCACATGACTGACAGCACAATCCTATGCATGTCTACTCAGAAGTAAGTTCCATTATGTTCAGTGGGGCTTACTCTTAGGAAAGTGTGTACAGGATTGTAGCTAAGGGTTGTATCCCAAGTTTAGTTAGTTGTAAGTCCCATTGATTTCAGTGGAATACTATATAGTCATGACTTAACCCATGACTAACTTCAGTATTTTGTTTTTATTGTAAAGGCTGTTATACCAAAATTTCCCTCCTGCTCTTTTATATCAAAAGAATGGCCCTTCATTTGATTTTTAACAATAGATACTAACAGTGCAGTCCTATGTATGTTTGCTCAGAAGAAAACCCCACTAATGGCCCAGTCCTATCCAACTCTGCGCAGTGGCGCTGGCATGGTTTCTGCTGCATCCCGCAGGGGAATTTTGGCAGCTGGAAGTCTCCTCGGGATAACCGGACATTTGTCCCCTTGCCCCCGGGTAAGTCCCAGCAGCTGTTCGATCTCTGGCGCAAGTCCGAATTGATCCATGCAGGTGAATCAGGCCTGGGAAGAGGGTCAGGACTCGGCATGCACTGCCGCTGCCAATCCCGCCCTCCTCCCGGGCCCAATCTGCTCTCCCCACCTCATCACTTCCCTGTTCTGCCCACCCCTCCCTCATTCTGCCCACCCTGTTCAACCCTTTTCCTGCCTCCCTCCACCCCCCTGTGCAGGTTTACCTGCTCCGGCAGGTCTCCGTAGATCTGCCAGTGTGCACAGGATGTCTCCAGCCTTCCTAATGGTGCTCTTCTAGTGTGCGCTGCCTGAGCACACTTTACGGCTGCTTTATAGCAGCCGGCACCAGCAGAATGCACATTCCATCGGCGCAGCAGCCCAATGCTGTTGTAAGTGAAGTAAATGTTCAGTGGAGCTTACTCTCGGATATCTTGTTGTCTTGTGTGCTCCCTGAGGCATCTGGTGGGGCCACTGTGAAATACAGGAAGCTGGACTAGATGGGCCTTTGGCCTGATCCAGCAAAGCTCTTCTTATGTTGTTATCTACTCTTAAGTAGCTGTGGGTTGGAATGGAACCTCACCGTGTGTTCACTTCAGGAAGTTATTTTCAATTCCTGTTTCCTAGTAGTTCTTGATCTAATAAGAGGTCAAAACTTTTTTTTTATCCCTGTGTAGGTGAACTGACCTCATTTAAATGTAAAGCCCTCCACTGAAACCTAGATTTGTGTCCTGGGGCTTCTTCATTATGTTAGGGTGCAAGAGAGATGATGTGATAGATCTGTATCCATGATCTCCCACAGTTCTTTGAAATATACCCCGTATTTATCGGCGTATAAAACACACCGGCGTATAAGACGCACCTTCCTTTTGGCCCTGAGTTTCAAGAAAAAAAGATTTAAAGCATTTTTGGGCCACTTGGCCACTTGGCTGCTTAATTAGCTAATTTACATAAATTGCACAAAAATACCAGGATATCTTTTAAAACACACAGCAATAAGACACATGAACAAAATGCACCAGAACATAAATCCCCAATACAAAAAAAAACCCAGACTCAACTCTTTTTCCCCCAACCCAGCCATGCAGTTTCCAAAGTAAAAAACATTTACCCTAAGTAAAAAAAACCCAGACTCAACTCTTTTCCCCCACCCCACCCATGCACAGTTTCCAAAGTAAACAACATAAAAGTACAAAAAAAAAAAACCCAGACTCAACTCTTACCCCACCCCACCTATGCAGTTTCCTAAGCCTCCCCAACTAGGCCCAGTTCAGAAGCTTACCCTTCCGAGGAGAGCTGGGAAGACCACGCCCTCTGCAGCTCAGCTGAACTCTTTTCCCCCACCCCACCTCACCTAACCTAACCTAACCTAACCTATGCACAGTTTCCAAAGCCTCCCAACTAGGCCCAGTTCAGAAGCTCACCCACGCTGCATTCATTTAGCATCCAGGAGAGCTGGAAAGACTAGGCCCTCTGCAGCTCAGCTGAACTGAACTGAGCACAGCGCCCTCTGCTGGCTGCTGAGAAGCTCAACTCATGCACGTGCATAAATTAAACCCGACAAACAGCTGTAGATCAGATAGATTAGTTAGGGAAGAAAGCACAAGGGAGCTCTCTGGCTCCGGAAAAATGCGGTAAGCCCGAAAATGCTTTAAAACGGGCAAGGGGGGAAAAGGGATTTTTTAGTATTGGCGTATAAAACGCACCCTACTATTTTGGGTCACAAATGTAGACAAAAAAGTGCGTCTTATACGCCAATAAATACGGTATATATTAAGAACAGCTGTATTGGAGGGGTCAGATTGAAACTGCTGCTGAAGGAGAGTGTTAGCCATTCTTTTTTGCACCATTTCCTGATTAAAATTATGTATCTGCATCTTTTTTCTTTTGTGAAACAAATGATAGCATTGTTTGTGGGGGATTTTAAATTGGGATTACAGTGCGAGTGAAAGGGTTAACAGTGGTCGCAATCCCCCAACTGCTTTTCATGTGTTAAAAACAAGAAAATTGCTAATAATTGATTTCCCACAACACTTCTCTCTTGACCGCTAGAACAATGTCTAATATACTATTTTCAAAATGTATACTGTACATTCCATTACAGAGCAACATTTGTCTGTCCTTCATGGTTTAAGGTGGTTACAGTGTTTTAAAATGTAGGCCGAGATCCAAATAGCTGCTTTAGGCACACTCAGGGATTTGTGTGTGTCCAGTGGGGTATTCTCTATTTATTTTTAAATAGCAGAATCCCATGGCATAAGAAAAATTGCCCTATGACTTGACGCGTGTGTTTGAAATGCAAGTCTAAAGCTTCCTGGGGCATATGGAACTGTGGTGACCAGGCGGAGATGATGTTTTTGTTTTTAGGGCCATAAACAAACATTTGTAAGTGGGCAAGCAGGCAAGTAAAATGGTTCCCCCCCTTTTTTTTTGCTGTTAACGTTTGTGGGTTTGTTGGTAAGGTGGCAGAAATTGCACTGTTTTGTGGATCCAGGTCAATACTGTTTATTTCACTGTTTGCTTATCCAGTTATTTATATCCTGCCTTTCTGCCTCTGAAGAGGCCCACAAGGCAACTTACAACATCTTAAAAGTACAATATAGTAATAACTCTTAGGACCATGCTGGTCTCTGTAGGATCTGGTGTTATGAGCTTCCTCTGGCCTGGACACCCCTCCTTGCTTCCTCTGAAGGCACACAGATCTTCAGCAGCCCCTGGGATAGTGAGGAAGGAGCTGCCCCATTTGTATGCCAGGTATGGTCTATGAAGAATAACTACTAAATCCAGAGAATCTTGCAGCTGTTCACATATAATCCAGAAGGGGAATACATGACAGATTAATGACTAAATTGGGAAGGGGGGGGGAGAGAGTTTATGGAAGCTTGTAAAATGGGTACTATCAACATGAATTTCACCTTGGGGTAAAAAAAAAAGGGAGGAGCATGTGGAAATGAAACATGTTGGATAAACTAAAACAGCGTTTCTCAAAGTTCTCCCCATGAGTAGGGGAGAACTTTGAGTGCTTGCAATCCAGGGATTGTGCTGCTGCCGGGGGCAAAAGGGGTATTTTTAGACTTACCAGGGGTTGGGCCATCCTCCGGAGGGTGCGGGGCCCTCCGCGGCCCCCTCAGCTGGCCTCCCCAAGCCTCCAAATGGCTCCTGGAGGCAAATAAAGCCCACTTCCAGTTTTCGGGGAAACCAGGAAGAAAAACGAAAGTGGGCCTTAATCACCTCCAGGAGCCATTCGGCGGCTTGGGGAGACCTGCGGGGGACGTGGTTCCCCACCCTCTGGAGGATGGCCCGACCTCCAGTAAGTCTAAAAATACCCCTTTTGACCCCGGCAGCGGCACAATCCCTGGATTGCTGCCGCTGCAGCCATCACAGGTCACCCCCTAAGGGGGTAGCGACCTGACCCTTCTCCAAGTGGTGGGTTGCAACCCACCACTTTGAGAACACCTGAACTAAAACATTTGATTGAGGAAGGTGCCTAAAGTGTTAATTATAGCAAATGCTCACAGTATATAGACAGTAACAAACTAGACATGGTTAACATTGTAATACTGTATGTTGTCAGAATGGATCAGTGCAGGTCTGAGCAGACAGAAGCACTATGAGGTACTGATATATATATATATATATTTATGAACTGAGATCACCAGTTCACTCCACACCATTTCAGAAATTTTCAGATGATGAAAAAATGTAGATGTTAAATCTGATTCTAGATAGTTTGACCTTTGTAAAAGAGATGTCTGTTAAAATCAAGCAGACACATTTTGTGTTTTTTTTCTAGTTATGTGCAAAATAAATGCCATCAGTATTCCTGTTCACAAAGGACTAGCTGCTTTGTGTTGTGATAGTAAACCTTTTCCTGAATAAATAATGTTGCGAGTGAAAGAGTTCATATTCACTAAGGCTTCATCAATAATGGAATGTATAATCAAACACACTTAGTGCGTGGTCAGATAAGCTAATTAGTCTGAACAGCTTGAGCCTAAAAAGCAGTGTGTTGTCAAGAAAGAAATATTGAGTCATATAAGACTTAATAATCTTAACTTTCCTCTGATCCCGTTAAAAGCACCTTTCCTGAAATCCAGGGTATACACCAGACTACCCATATCAAGAATTTAATTTACCTGAAGGGATCTATATGCCACCTTTTATCTTAAGATTCCAAGATGACATGGTCGCTTTCACCCAAAGTCCCTGCCATTTCACTTCTTTGACCAATTCTTCCCTGTTGGTAAGGATTAAGTGCAGGATAGCTGACCTCCTTGACATGACTAAAGCTGCAATCCTAAAATCCTTAACAGAGAGTAAGTCCCATTGAACTAAGAGTGCTGAGTGAATATGAACTCTTTCACTCACAACCTTGTCAGTAAATGAGATCAAATCAAGCAGACATCATATATTCCTCATTGTGTGATCTTTATTTTACATGCTTGACCCCAGTGTCATGTGGCTGCAGCAATGCATCTGCTGTGTAGAGTGATAAAGCTACTCAAAACTACAGTGTTATGACTGAATTTTGGGTATCTATAGTGGCCAGTACTGGGTTTATAACCCATCATCTCTTAATATCCGGAAGTTTATGATAGCCAAAGAGCCTCTATGTATATGAACAGTAATATGTACAGTAATAGTTACAATTAAACACTTTAGGACTCTTATTGGTTGTATAGAAGGATTATATTTGAGGTGTGATTTTTCTAAATAACATAGCATATCTGATGTGGACCATATGTACTGTATACATTCCTCCCAGAATTGGTTTCCTTCCACATTTTATATGGCCTGATTCATCTCAGTTGAAGTACATGGAGTCGGTGTGATTCAGTCACATAGATGTCAGTGGGATAGTGTTGGCCAACATCCAGATTGCTTTGGCTGAAAGTATTTTGCATTATGCATTGAGCTAATAATTGAAGTAACATAAGAAGATAAAAACTAGATATGCAGTGTGGCTGTTCTGGTCCAAATGATGTGTTGGACTTGCAAGAGATCTGAATGAAAGCCCAGATAAGATTGTATTGTGGGGATATACCAGGGGACTGAGTATTATTTGAAATAATCCCGAGATGGGAATAATGAAGTTTATGAAAAGGAGAGCTGTATTATGACTGGGTATTTGGAGCAGGGACAGTCTTATGGAAGTGTCTTTTATGTTGAGCCTAAAACTGTCAGTCTTGACATGCAGCATATTCAAGAGATCAGGCTGCTCTCTCCTCCAGTTCAGCTGGGGCGCCAAAGAGGAGCCCTGCCGACATTGGTTTAAGAACCCTTAATTGGAGATGTTATCTGACAAAGACGCAGCCTCATGTATGGAAATTCAGAGATTATTCTGAGTGATCCACTTGTCTGTCACTCTCAGAACTCCTCTAGAGTGACTTTTTAACATGAAGTTCAATGTTAAACGTGAAGTTCATGCTGGTGTCCACTTGTTAAGTAGCTGTCATCAGCCAAACCCTTTCTTTACAGTCAGTCAGGGAAGGGTTCTTTGAGGACACAATCCTATAAATAATAATGCTGCAATAGATCTATGCACACCTTTCTTATTTAGTTCGAGTGACCTCCAAAAACTGCCATTCAACTCTCCTCTATATTGCTTTAGAACCTACTGAGTTTTTAAGTATTAGGCATGGCTAGTTAGATGGTAAGTATTACTTACTTGGTGACAGCGGGATATTTCAATGCTGTATCACTTCTTTCATGGGAACAAATTACCATCTTTTCCACACCTCCCTGAAATCAGCATCGAGCTAGACTATTTTTAACATTGATCCAGCTTCTGCTTTTTTCAGTATGTGGTTAAGAACCTGAAAGACATGTTCGTTATATTACTACAATAATTCTGTCTATTACATCACTTAATTTATGGCAGTGTTAACACAAAAATCAATAAACATTATTTCTAAAATGTCAAAAATGTTAATAGTGTGATTTTATTTTTTTAAACGGGAAACTATTCTCAACTGTTTCTGAAGAGAGGGCTTTGGTGTAGTGACGTTGAGCCACAGCAAAGTGAAATTGTGGCAGGGAAGTTTTAAATCTTCATGGCTGAATCGTGAGGCATTATGTGTAGGTAGCTATTCTTAGACATACAAATCTTTCTGGACATATTGCAGGATTCTGTAAAGTAGGAGAGGTTATATACAGTGTAGCTTAACAGAAGGTTGCTAAGATTTCCTGTTAAATATGTTTGAGCTATATCAGCAGTTGCTATAGATCCCTGGCTAAAACTTTAGAAAAATTAATTGTAGTAACCTTGTGGAAAAGAAAGTTATAAACAGAATTCCATAGCGCAGTGTTTCTCAAACTGTGGGTCGGGACCCACTTAGTGGGTCACTACCTGATTTCTGTTGGGTCCCTGGTGATGGAAAGATCAGATAAGTAAGTGCCTCAAGCTGCTTGAGTCAAGCACTTGGGTCAAGCACTGAGGCTATTCAAAAATCAGATAGCTGCTAATTACCCTGTAAACAGCTGAGCTCCTGTAGTTCGCAAGGAGCTAAGCTCTGCAAGTTTGTATAAATATGGGGAAATAAATGTTTTGAGTGTCTTGTAAAGCTAGGTGGGTCCCGATAGAGTGTCGTTTTAAAAAAGTGGGTCCCGGTGCTAAAATAGTGTGAGAACCACTGCCATAGCGGAATGTATTTTCCCAGAGTTGGCAAAGTGGGTGGAATGGGGTGCAGGAGTAGGGGGATCAAGGCTGATTGGGAGATGTTCGGGGGCGTGTCGGAAGAGGAAGGGCGTGGCACCTGGTGCAAATGACTTGCACCGGATGCTACCCCCACCAGAAGGAGCCAATACATCCCCTTTGTCTCCTTGGACATGCGCCAGCTAAAGAACTGGCACAGGTCTAAGGAGACCCATAGGTGGTCGAGGGGCTTATGGAGGGGTAAGGGAAAATATTACTGATCAGTCCCCCCCCCATCATAGCATGCAGTGGAGCCTGTTTTGGCGTGGCTGCATGCTATTGCGGGAAAACGGATAGGAATGGACTATAAGTTTAGTTGACCATGAGTAAGGCTGCAATCCTACGTGCATTTTCTTGGGAGTAAGCCCCGCTGAACACAATGGGACTTACTTCCAAGTAAACATGCATAGGATGGCACTGTAAAACCCATTATTTCAATGAGATTTAATCTCGACTAATTAAACGTACTTCTTTGTGTCTGTTACTTCTTTATGTACAGCACAATATTGTAATTATTCAAAGAAGTGTGTTACAAATGAATAAGACAATTGGAGCCTAACAAAAAATTAAGCTAAAGTGATCAGCTTGGGGTATGTTAACACGTTGCTTGTTGTGTAGGTTGGATGTGATCATGCTGTGATCTTCATCCTGTTTTGTTACCCTGCCTTTCTCATTGGCAGACTGTGGAATGTTGATAGTGTCTCTCTTCTCCTGCTGTTAACATTGTTGTTCTGGGGAAAAGGAATATTTCTTGTATGGTTGTGGAATATTGTGTTGCATGGAAGCATAAGCAGCTGTCAGACAAACCTAACGTAAAGCATATCAGATTTAGAATTCTGCCTAAATTTATTGTCTGCATCTATGATCTTGGAAAATGCTTAGGAGGTAACTTTAATTAGTCACTTAACAATTTGTATTTGATTCTGTGACAGACAAATGCACTAGCTTCCTGCGTTACAGACATCTGAGTTATGGACAGCTGTGTTGGTGCTTTCGTGCAGGGGCAGTACGTCCTTTAGTCATGCTTCCGCACAGATGAGGTGGCAAGAACCGGATGTTTTCACTTAAGTACATTTCAACTTTAGTACAGACCCTTGGAACTTAACCTGTACTTAAGTAGGGGGCTTAGTGCATGGCGTTTACTTTAAGCACCTTGTAATTAGCCACTCAGCTGGTGGGTCTGTAGTGAGTAAAATAGCCTCTGGTGACTAGAAAACTCTCCCTCCCTAGAGCCATGGATAAAGCTATCACAGCAAAAGGCTGAGCTATGTCGATTGCACCTGTGGCTTTCTCATAAGAAGAGCCCTGCTGGATCAGGCCAAAGGCCCATCTAATCCAGCTTCCTGTATCTCACAGTGGCCCCACCAGATGCCTCAGGGAGCACTCAGGACAACAAGATGCCTGTATCCTGTTGCCACTCCCTTGCATGCTTCCGCTTCTCCTTCTCCCTTAATCTTAAAAAGCTCTCTCTTTATGACTAGAGGAGAGAAAAGAAAGAGCTCTGTAGCCTCTGTATCTCAGACTTGCATGCTGCCACTGTGAAGTCATCAGGCATCCTGTTTATCTTTCTTTAAGGTAAGGTGTTCAGGTGTTAGGAGGAAAAGTATTGGATGCAGCAGGAAGAGCAATGTGGGGAGTAAGCTCAGGTTAGGGGTATGTAGAGTGATGGAAGAAAGTTCAGGTGAGTAGAATGAGTAACCACCTCCCTAAGAATTAAAATACTAATTTTAGGTGTTCATAATCAAATAAGCCACCAGTCCAGAAAACTCCTGTTTTGATCATTGTCAAAATCCATATGTTAAAAAAAAAGAATTCATTCCCACATGAGATTCAATAATTAACTGTTGCACCAGGTCCAAGGTAAATAGTTTCTAAGCCCAAACCCAAAGTGCAGATTCAGTCATACTTGCATGGTTTGGAGCGGTTGACAAATAGCTTTTCAGTTACTGATCTGTGCACACATAAGGTTTTGTTTCTAATTTGCTTTTTATACATTAGCCCATGGCATCATGGACAAGCTGGTTCATTTCATTTAACTTCATTTGTATTCTGTTTTCCTTCTGAAGGAAGCCTAAATAAGAACATAATAATTAAATAAAATAATAAAATAATTAAATAATTAAAGAAAATAATTAATATAGAATATAATTAATATAGAATATCAGAATAGCAATCCGAACATAAGAACATACCAATAAACATCAAATGTATATAATAAATATACCGTATTACATTTATAAAAGGGTAATCACTAACGATTTCAGACAGAAATGCAATTGATTTTAAGTTAACGATAGTTCAATACAACAAAAATCAATATGACAGCCCAATCCTGCCCAACCTTAGGCTGGCAGAGCTCTCACTCCACTGGCCTAGGGTGTTGTAAAAGTGCCGTAAGGAGTAACACCCTAGGAGTAAGCGGCGCCGGCACGGAGGCCGCTTATTCTGCTGCCCTCCAGTCACCACACTGGCCGATGCAGGTAAGGTCTGCACCGGGTGTGGGGACAGTGGGCAGGGTGGCAAGGGAGACCTGCCAGCAGATCCATTGTTTCTCCCAGCACCGGTAAGTCAGCACGGGGTGGGTGGGAGGTGGGCGGAACGGAATGGGGAGAGGGAGGAATGGGAAGGAGATGGGGCGAAACAGGGGCCAAACAAGGACTGGACAGGGGCGGTATTGGGAGCAGTGGTGCTGCCATATCCTATTCCCATTCCAGGCCTCGATTCGTCTTCCTGGTCCATGCGGGAAATTGCTGGCACAGGTCTGAGTAGACTGCAATTTCATTTGCTTCACTCTTACATAGTTAGTGTGAGGTCCCGCGCACCGGGGAGCCCGGCAGCGGAGTAGCCCAGGCCCGATCGTCCTCCTCCGAATCCGGGCTGATGGGATCGACCTCCAGCGCGAGGGGTGAGGCTCAAGGCGGGTCCACCGCCAGGGAATGTTCAGTTGTTGGCCTCAGACGTGGCTCCAAAAAGGGGGAAAGGGGTTACAACACCCGTGGTCTTTCTCCCCGGCCTGGCTGGGGCGGGTATCCTCCGGCTGTCGCTCCGACTCTCCAGCCTGCCGCTCCCTCACCCCCCCCTCACTGGCCTTACAACACGCTTTATATACTTCTCCCTGGCTGAGGTCCCGCCCCTTTGCCTCCACCCCTCTCCCCGTCAGCCAACCCCACCAGCCTCCGGGTCTTCCTCCGTGAGTCTCTATCTCTGAGGGGGCGTGGTCATCCGTCCTCATGGGCTGCTTCTCTTGGTCGGGGCCCCGCATCGGACCGGGCCGATTTCCCCCTCCCAGGTAAGTGTCCCTCGGGGTGGGGTGGCTTGGCGGGCGTCCTTCCTCGCGGCCTCCGTTGGACGCCGCCGCGCCCCGCCGCGCCCCGCCCCCCTATCTTGGGGCCGGGGTTGCTGTCCGGGCCGCTCGGCTCGGCGTCCGGCGTCGGAGGCTCGAGCGGCCCCATGTCGAGCCGAGGGCGGAGCTGCTCTCCCTGGCTCTCCCTGCGGGGGCCGACATGGTCCGGCGGAAGGCCGGGGCTCGGGAGGCCGTGCGTCGCTCGGGGACGCGCCCGGCTGTTGTCTTGGCGCGTCTCCGAGCGCCGCGGGCCTCCCGGCCCCGGACAGTTAGATTTTCTTCTTACACCATCAGTAAATCCCACAACTTCAGAAAATATTTAAAATAGTCATTTATTAAAATGACATGTAAGATTACTAAAATGTTGATGACTAAATTAATTTTATTTTGGCAAGCATTGGAAAATGTATCATCTGTTTATTTTCATGATAGAATGGGTGAAGTGCCAATTCTAGAACAAAAACATGTGCCAATTTTCCATTATAAACTTTCTTTAAAATGTTTAATCAGTTACAAACTTTGGACAGTATCCAGAGATGCCTTGTGTGAGTGGAGGCAGTTCTACTCATGCAAGCCACACACACACACCCCAATCCCTGCTGATTTCCTCCTTCCACTGCGATTCCATCCTATGCTCTTCTGGAGGGTCCCCTGACCTTCAAGGGTGAACTTTCAAGGGGCTGCAGTGTGGAAGGAGAGGGCTGGAAAGCCCAGCTGCCTGAACAGGGTTCTGCTTGTGTTACTTTGAATACACTATTTTAATCATAGTTGTGTAATTGTACTTCAGAATCAGGATTGTTTTTGTCCAATTGATGCAGCATCACCTTTGTACATAGTAACTTATGCTGCTCAGTTAAGATAGAGATCCTGACTCTGAGGATTTGTACATTTTGCATAAAACAAGAAGCAAAAATGACAAGAGGAGGTCATTACACAACAGACCCACCTTGGGATCCAATTTTTAAAAGACAATTGGAGATTGGAATGAGTCTCAAGAAAACAAAACTACATGGGACTACAGTACCTTTAGATCGTTCTTTGTGTGGGCACACAGATACACACAATGTTCTAAGTGGAGTTGTTACTGTATTAGTGCTAATTTATTTGCCTCTCATTTGTAGTATTGTTGGCCTCTTGTTTTATTATTTTGCCTTCGCACTGCATTTATTTTGACCCCCCCCTCTTTTATTGAAAACAGTCCGCAAATAGACAATGTATTGTGATTTAAGCCCCTTGGATTTTCCCTCTTTTTTCCTCTACAATACCAGTGCCCCCTAAGTGCACTGCAACCAACACTTTAACATGGACACACATTCCTCTGTGTTCCTGCAGTATGGTAACAGAAAACACAACTGGAAACATTTTTATTGCAGGAAGGGGTATTAGAAAATGATCAGGCTGTGTGTCTCTTTCAGTTAAGAACATTTTTAAAATGATGTTATGCTAATAATAAAGTTTTGTGCATTCTCAAATAAGCAAAATAATTCAGCTTTATATGGTTTCTGTTTCTGAACAAATGCTCCTTCACAGTGTTGCTGGCAATTTGTCACTGGATGAGATTTGAATTAGTGGTCTTGACTATCTGTGTGTGCTAGAAGTCTTCCCATTTCTGTTACAACACCTCCTTGTGCATTTGACTTCACTTAACATTGACTGTCCAAACAGGGCTAATACGTTGGCAGCACTAAAGGCCCAAATATGGAAGCAAGCAGGAAGTGGCTCCCATGCCTGCAGATAATGAATTTAAGGAACAACAACAACAAAAATGGGGGTATTTTTTCTAATTAAAGAAGTGACTGAATTCCTCTTTTCTGAAATATATTAAATAAAACTTGTTAAATAAAGATGCAGATATTTGTTCATGGATTGTAAGATGAAAAGGTTGGTGAAGCAGAATATTATTTTTGTGGTTTGGCTATAAGGTTACTTGTTTTGATGTGTACTGATTTAGATGTTAGAAATTTGTCAATATTATCCATCCCACAATAGCTTACAGATGGGGAAATGAGGAAGGTATGTATTTTAATTGAATGCCCATGATCCTTTTCTCAGAGGTTCCAGGAAATAAAGTTTATTATTTTCCCCCCTTTTACTTGCAGCCTGAAGTATGTCTGAGGTCTCAGGTGGTATTGAAAAAAATGTTCAAGCACAAACGTTTTCTGCTGCCCTTGATAAAAGTCTTGACATCCCTCTATGAATGATTTTCATCAAAGCTACATCATGCAAACTGGATGTGGCAGAGGATGTTTTGGACAACAGTCCCTTTGCACTGTAGAAGAAATGGAGAGGCCATAAATGCTATGATGGATGCTCCAAGGCAGTTTAATGTAGCACTGGAGAAAATAGAAGCCATTACTACTGGAGGAGCTCCAGTTATGACAGGGAAAATAAATGGTGCTGTTACAGGAAATGTACCGACAACAAAATACCTGCTGTTTGGGGGAAGGGAAATAAAACACACAATACCAGCTATCCAGAACTAATTACCTTGCTATATCCATTACCCAAAAGTGACATTCGTTGTTAATTGAAATTTGCCATGGATAATATTTCACGTATTATTTTAGACATTATCTCACGGTGTGCTTATTCCTTAAAATTATATAACCAATCTGATGAAAGTTATAGTTTTGTCATTGGTAGAACTTCAGAGCAGTTTGCTTCCTCATGGGATGAAAGTTAGCGTGTGTGTTTTTTCAGGTTGAAACCTTGTGGAAATGGCATTATATTATGAATAAAGGAGTTGAAACTAGAAAGATCTGTCTTCATTGAATACTGTACTACTGTTGCAGACACTGCAGAAAGAAACTTAACCCCAAAAGACATTATGTTGTAGGACATCAAACTGCCATGTAGAGTCACAACTAACTGTTCCTATCGTCAGATTGCAGAACAAAAAGGATTTTTTAAATATCACAGCTGTTTCATGTTTGTCGTCTTTCTGTGAATTGCTCCATAACAGAAAATAAAACTGGTTATCATTAGGTTCAATGTGTCATTAAATAGTTTCTGGCATCCCGATCTCTGGAACAAGTAAATTAAGCAGAAGCTTCTGTTTGAAACTCCACGAAAGCTGCAGATGGTGGTGGGATGTGCGCAGAATCATTTTCTGGTTGGTAAAGATGCATAGGAGAACAGTTCGGATGGTTTCATGTAGATGACACTAGTACGTTCTTTGTGGGAAATAATGATTTAAGTTCCAGAAAAATATTTTCACTTTTTTGACATTTTATTCTTGTCCAGACAAAAGTTTTGCTTCTGAAAATATCAGATTGGGTTCTGCAAAGTTTCAGTAGGTGCTACTCTGAAAAAAAATTATCAACTGAAGTGGCAATTCCACTTCAGAAAGATTAATTTGTAACTAAACTAAGTTGATTTTTCATTTAAATGGGTTTGTGCTTGCAAATCTCAGTGTGATTCATGTGTCTTTTTTGTAACTGATATATAATCCTGACATGTGGAAGCAAGGCATTATTGCTGCTGTGTGGAGAGGATTTTTGCACCTGCCAGGCGCGCACTGAAACCTTTATATAGCAGAGAGTCTCAAGATATGTATTTTGGCACTTCTACAGGGTTTAAATATACTCTTCTTTCCACGTTCCTGTACTGGTTTCTACATCTCAGCTTCTCAGCCCCAGTTGGTGCATTAGACAAAGAAAGGACCAGCAGTTGCTTTCCAATCAGGTTCGAAAAGTGTATGAGGAGAGGGCACCCCTTCTAGGAGAGGGTGATACAGCACTGGATTGAGGCCTGCCCATTTAGAAGAAGGTGGGCCAAAACATTAAGAGTTGCCCATCTTTGAGTTTCGAGCCCGAGATTGGGATAATGTTGGCTCCCCATCAAGTCGGTAGCTGGTGCTATCATGTAGGCTGGTGCTACATGTTCTCGGATCTGTGACTAGTAAAATAGCTATCATTTAAGATTTAAACTTGATTGAAGGTGCAGACTTGGCATGCATTACCAGGATCTGACTGGGGGAGAAAGAAGAACCATCTGTCTTTCTGTGATGTGATCTCCTTCTGTGAGGGCAGGAGGTGTGGTCCAGAGGTTAAGCTGTCACCCTGCCTGAAGAAGCTCAGCAAGAATAACTCGGGTTGTGCCTTTGGATGGGAGACCGAAGCCACTGACAAGCTGTTGTGAGGGAACAGAGCCCACGAGTAGTTGCTATGATAACCTGTCATGAGAGGACAGAGGAGTGTGGAGGTCAGCTGCCAAGAATGAATAACAGCTGGAGAATCTGCCTGACTGATTTGTAGCTGCTCCTGTTGAGCTCAGAAGACATGCGAGCTATGCAGCAAAGAAAGACCATGAAGAGAAACAGCTGGAAATGAAGGATTCTATGAGTTTCTCATAGAACAATAATTGTAAAAACTCCATTTGTAAAATGGGGTTTAGTGGTAGCCTGCCTATGTGAATCGCCTTGCGTCTGTAAGACTGTCACTCATTGTGAGGGTCGATGAGAAAGGCGGTATACAAATACTGTATAATGTGTCCAGCCATGCTTTCTGGTCAGGACAAGTGTTTGGGGCCACTGTGATACATAAGATAAGTTCCCACCTACGTAGTCAAGCAAATCTCCTATATGAAAAATTTGTATCTGATATACAGATCCTGGGGCAGGACGTCTGGCTCAGTTGGTAGAGCGATCATCTCATAAATGCCTGAAGATCTGAAGGACGGCAGTTCAAGACGGCCAGAAGTGTCTGTGTCTATCGTAGAGCTGCCGGCATGCCGAGCTGATAAGTTGCAGAGCCTCTGTGGGGGAGTGGAACTGCAGCTGCAGCACTTGAGTGGCAGTCAAGGTTGCCTGTCAGCTGAAGCGTGGTGAGGCGAATGTAGTGAAAGTCGAAATCTTAAACTTTGGTTCTGTCTCCATTTTGGATTTTAACTTCAGCTTCCTTCTCTCTCTCTGCCTGCTTGCAGAGCCTTGGTTATTGGCAGGTGGCCAGCGACCTTGGGGAGTCGTACTATCTCTGGAACTGGTGCTTGTTAGTTCCTCTTATCTGCATGGGAATATGATAATGCTTTTCTTCCCTCATTATTTTGCTGCACTTGTTGGGAACATCACAAGCTTCTCCGGTGGGGAGGGGGCCAAGGAGGAGTGAAGTCATCGGTCATGAGATGACCCACCCGGCTGTACCTTATTGGTCATCTTACCTGTGTCAATCATATGCTTTCAAATTATCTATTTAACTAACCCTTGGGGGGAACCATTTTGTTACTTCTCTAACTTCTTTGGTTGGAGCTAGTCTCCCTGTCTGTGCTCTGATGCCATCTCTCAGCCCTGGCAAACGGCTGAGGGCCTTGCAACATCTCTCTTTATATCTTGGTGGGTGTTAGGATACCAAATGTTTAGTATAGGAGTTATCCTTTGTTGTTTTTGTGCTTTTATTTTCCATCTGGTTTGTTATGCCTAATATGCCTGCAGTTTTACTGCTCATGTACATTCTATCCATGCTTATTTTGCATAGTCTAAAATAAACCATCATTCTTTTTAACCTGGTGTGGTTCTTGGGAACGTGAGGGGACTAAATCCAAACCGCCTAGCCTGAAGCCATAAACGCTACCGTTCTTGTATCTGCCTGGTGCCACTGACTACCCTTGTATGTAGGGAGTCTAGTGGCTACCAAGGTTCTCACTCTGCGGCCCTCCAGGGAGCTGAGCCCTGGGGAAGTCAAGAGGTTTCTCAGCTGGTGGCACCTACCGTTACTGGCTCTTTGGCCAAGAGCAGTTGTTCTTTCTCCTTGTTTCAGGAGTGTTCAGGAAAGTGAAGTCTGTTTGGTGGCGTGGCCTTGCATTTGTGCCTCCCCCAAAGGGTTTCAGCTTCCCTGTAAAGTGAATAGCTGGCTTGCCAGTGCACGTCTGGAGGCGGCTGTTCACCACAGCGAACGCCAGAGAGAGAGAGCTGGATTGTGAAAGAAACATCTAGAATAAAGGGTTCTACGAAAGATTAGAATGTTATTGTATTGTAAAAACCCCTTGGGGTTTAGAAAGCCTGCCCATGTACACCACCTTGAATTAAAGTCGGAGGAGAAATCCGTGCGTGCGCCTGCACAAACAGCGCCAGGGAAGGTGACACCGCCGAGAATCCTCTGTCCTGTAAGTCCTGAATGGGATGAAGAGCTCAGCAGCAGGCAGAGGGGTGGGGAGCAGGCACGTCACCTCCTCCCTGCGCCCCTGGGAGGAAGGGCCCATAGGGGTGACGTGCTGACCTCCTGCTGGGGGTGACGCAAACCCCAGTGACCCCTGGTTGCAATGCAGCTAGAAATATACTGTACATCCCCATCTGCTGTCTAGAAACACTGGGCAGTTGTTATCCATGCATTATTAATTATGATCAACACCTTGATTGTGATTATCTCTGGACCAAGGCCAATATGTACTCTTGAAATTATTGCTGTGTCTGGACTACGGATTAAGTGCAGTTTAACAAGGTTGTGTTTGGTATGTGTGTAAAAATTGTTCTAGGTTATTGCTGTGGAGGTGAAGACCATTAATTGGTTTTAGTCACCTTCAGATAATTACACATTCACACAAGTCACAGATATTTTATTTTCTCTAGTAATTTCTCATGGTGGTGTTCATTGATCTGAATTTACGTGACTGTGCAAAGCATGATCAGGCCATTTTTAAAAAGGCAAAATCGTTTGTACAAAGATAAGGACAACCCTTGAGAGGTAATAGAGGGTTTCTGTCCTTGCACATTTGTGGCACATGAAATTGAAGATGAGTGATTTTATGCTTCGTTTCAGAATTAAGTGCAGTAGAAAGTGTGATGTCAATTCTACACAGATTTACTGTATGTTGTCAGAGCAGGCACTGCACATCAGATATGCCTTTGCTTAGGGCTCACATCAGCACTGCTCTGTGTTATAGAATGAATGCAGACATTGCCCTGAGGGATCGTCTTTAAGAATTGGATCCACCCATTCAGAACATCTGGTCTTGCCCAAGCTACAAAGTGCTTGTAGCTTGTGGTCAAGCACTGAGGGTCTGTTGCCCACCCACATTACCAATGCGGATGCAGTGTGCATTTTTCTTGGCTCAATGTCAGTATGGGGTTCTCCCCATTTATCTTTTCAAAAATGTTTTTCTGTACTTCTCACTTATCTCTAAAAAACCCCAAATCAGAAACATAGAAAGCACCTGTGCATCAGACAGTCTTTGGTTTGTCATCATGAAAATCTTTTTTCAAGTATATGAAAGAGATTCTGGATTAACTGAAATAGAGAACACAAAATGGTTGCAGCCTAATCAAAGAACCCAGTAAAGATGATTTTGTAGAGATTCCTGTAAATTTCTTAAGTATCTTTATCCTTATCCTTAGAAATGCATATTGTAGTCCAGTCAGCAACACTATGCAATTCAATTCCTCCTCTGAGTGATCAGCTGTAGTGCCATAGGGTTAACTCATTCTCCCTGGCCAATTTAGTCCTTGGTTCCTCTGCTGGAATGAACAACAAGGGAACTAATTAATGCTAGTTTTTGATTATGTAAATACCATCAATTAATTTTCTATAGGCCATTGTACAGTAATAACATTTTGCTAATATCAACCTGGGCCAAATTTGGACTGGTGACCTAGCAATAAAAGATTTTGTTTTCCATTATCAATTCCCTGAACCGCAAACTGTTTCGATAATCTTCATTACATTGGCAACTACCCACATCTTGCTTCATTGTGCCTCAGTTTCATTGGTTTAACCTTGGATGTATATCAGTCTTTGTAGCAGCTCACTAACAAAAGGCCATTCTTGAACTTGCCATGTAAACGGATTTAGGCTGAAATCCTATGCACGCTTTCCTGAGAGTAAGCCTCACTGAAAATACTGGGACTTGTTTTTGAGTAAGCATGCATCGGATTGCACTGTTAGCTAGATTTCTGACACTCTTGTGCTCGCTCCCAAGATATATGGTATGGAGTGAAAATTAAAGTAGCAACTTGGGGTGTGTGTGTCTTGATTGATGATCAGTAAGAAAGCAGGACTCCGTTGCATGTCAGTGTTTCAGGATAGTTAAGATTCAAAGCTAGTTCAGTCCACCTGTTGTTTTTCTGTCGCATTCTATTCCTCTGCTCTACATCTTGTGTATTTACTTTGCATAGTGTGTTTATCTTCAGTATCAGATTATGGTTCATCCTGCTACCCTACACAAGCTTTCCTGCCTTCATGTTTCAGGGATATCACATTTTCCCAACATTCAAAGCACAATGTATTGTTGCTGGGGCAAGTAACATTCTTTCTCCAACAAATAGGGCTGTTGCAATGTGGAATGCTGTCTGGAAAGTACACTGCTCAAAAAAATAAAGGGAACACTGAAATAAGACATCCTAGATCTGAATAAATTAAATATTCGTATTAATTTGTTCATTACATAATTGAATGTGCTGACAAAAAAATCACACAAAAATTAGCAATGGAAATCAAATGTAGCAACCCCTGGAGGTCTGGATTTGGAGTTACACTCAAAATTAAAGTGGAAAAAGCACTACAGGTTGATTCCAACGTTGATGTAATGTCCTTAAAACAAGTCAAAATGAGGCTCAGTAGTGTGTGTGGCCTCCATGTGCCTGTATGACCTCCCTACAACGCCTGGGCATGCTCCTGATGAGGTGGCGGATGGTCTCCTGAGGGATCTCCTCCCACACCTGGACTAAAGCATCCCCCAACTCCTGGACAGTCTGTTGGTGGATGGAGCGAGACATGATGTCCCAGATGTGCTCAATTGGATTCAGGTCTGGGGAACGGGTGGGCCAGTCCATAGCATCACTGCCTTTGTCTTGCAGGAACTGCTGACACACTCCAGCCACATGAGGTCTAGCATTGTCTTGCATTAGGAGGAACCCAGGGCCAACCGCACCAGCATATGGTCTCACAGGGGTCTGAGGATCTCATCTCGGTACCTAATGGCAGTCAGGCTACCTCTGGCGAGCACATGGAGGGCTGTGCGGCCCCCTAAAGAAATGCCACCCCGCACCATTACTGACCCACTGCCAAACCAGTCGTGCTGGAGGATGTTGCAGGCAGCAGAACGTTCTCCACGGCATCTCCAGACCCTGTCACATCTGTCACATGTGCTCAGTGTGAACCTGCTTTCATCTGTGAAGAGCACAGGGCGCCAGTGGCGAAGTTGCCAATTTTGGTGTTCTCTGGCAAATGCCAAATGTCCTGCATAGTGTTGGGCTGTAAGCACAACCCCCACCTGTGGACGTCGTGCCCTCATACTATCCTCATGAAGTCTGTTTCTGACCATTTGAGCAGACACACACACATTTGTGACCCGCTGGAGGTCATTTTGCAGGGCTCTGGCAGTGCTCCTCCTGTCTCTCCTTGCACAAAGGCGGAGGTAGCGGTCCTGATGCTGGGTTTGTTGCCCTCCTACGGCCTCCTCCACGTCTCCTGATGTACTGACCTGTCTCCTGGTAGCGCCTCCATGCTCTGGACACTACGCTGACAGACACAGCAAACATTCTTGCCACAGCTCGCATTGATGTGCCATCCTGGATGAGCTGCACTACCTGAGCCACTTGTGTGGGTTGTAGACTCCATCTCATGCTACCACTAGAGTGGAAGCACCACCAGCATTCAAAAGTGACCAAACCATCAGCCAGAAAGCATAGGAACTGAGAAGTGGTCTGTGGTCACCACCTACAGATCCACTCCTTTATTGGGGATGTCTTGCTAACTGCCTATGCTTTCCGCCTGTTGTCTATTCCATGTGCACAACAGCTTGTGAAATTGATTGTCAATCAGTGTTGCTACCTAAGTGGACAGTTTGATTTCACAGAAGTGTGATTGACTTGGACTTCCAATGTGTTGTTTCAGTGTTCCCTTTATTTTTTTGAGCAGTGTAGTAAAGCCAGTATAACATAGTTCTTAGAATGCCATCTTGTGCACGTCCATGTAAACAGGCACACGCCTTTAGTCTTCAGACGTCAGGTGGCCTTGTTGCAGAGATCGAATCCAACATCTAACTTCTCCAAGTCAATATCAGTTCCTGGTCTTTCAGGGAATTATTTCATCAAATGGTGCCACAAGTGTGATAGGCTCAGCCTATATGAAAGAGATCCATGGCCTCTAGTTTGACTCAAATATATAAAAGTAGCCCCTATGTTAAGTAGGCAGCTGCCTGAGGTCATGATAGTTGCGCCACTATGATGTTTTGATGCTATTGGCTACTATGCTGTAGAGACGGTGCTTCCACACTAGAGCCTTTTAGCATTGCTGAGGCATTGCTTTTCTACATTTAGTGAAGTGAAATTAAAATGTAAGTTTCACACGGCGCTTAATATCATGCTTTATTATCCTACAACACACTTCTCGATGGTCAAGATCTTTCTATAATGTTTATCAGAAGTAAATTTCATTTAACAAAGGTCCTTTCCAATTTTAATTGAAAGCCTCTTCTTTCAGGTTCAGCTGATTTTATTGCTTCTCGATTCAGCATGGCTGGGGGATTAGTGCTGAACAGACTCTCAGAATTGCCCTAATGTCAGTTTCATTTTCTATGTGTGGAGGACACTTTAATTATTTATTTTATTTTTTAGAATAGCAAAAAGAGTGCTATTTTATTATTTTAAGAAGCACATTTTAAAAATGAGAAGAATGAGAAATGAAAAAGACTGACACAACAATTCAGAATGGCTGTTCACCACTAATGCCCCAGTTATAGAGAAACAATTAAACCAGTAAAACCTGCAAAGAAGAGACTTTCCATTTAAAGTCACAGGAGTCCTGAAAAGCCTTCATATAACTTTGTCTCTCTGTGCTAGTCATACTGGAGCTGTGCTAGAGTTTTATTAGAAAAAATATTTAAAAGACCAGAGAGTAATATAGAAAACAATGAAAGTCAACAATTTGGAAACAATATCATGTGAATGCTTTGTAGAAAGTGTGTGACTAATTCCAGAGAAAAGGGCTTGTGTGGAAGTACCCAAAAGAGGAGAGAAGTGAGAGATTCAGGAGGTCATTGCAAGAATGAAAAAGTGAGTGAAGGAGATCTGACAACAGATTTAGCTTCTCAAACTGAGGAGTCCATCTATCTCAGAGGTAGTGGAACTATCTGCTAAGTGTTTTAGAATTGTGAGTGTTGTTATATTGTCATTAATAAACCTTTTGTAGCCAGTTCCAAGACATAGTCTTTTCCAGAAATCTGTCTTTGCTAGAAGGATTTTCACACATTTTTGATTCAGTCTAACAGCTGAGTGGAATAATATATTTTTTGCTCAGATTGGCACTCTTTTTTCAGTTCACTATTATGGATAGCAGATGGTAACATCCTTGTATGAATTTGTATTTTGGACTGTTCTACTGCAGGAATAAAACAAAAGGAGCTTGGAAATATTTTTAATGTACTTCTGCCTCCTCTTGTTCAGTTCAGTGGTTTTGTTGTTGTGTTGTGCACAGTTCACCCACTATAGTACATCATTTTTAGAAACTGGTTTGCACATTTTTTTCCAGTTTGGGGAATACATTTCTGTATATCCATACAGACATCAACATCCTAGGTAAATTAGTTTCACAAGAACTCTAGTTGTTGACAGACTTTTAGATTTCCAAAGTTTATTATAGTATTTCAGATACAGAATTACAGAATTTGCAGATTTCCATCTTTTAACTGGCAAGTGAGACTCAAGTGTTACCACTTGCTGCATCATATTTCCCTGTATATACAGACATGAAAAGGACTCCAGAAGCGTTACATGTGATTTGACATCTATCGTAAAAACAAATCTAGGTTGTACTTAAAATCTGTGAAAGAACATCCAGTGGTTTGATGCTGCTATAAGCTGGAGAATGGGGGAAAAGCAGGTATTTGTACAGGGAGCCATGATTATTTATTTTCCTGTTAAGTGTAGAATAACCAAGTCTTGTAATATTCTATATCCTTGTTACTCATCTAGAATAAACCCTTTAGGGCTGGAGTATATCAAGCTCCAGTGAAGATCATAACAATTGAGAGGGGTGCAGGAGAGATCTCTGAGGAGCATAAACGTAGCCTTATACAACCTGAATACAGGATTATGATCAAAACATATGCTCTGTGTGTATCAACCTTCAAATGCTGATTCTGATTTTCAATCTGGATAGTGATTAATATGCTAAAATAGCCCCCATACTTTGTTAGTACACATCAGTGTGTCTGGTCTGTAAGAGAGCCTCCAAATCATGGATAATAAACTTGAAATTTATGATGCCTCTGTTAAATCCCTGGCCAAACTACCAAGAGACTTGCAGTGTCTCTTAAGGATTACACATTTTTATATATATCCAACCACTTTAATCCCTTATTTAATCCCCTTTAACTTCTGTTTTCCCCAATAGCTCATTTTGTTTTGTTGCAGTCTTGACAGCGAGTTTAGACTGTTTGTCTGTGTCATTCAACATAAGCTAAAGTTGTTCTTGAAGAGTACCTCAAAGAGTACCTTGTTGTTTAATGTTTCTGGAGTGATATTCAGATGATTCACTGTTATGGCTGAATGCTATTTGATTCCATATTGGGAAGGAGCAGGCAAATCATTTTCAGATTTTGTCTTTTAGATAGCACAAAATCCCTAAGAGGTTTAGCCTGCCGTCTTTGTGCATGTACTAGAGAGCAAGGAGCTGCCAGCAGCCAGCAAAAGGTGCAGGACCCTCTTCCCATCATTACGATTTCCAGCCAACCACCAAAATAGCTCAATGCAGGTCTTGCAGCACAAACCTATGCTTAAAAAGCTTACTTCTAGGAAAGTGCAGTGGCATAGGAATGGGGGCGGGGGGGTGATCCTCCCCTGGGCAGCACGTTGGGGGGCAGCAGGGGGGGCAGCAGTCTCCCCCTGGTGGTGTTTTGGCAGCAACGGCTTTTTGCACGGCTATTTTCTTTTTCGCTGCCCTTGGCGAGTTGTTCCCCACCCTCCCACCTGCCCCCAGGGGCCGATTTCAGCCACACACAGGCCGTGTGACATCACCGCGGGAGTGTAGCTTCTTGGTGATGTCATGCGGCGGGGAGGGGCCTCCACTGGGGGGGACATCAACAAGGCCTGCCGCCCCCAGCTAGGGATGTCATTCCTACGCCACTGGGAAAGTGTGTATAAGATTGCAATTGTAGATACAGTATATTGAATCTTTGCAACACTGTCGTGGTATTTATGTCCATTCATTTTTAACAATTATTTTTCTCTGCTGCTGCCTTGGGAAATGTTTGCATCATCTAGTATTTTCTAATTCATGTATCCATGTCTACGGTGATGTAATAAACTGTGCCAAAGTAGACTGATTAAATGCATTCAGTGTTAACATAGCTCACGGCATCACCAATCAATAGACTAGCCAATGAGCATGGTTCAGTGGAGAGAATTTTGGATTTAGAAGATCTGGATTCAAGTTTCACTTTTGCTCTAGATGTATTGCTTGGCCTTGGGGAAATGCTTCCTCATGACTTCGGTTCCTCAGCAACATTGCAAGATTATTATGAGAATAAATGTAATAGCTATTTTAAATGACTTTCTATACTGAAAGTTTCTATAAATGATTTAAAAGATTATGCTTCCTTTCAGGAACATCCATTACTTGGACAGCCTTTCTTTGTACTTCATCCCTGTCGGACAAATGAATTTATGTCTTCGGTACTATCCAGTTCACGTAAAGAAAACAGGTGAGGGGCATCGGTTCTTTGACCTATTAGAGTCTTCTACTCACCCTTAGGTAACTCATGAAAAATAAAGGTAGATTTGTATGTACATTTGTGATTGTGAACCACTCCTAAGAACTCCATAAGTCTTCTATAGCCAGAGAAATTCAAGTTAGAAATAAGGCACAATTTTAGTTTGTTCTTTAGCTAACCAAATTGGATGCATGAAGAATTCTAGGATTTCTTTTTCAATGATAAGTTTAGAAGGTCTATAACTTATTTTTTCTTAAGTCTGTCTGCCACTTCTGAGCAGAGCCCCAAAGAGAATCTTGAGAATTGCAGCCTTTGCTTTTGAACAAATACAATCTCATGGTTGCAAAAATAAAGATGAAAATGTGTGAGCAAAACATGCTACCAAATGTTTAACAAGACATGCTAAAAACAGAAAGAAGATCAAGTAAAAAGGCTGTCTTGATTTGTAAGTTCAGAAACTTGCAAGTCCTCTTCCTATCCACTCAGTTTTACTGGATGAGTACTGGTTAGAAAACTCTGGTGCTTTGGAATTCTCTGTCCAGTGTAGTCAGAGTCCAGCCCTGCCAGTGATCATGCAAAATGTGTCTGTTTAAGCAGACCTTGTTCCAGAACTGGTTCAAGTCTTTAGTTGACTGAATCTTGACACTTGTTGATCTGTTCAGATACTTTTACTAGTGCTGCTTTTTGTTTTCTGGTTGCTGTTTTTATGATACGTAACATGCATTGTGTTAGAGAAAATAGGATATAAATCTCAGAGACTTTCAGGATTGACTTGCTGGAGAGGTTGCACCTAAAGTTAGCAAGTTCAGATCATTGTATGTAGAACAAGTGCTCCGCATCAGCTGACTAAACTATATTTTGAGATACTCAGCATCTTGGTTTAGGATTAGGAGCCAAACCACAGAGCTTATAAATACCTGATTTGCATATTCTCTGTAGAGTAATTTAGGAACAGCAGGAATTTAGGACCCTTGCTCATGTGAACATCAATTTGCAAGGTCAGAATTGCCATTGTGGATTTATCTTCCCTAAACTGCATAATAAATGCCTGTAGGGTCATTCCGTGTCAAATCAACCAATGAAAAATCCTTGACGTCAAGTTCCAAAATGTATTTTTTATTGGTTGATTTGACACGGAATGACCCTGTAATGTTCCAGTGATTATCAGATTAAGTGGTAGCCATGTCAAATGGTACCCACTGGCGTCACTGGAGCGTGGCGGGGGGGGTGGGCCGCCAGGGGTGACGCGCGTCATGGGGTGACGCGCGCACCCCCTCGCGCGTCACCTCTGTGACGCGCGTCGCCCTCCGGACGCTCCGAGGCCGGCCCGGGAGCCGGCCTCGGAGCATCCGACCCCGTCGACGCTCCAGGGCCTTCTGAAGGCCCAGGCAGCGCGTCAATCCGGGTATTTCCCGGATTTTCGTGCATGCCCAGACCCGTTTTGAGGGCAAAAAGCCCTCAAAACGGGTCTGCGCATGCGCGAAAATCCGGAAAATACCCGGATTGACGCGCTGCCTGGGCCTTCTTTCAGAAGGCCCTGGAGCGCCGACGAGTTCGGACGCTCCGAGGCTGGCTCCCGGGCCGGCCTCAGAGTGTCCGGAGGGGGCGACGCGATGCGGGGGGGGGAGCCGGGTGGCCCCCTCCCCCCGCGCCTATAACGTCGCGCCCCTAGGGGGGGTGACGCGCGTCCCCGCACTAGGGTGACGCGCGTCTAGTGACGCCCCTGATGGTACCTAAGCTTGATAAAGACTGTCTGCTATTGTGTATTACATTTTCATAGCATAATGATGAAATTCATATTTTCTCTTGGCTTTCTAGGAGTACAAAC
Source organism: Plestiodon gilberti rubricaudatus (assembly GCA_026170595.1). Taxonomy (NCBI): domain Eukaryota; kingdom Metazoa; phylum Chordata; class Lepidosauria; order Squamata; family Scincidae; genus Plestiodon; species Plestiodon gilberti. The sequence goes on from JANXHW010000002.1 coordinate 35,913,955, forward strand.
TACATAATCTCATGGCTGAGTATTGTGGGCCCAGTAGTTGGTCTCAATTTACCTCTGAGTTACGCAAAACCCATTTCGGAGCAGAGCACAAGCGCTGATTAAAGAGGTATGACGGATCCTACTTAAAATTATAAACCATTTCACCCATTTCTTCAGATTGCTAAAATCTCTTTTATGTCTCGTTCAACACAGTAGTTTTTGTGGGTTTGGGCTCTTTTATGTCTGCTTCAAGTAAAATATAAAACTATTTTGTTTATTAATATATTGGTTATCACTGTTTATCTGTGCATTTGGTGTCACTGATTTTTCTCTTGCTCTTCCTTAGCATCACTTAAGAGATCGGGAGCAAGTCACAAAATGGCCCATTTCTCCACCTCCCCCCACTTTTTACCTCTTCAGAGAGAATTCACTAGCATTCCAACAGGAATGACAACCAGGGTTCCCACTTAACAAGGATTGGAAACCAGGGATCAAAGTCCCCTGGCATGTGTTTCTCAGTGTTTATAGACATACATGTGCCCTATACACTTCACCTGTTTGCTTTGGATATTGCTGTTGGAAACACAGTTGCAACATGAAGTGTGAAACAACTTAAGGTAACCTGCCTAGTTTCCCTAAGAAAACTCCTCCTCAGTTCCCTGTGTATGTGCCATTGTTGCTTTTCTCCTGGCGCACTGGTCTACTGTGGGCCACAGCAGCAAAATCGGTGGAAGGGAAAGAACAAAAAAACCTGCCCATGCGCTGTGATTACTGCTACTATCACTGCTGCCATAGTAGTTAGTTAAGGACTATGCGTGCATGCATGTTGGTGAAAGATAGGCCAGCCAGGAGGAGGGAAGGATGCTGGTGAACTTCTCCAAGATCAGCAAAGAACTTCAGGCACTTTAAAAAAAACTCAGCCCTCCTTTGAGGCAGGCTTTTACAGGTCCCTGAAGATCTTTTCTGAAGCTAAGCTTGGAGAAGGTCACCCCAGCATCTACGAGTACGTATTTTTCTCCTTTTACATCTAAGCAAAGGACTGTACCAAAGCACACCAAGTGTCCTTTTTAATAGCCAAAATAGGTGTCACAAAATCAGAAGTGACTTAATGTAACCGCACCTAGTGCATGCTTAACATTGTAAGCTGTTCTGTTAATGCAATCATGCTCGTCTTATTCTAATTCTGCCACGTGTTCTGGTTATTCCCCCCCCCCCCCCAGTTGCTTAGGTTCTATATGGAAACATGGATAATGGAGAAATATAAAGTTGCTACACTGGTGCCCTGACTGAGCTGAGACACAAAGCTACAAGACAACATCACTTCTAACAAGCTGTCCAAGTCACCACAAGAGGTGTCAACAGAGGAGAAATGTCACTGTCTGGCACTAATGTCTCCAATGACAACCAACTCTAGGAACTGTTACAAATTACAAAGATGACATACAGTCTAACCAGGAAATAAATGCTGATTTAAGTGATGGTAATTTTCTTCGCATCTGGAGTATTGCGTCCAGTTCTGGTTGCCGCATCTCAAAAAGGATATAGTGAAACTGGAAAAGGTGCAGAAGAGAGCGACCAAAATGATTAGTGGGCTGGGGCATCTCCCTTATGAGGAAAGGCTACAGCGTTTGGGGCTCTTCAGTCTAGAAAAAAGACGGTTGAGGGGGGACATGATTGAGACGTATAAAATTATGCATGGGATGGAGAGAGTGGATAGAGAGAAGTTATTTTCCCTCTCACACAATACTAGAAAGGGGACATCCACTCAAATTGAGTGGAGGGAGTATTAAAACAGACAAAAGAAAATATTTCTTTACCCAGCATGTAATTGGTTTGTGGAACTCCTTGCGACAGGATGTGGTGATGGCACCTGGCCTGGATGCCTTTAAAAGGGGATTGGACAGATTTATGGAGGAAAAGTCCATCACAGCTTACAAGCCATGATGGGGATAAGCAACCTCCTGGTTGTAGGAGTAGGGATTTTTTGTGCCAGGTGCAAGGGAGTGGCGACAGGATACAGGTATCTTGTTGTCTTGTGTGCTCCCTGAGGCATCTGGTGGGGCCACTGTGTGATACAGGAAGCTGGACTAGATGGACCTTTGGCCTGATCCAGCAGGGCTCTTCTTATGTTCTTATGTTCTTTGTTTATAATAATATTATACAACTTGGGCATATTCAAAACAAAAATTCTAAAAGCAGTTGACATTAAAGGCACTAGGACATAAATATTATAGCATGTAGAACACCTAAATAAATAAAGAAGGTTTTTGATTTCTTTTTGAAAACTATGAGCAAGAATGCTGTCTGAATCACCTTAGGGACGAAGTTCCACACCTTTGTGGCAACCATTGGAAAACTCCTGTCCCTCCCTACTACCTGCAAAATGTGTGTCAATGGTGGGCCAACGATTAGGGTTTCAGTAGCGGATCTCAAATACCTGGCAGGTTGGGTTAGTATGCGAGTGGACAATCCTTCAGGTAATGTGGTTCCAGTTTGTTTAGGACTTTGAAGTTTAAAAACCAGCACTTTCAATTCAGTGCAGAAGCAAATTGGAAGCCAGTGTAGCTGGTGCAAAATTGGCATTACGTGCTCCCAACTACCGTATTTTTCGGACTATAAGACGCACTTTTTCCCCCCCCAAAACATGGGGGGGGAAAGCGTGCGTCCTATGGTGCGAAGCCTACGGTTGGGGGTGCTTCGGGGAGGCCTGTGGGGGCTTCAGGGAGGCCTGCGCGAGCCCCCACAGCCTCCCCCCGATGTTTAGTTCGGCCGAAAATAGCGATTTTTGGCCATTTCCGGAATGGCCGAAAATTGCTGTTTGGGGCCGATGGGAGGCCTGCAGAGGCTCCTGCGCGAGCCTCTGCAGGCCCCCCCCCCGATGTTCAGGTCGGCCGAAAATAGCGATTTTCGGCCATTTCCGGAAATGGCCGACAATCGCTATTTTCGGTCGACCTGAACATCATAGAGGCCTGCAAGAGGCTCGCGCAGGCCTGCGCGAGCCTCTGCAGGCCTCCCCTATGTTTAGTTCGGCCGAAAATAGCGATTTTCGGCCATTTCTGGAAATGGCCGAAAATCGCTATTTTCGGCCGAACTAAACATAGGGGAGGCCTGCAGAGGCTCGCGCAGGCCTCCACGAAGCCCCCACAGGCCTCCCTGAAGCGCCCCCAAGCCCAGGTAAGTGAAATTCTTTTTTTTTTTGTATTTTATGCTCCATAGGATGCATGCGTCCTATGGACCGATGCGTCCTATGGAGCGTAAAATACGGTACTTGTCCCCACCAATAATCTGGTAGCTAAATTCTGTACTTATTGAAGTGGCTGGACCTTTTTTCAAAGACACACCCATGTAGAACACATTGTAGTAGTTTAGCCTGAACGTGATTCGTGCATGGATAACTTTAGCTAAGTCCACCTGTTCCAGGTAGGTTTGTAGCTGGTGAACCAAACAAAGCAGGTAAAAGGCATTCTGAGCAACCATTGCAACCTGGGCAACCAAAAATGGACAAAAATGCTTCTTTGCCCCAACTTGATATAATTACTTATCTGGGGCAAAAGCTTTGTGAAATAATTCAACCACTATAGTCTTAAGACAAAGCCAACATAAGCAACTGCCAAAGGGAGTAAAGCTCTCCAGTGTTAAAAAGCTTCTCCTTTTACTGCATTTCTAGGTTGTGCAGCCAAATGAGAGGAAATAGCTTTGTGCAAAATATTTCCCTTGCTGATATTTTGGCTTATCCAGATCCATTAACAACAGTGGTAAGTTATAGCTATACAGGTTGCTTCACACATTACAGAAGAGGCTTCTGTAGTGTAGTGCTTCTTGCACAATGATCAAACATATGTTTATAGCCTGCATGTATGTATGCTGGAAATTTGCCATAGTTTTCCACCACATGTACTTACTTCGTTTGTTTGTTTGTTTATTGCAGTATTTATATACTGCCTCATATATACTGCCTTTATATAAGTCTCATAGACTCAAGGTGGCTTACATAGGCAGTCTGTGACCATAAACCCCATTTTTTTCAAATTGGGTTTTTGCAATGTTATTCTGTGAGAGAAACTCATAGAACCCTCCATTACTCAAGATGTTTCCTTTCATAGTGCAGTTGTCATTCTGACCTTACCTTTCCAAGCTTCCACAGGCAACTGCATAGCAACCTCAGATGGGTTCACAAGCTGTTATCCATTTCTTGCCAGCTGATACCTCCACAACACTCCTCCGCATTCCTCACAAAGCTCCGACAACTCCATCAGTGGCATTCGTTGTCCTTCTAAAGCGAGACCGGGGCTAACTCTGCTTAGCTTCTTCAGGCAAGGAGGCAGCTCAACCTCCAGACCACACCTCCTGTCTTGTGAACATCTTGTGAACATACAGTAACAATGAGTTAAGTCCAAACTAGGTATGATAGCGGTCACCATGTTTTTGTTCACATCTGCCCTCTTCATATACAAAAATGGTTATACTGTCTCTTATCTTGAGTTTTAAATCATCTTTGGTATACTGTTTTCACCCTCTTTTTCAATTGGTTTTCTCCTCAGTAGTAGGCTGCATAAAGCTGAACTATGCTGAAATCCTGTTTCTCAAATCTGTTTAGGATTCTGCTGTACCTAATAATAGCCTATGGATAATATATGAATTCAGTTAGCAAAGAATAGTCAGATTTTAATCTCACTTCCATTTTAAGTCGGTCATTCCTTCATTAATGCCTAACATTTTGCTGAAATTAGCACATATCTGCTTTACTATTAGTTTTCTTTCCATTAAAATGTCACTGTTTAAACAGTCCATACACAAAATCACTCTGTGTTCATTAGTGCATTGAGTAGGTGTGGATTTAATAGACCAAAAGATCAGAACTGGACTATTCCAATGCTGCATTGTTCAGATTAAAATTAAGTTCATGAAAACTCAATAACTCTTAAAGTTCAATAGTTGGAAGGGAGTATATGGCAGCAGCTTTCTTTATAATCTCAGAAAATGATTTGACATCCTCTTGAAGCAATTACTGTTTAGTTAAATTAATACTTTGGGTTGTACCAGTGCTTGGTTTATGAGTACTGTATTACCTAGGCAAATGTCCACTATTCAGTGGGATTCACATGGATAATGATACTACTAAGACTAGAGTGGGAGACAATACACTGTAGTATAATACTTATTATGTGAGTTTTGACTACAATTCCACAAACCTTTTATTTTTAAGTTTTGTTTGATTTGTTTAGCTTAGGGAATCAAATTAGGTACATGTAAAATTAAATATTAAAATATGTTATTTAAAATATGAAAAGGGAATACAGTAGATTGTTTTCTAAAATAAGCCCTTACATGTTCTGTTTGTTAAATGTGCTTGTTTAGTTTACATTTTTTTGAGTAGTTAAAAATGCAGCTAAAGTTGACGTTGTTTGGGGCTTCTCTAAAGCAAGAAGCCTTGTCCCAGGAGTGTAAAACAACCCCTGAGTTAAGCTGAAAAAAATTAATTGGAATCAAGGGAGTAAGAAACATGGTTTATAAGGCTGACTTGGTCCCAACAACTCTTAACAAAGTTGTGTTTCCTGATTTCCTCATGTGGCCTCCTAATTATATACAATATAAGCACCAGGTTTATCTGCACTGACTGGCAGAACCTATCACCTCATGGCTGCAAGTTCGTCAACTTAACTCTGTGTCATGGATTAAAGAATGGTTAGAAATCCAGCTATGTGTTTCCCTCCAAAACCCTTACATCTGAAAAAAGATGGAAAGGGCAGTTTGGTTTTGAATTTCCCTCTGGAAATTCAAGCTGAAAGGGGGAGGAGTTAAGCAGCCCTAAAGAATATACAGGGTGTCTCCCAAAAATGCACACACATTTTAATTATCTCTAATTCATACATACTTCATTGTTTGTATGGCATACAAGGGAACATCTAAGGGAAGCAATTGAAGAGATATGTGGAACCATCCCAGCGCACATGTTGGTGGATACCTGCAGATTCCTTAGTCAATGATGTCAGTGGTGTATGGACACCAATAGGAAACATTTCAAGCACTTGGTCTAATTAACTGGGTCAAGCAGCTGCTTCTGTGTACACCATATTCAGTATATGTGTGAATTATAGTATTATAGTATATGTGTGAATTTAGCATAATACGTTTGACACTATAAAGTGTGTGTACATTTTCTGGAGACCCCCTGCCATTCTGTGTGGGGTGTTGGCAGAAAACAATCTAAATTACTGAGGTAAAATCACTGAACTGAATCACTGCTGGATTATATTATTGAACTAATAGAGGTAAATATTGCTACCAAAGTTGACCTTATAAATAAACCCAATTTTGTTTGAAGAGCTGCGTTGATTCTGCTTTCATTACTGCCTTAAATTCTGGCAGAGTGCCAGTTTACTGGAAGGTGAACAGACTGGGGGAATTGAGAACCCCAAAGAAAGCCTTCGTACTCTCTCACTGCCTCACAGAGAGCAGAGCCCTGGTAAGACAGGTACCGGTAGCAATGGAAGAACAACCAGATGGGTTGGCGTCTTGGGGTCCTGGGTCAGGAACCACAAAAGCACCATGCTTGGGTTGCAACTGTGTCAGAGGATTGCCATTAGTGTGGAAATAATTTTTTCTGCTTAGCTGAAACTAGTCTCTTGCTGCATCAGTCTGAAGCTTGGTTGGAGCCAATGCCTTTATAAAGAAAAAGGGCACTTATTTCATTGTATCGCATTGCTTGACTCAATTCTGAATTGTCCAGGAACTGCAACACTTGATTGGCAGTAACTGTAGCTTCCAGCTTCTCTACCAGCGCAGTGGCCCGAGACAGCAGTTTCTGACAGTATTTGTCCTGCGCATTAGTCTTTGGTAAGACATCCCTCATGACGTCTCCCCGTCCCTCCTGAATATATTATACTTTTGAACATTGGTGGCAGTAAGCAGCTCATTACGCATAGGCAGAAAACTTCACTCATGTGCACAGAAACAACCACTTTGGATTGTGGCTGATGTTTCATACAATCATCCTTTTTCTTCCAGGGACTTTTCTTCCAGGTCGATGAAAGTGTCGACCCAGTGTGCGGCGGCTGTGAAGAAGGCCAATTCCATGCTCGGGATCATTAAAAAAGGGATTGAGAATAAAACGGCCAATATCATTATGCCTTTGTACAAATCGATGGTAAGGACACATCTGGAGTATTGTGTCCAGTTCTGGTCACCGCACCTCAAAAAGGATATAGTTGAATTGGAAAAGGTGCAGAAAAGAGCGACCAGAATGATTCGTGGGCTGGAGCACATCCCTTATGAGGAAAGGCTACAGCGTTTGGGGCTTTTCAGCCTAGAAAAAAGGCGCCTGAGGGGGGACATGATTGAGACGTATAAAATTATGCATGGGATGGAGAGAGTGGATAGAGAGAAGTTATTTTCCCTCTCACACAATACTAGAAAGGGGACATCCACTCAAATTAAGTGGAGGGAGTATTAAAACAGACAAAAGAAAATATTTCTTTACCCAGCGTGTAATTCATCTGTGGAACTCCTTGCCACAGGATGTGGTGATGGCACCTGGCCTAGATGCCTTTAAAAGGGGTTTGGACAGATTCATGGAGGAAAAGACCATCACAGGTTACAAGCCATAAGCAACCTCCTAGTTTTAGAAGTGGGTTTTCTCTGTGCCAGGTGCAAGGGAGTGTCAAAGGGAAACAGGTTATCTTGTTGTCTTGTGCTCCCTGAGGCATCTGGTGGGGCCACTGTGTGATACAGGAAGCTGGACTAGATGGGCTTTTGGCCTGATCCAGCAGGGCTCTTCTTATGTTCTTATGTTCTTATGACTCCTGTCCACCTTTAATTTCTAGTGCATCCTTGATTGGCATGAATGGGAGGTGCAACAACATGAGTACAACAACAATCAGAGGCTAGAGGTTAGCTGAACAGGATGGAAGGGTGTAGGGCTCAGGACCCTACACAGCTCCCTGTCCCCCCTCCATCTAGGAGCAAAATAAATTTAAGCAAAAATATATGAACTGTATGATTTGTGCAGGCAGTAGAATTCAGCCTGTTCTCACTGAATTTGTGTTGGCTTGGTGCAAATTTTGAATTTGTGCATGTGGGTTTTCAGTCCACATACACAGCCTTTTATTATACCAAATGTATATGCCTTAGTCTTCATTTTTTAAGAAGAGTTGTTTCTAAAGAAAATGATACAGTTTTATATGCTATATTTATGAGGATGAGATGCTTGATTCCATGCCATTCTCCTTCAGCTGGTTCAGTAAAGTTCAGTCAGTCACCTGGGATTTTCCCTTAGACTGAGGAATTCACCAAGTGGCATACAGCCAGTGTTTTCAGAATAAGACCATTTATTGCTTTTAGTAATATATTCTGGAGGCGGTGGGGGTGGGTCATAGACAGTAATCAAGGATGACAGAAAGAGGCTATGTCACCTGTTAATGTTAATGGACAGGATCCAGAGAACAGCAAGTGGTGTTCTACCTTTGAAATGGAGCTTTTCTAGCTCCTCATTCATTCCTGTGACAACCTCATGTTCTCCCTCCGGAAGACACTTCTGAGGGTCATGCTTAGGAGGAACACAAATACTCTCATAGGAAATTCCGAGAGGGAAGGAACTTTTGAGGGTTTGTTTTATCTTTGGAAGCTTGCAGTTTCCATAGACATGGCTTACTGCCTTTCCCTCCAATAATACCTTCCCTGCCTGCTCTGGTAGGGCAGGGCAGGAAGATAAGATGTGCAGGCAAACTTGCCAAGATGTAGGATGTTACTGTATTAAGCTACTCCTATAGTTGGTAATCTTGCCTTCCTCCTAGCCACCACCATGACCACCACCCTCAGGAATGGCTCTTAGAGGTGGATAGAGGCCTGCAACAGGAAAGAGAAGGGATATTTTGACTTTAAAACAAAATAAATTCAAATTTCCTTCAGATATCTCTTCAGGGGTCCATAGAAGCTACAAAAGAAGGGTGTTTGGGGCAAAAAAAAGTGTGGAAGTTAAGGGTTAAACATGCCCTACTTCAATAATGCAGTCCTGATCCAGATCAGACCTCTTCACATGGCTCTATTTTAAATAAAAAGTACCATATCCCCAACTAGACAATGACATATTTTAATATATGTCTAGTTTGGCTCTTAGCAATGATGGAGGTGTAGGTTTGAGCAGTCACTTGTTTGTAGATTGGTTAATGTAGAATCACACACAATATCCACTGCTGTAAACTTCAATAATAATGCAGAAAAAAGTCCTTATCAAGAAGTTCATTTGTCGAGAGTACGGTAGTCTTAGGCTGCAATCCTATACAGTTGGCCTTTGTTATCCGTTGGGATCTGTTCCAGGAAACCCCCCCCCCTGCAGATAGCAAAATCTGCAGATAATGAAAACCACAGGGGGGGGCAATTCCCAAAAACCGTAAGTGCCTTTCAGAAGCCTCCCCGCATCGTGTGACCTCCCCGCATCTCAGAAGTCCTCTTGGAAGCTTCTGAAGGGCACTTCCACTTTCTTGGAAAAACTGGAAGTGCCTTTCCTTCTGTGGGTTCAGAACCTGCGGTTAGTCAAATCCGTGGGTTCTGAATCCACAGAAAAAAAGACCTGACTGTATGCATTTTTCTGGGAGTAAGCCCCATTGAACACAGTGGGACTTACTTCTGAGTAGACATGTACAGGATTGTGCTTTTAGCCATGTTAGTCTTTGTGTCTGTCTCCCTCTGGAACATTAGATGCTCTTGAGAACTATACTCAAAGACACAATATTTATGGGATTTCCAGCCATGTAATTTCAGCTCTTAGAATGAAGAAATAAATATTAATCTTACGCTTGTCAGTTGAAATTCCTCAGTTCTACTGCGATGCAGAGTAATGCAGAGCAGGCAAAAGGATTATCCAAAGCTGACAGGACGATAAAAAGCCTTGAAATCTTCCCGCTTGACGTTTCTCCCCAGTCAGTTGGGGTTTCTTCAGAACCTCTTGAGAACTGTTCTGCTAGCATTATAACTATCACTGCAGAACTTGGATGGCTTAGGAGATCCTCATTTCGTCTGTGTGCATTTGGATACTAAAATTTCTAGATGTCGTGCTCATAACCCTGCCATAACCCTGTGGCATTTCCTCATCAATGACAATAACAATTGATTTCCTCTGGTAGAGCTCCTGGACACTTTTCTCTCCATGTGATCATAGAAATTAAGCAGAGTAGTTTATGGAAAATAATTAGAGCTTTTGAAGAACATTTTTATTCATGTTGGGTAGCATCCTAGGTCCATCATGCTGGCTAATCAAGAAATGAGATTAGAAAAGAGTTTCTTCCTGCATGTCTCTCCCCCCCCCCCCCCCAGTTTCTTTAGCAGACCTAATTCTGTCTGTCTTCAAAATGTACCAAAAACAGTGGCAGGATGAGGGAATGTTACAGACTGGAAAGTGACATGATGTTGTTCCACTCTGCAAACGTATTTCCTGTTTCATTCATTGTTGCAGACTCCCAAGTTGCCTTGAGCAAAGCATGGCATTTTGCCTTTTGAAACCACATTGTCTTTTGCGGTGCATATGGCACAGAGGGCTGCTTTAAACACTTCCTCCCCAGCACAACTTCAGAGGTTTCCTTAACTGACAGTATGCCCTGACTACGCTAGCTCTGAAAAAGCAAAGTCTAATGTTTAAGCCATCTTCTGCCTTTCCAACTGATAGACTTGTTTTCTGTGTCTGCTCAGTATCAACAGGCTTAACTTCTGTAGTAGAAATTGCTTAGATAAAGAGGAAAGGTTTTGAAACTGAGAAGGTAAAGGCCTTCCCAGATAAGGCTTTTTCAGCCACCGACTGTGCAGTGGCTACTTGCATTACATACAATACACATCTCTGCTCTTCCCCCCCCCCCTTTTGCGATGTGAGATTTCATACCCAAGTATTTTGAAGCACAAAAGCCCATCCCTCAGCAACAAGGCTCTAAATTTCATGAGGGATAGATATTGTTGGTGTTGGATGGGATAAAGGTGCAAAATAAAATATGTGGTGGTTTAAGTACTTGTCTGAAATAACCCCAGGATGCAGGCATCTATTTAAGAATATTACATCATTGTTAACATTGACCGTAAAGCTAACAAAAGGCTGGTTGCAGTGGTGCAAGGACATCAATGTTTTAAAACCTGGCATTTTTGTGAATATATAAATAGCTACAAAGAGGGGTTATTTATATCAGGAGAAGTGGCTTGTGAATCATCCTGTTAAAACTAATGATCAGCTAAGATACAGTACTTGGTAAACAATTAACCCAGTATTTTCAGAACGCAAGTATTTACCAGTTCTATTCTGCATTTACTTTAGTAAGTTTATTGATGATGTGCTCTTTCAGATCATGTATAGTTAAGCTGGGTAGGGTACTGTCTGTTATTGCTACTTGGCAATAGCAATGGAAAAATGTAGCCTGTAACGGGGATGGTTTACTGACACTGCCAGTACTTTCATATTCTGGATTGCGACATAGTCTCCACTTGCTCAGAAAAGCAGAAAATTACAATATCATAAATTCTAATTATATATATTTGTATCCCACACTATCCTGAAGGCTGAGAAGCAGCATCTTTAAAACCAATTAAGACATAACATGCACACATTATAGTCGGATTAACAGTTTTGTTTCCCACAACCAAATGCCTCCCTCAACAGAGAGATTTTGTACTGCCTCTAGAAAATGCACAGTTTTGGCAAATGTACAGGGTCAGGAAGTTCACAGTTGTGAGACAGACACTAAGGATGCCTTAAATGTGACCTTGGCAGTCCTATGAGGAGGGCTCTTGGGGCAGTGTGAGATATCATTCCCAACAGCCAGAATGGGGGGGCTGGTGCTGTGATTGCACCATTCAGGTTTTCAGGGGCAGACCCACATATTCACATCTTGAGGTTGTAGTAGTATAAATTATAGTTTGCTAGACTGGAATCTGAAAGAGGCTACAGACTATTTATTCCATTCGGTCTGAGAACATTGAATCTTGCACTACTCAGGATTAAGTCAAGAGTCACCTCCCCTCTAATCAGGTCCGTGGCTAACTGTTCAAGATACAATCACTTCTTGAATCTAGAAATAGACATCATTTCTATGAATGTACATTTCAATGTACAGCCTGAATACACATTTACTCAGTTGGCATGAAGGTACTTGAAGTCACCCATTATAGTAACATTTAACATTAGTAAAGCATTATAACAACACTTTCTCCTTGGGCTGCCTCCTTGATTTCCGTCTTCTTAAGGCCACACTCAGGGTTTGGTTCAGGAGGCAATAATATGTCCTCAATACTAAATTTCTTGTTGGACATGTGTCTGTTGGATCTGGTATTTCCGTGATTCTGTGGAGGAGTTTTCTTTAAGTTTTCTAGTTTATTGAATTTTGCCTTCATGATATATTAAGTGCCCGCCGGGTTTCCGGGTATTGCAGCAGCCACGACTTACAGGGGTGGGGAGGTGGAGTTGCGATAGTCTATCGTGATACTATCCATCTCACTGGGTACCCTGTCCCGCGGTCCATTGGGTTTGAGTGCCTCCATGTTGTGTTGGAAGGGCGAGACAGAATAGGGATTCTGTTGGTGTACCGTCCACCATGCTGCCCAACAGTCTCCCTGCCTGAGCTGACCGGGGTGATCTCGGTGGTGGCGTTGGAGTGCCCTCGCCTATTGGTGTTGGAGGACTTTAATGTCCACGCTGAGGCCCCAAGGACAGCCGCGGCTCAGGACTTCATGGCCGCCATGGCAACCATGGGTCTGTCTCAGAGAATATCTGCCCCTACGCACGATGCGGGACACGCACTGGACCTGGTGTATACTGCTGGACAGGTGGTTGGTGATCTGGATGTGGAGGAAATTAACGTCACTCCTTTGTCATGGACAGATCACTCCTGGTGAGATTTAGGCTTATCGCGGCTTGTCGCCTCCGCAGTGGTGGGGGACCTCATTCTATGGTCCACCCCCGGAGGATGATGGATCCGGATGGATTCCTGAGGGCTCTGGGGGACTTTCCTGTTGCCAGAGTCGGCGACTCACCCAGCACCCTGGTTGACCTCTGGAATGGGGAAATGACCAGGGCTCTGGATCTGATTGCTCCTGAGCATCCTCGACCAAGCCGCAGAATCAGAGCGGCCCCTTGGTTTACTGAGGGGCTGTGGACGATGAAGCGGCAGGAAAAAAATTTGAACAATAAAAAGAACCATGATCAAAGAAAACAATGCAGCAGGAAGGGCCAAATTTACCAAAGGTCAGTCCTGTCAACCCAGAAATGAGACCCCTCTACCATGTTTCTGAAGGTCTTGGCCATACCTCCCTGCCTTTCTCAGGTTCTTTGGGTCTCTTGCATATTCTCAAGGAATGGACTTGCTTCCAATCCTGACTGGTGCTCATTGCAACCAGCAGGCTGAAAGTTCCGTCTTTGGCATCCAGTACGAAACGTTGAATAGATCCAACACTTCACGTGGTTCTCTAGCTTCATAACTGTTTTTGTCTTTGATAGTCTTTCTTAACAGACATAAATGTACTACATGATCCTGCTATCAGGTAGCTTAGCTCACAGTGTTGTTGGATGGAGTTTCATCCATAACTCCAGTTCCCAGAGTCATGGCTGGCAACTTGTCTTGGCACATTTCCACGGTCAACCTTTATGTTCTCATTTATACACCTGGCCCTACAAATCAGGAATTTTGATGGGTATTAAAAAGCTGATCGGCAAAATTAAAATTTTGTCGTTTTCAGGTTGTTCCTGCCTTTTTGAATCACTTTGTTTTGGAATTGTACGTTTTACGGATAATGGTGACATAAAAATTAATAGCAGAGGATCCATTTATTAGATGTAAAAGCATTTTTATAGTTTATATTAAGGTCAAGCAACTGAATCCTTTTTTTAAATGTATTTTCATTTTAAAGGGTCCCACTTTGGCTTCCTCCAGCAACATTTATTTTCCACCCAGTAAAAAGTGTGAATTTGACTCAGTTGACAGGAAGTACTGCAAAGTACACACATGTGCTCATTGGTAGTCTCTTGATGATCTTTGGCCCTGGGGAAAAAAGGAAAAAAAAAACACCATTGCTTGAAGCGTGGAGTTTGCTGCTTCATTTCACAGAGAGGGTATTTTGGTTTTAGATGCGCACCTTTATAGAGAGAGCTAATTCTGCCTCCCTTACACACATGTACATAGTAATCAGTTCACTTACTCGCACAGAGTAGAGTTTCACTTTTGTGTGCAAAACACTGAAGAACAGAGAAAGCATTAACTTTCCTGTATGTAGTACCTGTGGTGGTAGGTCATTTTGTGTGCTTTTGTATGTCTCACAGCGCAATCCTGTGTAACCTTGCACTGCTGTAACAGCAGATGCACCGGTGTAAGTGCAATTACACTGGCATAAGTGCACTTATACCAGTGCATCTACTATTACACCGGTGAAAAGTTACACAGTATTACGCTGTCAGGTTCTGGCCTCCCCTCCCCGGAAGTTGGCAGAGGAAACAGAGAAAACAGAAGAAATTTTCAGTCTGAAAATCTGGTCAAACTGATCCCTGGCTTAAGACATTGTTTCCCAAACTTTTTTGACCTGCAGTCCCCTTGACCATTGGTGACCATTGGCCGTGGCTCCCCATTACATTGTGTTGATGCCTGCCAATTGGCATTGCACTGTTTTCCGAGAGGATTCCGTGGCACTCCGCGGCTGGCTGGTTTCCGTGGCTCCCCTGGGAGCCGGGCCTCTGGCTTAAGGTATCCTTGATGGACAGTAGATGAGAATGTCCTGCTCATCAAAGCTAATTGTTGAGGGGATATATATTGGAATACTTCTTTAGGAGGAAACCTCTTCTCTTTTTGGGAAGCAGTGTATGGAAAGCAGCTGCAGCTCACAGTTTAGTCACAGATGAACATATGTGTTTCTGAGCTCTAGAAGAGCATTTGAAATTTGGCCTAGTCAGGAGGGGCACTTCCTCTTGTGTTCCTCCCTTCCCACAGTCCTCCTGTGGCTTCCATGTGGTTCGGTAGTGCAGGCCACCATGTCATTTTGAGGTGACTTCTTTGTCTCCAGCAGCAACAGAGTAGGTGGGGATAGAATAATGGAAGCTGCTGCTTCAAGCTCAGCCTACCATAATGTACATATGCCATTTTTTTCTGGCTGGCAGCCATTTAAGTGGCCTAATAGCTTATCTGCATGCTGCACTTGGTTTGCAAATTATGTATATAAAGTGCTCCCATCCATTTAAGATTGAATACCACATGTATCTAACGATGAGCACAATGTATGTACCTTGTTTTATCTATTATAAATATTAGATGGTGAAAGTACTAGTAGCAGCTGTACAGAGCTACCAGTTTTTGTCCTTTATAGCAGATGAGCAGAAGAAGAATCCACCACATAAATGAAGTGCATGGTATTTTTCAGGGCCACAGACTAGGAAAAGAAGAGGAAAAGAGATCTATTTTAAAAATACATAACTTACCTTTCTATCCACAAGGATTTGAGAGGCAACTTTACTATAGAAGCAAAACAAATTTACCAACTTATAAACTACAGTATACTACAATTACAGCACCAGCAACAATACCAGTGCTAACCAAGGCACAAAACTATTGCTTGCTTGCTATTCCAAATCCGCTCTGAAATAGCACTGTTAAGATTCAGGATGGAAGTCACATGAATCTATCTGAGAGAGAGTCCCACAGTCTAGGTGCTACTGTTGAGAAGGCCCTGTCTCTGATAATAAGGTGCTGAACATCAGATGTTGAGGGAATTACAGAACATGGCCTCTGAAGATTATTTAAGTAAGCAGATAGGTCTGTATGGGAGAAGGGCTGTAGGATATCTTTGCCCAAACCATTTAGACCATTGGTTATGAAAATGGTGGGTTGTGACCCATCACATTGGCTGGAAGCGGCGATGTTGACAATGGGACTTCCGGGGTGTTTTTTCACTTACCGGGGGTTGCACCGGGCCTCCAGAGCCCTCTCAACCCCCCCCCCCCCGGTGTCTCAGAAGAGCTTCCAATTGCATTTGGAAGCTACTTCCAGTTTGGGGTTGAAACCGGAAGTAGCTTTCAAGTGCACTTGGAAGCTCTTCTGAGGTGGGGGGGCATAGAGGGGGCTGTGGACCCCTCGCAACCCCCAGTAAGTGAAAAAATGTTCCCGCAGCAGCAGAACCCCAGGACTGCCATTGCCGCTGAGCCTGTGACGACTTACAGGCTCCCTTACTTGTCTGTAAAAGTTTGAGAACCACTGATTTATGATCGAGCTTTAAAGGAAAACAACAGTGCAGTCTGAACTAGGCTTTGAATAGGGTTGCCAGGTGAGATGTATCAAAAATGCAGAGGTTTCTGAGGTGGGACCAGGTGATTTCACAAGACTGCCAACCCTTGAAAATGGGGAAAATATTAGGTGAGCTCCGGTAATAAGAAGGTGGAGCTCAGTGGCAGCCAAAATATAACCTGAGATTAATCTTTGCCACTTGTCCATCTGAGATGATATTAAAAAGCATAGAAATGGTCATTTTTGACAAACTGGCAGCTCTAGTCTGGAAACAAATTGGGAGTCACCAAGTTGTTGACACAGTGGCGTTATACGCACCATGCTGCATGTTCCAATTACTGCTTTTCCTACTGCATTCAAAATCAGTTGTTTCCAGACGCATCTCAAGGCATCCCCATCAACAGCACGTTACAGTAGTTTAATCTGAATGTTACCAAGGCGTGAGTGATGACCACACAATGACTGAGGTCTCCTCTGACCAGTTTGACTCCTGAACCCTCTGTACAAGTGGCAGTGGTAATGCCCAACACAGCATCAAAGAGTGGACGGGGGCACCGGGTGGTGGTGGTCCAGATCCGGACTTTGTCTCAGAGTTCCCAGGAACCTGGTGCCAGCACTTGTGATAGCTGTCAAATCATTTTTATACAGGAAATTGGCATACCAGTGTAAGCTGGTAAAAGATGCTCCTGCCTGCCATCACCACCTACGGTAGGTATCCAGGAGCAAATACAGTAGACCTGACCTGTGGCCTATGGCCCAGCATCTGCAAGACTTCCAGGGCTCCTCAGTGGCCAGTAGCGTAGCTGGACTTGCGCCAGTGGGGCGGTGGGCAGGGCAACATGCCATCATCCTGCCACCAGAATGGCCCTGATCCATTTGGCTCTGGATCAGGGTCATTCCGATGGCAGGGTGATGACGCATCACCCTGCCCACCGCCCCACTGGCGTGAGTCCAGCTACGCTACTGGCCACGGCATTTGACGAAATCTTCCTAATCCTGTTATCCTCACTGCTGCTGCATGAAGACATGGCATCACGTCCTGGTTTTGAAAGCCCAGGGAGAGAAGAGCAAAGAGTAGCAGCAGGCAGCTACTCCATAGCTTCATGCAGCAGTAAGGGCATGAGGAAAACCTGCACAAGATGGCTGTCAATTAGATTCAAAAGTGAAGGCTAATAATAGCTTGAGGGGCAAGGTCATGTGTGTTTCATGCTTGCTCAGAGGCCCATTGAATGTTCTCAACAGTTCTGATTCTTTATATCAGCCTTGGTGATTCACACCCCCCCCCCCCGAAATTGAAATTCCTTGTATGTAATTAAGGCTGCAATCCTAGACACACTTACCTGGGAGTAAGTCCCATTGAACTTAATTAATGGAACTTCTGAGTATACATGATGTAAAGAATAGGATTGTGCTGTCAGGCAAATATGTTAGCTTCAGGGTGGCAAGATTTGCAGTAGCA
This sequence comes from Plestiodon gilberti rubricaudatus, assembly GCA_026170595.1. Lineage (NCBI taxonomy): Eukaryota > Metazoa > Chordata > Lepidosauria > Squamata > Scincidae > Plestiodon > Plestiodon gilberti. The sequence continues at coordinate 35,931,628 of JANXHW010000002.1, forward strand.
GAATGAAACAGGAGAACGTTTATGGAAGTGAATGCTGTGGGCTGTAAATGATCTTGTTTTTGAAGTTTTGGTTACCACATGTTTTGATTTGCAGTGCTATTAACAGAACATTTTGTGTGACCAATTTTTTGTGTATTTCTTATGTTAATGTCATTGCAATGACATATTGGATTAAACAAGACATTTGTTGAGTGATTCCCCCCCCCCCCCACACACACACAGACCGTTCCCACCAAACCTTTCCCATGCCATTAAGCATGAAACGTGTTGGCTCAACTACTTCCTTAAGCTCATTGAAATCTTCCCCAAAGTCTCTTTCCTGCTTTGTTGCCTTTTTAACGGAATTAGGAAAACCCCACTCTTTCATAAGTGAATGTGTCTGGACGAGCCTCTCTCCAGTAGTTTCTCTTTATGCATCTCCCAATTGTTTTCCCTTCTGTATGTGATCTTGGGGCGGGGGGGGGGGAGTCTTAAATCTTTCAAAGCCTGGCTGAAGCAGGCTTCTCTCTTAGGAGATAGAGGCAATTTGGCTTTGCTAGGGGGGTAAGAGGAAGTGGAAGAGATTTAGCCCTTCAATGCATCAAGCTTGATCTAGTCGAACCTGCTATCAAACGATTCCAGGGGATTTTCCACTAAATAACATAGGAACAGCTTACAGTCAATTCTACAGCCTGTATTTTCCTTTCAGTATTTCTCAACATACTAAGAGTGGCATCTAGTGGTAGGATGCCCTCACGTCCCTGGCTTTGCCAGATGAAGCACCCTTACAGATACACAAATAGGTTGCACTTTACAAAATGTGCTGTGGCATCTTAAAAGTTAATTGTGAATAGCAGGCTCCGTTCAAAGTTGATGTAATAGGTATTTGCCTATTCACACAGTGGGTTTTCCCCCTCCATCTCTCCAAGTTTCTCAGTTTATTGAAGGATGCAGGTGATCGACATTCTAAATTAGTGTTGATTACCTGCAAATCACACTTGGGTGAGATGGTGTTAAAAAACCCCATTAATGGTTGCTACTTGTCCACCTGTAGTATTAAGATCAGCAGGAGAGAAAGAGCTACTGTCGCACCAAAATCGTAAATGGTAGCTCTACACTGCTGCAACACCTGCACACTTCCCCATTACTACAGTTACTCAGGGCAACATGTGGAAGTTCCTAAAACTGCTATCCAAATTAATAGATGACAGCAAATAATCCTGAATATCATCCCACAGGAAGAGCATTCCCCCTCTCATTTTTGCATTTCTTCCCTTCTGCCAAGATACTCTAAAATTTGCAAAAGTCCTGCTTCAGATTCAGGCAAGTAGTACATTTGAAATAACTGCATGCCATCATTATCTCAATCACATACATTTACTCAGATTTTAGAATTATTCCCGCTGGCTCAGGGAGCATCTGCCAGCCTGTATTCAGATTGGCACCTCCTTCCTGGCATAAAATGAAGCAATAGCTTTTGACAGTGTCACTAAATGGAGACCTTTCCCCATACAGTTGCCAATGCTGAACCTAAAATCAAGCCATTACTGGAACAAATCATCCACTTGTTTTCAGGTAACAGAGCTGGGATATTCCCTTTATCTCCTCAAAGCTCTGCCAAGCTATGGATCTGGTACAGAGACCTCAAGGCTTGTGTGCCAGTGTGGAAGATGCCCATGATTCCCTTCTTTGTTGGCTTCTGTGCTGTCATAATCAAGCAGCCAGCCATGCAAGGATGGCACTATGCCAACATTCCACTAAATGTACTGCAAGTGCAGCATCACAGACTGTCCTTCAGAGTTTGATTCTTGTTGGTAAACAGCCAGTTCACAGGAGCAAGGATGCTCCTTTTGGGTCCAGAATTGGTGACAAAAAAGATAAATTCCCACTCAACGTAGGAGTTACACTTCACGTAGGCGTAAGAACAGCCACTTCATACATTGCATTTACCCTGGCAGACGAAAACATAATAGATCAGTTTAGTACTTGCCTCTTAGGTGTGTACTGAACTATCATCAATTCAGTGATTGTATCTGTCCTTCAGATGCAGAAAACAAAAATGTTACTTCTTGGGAAAGTGGTTCAACCAGTCAGGTTTCCCCAACAGCATTTCTAAATGTTTGGAAGGACTTGCTTAATTTCTCTTATCTCCTCACAACACTTTATTCAGTATCAAACATACATTTAGTTTTTCATTGTGTTCCATATGAAAGACTAAAAAGGTCATATGAAGGAGTTAGTCTTGAATAAATCAATGACAAATTGGAAGGAGGTATCAGAGTTCAACCAAAGTTGGTCCTTTTCAACGTACTGTAGCTCTGGACCAGAAGTTTGGCTTCTTAAGTGTGTGGTTTGTCTCAGTTTGGATTCATACCCAAATGTTTCTGAATTTAGTATTAGGCACAAGTTAAGCACTTGCAAGTCAAACCAATTTCAGTGGGAAAGTTTAACACTTGCCTACTACAGTGTACAATATTTTGGTCAAATTAGTAGTCATGAGCTGAGGGGGTGCAGGTTGTAGAAATAGAGAGCGGGTACAGCATTTGGTTTAATGAAGCCTGGAAGTCTGACCTTGGGGTCAATGAAGTCTTGGGGTGTTGGTGGACAGGTCGCTGAAAGTGTCGACCCAGTGTGCAGCGGCTGTGAAGAAGGCCAATTCCATGCTCAGGATCATTAAAAAAGGGATTGAGAATAAAACGGCCAATATCATTATGCCCTTGTACAAATCAATGGTAAGGCCGCATCTGGAGTATTGTGTCCAGTTCTGGTCACCACACCTCAAAAAGAGCAACCAAACTGATTCGTGAGCTGGAGCACCTCCCTTATGAGGAAAGGCTACAGCGTCTGGGGCTTTTCAGAAAAGAGGCGCCTGATGGGGGACATGATTGAGACGTATAAAATTATGCATGGGATGGAGAGAGTGGACAGAGGGAAATTCTTCTCCCTCTCGAACAACACCAGAACCAGGCGACATGCATTAAAATTGAGTGGAGGGAGAGTTAGAACGAACAAAAGAAAATATTTCTTCACCCAGCGTGTAATTCATCTGTGGAACTCCTTGCCACAGGATGTGGTGATGGCACCTGGCCTAGATGCCTTTAAAAGGGGTTTGGACAGATTCATGGGGGAAAGGACCATCACAGGTTACAAGCCATAAGCAACCTCCTGGCTTTAGAAGTAGGTTTTCTCTGTGCCAGGTGCAAGGGAGTGACAACAGGAAACAGGTTATCTTGTTGACTGTGTGCTTTCGGAAGCATCTGGTGGGGCCACTGTGAGATACAAGAAGCTGGACTAGAGGGGCGGCCTGGTCCAGCAAGGCTCTTCTTATGTTCTTATGACCTCTGACAGCTCAATTGCTCATTTCATATAGTAGATAAGTAAAGACTGAGGGCAAAACGCTTGGCAGTTCCCTTCACAACACAGGTTCTTTTATGGATTAACAGCCCAATCCTATGCAGAGGGTCACGCAGGCCTCACCGAAGCTCCCCCAAGCCACGGTAAGTGCAGCAACGGCAGTTTCAGGCAATTTTGCGGTGGTGGCGGTGCCCTGGATCGCCACCGCCATGCTGTCCCCGCCCCTTAAGGGGGGCAGGGGACAGCTAAGGTTCTCAATGGTGGGTCGCAACCCAGTTTGAGAACCGCTGTCTTATACAATATAGGGACTTCAAGAGATATTGCGCCCGGAGGCATCTGATTGGCCATTACTGGAAACAGAATGCTATCCAATAAATAGCTTGGGCTGTTCCAACAAGGCAAATACTTTAAGAGGTGATGGTGTTACAAAGCAGGTAATGTTGAGTGCACTCAAAGGGAAGTGAATATTAGGCAGAGTTGGAAAAGAAAATGCTGGGCTAGATGGACTCTTGGTGCAATCCAGCAAAGCTGCTTTTTGTTATATTCAGAGTTAAATAGGAGCAATATAACTGAAATACAAAATGCTTATCATTGCTGGACGGATCAAGCTATAATGAAAAGATGATAGAAAAATTAAGTCACTAAGATCTAGGAGGAAAATTCAGCAATGGGAAACTAGGTTTCAAGGCCATCTTGCATTTCTACTAATATTGGCCAATAAAACCCAGAATCCTTGCAAAAAAATATCATTTCAGAACTAACACATAAGCATTATTTCTTTGTTACAGAAAAAAAGTACCACGATGTTGAACACATCATTTAAAAACCACACACCAAACATCTGAAATGCCACGGCCACAGACACCACACAATAAAAGGAGAAAACTTTATTGATCATTTTGATAGCAAAACAGAGTTTTATGATCTTGGTCTCTCCTTCTTGCCTTTGTACAAGGCTAACAGAGAAACATTTGCTACTTTGACAACCTTGAAACGAACTCCGGGAATGTCACCTACAGCGTGGCCTTTTCGACCAAAGCCAGCAACCAAAACCTCATCGTTCTCCTGGAATTAAAACAAGTAACAATGTGATTTCACACTACGAATACAGAAAATACAAGTGGCAAACACAACAGCCAACTTAATTCTGCCAAGAAATTTAGAATGAGTTTTGTGTATGCTTGCTTGTCACACAAACAACATCTATCATCAATTCTTAAAAAACCTTGCAGCAGAACAACTGAAGGACAGGAAGAGACATGCTTCCAAAATTGTTAAGATGCATTTTCCAGTCACATAGAAGGTTTGGATCCTAAAAACACTAAAGTTCATGGGTCTAATAGGCCTCCCCATGTCCTCAATTGCTAAGTCCCCAGCGATCATGTGCTTCATGTATCCAGCATACCCTCTGCCCAATCAAAACTTCCCAAGTGTTCTTTCTCTCAAGCTGGGGGTGGGAGTTAGGACTTTTGGCTCCTTCACCTTTCAGGTACAGGGCTTGCCCTCCTGGAGAAGTGGGCCCCAGGAACAATCTGTACCTGCCCACGCACTCCAACAGATTGTTTCTCCTACACCCACTATCATAAAGCTGAAAAACATCGTACAAGCTTCTTCCATATATCAATTGTTCAGAATTTCAGTCAAAATTATTCACCTCAATGAAGTTCAAACAACCATCATTAGGAACAAAGGCTGTTATTTTCTTGCCGTTCTTGATAAGTTGGACTCGCACACACTTCCTAATGGCAGAATTCGGCTGCTTAGCTTCTACACCACTAAAAGGCAAGTAAAAAAAAGAGACATGTTTATTGCATTTTAGTATAGCGATACATTATGTCCCCTTGGTTAGGGTAGTAAACAACTCTTAAAGACTTCACCATGGTGATTGTAAGTAGGCATATTTTGGAAAAGTATCCCAAAACTAATTAGCTATATGAGGCACTCTTATTGGCAATGTATGAGGAACAACCCAAATTTACTGAGTTTAGATGAAATTCCATAGATTTTCATAGAAGCACTTTTTCTAAGGAAAAAAGGAAACAATATTGAAAACACGGAAGCCTCACCTAAGATACAAAGACGAAACTGCAAGCCAGATATCGGTAATAAACTGAAGAACCAACATGTGTGAGAAATAACTCCAAATTACTGTCTAATGTGATTTACTCCTTCAAGAGAGGCTCTAAAATTCCAATACTACTTTAAAGTATCATACATATAAATTATGTATGTTTCATGTATTTCATTCTCACAAAAGGTTAAAAATCATAACTAGAAGATATACGAGATGAAAAGACATAAAAATCATAACTAGAAGATATACGAGATGAAAAGACATAAAAAAATTCAGTGCGTATTTATTCTGTTTCCTGCATGAGCATCTACTAAAAGTTGTACAGCCCCCCCCCCCCGGTACCCACAGATCTGGTAATCGCAGATTCACTTATGCGTAGATCCGGGATCCGTGCTTCTCCCCCCCCCCCCCCCCGATGGCCTTACCTTTACTTCTTGCTTAAACAGAATGCTATAAGCAGCAGCGTGCTTATAGCACAGAGCCTGAATGATTCTAGCAAGGAGCCTCTAGCAAGGAGCCTAGAGAGGCTCTGAATGTTAACAGGAAGCAGAAACCGCTTCCTATTTGGAGTCTTTCTAGCACCGAGGTTGCTTGCTAGCATAATTCTGGATCTGTGCTATAAGCACACTGCTGCTTACAGCGTTGTGTTTAAGCAAGAAATAAAGGTAAGGGGAGTGGGGGGTGGCATGGGGATATTCCCCCTATCCACAGGTTCCTGGTTGTCTGGGGGGAGGGCTATCCACCGCGGATACCAGGGCCTCACTGTGTATATATATATAGTATACTTTATAATACTATAAAGTGCTATATAATAACAAAAACATTTCCAAAACATCACATTACTAACTGCTGGCGTATGTATCTGGCAGCATTGCCTAATTTAGGGCTTAGAAATAGGGCAGGTGCCAACAATGCCCTGTGAACAGAAGGACAGGCCTGCAGGTCCAGCATTTTGTTTCACACAGTGGCCAACGAGATGCCTCTGCGGGGCCCAAAGCAGAGCATGAGGTCTGTTCCACTGTTGCCCATCCCAATAATTAGTATTCAGAGCTATACTATCTCTGAAGCTGGGGTTCCACACAGCCATCCTGTCTAGTAGCCAATGACCTCTCCTCTATTCATTTGTCTAATCCCTCTTTAAAGTCATCTTATATACTTACAATTGCACTTTAATTGCCCCAGCACTATCAGGCAGTAGGACAGTATTGTTTGTTCTACTGGCAGTACAAGTCTCTTTACAGGAAATGTCAGTCAAAGACAAGATCTTACAAATTCTTGAATGAAGCTTACACTTTTTCCAGGACAATTCCTTTGGCATGGGAAGCTCCCCCAAAAGGGTTGGCCTTCAAGGCAGTACCCAGATGGGCCTTTTTGTATTGTTTGTCATGCCATTTCTGATCACGTCGGTGACTGCGCAGCTTTCTGGCAGTACGAAGCCCACGGCACTTGCCTAGAAAATAGCAAATGGGGGTTATTGGACAAGAGTTGCTGAATTCATGGATTTCATACCTAGCATGAACCTCTATCCAACCCTTCTTTTTGTACAGTGACATGATTTAGAATACCCAAATATTTCGTTTCATTTATTGCACAGTATCACAATTGCACTATAAATGTCCACTTCTAACACAGAATTTGTTTCCTGTGGAATTAGTTACAGCACTGATGGCATTTGACAAAAACGGGACCATTTATGCTCAAGGCTCGTAGAGCAGAAACGGATATGGATGGAGGCTTCCCACAAGGCGTTGGTGAAGAACCTAAAGTCTAAACATTGACTATGCCCTCATACAAACTGTGTCAATGATCCGCTGGAACTTATCTCCATTCATGTCAAGTCCCCAAACTTTCTAGCATTTTACACACAATCTACTAGGTAGTAACAAACATGAATCTGGCAATAGGCCATTGAATAATGGTCATCTCTCTCTCTCTCTCTCTCTCTCTCTCACACACACACACACACACACACACACACACACACACACACCCATGAGATAGCATTTCTGAGGCAGCCAAGATTATCGGTCACCAAATAATTGCCCAGTTTCCGCTCCATGAATGTTTCTTCATCTTTGTTTAAATAAAAAGTACAGGGCATTATCCATTACTCATTTCTGTTTTCTGATATAAAGCGTCACCCATGTACACAGCGGTTCAATGTGTGAAGAGACAGATGCTTCTTGTATAAAATAAAAAAGAACAATAAATGGGATGAATGTGGTTGATCCACTGCTTGCTCACATATGATAAGCCTTCCTACAAGGCTCCCATCTCGAGTCTAATTAGTACTCCATCCCAATCAGCTTGTGTTTACCTGCTTTCAAAAGAAGGGGAGAGCCCAGAAATTAACAGTCCCACCCTGGGCAATCTGGTAGTACGATGGAAGAGGAAGTTTTCCTCTACTTTTCTTAGCCATTTGGAACCAGATGGTGAAACTGTTGAAGTCAGGGAGTTGGGAAGAACCAAATTCAAATCCCCTCATTCAGCCATGAAGTTGATGGGTAGGTAATCGCGCCGTCAGTCACTCTCAGCCTAACCTACTTCACGGGGTTGTTGTGAAGATAAAAAGAGGAGAGAGAAGAACCAGGCATGCTGCCCTGCCTGTCTGAACTCCGAGAAAAGCTAAAGACGCACCCAGGAGCGCTGCCGTAGAGGAGGCTGCCTAGCAGCCTAGGGACCCTTCGGGAAGCGAAGCGGCCGGCCACGTGGTCTCCGAGGGTCATCAACTGAACTCTCACGAGAAATAAGTGGAGAACATGCTCAGTGAGGATAACTGTGTGTGTGTCGCTCCCCTTTAGCCATCGTGGGGCCCTCGCGCAGCCCCCCTCCAGCCAAGGCCACTCACCCATCGTGCTGAACGCGGATCCCGACGAAGAGGAAAGAGAAAGGCCCACAATCCACCGCGCCACAGAAGCTGCGCTGCGAGGACCACCTCCGCCGAGAAAGGGCCTGTCTACTTAGCGCCTGCTCAAAGAACGATCGCCCGGTAATGGCGCATCACATAGGAAACGTGATGGTGATGGGGCGTTGCATTGTGGGAATTGAAGTTCATATCGACACGTCCTGTCGCTATAAGGGAGCGACTCTCACTATAGAGATGCCAAGGGTAGAGCGACGCCTGCCTCCCTAGAGAATCATGGCTAATATGGCAGATTTCCTTTCAAAACCGGAAGCTCTGGTTGTGTGTTCCTCCCCTCCCCTTGTTTTTAGTTTATCAAAAAGAGTGTCAAGTTATTCCTTGTTTTGCTTCGACGCTAGTTATGATCGACTTTCATATCTGCTCTCTATTTACGCCGTCCGCCTTTTCTTTCTCCCCAGTGAGGTGTATATAGCCTGGTTGGACGGCGCGACAGTAGCCACCCCGCGAGGGGTCCTTCCCGAAGTTCCGCGAGGTCACCGCAGGGGATTGTGGGTCTTTCTTTGGTTGCTCCTGGCCTGTTGGCGGCTGCAGGATGGGTGAGCAGAGGGAGAATTTCGGGGCGGGCGGTGGCGGATCGTGTGTGGGGGGCTCCAGTTAGTAAATCACGCAGTGGGAGAGGGTTAGCGGGGAGGGGCTTTAAATATCAACGCCGTTTGGGCTCTGTGCTGAGCTCTGGTGCGATGCTGAGTTGCTCCACGTGTCTTCTCTGTCGACGTGACATTTTGCCGGCTGGCTGCTCTTTTTCTTTTTAATTAACGCTTTTCTTTATCTGCGTTTCCACAATGTACTCGAGGCAGCTTACAATATATGCGTATCCTGCGCTTGCCCCCCAAGAGCAGAACGTCCAAAGCAGCTAACAGTAACACCACATATATCATATATAAGAACATAATAAGAACATAAGAAGAGCCCTGCTGAATCAGGCCAAAAGCCCATCTAGTCCAGCTTCCTGTATCACACAGTGGCCCCACCAGATGCCTCAGGGAGCACAAGACAACAAGATAACCTGTTTCCTGTCGCCACCCCCTTGCACCTAGCATAAAGAAAACCCACTTCTAAAACCAGGAGGTTGCTTATAGCTTGTAACCTGTGATGGTCTTTTCCTCCATGAATCTGTCCAAACCCCTTTTAAAGGCATCTAGGCCAGGTGCCATCACCACATCCTGTGGCAAGGAGTTCCACAGATGAATCACACGCTGGGTAAAGAAATATTTTCTTTTGTCTGTCCTAACTCTCCCTCCACTCAATTTTAGTGCGTGTCCCCTGGTTCTGGTGTTGTGCGAGAGGGAGAAGAAGTTCCCTCTATCCACTCTCTCCATCCCATGCATAATTTTATAAGTCTCAATCATGTCCCCCCTCAGGCGCCTTTTTTCTAGGCTGAAAAGCCCCAGACGCTGTAGCCTTTCCTCGTAAGGGATGTGCTCCAACCCACAAATCATTCTGGTCGCTCTTTTCTGCACCTTTTCCAATTCAACTATATCCTTTTTGAGGTATGGTGACCAGAACTGGACACAATACTCCAGATGTGGCCTTACCATCGATTTGTACAAAGGCATAATGATATTGGCCGTTTTATTCTCAATCCCCTTTTTAATAATCCCGAGCATGGAATTGGCCTTCTTCACAGCCGCCGCACACTGGGTCGACACTTTCATCGACCTGTCCACCAGGACCCCAAGATCTCTCTCTTGATCCGTCACAGACAACTCAGAACCCATTAGCGTATATGTGAAATTTTGGTTTCTTGCCCCAATGTGCATCACTTTGCACTTACTTACATTGAAGCGCATCTGCCATTTTGCTGCCCATTCTCCCAGTTTGGAGAGATCCTTCTGGAGCTCTTCACAATCCCTGCTGGTCTTTACCACCCGGAAAAGTTTAGTGTCATCCGCAAACTTGGCCACCTCACTGCCTATCCCCAACTCCAGGTCATTTATGAATAAGTTGAAAAGCACCGGTCCCAAGACCGATCCTTGGGGCACACCGCTTTTCACCTCTCGCCATTGTGAAAATTGCCCATTGACTCCCACTCGCTGTTTCCTGGTCTTCAACCAGTTCCTAATCCACAAGAGGACCTGCCCTCTTATTCCCTGACTGTGGAGTTTTCGCAGGAGCCTTTCATGAGGGACCGTGTCAAACGCCTTCTGAAAATCCAGATATATAATATCCACGGGTTCGCTCGCATCCACATGCCTGTTGACCTTTTCAAAAAATTCTAACAGGTTGTGAGGCAAGACTTCCCCTTGCAGAAGCCATGCTGACTCTCCCTCAGCAGAGCTTGTTCTTCTATGTATTTTAAGATTTTATCCTTAATGAGACTTTCCACCATCTTCCCTGGAACAGATGTTAGGCTGACCGGCCTGTAGTTTCCCGGGTCCCCCCTCCTTCCTTTTTTAAAGATTGGCGTGACATTAGCTATCCTCCAATCCTCTGGCACAGTGGCCGTTTTAAGGGACAAGTTGCATATTTTTGTCAAGAGGTCAGCAACTTCATTCTTGAGTTCCTTCAGAACTCTTGGGTGGATGCCATCCGGGCCTGGTGATTTATTGATCTTTATTTTGTCAATTAAGTCTGAGACATCTTCTCTTTTAACCTCTATTTGACTTAATTCTTTAGTCGGGGAGACCGTTCTGGCAGCGGTATTTGCCCGAGGTCTTCTGCCGTGAAGACAGATGCAAAGAACTCATTTAATTTCTCTGCAGTCTCCAAGTCCCCTTTTATCACCCCTTTCTCTCCCTCACCATCCAGCGGACCCACCGTTTCCCTGGCAGGTTTCCTGCTTCTAACATATTTGAAGAAGCTTTTATTATTCCCTTTTATGTGGCCTGCCATACGTTCCTCAAAGTCTTTCTTGGCCTCCCGTATCATCTTTTTACATTTCTTTTGCCACAGTTTGTGCTCCTGTTTATTTTCCTCATTAGGGCAAGACTTCCATTTACGGAAGGAAGCTTCCTTGCCTTTTATAGCCTCCTTAACTGTGCTTGTTAGCCATGCCGGCATCCTCCTGGACTTGGTCGAGCCCTTCCTCCTTTGTGGGATACACTCCCGCTGGGCCTCTATGACTGTTGTTTTAAACAGCCTCCATGCACTCTGGAGCGATTGGACTCTTTTTACCTTCCCTTTCAGCTTTTTCTTAACTAGTCTTCTCATTTTGGGGACGTCTGCCCTTCGGAAGTCAAGGGTTTTCGTGTCAGATTTGCTCGGCACTCTCCCTCCGACATGCATGGCGAAACAGATCGCAGCATGGTCACTGTTCCCCAACGGTTCGGTAACATTTACCTCCCTGACCAGATCTTGAGTGCCACACAATATCAAGTCCAGAGTCACCTGTCCTCTGGTTGGTTCCGTGACAAGCTGCTCTAAGGCACAGTCATTTAACATATCCAAAAATATGTATCATTTTGTATCATATGTATCATATCACATATATGTATCATTATGTGCACGCACACACCCTGAAATAGCACAGAATCTACACCAAAGACAAAGTAACAAAATATTTTAAAAGCCGGGATAGGGTAGCAGACTTAATTACCAGACAGAGCAAAAAAGCTTCCTGCAGGGGGAAGAATGTTTTCGGGGGACTTGGATAGAGTTCCATCATCAAGGTATCAGTATGCTGGTAGAGGCCTTTTTATGAATCATCACCAATTTAATGAGAACAGCAGGGCCTTGCCAGATAACCCCCTGGGGTCAGAGAGAAACAAAGAATGTAAAATCTTGAAGCAAATCAAGTAAACTTGTACTGAAAAGCAAGCCAGAAGGGCACAGGGTCTGTATTAACACAGTATTGGAATCAATAGCTGTGCAAGTGTGTGCAACATCCATCAAATACTGGGACACTAAAATAGCCATCACCTGATGCTTAAAGTTTAAAGGTTTCATCTCTCTGCCCCTCCAGGCAAGTGTCGTGGACTTCGTACTGCTAGGAAGCTGCGCAGTCACCGCCGTGACCAGAAATGGCATGACAAGCAGTACAAGAAGGCTAATTTGGGCACTGCATTGAAAGCCAACCCTTTTGGGGGAGCTTCCCATGCCAAAGGGATTGTGTTGGAAAAAGTGTAAGTTTTATATAGTCTATATATACCTTCTATATAGTCCGGCCCGTCTCCTTAGGTCATCAGAGAAGGCCCTCTTGCGGATACCGTCGCCCAGGGAGGTGCGAGGGGTGGCTGCCAGAAATAGGGCCTTCTCAGTAGTGGCACTATATGGAATTCCCTCCCTTTTGACATACGAACTGCTCCCTCCTTGGACACTTTCCGGTGAGGCCTAAAAACCTTCTTGTTCAAAGAAGTCTTCTGAGCCCTTGCCTTTTTAACATCCTGCTGGTACAGGTGGGGTGCTGCTGTTTTTATGTACTTGTTTTAATTGTAATCTTTTTAAACTGATTTTTAGATACTGTTTTTATTAATTTTCGTTAATTGTTTTTACTGTTTTAAAATGTAACTTTTTTTGTATTATACTGCACTGTATTTTCTTTTTGTTGTAAGCCGCCTTGGGTCCCTTTGGGGAGAAAGGCGGGGTAAAAATACTGTAAATAAATACATAAATTTTTGAAAGCCTACAACCTTTGGAAGAGCTTGCCGTAGCCGAGTGATTGTCTTGGAAGACTTATGAGTGAAATGTGTTTTTGTTTTTGCTAACAAGTGAATTCTTGTGAAGTTCTACTTCGTCTTGGATTTGAAAGGGCCTCAGAGCATCGCTGTCTATAGTACAGGATACAGCTACCATATTGAGCAGCTGGAGCATGTGCCGAGTTAGGATATTTGAACCCATTGATATTGATGCATATAGGCACACCTATAGAGATTAACTCTTAAGGCTGATTCACACTAGCCCTTCCGTGCACGTTTGCTCTACTCTAGCGTCTGTACGTGCGTCTAGCGGTTCTCTGAACGTTTGCCCGCCTTCTTGAAGAAAGCGCAGCTGTGATTTGGTGAAGAGAAATGTGCTTCTCTGATTGGTGAGCTGCCTAGCACCGGGAGCATAAACGCTAGCTTAAACGCGAGCGCAGCAAAAAGATAAACCGAAACCATCTCTCCTGGCTGCGTCGTAAGCTCATGCTGCGTCTGACGCAAGCATGAAAAACGCACGAAAAGACCAAACGTTAAGCCAAAACGCGCACGGAAAGGGCTAGTGTGAATCAGCCTTAAATCAGGATTATAACTGGGTAATTATTGAAATAAATTCCTTTGTAAGTATTAGCTCTACAACTACAAGGTAGCGCTCTTAACTGGTTTTTAGGATTTCAGATCCTTAAAAGTGGTCTTTGTTTTAGTAGAGACTCTTTCCTTTTATCACTTTTTATTTCGGTCATTAAAAGAGAAATTAATCAGTGCCATGTAATTATTTTTTAGTTTTAGTGTACTGGTTATAAAACAAAATCTTAACTCCTGCCTCCACCTTCAAAACACTTTTGAGTAGGCCAGGGTCAATTTTATCTGTCTTTCAGCTTTAATATGTGTTGATAATCTTAACTAAGGTTGGGGGTGTGGAGTATTGTGTGGAATTAACATTGCGGTCCTATTCTCCTGGAGTAAGTCTTATTGAATTCATTAAGATTTACTGAGTAAGCATACATAGGATCAGACTGTAAATCTGCTTGTACTTGACAGGCATATGAATTGAGCTGTGTGTTTTGTCCTTGTAGTGTAATGTCAGAGTCATTGAAGGGACAAAAATAAATACTAGGCCAGTTTTAGCATTAAGTTGCAATAACAAGAAGAGGTCTTAAGCATGAAAGGCTGTACTTTACAAATAATTGTTTGGTGAGGTAAATAGAACTGGAGGAAGTCAGTTTGCAGATGTAGTTCTTGTAACAAATTCTAACTTTTTCACTTCATGCTTTAGTGGTGTAGAAGCTAAGCAGCCGAATTCTGCCATCCGGAAGTGTGTCCGAGTCCAGCTTATCAAGAATGGCAAAAAAATAACAGCGTTTGTTCCTAATGATGGTTGTTTGAACTTCATTGAGGTAAATATATATGTTGTAAGTCACAGTTGTAAGGGGGGGGGGGGGGAATGGTTTAACTGCACCAAACTACCTTATTATAAGAACATAAGAAAAGCCCTGCTGGATCAGGCCAAAGGCCCCATCTAGTCCAGCTTCCTGTATCACACAGTGGCCCCACCAGATGCTTCCGAGAGCACACAGTCAACAAGATAACCTGTTTCCTGTTGTCACTCCCCTGCACCTGGCAAAGAGAAAACCCACTTCCAAAACCAGGAGGTTGCTTATGGCCTGTAACGTGTGATGGTCTTTTCCTCCATGAATCTGTCCAAACCCCTTTTAAAGGCATCTAGGCCAGGTGCCATCACCACATCCTGTGGCAAGGAGTTCCACAGATGAATTACACGCTGGGTAAAGAAATATTTTCTTTTGTCCGTTCTAACTCTCCCTCTACTCAATTTTAGTGCATGTCCCCTGGTTCTGGTGTTGTGCGAGAGGGAGAAGAAGTTCCCTCTATCCACTCTATCCCATGCATAATTTTATACATCTCAGTCATGTCTCCCCTCAGGCGCCTTTTTTCTAGACTGAAAAGCCCCAAACGCTGTAGCCTTTCCTCATAAGGGAGGTGCTCCAGCCCACGAATCATTCTGGTCGCTCTTTTCTGCACCTTTTCCAATTCAACTATATCCTTTTTGAGGTGTGGTGACCAGAACTGGACACAATACTCCAGATGTGGCCTTACCATTGATTTGTACAAAGGCATAATGATATTGGCCGTTTTATTCTCAATCCCTTTTTTAATGATCCCGAGCATGAAATTGGCCTTCTTCACAGCCGCCGCACACTGGGTCGACACTTTCATCGACCTGTCCACCAGCACCCCAAGATCTCTCTCTTGATCCGTCACAGACAGCTCAGAACCCATTAGCGTATATGTGAAATTTTATTGGGGTATTAGCGTATATGTGAAATTTTATTTATTTTATTTATTAAAATAAATTTATTTCATTTATTTAATTATATTTTCCCTGTAGTTACAGAGTTCTTGCTTTTGAAATTTATGCATACCATATGTATTTGTTTTGTGTCAACATGCTTGCTTTATTTTTCTACTGTAGGAAAACGATGAAGTTCTGGTTGCTGGTTTTGGTCGAAAGGGTCATGCAGTTGGTGACATTCCTGGAGTTCGTTTCAAGGTTGTCAAAGTTGCCAATGTTTCTCTGTTAGCTTTGTACAAAGGCAAGAAAGAGAGACCAAGATCATAATTCTTGTGATGCTGCATAAGGATCTAATAAACATTTTCATTAATTAGAGATTTCTGTGGAATATTTCCTAGTTATTTAAGTTTTTGTAACCTTGAGGAAATTTTCTGTGAAGCACTATTTGAGCAAATGGAGGGCCCAATCCTAACGGCACCTAGCGCCGCCAGAAGAAGTGTTCCAGTGGTGCTAGGTGCTTTCCGACTGTCACAAAAGGTGACATGCAGGAGCATGTGGGCTGGCCACTGCTGGAAGCGGCAAGTGGCAGGCTCTGTGCAGCAGCAGACCGGATACTTGCCACCTCAGTTAATATTGTACAGGACATGGGAAGGAGGCGGGAGGTGGGTAGAATGGGGCGGGGAGGAGGGTGTATTGGGACTGGGTAGGAGGTAGGTTGTGGGTTGGGTGGCAGCGACATCTGCCAAATCTAAGCCCCCTTCCCGGACTCGATCTGTCTTCACGGGTCCATGTGGACTTGCACCAGTGATATTGCTGGCACAGGTCCGAGTAGACCCACTGAGTCATCAGGGCCTTACCCTAGGGCAAATGTTCCCTTACTCCGAGGAGGCCCCCGGAGGCCAATACACCCCTGCCAGATGCAGTGAATACCATGTTGGCACCACTGCATCGCCACGCGGGGAGTTATGGTGAATTGGGCTGCCCAATGTACAACTTTTATATGACGTTTCTGACTGAACTCTTGCAACCTTATACAAAACTTGTTTAGTCATAGTAATTCCTGCCAGTATCACTGAAAGTTCATTTTGGTTATATACGTGTAGCATTACAGCAGTGTTGACCATTGGAGACCATTAGCCGTGGCTCCCCATGACATGATATTGATGCCTGCCAATTGGCATTGTACTGTTTTCTGAGAGGATTCCGTGGCACTCCGCGGCTCCCCTGGCTGGTATCTGCAGCTCCCCTAGGAGCCACGCCTCCTGGTTTGAGAACCACTGCCTTAATTGCAAAAGGAGGATTCTGAACCCAAAAACATTTAAACTGGCGTAAAGTCTCCTTTCAAATATGAATGGCCTTTAAAGAAAGCTACAAATGAAATATTTTAAAGATTTGCAGTGCAATCCTATCCAACTTACACCACCGATGTAACCAGCAGTGCAGGGAGAACGGGAGGCCCCAGAATGGAAAGGGGATTCAAATCCCCTTTGAATCCCCTTTCCTTTCTGGGGCCTCCTGTTCTCGCTGCAGCGCTGGTTACACCGGTGGTGTAAGTTGGATAGGATTGCGCTGTTAGTACTTTCCCAGTGGCATGATATAGCTGAAATTTTAGACAGTTACTAAAAAAAAAGCATCAATGTTAAACTTTATTTTCTTTGTTAATATTGACATTGTTTGCTAATTAAATGTTATGCTATTTCAAAGGGTAAAGGCTATAGTTAAGACTGGACAAAATAAATCAGTCTTAAAATGACTGGTTTTGACGTAATCACATTGATTTGGTTAAGTAAGCAATCACACTTACTAGGAAGCAAGTTCTGTTGAAATCAATTGGACTTATCTTTTAGTAAACGGATAGGAATGAGGCCATGTGTGAGCAATTCTGAACATGTGCTGAGTTCTGTGTAAAGATTTTGTTTAAAATATTGTCTTGCTTTTGCATGAGTACACACAAGTACACACAAATAGATTTACTTTCAGTAATGGAATCCAGGTTCAATAATTTTACTCCATATTTACTCATATAAAGCCTCTTGCTGCTATCTTTTTTGCTAATTATTTTATTGATTTCAAAACATTTTTATTCTGCCGTTTCTTATAATAAAAAGCTTAAGTTGGCTTAACAGCAGTACAATGTAATAAAAGTTAAAAAAATATTTTTATAACAGCAGCAGTATAAAAAGATTGATTAAGAGGACATAAAGGCTGAGTGGAATAAAACTATCTTCAAGTCATGCCAGAAGGCTAACAGGGAGGGTTCCATTGGTAATGCAGCTGGAAGTTCCATAGTTCTGGTGCTCTTGCAGAGAACGCCCTACTTCTAGTGCAGTGCATGAGTTGTGGCCAGCCGAGCTCCAGATTGTGGCGACACACACAGGAGACACCCCCCCCCCCCATGACCATAGGGGACAGGCTGTCTCATGGAGGAGGAGGCCCCTAAGGTAGTTTGGCCTCAAGCTGTGAAGGGCTTTAAAGGTCAAGGGCTTTTAATGTATAAAAGTATTATTCAAGTAGAAGTCCAAAGCACACTTGACATTTTATGTATTTTTTTTATAGCAACCTCCTTAGCACTGGCTGATTCCCTTTTTAAACAAAAAGTAGTGGGTGGGCAGGTCCTGGACCAGAACTGCAGTTGCTGGGGAGGTTTAACAGATTTCCCCCTTGTTTTCCTGTGGAAAATTAAATCTACTCATGCACTGCAACCTTGATCTGCACGGGGGGGGGGGGGGGGAGGCTGCCATGACTGCATGCCTTCCCTAAGCATGATACTTTAAAATATGCTGAATGTAATGTGCAATTTGGCCCAAAATTAAGATTGGAATCTCCAAGCTCTTATCTAATGTTAAGGGGTGGCTGAACTGGATAGAATGCTACTTAAATGGTCTTGCACCGGTCTCTCCCTGATATTGTCTGGCCAAAAGTTCAGACTCATGTGACCATGCAAGGAATTTGACTGCCTACCTGTGCCTACGGAGTGTAGTTTGTGCATGGCCAAGATTAAGCAAGCAGAGGCAGGCTGTGGCATGGGAAGGATCTCTGTGTGTTGGATGTTAGATGTGAATTCTGTCCACATGTCAGTTTCTGAGATCCCACTTTGCACCTGCTCAAAGCTGTGCTCCAAAAAAGATGGGTGCTAACGTGGGAGATGATTAACTGGAGCACACACACCCTTGAGATTGAAAACACATACCCAAGAAACAGGAATCCATGAAGCGACTTTATTCTGAATTGGATCGTGGTTTCACCTAGCTCAGTATTGTCTATGCTGACGGGCAATAGTTTTCCAGGATTCCATGAAGGAGTCTTTCCCATCTCTACCTAGAGATGCCAGGTATTGAACCTGGGTTCTTTTGCATTCAAAGCGGGGGCCGTGTCACTGAACTACAGCATTAGCCTCACAAAAAGCATTGTCTGATACCCCTAGAGACGCCCCATTAGGTGAGGTGATACGGGTTGTCTCAGTGGTAGATTGTGTGGGGGTGTGGAGGGCGGTGGATTTGGTGTGTTTTTTGCCTTGAGTGCCATCGCCACCTCCCTCCAGACTGCCATGGACGCGAGCTTCATTGATCCATTTTCCACCCACTAAAAGTGAGCAGAAACCCTTACCTTGCTTCTAGCACAGTTTCTTCAAACGTGGAAGTGCAGGACTTCTGGTTTGATTACAGGGACTGAGAGAATGAAGGAGCTTCTTCATTCATGCCACTCCTTTAAATCAAAGGAGAGGTCCTGCACTTCCGTGTTTGAAGAAACCGTGCAAGAACAAGGTAAGGGACTTCGTTTCTTTTTGTGTAGAGGTAGCAGTGGCAGGCCTGAGGCGGCATTGCGTGGCATTCCAGGTCGCACTGCCCCTGGTCACCCCCCCCCCATGCCAATTCCTCAAAGCGTTCTCCTGATACACAGTGCTCCCCTCCCCATTCTTATACCCAGCCATATAAGTAAGTCTTATAGTCATGGAATTGCTGGAAGCATGTTCACTGGGATGTACAGAGGTCATGGACAAAGAAATAAGACATGCACCTAGCTTCAGTGCAAAAACATACAAAGTGAGAGGAGAGGATGGCAGTTGCGCAGGCTGAAATATAGGATACTGAGTTGCTTGCAAAACAGCAAGAAGGAATGCAGCATTAGGCACCTTAGATGACACTTAGGAGCAGGTTATTATTAATCCAGCCCAAGTGAACTTCAGGTTATTATTAATCCAGTTATTAATCCAGCCCAAGTGCACTTTTCCATCTTTTGTAGCTTCTGGGAGAAAAAGGAAGACCCTGTAGCAGATTCTAGGCAGATAATGGTATTGGACATAAGAACATAAGAGCCCTGCTGGATCGGGCCAAAGGCCCATCTAGTCCAGCTTCCTGTATCACACAGTGGCCCCACCAGATGCCTCGGAGCACACAGCCAACAAGATAACTTGTTTCCTGCTGCCACTCCCCTGCACCTGGCACAGAGAAAACCTACTTCTAAAACCAGGAGGTTGCTTATGGCTGTTTATTATTACCTGTGATGGGCTTTTCCTCCATGAATCTGTCCAAAGCCCCTTTAAAGGCATCAAGGCCAAGTGCCATCACCACATCCTGTGGCATTGACCAAATCCTGTGGCATTGGACCAAAGAAGCATTGGACCAAAGAAGTTTATAAAATCCATCTGCTGGATTATTTTAATGTAGCTGCTTCTGAGAGCTACTGGATGTTTCTAAGGCCAAAGAGCCAACGCTGTCCAAAGATGCTTCTGTGGTCATGGGGCCGGCATGACTAATGGAACGCTGTTACCTTCACGCCGCAGCAGTACCTATTTATCTACTTGCAATTTATTGCTTTCGAACTGTTAGGTTGGCAGGATCTGGGACAGGAGACGGGAGCTCACTCCGTCACGCGGCACTCGGGTCTCGAATTGCTGTCCTACTAGTCTGCAGTTCACTGTCTTAACCACTAAGCCACTACCGCCCCTCTATACCCTGCTTTCCTCAAAATTCTTCTAGTTATTTATACTCAGGCTATATAGCAAGTCCTGACTTAAACTTGTCAATAGGTTCTTCTTGGAAACTGCGACTTTAAGCAAAACGACTTGTAATGAAACCAGTTTTACCATAGGCTAACTGATAAATGTAAACGTTTCTATGGCATTTTCCCATCAACTTTAAAAAGAAACAACTTTAAGTGAGGACTTGCTGTGTATAAATAGTATTTAAAATAGATCGAGGTTGGCTCTGACCACATCTAATCCATTTTAGGGATCATGTTTTCCAACGTGGGTGGCTGGAAGCTTAAAACAATACAAAAGCAAACCAACTCTTTAATGTAAATCACATGACCTTAGGGACTGTAACATGAGAGTATTGATGTCTGCTGGTGGAGACAGTTTGAAAAGTTTGTATCTGTGGGTAGGTGCATGAGAGGTGAGTGGCCGGAGGACAGGATTTGAAATAGGGGAAAAGCTAGAAGGCTTAGTATGTGCCAGTACTAAGGGGCTTCACTTAGATCTAAATGACTGACGGCTCTTATGTTGAAATCACTTAGTGGGCTTATAGTATATCCAAAAGCACAGGTGCCCAAGAGCTACTGATGTGTGCCTGTGGCTTGACAGTAATGTTAAAAGGATGTGCACCTACTTCATTCCCAACAGCTGCCCATGTCTGGAGGGTATTGTATGTCGCAAAGCATCAGCATGAAGGGGTCTAAGTCCTGATGTGTCATCGGCTATTGGTGTTCAAAGCTTCTGTCTGCCCGAGGAGGTGCAAGTCACAGTATGAATTATCCATGCTGAAAGTAATATAATCTGGTGCAGTGTCGCTCTCTGAATGTAAACGTAGGCTGTAAGCCATCATAGAGGCATCAGGCAGCACAGCTGGTGTCTCCAGGTCTTCATCAATATTGATGTA
The DNA here is from genome assembly GCA_026170595.1 of Plestiodon gilberti rubricaudatus. NCBI lineage: Eukaryota > Metazoa > Chordata > Lepidosauria > Squamata > Scincidae > Plestiodon > Plestiodon gilberti. Next base: position 35,952,722 of record JANXHW010000002.1, read on the forward strand.
ATCACGCAGGTTAACACAAGATTTGCTGAGTTGTGCAACATGTTCAGACCTCTTGCCAAATGTGAAAAACAAGCATTTCAGCAGCTGCTATTAGAAAAAAAAAAAGCTGGTGCCTCACCGGTCTGTGTGTTTTCCACATTCTATTTAGACTGTAACCTTGTGGACTCCAGAAACTTGCCAAAATGTCTTCAGTTGGAAGGATCTGAGAAAGCAACAGATATGGTACAGCTCATAAATTATCTGAAATTTGTGCATTTACAGTAAAACCATGCATTTGCCAGTCTGAAAATATTAACAGCTGATGCCAGGTAACAGCAGTGTAGTGTGGGTGGGGAGGAGGAAGGCAGCGAGACTGGGGTGTCTAGAACTGTGAGAAGCTCTGTCTCCAATTTATGTGTGAGGCTCCGTGATGCCGGTCTGAACTTCCACATTCAGAATACGATGTCACTGAGTACCAGCTGCGGGGAAGCAGCAATTGGGGAGAGCTATTGCCGTGATGGCCCACTTGTGGGTTTCCCAGAGACATCTGCCAATGAGGAAAGCAGTATGCTGGAGGAGATGGGCCTTTGGTGGGATCCCACATGGCTCTTCTTATGTTGTTTGCAGCACAGCTGAATACACCTGAAGAAAAGGTGCAAGGCTGGGAGTGATCTGGAGGCATCAACAATGAGGCATGGCACCCCCCAACATGCCCCAGCCCCCCAGTATGAATGCTGTGGAGGGAGCAGAGAGGAGACGAGTGCTCTGATCCCAGACCACCAGTGACATCCCCATTCTCAGAGATGGATACAATTCTTCCAGGATGAATGCTGTGGAGGGAGCAGAGAGGAGACGAGTGCTCTGATCCCAGACCACCAGTGACATCCCCATTCTCAGAGATGGATACAATTCTTGACGTTGCAGTGAATCCATCTGTCTGAGACGTCCCATTAAAGCCTTACATAATGAGCTGAAGTGTCTCCATCCTTGTGTGACCTCTGGGAAAAGTGCAAAGCTGTGACTGAGTAATCATGTGACTGTGATTAGGAGTCTCCAATATCTGACTGGAAGGGCTGGATGCCCAGGTACCTGCAGGTCAGACTAAGGTTGTGCTCTGGGTCCCTAGTGATCTGATGCTAACTTTTGCAACATGGTAGCTATATGAATGATCATGTAGCAAAGGATTTACTGCACAAAAGATCGGATCTGATGTAATTTCTCTAGCAGCTCACAGTGCTTGTATTAAAAATGCAGCCTACACTGATCTACAGAATTCTTGTCTTCATTTTGATGCGGTGGATCCATTATATCTTGTTTTTTGTACAAATGCTTGCATGTAAAAAAAACTCAAGGTACAGAAATGCCATGGCAGCAATTTCCAAATTGCTTACTATGGTGTAGTCCTATTGTCTTTGATGGGAGTTCAAAGGAGACTATTGAAAAAAGCCTGGATTGATTATTCTGTTTGGACAAGGACAGTTTTGCAATGAGCATTCGGGCATACAATTGGCAACATCCCTTTGCAAGTTGAGGAACAAATGCATCCTGAAATTATAAAATATTTGGTTGCAATACCCGAATGGGATTTGGTTGCAATACCCGGTGTTCATTTCTGGCCCAATTACTGCTGACATTTTAGATTTTGCTCACCTATTTCTTTTGATTAGCAAAGCTTCCTTTTTCCAAGGTCTTGTCGTTTGGCAAAGGAGACTGATGTGAGTTTGAAAAGAAAAAATGAAATGTGGGGAAATCTGCTGATAAAGACATGGGTGAAACCTGCAAGTCTCTGCATCTTTGGTTATTGAAGCATTCATGTGCAGAGGAAGGGAATTTTTATTTAGAAATATCTTTTCTAGAATTCCTGGATTGATGTCCCTGGAAAGCTTTACAGACAGGGCATAAATGCAGCCAAAGCTCATCAGTACTTAGCCCTGGATCCTGTTTCCTATGCACTGGTGTCACTAGGGGACTGTGGGGGGTGCAGCATATTTTAGGGGCAACATAGCGGGGAAGCCTGTGGCGCTGCCAAGACTTGGCCGCTTTTGCCCATTCTGGCTCGGCTCCAGGTCAAGTTGCTGAGTCAGAATGGGTGAAAGTGCCATGCAAAGGTGAGACCCCCAAGGGGCATGTCACCCTTGCTTGGCCACTTTTGCCCGCTCTGAACCACCAGGTAAGTGAGGCCGGGCGTGGGGCCAGATGGGCATGCTCGTGGGCAGCATTCTCGTTGAACCACCAGCGTGCCCAGTGCGAGGCTGCAGGACGGAGGCTGGGTGGGCTGAAGGTGAACAACGCGGCTGAGGAAAGACCCCGGACAGGTGAGTCTCCATCCTGTGTCCTCGCACCGGGCTCACTGGTGGTTCAGTGAGGATGCTGCCAGCGAGCGAGTGCGCCCATTCGGCCCCATGCCAAGACACACTTGCCCGCCACTGGCCCAGGGGCCTTTCCTCAGCCACGGCATTTACCTTCAGTCTGCTTTGGGCTGAATTGCCTCACTTCATATTCGCCTCACTTTTTGTTCTCGCAAGCGTCTCCAGGAATAGCTTCAGAGTTGGCAACCCTGGTCCCAGAGACACAATTCGACACCAGCTCTCAGTGGATAAAGTGTATTACAGGATACCTAATTGCATTAAAGTCTAGTGAACAGTCCCTAAGATAGCAAATAGGTCCCTGCTTCTGCCTTTCTTTTATTCTCCCTGAAGTGTGTTAAAAGTGTTTTACTGTTCTTTCAGTTCCTGTTCTGTCTGCATCCCTGTTCCTGCCTTTATTTTCACAAGTAGATTTTAACTGTGGTCTCTGTTTAAAAGGCGTGTTGTTTGCTGCCGACGCTGCCGACGTATGACAGCCATAAATATGATCCGTCCTTTTATTTTGTCAGACTGGGATTTTGTGGTTAAGACCTGTATTTGGGTTTCCCATCAAATGAAGAGTGGGCATGTATGGTGTGTCGAGGCTGGAGAAGGATTTGGAGATTATCATATCCTGTCTGTATCACTCAAGGAAAAAAATAATTAAAGATGGTAAATCCCAACGCTTAATGGCTGCAGATGCTAAAGCCCCTACTTAATCTTATATCTAGTTGCATTTGATCAGCCTCCTTAGTCCGTCATTTTTCTTCTATGAATGATCCTTTCAATGGTATGCTGCCTTAGCCTTGCAATACAGTACTTGGGTCTGAAAGAACTAAACATTTTCAGGCAGGGTTGCCCAACTTCTGCAATCAAAATAAATTTGTTATTCTATCAAATGCCACAACAATCTTAACAAGGGCTCATTCTCTGGAATCTCAAACAAGCAATGAAAATAAACAACAAACATAGATGTGTGTATGAGTTTATTTTTCATCATTTGTTCTGCTACCGAGGTTCAGATACAGAATCTGGACTTGTATTGGCAAAAGAATGAGAGAGAGAGAGGGATGTATGGAGAATAGGGGGCTGACGTTTTACAAGGGTGAGGGACAGTGGAGACTCTCATTGAAGCAGGAGCGGTGATGCCATCAGCATGGTTTTCAAAGGGCCAAAAAGAAGCATCAGGCTCAGTAGGTGGCAAACAGAGAAAATTGCTTAGGGGCTTACGTTAACATCTCAGCCATCATTTTTCCTGTCTGAGAGATAGTGTAGCTCATGTTACATTAACTGCACAATTCTATCTGCTGCCTATGCCAGCATAGGGTATCACAAATGTGCCGTAAAGCACGTTTCAACATCTGGAAAGTAAGGAGCGCTGGCAGGAAGGCCTGTGCCGTCTCACCGGCAGTGAATCCAGTGGACTGCATCGTGGAGTAATTAAGAGCTGCTCCAAGTGGTGCAGGAGCTGGGGAGAGGGTGGAGATGGGGGCGGATTGAGCCCAGGAGTGGGTGTGATCGGCGGGATCGGCAGCCTCAGCACACGGTGTATCCTGTCCCCCCTCCCAAGCCTTTTAAGCTGACACAGGGCTTCCCAATTCTATGCCAGCTCAAGAGCTCGCACAGATCCGGGTAGCCCTGTTGCAGCTGCTGGGGCTTTACCTGGGTAAGGGGACAAATGTCCCCTTACTCCAAGAAGACCTCCAGCCTGCTGAGGGTGAACATAGGATGCAGCGTGGGTCATGTGGCCCCACTGCATGGCGCCCGGATAGGATTGGGCTGTGAGGCTACCATTCTATGGGAATTTACCTGGGAGTATGTCCTACTGAACACAGTGTGAGACTTATTTCTGAGTAAAGATGCAGAGACTGGTGACTGGTACTCTAATATATATTTATCTAGAATATTTTTAAATTCCATTTTTCAATTTTTATACATTATAACTAGATCTTTAAATGAAGTATAATAGGTTTCACTGGCAGAAGATGAAAACATTCTGATGAAGACATTTATAATTGATTTTTGTTGTTGTATCGTCTGTGGGGCACGACTATGGGGGGGCTGTCAATTCATGACGAGCTCTTGCACTTCAAAATGTACCACCACACCACTGCTGGAGGTAAGTGTATGGGTGGCATTGTTCAGACAGACTGGGGGTGTTCAATGAGAACTCCAGTTCTCACTGTGTCTATTAATGTCTATTAATTAGTCTCTGCCCATTTATAAACACTTATTTCTCCATCACTTTCAGGGTATGGAAGGATGCAAACTTAAAAGAAACAAATTATAAACCTATATTTAGGTTTTTGGGGAATTAGCTTTAGAAGACTTTGTTGAAAGACATCGCTTGCATTAATGATGTTTTCCTCGAAGCATTCACTTGCGTCTAAGCTCTCCCTAACGACAGTTGTAGGTCACAAAAGGAAGCTAGCTGTATTCAACAGAGAGAGAGAGAGAGAGAGAGAGACTGACTCAGACAGCCTTTTATTTTGTACAGACAGTACATGACAGCTCATGTGGTATGGAATGTTGCTTCCTATTGGTTGGCTTTGCTATCCATCACATGGCTCCGGAGAATACTGGCTCAGGTTTCTTCGCTACACATGAACAGATGTGCTGGTCTAGAGGGACTGATTCATTTCTCAATGGAAAGCAACATCACCTTTAAGCTTTTACTTCTCTTTTTCTGTGTAGGATTTTCGGTGTCTGTGGATCAAGCATTTGGAAAAATGGAGAGGAGGTCAGTCATTTCATGCCTTTGAGTCAAAAGCATGAGTGTAGCTGAATGTATGGTTTATTTTATATGTTCTGTGCGCATGATGAGGGGTTGTAAACATGTTTTGGATTTTATGTACAAGAGATGATCAGAATTTCTTTTTTCTGTTTTAAAAATTGCAGAATTCATGCAGAAGCATGTTGTTGCAGCATTAAAGTTGCAATCTGCTGGAAGCCATTTACTTAGAAGCAGGACTGTTAATATCAATAGGGCTCCTCTTGAGGCACTGGATTACTGATTGCAGATTAAATGGATCATCTTTCATATGATTTTATAACTAAACCTTAAGGTTCTGGAAGGGGCCAGTTTCTATTGCATTTCTGTTTGCGTTTGTGACTTCACCACCCTACTGAAGTGTTAATAACAGAGATATAAATAAAAGAGCGTAGGTGTAAAATATACTCCCAAGAACACAGCTGCTGCAGTTTTACTTTGTTTTTTAAATTCTGAAAGGAAGCTTGTGATATGGATGTGGATGTTGTTTCAGGTTTACCAGGGGGAAAAAGCTCCTAAGTTTTCTTGTTTTGCATTGCTATAACATTACTGTTTCATTTGTGCAGTATAAATAGATCTCAAATATTTCAGCAGGTGTTTGCTCCAAGGGAAGGTACAAAAAGAAATTATTCTAGAAGGAAAAAAATACCTCAGTTGAATTATATGTAGCATGTCTTAGGGACAATAATCAGTTAACGTGCAGGTCAGGTAGTGCTGATGAGGACCACACCTTGTGATGAAGTCTGTGAATTTAGGTAACTGCTGGGCATGTGGTAATCTGCTTAGTCTTGTATTAAGAGATCTGTGGCTTGATTAACTGATAAATTAAAGCATACTGTTGCATTTATGTTGCTTGCTTCCTGTGATCGTGGGAGATTCATGTTTTCAAATAAGTGTTTGAAAATAAGTGTTTTCAAATAAGGTAGTTTGTCAATTGTCATGAAATAAAGTGATGCAACTTAAAAAAGCTGAATTACTGTAAGTGGAAACTTTATAATGTCAGGCCATAAACCAGAATTTTAGCCCTGCAGTTGTGGATTTTCCTTCAATGAAAGCTGGGTTATATGCTTAACTTAACATACCTGAAACATAATTTTGATTTCCCTTTTGGGCAGTCTTTAGCCATCAACTACTATGATAGCTAAATGGCATATGATGAGGAGGAATTCAAATAAAACATTGTAAGTTTGTGCTCTCGTTCATCACATGTTAAACTGCAAAAATCAACAACAACCCTCCTCACCCATCGTAAGGGTCAATCAAACAAAGACTGTTTACTACATGCTCAGCCACTGCCTGACTAGTCTTTTCTAAATAGCAGACAGGAGGGGGAGGAGGGCAGATTGTAAGCATGGTGAAGAGGGAGGAGGGCGTTAATTCCCCCCCCCCAACTGATCCAGATTGACCCCCTACTTCAACTGCTATTTGCCTCAAATCTCTCATTGGTGCCACTGTATTGTAACATAGAAATGTTTGTAGGTGTTTTAAGATAAGAGAGCCAGGAAAGCAAATTAAACTTTGCAAGAACTGAGCAGATAGACAAACCAGAGTTCTTTGCAAGCTTCTTGGCTCTTTTAAAAAAACATTAAGAATCTGTTAACATTAGGGTTTTACCAGATCACCCTGCAAAAACACATCCAGCTGTAATGTCTTGAATATATTGTATCTACTTTTTTCTTTTGGACAAACTACTTTCTTAACACACAAGAGTAATGCTGATTGAAGTACAGTATAGTCAGGGCGATGGTGTTCCCAGTAGCAATGTATGGTGGTGAGAGTTGGAAGGCTGAGCGCCGAAGAATAGATGCTTTCGAACTGTGGTGCTGGAGAAGACTCCTGAGAGTCCCTTGGACTGCTAGGAGATCAAATCAGTCAATCTTAAATGAAATCAACCCTGACTGTTCCCTGGAAGGACAGGTACTGAGGCTGAAGCTCAAATATTTTGGCCACCTAACGCGAAGAGAGGACTCTCTGGAGAAGACTCTGATGCTGGGAAAGATTGGAGGCAAAAGGAGAAGGGGAAGGCAAAGGATGAGATGGTTAGACAGCATCACCGATGCAACGAACATGAAAATGAGTGAACTCAGGAAGATAGGGGAGGACAGGAAGGCCTGGCGGGATATGGTTCATGGAATCACAAAGGGTCGGGCACAACTTAACGACTGAACAACAACAATTGGGTCTTATATCCCGGATATAAGACCCAAAATATATAATCTGCACTGTTAAGAAAACAGGGCCGCTCCCTTTACTTCAGTGGAAGCAGAGTGAAAGAGAAGCGGTTTCTCCTCTTCTTTGTCCCATTGTCACCTTCGTAGTCTACCATGACCAGTCTAGGGGGTGCTTCCCGATGTAGTGCTAACTTCACTGGAGATACTGGATGCGAAAACTGGAGGTACTTCAGAAAGAGGTGATGGGGGTCTTTGGTTGGACTGGGGGGAGAATGGACAGTTTCTCAGCTCTCTGACCTTCCCCTTGTCCATGTCCCAAACAGAGAGGAAACGTGGTCCCCGTGTAAATAAGCGGGCAATGGCCGGGCTCCCAGAACAGGCCTCAGGGGCTGCTACACCACTGTTTTGACTCTACTGACTCTGTTATCTCTGTATGGACTATTGTGGATCAACACAAGGATTAGCGCTACAGCATGGGTTTTAGAACATGAACATGGGTGTTAGCATGGGTGTTAGCATGTTCCAACACCTGTGTGGAACACATGGTTGTCAACCATATTAATTCTGTGTATGTCTCAGAAGCACTGTGATTGCTGTGGAAAGCTAACAGCTACACATGCAGTGGGTGGTGTACTTCATATGCTGAGTTCAAGCAGAGGTGTAGCTAGGGGGTGGGGGGCCCACTGCCCCCCAAGACAAGCGGGGGGTCAAAGCCGCTGCATCGGCAGCAATTCAGCGGTGGCATGTCGGAAAGGTATTTCATACCGCAAAGCAGTGCAAAAAAGCCTTTGGAGGGCTTTGGAGCATCCTTGTGGGTGGGCGGTGATACTGGACGCCCCCGCCCACCCCCTGGTACCGTTCGACGCTGTGGTGACGTCACCGGGGGAGGGTGAGTGATGTCACTTCCGGGAGTGACGTCACAGGGGGTGCGCCCCCCTGCATGGCGTAGCTACGCCACTGAGTCCAAGTACTGTAATGAGGTCCCCCAGACAGGTGTTGTTGGTGGCTGCTACCCACCTTTTGAAATTCCTTTTCTCCTAAGGACTGCTAAAGTCAGAGCAGTATTAGATGTTTGGACAAGCATTTTGTGACTGATGTGGGGGGTCTGTGACTGATATGTGGGGGATCTTTTGTGACTGACTTAACCAAAACATAGGTCTTTTGATTAGACATTTTATTTCCTGCTCTAAATCTTTAGAGACGAAGCAGGCAAAAAAATATATCCAAATACTGTATATAAAGGAATTAACTAACAGCCCAGTGTTACATAGTGGCATAGTGTTACACCAGCGGAGCTGCTGCTCCATGGGCATTTGGTGTCGTGAATGTGTTGTAAGGCATGTTTTCAACACCTAGAGAGTAAGTGGCGTTGACGGAGAGACCAGTGCCACTTACTCAGCCTCGGTCTGATGGCTGCGCTGTTGGATGCAGGTAAGTCCTGCACCAGGCAGTGGGAGGGTGGGCCAGGGTGGCAGGGGAGGGGGTGATTGACCCACCGGGCCAGGGACAGGGGAGGGATTATTGGTGGCATGCTCTGCTGAATCCTATCCCTGTTCCAGGCCTGGCCGACCTTACACCGGCCCCTCAGATGTGCACCAGCAAAATAGCTGGTGCACATCCAAGGAGGCCCATTGGGGCTGTTGGGGCTTACAAACATCCTTTTCCTCCGAGGTGTGCCCCAGCTTCGCCAGCGCAGGCCGCATCCTGCTTAGGATGCAGCAGCCGGCTGTTTTGTGCAGCTGGTGCATCCTACACAGGATTGCGCTGTAAGTAACTTTTCATTATATATAGTATAGCTGAATAGTGTTTTACAGTTTAGTGATCCTGAGTGTTTCCTCCAGAGAGAAATGTTTCTAATATTTGGACATTTGGGGAGAAAAGAATCTCCAGTTTTTGAAAATTCAAAACTTTTTTTCCAGATTGGTTGTAATTTAATTAAATGGATCAGTTCTGATGTAATCTTTACAACAACCCTGTAAGGTAAGTCATTATTATTATCCCCATAACTGGGGAACTGAGGCTGAGGGTATGGCTTGCTTAAGGCTGCCGAATGAGTTCATGGCAGAGGTGGGACTTGAACTGGGGAAGATGTCCAGATTGTCTCCTAGCCACCACACCAGTATGGACAGGAGCCCAACAGTAACAAAAATATTAGTCAAACCCCCACTCATCCTAGGAAATACCACTTTCAGGTGCTTCCTGTTCAACTTCCTGAGATGACATGAACAATGGCCTGAAGTTTAGGACTAAGATAGAAATTGTTACTGATGGACAACCCAATCTAGACAGAGAAATCCAGATGGTTAGGCAACCTTCTGCTTGTTACTGATGTGGATGAGGATGTATATGTGGATATACCCCCTCCCCCAATAAATCCCGATAAATTCCTCATTCATATTGCAATTGTTCATCCAAGTCCTGTGTGAACTGAGTGGATGTGTATTGTTTGATGTGAATGGCAATGCGCTTCCACTTCCAGGACCACTACTTGTTACGCAGGACTCCTTGCCTGTGATGACTGCTGGATCAGGGTGAAAATGTCTTTAAACAAATATCATGTTAATACAGGGATCTAGTTGTCTTTGAATGCCATGTATTGCTAGTCGATTCAATCTGCACTGGAAAAAAAATCACAGTTGATGTCTTCATTCCCAATCAAGTAACGTTATTTGCTGTTGTATCATACAAACCCTTATCTGGATTGTGGTTTTTTTGCAAGAATTGAAGCTCCGGACTACCTGTGTGATTCAGGGTATCCATTTGCAAGTTAGTAGTTATCAAGTCTCATTCTTTTACATGAGCTCTTTTCAAATAAACAAGACAGATTTTGTTATCTTGTTGATGGATAATGTCATCTGTTAAGTAGGCATTTACATCCTTTTTTATACATATAAGCTTATTTAATTGAGTATTACATAGTGATTAGCTATTCAAAGGCTTTTCAGCAGAGGTAAGCCAATTGTAGTTCTGCTTGTGACAGACCTAGAAGATAAACAATGCTGCGTCATACAATGGACAGGGTTGTTTCATTTATACTCACACGGAAGTGTTTACCACAGTGGAACAGAGTTACGCAGTCGTAAAATGGCTGCCGACAGAGCGCACAGCACTCCGGCAGCCATTTTCCAAGCGCTGCCGCAAGAGGCAGCAGTGCTCCATCCCCACCGACGGACCCCACCGGAGAAGGTCAGGCAGTGGTGGGTGGGGAGAGGGAGGAACAGGGGATGGGGAGGTTGCGGGAGGGGGTGGATCCTGCGGTGAAGGCACACACTGAATCCTACCCCATCTTTTAACAGCCTCCCCGCCCCTTTTGTTTCCTTGGACCTGCACCAGCTAACCAGCTGGCACAGATCTGAGAAGATCAATTGGCAGTGAGTCCGGGGTTTACGGGGAAGTAAGCCCCCGACTTTAATGCGGTAGTCTTTAGTGCGGCTGCATAGGAAAACTATTTTCCCTTACCTCTCCCAAGCCTCCTGATCTGCCTCCCCCTTCCCCCCGCAGATACAGCGGTAGTCTTTAGTGCGGCTGTATAGGAAAGGTGGGGGAATGATAGGCTTGTGCTCACAGGCCTTTTGCTTGAAGGCCTGAACTGTATAACACATGGATCATCATGGCTGTGTATAGATTATTTCTGTGGAACAATCAAATTGACTTCTTTACGACTACTGTGGCAGGAGCACTGATGACTTACTGATGATATTAGTGATGATACTGTTGATATATTACTGCACTGATGATACATTACTGATGATATATTACTTCCAGGTTCACACACAGTATGCCTCTGAATTCCAGTTGCAGGAGAACAGCGGTAGGAGGGGGGGGGCGTGCCTTCAGTTCCTGCGGCGTGTAAACTTTGCAGAGGCAACTAGTGGGCCACTGTGAGAAATAGAAAACTGAACTAGTTGGGCCTTGGAGGGCTCTTTATGTTCTTGTTGTTGTTCAGTCGTTAAGTCGTGTCCGACCCTTCGTGATCCCATGAACCACATCCCGCCAGGCCTTCCTGTCCTCCACTATCTTCCTGAGTTCGCTCATTTTCATGTTCGTTGCATCGGTGATGCTGTCTAACCATCTCATCCTTGGCCTTCCCCTTCTCCTTTTGCCTTCAATCTTTCCCAGCATCAGAGTCTTCTCCAGAGAGTCCTCTCTTCGCATTAGGTGGCCAAAATATTTGAGCTTCAGCCTCAGTACCTGTCCTTCCAGGGAACAGTCAGGGTTGATTTCATTTAGGATTGACTGATTTGATCTCCTAGCAGTCCAAGGGACTCTCAGGAGTCTTCTCTAGCACCACAGTTTGAAAGCATCTATTCTTCGGCGCTCAGCCTTCCTTATGGTCCAACTCTCGCAACCATACATTACTACTGGGAACACCATCGCCCTGACTATACGAACTTTTGTTGGCATGGTGATATCTCTGCTTTTTATTATGCTGTCTAAGTTTGCCATAGCTTTCCTTCCAAGGAGTAAGCGAAGCGTCTTTTAATTTCATGGCTGCTGTCTCCGTCTGCAGTGATCTTGGAGCCCAAAAAAGTAAAATCTGTTACTGCTTCCATTTCTGCCCCTTCTATTTATTTATTTATTTATTTATTTATTTATTTACAATATTTCTATCCCGCCTTTCTCCCCAAAGGGACCCAAGGCGGCTTACACAAAAATAAAATACAAAAATACAAAAAATACAAATAAATACAGTAATTACTTTTTAAACAGCAAAAAAGTTAATAAAAACATCTACAAATTGATTAAAAAATTACATTTAAAACAAGATCATAAAAACAGCAGCACCCCACCCGTACCAGCAAGATTGTTAAAAAGGCAAAGGCTCAGAAGGCTTCTTTGAACAAGAAGGTTTTTAGGCCTCGCCGGAAAGTGTCCAAGGAGGGAGCAGTTCGTAAGTCAAAGGGGAGGTAATTCCATAAGGTTGGTGCCACTACTGAGAAGGCCCTATTTCTGGCCGCCGCCCCTCACACCTCCCTGGGCGACGGCACCCGCAAAAGGGCCTTCTCTGATGGTCTAAGGAGACGGGCCGGACTATATAGAAGTAGGCTGTCTCTCAAATATCCTGGCCCCAAGCCGTATAGGGCTTTAAAAGTCAAAACCAGCACTTTGAATTGAGCCCGGAAATGAATCAGCAGCCAGTGCAGCTGTCGGAGGAGCGGCCCGACAGAGTCGAACCGCCTACCTCCAGTGGCCACACGTGCCGCCGCATTCTGCACTAATTGCAGTTTCCGAACCGTCTTCAAGGGCAGCCCCACGTAGAGCGCGTTACAATAATCTAGTCGCGACGTCACCGTGGCATGGATCACCGTGGTCAGGTCTGCATGATCCAGGTATGGTCGCAGCTGGCGCACCAGCCGAAGCTGGGCAAAGGCCCCCCTGGCCACAGCCGCCACCTGGGAATCCAGGAGCAGTAGCGGATCCAGGCTGCTGCTCCTGGATCCCCAAGCTGCGGACCTGCTCCTTCAGAGGGAGTGCAACCCCATTCAGAGCAGAACGATACTCTAGTACCTGCATTGTGGATTTCCGGACCAGGAGAACCTCTGTCTTGTCCGGGTTTAGTTTCAGCTTGTTAGCCCTCATCCAGGTCCCAACCACCTCCAGGCAGCACTCCAGAACCTCAACAGCCACCCTGGAATCAGGTGGAAAGGATAGAGCTGGGTGTCATCAGCATATTGATAGCACCCCACTCCAAATCCCCGGATGACCTCTCCCAGTGCTTTCATGTAGATGTTAAATAGCATGGGGGACAGGATGGAACCCTGTGGCACCCCACACCTCAAGGGCCAGGGTGCTGAACAGGCATCCCCCAGCACCATCATCTGGGACCTATCTGCCAAGTAGGAGCGGAACCACTGCAAAAATTTGCCAGGAATTGATGGGACCAGATGCCATCATCTTAGTTTTATTAATGTTGAGTTTCAAGCCAACTTTTGCACTCTCCTCTTTCACCCTCATCAAGAGGCTCTTGAGTTCTTCACTTTCTGCCATTAGGGTGGTATCGTCTGCATATCTGAGGTTGTTGATATTTCTCCCGGCAATCTTGATTCCGGCTTGTGTTTGTTCATTCAGCCCTGCATTTCTCATAATGTACTCTGCATACAAGTTAAATAAGCAGGGTGACAATATACAGCCTTGCCGTACTCCCTTCCCAATTTTGAACCAGTCGGTTGTTCCATGGCCGGTCCGAACTGTTGCTTCTTGACCCGCATACAGGTTTCTCAGGAGACAGGTAAGGTGGTCTGGTACCCCCATCTCTTTAAGAATTTGCCAGAGTTTGTTGTGATCCACACAATCAAAGGCTTTTGCGTAGTCAATAAAGCAGAAGTAGGTGGTTTTTTGGAACTCTCGGGCTTTTTCCATGATGCAGCGCATGTTGGCAATTTGATCTCTAGTTCCTCTGCCTCTTCGAAACCCAGCTTGTATTTCCGGTAGTTCTCGGTTCACGTACTGCTGAAGCCTAGCTTGTAGGATTTTGAGCATAACCTTGCTAGCATGTGAAATGAGTGCAATTGTACGGTAGTTTGAACACTCTTTGGCATTGCCCTTCTTTGGAATTGGAACGTAAACTGATCTTTTCCAATCCTTTGGCCACTGCTGAGTTTTCCAAATTTGTTGGCATATTGAGTGCAGCACTTTAACAGCATCATCATTTAGGATTTTAAGTAGCTCAGCTGGGATATTATCATCTTCGCTAGCTTTGTTGTTAGTAATGCTACCTTAGGCCCACTAGACTTCACTCTCTAGGATGTCCGGCTCTGGGTCAGTGACCACACCAGCGTGGTCATCAGGAACATTAAGATCTTTCTTGTATAGTTCTTCTGTGTATTCTTGCCATCTCTTCTTAATCTCTTCTGCTTCTGTTCTTAGCAAGCATTAATAGCTTTATAACTATAAAAGTCTAATGGAGGAGGAGAGGAACTTCACCAAGGGAGAAAAGCATTGAAGACCTTGCTTCTTCGAGTCCAATACCTGACAATGGGGTGATAAAATTAACTAAACCAGACTGTAGGCAAATTCTGGTCCAGTCAACATCACCACTAAGAGGCAGCAAACAGAGCAACATTTCTATCGAGTAGGTGTCCATAACTGTAACATCAAAAGACACAGACATAGTGGAGTCAGACGTGTACCCAGCTTCCTTGGTTCCTGGGCCGACAAGGATGGGTGTCACTCCCCTCCCGCCTGATGACACAAGGAAGTGACGTCACTTCGGCCTGGAAGTGACATCACTTCAGAGCAGCCACAAGGCAGGAGGTAGGGACTGGGGTGGCCACGTCTTCAGCTTCTCTTCCCCAATCACGGGGAAGAGAAGCCAAAGAAATGGGCACTCCAGTCTGCCAGCGACCGCGTCTTCAGCTTCTCTTCCCCGCAATTGGGGAAAAGAAGCCGAAGACGTGGGTGCCGGAGGGGTGGGGAAGAGAAGCCCGTGGCCACCTCCCTGCCGCTTAAATAGCCTCGGCTCGTCCTTTGTTGCCCCCCTCCAAATGGGTGGGGTACAGTTGGGTGCTATGCAAGTGCAAGGAAAGAGTTTGAATGGAGACAATGGTGGGACACACAAAATGAATGTGTATAGTATATTGTACTGCAGGCAGTAACAGTCTCTGAAGGGATATCATACGCAGCCAAGCGATTTGTTTATTATTGCATTTGTAGCTTGTTCTTCCTCCAACAAACTGTGGGCAGTGTACAGGGTTTCCCCCTGTTTTGTTTTAGCAAATCCCTGTACATTAGACTAAGAGATGATGACTTGAGACAAGTCACCCTAGGAACTTTGTGCCCATGTATGGATCTGAATCTGGATTCTGCCCCAGTCCAGACCAAGTCTGGCAGTCTATCCACTACTCCTCACTGGCTCTCGTGGCCCATGACTTGCAGTGTCAGTTTGTAGGGCCTTTGTAGGGTTGTGTCACTGTAGCAGAGCTGTCATCTTTTTCAGCCCAGCCCTCCTCTCCCTAAGTTTTGATCATGTGGTTTTTACTTGTGTTTTCAATTGCTTCCTCTCCACACTTTATCGCTCTCTAGTTTGATAAATATACAGTACTTTTAAAAGCAAGCGAGCAAGCAAATAAATAAATACATGTAGCTTGCATTTAGACACCTGAAAACTCTCTGTGCTCTGTCACAGCAGCTACTCCCATAGCTAGCACAGTCTTCAGCATACATAGGATTAGCTGCTCCACTGCACTTGATGAGTCTATGAATGAGATATCATTCCTGCACCGTAGGCACCAGGGCAAATTCCTCCATGCTGTCATTTCAAGTACTCCTCTGTAATGAACAAATGGAAAGAGGTGAAAGAGCTGTGCATAAAAAGCTTCCTAGGAGGCTCTGCAATAATGTACAGTTATGTTTTGAGACTTACAGGAAGCCCAGTTCAGCTCTTGCCAGAAACTGGAAGCATTGGGCAATGATAACACAGGCAGATTGATAACACAGGCAGATGCAACAGCTAATTAAACTGGTGGAAGTATGTTGCTTGTTTATAGCAAAAAGCATTTCTCCATTATGAATGCTGCCAGTGCAATTTCTGGATTCTGTTGCATGCTGATTAGAATCAAGCATTGCAGAGGCATTACTTAAAGGAAATTTGTTTTTCTGTATACTCATTCACTATTCATATGCCCAATAGGTGACAAGTCAGCTGGTGAATGATGGATTATTATATGTGGGCCAGCCACATTAGATTTTGTCGAATGATCACCTGTACCAGCTGTGCTCAAACGGAAGTCTCTGTATATTTGGGGCAAACTAGATCTTACATGGAACTGTGCATGTAGCTTTCCCCCTGCCCAATTTTTTTAAAAATGGAAAGCAACCACTCAAGGCTGCACACAGGAGTGGAGTACGGGTGGATAGGAAAGGCATATTTAACCTCTTTTTTTGCTGGCGGTTTCATCTCAATTTTTTTTCCCTGCAGTGTTTTTGCTCTCCACATGGAAAAAATATATGGGGGCCTATATATTTTCCCCACTGCTAGGAGAAAAGCAACCTGAGAGGGTCATTTAGAGAGGAAAAACAACTGGCAGCGAAAGGCTGAAGTACGGCATGTGCCCTGATTGTAGCTATCAGTGGCTGAGTTTTCTTAAAACAATAAAAAAATGTCCAGGAAAAGTGATATGAAACTTCACATAATGTGTATTTTTGCCCTAATTAGAAATGTCCGTATGAAATATACAGTACATAGCACACAGAATGAGACCTGGGTGGGGCAAGCCTACGTTTGGCCAAATTGAGGCTGATTTTGGCCTGGTGAAATTATCCAAAGATAAAGGCTTAAGCCAGTGTTTCCCAAACTTTTTTGACCTGTGACTCCCTTGACAGTTGGCGACCATTGGCCACGGCTCCCCATTACATTATGTTGATGCCTGCCAATTGGCATTGCACTGTATTCCGAGAGGATTCCATGGCACTCCGTGGCTCCCTTGGCTGGTTTCCTTGGCTCCCCTGCAAGCCGCACCTCCCAGTTTGGAAACCACTGGCTTAAGCTATTGCAATAGGTGAGCTGTCCCAAGACCTCCTGGTACCTGAGGCACCATGCCAAATGCTGCCCCTCTCTGACCTGGTGATGCACCGGTCTCTGCTCCTCCCACTCCCTAGAGATGCTCTAGCCCACCACTCCTCTCCTCCATGCTGCCTCTTTCTTTTCCAGTCCAGGAATGAGGAGCAGTGGCGGTGGATGGAGGCACCCCGCCAATCTGCTGTTTGAGTTGATTGCTTCCGTTACCCTCAAGGATGGGGCCAGCCCCGAGCTATTGCTATTTTATACAACATTCATAGTAATCTTCCTCAGGACAGAATGTTTTTTCACAAGGCACATTTACACATTGTAAGCTAATTCACATGAGCATTTGTAACAGGGAAATGTGCAAAGAACACATCTCGGTTTCCTAGACACCGTGGTGACTGGCAGTCTATAAATACTGTACCAAGGACGCAAATAACAGCCATATGCAGAGGCCTTTTTACTGACATGTCTCTGCCACCTGCCTCCCTAGAGGAGAAGAAAGCTTGCTGATTGTATCTATCAATCCGTGGCATTTTGCAGAGGCTCACAGATCACTCTTGCCACTCGCTTTCTAGCTGAGCTATGAATATTTCATTGGGGATGCACATTTAGCACTTTGTGGATGTTTTCCTGCTGAGAGTAGAATCTTGTTACTGTGGTGTGAAACACGGTTTCATTTTCCAGTCGTTTTCTGGGATGCAAAGGCAACCTAAGCGTCCAATTTGAAAGTAGGAGTTAGTAGCAACTGTTCTGGGACTCAGCAATTGCCTGACTAGGCATTTAAACAAACATACCCACATTCTTGCTGTGAAATGTTTCACACCAATTAGATTCCCTCTGAGAGGAACTTTCAAGAACATGGCAAATCTCAGTTTCATTTCAAGCATCACAAGAAGGGCCTTAACATCAACTTTGCTGGAGATGCAGCTCTCCGGTGACAAGCCTGACCGTACTATATGGCAGTGTGCACAATTATCTCTAGACAGATGTACTGTAATCTTGTTAATTCTAGGATCAAAAGCCTTTCACTTTAGGAGGTTATACATGCACTACAAATTCATTCAGACACCAAAAAGCATAGAAACGGTAAGTTACGGTGCCCACCATAACTTCCACGCCATGTGAGCAGCAAACACATCGTACTGTCTGTACTCGTTTGCAACATAGTCTCCATGCACCCACACGTTCTTGTGGTCTTTCAGCTCCACTTCTTTTTCTCTACAGGTTGAAGGAACACTAACAGCACAATCCGACTTAACTTTTTTGCCTTTGTAACCAGCGGCCCAGCGAGAACGGGAGGCCCCAGAACGGAAAAGGGATTCAAATCCGCTTTGAATTCCTCTTTTGGAAGGGATTTGAATCCCTTTTCCATTCTGGTGCCTCCCGTTCTTGCTGCGCCGCTGGTTACACAGGCACAAAAGTTAAGTCGGATTGTGCTGTAAAGCTCAGAACAGCTTGGGAGCAGTGGCACACTGACCACCTGCTGTCCCTATAAATCAGGGGTGGCCAACTGTGGCTTGTGAGCCACATGTGGCTCTTTGACATATAATGCACGACTCTCGGAAATACGTTGGCTGAGCTCCTTTTTGCACCACAATTAATATAAAAGGTAAATAAGAAACTTTCAAGCTTTATAATTAATTATTTACCAGGTATAATCTGAGAGTCCACTGGATTAAAACATAAGTTTAATGCTCATGGTGAGTAAATATATTTAAGAATTGAAACGCTTCTTAAATATTGTGGCTCTCAAACATCTCTCTTGCAGCTCTCAAACACCTGAAGTTTATCATATGTGGCTCTTACAGCAAGTTTGGCCACCCCTGCTATATATGTTCGTTTTGGTTTAAGAGGATAGAATATGCTAGTGGTGATGGAAGGAAAAAGATTGATAGATGGAGGATGCAAAGAAGCCCTCCTTCCCCCACTGACCCAGTGCCAATCTTCTACTTCTGCAGCCTTTTTAAAGGCATGTAGGCCAGGTGCCATCACAATGTCCTGTGGCAAGGAGTTCCACAGTTTAATTGTGTGCTGGGTAAATAAATAATTATGTGCTAGGTAAAGAAAGCCCTTCAAAATAGTTATGTAGTTATGTAATGTGTATAATACATATACTCTATAATACACTGTTGTGAGAGCAGAGTATGGACATTTCACTAGGTAGTGTATGTATATATGAGATACTGGAAGGATAGTAGCAAACGTCTGCATGAAGGCAGCTCTGAGATGCAAGAAAATGGAGTTACTATGTGTTTAGCCACAGAACAACTAACAAGACCAGTGCCATTCAGTGGTCTTTAAAATCTTTCACAGCCCAATCCTAACTGGGCTTTATGACAGCAGAACAGCGGTTCCGCTGTTGTAAATGATCATACAGTGGCACATGCAGCACACTGCAGGCGGCCATGCTGGAACTGATGCTGCAAATGGCGGTAGTGTCAGAGGCCCACTGCCAGTTATCAGTGGTAGTGCAGGTAAGCTGGCATGGTGGACGAGGAACAAGGGAGTGTCTGGGTGGGGTGCACGGGAGGCAGAAGAGGAGAGGGGAGGTGGAACCTGGAGTCACCGACATGCACCAGGATCCTATCCGCATTCCCTTTCCCTCTCCTTTACTCTCCTCAGATGTGTGCCAGTAAAATGGCTGGCGCAGATCAGACAAGATCCTAGAAGGGCCTCTGGGACTGCCCCCTCTGTTGGCGCGGCTGTATCGGCTTTTTTTTTTTAGTTTTAATAAATGTGTTATTTCTGAGGTGTGGTGCAGTTGTAGGACCACTAAATACTTAAACAGAGTCTACAAGCTGAAGAAATGTTGCTCATTTTCTGATTTTTGTGCTTGTTGTGTTTCTTTGCAGTTTCTTTGCAGTCTCTGATCAAGACCTGCTCCAAAGAAGTGGTAAGGCTTTTGATTGCTTCTGAATTGTTGGTTTTGTTAGCGCTGTATAATGCTTTGGTTACAATATATGGTACTCTAAGAAAGTTAGGATTCCTAAGTCTCCCTAAAACCACAGCTAACTTGTCCCATTGATTTCAATGATGCTTCGCCATGACCAGCTTCCTTAGTATACAACCCAATTTCTTTTAAAAACCATGGGAGCTCTGATCTGTATGAGAATCTGGTCAGGTAAAGAGGGTATATTTGGCTTTGCATTGTTGCATTTCTCCCACAAGATTTTTTTTTTTTTTTGCAATACACAGACAAATACTACCTCATTATGCACCTGAATACCAAACATCTATGTGAAAAGTTGTGGTTGAACATATATGCATTTCTATGCTCCCTTTGCAACATCTCCTCCTCTGGAAAAAAGAATAGCAAGGAAAGGTCCCCCCCCCCACATTTTTATGCCACCTTTCCTCTAAGGAGGCTCAGAGTGGTGTACATAGCTCCTCCTCCTCCTCCTCACAACCCTGTGAGGTAGATGAGGCTGGCTGAGAGAGAGTGACTGGCCCAAGGCCACCCAGGAAGCTTCATGGTTGAGCAGGGATTTGAACCTGGATCTTCCAGGTCTAAGTCCAACTCCTGAACCACTACACCATCCTGACTCTAGGCATTATTTTAGCTTCACATATATGGAACCCAGAGAATATTCTTCTCACAATCCTCACTTGAAACATCAGGGATATTTTGTGCTATGAGACAGTTTCCTGAAATTTCCAGCAGAGGTGTTGGGACAGAGATGAATAGTGGGGTTTTTATTCTTCTCCCCCTCCCCAAACAATCAAGCCAAGAAGGGGAGCGAAGCCACCTGTTCACCCAAGTGTTACACTAACTCAGGTGTTATAGTAATGCTTTCCAGGTGTTACTGGAAACACGGGAGCTTCTCTTGCCACTCTTCAGTGGCTGTTGTATCCCAGCAGACCCTCCCTTTCCCCTCCCATTGGGTAGGATGAGGAGTACCTGGAAGGAAGCATAGATAGGTAAAGGAGATGCGTCGTAATCCCCCCAGAATAATGAGGGATGACAATCATGGCATTCCAGGCAGTGGATAGGATGTGTACGCTTATGGTGTACTTGCCCTTCAAACTCTCAAAGAGAAGCTGGCAGACAAAATATTGTCCAAAACCTCCCTGTTGATAGGGATGTTAATCTACCCCATATGCAAATGCCAATTGCACTGCCCCAAGTGTATTTTTAGTCACAGAAAATAGATGCTAAAATAGATGCTAAAAGGCTATAACTTTGGATGTGTTGTGTAACAATATGCTGGTGACAATGTCTTCAAATGACAAAGCTGCAGAACCACTTACTTGCAAGTTTTTGCAAGAGATATTCCTCTGGGGTGGCAAAGTTCTCCACAAGTGATGTTGCAGGAGTTAATAAGAAACGTTTCTTATCCTTTTTCAAAGCTTCTTCAGCTTGCAGATAACAAGGCTTTATATGTATATTGCTTCTTCTGTAGGCCGACGATACGATGGCAGCGTGAAGCCAAAAGTTAACTTACAAGTGGGAATTACACAGGTATGGAAACTGGATTGTAAGTTCTTCCGCCATGTACATAACAATGTTTTCATTCCAAATACTATAGGATAATTATTACACACATTATTTTCAGTGTAAGATACTGTTTCTGCATTCTGTATCTGTTCTATGGTGTGAATCCTTCTTGATGCTCAGTGACGCCAATCAAGAAGTCATGCTCTGAGTCCTGAATATCTGTCTGTTCAACATCTTTCAAGATCTGTCTAAACTAATCCAGCTTTTACTCTGGGTAAATTGCTAGCGACTGCAAAGGCAGTGCCATGTGATCAAGACGTGTAAGCTTTTCCTTTATGATATTTTTATCTCATCCTTTCTCCAAGGAGCTCAGGGAGACATGCATGGTTCCCTTTCCCCTTTGTTTCATCTTCCTTGTGAGGTTAGACCTGAAAGATGGCCACTGTCCGAAGGTCACCAAGTGAGCTTCAAGGCAGGCTCTGTCTGTCTGACTGTCTGTCTGAATCCGGGTCCCCTTAGTCCTAGTCCAATACCCTTTAATCCACTACACCACATGTGCTTTCAATGCTTACAAGCATTGGTACAGAACACATAACTGGGGCATAACCCTTTGATTGTGAGAACTTCACTTGGATAGTGAACATTGCTTAATACCTAAAAATATAATGTTTTAAGTGAACCTATGTGTACCGTACTATGTCCTACATCAGTGGTTTAGGAACTTTTAACAGAGAATACTTGTTTTGTCAGAACTTACCTGTTCATCCCATTGACCTTTTGTTTTCCCTAACCTTTGCCCTCCAAGTCCTTTGTGTTGTATTTCCTCTGTTACACTCAGCTGACAACCTGGCATCTCATCTCCAAGCCTGCCACAAACTCATTGATGGCTCCCAGGCCATGATTTGAGAATTTCTTCCCCAAGTGGACAAAAATGTAGTTTGGCTTGGATCTTGACAACATTTTCTCACCCTTCTACATCAGAATGTAACTACCGTGATTTGGAACAATCCCACACAACCTCTGTGCTAACCCTATCCCACACAACCTCCTTTTTTGAATTCCTGATGTGGCTTGCTACGTGTTGACAAGATGTCATAATACCTAGCATTTTATAGCCCTTTCTGAGTGTACAAAGTGCTTCACATGTATGATCTCGACTCGAGGTAATCCTTACAACATCCCTGTGAGGTCAGTAAGTATCATCATCCCCATATTGCAGCTGGGGAGCTGAGGCTGAGAGGGAGTGGCTTGCCTAAGGCCACCTAGTGAGTCTGCATGGGGGAAATCTGGATTCGTAGCTGACTTGCGTAGCCACTGTGCTACGCCAGCTCTCAATACTTAAGTGAAATATAGAACACTTAAATGACACTATCTGTCTATACCAGCAATTTGATAAGTGTGTGAGATGTAGGATGCAAAATGTAGCTTTATGTACATTATTGACTGGATTAAAATCCATTCTAATTAACCCTTATGCAAGCCAATTGCAGTCACTATCCTATACATTAAAAATTCCCATTGCATTTAAATTATTCAGATATTTTTTTTCCAAGAAGCTCTTTAGATAATGCCAAAGAATGGTCTGCGGGCCCCTGGTATAGTTCCATCTATGAAGTCTGCTAGAATTGGGATGGGACACCCCTTTGAGAGACAATGGAGGGGTTTTTTTCATTTAAAAATAGCACTTTGGGAGGGTGAAGTGCTGAGGCCCCCCTACTCCACAGCATGGTTTCACCTGCGTTTGCACTTAGTATTTATAGTTACAGCTAACAGCCCACCACCAGGTCTCATTGCTCTCTAAACAAATGTATACTTGTACTCTTGTAGTCTTAGCTTCACATTGACTCTTGTATGGTGTATGGAAGTGGTATGCAAATACTAACTTTTAGTGTGTTCCACAAACCATATAAGGAGAAGTCACTTATATGCTGAAGTAACTGGGATTAAGCTTGCTTTACATATTCAAATATAAATGGTTTTCTGCCATTACTAGTCATTGTTCTGTTGGAAAAAAAATAACTGTCATCCATCTTTTATTTGGTTATTATTCAGGTTGTGAATTACAATGTAAGCAGCAAAGAGAATTCAGAGAGAGAGTCTGTCATTCACAGCCACTACAACCCTCTTAATATCACAGTCAACGGAAGTCCTTGTATTCTTTTCTGGGCCAGAAGGATCATGATTAAGTTTCAGAATCACACTCAGCTGGACCTAACAGACAAGACATTTGGTGTTCATGCCACTGTGGATGTTGCTGATTCAAATTGCAGCGAAGAAAATGCAATGTAAGCTGATGTCCTACTGTGGGAGTGGCTAAAGTCTGGTATGCAAATGTAGAGAAATTTGTACTGTAATAAGCTTGGGGTGGTGAAGCCTTTGACCCAGATCGACTGAGGTGTTTTGATGGCTTGGAATGTTCACAAGTGAATGTTTGCTCAGGGAACAAAGTTGCCACACTGTTTACCATCTAGTTTCTGCGTGAAAAGAAAGGTTGTCAATTTAACTGAGATGCACTCTTTACACAGCCTGAGAGTGGAAAATGGATTTGTTGGGCAGGTTGAGAATGGAGAGGAGGTCCTGAGAGGCAGGGGAGCTAAAGAGCAGGGATCTTGGAGACAAGGGTTCTGCAGGAAGGGTTCAGAGTATGCAATGGAGTGAGGAAACGGAGGGAGAGAAGGAGGTATATGAGGAGATAGTGAGCTGAAGCATGACAGGACTAATGAGAGACCCAGCTGTGAGGGAACCTGATAGCTCTCAGGGTCAGGAGTGACGATGTGGCTATGGGAGGTTAGTGGGAGGCTGGCCAAGAAACAGGATGGCTAAAGACCTGAGAAAACAGTCGATGGTGAAGGCATGGAGCCAAGAATAAAGTGGGTCACATAGTGCTTAAGGACAGGAGGGTTGTACATTATTATTGGCACAGGACGGCAGTGGACAGACTGAGCCACAGGGTGGCTAGATGATGAGCTAGAATCTAGACTCTGTCAGGGCTGCTGACTTAAGTTTAAGAGTTGTGTAGAAGGGGATTTTTTTTGTCAGTTGTAGCTTCTACAGTCACTACAGCATTGTGGCCTGGCAATGCTAAGGAAAAACAAAGAACACAAAGCACTCTGGGACATGTGGTGCTGAATTGAACATGTTGATTTGAACTAACCAGCCAATTCCTAAGGTGCAAGCTTGCAGTGAAACTGCAAATTTGAATGCCAAAATGAGAAATCGTGCACCTCAAAACCTAAAACAAATAGTCGAATAAAATAATTCAAACTGTGGTATGAGTTAAATACGATTTCAAATTTTCATGGCCAGCAATAATCTTCGACTGCTTACAAATTACAGGATAAAAAGCCATGGCATAAAACCAAACAGTTTAAAACACGGTATAAAATGTGTTTAAAAACACATTAAAACCAGTTTAAAAACTAACAGTTTAAAAGCAACGTTTCGTCCAGATTCTTGGTTTTAGTTTTGTATGAGTTTTGGTTTTGTAGTGTGGTTTTGTGAGGAAAATTCTGCTTCACCCTGCCTTTATACTTATTTTGTTTTGCCTACAAATTTGAGCTTTGGAAGTTCAGTGAAATATATTTCTAGTGTATTTTCATTACTAATGAAAATGAGTAATTTTTAAATTAGTTTTCTACTTAGAATGAGTAATTTTGATTTATTCTATAATTAGTAATTTGACTAGGCGTGACTCCATAGCACACGAGCAAACTTCCCTTTGTGGTCCTTCCCTAGGCACAGCTGCCAATACCCTTCCACAGCAAGCATCACTAGCGTCACTACAGGGGGGGCGGAGCTGTAAGTGCTGCTGAAATCCGAGCCTCCCTTACACAGACGAACGAAGCGGCCCCGCCCCCTCACCCTCGCAACCTTTCAGAGAAGCGAAAGCAACAGGCAGGAGACTCCCTGCCTGTTGTTTTCGCTTCCCTGAACGGCTGCGAGGGTGAGGGCTGCTTCGTTCGTCTGTGTAAGGGAGGCTCGGATTTCAGCAGCACTTACAGCTCCGCCCCCCCTGTATTGACGCCGCAAGCATTCATGCACAAGTGGAACTCTGCTCTGTTACATGCCCATGTCAGACATGTGCCTGTGCTCCAGGCCACAGCGTACAACCTAGGTGTAAGACCTGTATGGTGGGGATCTGAACCAGCTCAGAGATTTCCAGGCAAGAGTTGGAGGCCATAAGTAGTGTGTGAGGGTTGGGGTGGGTTGGGCCACCTACCATGACACTTTTGTTGAGTGACGTGATGAGAGGCAGGGGAGAGGAATAGTTTTGTCCCATATACATGTGTTTTCCACATCTACTCACATTTATTACTTGTGCAGTGTTTGGCTTACCAGATCGCCGCCGGGACGGGAGTAGTCTACCCTTAAGGGGGCGTGGCGGGCCAGAACGCGATGCGTTCTGGCCCCCCACGCCCCGCCCCCTTAAGGGTAGACTGCTCCCATCCCGGCGGCGATGTGGTAAGCCAATGCAGTGTGGATGTGGTGCTTGCACAGTGAACTCCAGTGATCATGGGGGTCCAAAGTGGGATATAAATCTAATAAATAAATACAAAACTGGATTGTGGCTTTCAGCTTGCTGAAGGCCACTACGTGGCCTGGTCTTTCCTTCTCACCTCCCCTATACTCACTAATAGTAGTAAACTGATGGTTCTGGCCTACTTGAGGACACTGTCTCTTTAAGAGGGTTGTGTTTAGTGCAATTGATGTTGGGATTCAGGTGATACACACATACAGTATATCTTACCCTATATTTGAGTGGGTAGGATTATGTCCATTATTATTACTTCATTTTGAATGGCATGCATTGCTGACTGTTGGGTTGAGATGTCAATATATCTTCAGCAAGTGTAGCCTAGCTCTCTATATCTTCCTCCTAAGAATGAAAAGGATGTGGTGAAATTAATCGGAATAATGTGTGTCACCCACCCAGGCCAGGAGTCAGTTTAAGAACATGAGTGGTCACTTTATTATCTTCCAGCCCACTTCTGTCGCTCTAATTGGAAATCTCTTTCCAACACAGCTCTCTGGAGGCTCAGGATAAAGCTTTGCTCTGTCTTATGATTCTATCAGACTCTGGGGATAGAGTCTGGGCCTCTGAAACCTTTTCGAACCCCATTGAAGGCTAGCTGGAATTATTTTCCATTGACTGCAAGGGAACACATTTCAGAGTCTTAAATAATGAGCTATGTAACTATATTCGATAACTTAACGGAATGACCGTAGATATAGCTGCATTTCCTCTTTTTATGTTCCTAATGTATAGTGTGGCCTTGTGTTTGTTTTTGCCATAGGCTATCACTTAATTTTGGTGACATTGACAATTTGAAGGGATTTGTTATCAGGTAAGTTTTCAAATACGGTACCATTTTTGGGATCAGCCAAATGTATTGGGTAGCATCCGCAGGGCTGCTGGCGCAATTTGTGCTCATGCAAGCTATCTTCCCTGAGCCCTCCTCCCTACTGAAGCTCCTCAATCCCTCCCAAAAGCAATTGGTGAGGGTTGGGGGGCCTTTAGTGAGGGGAGGGGATGCAGCAGGGGAATCTGCAGTGGGAGGGAGGGAGGGAAGAATACCTGAGGTTGAGGCCATGACTGAGGAAGTGATAAGGATGACTTTTGGGTTTGATAGGAAAATCCCATCCAAAGATAAAATTAATTGTTAAGTGTCCATGGTAAATAGCAATGGAACGTAGAGGGAGAGAGATTGTATTACTTTTCTTTTTCTGCCTTATTTTTTCACAGATTCATACTGACAAATAGTTATTACAAGCTGTCCATTCAAAATTGGTTTACCTTGCATCAGATCCAGCTCATTTACAACCATTCTGTACAAGCGACATTCAATGCAACCCGAATCCATGCTCCAGCAAGTTACTCCTATCACTGTGAACATGTTAGCAACTTGCAGAGGTATGATGCGCTCCTGATGCCCAGCTCCACAAATGATGCAGCCAGGCTCTGGGAAATCACTTTTATTGATTTTCAGGTAATATGGGGGGAAAGCTTAATCCTGTAAGCCGCCTTGTTTGCCCTGTCGGGAGAAAGGCGGGGTATAAATTCTTTAAATAAATAAAAAGCCAAACTGGTTGAATTTAGGCTGCAATCCTATACTGCACACACTTACCGGGGAGTAAGTGCCATTGAAATCAATGGGACTTACTTCTGAGTAGATATTGTATAGGCATGTACTGTTCATGCTGTCTATCTAGTCCAGTCCATCTGGTCCAGCTCTTTATATCTTCCCCCTGAGAATGAAAAGGATGTGATGAAATTAATCAGAATAATGTGTGTTATCCAGGCCAGGAGTCAGTTTAAGAACATGAGTGGTCACTTTATTATCTTTCAGCCCCCTACTGTCAGCCCTAATTGGAAATCTCTTTCCAACACATCTCTCCAGAGGCTCAGGATGAAGTCTTGCCCTATCTTATGATTTCCTAATTGGAAATAACATGTGTGTGTGTGGGGGTATCAAGGAGCTTAATTACCTCCTAAAAGGGAATTGCAGGAATAAATCAAGAAGTAGGATTTGAACAGAAAAGAAGGTAGATGTTGTCAAGCTTCTTGTCATGTGACATACTTTTCTTCAGGGTAAACTTCAAGAGTGGCTTGGGAAGACTTTGCTTTCAGCTGTGTATGTTTTGCCCCCCCTCCCCCCCACCAGCCTACATGATGTAGCACTGCAGTGGCAGTGGAGCATGTGCTGCATCCTCTGTGTGTGTGTGTGTGTGTGTGTGTGTGTGTGTGTGAGAGAGAGAGAGAGAGAGAGAGAGAGAGCATACTGCCCAGGAGAGGGAAGTAAAAGTGGAAAGCCAATGTGTCTCCACTGATAGCCAATGGGTCTCCTTGGACCTATGCCAGCTATTTAGCTGGACTAAGTCCAAGGAACCTCAGGGGGGCATGATGGGCTGAGAAAAGGATGATAGGATCTTGGTGTGTGCGACTACCACCAAGATCCACCCCCTCCTGCCCTCAAACTGCCCCCTGCATGCCTAGCTCCCTTCCCTGATCCTCCCCAGAACCTAACCCCCCACCTTACCTGCTCCAGTGTGACCTGGTGAGCTGTTGGGGCATGTGTGGGGCCTCTGTCCATTTGTGCCGATGGTCTTGCAGCGCACGACAGTGGCACACCTTTTGTGACGCTACACCAGGACTTACGGTGGCAGATTGTGAGATCTGCCACTGTAAGTCCAAGATTGAACTGGGCTGCCCATTGATGGCTCTTGTTCAGCTTGGTGTATGAGACAAGAAGACTGTTGCAGCTGATATGAGTGTCAGTAACTTCCCAAAAATCCTTATGCAGGACTGTGCTCTGCATCCCTAAATCATGGCCAATCATCTTCAAACTTAGTTCTCCTGTGGGGTGGAGTGAGAGCAAATAGGGGGATTCAGAAACCACTTAAGTAGTTGCCTTTAACCTGGCTTGTAGCACACCCCTACACATTTTTACTCAGAAATAAGTCATACTCCATTTAATGGGGCTTTACTTCCCAGGAAGTGTGCAAAGATTTGCAGCCTTAGTATTGAATTAGGCATTTTTGTAAATGTTTGCTTGACAGCGAAAGCATGAGTTGTGCCTCTAGTTTCCTTCCTCTTGCTGTAATGTCCAGGTCAGAAGATGCATGACATGGCTACCACTCCCTCCACATTATTGACTGCTTCTGAGTGCTGATGGGGATGAATAGGGAAATACGTGACATGGTGACATCATGACACACATTTCCCTAACTCAGGGCTACAGTGAAAGGAGGAATAGCTAGAGACATGGCTTCTGTGCCTTGGTTTATGTGATTAGAGGGTTGTTCCCTGAAAGTTTCATCCTCCACGGTTCAGTGACAAGATCACCCTTGGATCAGTTGCTGAGGTCTGCTAAGGACAGGGTATAATGCCTGTTACTGACCCTTATCATCTTATGATGAGGATCAGGGGCAAGGCTAACTGCTCCGTCCTGAAGAGACCATTTCACAAAGAAGAAATTGCCAGCTGGCAGCAAGCAATTCTCATCTGTTTGAAGCTGCAGTTGGCATTTGCATGTGTGATTCACAGTAGGCGTGAGTTCTCTCCGGAAGCTTTTTTTCTTATTTACGTTGGTGGATGCTGGAGTCTCAGTATCTGAACATATAAAGCTGCCTTCTACTGGTTTGGTCTATGGACCATTGGTCTGGTCTACAGAGGTCAGGTTTGTCTACACAGATTGGCAGCAGGTCTTCAGGGGGTTCATAGAGGGGCCTTCCCCAGCATTATCTGGAGATGCCAGGGACTGAGCCTGGGACCTTCTATGAGCAGAGCGCGGGATCCATCATGGAGCTATATTCCTTCCTTTTCTATTATCTGCTTATGATCATAGATCACAAGGGAATTTTACCTGCTGAAAAAGGTCAGGTCATCAGATACTTCCTTTTTATTCCCTATCAGGTATTCCTATAGTTTTTACTAAAAAAGTCTAACTGAACATTCTTAAGGGAGAATATATTCCAAATTCTAAGGCTACAACCCTATACTGTACACACTTTCCTATATACTCTTTCCTGGGAGAAAGCCCTGTTGAACACAATGAGACTTCTGGGGCTGGCTAATATACCTCCATTTTAGATGGAAGAGCAATCTCACCACTCACTGGTGCATTCCCTCCTGTTCAGGTTAACTGGCATGGTAGCCCTCAGTTAACAGGGTCATCCTCATCTGCCCTAATGGGGCAGGCCCTTCTAGGCCAGGCCCTGTGATTGCCTCCTTACAGTACTGCTCCCATATCTGCTGGGGATATGTTCCAGGCCCCTCCGTGGATACTTGAAACCGTGGATAAGAGCGAACACCCCCTCCATGGTTTCCTGAGGGGCCCCCGCCCTGCCTCCCCTGCGGGCAGGTGTGCATGCCCCCCCACTCTTATTTTTCTTTCAGCAAGCTTTGTTTCTTCCTTAAAACAAACAGAGAAGCAGCCTCCATTGCAGGCAAGTAGAACGAGAAGGTTTCTGTTAACCTTGCAGAGCCTCTCTAGGACTTAGTCTCATTCTACTTGCCTGCAATAAGCAGCCAGAGGCTGCTTCTCCTGTTTGTTTAAGGAAGAAACAAAGCTCACTGGGAAAAAAGTAAAAGCCTGGGGGGGGGGTCCCAGCAATCCGTGGATAACTGAAACCGTGGATAGCGAATCAGGTGGATATGGGGGCCCACCTGTATATTAATCTACAAACCCCCATGTCCCAAGCTCTCTTACTTGGCAGCTTTAGTTGCTGGGCCTGGTTGTGGGGGCTGTCTCTCTTCCCACTCGCTTTCCGTCCCCTCTTACTTTACTGCTACAATGGAAGATGTGATGGAGGGGCTCAGAGAGTTAGGGAGATCTCAGTGTCTCAATCTTTATCCATCGTCTCCTTATCCAGGAAAGTAGAGCACTGCTGGGGCAGCATGCCTGGCAATCTGGGAAATGAATTTTCTCAAGGCTACTAGATCAATATCAGGCTTCCTGGGAAAATTTTTATTTCCCAGGGTACCTGGTGTGCTGCCCAAACAACTTCTCACACACTAATGAGAAGAGGAGGAAGGAGAGAGGAACAGATTCCCTCTCTGCTCTTGCCAATGCTATTGCAGCAGCTGCTACAGTAACACGAAGTAGAGTGGGAGTGGGAGGGAGTAACTTTTCTCTGACTCAGATTAAAATCCAAATGTAAGAATTTAAGTCCATAATAATTTGTAACGAAGCAGGCATTATGGGTTTTCTAGCCATGTTTATTATTTGAGAAATCTTTATTTCTTCTACCAACGTTTCATCCCACACGAGGGACCTTGTCAAGGTAATTCAGCATAACATAATTCATATGCTAAATTATCTTGACAAGGTCCCTCGTGTGGGATGAAACGTTGGTAGGAGAAATAAAGATTTCTCAAATAATAAACATGGCTAGAAAACCCATAATGCCTGCTTTGTTACAAATTGTACCAAGCCATGAAAGTTTCCATAATAATTGTCCATTTATTGAAGGCAAACATTCTAAGCTGCCAGAATTTATACTCGGATACTGGCATGCATGAACTTTGCTAGCATCTTAATTAGAAGCTGTTTTTAACAGCTAGCATCAATCCATTCTTCAAACCCATGTATCAAAATTTCTGTCCAAACATATCAACTCATGGGTTCCCTTGGCAGTGATCATTGTAGCACAGCTACCTAAAAAGCCAGGATCATACTGACATCTGTGTCATATACAACAATTGTTGTTACAAAAACCTTAGGCTGGAGAGGGAGGATGCTTTAAAAAAAAAATTACACCATTTTATTCTCTTCACAGATTCAGGGATTTAACGTTGAAGACGGACAATTTGCTTATGCGAAAGACTGTGCATCCTTATTCCCACCAGCAATTCTGATGGGTCTGGTTATGTCTCTGATTTTGCTTCTTGTCCTGGCCTACGCTCTTCACATGTTGATACACTTGAAATCCCTTGACAGGCATTATGAATGCAAAGCGTCTCCTGCTTATTTCCCACAGATGAAAGACATTGACACAGCAGATGAAAAAGAACCCCTGCGAAACAATGGCAATGAAGCCTATGAACTTAGAAGCCAACAGTATTCTAAAATCTATATTTAGCAGTGTCTCTGTTTTCCATCTGCGGCAAGGAGAGTCACGCCGGCCACATGACCACGGAGGCGTCTTCGGACAACGCTGGCTCTTCGGCTTTGAAATGGGGATGAGCACCACACCCTAGAGTCGGACACGACTGGACTTAATTGTCAGGGGTCACCTTTACCTTACCCTGTTTTCCATAGTTAGGGAACAAACTGCTTCTGAGGAAACTTGGTGTTCTGTGGGCTCACTTTAGAATTTTGAGCATCTCAACTTTGTCATAAATAAAAAAAGATTTCTAGTCCTCATGACTGTGGAGAGACGTGCAGAAGTATTGCAGCAGTGTGTACTAATTTCTGTGAAACTCAAAAGTGATTGCACCGTTATATCATGTTTCCAACATCAAAGTCGAGTGCATGTTTTTGAACGTGATTGCCTCGTGGTCAGGAATGTTTGAGATTAATAATATTGAGCTAACGCAGTTGGCTAGAACACTCAGTTGGCAAGACAGGCCTTGCCACACAGTTGAAACCTGCCAAGACTTTCCCCCCAAAAATAAAATGCCGCAACCAAAGATGCACAGCAAGAGTGAAATCTAAGTCAAATTCTCTCAAACGTTACCTAATGAAGACTGTGCTCTCCTTGCCATGACACTGGAGGATTCTGAACCAGAGATGTATGTGAAGCTTAATTGATCTATGCTGTTCGCAGAGGTTCATAAAAGGCTGCTGGAATGCCATCAATCTTTGGAGCACTCAAACTAGCCTCCCCTGTTCTGCAACATCTATGACTCTAATCTTGGTGTTACAAAAATACCAACTATCCTTCATTTAATTGTTAATCTGCTACCAAACATTGACCTATGACCTTCCCTCTCATGGTGCCCCTTTGCATCACAGAAATGCAACATGATGTCTCTTCTCTAGGCCAGCAACTGGGGTACTCCTTTTAAAGACATTGCACAAGTTGTGTCAGTTACATATCAATCTGTTGTGCGAATTTGCTGTGGCTCTCCATCTTGTGGTGCTTTTCCAAGGGCGACCTCAGCCCTGAACCAATTTCTTACTTCTCTTGTTAGTGAAGTTATCAGTATTTTCTTTCTGATGTTCTGTTCTTCTAATAGTTAGCTAAATGTTTTCTACTAAATGACTTCTCTGATGAATGATCAAAGGATATCAGACTGCTGGCATTAATTTCAAAATGTGTCACTGAATATGAGGTACAAGAGAGATATCTCGGTGGGAAGGAAGAAAATAATGTCGCAAAGATTGCCTCTGATATAGCAGAAGTAAAGCCCTTGTTTTCACAAGTAATTTATAACCTTTGCAAATCACATTTGATAATGAAGCTTTAGAAAAAAAAAACCTGAATAAACATCCCTTCAAAGGCTTCAGCAAGACGCCCCCTTTCCAGTGCAACTGTATAAACAAAGTATACGGTGAAAAAGCCTTTCTTAACACACAGAGACTGCAGTACAAATTTGTCAAATTAACTCGTTTTAGGCATATCGTCACAGTTTATTTTGAGGGCATAATCTGGATGTCTTTGATGCAGTTTTTTTCCCCTTTGGAGCAAAATGTACTCCTGTAGTCTTGCCTAGGGTGCCTGTAGTATTGGTCCTGTTCTTATTGTTATTCCTCAAGTGTAGCTGTAGCAGTCAAAAGGGTTGAGATTGGGATCCCAAGAGCTAATTTAGGTGCATCCAAGAGGTGATGGAAAATTCCCAGTGGATTTTTTTTTTTAAAAAAACTTCATTCTTTAGAACAGAAGAGCCAGGGTTGGCCCATCCACGAGGCCAACTGAGGTGGCCGCCTCAGGCAGCAGACTGGCAGGGGGTGCCTGCTTCCATCCAGTTGCACACCTCCACTGAACCTCCTACTCCCACTTTCTGGATTGGAAAAGGAAGATGGGGACAAAACAGAAGTGTGGAGGAGAGGAGAGTGGTGGGCTGGTGTGTTGGAGGAGAAGAAGCTGGCACATCACCAGGTAAGGGGGGCAGCATTTGGCATGCTGCTTCAGGAGCCAGGAGGTCTTGGCCCAGCCCTGAGAAGACCCCCTCATGTCATACCACAAATTGCTTTTGGAACTCCCCTCACTTCCAAACATGAATTGCCACGTAGCTTAGAGGGTTCTTAGCATTCGCTACATGTTTCGGGGCCTGAAAGACTTGTTAGTTATCAAATGTTGTGCCCAATAGGCAGCACCTTGCGTTTTTAGATGTATGAACCGAGGAATATATGCACACATAGATTGACAACAACAGTCTTCGCGCCCATCCACATGGGAGCTGTTTTCCTCTGTGGTACAGTCCAACATGGCTGAAGTACCTGTCCCTAAGGTACATGCAACAGTATAGGTGAGGGCAATCACATTGGGCTTCTCTACCTGATGGTTGCCTGCCCTCCCTGGTGATTGAGTGGGAAAGATCCACCCATTTGGCCCCATTTATGTGGTTGTGATATTTATGCACATACTGCAGTTATAGGATTGCGCCATGGGAAGTGGCTCTCACCTGGTTCTGTGTATTTATTTTTCTGTCTCATCTGGCTCTGTATTTATTTCTCTCATCTGGCTTTGTGTATTTATTTATTTGGAGGATGGAGAGAGAATGGAAATAACCTACAGTATACTTAATCTGCTGGGTAGATTGGGGTATGCTGGCCTTCTGTGAATTGAGGCCGGTCTGCATGGCTTTTGGTTGAGGGGAAAAATGGGAAAACTCAACCAAAAAGAGATGCCCCTCCTTGGCAGGCAGGAAAGGCAGCTCCTGCAACGACATGGGCAACAACTGTGACTTGGAGGCCTTCGAAGCGGGGAAAATCCTCCCTGAAACGGACAGAGTGGGAGTCTTGGAGGGAGAGACTACCAAAACATGGATGCTCTCGGTGTGGAAGGAAACGAAAACACCACAGGTCTGCTTCCCAAGCAGGTAGGCTTACCAGATCTCCAACCGGTACAAAGTGCTAGACCTTTAGGAGAAGGAATGTGGGCAGGTGTAGCTTGTTAAACCCTTAGAGCACAATCCTAGGCATGTCTACTCAGAAGCAAGCCCCACTGAACACAATGGGGCTTGCTTCTGAGTAGACATGCCTAGGTTTGTGCTCTAAGGGTTTAACAAGCTACACCTGCCCACATTCCTTCTCCTAAAGGTCTAGCACTTTGTCCAGGTTGGAGATCTGGTAAGCCTACAAGCAGGGGTACTTATCGGGATTGGATCAAAGGATACAAATACATTCCTGGATAAATAATGGTATCTGGAACACCTCCTGGGTATAAAACCAGGAGTTTCCTGGGCTTGATTGAGTTAAGGTGTGTCCTTCCAAGGCATAAAGTCTTGATTGTACTCTGATTGAGGAGGGTCCTGAAGGCGGGGTCAAAGGCGTGGCAGGTTGCGTGCCTTATGAATGTGTCAAGCCTGTAGACACTCCACAAGATGATTGGAGAAAACTATACTTGGACACATAAAAACACACACATTTATCTCTGTATGATCATTCGTGCTATGTGAACAGAATAGTACACTGTACTGGAAGAAGATACTGAATAATCACAATAACCGTGAATAAAGAGCTTATCTTGCCTTCAGCCATGGGGAGATGGAGGGGTCCTATATGTGCTCAGCAAACAAAATCTTTATGGATCTTCATTTGTGAAAAGGAGCAACTAACTATCATATGCACATCTCTCTGAAACTCATGCTTCACACACATTTTGCGTGAAACTGCCAACAGCAGTGAAAATATAGTTATGAATACTGAGTTTGATATCGGAGAGATAATGTGGCATCTCATTTGAGGAAATGAGAATGAACCATTTATGGCCAATTTCCACTTTAATAGATGTAACTTGGTGGGTGAGGGGCAAATGTGTTCCACTTCAAATCTGCTTAGTGCATTATGTAATGTGGCTATATGGGAATTTATGTGGAAATAATTAGAATACAATGTCTGAGTTATTTATATGGCATGACAGATGTGCATAGCTGCACGTGGTTGGTGGGCTGCTGGAGAGGCAAGTTCAGGAAACACTCTCACAATTCTACCCCAAAGCATAAACCCAAATGCAGGTGGATAGAATAATAATGAATGAAACCCACTGTGGCTCATTCTCAAAGAGTTTTGCTTATAATGCATGACAGCCCCCTAGTGGCCATTTTAAATCATTGTCACTCAGTGTTATTGAGCCAGCAGCAAAACCTGTTACAAACCAATGAGCTCGTTTTTGAGTTTCACAGAATGCTTCAAGTTGGGTGCTGCTAAACAAAAGAAAAGGAAAGGGCAGGGGCAGAAAAAGATGTTACTATCAGAGAGTTGTTTGCAAGTTTTTTTTTAAAAAATGATTTAATAGATTTCTCAAATAATTATTTGTACAGTGAAGACATGAGTCAAGCAGTCATGGTATGGTGAGGAAGCATTATTCCAAGTCTTCACTCCCTCCAAGAAGCAGAGCATGTTAGTCATCAACTATAGATTCATAATAGTTGTTTTCCTGACAATACCATTGAAAGCAAAACATTGCCATAGTGGGTTTTTTTTTGTACATTACTTCACATGAGACAAAAGTGCATCACATACATCATCTTATTTTAATACAGCCCCCCCCCCCGGTGCTATCCATGGATTCACTTATCTACGGATAGAGGGGAGCCCCCGCGCCCATTACCTTAATTAAAGTTCCAGCGCTGGTGCGAAGCCAGCACATCTCTTCCTTTAAACAAATGACGAATCGGCTGGGCTCCTTACACCGAGCAGGCAAGCAGGTGGACTTAGGAAGAGATGGGCCATAATAATTAATATATGCTGAAGGGATACCAAGCAGCATAGCAGGTTTCAGGTTTGACCAAGTCTCTGGAGCAGCGTCTGATGGGTCAGGTACCTACTAGTGCTGTGCTGTGCTGTGCTGTGTGATCTTCTGACATGCAGCAACCAAGCAATGCACAATGGGTTCTTTGTGAAGAATTCCCTTATAAGCACCTACCACTTCTGCTTCCGATTAATGGCGTGGTGAGTAATTCTAGAGCTACCTGAGAAAAATTGTAACCAAAAGCCTGCCACAATATCACAGCTCCTCCACACGTGCAGGTAGGTCAGTGCCCCTGGTAACATACACACCAACCCAATGGAAAGAATGTGCTGCTTATGTGATGAAGCTGTACAAAGTTAAGATACCAATGATGCAGGAATTTCAAGAATGATCCCCTAACTCTGACAGAGACAGGATGTAAGAGGTTTTTGTTTTGTTTTTAGTTAAGAGGTCCATTGGTTTACTACAGGAATATAATACACCACATCTCAGTTTCTCAAGCTTTTTAACCTCTCAAGAATGCTCCAGGATAATTCTGAGTGTTGTAATAGATTCTCACAGTGTTCTGGATAGAGGCTTGTGGGGGGGGGGGGAGATGTTCCCATGGGTGTCAGGAAAAAGGTTTTCATGTCTAGTCTTGAGACTGACTTGCTTGTTTACTCAGTTGTTAGCTTTTTTCTGAGCAACATGTTTGTGCACCTCTAACCCCTATCCAGTCCCACCCAGTTAATATTTAAGAAATATTTGAATCTTTTATGTGGATCAGCCTAATCATGGGGGCACAATTAAATTGTTCCCTCATACACCCCTCTCATCAAGTTTTAAGATCAGTATGGATCAAGTGTGCATTACAGTATTCATGAATACTAAAGACCAGACCAGGCCAAGATCTTCGGTGACTGAGGCAGCCTACCAAATGCTGTCTTCCTCTTACCTAGCCTCTGCTCCACCTGCTATCTGGATTGGAACAGGAAAATGGGTATACAGTGGAAGAGGAAGTGCAGAGGAAAGAAGAGTGGTGGCCTAGAGTGTCTGAGATGCCTGTAGCCCACCACTCTCTTCTCCTCTACACTTCTGTTCAGTCCCTCTCTTTTCCAGATCAAGGAGTGGGAATAGGAGTAGTGAAGGCAAGTGAACTGATAGACATGGGCACTTTCCACCAATTTGCTGCCTGAGGTGACTCTGTCTCAGTTGGCCTCATGGATGGGCCAGCCCTGGCTAGAGGGATGTGGTAATCATTCTTTCAGATTCTGTTCATTTGATTACTCTGACCTATGGAATGTCATGGAATGACTAATTCAATAACTTAAATAGACAAATTAAATAGCTTAGGGCTAGGCAATATCTTACTGTGTTCCTACTTCAAATATAGAGCCTGACAAATATAAGGGTAGAATTATATGTGAATGCAAATGAGTACTTCTGAAGCAGATTTCTGATTTCTTTTACAAGTAGCATGTGTGTGTGAACGCACATGCATTTCTACATGCATGTGCATGCATGGAATGGCCAACAATTGCACAGGTGGGAGTTGGGGTGCTTGACACTTACCTTGCTGCAGTTTTCAAGCCTGATGGTGCTGTCCCCAATGCTCTATCAATATAGTTTAAAAAAAACTTATCTTGAAAGACAATAGAGGCTTTTAAAAACTATAAATAGTGTGTGGGAACAAGTACCATGAGGCTAGAAACCACAGCCGGGGCTAAGTGCCCCTCCATTCCCTGACCTATTTTTGGGCCGTTTCATTTACCCCCCCCCGGCTCTATTTATAAATAAATATTAAAAATCCAGGGTCAGAAGCATGCATTTGTGTGCATGTGTCACTCTACCCCAAGCAAATGCAAGTCACTTTATTCATTAGAGCAGTTTTCATATCTGACTATGGAAACATAGGTGGGTGATACAGCAGATCAGCAATCTGATACCCCATTCTGCTGCAGGAACAAGATATAGATAATATATGAATTAAAACTGAGTGAAAGTGCTAGAAAGGCAATATAGTACTCGTACGTCTGGTCTGGGACAAATCCTGATGGACAGTCAGAGGAGAGCTGACCTTACCATACAGCAGGAGCATTTGTGTAGACACGTTGTTCATCGTTTTTTCTTCCATGCCCTCTCTTGTTTACCAGTAAAACTTTGGCTCTCTCTTTGTGCTTCCAGTCCAGGGCAAAGACCTGGGTCTGTTTCTTCTTCTTTTGTCCAGAGCACTGCCCTCATTATGCTTAAAAGAGTCACTCGTGGTTTGTTCTTGCTGCACAACGCTCCACAGATTAAATGTGAGATGCTTCCATTTATTGATTTCCTACCTCTCCTCTTCTTACCAATTCCAGTGTGACATTTTATGCCCCTTGGCAGTGATACTTGAGCATCCTGAAAGACTATTTCAGCCTTTGACGGTCCACCTATTCAAGCCGAGCAGTTATTTATAAGGAAAAGAAAAATATTCATTTTGTTTCTCGTCTTATGTTCTTGTTTCCCATATAGGAGAGATCTTGCATTAACAAGCATGAATAGCACTGGTAATTCATCCCTTTCACAGTTTCTTTCTGCTGGGTCAACTTTTGCTCTTTTTCCCCCACATTGTTGTAATTTCCATTTTCCTTTGGCAAGATGTAGCAGCTACGGGTACCAGAGCTAGTGCATGCCGCAAGTGTACTTCTTCAGAAGCAGGTCAGGTCAGGGATGCCTTGAAGCGCCTTAATAGTCAGGAGAGAGCATGTTATTCACTAAAGGGATGCAGATGCTTAAGAAGAAAACAGCTCTTCTAATTGTGTCAGGCTGTGCTTCTCCTTTTTAACCTGGAAAGATCCCAGCAGATTACTGGTTGTCACCTGAGAAGATATTAAAGGAAGATTACAGTTATACAAAAGATCTGCACTCACAAAAGCAATGGAAATTATTCAGTGCCTTGGGCAGAAAAACCTATATAATTAAAGCATAATAAAGACTAGAACGGCTTATGAGGAATGGGAAAAGAATAGCAGAAGACATGCTACAGCCACACATATTGTAAAGGAACAGAAACATTCAGGCAACCAGATCGATTGTAACCTTTTCTTGTGATCCTGTTAGAAGGGTGACTTGATGGTACAGTATTGTTAAAGGGCAGCAATTCATCTTATTTTTTTACTTAGTGTAACACAAAGGAGAACTACCGGACCGAGAACTACCGGACGTACAAGCTGGGTTTCGAAGAGGCAGAGGAACTAGAGATCAAATTGCCAACATGCGGTGGATCATGGAGAAAGCACGAGAGTTCCAAAAAAACACCTACTTCTGCTTCATTGACTACGCAAAAGCCTTTGATTGTGTGGATCACAACAAACTGTGGCAAATTCTTAAAGAGATGGGGGTACCAGACCACCTTACCTGTCTCCTGAGAAACCTGTATGCGGGTCAAGAAGCAACAGTTCGAACCGGTCATGGAACAACTGATTGGTTCAAAATTGGGAAGGGAGTACGGCAAGGCTGTATATTGTCACCCTGCTTATTTAACTTATATGCAGAGTACATTATGAGAAATGCAGGGCTGAATGAATCACAAGCCGGAATCAAGATTGCCGGGAGAAATATCAACAACCTCAGATATGCAGACGATACCACCCTAATGGCAGAAAGTGAAGAAGAACTAAAGAGCCTCTTGATGAGAGTGAAAGAGGAGAGTGCAAAAGTTGGCTTGAAACTCAACATTAATAAAACTAAGATCATGGCATCTGGTCCCATCAATTCCTGGCAAATAGAAGGGGCAGAAATGGAAGCAGTAACAGATTTTACTTTTCTGGGTTCCAAGATCACTGCAGACGGAGACAGCAGCCATGAAATTAAAAGACGCTTACTCCTTGGAAGGAAAGCTATGGCAAACTTAGACAGCATAATAAAAAGCAGAGATATCACCATGCCAACAAAAGTTCGTATAGTCAGGGCGATGGTGTTCCCAGTAGCAATGTATGGTTGCGAGAGTTGGACCATAAGGAAGGCTGAGCGCCGAAGAATAGATGCTTTTGAACTGTGGTGCTGGAGAAGACTCCTGAGAGTCCCTTGGACTGCTAGGAGATCAAATCAGTCAATTCTAAATGAAATCAAGCCTGACTGTTCCCTGGAAGGACAGGTACTAAGGCTGAAACTCAAATATTTTGGCCACCTAATGCGAAGAGAGGACTCTCTGGAGAAGACTCTGATGCTGGGAAAAATTGAAGGCAAAAGGAGAAGGGGAAGGCAAAGGATGAGATGGTTAGACAGCATCACCGATGCAACAAACATGAAAATGAGCGAACTCAGGAAGATAGTGGAGGACAGGAAGGCCTGGCGGGATATGGTTCATGGGATCACGAAGGGTCGGACACGACTTAACGACTGAACAACAACAAAAACACAAAGGCATTCTTGAGGCCAACAACACTAACATTCCCAAAAATGTTTAGATGCTGAAATATCCATGTTAGCTCCTTATAAAGTGCTCAAGGGTGACACAACAGGTTCATGCCTGAAATTGGGGCTTTGCAGATATAAAAACACCTGTCCTTCTGAAACTAATGTTTTTCTATTCCAGAATATGTACCCTGGGAAGAATATCAGTGTATCAAGTTGCTGTATCATTTTAAATGATTTGCTATTTTTTCACCTGTTATTGACAGTATCATTCAAGAGAAAGTTTAGGTTTTTGTTTTGATTATGTTGTTCAAGCCAGTCTTTCATTTTTTTTCTGCCTAATTTAATTGTATGACAATATACAGTACAATTAAGATCAGGAGTGCAATCCTGCGCAAAACACCGGCAGCGGAGCGAGTGATCCACCGCCGGACGCCATCGCAGACACCGCGAAAGACCAGTCCTGAGGAGCAGTCAAAGCAAAACCACCTGACCAAGCAACCTAGCCCCAAGTAAGGAAGGGAATAATCTGATAAATCTGGTGTGGGAGCTATTCACAACTTCAAAGCAATAGCAACTTTATCCCTAAATGAATAAATGTGGCCGTAGGAAGTCTGAAGGACTGTTTAACTTGCCCAGACATTATTACTGTCAGTGGAAGCTCTACACTGGGTGCCCAAACGTCAAAGGTTAGGTAGGTGGGGTGGGTAGCAGGGCCTTTTCAATGATGGTGCCCTGAGGGTACACCTTTCTCCTCTGCTTCATTCCATGGAGGAGGTCTACAACATATGCGATGGGAAATAATGTGTAAGGTGGGAGGTGCAAAAGACATGGAGGCAAGAGAATGTTACTAATTAGGGCTTTATTTGAGGATTCATGTACATAGGAGGAACAGAGAGGGGATAGGGAAGCTTGATCAAGGGCCAGGAGCCTGGTCTCTGGATTTTCTCTCCTCATGGAGGCTAACACCAATTCCCACCTGGAAGCCAGGGACTGGCAATGCCTCTCCCATGTATCAGTCTCTAGCTTTGGGACAGTGGTGTGGTGGTGCTGGTACAGGGTCTGGGAGTTGGTGTGGCCCTAAGTCCCTAGGGCTTGTCTGGGGTGCTCCTGGTTCCTCTCCCATTCTTCTATTCCCCAAGACTCTCCCTCTTCTAACATCTTCCCCTTCAGCCCTCTCCATTTTCACGTTTCCTCTTCTTTTTCTTCTCTCTGCTTTCCTCCCTTTCTGTCCCTGTTCTCTGCCTCTTCAACGCTTGTCCTCCTCCTTCAATTTCCCCTTCAAATTCTACTTCCTGACTCTCCGTTCCCTTTGTCTCTCACTTCCTGCCTTTCTCTTCTGCCTCACCTTTCCTCCTTCGCCCACCCCCTCTGCATGGTTCTCTCTTCTTTTTAAACCACCCAACCTGCCACTACTGCCCCAATCAATGGGACTCAAACCAGTTTATGCTGCCAGTCTGTTCCTGCAAGACCCCGCTGCTTGGCAATGACGTCATCACCCAGCTGGATACCCAGAAGGCCCATCCCACTGCTGCCGCTTGTGGCATCCTGGAGTGCCATGGATCACATGCCCTCACTATGGAATACCCTCTCTAGATATCTGTGCTGTCCCTTGCATGTACCTACATTGATATATTTTAGGCACTAGATGAAGGCAATTTGATTCGTGTCTGCTTTGGATGAAATTTACAGCCCAATCCTGCCTAACCTTACGCCTGGCACTGCAGCAAGGCTGGTGCAGCCAACGTTCGTTCCCTTACCCCGGGTAAAGCCCCAGACACCCAAACAGGTCTCCTCGGATCCACACCAGCTATT
The DNA here is from genome assembly GCA_026170595.1 of Plestiodon gilberti rubricaudatus. NCBI lineage: Eukaryota > Metazoa > Chordata > Lepidosauria > Squamata > Scincidae > Plestiodon > Plestiodon gilberti. Next base: position 35,995,473 of record JANXHW010000002.1, read on the forward strand.
TAGCTAGTGTAGGTCTGGGTGGCTCATGTTGGGAGAAATGGGTCTGGGAGGGGGATAGGATATGCTGCTGCCACCGATCCCACCCCCTCCTGGGCCTGATCCGTCCACCTCACCCCCACCCTGAAACGCCCCTGCTCCTGTGTCACACGGCCCAGACGCGGCTTAGCTGTGTCGCACGCTGTCCATATTCGGCCCGCAGGGGTCAATCTGCTCAGAGTTTTTTTCCCCTCATTCTATAGATGCTATTATTTTTAGTTGTTTATTAATTATTTAGTGGTTTTAATTGTTAATTGTACTTTTAACGTGTTTCATTTTGTAAGTTGCCATATTGGTGGGGGCTTGTGCAGAGTTGATTTTCTACATTTATGGCCCAATCCTCTCCGGGCCCTGTGCTGACGGAACTTCCCCACCCCCCATACATTACCTGCCATTCCAGGTTTCGTATCCTTCAATACAAATTTGATTGGAATCCATATCTATCTATCTATCTATCTATCTATCTATCTATCTATCTATCTATCTATCTATCTATCTATCTATATCTATATATATATCTATATCTATATATATATATATATATATATATATATATATATATATATATATATATATATATATATATATATATGATCACTGTGTAATATGAAGTATGTGTCAACACGCACAGCTTAAATAGCCGCAGGTATGTTGCCACCTGCGAGGATGATGACAGCAATTCTGGATGAAAAACAAAATGTGATCTTAAACTAATACTTGTCTCTTCCTCTGTCAGACTCGTTGTCCCCTCAGGACTGGTGCATTCCACTTCACTGTCGAGTCAGACTTTCAATTAATAACAGGCCAGTGTCAGGACAAAGTCTGCTCACAATAGACAGCCATCCTTGATTCCTGCAGGTGCTTGAATGTTCTGCCACACACATTTTTTTGAGGTCAGGAGGATGTGGCTGGCTCTGAAATCTGCAAACACAAAGGGATGAAGACAGAGCCCTACTTCAGGTAAGAATAATAATTCCTTTGGCTGAAAGCCATGCTACATTTTTGCTAACACAATGCATCTGTTTTCTGTAAGTGAAATATTACATAATTATTTAAGGCAGGAAGGATTAACAAAATCGACTAGGGTTATAAGTAATTCAACCCCAGTCAGACTTTTGCTTTCTTTTTGGTGAACATCAGGAGGTGGAAGGGATTCTAAAATTAAATCATAAATGCCCAAATTCTGTTCTACACAATGAATGCATTATCAGCAGGCCTGTTGACATGAGAGAGGGAGCAGGATTTATGCATTCTGGGTGTGGTAAAAGAGGGCAGGAATAGCTCCGTCTGAAATGCCAGCAAAGCATTAGAGAAGTGTGGCAACGCGTCTCTCAGCAATGCATCCTTTGGCTTGTGTTTGCTAGTAGCCACGACGAGCACTGGGGGTGAAATGTGCAATGCATTGGCCTGGTTCCCAAATGCATTGCTTGTAGGGCTGCAACCTTTCATTGATTCATTCATTGGATTAATGTATTAAAACCCTTCTTCATCAAGTTAAAAGGCTTCCCCTATTAATCAGGCAACGCTTTAGAAAAATGTTAATTATTTTTTTTAACACAAGTATTTGTAAAAACTGTAGATGGCAGGCAGTCACATGTCGGGGGGAGGGGAAGCCGTTTTTCCTTCTGGAAAGTAGCAGCAATTACAATTTGGGCCTCCTTAGGGGAAGTAGCTGATAATAATTTCAGCGCAAACTACAGGGTCATCGGATTCAATGGAAAGAGAACAGGAATGGAAGATGGAAGGAAAGGAAACGTTTACTGTCTTAATAAGATAAAAATTGCAAAACCCTGGACTTAATTGTCAGGGGATACCTTTACCTTTTTTATGGATATATGCAGGGCGAGTCCAAGACCTCCTGATGATGCAGCATGCCCAAAAATGCTACCCCAGTTACTCGATGTTTTGCCAGCCTCTGCTCCTCCCACTCCCCAAAGTTCTAGCTTAGCATTCTCCTCCCTTCCATATTTCCCCTTCCTCTCTGTCCCCCTCTTCCGTTTCCAATCCAGGGAGTGGAAGGAGAAGGAGGTCAGTCGAGGCAAGTTGGTGGACAGAGATGAGCACCCCCCACCAATCTATTTCCTGAGGCGACCACTCCAGGTGACCACCATGGACAGGCAGGCCTTGGACATATGTATGAGTTGAGGAAAGTTCAGGGGCTTCCAATGTTTTGGAAAATATTGTCATAAAGAAAATTATATATTTTAAAAGTGTAGATTCAGTTTTATCAATAGAAAACATTGACTTTAATGGAAGCGGAGTCTGGAAAATCTTAGTGCATGTAGGTACAATGAGGGGAAAAAACTGTTTTTATGAAGCTCCATATGTGCATCCAGTACTGACTGAAGCTATTTTGCAGACTGAGGTGAAATTCACTTCTCTCTCACTTGCATCTTCTTCTGTGGAGTAGTGGTGGTGGTGAAAGTGAGATGATGTTTTCTTCTCAAGGATTTCCCTGATGGCAGGCCCTTTTCCTTCTTCTATGCAGCCAGTGGCGTTCTTTGATACGGGGCCCTGTGGCCCTGTGCCCCGGGCGCGCCAGCTTCCGGGGGGCACCAAAAGGCCTGGGATTTGTTGCCCCCCGCGCCCCCCGCACGCCCCCCGCTCGTCCTGTCCTTCTTCAGCCTCCGGGCTGCCGCCGCCCGCCGCCCGCCGCGACTCTCTCTCAAACTGGCTGTTCTGTACATGCGCAGAACGCCTAAGAGGCAAAGAGAGGGCAATTTTGCCCTCTCTTGGCCTCTTAGGCGTTTTGGCGCATGTACAGAACAGCCAGTTTGGAGTCGCGCCGAGGTGAGTGCGGGGCCGCCAGTGGTGGCGGCGGCGGCCCGGAGGCTGAAGAAGGACAGGAGTCAGGAGAGCGGTAGCGTTGGGGGTGGGCGCGGGGGCCGGGGGGAGCGTCCTTTAGGGGGGCGCTCGGCCAACCCCTGCTCCGGGCGCCGGGAGGGCTAGCGACGCCACTGTATGCAGCTAAAGGCAGGCCTGACCGAGCACCGAGGTGACGTTCAAATTCTGTTCCCCCTTTTCTTGGGTGCCTGAGTTAGCATGATATGCCCCACCTCCATCATTTCCTCCTCCTCAGCTGCTTATACTAAACTGGTTGGGGGGGGGGAAATTCTACTCCCAAGAGCCTCCCTACCCAGCCAGAAGAAGGAGGAGGGTGTTGTGGTCAGATGTTGACTTGATCCCCCTGTAGTGGCAGTTATCTCACCCCACCTCCAGCTCTGCTGCCATGTGCTGAGGCAGTGGTGCTGAGGTGGGTCAGTGGTGCTGAGGCACAGTGGTGTCACTAGGGCACGCGCGTCACCTAGTGACTCCTCCTCCGACACCCCCCCCTTGTTTTTTGGGGGGAGGCGCCCGATGGGTCGCCTCTTCGGGCGCCCGACAGGCGACCTCTCAATCGGGAGAGCCGGCTCGGGGACGTCCACCCCGGCCGGCTGCCCGGGGCCTTCTGAGGCCCGCTGCGAGAACGATATTTATACCGTTCTTTTTGCGCATGCTCAGACTGTTACTGAGGGAAAAGGGCTGCCCAGTCCAGCCCTTTTCTGCGCGGCCAGTCTGCGCATGCGCAAAAAAGAACGGTATAAATATCGTTCTCGCGCGGGCCTTCCTCAGAAGGCCCCGGGCAGCCGGCCGGGGAGGACGTCCCTGAGCCGGCTCTCCCGATTGCGGGGGCCCCTAAAGCGGGCGCCTGTCGGGCGCCCGGAGCGACGCCCCGTCGGGCGCCCCCCCAAATCGCCCCCAAAGGTTTATAAAGGGGGGTGTCGGGGAGGAGTCACTAGGTGACGCGCGCACCCTGCTCTGGGGCAGCATGCGCCCTAGTGACGCCACTGGTGGCGACGGAGGGCTGCCATTTGTCGAACCTTTTTTGCCGAACCATGGCTGCCCTTTTCCCTCAGTAACAGTCTTAGCATGCGCAAAAAGAACGGTATAAATATCGTTCTCGCAGCGGGCCTCAGAAGGCCCCGGGCAGCCGGCCGGGGTGGACGTCCCCGAGCCGGCTCTCCCGATTGAGGGGCTCCCGGAGCCGGCCTGGCGAGGCAGGCGGGAGGCCCCTAGGCGACGCGTGCACGTGCGTGCGTCACCTGGGGCCCCCCTGGCCCTTCATCTTGCCCACCCACTGTCTCTTCCTCACCTTGCCTCTTTCTTCTCCTTGCTCTGCAACATTGTTTTGAATACTGTTCCAATTCCATCCCCCCCCTTTTTGGGCGAAGAGTAAACCGTAAGGTATGATGGCTGATGGGCATAGGATGATGCCTGTGCCCACCCACAAAGGGCCTTACTTGAAGCAGCCATTTCATCTCTCTTCATGGATGGGCCAGGCCTGACAGGCCCAATCCCCAATCCTGTGTGTGGCGATGCAGCCATGCCGACAGGACGTGCACTGTATCCCGCAGGGGAATTTCTGACCCTGGAGGCTTCCTCAGGGTAATTGCCCCAGGGTAAGCCAGCGGGTGGTACAGTGGGTTAAACCGCTGAACCATGAGCTGTTGATTGAAAGGTCGCAGTTCGAATCCGCGACGGGGTGAGCTCTCGTTGCTTGGCCAGCTCCTGCCAACCTAGCAGTTCCAAAGCATGTTAATGTGAGTAGATAAATACTGGTAGTTACCGCTTGCGGGAAGGTAAACAGTGCTCCGTGTTCCAGCCGTATGCCATGCGCTGCGGAAAGGAGAGTCATGCCGGCCCCATGCCCACGGAGGCGTCTTCGGACAACGCTGGCTCTTCAGCTTTGAAATGGGGATGAGCACCACACCCTAGAGTCGGACACGACTGGACTTAATTGTCAGGGGTCACCTTTACCTTTACCTTAAGCCCACGCTGGCCCACTGGGTCTACTCAGAACTGCGCCAGTGAAATCACTGGTGCAAGTCTGCACGGACTTGGGTCAGGGGATCAAGGTCAGGAAGGGGGATAGGATATCGGTGGTGCCTCTGCCGTTGATACTGTCCCCTTCCTGGCCTCAATATGCCCTCCTCCCCCATCCCATCTCCCCACTCCCGCCCTGTTCTGCCCCCTCTGCGCCTCCCTCCCACCCCTTGTGCTGACTTCCCAGCACTGGCGGGTGTCCTATGGCCACTGGTGTGTGGATCTGGCTGCTTGTTGCTTGCGCTGGTGGCTAGGCCGTGCTGAATGGTGTGTCGCATTTTACAACAACTATAAAGGGCCTTACACCATTCCGGTGGCATAGGACCCTAATAGGATTGGGCCGTAAATGGAGTGAAGGGAAGGGACTTTAGCTCCATGAACTGGTGTGGAAGAGGGGGATGGAAGAACCCCACCACATTTCAGACCATGTTGTCCCAAGGATGAAGAGGGATTGTGTTTCACCTAGAAGATTTTCTAGATTTGCCTAGACCTCTTGCAGTTCAGCCTCCTTAGACCTCTACTGCTTATTGGCTTCAACTGGTCTCATCAGGTTTCATATTGGATCCATAATTTTCCATGCTAAGTACACCTGCTTAGAAGTGAGTTTCATATCGACACCTTTTACTTGTCAGACCAAAAACTACATGTAATGGAGATCCATGATTGGGTCTGGTGACATCATTTTTAAAGTTTAAAATTAATGGGGGGGGGGTGAAAATTGGTCTGGAGAAGTGTTTAGTTCTGGCTCCATATAATCATCACCATTATCATCATAATCAGCCTTCCAACTAAAATAGCCCCCAACCCTCCTATTAGCTTCACTCTGAAAAAAAGGGAGAGAGAGAGTGAGAAAGAGAGAGAGAGAGAGAGAGAGAGAGAGAGAGAGAGAGAGAGAGAGAGAGAATTTGGAATTTGATCAGGAAAATGGAGTGGCGAGTGGGGCAAAGCATTCGACACCCTCTCCCCGAGCCATGTCATGAGCTTATCTCCTCCTCCTGCAGTTGCTCTTTAGGTTTAGATTACAATGTCAAGACCTATCACAGATCTCCTGAATCACATGCAGCAGGGGTGGCATCTGGGGTCAGCCATATCAGGCATTGTCTGAGAGAACCATGCCCATCAGAGGGCTCACATGGCTGGGCTCACCCCTCCGCGCCAGTGGCAGCCACTGGCGTTGCTAGAGGCGGGGTGGAACGGTAAGTCTTGTACAGCGGTAACCGCTCCGTTCCATGGCAGGGAGACTCCCTGCACATTGCCTTCGCTGCTCGGACTGGTTCCGACGGCGAGTGGGCGGGGCCACCATGGAACGGAGCGGTTACCGCTGTGCAAGACTTACTGTTCCGCCCCACCTCTAGCAACGCCAGCGGTGGCAGCCCAATCAACCATCCCAATGCATCATCAGGGGGCACCATGGCGGTGCTGAGTGCAGTGCTTTGCCACCAGCACTGAGATGTTGTTTGTTGTTTCCCTTAGTGACAAGGTGGGGACACTGAGTTACTTAACACGAGGCTTTTATTAGATAATGGTTTTATATAACTGCATTTATAACTTTGTATAAAGTGCTTTTTAGTGTCTGGATGTTTTAATGCACAAAGTTGGGTTGATTTCGATGTGGTGACTGGGGAGTGGTGATTGAATTGGCACAGTTCTGGCTAGATAAACAGGGATAACAAGAAGGCTTTGTGTTGAAAGCAAGTGATGTTATGAGATTACATTTTAATTCCAAAGTGTTTTACAAACCAGTTTCCTGTAGGTAAAACTCCTGAATTCAGTGGGAGAGTTCTCTGTCAAGGAGGATCACCTATTTTATGTTACCTAGCTATTTTTGTGTGCAAGAATCTGCATTGTACTGAGTAGGGAGACCAGTGTGCACAGCTGACCAGAGACACAGAAGCACTGCTATGGGAAGGTAGGGAATAGTTGACCTAGGAGGTCAGAAATGAGAACTTCATGCAGGAAAAAATAAGCTCACCATTTCTAAGGTGAACTCCAGGTTATTCAGTTTATCTACTATTGAAAGATAAAAGGCAGAGCTAACTCTTGAAGGGCTGGACTTGCTCCTCAGGAAACGCATGTCATATCCAATTCCTGCAGCATCTTGTTCAGACTTGTGCCATTGACAGCTCAATCCTATCCAACTTACACCACCGGTGCAGTGAGAACGGGAAGCCCCAGAACGGAAAGGGGATTCAAATCCCCTCCAAAGGGGGATTGAAAGGGGATTTAAATCTCCCCTCCCCTCCAAATCCTCCCGCCCTGCCCTCCCCTGCTGGTTACATTGGTGGTGTAAGTTGGATAGGATTGCACTGTGAGATAGTGTGTTTCCTCCTGACATGTAAGGAACATTAGCTTAATTTGGATGGTTCAGCCAAAGTATTTTGAAAAAACAACAACAACCCACCTACCTAATTAATATTCCAGTTACTGGGCCTTTTATTTAAATCCATGTTCCTTTCCTCTAGTCTGAAACAGCATTTAAGCTAATACTGGGCAATACAGTACACACTCCATCCACACAACACTTTGTGACTCCATTGCAACACTACTAGCTTGCCCGAAGTGAACCATCCCTTCTTTCCTGTCTTGTTATTGTCCCTGCTAAGAAGATTGAGGGCAATGCAATGCTTTGGGAGACATTCCAACCAGACACACAACTACAAAACACCATTAATGCTAGAGCAATGCTAGCAGAGCAATGTGCAGGGGAGAATGAACTCATATAAAGTGAATTTAGCAAATTCTATGGCCCAGTGACTATTGTTGTATACACCAAGGGAAATGTGGAGGAACTCAGATCTCTCAACAGAACAAGACTCTTCTGGAAATTTAAAACCTTCACATAAAGGCATATTTTATTAATAAAGATTGTATTTGTTTCAACAAAAATAAGTTTTGTACACTTATTTCGCTATAAAAAGCACATGAGTTACCGGTAAGCAAAAAAGCTCTGTTTAGGAAAAAAAAATAACGTCACTAACAAACCACCCATCATGAAGGGGTATGTGTGTGTGAAGTTTATCGAGAGAGTCTCTCGCAGGAATGCAAATGCAAGTTGTGGTGAAGTGTGGCCAAGAGACAGAGGTTGTAGTTGGCTGCCTGTTCCTTAGGGCATGTCAGCACACCAGCCACCACTGCTGTCTGTTCTCGGCTTGGATGCATGACCTGAAGTGTCAACAGCCTGAGCTGAGAAAATATGGTAGCACGATATGACACAGGCTTTTACTTACAAAGGCTGCGCCTTTCCTCATATAGACTATGCTGACTCTGCACGGCCTATGATTCCTGACATCTGCAGCCAGAGGACCAGTGCTGGCTATGGCTTGTGAGGTCCCTGTAAGCTAAATAAGAATATTCAAGTGACTCCATAATCCCTTGTGTCAACAGAGATACTTGTGTGCTGACAAACATGCCCCAGCTTGCTACAACAGAGAGATGCCCAATTCAAACATTCCGGCAGGTCTCAGGATACAAATTTCATGCTCTTCATAGTCACCAAGTTAGTGACCAAGTTAGTCACATAGTAAACACAGCTGATGGTGTTTCAGTGGTAGATGGCTGCAATCTACTTATCTTCTGGACACATTCGCCACGTATATTGAGTACACATTATTTGTAAATGGGTTTGTGCTGGGTTGATCCTGATCAAATCCAGGTTGTACACAAATATTAAAAGGGTCTGGATCTGGCTCTCCAAAGATCACTGTATAAAAAAATGAAAACGTTCAATGGAACCATTTTTTGTCCAGGTGGAGAAAGAGAGTGATAAGGGAGGGAAACAAAAGGGCTCTTTGTACATTACAATGAACATACATAGAGGAGGTTGTGGGATCACACCTGCTTGTCGTACCCATACACACAGTTGGCATAACCTGTGAAAAATCTTACACGTGCACATAAGTTCTGCGCTTGCTGTTGGACACCCTTGGAAAAGCAGAGACCCTGCGCATGCATGCAGTTTGAATGCCCATCTCACAAGTTATTTTTCACATTTTTATAATGTCTTTTCTCCAAGGAGGCTCAGGGTGGTGTACATAGTTCCTCTCCTCCTTTTGTCCTCCCAACAGCCCTATGAGGCAGGTGAGGCTGAGGGATAGTGACTGGCCCAAGGTCACCCAGGAAGTTTCATGGCTGAGCAGGGATTTGAACCTGGATCTTCCAGGTCTAAGTCTAACTCCTGAACCACTACACCACCCTGGCTCTCATGCTGAATGCATGTAGGGGGGGGGGAAAGGGCAGGGGTAGGGTCATTGTGTATGATCCCACCACTGTCCCTTCCACACATTGTCACTGCAGTGTATGAAGATTCCTACAGATTTCCCATTTCCATGAATTATCTAGTGTGCTGGTGGGGTGGGGTGGAGTAAAGGAGAGATATGGAATTCTTGATGAGAGTGAAAGAAGAGAGTGCAAAAGTTGGCTTGAAACTCAACATTAATAAAACTAAGATCATGGCATCGGGTCCCATCAATTCCTGGCAAATAGAAGGGACAGAAATGGAAGCAGTAACAGATTTTACTTTTTTGGGTTCCAAGATCACTGCAGACGGAGACAGCAGCCAGGAAATTAAAAGACGCTTACTCCTTGGAAGGAAAGCTATGGCATATTTAGATAGCATAATAAAAATCACCATGCCAACAAAAGTTCAAAAGCCAGAGATATCACCATGCCAACAAAAGTTCATATAGTCAGGGCCATGGTGTTCCCAGTAGCAATGTATGGTTGCGAGAGTTGGACCATAAGGAAGGCTGAGCGCCGAAGAATAGATGCTTTTGAACTGTGGTGCTGGAGAAGACTCCTGAGAGTCCCTTGGACTGCTAGGAGATCAAATCAGTCAACCCTAAATGAAATCAACCCTGACTGTTCCCTGGAAGGACAGGTACTAAGGCTGAAGCTCAAATATTTTGGCCACCTAATGCGAAGAGAGGACTCTCTGGAGAAGACTCTGATGCTGGGAAAGATTGAAGGCAAAAGGAGAAGGGGAAGGCAAAGGATGAGATGGTTAGACAGCATCACCGATGCAACGAACATGAAAATGAGCGAACTCAGGAAAATAGTGGAGGACAGGAAGGCCTGGCGGGATATGGTTCATGGGATCACGAATGGTTGGACACGACTTAACGACTGAACAACAACAATGGGATTCTACTGAGTCCTGTGCAGACTGCACTGAGTCTTGGGAGCGATTGTCCCCCATGTATATAAAATAATTTTAACCTCTTTTAAAAATCAGAATAGAATTTGTTTGCTATACAAATTATAGGGTGGCTATACACCCCATAGGGTGGCTATACACCCCAGATGAAAAGGTTTACCACCTTCCTGAAAGACAGGCCACTTTTGTCCACAAACAGGCCTGACTCATCTCGGAAATGCTGCCTGAAACCAACCCCCTGATGCTGAGAGCTCCTGCTGCTTCTGATACCTATCTTCCCACTTCCGCAGCTTATCTGCTTCCTTCCTCCTTCTGGCTCTGCCATGCTTTGAAATATCAAGGCAGAGCAGATAAGGAAGCCAGGAGACGTAGAAGTGAGGGATAGTGCATCTCCCAGCTTCCTTGTTCCGCCCTGCTCCGCCTCTGTATTTCAAACCATAGAGTAGTACAGTCAGGAGGAACAGGTAAGGAGGCAAATGGGAGCTAGGTGACAATTCATTGATTCAACTTTCTCGGTAGTTTAGAAAAATTGAGCTAAATGACCCTATTTCAGTCAAATTAAAATTATGTAGGTAGTTAGTGAAAAATGATTGTGTACACCTTTTAAATGTATCTTTTCTTCAAGTCATTTATTTTATATTATAAATTCATTTTGAGCAAGTTGAAGGTACAAAAATTGTGCAAAACTATATTCTTCTTGTCTTGAAGATTTTGCAATTGAGAGCGAGATCTAGTTCATGTTATGGAAAAAAGCCACAAAAATGTGGTGAATTACTGGTTGTTGTTTTTAATGTTTGCTACTTGGCTCCTGGTCTTACATACATCAGTCAAACTCTCCTACTCTTATCGGACAACTTTTCCAAAATGATACGTCTCTAGCCACTGGTTTCCTTCTTCTTCTAAGGCACTTAATCTCAAGAGAGGCCTGCTTCTTCCTTCCTCAAGTGTTTGCCACTTCAGAATTGTGTTGTACTCTCTATACATTTTGGTCCTTGTCATGCTATGAATGTGCCACTTCCATCTTTTATGCTGTCCAGGCTATTTTCACCTGTGAGAAGCTATTTCCATCATCCATCCTTTCTCCCTTTATAGCTGTGCTGTGATGGGAAATCCACTTAAGAAGTCTGTGTTGCCTTCTTTGGAAGGAACTTATATTCATCATAGACAATGTTACACATCTTATTCTGAATCACCCTCATGGACTGTTATTCTGGTAAGTGGTTTGAAGGTGATAACCTAGGCTGAGGAGAGCAAAGACGGCATTTTATATTTTGGTGTAAGCTAGTTTTTACCAACCTGTTGCCTGTGAGACCCCATAAACACTCGCTAATAAACCTAATAACCTCAAATGACAATCGTGGAGCCAAAAGGTCTGCCTTCTAAAAGAGTACAGTTCTTCTAGAATGTGATGTTGGAAGGATTACAGAGTTAACCAGTCTAGTTTAAATATAGCATGCAGGTAGGTAAAGGTATCCCCTGCTCGAAAGCCAGTAGTGTCCGACTCTAGGGTGCGGTGCTCATCTCTGTTTCTAAGGCCGAAGAGCCAGCGCTGTCCAAAGATGCTTCCATGGTCATGTGGCCGGCATGACTAACGGAATGCTGTTACCTTCCTGCCGCAGTGGTACCTATTTAACTACTTGCAATTTCTTGCTTTTGAAGTGCTAGGTTGACAGGAGCTGGAACACTCACTCCATCACGCAGCACTTGGGTCTCGAACTGCTGTCCTACCGACCTTCCAGTCTGCAGTTCAGCATCTTAACCACTAAGCCACCGCGTAAACTGTGTATAGTGTACACAAACTCCTGAGCTGTAAAAACGAACGAGGTACAGTCAATCCCTATACTTGATGACTGGTGCAGACAATGCAAGCAAACATGTATGCATGGGGGACAGGACTTTGGGAGCGCATCAGGACAAGGGTGGGGCTTACCAGCACTCCCTGACCACACGTTCCTGACCACGTTGGTTCCCTGACCACATGTTCATTTCCATGCAGATAATAATGTCTGTATAGGACTTGACTACACCTGCTCAGAGAAATGCCGTATACCTGTACATGGAGGGGAGGGACTTCGGAAGCTCATCAGCATGGGGTGAGGAAGGGGCTTACTGGTAAGCACGTGTGAATCTGACCACACATTCATTTTCATGCAGACAGTAACATTTGCAGAGGGCTTCATTCACATGAAAATGTGGACCCATGTACAGGCCGTTGTACCTGGGTACAGCATAATATGTGAACATCCCTATTGTTGCATTTAAGGGCCCAATCCTATCCAACTTCCCAATGCTGATGCAGCCGCAATGCAGCCCCAAGGTAAGGAAACATTCTCTTATCATGAGGAGGCCTCTGTGATTGCCCCCCCCCCAGGATTCAGTGAACGGCCATTGGCATGGCTGTATCAGCGCTGGAAAGTTGGATAGGAGCCCAATCCTATTGTTCCCCCCCCCCCCGCCAATGCAGTAGCACCAAAATGACTACTGCTGCATCCTGCAGGGGGTGGGGAGTTGCAGAGGTCTCCTCTGGGTAAGCTTCCGTGGTGCGGGGGGGGGGGGAGGTTAATCGGACCTGTGCTAGCTAAATAACTGGTACAGGTCTATGTGGACCCGTGCTGCAGAATCGGGTCCAGGAAGGGGGTTAAAATTTGGTGGCCACCGCTGCTGCTGAACCCTCCCCCTTCCCAGACACGATCCGTCCATCCACCCCTGTCACTGCCCCATTCCGCCCTCCCCCTTCCACCTCCCCTGCCACCTTACCTTTGGCAGCAGGCGGCTCTGGATCTACTGGTGCCAGCAGGAAAGCTCTGGCCTTCCTGCCAGCATCCCAGCAGTGCGCTACTGAGTGCGCTGCCGGAGTGCCTTTTATGACTGCCGCTGACTGCTTTACGGCAGTCAGTGCCAGCGGAAGTGGTGCTGCACTGATGGTTGGCCCAGGTAGGATTGAGCTGTGAGTCTCCTTCAATCAATGGGACAAGTTAGTTAAAACTAACTTAAGTCCCATTGATTTCTGTGAGAGTTAAGCACAACTAACTTTAGCTGGATTGAGGTCAATATATTAGTAATTGTCATCTTCCCCAAATCGTTTCTTCTGTTAAATGTATGCTTGTTTACTCAAGTCAAGACACCCAGCCAATGGACAAGAAAAGGGTTTGTGTAAACTGTGGTGGGGTTAAGGGCTCATATATCGATCTATCATTTTTATTACAATTTCCTGCTGCCTTCTAGGATGACAGTATTTAAATCTGCAGAGTGCACAGTGAAAGCACTTATAAAAAGAAAAAAAAAAGGATTTCATTTAGGGTGAAAAAGATGATGCACTAAGGAAAAATTCACTCTGCTACATGCTTATAACAGATCTCTAGTTAGAGGCTATTTACAGTAGCTTGTTGACAAGGCACACATGTTTATTAAGGGTGAAAATTATCCTGAACATTGGCGGCCTATCGCTGCAGTGACTGCAGGGAATCAGTAGAGGGCATCCCCTGCCTTTTAAAATAAAGCAAGAAAGCTAACTAGCAAATTTAACAAGGCTGAGATGGACATTGTGAGAATGGTAGCTTTTAACCACTCTGTGCCTGGAGTCACACATAAGTCATCTGCATAATAACTGAGAGATAACTTCAACTCACATGGATACACTATGCTATGAAGTCACAGTGTGAGGCTGACTCACTCACACTCGCACACACATCTCCTATGACAGGAATTCTCAAACACATTCAGCAAGGCACAAAGGCCTCTCTCTCTCTCTCTCTCTCTCTCTCTCTCTCTCTCTCTCTCTCTCTCCTACTCACACATATACAGTAATATAGAACCACACATATACACACTGCAGCACAGACTCACACACACAAACTATAACTCAACACGCACACATATACAGCAATATGAACGACATGGACTCTCACACACAGATGTACACACTGTTACACAGACCCACACACACATATATCAGAGCACATCTCCACATGCACAAGCCCCACAGAGTCAGACGCATACAGGAAGGACTCATTTGTACACACATGTGCCATAAATTGAACTCCCCCAATCAACTCCAGTGGGGTTAAATCTGACTCCTGCTTGAGTTCATCACATGTACATAATTTTTATGTGACATTTGCACACATCTATTTCTCTGCATGTACACATGTTGGGAATCCATGGCCAGTCACTCATGAATTTTGGTCACAAGTATTTGTGTACTGTGTGCTGGTCAGTCATGGGTCTGATTCATGGACTTTGCAGGTCCCCCCAAAATTGAATGTGGGCCTAAGGTTACTAGCTAGGATGACTCCTGTGCTGATTGTGACCCTTAAGACAAAAGACTGTTGCTGTGTTAGGACAAGAAGTTATGGATCTGGGCCACGAGTGCGAACATTTCCAATGGGAAGTAAAAAGAAAAGGGGTGTGTGTGTGTGTGTGTGTGTGTGTGTGTGTTCTTGGATTCAGGGTGTTATATACACAGTATATAACAGTATATAACAGGGGTGGCCAAACATGATTAATGTAAGAGCCACATACTTCAGATGTTTGAGAGCCGCAATATTTAAGCAGCATTTAAATTCATAAATATATTTACTCACCATGAACTAAATATATGTCAATACGTTTCCAAGAGCCTATTATACGTCAAAGGGCCACATATTTTTCGCACTATAAGACGCACTTTCCCCCCAAAGAAACATAGGGGAAAAAAAGCGTGCGTCCTATGGTGCGAAGCCTAGGGTTGGGGGTGCTTCGGGGAGGCCTGTGGGGGCTTCGGGGAGGCCTGCGAGAGCCCCCACAGGCCTCCCCGATGTTTAGTTCGGCCGAAAATAGCGTTTTTCGGCCATTTCCGGAAATGGCCGAAAATCGCTATTTTCGGCCGACCTGAACATCGTAGAGGCCTGCAAGAGGCTCGCGCAGGCCTCCCCGAAGCCCCCGCAGGCCTCCCTGAAGCGCCCCCAAGCCCAGGTAAGTAAACATCTTTTTTTCTGTATTTTATGCTCCATAGATTGCATGCGTCCTATGGACCGATGCGTCCTATGGAGCATAAAATACGGTAGTATACGCATATTATACGTCAAAGAGCCACAGTTTGGCTACCCCTGGTATATAACTTTAGTTATCACGTTAATATACACAAATGCTACTTTGAGCATAGTTGCACTTCAGGACATCAAATATACTTTGCACTTGCTGGCTTGTATCCTATAAAAATGGCAAAAGAAGATCATACTCTTTTTAAAACAAAAAACTTGGAATCCGTCAACAACACTGAGGTGGTACCTTGAATCACGGATTTAAAAATATTTTCCTTTGGAGTTACCTTTTGTGCTAAAATAATGAATAAAGAAAAAAAATATGGGAGGGTGGCTATCTTTTCTTAAGAGGAGTGCAAGTCTGTTGCTGAGGTAAACCAAAGTGACATAAGAACAGCCTATGCCTGCCAATTACATGCTGACATTGGCTGGTTGTCCTTTTCCCTCAGCCATGACTACGCTGAAAAGATATCCTGTTTCAGAGCTCTTGTTCTATCCATTACATAGAAATGGTTGTAACCGAGAGTATGAATTAAAGAACATGCTGATTTGGACCGAACACCAAGATCAATGTAGAGTCAAGCGATATGATAGCAATGGTCTTTTCAAACAGGAAGTTGCCAGCCTCTTCACTTGGCACACTCCGAACATGTGATTGGCACCACACCAGTAAAAGCAGCAGAAGAATCCAATGTACTTCTTGTGAGAAGAACAGAGGGTGGAAATAATTATTTCAGATAATCAGAGACCATCAAGGGCCAGGACCAAACCCTATACAACTGGAAAAAAAGATCATGAGAACAACAGTGCAGACGTGAGAGAATCTCAGGGCTGATTCACACACCCTGGGAGAGTACTGGAATGTGAGCTGATGGGAGGTGGGCTTGGTCAAATGCATGTTAGATGCCATGATTTGACATAGCCGGAAGCAATATTTGTTTTAAACCACTTCCCCCCTCTGCTGATTCTCCAATGTCTTTTCTCCCCCTAAAAGCAGCCATGGGACCTCTGATTGGATCAGGGTCATGGTAGAGGGGTTACCCTTCTTCTTCCATGCCACAAACCTGACCCAAATCATATCTAATTGGTGCTGACTATATGTTTTCCCTCCACGACAAATAGCAGGCGGACTATTTGCACTGGAGACTCGGCACAGGAATAAAGGTGCCCCTGCCATTGCTTTAACCAAGGGGGGAGGGGGGATATTGGAAACGTCTTCATGCATGAAATCATCATCATGTTGAGAATGAATTTTTGTCCTAGTCTTCTACCAGCATGAAACAATAGATTCTAATTCTAAAAGAAAGCAGTTTTTCTAAATACAGTTTCTCATAATAAACACACACATCTGGAGAACCGAAACAATTTCAGGTGCATTTTAAAGTCAACCAAGGTGAATATCGAAAGAAAGCAGATTCCACACAAAGGAGCTCATTACAGTGATGTTCCCATTGTGAGCTGATATAAGGCATTATGGTGGAATGTCCCCCCTAAAATGGAGGGGGTTAGGGGCTGAGCACAGTCCAAGGCAAGTTCTAGGATCAAACTCTAGTAAGAAAATGGCTTGGCACAAGTCAAGGCACAAGCAAAATAAGTATTTTTAGTACATTCTTTTAGTATGCGAAGTCTAAATGCACAACTGAATGAGGCGCCCAAGTTGACCACCACACAGACAGAAAAGCCAACAGTATCTCTTGTGATGTGGGAAGAGCACATCTGAATCCGCCCTAAGTGTTGTGTGAATCTGATTAGATTCAGGTTTAATTTCTGGCTTGAAAAACAAAGATTGGGTTTGAGGGATGGATGATCATAAAGCAACAAAGGGGAATGCAGTGATCTGTAATTTAAAGAGCCCAAGTAGTTGACGATGGAGCAAGATCTATTGACTTGTCTTACTGTTGGGAAGAAAAGATCTATAGATGTTTCTGCTTCCTACTGTATAAAACTATATGCAATTTTTCTGTGTCAGATCACTGTTGAAACTGGAGTGTATTCTTGGATTCAGGGTGTATTTTTCTAGTGGTAGAGTTTGTTCTTGAAACATTGCACACAGTAATATGCTGTGGAAATTTATTGAAATCAGAAAAGTGGGAGGGAGGGAAAGAATCACATGCGTTTTGTTCCAGGTTCCTTTCCAGATTATTTTCTGCTCCAGATTTCATGGGAAAAAAGGATCTTGGAATGGTATTTCTCTATTTTGGGGTTGGAACAACGCTTTTCTTTTCTGTATGATGTTTTTGTAGCTGCAGGTTATTATAGCCATAAAAATGGCAGATGGGTAGGTAGCAAAGTATAGCCATAAATGAACCATGCCTTGAGTTTTTTAGGTTTCTGCTGAGATTTTTAAAGGTGCAATTTTTTTTAAAAAAGAAGAAAGTCAAGAAAAGCTTCTTTGGAGTCTTAGGTATGTATCTGGCAGGGCTGGCCATAGCATGAGGCAACCTGATGAAGCTTGTGTCAGAGGTGGATGGCGGGGAGGCAAAGGGGCAAAGGATTTGGGGTGCCCTTCACCCTAAGTCTGCCACTGCCTCCCTCCAGCCTGCTGCAGATGTGAACTGCATCAATCTGCTTCCTCCTTGCTAAAAGCAAAGGAGAAACAGATCATCCACTTCGCTACCCCTTCCCTCATTCCTTCCTCGCGCAGTCAGATCACAGGAGTAAGGGGAGTGAACCGGTTTGCTACTGGCCATGCTGAAAAACCTGCACAGGCAGTGGCGAGCCACTTCACTACCCCTTCCTTTCATCCCTTCCTCGCACTGTCTGTTTAAACTTAAAGGGAATGTGCAAGGAAGAAATGAAGAGAATGAAGCCACTTAACTGGCACCTTCCTTGCCATCCCTTTAAGTAAAACAGAAAGTGCAGTGCAGACTAGAAGTTCTCAGCATGAGCTGCACTTCCTGTTTTATCAAAAGGGTCACATGGGAAGGAGCTGAAGTAAGCAGTTTTTTTGTTTGTTTTTGGCTGGCTGGCTGGCTGGCAGCTACCTCACTGGCCACCACTGACTGTAGGGATTAGAACCCAGAACCCATTCATGTTTTCTTCTCTATACAAGACGAGATGGCAGTAGAAGCAGGGAGTGCAGCAGCCAGCCCTGTAAAACACAAACAGATTCTGACTGGATAGTTGATGGTGTGGTTGCCATCAGCCAGGGTGACTATCCAATCAGAAACCATGTGTCTATATGGTTATACATACACAATAGATTTCATACATATAAAAGAAAAATACAAAGGAAGGAAATAGGCATTTAGAGTTCATATGTTTAAAATAAAACCATCAAATCAGGAAATCAAGAGTGTCCCTTTAACACAGGGTTGGAGAGAAGGAGTAAGGCAGGAGATCGCTTCTTAATAATAATAATAATACAACATTTGTATAGTGCATTTTGAGTGTGCAAAGTGCTTTGCATGTTGAAGTTGTTTTTACAACTCTGTAATATAAGGAAGTGTTATTATCCCCACATTGCAGCGGGGGGCCTGAGGCTGAGAGAGAGTGACTTGCCTAAGGCCACCTAGTGAAGTAGTAGCAGAGGCGACATTTGAGCTGGGGAAGTACTGATTCACAGCTCCATCTCTTAGCCATTGGTGCCCATTAATTAATTAATCTACGGTAACCTGGTTTTGCTTGCTTGATGCTCGAGAGACCAACCACTCAAATACTGTTTTTCATTGCACATTCCCTCACCTAGCAAACTGACTCTCTGGCCACCTGCTTCCAGTTAACAGCAGCTATCCACCATTCATAAACATGGCTCTTACATGTAATCTTTGTTCCCCTTCAAAATGACCACCTTACACCCCAATCCTATCACTCGCCACTCCATAGCATGCAGCTGTGCCAACGGAGTGGGTGCTATTTGTTATGGTGGTGGTGGTGGGAGCGATCAGGAGGCCAACCAGAGGTAAGTAAAAGACTCCTTACCCCTGGGTAGGCCTTCTGGCTGCCTATGGGTCTCCTCAGACCGTCGACAGCTATTTTGATGTCCAAAGAGAAGGAAGGGGTGGGATGGTCTGGAAAATGGAAGACAGGATCTAGCATGCTCCTTTGCCACCGAGATCCACACCCTCCATCCTGGTCCCTGTCCCTGCCCTCTTCTTCCCACCCTGGAACGCCCCTAAACTTCCCCCTGTCCACCCCCACCTCCAAATTATGGACACTGGCTCAGCCTCCAGGAGCCGCTGGTGCGTGTGCCACACCTCTGACCATTTGTGCCAGCAGCCATGAAGCGTGCAACGGCATCCGGGTTTTCCCACCTCCCTCAAATAGTAGCCCTTTCTTACAGAAAATTCTGCTGCCCAGTCCCATTAACAAGGTATTAGTCCTCATGTAAAAGAAACAAAAGCCAATTAGCATTACTCCTGCAGACATCACTTCAGTTGAACATAGTTAGTATACACGAGGCCAGTGCTGGCACTTTGAGGTGCAGCTGAAAACTTACAGCAAAATGTTTGCCGTAAAAAGCATTTGTTACCTTTACAGCCTGAGTTTGCTCCTCAAATCACTGAGGCACTATTTCCATTTTATTTTAGAGGCCCTAGTGTTGAGAAAACAACTTTAATTATTACTGGAGGCAGAAGCGCTATGAAATTTTATGGTGCCAGAGACATTACCATATTATCTGAAGATATGCAGACCAGTAAAAGAGACAGAATGCTCATATCCCATTCATGATTACACATATGCTCCAATAAATGAAACTGTGCAGCAAGGATTGAAGGCAGACACACTTATCACATGGAAACAGCTGTGGGCCTACAACACTGAGTGGCAAGCTTTATGTATATATTCATTGGAATGCCCCAGGCATCACGGCACCGGCCCTAGATCTAGATATGTTTTGTTGCCAGCTGAGCAGGCTGTCAAAGAACCTATCATTGAAGAAAATGAATGAGACTTACATTTTAATGAGTATGATGCCTGTTAATGTGGTTGTTTAATAGAGGATAAGTCTATCAACTATAAATTCATCAAGATTGTTAAACCACCAAACATCCATGTTCAGGGACAGTATACCTCTGAAAAAGAAGATGCTGGGCCGAAGAACAGTCGGGACACTCTGTTTGTGGGCTTCCCAGAGAAATTTCAGTGTTAGAATCAAGATGCTGGACTGGACGAGATAAACACTTGGTCTGATCCTGCAGGGCTCTTCTTATGAATATAAGTGTGGAAGAGAGTAAACTGCCATTCTGCGTTCTGCAGGCTCAGCTTCACAGACTCTCATTTGTGTTATTATTTATCTAAAATACTCGACGCAATGCACAAGCCATAAACCATACAGGATAAAAATGACGTTTCATTAAAAAACAGACAACACTGAGACAATGCTAAAAAAAAAAGGCAGCCGCCAGCGATCACATTTAAAATTCAGAACTTTTTATACACTGCAGTTCTTTAAAATACTCAACTGTCAGTTTTTATGGCAGTATACATTCTGAGTGGATTATCCGTTCACTGCAGTGATCCCGTTTATTCACAGAGCTTTGCATACACAAAGATATATATATTTTATATTGTGTAAAGCCCACGGAAATGGTAAACTCTCAGAGCTGAAGTCTTGTCTAACTAAATTGTGTGGTGGATTATCTCTAATGATGTCACTGATGTCAAATCAACAGAAAGCAAGAGAGATGGTAGACCTCACGGTATCTCACAGCATCATTATATTCTATCCACCTTGGGCAGGAATTTCCCAGAGCATCCCTGCTAGGGCAACCTGTTGGTTCATCTCGCTCTGTCCACACTGGCTGATGGTTGTACTTCAGGGTTACAGGCTGGGGTCTTTCTGGGAGCTACCTGATGATGCTGGGAATTGTGCTTGAGACTTTCTGTGTACTCTGGCCTCCTCCCCCTGATGAAAACATAACAAAAACAGTTCAAAAACCAGTATGGCTGATTGTGATCCAATCTGTCATGTATTGTAATCATGTCATGTAAATCTGTATTTTTTCCCTTGGGGAGGGGGAAGAGCTTCAGGAAAAGATTTACATTGGGAATAGGATAAATACCTAGCATGAGAGGAATAGGATAAATACCCTGTACTCTAGTGCTGCTTCCCCTTTCATATTAGTGGCACCTCATTAAAAAATATACCATATGGATCTTCTCAGTTGAATCCTAATTACTGATGGGGAAGGAAGCCATATATGTCACTATCAGCGCAATCCTAGCGCTGTGATGGGCGGCAGAATGAGCGTTCCGCCGCCCTAAGCAGTCGCAAACGTGCCTTAAGGCACTTCCGAGCATCTCAGCTGCCAGAGCGCCCAAAGGACTGCTGGCAGACCCAGGTAAAGATCCAGCTGGCGGGGGGGGGGGCTGTCCGACGGTAGCGGGAGGGCGGACATAGGCCCAGCCGGTCGGGGAGGGGGGACAGCTTCGGCCAAATCCTGTCCCCTGCAGATCGGCTGAGCCATTACACGGCCTCCTCCGACTTCCGCCAGTGATTTCGCTGGCAGAATTCCAAGGAGGCTGATCGGCCCCAGTCCCGGTTATAGTCGGGGAAGGGGACGAGCATCCCCTTCCCTGAGTAGACTTACCGCTGCGTGGTGCACGGGATCCGGCAGGTGGCCTTGGCCGCCCGATGGATCCTTGGGCAGGATTGGGCTGCCCGATTGTTTTATTGCTGTTGCCAGTGCAACATAGCAAAGGCTAATGGCCCTTTATTATGACATCCAATGTGAACTATGTGTTACACTGTAGATGTGTGTAATGTAAGCCTAATAACCTTTTCTTTGTTGTAAAGTGGCCTCACCAAAGTCTGAGATACTGTTGGGGGTACATTGGGAGACGTTTCAGGAAAAGTGATTTACAGAAGAAGGGTAAAGGATTCCTTCCTTTATTCCTTGAATGCTGCATTTCCCCAGAACACTTTGCAATGGAAAAGAGGCTGTTAGGTTATTGTTACATGCAGCTGTGGATTAATCTGCAGTTTGGTTCTAAGTCTCACTGAAATCAGTGGAACAAGTAATGAATAATTACAACTAACTTGAATTCGATTGCAACACGCTTGTAGCTTTGGAGACACATATATACATTTTAGATTGTGAACCCTTTTGGGACAGGGAGCCATGTAATCATTTGATTTTGTCTGTAATCCGCTTTGTGAACTTTTTGTTGAAAAGCAGTGTATATAAATGTTGTTGTTGTTGTTGTTGTTGTTGTTGTTGTTGTTGTTGTTGTTGTTAATAATATATATATATATATATATATATATATATATATATATATATATATATATATATATATATATATATATATATATATATATATACACTGTCCGCATCAGTTATCACACACATTTTCTGTGCTGAGTGCACAGGACTCAAAGGCTGGTTGTGTGTCCACATTTGGTGAGCAACTAGCTTTTGCATTTGGGCTACTGTACGTAAAAACTCATGACTCCTTAGAGCAAGAACAGGTGCTCTAATGTAAACAGGAGATTTGTGATCACATCTCCCATTTTTTTTAAAAAAAACTTTAAAGCAATCTCAGAAGCTTCAATTTTGATAAGAGCAGCATTGCTTGGAGAGGAAAGGCTAACCTTTTCCCTGTGCCATTTTTTTCCAATTTAAATTGCCCCAGCCACCAAAACTCCTATTAGCCTTGCAGTGGAAAAAATGCAGACACAATGCATTCTACATAACATTTACAGCCCAATCCTGTCTAGGATCCAGCCGGCGGTCCATGGCCGCCCGCCGGATCCTGTGCACCGGCAGCCAGTGTGGCTGCTGGGCGGGAGGTCTACTCGGGGAAGGGGACATTCGTCCCCTTCCCTGAGTGTAAATGGCAGCCACCCGGATGGGCTATTTTGCTGGCAGAAGTAGAGGAGGCCGTGTAAAGGCCCCGGCACCCGGTGGGGGTCAGGATACAGCCAAAGGCTGTCCCCCGCCCCCACCCGGGCCACCTGGGCCAATGGCCACCCTCTCCAATGGCCTGGCGAACCGCCCCCCCGCCTGCTGGATCCTGTCTTACCTGGGTCCGGCGCATGGCGGGAGCTCCGTCGTTGGAGCGGGGAAGGCTGGCCTCTGTGCCAGGCTTCCCTGCTCGCAAGTAGTCACAAACGTGCTGTATGGCACGTTTGCGACTACTTCCGGCGACGGAACGCTTGTTCCGTCGCCGGCAAGTTAGTAGGGATTGCGCTGTGATTCTAGATTATTTTATCCAGCAATGTCCTTCCCTATGGCCAAGATCTTTCTGTAATATTTACTCAGAAGTCAGTCTTATCCTGCAAAGGTCCCTCTGAATGGTAATTAAAGCTTCCTGATTGCAGGTTCTCCCCTTTTATTGCTTCTTGTTGAGTGCACCAGTGGGATTACCCATGAATAGCCTATTAATTGTCCCTTGAATAGCTTCTCTTAATGGTCTATTATTTTTAGTTTCTTCCCGTGGGGATTAATTACTGATTTCCTTTCATAATTTTTTTTTTAAATGATGAAGTAGTGTAACTATCTCTCTGCAGTTTTGATAAAGAAATAGGATGGGAGCAAGAAAGGAGACTTAAATGTTAGTTATATTAAATTATTCTAACTTCTGTTTATGTTCAGGATCAGTAATCTGTAAAAGACATTTGCTCTGAAGCTTAATTTTACAAAGTAGTTTACATGCTTTGTGATTTTGATGTAAAGGTATTTTTCAAAAACTTTTCAACAACCTGAAATCCATTTGTTGAAATCTACTTGCTGAGTACATCCATCATTACCTCTTTCCTCTCCTCAAGGATGAAATCAACATTTGATGAGGAAAAGGTAGTCTAGGAAGAATTCTAGGTATGTGCGTCTGGGTAATTACACTCTTTTCTTAATCCAGGTAATGTCTACACCAGCTGTGGTTCCATTCCCACTCTCATGTCAACAATGTATTGAAAGAGGTAGTTAGTGGTCACCAGCCAGAGGCTCACCTGGGCATTCTGTAGCAATTCTATTAGTCTTGGCATGACAGATTTCATGAACTGGTTTGGACATCTTGCATTAACTGAGGTTTCAATTAATCCTGATATGAAAAGGCATTTCTTCTATCAGTCCCCCGTGGTTTCAGCACCATCCATTATAAGAAGGATGTAGTGCGTTCATGCAATTAGATCAGAAAGCATCAAGAATTTCATCTAGTCTAAGCCCTCTTTTTAAAGTTTAAACTAGACTAATTTCTGTAGGCTTCCTAAGGTTTAAGCACATTACTTTGTGTAGTGGATTTGGCAAACAGTTGTCCCCCTTGCAGACATTTTCATAATTATTTGAAGGATGTCAACACAGCAATGGTTATGTCAACACACCTTCCCCTCCCCAATTCATAGAGTGAGCTGATTTGATGGTTATGACATGAAACTCTTATTTGATATGTTTACTGGATGACTTCTTTGGTGGATGGGCACCTGTGTACATGACGGATGCAATCTATCTGAGCTTGATTTGCACCTGAGTGAGAGGGAGGGCTGGATGAGGACAGGGAGGTGCATACAGACCTCCTGTTCTCCAAAATGGCCTGGGTGCTGGGAAGGTGGGGAAGGGAACAGGGCTCTATAGATCCCTATAACCAGTCTCTCTGCATATAGGTGCTGTGCCTGAAATAGAATGGATTACACTCATGATCTATGATCTAAAAAAAAAAAAAATGCCCCCAATGACACGTTTCACATCATCGCTGATGATGATCACTGATGACGTGTTTCACATCATTGTTTGAAGCCTTCCAAGACTCAGGGAGGGCCCAGAAAACGTGCTGGTTTCTGCTCAGCAGCTGCAAATGCAGCCCTCCAGCTGAAAAAAAAAGTAGCTGCGGAGCTCGAAAATCCCGCCGCAGCTCTTCCTCGTGAGGAGACCATGGCTGTCACCCATGGGCATAGCACCCCCGCCCCCCTTAGCGACACCACTGTTCTGCATCCAGAAAAGCAGATTTGTTTACTTTGTATAGAATATTCATATTTGCTTGATGTACCACTTTCGTTTACCTTAGTTTTCGGGTGGAAAAAAGAGCCCCTTCTCGCTTCTGAGATTCTCTTCAGGCTCTGTGCAGCACTCACTTCACAGACCAGAGGATGGTTTGAAGACACATAATGCTACTATTTTGTTAAAGCTAAGCAGGGCGCAGGATGGGTGGCTGTTTAGTATTCCCTTGGAAACTACTCTGATCTTTATATATATAATATACTCAGCACTTTTACCAACTAAAGCCTCCAGTGCAGGGTACCCACAGTTTCTCCAGTCCCGGATGGCAGTGAGATGTGTAGCTGGGTGTCATCAGTGCATTGTGTAATAAACACAGGAGAAATACAAATGACAATATATCAAGCAATAATGCAGCACAGTCTGTCCGCATGTAATCACTTGGTAAGGTCAGTAGTCTGTAATGCCTGCCACATGGTGAGAGGTTTTGACACTCTTTTGCTTCCCTGGATTTCTAATTGGATGTAGCCAATTCTAATTTCTCCTTACTCCTTGGCAAGACATTATAGATGATTGCCTTACTAAGAGGTTACATGCATGCTGCACTTTAAAGTTACCACTTGGCTGTAAGTGAAAATGGTGGAGTCAATTCATTTCTTTGGGAATTGTTTTTTCTCTAAATATACAGCTTCTTCCTTATTCCCTCACATGTTTTTCTGTCTAGAAATGCCTCTGGATCCCTGGAACAGTGATGTGATGCCCCAAATTAAACACAGAACTCCTATTAATCTGCCTGTCACCCTGTTACTTGGCTGTGAGGTAGCTACCTGCACTTATTTTGCCAACCACCTGGCTGCAGTGCAAGAGAGATGTTATGTTTTCTCATCGTCATACATAGGTGTGAAGCATATGTGTTGTAGGTATGTATGTGTTGGCTGCCAACTGCTATTTATTTGGCTGCTGGTAGATTTGGCTTGTTTCTTTGCTAGTCTAGGTCCTGATCCAGCAAAAACACATGTGTCCAATTTAACTTGCTGACCTGAGGATTGATTATTCACAGGGGGAAAGGTTGAAACTTTAGTTCTTGCCAAACAATTGAGTGGATTCACACAGCTCTTTTACATTACAGGATGGGGGTTACTGGGCTTATGAGGAACATATAAGACATGCTGAAGAGATCACTGGATTTCCCAACTGCTCTCCTAAATCATGCACCATCATATTTGTTTACTATTTATTTAAGAAATGCATATCTCACCTTTCCTGTAAAAGCTCAAAGAGGCTCACAAAGATGTAGGACAATCAATACAATATAAATCAATCAATAACAAACTATAAAAAACATTAACATTTAAAATTCAATATCAATAAAATTCAGTAATACCGGTAGTTAATCCCAAAAGATCATGAACAGCTGAAGCACAGCCCATCATAAAAACATAATCCGCCCCTAAACCTATAAAACATCATATAAATCAGTAAGCAGTGAGAGTGAAAAAGGCAACCCACCCACCCACTCCAATACTCCACCCACACTTAAAACTCCAGGACCCCATGAGGGACAAGATAGATCCCTGTGGCAGTCCACATACCAATGGCCAGAGTGCCAAACAGTGCCTAACCCTCAGCACCATCGTCTGGGACCTGTCAGCCAAGAAGAAGTGGAACCACTGCAAAACAGTGCCCCCAAGCCCCAACTCAGCCAACCAAACCAGAATGACACCATGGTCAATTGCGTTGAAAGTTGCTGAGGTCCAGAAGATCCAACAGAGACACAATCCTCCTGTTCAGTCCCCAGTACATGTCATCCATCAAGGTGACCAAGACCATCTCTGTCCCAAAGCCTGGCCTGACACTGAACTAAAAGGGATCCACATAATCCGTTTCATCCAGGATCATCTGGAACTGAGACAACACCACCCACTCAATCACCTTGTCCAGAAAAAGGAAGTTCACAACACAATGGGAGTTAGGGAGGTCTTTTTCAGGAGTTGGTGAATCACTGTGACCTTCAGGGCTTTAGGCCAGTGCTTCCTTGACCAGGGGTTCCCAACCTGTGGTATGCATACCCCCAGGGGTATGCGAGCCGACCGGCAGGGGTATGAAGCTTGCTGAGCCTTATCAAGCTTGCTGAGTCAGCGTTTGCTTTTAGTTTTTTTAATTTAAACTCCCGACAACCGACTCACAGCTGATAAGGCACACCCCTACTCGCAGGGCTCCCATACAAAAACACACACAGTATCTCTGCCAAATGTCTATATAAACCCCTTTCTAGCATTTGCATCCACGTTAGGGTGACACTAACTGAGTAAGTTCTCTCTGACTAAATAGTCCCTAATTTGTTACTGAAAAGAGAAACATAATTGACAGTGAACAGAAGAGATTCTTGTGCTACAAAACAACCCCTTTTCTCCCCCCAGACTATGTTCCCAAAAGGCTTTGAGTGGAATGCAAACCAAGTGCTTTCCTACTGGCTGGTTCAATTTATATGCTGGGTTTTAGAATACATTGTTTCTTCCATTTAAATAAGGCAGCTCTTATGGCAGATTGAGCTGGTTCTCTGTCTCTTAAGAAAAGCTAAGCAGGAATTACCTTGGTTTATTTTTGGATGGGAGACCTGTGGTGATATTTTATTTAAAAATAAATAAAAGGGGTGGCAAAAATTGAGTAACCAGGAAGTAATCGAAACTAGTGTGATTTCCAGAGTTAACAGTGTAAGCTGAGTAATTTTAATAATTTTAATGATTACATTTTATATTTTAATAATTAATTATTAAATTAATTAATGCTAAATAATTGGCGCAGGGGGTACTTCAAAAATTTGACCGTGCAAGGGGGTACACTTGGTGAAAAAGGTTGGGAATCCCTGTCCTAGACTTTTTAAGACTTTTTAGCCCTCGGAGTCGGAGAAGTGCAACTGCACAATGCACATTGGGGCAAGACAGCAAAACTTCACATATAAGCAAATGGGTTCTGAGTTGTCTTCGACAGATCAGGAAAGAGATATTGGGGTGCTGGTGGACAAGTCGATGAAAGTGTCGACCCAGTGTGCAGTGACCGTGAAGAAGGCCAATTCCATGCTTGGGATAATTAAAAAAGGATATAGGTGAATTGGAAAAGGTGCAGAAAAGAGCGACCAAAATGATTCGTGGGTTGAAGCACCTCCCTTATGAGGAAAGACTACAGCGTTTGGGGCTTTTCAGTCTAGAAAAAAGGCGCCTGAGGGGGGACATGATTGAGATGTATAAAATTATGCATGGGATGGAGAGAGTGGATAGAGGGAAATTCTTTTCCCTCTCGCGCACAACACCAGAACCAGGGGACATGCACTAAAATTGAGTGGAGGGAGAGTTAGAACAGACAAAAGAAAATATTTCTTCACCCAGCGTGTAATTAATCTGTGGAAATTTGTGATGGCACCTGGCCTAGATGCCTTTAAAACGGGATTGGATAGATTCATGGAGGAAAAGTCCATCACAGGCTACAAGCCATAAGCAACTTCCTGGCTTTAGAAGTAGGTTTTCTCTGTGCCAGGTTCAAGGGAGTGACAACAGGAAACAGGTTATCTTGTTGGCTGTGTACTCCCAGAGGCATCTGGTGGGGCCACTGTGAGAGACAGGAAGCTGGACTAGATGGGCCCTTGGCCTGATCCAGCAGGGCTTTTCTTATGTTCTTATATTCTCAACTGGACCTCTGCTCATGTAATGGGGCTCTTCCATCTCCCCCTTCCCATGATAGCCGTGGCACTCCCTAAAAAGCTGCTCCTGAGGGTCCGACTCCTTGGAATGATGTGGGCCATGGAGTAGAGAGGTTGCAGTTGAATGGAGTAATTAGCAGAAATTGGGACTCTGCCTTTGAAAAGATAAACCAGGGGGCTTCCTGAATCCAGCCTATATTGAGTATATCCAAGTCAAGAAATTCGGCATAATACTTGTCCAAATTTAGTGGAGAAAGATATGCAGAAATGGCTGGATTGATGGATGTCACTGCAGCCTTGGCCTGTAGGAAGGTTTGATAGGACAAGAAAGAATCCTGGCTGTTTAGGCCAATGAGTTTCTGGAAAGATCCCAAGAGACTGACTTCAGGGATGCACAAAGTCTACACACATGGACAGTTGTGGGGAGGCAAGGGAGGACTGTGAAGCGTCAGACTGGCACTTTTCATCTTGACATAGACTGGACATACTAGTCATGGCTCTCCTACTTGTGATCTATGCCCCCTAAGGAAGCTGATATCAGAAACACTTTTGGCTTATTCTAATGGGAACTGATAGCTTTGTTTTAGTAATCCTGGTATCCCATTAGCTAGTCCCAGATCTTTGTTCAATTCTGGAAAAGGGAGTTATTTCTATAGACAGGACTTTGTGAGTGCTTGTCTGTGTTCACATGAGCTACTCACTCTAGGAATATTAATAGATGGGTTAGGAGCAAAATCAGAGACAGTCTCATTAAAGTCCCTGAGTTTGCAGGGTGGTTACAAAATCAACATGCTGTGTAATGTTAATATTTGTCCAGTGAAACTGCTGCTTCCCGTATCCTGACTCTGGCTCCCAGCCACATAAAACACACAGCAGATGTTATGTTTTACTAGGGTCAGGGTTATCAAGGGGGTGTAATTAATAGTTCATTGCTTTACGTTTTGACACTCCATGCTTATTACCAGGGAAATACAGAAATCATTGATAATGTTCACTCTGCATAAAACACAGACTAGACAGTATGAGGTACCAATTCTGATCCAGCCCCCGTCGTTACCAGAACTTGTAACAGCCCAGATTGGGCAAAAACGTTTTGGGTGTGTGTGTTTGGTTGGAGTGCTACCGATAGTGATATCGCAAAGGTCAGAGGTTAATGCCTCCTCATAAAAATAACAACTGTGAATGGAAACAAGGTGTTCTCTACTGTATAATGATTTCCTATCCTACGATCAAGGCAAAAATGTCGGAGATCAGAAAACACTGACTTTTTAAAAGGCATCAAAGTAATTTGTTAGTCTTTGATGTAGGAAGTTATTTATAACCTTACCATGCTTGCTGATTGTATGATATGGCTCAAGGCAGACATGGATGATCTGAGTTAAAATAACATAGTACAGTGGGGAATTTGGATCCTAGAACTGGATGATGTAACTGGTTATATTTGAGGTGTTTTTTTTTTAAACTTGGCATTTTGGAAAGGAACTGTCTTTCTGAGGGTCATTTCATAAGTTATTACGATGCGCTTCACAGAGATCAATTCTGTGTACGGAAAGCTTGTACACAGTGATGTTTGAAGTGTAGTGCAAATGTGTTTTTGTTGTTGTTCCTAGAAATGCCCCAGTAAAGTAGACACTGATCTGCACACGCTTGTGTTTGAGGGACAAAATCCTATCCAACTTTCCTTTAATGAAGCAGCCACAACGCAGCCCCGACTTAAGGGACCAAACGTTCCCACCTTGAGGAGGCCTCTGTGACTGCCCCCCTCACCACAAGATGCAGCATGTGCCTTGTTGGCACAGTTGCATCCGTGCTGGAAAGTTGGAGAGGATTGGGCCCTAAATTGCTTATCTCTTAAAAATATATTTGTTTTATGTTTAGAGATCGGCAAATTCTCCCAAAGTCATCATGTAGTAACTTGGAAATTGGAAAAATTTGGATCATTTTTTTCTGAGTCAATCTGAGACTAGGAAAAATGAACCCCCCCCCCAAAAAAAAATACTGCCAGCCACCCAGTATTCTAAAGCCCTTTCCCAGCCCCCTAACCCCTCCAAACATTGTAGGGTCATTCCATGTCAAATCAACCAATAAAAAATACATTTTGGAACTTGATGTCACGGATTTTGCTCATTTTTGGTACATTTGTACCTTACCATGAGATGTTTAAAAATTATTTTTTTTCAGATTTTTTTGTCCATCCGTTTTTGAGATATTGAATGTTCAAAATTGTCAAAAAGGCCAAAATTCACTTGTCACCATACCTTCAAAAAAATCTGAAAAAAATAATTTTTAAACATCTCATGGTAAGGTACAAATGTACCGAAAATGAACAAAATCCATGACGTCAAGGATTTTTCATTGGTTGATTTCACATGGAATTACCCTGTACCTCTTTCCTTTCTTTAGTGGCCAGGGATGGTAGTACTGTGGTGGCAGGAGCAGTAGTGACAGCATGTGGAGGAAGGAGAAATGCAAGGTTTGCTGGCTTGCAGTACCCTTGGGAGAACTACATTCTCTCATAGTTCCCTGGGACTATGTCCAATGATGGTAGCACACCAAACAACTCACCATGCCAGGCAGCCAGGGTATTGAAGATGGAAGGAGGAGAAACCAGTTAGTAGCAATGGCAGTAGCTTTTGAGAAGACTACATTTCCCAGCAGCCACTGGGGTCTTCTCTCTCTGATGTTCTAGCACAGATCACCAGAGATGGAAGGGAAGGAGAGATCAGATTGTCTTTTTTGCCTTTTCCAGTGCCAGGAGTGCCTCTGCACCTATTGTCCTGGCCAGATAGGTGAGTGTTGCTGAAAGCAAAGGGGGTTAGCAGTGGGAAGAAGGGTATGCCTCAGATTTTAAATCCAAGGTTTAGAAGAATTTGGATGTCTACAAAGCTTGCCTCATTATTAGTAAAGTGAACTTTATTAGTAAAGTGGACAGGTCGATGAAAGTGTCGACCCAGTGTGCGGCGGCTGTGAAGAAGGCCAATTCCATGCTCGGGATCATTAAAAAAGGGATTGAGAAT
Organism: Plestiodon gilberti rubricaudatus; assembly: GCA_026170595.1. Classification (NCBI taxonomy): domain Eukaryota; kingdom Metazoa; phylum Chordata; class Lepidosauria; order Squamata; family Scincidae; genus Plestiodon; species Plestiodon gilberti. The sequence continues at coordinate 36,027,134 of JANXHW010000002.1, forward strand.
AAAACGGCCAATATCATTATGCCTTTGTACAAATCGATGGTAAGGCCACATCTGGAGTATTGTGTCCAGTTCTGGTCACCACACCTCAAAAAGGATATAGTTGAATTGGAAAAGGTGCAGAAAAGAGCGACCAGAATGATTCGTGGGCTGGAGCACCTCCCTTATGAGGAAAGGCTACAGCGTCTGGGGCTTTTCAGCCTAGAAAAAAGGCGCCTGAGGGGGGACATGATTGAGACTTATAAAATTATGCATGGGATGGAGAGAGTGGATAGAGGGAAAATCTTCTCCCTCTCGCACAACACCAGAACCAGGGGACATGCACTAAAATTGAGTAGAGGGAGAGTTAGAACAGACAAAAGAAAATATTTCTTTACCCAGCGTGTAATTCATCTGTGGAACTCCTTGCCACAGGATGTGGTGATGGCATCTGGCCTAGATGCCTTTAAAAGGGGTTTGGACAGATTCATGGAGGAAAAGACCATCACAGGTTACAAGCCATAAGCAACCTCCTGGTTTTTAGAAGTGGGTTTTCTCTGTGCCAGGTGCAAGGGAGTGGCGACTGGACACAGGTTATCTTGTTGTCTTGTGTGCTCCCTGAGGCATCTGGTGGGGCCACTGTGTGACACAGGAAGCTGGACTAGATGGGCTTTTGGCCTGATCCAGCAGGGCTCTTCTTATGTTCTTATGTTCTTATGTAACTTTACAAGAGTCTGAAGCTCATTTTCAGGCTGAAGCCTGGTGAATTTCACTAGCATCTCTGTGTGCATTTATTTATATCTTACCAGCCAGCCTAAGGTTGCAATCCTATACACATTTAACTGGAGGTGACTCTCGCTGAACTTAGTGGGACTTATTTTTGAGTAGTCATGCATAGGCTTGCCCTGTAAGTAGAGGTGGTTGTTGTGGAAGCTAACAGTAATAAAAAGTTAAATATTACAAATGCAACAAAAGCATTACAATAGTAAAAAGAAAGATCCAATCAACCCAACAACCAATCCTAATGGAAGATCTTCAAGAGAAGATCTTCAAGACACAAAAAAGCCTTTCTAAATAAACACATTTCTACCAGTTGCAGGAAAGTCTTCAGTGAATTGTCATAACAGATGTTGTTAGGATTGAAATGAAAGCCAGTTTGAAAAACATTCAGAGGATGCAAATGGGTGAGTTTCATGAAACTAAAAACTTGTAATTCTGCTGATAGCAATTTGAAGCAGTATTTCATTTATCAACATCATCCTATCACCAGCAATGAGGGCAGAAGCAATTCTGTTGAGATATCATATGTACAAACTATTTATCTTTATTCATGCCATCTATTTAATCTCTAAAATCTCTAGTAATATAATAGTGGTTTCAGTGGCCATCTATTTGCATTTATATCTTCTGGCCCTACTTTGTGCAATGAGATTGAAACATGGCTCTGTACAAGGTCTGATCACTTACATAAAATCCAGCTATCGAGGTGGTGTTCGCAAATGTGTCCATGTGAGGAAAATGACCCTGAATCATTCTGTATTTCATTATTGCAGTGAAACAGCCCAGGTGTCATTAATATAAACCCCCCTTTAAAGTGTCTTTTAAAAACTTCTGCCATATTTTTGAATATGGAATGAAAACTCATTCATTCCAGAAGTTCCTTGTTGTGCATAACATGGCACAAGATTAAAGTGATATGTCTTGTTTGGACCACTCCTTGTGTATGTGGGAACTTGAATGGAGACAAAGAGTTCTGATATGTGCAGGGCCTTCTCCATTCATTTCAATGGGCAAGGTGCCTCTACGTAGAGACCTCCATTCAAAGAGATCCTATGCAGATTTCTGCTTACCCCACACATAGAAGTACAGGTGTCCCCCGCTTAATGATGGGTTGCTTAATGATGATCCAGATATATGACGGAGGTCCCCAGTAAAAAAGAGCAAAGGATTTAAAAAGAAGCATCTTTTTAAAGCCCCAGTTCATCAGCTGTTTGGCTTTAGATAAGGGCTTTGAAGTTCAGCACTGGGGCTTTATGCACAGCGCTGAACTTCAAAGCCCTTATCTAAAGCCAAACAGCTAATGGGCAAGATAAGAGCTTGGATGTTTAACGCTGGGGCTTTAAGCACAGTGCTAAACTTCAAAGCACAGCAAGACCCGCTTAATGATGGCTTCACTTTACAACAGGGATTTCAGAACGTATCCCCGTTGTTAAGTGGGGGACACCTGTAACTGGGGAAGACTATTTCCATAGTGGGGTATCTTGACTACATCAGAGCTTTGGAAAAGGGGCACTGACTGATCATAAGGCCCATTCGTGTTGAATTGTGTCCAAGGTGAAGTAGTATATGAAATCAAGGGGAAGGAGGGTATAAAGAAATATGGGGAAATGCTGTACAAATAAGTGTGGTGCAAAAATACGTTTTATTATGATGATTGTTTGGTTTATTATTTTCCTTTCTCCATCAGTCTTCGTTGTTCCTTCTCATTTAGACTTTCCTACTTATTTGATTATGACTGTTGTGTGTATGGAGGTATGTATGGTAATTGGATTTGAAAAGAGCTAAAAAAATCCCTAATTGGGAAAAAACTTTGATGGAAAATTTGAAATTCCAAGGGCAAGTGGGAGTCAGGGAAATCACATGGGGATACAAAATATACATGTGATAATTGGTTCGAACTTTTTTTTTTTGGATGACAAATATGTACTGTTTTACATAAAATGTATAATAATGGGTAGCACCATTTTCCTTTCCTCTGGAGCAAGGGAAACTGTGGATTGTTGTTGTTCAGTCGTTAAGTCGTGTCCGACCCTTCGTGATCCCATGAACCATATCCCGCCAGGCCTTCCTGTCCTCCACTATCTTCCTGAGTTCGCTCATTTTCATGTTCGTTGCATCGGTGATGCTGTCTAACCATCTCATCCTTTGCCTTCCCCTTCTCCTTTTGCCTTCAATCTTTCCCAGCACCAGAGTCTTCTCCAGAGAGTCCTCTCTTCGCATTAGGTGGCCAAAATATTTGAGCTTCAGCCTCAGTACCTGTCCTTCCAGGGAACAGTCAGGGTTGATTTCATTTAGGATTGACTGTTTTGATCTCCTAGCAGTCCAAGGGACTCCCAGGAGTCTTCTCCAACTGTGGATACTGCCCAATAATAATACTAATAATAATAATAATAGCCAAAATTATACCAATAGTAGTGGATGCTTTAGGTGCTATACTGAAAAGCTTGGAAAAACACCTGTATGCCTTAGGTTTAAATGGAATTACTACACATGAGCTGCAAAAGGCAGCTCTACTGGGAACTGCACAAATTCTGAGGAAATATCTTTAGATATCCGACCTAGGTCCTTGGGAAGGACTCCATATTTAGAAAACACCAGCCACCAGCAGGTGGGTTGCAATGAACAAAAACAACAATTTTTAAAGTCTTGGGCCTTCACTTCTTTTCCAAACTCCTCTAACAATATCAGTTAAGCATTGCAAAATCTGTGAAATGTGCTTATAATTTTGACTTATTTAATTTTGCTATTATTAATTTTTAGGGTAATAAAAAGGGGGTCTTGCAACTTCATTTCTTTTTTTAATGACATGTTAGAGTTAATTCTGTGCTCCAGTCAGATACCCAAACTCAAGGAATGTTACTTTTTAAGTTTGGTATTGTAGGTAATAATTTTACACTGACTTCCAACCTCTCAGTCTAAATAACTTATATGTGAGTCACAACATCAATAATCTTGGTGCTCTTGGGAAGAATCTTCATCTATTAATGAAGCTGTGTCCTCCCCACGCTCTTTTCTATGGCTCAAGTGAGATAAACTTCCAGCTAACAGGTTCAGCTAACTTCCTGTTGAGTAACAGGTTCACGGGGATGTCAGGAGGAGGTATTTTAAAAGGCACATTGGTTCTAACCTTTGACTAATCTAATCTGTTGATCTTCCTGGCTTCACAAGTGTCATTCAAGAAAAGTTAAATCCAGTAGGTGATATTACTAGAGTTAGACCACTAGACTGGAACGGAATCAAGAGAATTAAAAAATGAGGAGAAGAGAATGAAGCTACCATTGAAAAAGAAAGGCTCATTAAATGATCTAACAAAGAGACAAAGGAAACAAGATATGAAAATAAACAGCAGTGGAATTTGGAAAGGAAACACGCTTATCAAAATGTAAGAGGAAAATGTTATGATGTTATGCTAATTAAGTACATAGCAAAAGTAATACTTAAACAAGATAGTCTGGCTGTTTGCTGATAAAAAAATTATTGCTGAAGTATGAGAACCAGTGAAAAAACTCAAAACAAAGCCTGATATCCAAAGAACTGCTAAATTATTAGCTCATGCAATTATCATTAATTGCTCATGGAAGCGGTTTGTGCTAGTCTAGCAGACTTTGGGCCTTTACAAAGCAGACCCACATGCCAAGACGACAGTTTCAAAAGCAGTTTGTTTGTTTGTATTGGTTTGGAGCCAGAGCTTTGTAAGCAAAAACCCACTCATCATGCAGCAGGGGCTTTCCTGCCCTTTCCTCCTCCCCATTGCAGCACTCTGAGTCCCCCACAAAGTCTTTCCTGAGACTCAAGGCCTGTCCCAAACGGAATGAGATTGTGCTGGGTGTGTGTGTGAGTGGAGACTACAGGGGGCTGGGGAAAGCACTAAAAATTAGACAAGGGCACCTTGTGCAGGTGGAGCTTCTGCTCGTGCAACTCTGAACTCAGCCCTAAGTACTAGGACATTTATAAGCTGCTCTTCAATAACAAGGATACTGCAGGTGAGGTTGCATGTGGTATGATGGGCTGCTGTTCATGAAGCATAATTCTAAAGCCTTCTTGGGCTCACAGAGCTCATTGCACCATTCTTGGCCATACTATTTATCATATCTAAAGAACCAAGAGTGTGACTGTTGTTGTTCAGTCGTTAAGTCGTGTCCGACCCTTCGTGATCCCATGAACCATATCCCGCCAGGCCTTCCTGTCCTCCACTATCTTCCTGAGTTAACTCATTTTCATGTTCGTTGCATCAGTGATGCTGTCTAACCATCTCATCCTTTGCCTTCCCCTTCTCCTTTTGCCTTCAATCTTTCCCAGCATCAGAGTCTTCTCCAGAGAGTCCGCATTAGGTGTCCAAAATATTTGAGCTTCAGCTTCAGTACCTGTCCTTCCAGGGAACAGTCAGGGTTGATTTCATTTAGGAGTGACTGATTTGATCTCCTAGCAGTCCAAGGGACTCTCAGGAGTCTTCTCCAGCACCACAGTTCGAAAGCATCTATTCTTCGGCGCTCAGCCTTCCTTATGGTCCAACTCTCGCAACCATACATTGCTACTGGGAACACCATCACTCTGACTATATGAACTTTTGTTGGCATGGTGATTGCCATAGCTTTCCTTCCAAGGAGTAAGTGTCTTTTAATTTCATGGCTGCTGTCTCCGTTTGCAGTGATCTTGGAACCCAAAAAAGTAAAATCTGTTACTGCTTCCATTTCTGCCCCTTCTATTTGCCAGGAATTGATGGGACCAGATGCCATGATCTTAGTTTTATTAATGTTGAGTTTCAAGCCAACTTTTGCACTCTCCTCTTTCACCCTCATCAAGAGGCTCTTTAGTTCTTCTTCACTTTCTGCCATTAGGGTGGTATCGTCTGCATATCTGAGGTTGTTGATATTCTCCCGGCAATCTTGATTCCGGCTTGCGATTCATTCAAGAGTGTGACTAGAAAGTACTAAATAAAATGTTTAAAAGCATATTGTTTAACCTACATAAATGCAAACTGGAGTGTTTGAGCAGATGGACAGTCTTTGGGTAGTGTGATTAAAATCCATAAGTACTTTGTGGCAAAAGGATGAAATTAAATGTAAGGCAGTTGCATCAAAATCCAGAGACCATACTGGTCAAGCAATGAATAAATTGACAACCCCCTGTATATGGATTTACAAGTCAATTTTGCAGGATTATTTGGTTGCTGGGTTGGTATATCTGTGCTAAGTAACAACAATCTCTTAATACAATCCAACAAATAAAAATTGCAAAGTAGACAACCTCCCTGATCCAGCAATTTGGCTTGATCCAAGTCCTGAATCAGGAACTGTGGGCATGAATCTGATGTACAATCAAATGTGCTTTAGGACACGCATACAAGGGGGTGGTTGTATCTTCTCACATTGTATTGCTTTCAGTGGAATGCCCATTCAAACATCCTGGCACAACTAGTCATGTGTAAATACCAGGGATGTGGATCAAGTCTCTGACTCCAAGTCTCAAGTCAAGTCCCAAGTCTTTGCCCCCATGTCCCGAGTCTTTGGTTGCGAGTCCCTATCTATTTAATGGGGGAAACGGGTTTAAACCTGAATAAAATTTGACTTGTTGTCAAAGGCTCCAAGTCTCCCGTCGAGTCTTTCAAGTATTTTACAGTCGCTGAGTCAAGTCGTAGTCAAGTCATTGACGCAACTTGAGTCTGACTCAAGTCCGAGTCAATAGACTCAAGTCTACATTACTGGCAAATACATTTGAAAGTGTAACTGGAATTGGATGGGGTCACTCTCTTCAAGCTAGCTTGTGATCCCCGCGGCAAAGGGGTCACTGCACAAAATGATGCCTTTTAACAAATGGCTTTTAACAAATGTAAATATAGGTGACCCACTGGGGTTGCTTGTTTTAATTGTTTTAATTATCTGTTAATTATTTTAATGTATATGTTATTTTAATGTTGTAAGCCACCTTGAGTGCCCTTGCCGGGAGAAAGGCGGGATACAAATTCTTTAAATAAATAAATAAATAAATATGATAGTAGCAACTATAACATATCACAGTTGAGTTGTGTGAAGTGGCTATCCTGGTGTAGCACCTTCTTATCACATAATTGTAGTTCCTGTCAACAAAGGCAGCAAAAGTTGAAAGTACCCCGTCCGCTGCTTCCTGTTGCTTTGTAACCTTTAGGGAGCACCAGCCGTGATCTTGGTTTGATACAGAACATAGAAATGAGACGGTCCATGCTCAAGATAATTTAGCAAGATTGGTGGGGAGGAGGGACAGGGTGAGCTAAAAGAAAATCATGGTGGTGTTGACTAATAGGAACTGTCTTATAATGAAGCAAACCATTGAGATCTGGATAGTATGGGATACTGACAGTGGCTCTCCAGGGCTTCAGACAGGGGTCTTCTCTAGCCCTACTTGGAGATGTCAGGGATTGAATCTGGAACCTTCTGCATGCAAAATGTTCTTATGGTCCCAATCCTATCCCCCAACATCCTATGCGATGCAGCTGTGCTTCATTCAGTGGTGTGAGGGGTGACTAGATGGTCTGGAAGAGGTAAGTAAAAGTATTTTATTTACCTCTCCGTAGGCCACCTGGCTGTCAATGGGTTTCCTCGGACCTATGCCAGCTATAGGTGTGTCAGGCCGGGAAAATGAGTAGGATCCCAGCATGCACTGCTGCCACTGAGATCCATCCCCCCACCCACCTCCTGCCTGGCCCTCTCCCTCTCCCAAACCATCCACAAACCGCTCCTGCCACCACCTTACCTGCACCGGTACAACATGCAGGAACCACTGGCACTCATGAGGGGCCTCCAGCAATTTGTGCCGATGACCCCACAGTGTGCAACAGTGGCACGCCATTTACAATGCTCTAAGAGGACTTATGGTGGCAGATCAAGAGATCTGATGCCGTAAGCCCTCCATAAGACTGGGGTGTAAGTGATCCAAATACTGTAGAACTGTGCTATTTCTTTTTACTTCTATGTTGGACCACTCTTAAGCCTTCTCACACCTGCAGTATATACAGATGATGATGATGATGATGATGATGATGATGATGATGATGATGATGATGATGATATACTAGAGACCTTGGTGATGGCAACTCCTCCTTCAGCACTGGGTAGGAAGCTAGTAAGAGGATCATCACTCCCAGAGTGGGGCAAGGAGTCTGGGGTATCCAGTCGCCAAACAACTAGGCCAGGGAGGATCCATCCTCCTGAGCTTAAGGAATTGACCATCACTGCTCAAAGGAAACCCTAAGTAAAAATTATTCATGGGATATATAAAAAGGAAAACAACAATTTTTATGCTCTCACTTTGAAACCTGCCGAATGTTCAGTAGTAATCATTAATTACCGTATGCTTATATTTGTATACACAGATTAGTTTCCTTAATAGACAAGAACAACTGCCATCGCCTTTCTTTAACTGCAACGTGTAATGGCAGCTCTCCCAGTGCTATCTGATTTGATCAGGAGCTGTTCGTCTGATCGGTACGCTGTGGTCAGAATGATGGCTGATCAGCCACTTTCTTTTGCCAAAATGGAACGTTGCTCCTCATTGTGTTTTTCATTCTCATGAATCTCTGGCCCTGCATAGTTATAGCTTCACTATTCTTTCTTTCCATCTGGTTTCTCTCAGATTTCAAGAGTTGCCTGAGATATAATTTTCCTGGTCAGTTCTATTATTATTATCTTTGACAATTTTTCCTCTGTTAACTCTGATATATCATGGCATGGACTATAGGAGCGTAGGCTGTGATTGACTGACTATAGTCATGTTGAAATCAACTGGGACGTTGATAGGAGAACTGGAGTAATTAATGGCTAAGAGACTGAGCTACAAATCAGGACTTTCCTGGCTCAAATCTGCCATCAACTCACTAGGTGACCTTGGGAAAAGTCCTCTCAGCCCCCCCCCCCAAAGATTTTTCCCTTGCAGTTCTGTAAGAATTATAAAAATATAGTACACATGAAACACTGAACACTTAAAAGTACTGTACAAATGCTGAATATAATCTCAGCTGTTGTGCCATCTCCAGTGAATGAGTACAAGCTAATAAAAATGTTTATCAATTAGCCACAAATGCCTGATCTCACACTTTGAATGTCATTCTATTTCTATGACTTCCTTTAAACATGAAGTGATCCAAGTCACCCCCCCTCCATTATTTCTCAACCCTTTTCTGCATTTTAGTGACTTCTAACGATGGGCAAGCTCCCCCTAGCTTGCCTCATAATTACTTTGGTTTTTCTGAACTTTCTCAGAGAATTGTGGGGGAAAAAATGGGTCTCTGTGGACTTCTCTTTTTTCAAGAAAATGGGAAAAATCCATACTTGGGGAGTTCTCAGACTTCCCTGGCAGTTTTTACCTGTTCCCAAGCAAAATATACCCTTGCATAGTGGGAAGCGCTCATTTGTGCCCTCATGAAGTTCTGATCCATTGAAAAACTACAGTTTCCATGTACTGTAGGTCCCTAGACAGAAAATGATGCTCCTGTGAATATTCAGGAAGGTTCAGGTCTTGAGGATAAAGCCTACAAGTTGTCTTCTGTTGCTAGTGATCTCTGCTTGCCCTGGTTCCTCCCTCTTTGCAAAGGTAAATTTGCTTGGGAACGGGGGCAGCATGTCAGGCTGGGTCAGAGGCGAAACAAGGGTGGAGCGAAGGCAAGTAGTTCTGCAAGACTCCGTTACACTGGAGTCAGCGGCCCCTCCCCCTTGCTGTTGGAGCCATTCCAGCAGCAACAGGGGAGTGTCCTGCGTGTTGCCTTTGCTGCCAGAATGGCTCCAACAGCAAGGGGGAGGGGCCGCTGACTCCAGTGTAACGGAGTCTTGCAAAACTACTTGCCTTCGCTCTACCCTTGTTTCACCTCTGGGCTGGGTTACCTGGTGGCAAACTCAATTCAAACCAAACCTGAACTTCAAAGAAACTTTGGACTCAGCTTGAATTGGAGATGGGATTTCCAAACTGGGACTATTTGGTTTCCAAACTCCCCTAGTTCCAATTTCAACCCTGTCGTTAGTTTCATTCACACATTTCATCAATGCATTCATACTTCCTTCCCCAAGGTTAACAAAACAAGTCTTTTTGGATGTTGCTACCTTAACGTTTGTTTCTACAGCTATTGTTGTGCTGTTTACTTTCCTGCTGGAAGTGTTTCAGACCATGGCTACGTGACATTAGCCTACAAAGTGACCCTTTGACCCAGCACTCTGAGACCCTAGGATCAGTTTGCCCATATACCAAATTTAGAAAACCATTTGTCTTCTTAATAAAGGTTTACAACCTCGTCATATAGTTCTTTCAAAATTCCCATTGATCACCAATACTAAAACTCTTGTATTGAATATTGCCCTCAGCCGTATAAGGGTAGTGGAGGAGGTGAGCCACTAACTAAGAAACCCCCTGTGGAAACTAGCCCAGTGTTTCTCAAAATGTGCTCCTAGGAGTCATGGGGCTCCCCGGGACCCCTTCAGGGGCTCCATGAGCACCTCATAAGTGGCTGCCATCTGCCCCCTGCCATGCTATCAGCACTCTGGGGCTCCCCAAGACTCTGCGCGTGAACCAGCAGGGCTCCCTGAGACTCCGTTTAGAAGTGCAAAGGGCTCCGGAGACCAACCGCTCCGGTTTGACAACCGCTGCTCTAGCCTAAACCTGTCATTAAAGTGATGAAACTAACTAGACCAGATGTCTGGTCTAGTCAATATCACTACTAAGGAAAACTTTGCATTTTTGTCTTTTTAAAGATCACATGAGTACAAAGACACTGGCTCTGAGAGAGCTCTAACTTCACACAACCAGTGACCTCAGATGGTGCTGAGCAGTTCATAAATATCGAAAAAGCAACTGACCCAATGAGAGTGTAGATGTAGACATTAAAGGTTATCATAGCCTGAATGCTGCCATCTTTCCCCTCCACTGTCTTTCCTGGCAGCAGGATATTCCTACTCTCTTGACTGACTGACAAGAGGCAAGAACTGAGAAGCTCCTTCCTCCAGCTGCTGATCACAGAGTTCCTGCTCAGGGTCTTGTGGGGGAGCAGAGGAGGAAATAGATGTGACCCTCAGGTGCTGATTGCCCTTCAGCAGTACCAGATCACCTCCGGTGTCCCCCTTCAGACTCCAGGTGTCTCATGATTTCTGATGGGGTCGAGAACTTAGAGTGTACTTTACTGAACTACAAAAAAGCAACACATCATTTTTGCTGTCAAAAACTGGCACTTCTCAAAACAATTATGTTCCCTTTAAACAGAAGAAAATTAAAATTTTAAAAAGCGTGGCCTTCATCTGAATAATTTTATTTATACATCTTTTCAGTATTTCATTGAACATTAATAATGTGCATTGGCTTGACTGAAAGGCTGCTTGTTCTTTTACTTGGTTGAAATCCAATTTGCGCTAAGCCATTTGTTCGTTGCCAAGGATAACAACTGTAGGAAAGAGACAGGAAGCTGACGGGCCTTACTCTTCAAATTGCCTTTCTTTTCTAATAAAGCTTTCCCTCATCTGTTGTGAATAGAATTGCCATTTTTTTTGTTCTATTTCTGTTTCCCCGATTGCTGTCACAATACTAGTTAGGTATAACAGTTTTAAAATGGAATTATTGTTCGGGCTTTTCTTTCTAATGTTTTTGGGACTGCAGGAAGGCAAAAAGTCATTGCATGTTTAAAATGCATCTATCCATCAGATATTGCAAAAATCTCTTTGGCCAAGAGAATACAGCAGATCAATTTTAATGGGTCAGTGTGTGGGACACACAATTTTATGTTGTGCTTTGAACTGTAATAGTAATAATTAGAGTTGGGATTGCACTTTCAAAGCATTTTATGTGCACTATCTTGTAATCCTTACAATGATCATGTGAGGTAGACCTGTTATCAAGGTAGGTAGGTACCTAGGCAGGTAGACACATTATCCTCTTGTTCATACAGATGGGAGGGAGAGCTGAAGCTGAGACAATACCTGCTTCCTAATATGGCCTAATCAATACCTGCTTCCATATATGGCCTAATCATATCCCCTGCCAGAGTGTATGATGCAAGGCTGCCAGCGCAGTGCAGACACTGCATCTTGCACGCCGATAGGGGACCAGGCCAGCCAGGAAAGGTAAGAAAAGAAAAACTTGACAGGCCACTGCATGGTCCCTGATGGGACTCCTTAGACCTGCACCGGCTCTGTAGCTGGCATAGGAGCCTGCTGGGGGCATGTTAGGCCTGGGATGGGAGTTCTGGATATGGAGGATGCCAGTGATGCTGACATCCACCCCTGTCCTGTCCCTGATCCACCCCAGATCTGCCCTGATTCTCCTCTGGCAGAACCTTGCCAGAACCTCTGCACTGGAGGCATGTGGCCTTCCAGCTCTTGCACCAGCGCTGCGCAGACCAGCAAGAGCGGCTGCCAGGATGGCGGAACTCACAGTATGATTAGATTGGGCTGTTAGGCGGCAATCCTCCTATGCACACTTTCCTGGAAGCAAACCCTATTGAATACAATGAGACATCTGAGTAGACATGCATAGAATTGGGCTGTGGGTGAGTTCATGGCAGTGGTGAAATCTGAACATGGAATTTCCTGGTTCATAGTTCATTTGCTTAGGACAAAACTGGATGTGATGGGGATGCTATGAGTATTTTATCTGCATTCCTGCCCCTTTTGCATATCAAGCTCTGGAGGGCAGTCTGTTCTTTACCTTTTGGGGGCCCTTTTCAATTGGCGCCATGGCTTTGGAATTCTCTCTCTAGGGAGGCTTGCCTGTTGCCTTGTACTGAATCTGATGTTTTTCAATGTGTGTGTGGGTGCCAGATGAAGTCCTGTCTATTTGCCTTTTTAATTTATTTTTGATCTTTTTGTTTCTTATTCTGTTTTTATGCTTTTGGCTACTGTGCTGGGTTTAACAATTTTTGTTTGGTTTGTTTTTTAATTATAGTAAGTTGCTCTGGAACTCCTTGGGCTTAAGAGCGAGACATCAAATACCATTCCTCCTTGACCTTGCTTTGATGAGTTCTACTTCCTAAGCAACTTTCCAGTCTGGCTCACTTCTGAGATGGAAGCAGACAACTGTGTAAACCAAAGGAGTGCAGCAAGGCAAGGTGGCGGGTGAGTGGCAGTGTTTGCTCCCGTTCCCTAAAGGTAAAGGTTCCCCTCGCTCGAGAGCTAGTCATGACTGACTCTAGGGGTGGTGCTCATCTCCGTTTCAAAGCCGAAGAGCCAGCCCTGTCCGAAGATGCTTCCGTGGTCATGTGGCCGGCATGACTCAACGCCAAGGCGCACGGAACGCTGTTACCTTCCTGCTAGGGGAAGATGACCTATTCATCTACTTGCAATTTCTTGCTTTCGAACTGCTAGATTGGCTGGAGCTAACTGCTACACCTGCCTTAAAAAATGTATCAATTTATCATTATTTGGTATCCTGCTCTTCAGCCTTTACTACTGTAGTTTTGCTAGAAGAGGAACTGATTCTGGCTGCTTTAGAGAGGTTGTTATGGACTGACAAGAGAAAGGTTAAACTTCTAACAAAACAAAAATTAATTCCATGCCAACTGCATAAAAAGTTGGTTTTTATTGTATTGCCTCACACGCATGCATCATTTTATATACATAACATAGTTTAAAAAGTATTTTGTGTAGCAAGTCAGACAAAGCAGCTGGGCTGGCAACCAACATACCCAGCGGCTGAAGATCAAAATAACTACCGCAGCCAGACATCCCTCCGTTTTAGCTGTATGACGTTGACAGGAAAAGGGTTCCTTGAAGCTGAGATTTCACATTAAAGCAAACCAGGTTTTCTATAGCCAAAGTTCAAAAACGAACTGAAAAGGCCTTTTTACAGCCAAGGCCTCCCTTGCCCTCAGGAAGGATCTGGTTCTTTGCAGAGGGCATTGAGAGATAATGCAGAGCACACTCTTGTAATCTGCCTGGGATCCTTTAATGGGTTCCATCTGTGTTTCCCTGGGCTTCTTGGTCAGCCTTGACAGTCCAGGAAGGTAGCTCTGATGTTTCTTTTAACATTACGAGCAGGGTTGCACCGGGTTTTCACAGTTTATAATGTTGTATCAGATGATGAGGTTCCAAGAAAAAGAGGAATTGAACAATGATCATCCATTTCCCCAGTTGTGAAGGTCTGACAAGCAAAACCGTATTGGAGCCATTACCCTAATTTTGGTCTTCAGTACAGTCCAAAGTCATCTGCTGATGGTGATGTTCGCGGCTGCTCTAAGACATCGGAGACCATTATGGTAACGGGTGGTTGGCGGTAATACGGAGACACTGGCGCCACTATGTATAGGTGGTGGTGATGCGGACTCGCAAGACTTCCTGCAGGGCCAACGTGCAAGTGACCGAGAAACTTTCATAGCCCTACTTGATCAGGGAGACCAATGGGCTGTTTGAGTAGGCAGTACCACCTTGGAACCTGGGAAGACATAATTGCCTTGGGAAGTCTTCAGTTTGCAGAGTGATTCACTGCACAGGGTAACAGACCACAAATTCAAAGGTTCCCATTCTAGTACATCCAAAAAGATGGCACATGTTTATGAGTAACATAATTTAATCTGAAGGCTCAAGGTGGATAATAATAAGTGAAATACATAATGTATCAATTATTAAAAAATCACAAATAAAATGTTAAAAAAACTCACATTAATCAGTTTAATCCAGAAAGCAAACCCCAGTCCAAATAAAAAAGTTTCACACAACTTTCAAAAGATAATCAGGCTTGTCTGAGCCTTTATAGACTTGTGATAGAGGTGACTTTTTTTGGTTAAAGTGATACAGCACTGAAATTTTGCCAGTCATTCCCCATTTGGTATGCCCTTAGAAGTGTACAGCTGTATACGACCAATTCTTCAGGAGGGATACAATTCATTGTAGATTTCATTACTTCTTAATATTCATCAGGGATGTGGATCAAGTCTCGTAACTCCAAGTCTCAAGTCAAGTCCCAAGTCTCTGGGTCCTATTCTCAAGTCAAGTCCCATGTCTTTGCCCCAAGTCCTGAGTCATTGGTTGCGAGTCCCTATCTCTGTTTAATGGGGAAAACGGGTTTAAACCTGAATAAAATTCGACTTGTCTTAAAAGGCTCCAAGACTCTGTAAAAGATTGTCTTTTACAATCGCCGAATCAAGTCCAAGTCAAGTCCGAGACTCAAGTCTACATCACTGATATTCATAGGTTCAAGGCGTGGGAATAGCAGACTTTCCCTGACATTTTCAACTAGCAGCAGATGACTCAAATCTGGCTCCTTATAATGTTCTTGCAGAGTCCAATTCTGTATGCTGAGAGCTGACCTTGGCACAAACAATATCCATTTTCTCAGTCCTCAGTGCTGTTCCTCCAGGCCAAAAACTAGAAATCCCCCAATGTACTACTACTGACATCTGACAGTGGAGCAAACAACTGAACTGTCATTTGCTGCTCTGAGAATTCCTTCTCTATATATGTGATCCATGTCTTAATTCAATACAAAATGTACTTATTACATAGCATGGTGGCCTCTGAGCCTTGTAAGTCCTTTGTAAATGTTCCTGTAAGTGACCTTTTAAAGATCCACTGACATTTTCAGATATTTCTCTAGAAGGGCTTTTGCTGGCAGCTTATGGAACAGACAATACAGTACTTTGGGAATCTGGTATTCACAGCTGAGTCAGCAATACATTGTACACTGTACCCCATGTGGATGTTATGTCTGCAGTGGTGGTGAGGGGGGATGGGACAATGGGAACAAGCCACATTCCCAAACCTTCATGCTCTGAGTCCATGACCCTGGGACTTGATGCATTTGTGTTTGTTGATGCTCCAGAGAAAGGAGAAAGGATCCTTGTGCATTAGTGTGTGCAGAGGAAAGTGTTTAGAAGATCTCCTTTCACACTCAACTGTGAATATCAGTTAAGGAAGTTAGCAGGGAAATTATATTGCTGTAGTGAGAAAAATAAAAGCAGAAGATGGTAGAAAGCTAACCTGATTGCCAATTTCACTGAGCTGTATGTACTGGTCAGTTTTAGTGATTTCACCTGGATGTATTTTTGTTAATTCCTCCATTTCTTTTGTCCATCAGAATTAAACAATTGTTGTTTCAGGCATATTCTATCGGCCCAATCCCATGCCGGCTGAGCACTGAGGTACTACGTGTTGTGCCAGGGGAAGATGGCGGATCAGGCCTAGGAGGGGAGTGGGTTCAGTGGCGGTAGTGCACGTCAAATCCTGACCCCCTTGCCAGGCCTGATCCACCTTCATGGATCAATTCGGTCTTGCACTAGCGATTGAGCTGACGCAGGTCTTAGTTGACCCATGGCGGCTGCTGGGGGTTACCCCGGGGCAAGAGAACTAATGTTCCCTTACCCCGAGGAGGCCTCCAGTGACCCTATATGTCCGTGATGGCGAACCTATGACACGCATGTCACAGGTGACACGCGAGGTCATTTTGGGTAACACGGCAGTGTTTACCCCAGGGCCCCGACACACCTTTATATTTTCGCAAAAATGTTACAGGCTTATCTTAAGCATTTAGGGCAGGTGTTTTGGCAGACCTCTTTCAAATTATTATCTAGTAAAACTCAGCAACAAAAAAGTCACTAATTGATGTTAAATAAAATGCAATGTGTTCTATAGTTGTTTTCAGTTCAGTTCAATTCAAAATTACTATTAAAAGTAGCAATAGTCAAAGTACTATTAAAAGTTCGGGGGGGGGGGGAGAAACACACCAAGCCCAAATCACTGCTATATTTAGTTGTCTCCTTAGTGGACTTGATTTTTCCAAAGAAAAAGGGCAAATTTCTGGATTGCTGTATCTATAGTTATAAACGTAGACATAAATTTCTAGATTGCTGGATTGCTGTGTCTATAGTCATAAACGTAGACAAAAAAAATGAATGCAAAAAGAAATATAAATAAAACTTAATTCTATGCATTTATCATATAAACAGTAAAAGTATTTACATTACTTAATTCTATGTGAATCTGTTCCCAGATGAGAGGGAAAACTAGATTGTCATTTTTGTTGTAAACCATTTTCACATTTTGAATGAATATATCCCCTAGGGTGTGATAA
This sequence comes from Plestiodon gilberti rubricaudatus, assembly GCA_026170595.1. Lineage (NCBI taxonomy): Eukaryota > Metazoa > Chordata > Lepidosauria > Squamata > Scincidae > Plestiodon > Plestiodon gilberti. Next base: position 36,043,901 of record JANXHW010000002.1, read on the forward strand.
ATAAAATTCTGTAGACTGAAGCCAAGATAAACTTCTCAAAATTGAAATCTTTCACATTGTTGGAAACATCATTTTAAATGCTTTCCAAAAGGAAATAGTATTGGGTATGTCTACTAATCTATCTGTCTAGTTTCATTTTCAACAGTTTAAAAATGCTGCAGAGGTGAGACAGATTTAGGCTCTAGATCTACACCTACAGCAGGGCTTATCATGTGACCAAATCACAGCAAACAATGTCATTGTCCCCCTTAAGGGTAGACCGCTCCCGTCCCGGCGATGATCTGGTAAGCCTGCTCATTGTGCTCTTCTTGATGTTGGGATTAAAATGCTTTCCTCCCATGAGCTCATGATCCCCACCCTGACTCCCTTTTCCACCTACTTACCTGATGAAGTGGCAGTAGCAACGTGAACCTCATTTCCTCCCTCCTTTCATGCCAGGGTGAACTAGTGCCAGGGAGGGCTCCCTAAAGAGAAGAGAGGCTTAGTAAACATCATCACAACTACCCTAGACGCTCCTGAGTTTGCTCAGGGCCATCATTTCCTATGGGGTTGCATGTGAGTTAGGCCCCAATCCTATCCTTCCTCTTTCAAGGTAGATGCACCACTGGAGTGTGTGCTGCATCCTGCAGGGGAGGGCAGACCTGGAGGTCTTCTCTGGGTAAGGGAACATTTGTTGCCTTACCCAGGGGTAAGCCTTCGATGCTGGTATAGGTCTATTTGGACCTGCGCCAGCGATATCACTGGCGCAAGTCTGAGTGGACTTAGGAAGGCAGATCGAGATCTGGAGAGGGATAGGATATCGGTGGTTCTGCCGCCGCCAATACCACCCCCTTCAAGCCTTTGTTCCGTCCCCATTCTACCCCATCTCCTCCCCATACCTTTGATGATTCTTTGATAGTTCCCCAATGGGTAAATTGGGTGAGAAAACAAATGTTGAGTACCAAGAAATTGGATTTTGCCTGTGTTGGTGATTCTTGGATATGGCTTTAGAACCACTTTAGGCCATAGAAAAGGAAAGAACTTCAATTTTCAGAACTGCTCTGTTCATATTATAGCCAACTGTACTGAGGGAAAGGTTGCTCTTTGAGGATGTGTTTAGTTTTTTTTTTTGATGAGGGAAAACTAAAAGCCTTCCCTGAATCAGGTCCAAGATATGCCAGATAACTTCAAAAGAAGGTGCATAAACTCACCCCTTAATCTAGGTCATCTTGTAAAACCCCTCATAAGTACTGGGGTGGTCTCTAATGCTTCTTGGCCATAGCAGCTTCATAAAAAGTATGCCAATAAAGAAACAATTTTTGTGCAAAAAGACTGATAAATGGAAGCCAATAAAAGCAACAAAATGCTTACAGTATCTAGTCTGGTTAATGACGCTTGTTCTTTTTTGGATCTTGCCTCCAGCTCTCTGACTTTTTCTAACTGACTCTCTGAGCAGGCTAATAGAATATTCCTTTCTCTCTTTCTATAGATATTGGTCCCTCGCCAGGCAGCTGATTCCAGAAAGCTTGATAGTGCTTTCTCTAGTGCTGCTTGTCAGAATGTGCATACAGTGGGGAGAAGGATCATACTTCATGGACACTGTTCCAACTTTTCCTGTATGTGGTTTTAATGAGAAGTCTTATATATATAAGATGACCATCTGAACTATATATATGTTATGTAACAGTAAAGACTATATATGTTTTCCTATAGAGAACACATTTTTGTAAATGATCTGGATGAGAGGGTAGAGGGGATGCTTATCAAATTTGCATTATAAAATTTGTATTATAAAAGAAAGGTGGCTTTTGTTTGATATTTTGGAGTGTTTCTGCTCACATTTGGGTACCAGAAATAGGATATTCAGATGTCCTAGCAAAACTGGGCATCCAGATTTGGAACTCTGGTTGGTGGTAGATCCCCCCCCCCCCTTCGTTTCACAATGTCTCCAACAGTTTGTCGACCACAATGTTCTAACTGGCTGTTCCTGACATTCGCAAGTCTGAAGATTGCATGATACATTTCAGTTGCAAATGTAAGTATACAGTATATATTCCCCAGCTTTGGGGAAGCTGATCATCCAGCTCTTACTATTGCTAAGGTCTTACTCCAGCAGAAGAAAAAGTAACAGTGCTAAGCATGTCTACTCAGGCATGTCTACTCAGCAGTAATACCCATTGAGTTCACTGAGACTTACTCTCAGGTAAGTGTGCATAGGATTGCAGCCCAAGCCTTATATTTAAAAGCATATTACAAAGTTATGGTTCCTAAAGTGAATTAAGATCCTAAACACCAAATCACTTCTGCCAGGGCAGCCTCACTGAAGCCAATAGCACTTATCCACTGTATATGGATTAAAGATGAAAGTGCCACTTTTTCTTCCTAGTAGAGCTCTTGTGTCTTTAACAACCAGTAAGCCAATGGAGCGTCTACTGTAAATGCACCTCTGCTGGAACAGCTGCATCTCTTGAATTTCTGAGCATAATGAAGGCGTTAAAAGCACAGGGGAAAAAAAGGCAACTCTAACTGAAGTCCGCTGCCAAAATCAGCACTGCTAGTGGTTTCAATAATAATAAATGAATTAAACTGCCATCATGACAAGGAATGATGAAACTGTTTATGATACAAATACCACATCTTTTTAGATTATCAGTAACACAGATTATAGCAGGAAACCACAAAACAATCCCACGGTGATTGTGAATCAATGAGCAATGGGTGCAAGACTCTGATTCCTATTTTCATTTGGATTCACTTTCGTGAAATCATTTACTTCTGGTGAGACTATTTCAGTGGTGAAACACCACTTCCTGTAAATGTCTACTCTCCATCTCTGTTGTGGTAGAATGGAAGAAAGGTTTTTCCTCTGTCTCCTGCTAACAACCCTTTCAACATGTTGGAGGCCTTAAAATATATTTTTTCTCCCTCTACATGTTCCAGTAAAATACTGTGGCTGTTCTATAGCCTAGTTAGATTTAAAGCTGTTGCCATCTTTCCCCCTTTGAAAGTGGCAAATGGTTTATGCACTCTCTGATGCGTATGTACAGAGCTGTAGCACTTAAGGGCAGCTCTAATTGTTCAGTGAGAAACATGGCACTGCAAAGCAAAGGATGTGACCTGTGGGGGGAGTAGATGCTTAATTCTTTCCCCATCACCGCTTTTGCCGGCAATCCTTTTCACCCCAGCAGTTTTTCCCTGTGATGCAGCAAACATGAGGCTGGCAATAGTCTGGGGGAAAAACTCTCTGGACTAGGGGTGTCAAGCTCATTTCATACAATGGGCTGATTAGCATTCATAGCACCTGCTGAGGGCCAGAAATGATGTCATTAAGTATTTAATGATGACCAGAAATAAGCATTTTGTTCTCACATAGGAACTCAATAGTTGCAAGTGACAAGAGAGAAAGTGCTGCTTCTGCCAAGGCGTCACTTTGCAGCTCAGCAGCTGAGAGGTGCTCTGCAAAGTGATACCTTGGCAGAAACAGTGCTGCTGAAAGGGCAGCCCGCATGATAATCGGGCTCTCCCAGCACCTCAGCAGCTTCTCCCTTTCTCACCCCGCTTGGTCTGCCTCTTTTCCCCCTTTTGTTCCTCACCTTCTGAGTCTCTCCCTCCCTGCACCTTGGCAAAAGCAGTGCTGCTGAAAGGGCGGCACTGGAGGAGCCCAATTATCACATGGCCCACCCTTACAGCAGTGACTGCTGAAAGGGTCACTTGCATGATAATTGGGCTCTCCCAACACTGCCTTTTCAGAAGTGCTGCTTCTGCCAATGCGTTACTTTGCAGCTCAGCAGCTGAGAGCAGCCGATGGTGGTGCTGGGAGAGCCCAATTATCATGTGGGCTGGTTAAAAAGCTTCTGCAGACTGCATCCAGCCCATGGGCCTTATGTTTTGACACCCCAGGTCTGGAAAAACAAGATTACAAAGTAAAAGAGGCAGGTGGGTTAAGGGTTAAGCAAGCACCTCCTTCCTCTGCTTGCAGTGTTTCGGCAGCAACTTCTTCAAGTCCCCTGTTCCTTTGCAGAAAATCAGCAAAGCAGCCTAGATAGACCTTTACTCCTGGTTCACAATTCACACTTTGGTTTTGTGAATGGGCAATTAAAACTTAGGAAACCATCACTCAGACCTGCTGTAGGACCTGCTGAAGTTCTGTGATCCACACCATTCCCTCTCCTGTCATTGGTGTTTACATGGTTTTTACTGGCAATGCTTTAACAGCACATAATTTCTTTGAGCTTTACAACAGATAGCAGGGGAGGTTACACTTAGAGCAAACCAAGCTCCACAATAAATAATTATGAAACCACTAGGACTGAGAGATTTATCACAAAAGTGGGTCATTTTGGTCAGGATGCTTTAAATTGTGACCTGGTATGTTGGACTGGCTAGAGAAACAAAATACGGTATGAAGTTTGAAAGAGAGGCATCGCACATGCAAACACAGGGTACAGATCCCATATAGCTACATATATATTTTATTATTATTTATATTTTATTATTTATATTTACGTATTTATTCTGGGATTTAGATGTTATCAAATTCACTTATAGTAGACTCTTGTGGAGGCTCACAGCTAAAACCACTTAACTGTGAAATACCTGAAACAAACCAGTAGGGAAAATGAAATGAGGAAGCAAATCAGGGAGGTGTCAATGAGAGACAGGGTTGTAGTCATGGGGGACTTCAATTCTCCTCACATCGACGGTCAATTCATGCTCTGGTCATGAAAGAGGGACTGGATTTCTGGATATGATAAATGACTGTGCCTTAGAGCAGCTAGTCATGGAGCCCACCAGAGGACAGGTGACTCTGGATTTGATATTGTGTGGCACTCAAGATCTGGTCAGGGATGTAAACGTTACCGAACTGTTGGGGAACAGTGACCATGCTGCGATCTGTTTTGCCATGCATGTCGGGGGAGAGTGCCGAGCAAATCTTACACAAAAACCTTTGACTTCTGAAGGGCAAACTTGCCCAAAATGAGGAGACTAGTTAGAAAAAGCTGAAAGGGAAGGTAAAAAGGGAAAGTAATGCCAAGCCGCCTTGGGCATTTGCCTTTCGGCATAGGAAAAGGCGGGATATAATTTTTTTAAATAAAATAAAAGAGTCCAATCTCTCTAGAGTGCATGGAAGCTGTTTAAAACAACAGTAATAGAGGCCTAGCAGGAGTGTATCCCACAAAGGAGGAAGGGCTTGACTAATTCCAGGAGGGTGCCGGCATGGCTAACAAGCACAGTTAGAGGCTATAAAAGGCAAGGAAGCTTCCTTCTGTAAATGGAAGTCTTACCCTAATGAGGAAAATAAACAGGAGCACAAACTGTGGCAAAAGAAATGTAAAAAGATGATACGGGAGGCCAAGAAAGACTTTGAGGAATGTATGGCAGGCAACATTAAAGGGAATAATAAAAGCTTCTTCAAATATGTTAGAAGCAGGAAACCTGCCAGGGAAACGGTTGGTCCGTTGGATGGTGAGGGAGAGAAAGGGGTGATAAAAGAGGACTTGGAGACTGCAGAGAAATTAAACGAGTTCTTTGCATCTGTCTTCACAGCAGAAGACCTCGGGCAAATACCGCTGCCTGAACGGCCTCCCCTGACTAAATAATTAAGTCAAATAGAAGTTAAAAGAGAAGATGTTTCAGACTTAATTGACAAATTAAAGATTAATAAATCACCGGGCCCGGATGGCATCCACCCAAGAGTTCTGAAGGAACTCAAGAATGAAGTCACTGACCTCTTGACCAAAATATGCAACTTGTCCCTTAAAACGGCCAGTGTGCCAGAGGATTGGAGGATAGCTAATGTCATGCCAACCTTTAAAAAAGGAAGGAGGGGGGACCTGGGAAACTACAGGCCAGTCAGCCTAACATCTGTTCCAGGGAAGATGGTGGAAAGTCTCATTAAGGATAAAGTCTTAAAACACATAGAAGAACAGGGCTTGGGGTAGCTTCAGGGAGGCCTGTGCGACCCTCTGCAGGCATTCTAGATCTTCAGTTTGGCAAAAACCGGTGATTTTCAGCTAAAACAGAAATGGCCAAAAATCGCTGGTTTTCGCTGAACTGAAGATCAGGGAGGCCTGCAGAGGGTTGCACAGGCCTCCCTGAAGCTCCCCCAAGCCCAGGTAATGAAGGAAATGGCACTTTCTGGCAGAGCCAGAAATGCTATGCAAAGGCAGTGCACTCAGTCATCCTCAGCTGCAGGAGACATGCTGGGGAGAGTTGGTGCTGAGCGGGTAGATTCAATGAAGGGAGGTGAGTCTTACAATTGATGGATTTTTTTTCCCCTGTTGGTGGTACTGAAAGTAAAGGTGCGCCTTAGAATCGATGGCGCCTTAGACTCGAAGAAATACAGTATATCTGGATTTTCAGAAGGTGTTTGACACAGTCCCTCATGTATGCTAAGATGTATACATCTTGGCAGCTCACTGCTCTTACACCTGAGGAGGTCCACAGCCAGTGGATGAAACGTTGTGTGTTTTTAATAGTGTTTTATTGTTTTTAAACCTGGGTTTTACCGGTTTTCAGATGTGTTTTACTGTTTTTAAACATAAATATTATAGAATTTTACATGGCTTTTAAACCTGTATATCCTACCTCTTTGTATATTGTAGCAGGCCATGAAAGTTTTCGATGGAACAATAATACTTACTGTTCAAACACCTTGAAATCTACTATACAATAAAGTGTTTTATGGGGCATTCATGGGTACAGAGCTTCCTGCTCTGCAATGGGTCTCCTTGGACCTACACCAAGGAGAAAAGGGGGTGAGGAGGCTTGAAAAAGAGGGAATAGGATCTGGTGTGCGCCATTGCCGTCACACCCACCCCTCCTGCAGCCTCCCTGCCCCTGTTCCACCCCTCCCCACCCCGTTTCACCCCTCCCTGCCCTGCCACTGCCTTACCTGCTCTGACAGGTGCTGGACAGTCCAGTGACGGTTAGGAAGCGCTGCCACCTCTTGCAGCAGCACTCTCAAAATGGCCATCGACTGAATGCTTCATGCTCCATCAGCAGCCATTTTACTACTGTGTTTCCCCGAAAATAAGACAGTGTCTTAATTTTGGCTCCAAAATGCAGTAGGTCTTATTTTCAGGGAGGTCTTATTTTCCCAACCTGTGGCGCAACCCCTCCGGCACCCCCCTGGCACTTACTTTGACCGATTAAAGCTTCATTCTTTTCCGAGGGTGCAAGGCCTGGAAGGCCTGCACTTGAGTCCTCCACCATGGAGACGACGTGCTAGAGAGACTCTGAAAGGTTGCAGCCTCCTTGCAGGCCTTGCTGGCCTCTCTAGCACATCGTCTCTATGGTGGAGGACTCAAGTGCAGGCCTTGTAGAGCCTTGCACCCTCGGGAAAGAATGAAGTTTAAATCGGTCAAAGTAAGTGCCGGGGGGGGGGGGGTTTGCGTCCGTCTGGCTGATGACCCTAGGTAGGTCTTATTTTCAAGGGAGGTCTTATATTTATGAGTGCCAGCAAAAATCATGCAAAAATGACGGTAGGTCTTACTTTCGGGGGAGGTCTTATTTTCAGGGAAACAGGGTAAACAGCAGAACTGTGTTCCACTGTTGTAAAGCCCTGCGTGTGCTGGCTCACTCCTAGATAATTAATTATGCCAGATGTGTTTGATAAAGTTTTTAGTTTTTGATTATGGGGATGAAACTCAAGAGACATCTTGCTGTGACAAATGAAAGAGAACCCACTTTTGTTTAGCTAGCTAGGTTATGGCAAAGGATTGGTTCCTGAACTTGAGGAATGTCAGGCAGGGCTTTAGTTTGTACAACACAATTGAGCACTAAGATAAAAAGCAAAAAAGTTTCTTGAACAATGATAGGCCAAAGCAGATCACGTGACAGACTTCAGGACAGACTTGTTCTTTGGTCTGAGCAATAAAGAACCGCTGCTTTCCTGGACTTCACCTCCCTCCCCTGACAGCAGGAGCCGGGTCTGCTTCCAGGGTACTAATATATTTTCATATGCTGCTGCTGCTGCTGCTGCAGCAGCAGCAAAAGAAGTACTTCTCTTGCCAAAACAGCTGTTGATCTATGAATACGAAGCCCTCTGCTATGTGGGAAACTTAATCAATGTAAATTCTCATCTCACTGAAATTAATGTGCAAATTACTAGGGACTCTGGTGGGACCATTATTGCACCTGACAACAATTACCAATGAATATTCCACTAGAAGAAATGTAGAGTTTTGTAGAGTGTCTCTGAGTACAAACTAATTGCTATTGCAGAATAAGTCGTTCTTAACCCTTAAAATTGGCCCCTCCTATGCTCAGCTCTCCGTGCATGAGAGGGAAGCTGATGGGGGCGGGGCGGAGGTTACTGGGAGGAAATTCTGCAGGCAGCATGTTTGGGAGAAGGAAGTTTCAGTGGGCCACTAGACTGACTATGCCCATCATTTTTTTTAAAGGACAATCTTTGTTTTGTGTGCCCTGTTTGAGATATATCTCAGTCACATCTGAGGAGCACAGTATTCAATTTTCTGTACACACTGGTATGTACAGAAAATGTTGGCAATGGCATTTCTCACAATGTGGCATGAATTGAATACTTGCAATTTGGGTCTGTGTGATGCGAATCACACAGATTCATGTAATTAAAACAAGATTTCAGGGTCTCTTGCAAAAATGGCTTGCATGGCCTCCCCAGACGTACGCCAGCTAAAGAGCTGGCGAGCATCCAAGGAGGCCTCCTGCGCTTACACCGGGGGAAAGGGATGAATGTCCCCTTCCACTGAGGTGAGCCTGTGCTGTGCCGGCGTGGCCTGCATCATGTGCAGGATTGCGCCGTAAGGCAAATGCATAATATGTTACTGGAAAATGTGATCCCATACACCTTCTTCCTCTCTCTGTGACATTATTGCATTGCAAGTTACCCCACCCCACAACTTGCCACCAATGAAGTGGAAGAAACTCACAAAGTTATGGCTTAGCACCACACATAGATTTGTGCATTTATATTTACGAGATATTTCAGCACAGAGAAAAGGAAATGCTGAAATGGGGCTTTTGGTAGCAGCCACACAAACTCTGTTATAGCAGTTTTATTATATTTGTATCCCACTCTTTCACCAAGCAGATCAGGGTTGGGTACATGGTTTACTTCTTTATTCTCACTACAACCTTGTGTCATCATAGCCTAGGTCAGTGATGGCGAACCATTTGGGCTTGGTGTGTCAAAGATTTTGAAAATGCCTAACTTGACTCTGCTGGTCCCCGTTCCCCCCCCCTGAACTTTTAATAGTACTTTGACTATTGCTACTTTTAATAGTAATTTTGAACTGAACTGAACTGAAGACAACTATAGAACACATTGTATTCTATTTAACATCAATTAGTGACTTTTTTGTTGCTGAGTTTTACTAGAGAATAATTTGAAAGAGGTCTGCCAAAATCCCTGCCCTAAATGTTTACGACAAGCCTGTAACACTTTTGCGAAAATATAAGGTGTGTTGGGGCCCTGGGGGAAACGCTGCCGTGTCACCTGTGACATGCGTGTCATAGGTTCGCCATCACGGGCCTAGATTGAGAGATAGAGATTGGCTCAAGTGAGCTGAGTGCGGATTTGAACTCACATTTCTCTAGCCCTACAGTAAATCTTATGCATATCTACTCAGCAGCAAACCATTAAATTTAATAGGATTTACTCCCAGGTAAGTGTGTAGAAGGCCAGCGGGTGGCGCAGCGGGTTAAACCGCTGAACCATAAGCTGTCGATCGAAAGGTCGGCAGTTCGATTCCCGCGACGGGGTGAGCGCTCGTTGCTTGGCCAGCTCCTGCCAACCTAGCAGTTCCAAAGCATGTCAATGCAAGTAGATAAATAGGTACCGCTTGCGGGAAGGTAAACAGCGCTCCGTGTTCCAGCTGCATGCTACGCGCTGCGGCAAGGAGAGTCATGCCGGCCACATGACCACGGAGGCGTCTTCGGACAACGCTGGCTCTTCGGCTTTGAAATGGGGATGAGCACCACACCCTAGAGTCGGACACGACTGGACTTAATTGTCAGGGGTCACCTTTACCTTACTAAGTGTGTAGAGGACTGCAGCCCTTTACCCACTACATCACCCTGGTTCTCTACCGTAGTTCTAGGCCACATAGGAAAGTTTATACATTTGGTGCTCACTGCTGATGTAAAACACACAGATCTTCTAGGAAAGGCAATACAAAACTCTTCTATACCAAGTCATAATTTTGTAGTCCCTTGTGTTACCTTTTAAATACCTTGTGTGTTTCATTAAGCTACCCCTGCTTTGTTAAACTACAGTCCTTTCAGGCTTCTGTCTAAGCTAATTTCTTCTGTTCTTCACGTAATTGCTAATGCTGGTCATCATGCACTGCCATTTACAGTACTGAGATTTGCCAGTTATTGAATGCATGTGGCTAAGATCTGTCTTCGATTGTGCCTCTGTTTTCTAGCATTTGCTGAAATGGCGACGTCAACATCTGCCAGTAGTTTAAGCTGTTAAACACACTTGGGGTTTTTTAATTAGAAAAAGGTAAATTCAGCTAGTTTAATTTCCAAGCCACCTGAACCTTGTGAGTTTGAAAGTTCAGCTGGGCAATATGTAGTTCTTGAGTTTCTTTTGGAGAGAAATGATTACAAAAAGAATAAAAAGGAAATGTAGTGGAGAGTTAAGGGGTCATTTTCACTGTGTGAAAAATTTATGACCATTCATGGGATGACCACGGAAAAGATTTTTCCAATTCCACATGGATCACACTGCATGGATATTACAGACGTCATCATGCAATGGGGAAAAAAAATGCTCCTCCGACCAGAGGAGGAGCCAGACCATTTTTGATCCGGGGCCCAAACCCTTGACGCCCCCCCATAAAAACGTGTGGCCGTAATCCTTTACGCCTCACGGCGCAGCCGCGCCGCAAATTTTGGGGATTTTTGATTTCAGTTTGGAAGCCTCCTTGTCCACTTTGTACCTCCTGTCTCCATTTCCAGCAGCACACATGATGAGGCATTCATAATGATGTTAATTTTGTGAATTTTGCTCTGCAGAATAAACTTAAAAGTGTTCCAAACATCAATTTTGTGAATTTTGCTCTGCAGAATAAACTTGAAATTGTTCCAAACATAAATTTTGTGAATTTTGCTCTGCAGAATAAACTTGAAAGTGTATTGCCCCTTAATGACCTCTGGGGGGGGGGGTGAGTCAGGACTCCTGGGCTGCAAGGCAAGGCTGCAAGGCAAGGGGGGAAAAACTACAATCCCTAGCATGCATCTTGTTCAGTCCAAGATGGCGGCGCCCAGGGAAAATGGAGCCTGCGCCCCTCCGAAGCAAGATAAGTGGGCCAAAAGCAAACACACGCCCTGGGGGGCGGCAGCTGCAGCGGGGGGGCGATATTAAGAAAAAACCCCCAGAAAACCCCAGAAATTGATAAAAAAATGGAAACCCCCCCCAAAACCAGGAGCTTTTACGGAGACCTGCGCCCCGCCAGGGGGCCCAGCGCCCTGCTCCCTGGGGCCCACCGCACCAACGCCCCCTATCAGCCAACGCCCCTGCCTCCGACCGAATCTATTGTTAATGATGCTTCTAACAGCTTCACAAAAATTCATGCTACTTGGAGTGGAAAAGTGAGCCTCTATAAACAAGGAATTATATGGAGGAAACAACTACAAGAACACATCTATAGACATTATTTGAGATGTACAAGTGGAACATCACATTTCTCACTTTGGGGAGGTCTAAGCTGAGCCGGTTACCACCTATTTCAATCTGCATGCAGGTGAAATAGTGTTAATGAAGAGGTTTCCTAACAGTCTTGGAGGCTCTTTCTTGCTGTGAAAAGGTTTGCTCAAACCCCTCATTGAAAACATGACTCCTTTTCTGTTGCCTATCTATGCTTGGGGCTCTTCCGAACTTTTCAGGACAATGTTAGATGATGATAGTGAAGGACCAACATATTAGGGAAGTCAAAACTAATGATCTGAACTGCTCATGTTAGGTTCCTTCTAAGAAGTGCGTGGATAGCTTTATACACAAATTTCAGTCTTACATAGATTCCCTTTCCTGTATGAATGACTTATCAGAATGCTATTTCACAGGGTCAAAAAAAATATATCTGAACCAATTATCTGTTTCTTGGGCATTGCATTTGTTTCATTTGCACCCTTTCAGAAAGGGTTTCTTTATCTTCCAACAGGTTTTCTTGATGAAGATCATAGAAGCTCATTTGTTTTAGTCAAGTGCATTGCTACATTTTCAATAATGTTTTTTTCCCCTTTGCAGCCCTGACAAAGCTGCTTTGAGATTCTCTCAATTCTGGTCTTGGTTTGGTGGACTCAGAGACCAATCCTATTACTCATCATCTTCCCCCATGCCGTCGTGCTGACAGAGTGCGCGCTGCATGTAATGGTGGAGGGGGGGGAGCAACCAGACAGCTGGGAGAGGTAAGTAAAAATATTATACTTACCCCTCCTGGCCATCAATGGTCTCATTGGACGTATGCCAGCTATTTTGCTGGCGTAAGTCTGAGGAGAGGCAGGGGGTGTGTCGTGCTGGGAAAATAGGGATAGCATCCTGGCATGCGCTGCTGCTGCTGGGATCCACTTCCTCCCGCTCTCAAAACACCCGCTGCCTGCCCTGCTCCTTACCCTGATCCTCCCCTCCCACCCTTGAACCGCCCCCTCTGCCACCTTACCTGCACCAGCGTGGCATCCAAGAGCCACTATTGTGTGTGCAGAGCCTCCTGCTTCAGCACTTAAGGCAGCGAACCAGACGTTCCGTGGCTAAAAGTGCCCAATAGGATTGGGCTGCAACACTAGTCAGGAAGGGGATGTAGCTCAATGGGCGTGCATTTGCTTTGTATGCAGAAATCCCTGGTTCACTCCCTAATATCTCCAGGTAAGGCTGGGAAAGACTTTTGTCTGAGGCCCTGGAGAACCAATGCTAGCTAGTGCTGACAGTACTGAGCGAGATGGGTCAATGGTCTGACTCTGTATAAGGCAGCTTCCTATGTTGGTGGTACATTTAGTACAACTGAGTCACCTTAAGGAAAGTACTAATATAGTGCAAAACAGATATGAAAACAGAACAGCCTAATAGGAATTCTTTATATATGTGGTGGCTTTTCTTTTTTCATTATGATCGCTAGTTTGTTACTACTACGACGACGACTACTACTATTACCACCTGCTGTTACTGATAATTAAAGTTCAGAATGGGGAGTGCAGTGTGTGTGTGCGTGTGTGTGTGTGTGTGTGTGTGTGTGTGTGATGCATTCAAAAGCTATATGGAAATATATTAATAATAATAATAATAATAATAATAATAATAATAATAATAATAATAATAATAAGGATATTTATATACTGCTTATGTAGTTCACACAGCCATTTACGTAGCAAAATAGTGGCCCAATCCTATCCCAGGCCAGTGCGTACAATGCAGGGCTGCTGGTGCAGCGTCCGCTGCATCCTGTGCACCAATCAGGAACCACATCGGCTAGGAGAAGTAAGAAATGAAAATCTTTGCTTACCTTCCTGGTTGCCGCATGATCCCCAATGGGACTCCTCAGATGATCTACTCCAGCGCTGTAGCTGATGTAGCTCTGAGGAGACTTTCGGGGGCATGTCAAGGCTGGGCTTGCGGTTTGAGATTCAGCAGATGCCAGTGTTGCCATGACCCACCCCATCCTGTCCCTGACTCCTCTGCCGGCAGAAACTCGCTGCGGCCAGTCTGTGCTGTGCTGCTGGCAGTGCATGGCTTTCCAGCCCTTGTACTGGTGGAGGGCCTGCTGTGATGATGGACCTCGTAGTATGCTGGCCATACTGCAAGGGTAGGATCAGGCCGTTAATAAATGGTTCATGCACTTTTTGCTGCTGTCATTCAACAGAAAAGTAACATTAGCACCATCACTTTGAGTAGTTTATTATTTATTTACAGAGCTGGGTTCAGCAGCACCTACTGAGCAGCTGCTGAAGGGCCCACTGCTGATCCTTGAGACCACCTCTGGGTCCATGACTGCTGTGTGGTGGCACAGGGGTAATGTCAGGGGTCAGACCTGGGTGAAGGCCCATGTGCATCAGAAGGTCCATCTGATGAGGCTGACCTCTGAACCCTAAACTCGATGGAGGCTTAGTGCAGGGCTTTGCTCCAGGGCTGCCAGCAGCCTGATGCCAGCAGTAGCCAAGTGATTTTCTTGGGGCCCACCCAGATAAGGCCCCTAAAATCTGGTGTCAGTTCTGATGTTTTACGTTTGTATCCTGCCTTTCTTCCATAGTAGAATTTAAGGCAGCGTAGAAGGGTTCCCAGGAAGTCTCTCATCCAGGCCCTGACCCATGTACAGCATCATCTTATACATGTCTACTCATTGAGTTCAATGGGACTTACTCCAGGTAAATGTGCCTAGGATTGTGGCCTTAGTTTCAGGAAGCTTGTAGTTATTTTGATTAATAACTAGAATGCTTGATGTTTCATGAATACAGGTTGTTCCTTACTTTTTTTTTTCTTTTTGGTGCCCTCATACTGTCAGTCTGGCTCAAATAACTGTAGAAAACCTTCATATTTAATGCTTTTTGCTGTTGTTTCTGCAAAACAAGTTACTCCTGATAATTAGAAAATTGCCAACCAAGTCAGAATTCAGTAGCTAATACCATTTTCACTTAAATAGGGTTGTGCTTACATTGGTCTATAAAGCATTTAATGCATTAATATAATATATTTTCCATTATAATTTATAATGCGTTAATTTAAAACCTGCTTTGGTTAACACATATGTCTGATTTCCCCCCCTGCATTTCCCCATGGAGGCAGTGGGGAAACAATAGTGGGAGATCTCCACCAATCTATGCCTGAGTCAACCATCTCAGTTGGCCTCACAGATGGACCAGCACTGGTTATGATCAAGCCAAGCAAAAAGCATTCTAAATCACAAAGCTGATTAAAAGCTCCTGTACCTGTTCTGCCTTTATTTATGAAATACAGGATGGCAAAAGTGGTGAATTCATTTATAAAATAGTTTCATTAGAAGGCTTTTCAAAAAAGAGAAGGAAAAAATGTGACAGTCTGACCTTAACTCAAGGGTTAGCAACAGTCCACATGGCAAGAGATCTCCAAGTTAATAAGGAGCAGCTGTAACGTTCTTGGGGATGTGATATGGAAAGAGCTCTCTCTGTGTGAAGACACATAGAACTGTCTTCCATTTTCAAGTGGAACATTTAGGGTTAATGAATCATGCCAAAACTAGAATACTGTATAGCAGTCCACTTGATAAGGTTATCACAAACTGATGATAATAATGGACACTCACAAGTAAAAACTCTGTGGAACTCTTTGATGAAAGAAGCTGAACAGAAATTGGCATAGACTGCAAAGCAGATAGATACGTATCTTATCTCCATCAACAGCTCTTGTTTTTTGTTGATTACATCAGTGCTAAAAGGGACTTCTAACCACCTGATCCTATCCGGGCTTTATGGTGGTGGATCTCGCAATCCACCACTGCAAGGCTGGGCTGACGGCACAAAAGCCGCTCTGCCATCTTGTAGACTGGGCACACCATGGCCAAAGGCTGGAAGCTGCGTTTGGGCATTACCGGCCTGCCATCCACTGTTGCTGGCAAGTCAGCAGAGGGGAGGATTGTTTTGGGGCGTTTCGGGGCAGGGAGTGAGTTGGGGTGGATCTTGGCAGCACTAGTGCACGCCCTTCCCAGCCCAGACCCACTCCAGAGTCTCCTTTAGACTTATGCCAGCTAAAGATCTGGCATAGGTCTGAGACTCATTGGAGACCAGGTGGTCTATGGAGAGGTAAGTAAAAATGTTCTTTATGTATCTCTCCTGGGCTGTCTGGTCTGCTGCTGGCCCATAGCATGCAGCACGCATTCTGTCAGTGGTGCTGCATGCTCTGGGCTGGTGGGGGATAGTATTGGGCTCTCAGTCACTACGACAATTTGTGGAAGAGAATACATTCATGAACAGATATAGGCCCCACCCACTTTCCCACTCTGACTGCATAAGGCAAGGCAACTGCAAGTATTATGCACCAGTATGCCTGCTGTCCTTGAAATCTAATTCTGGTGTATTTGGAGAAAAGGAATTACCGGTAATCCTTGTCTAGTGGCACCTGCCTTAGGAACAGGACCCCCAAAACAGGACAGCAGGGATCACCGGAAAATTCTCAGGCTGGAAAGAATAAGACAGGCCCTGATCCCGAGTGGTATTCAGGCACTGTGTGGTATTAAGTACAGCCCAGCCTCCTCCCTCTTTCTCATCGCTTCAGCAAAGGGAAAGGCTGCATTAAGAGCCCTACCATGGAGCTGTATATAACTCAGTAAAGAAATGTTATGTTACTTAATACCTGTGTGGAGCCTGGCCAAATAATCAAGGTTAACGGACCACACACTCAATAAAGATAAAGATGCCTTTCATATTTGTGAGCTCTCTGTAAAATACTGCAAGAGGTGCAGAATATTTGCAAGGCTGGAGGCAGGGGTTCCGAAACAGACCTGGAAGAATCCATCTCAGTGGTTTAGTGTCTTCTCTAACCTGGGCATCTAGAGGATCCATCAGCCATGCACTGTCTTCTAATAGGCTTCCAAGGTTTGATTCTCCAGTACTCTAGACTGGCAGTACTATGAATACTTGCTAGCAAGTAGATCCTACTGAAATCAGTGGTACTTATGTCTGAGTAACCATGGTTAGGTCTGGAAGAGTTACCTATAAGTTGATGGATATGCTGCACTGAAATTTCCCCTCCTATGGTGCCAGAGATTGGCCACATCAGGCACTAACTGAGAGTCCATACCCAACAGAGGGCTCACCTGGCCTCCAAACACAATGTACTGGTGGCAGTGATAGCACCCAGTGCACCAGCAGAGACCAGATTGGAGGGCATGGGTAGCCCAGCACAGGACTTTGCCCCAGGGCCCCAGCAACCTGGCCCCAGCATTCCTCCAATCAAACTTTCAAGATCTTGTCCTAGCAAACTCACTCCTAGCGCTGGGGCTGCCGGTGGACTGAGTGGTCCGCCGGCCGAAGTCGTCGTAAAAGTGGCGTAAGGCACATTTCCGACGAATCGTGAGTAGGGAAGGCCAGCACAAGGCTGGCCTCCCCTGCTCCACCACCCGAGCGCCTGGAGGACTGCCGCCGGACCCAGGTAAGGATCCAGCATGCGGGTGGGTGGTTTGGGGGCAAACGGAGGGGGGCCATAGGCCCAGCTGCTCCGGAAGGGGGAGGGGGATAGCCCTGCCACTTGGCAGGGCCGTTACACGGCCTCCTCCAACTTCCGCCAGCAAAATAGCTGGCGGAATTCTGAGGAGGTCAATCGGCCCCAGTGCTCTTTACACTTGGGGAAGGGGACGAGTGTCCCCTTCCCCAAGGAGACTTTCCGCCAGGTGGGAGACTGCCCGCAGCGGAGCACGGGATCCAGCGGGCGGCCTCGGCTGTCCGGTGGATCCTTAGGCAGGATTGGGCTACCCACCATATTGCTGTGGTCTCATTTGCTTACATATCTTTATTTCACTGGAGATGAGCACTGTGGAGCTCAAAAGCTTACTTCATCAAGAGGGACTAGTAACACAAAGATATTCATTATTTTACCATATAATTCATATGTACTGTATATTCTTGTGGATATTGACTGGATAGACTGCCTTCTAAATTCTGAAACTGCTTTGAAACTTTTGCCTGGATGCTGTTGATTCCCCTGCTTTTAAAGTAGCAAAGCTGTGGCATGTAACCTCTTCATTTTCTCTAGCACATATATATTGAATGAATTGAGCTGTCCTGGCTGAGAAAAATAAACACCCCAGTGAACCACCCTGTCCCAGTTACACACAGACCCAGCTCCGAGACAAATGAGAACTTGATGAAGGACATGTGACGGGGGCCCATTCCACTCCCTGCACAGACGTCCATCCATCATGAACACAACTGGCCTGTATCATGGCAGACAACCTCACCAACTGACAGTATCATCAATAAATCAGCAGTCCTAAAGTTATGGACTGCTTTTAAAATGCTGCTGTAGACTTTGATAGCTGGCATGGCCAGATATTTCAGGCTTGCAAATGGTTCAGTTTGCTTGAGTTTATGCATTGTGAGATCAAAAAGAAATGTGTACCCTTTAGAGAAGAAAGAATAGGGCCAAGTTTATTGTTTTTATTTTTTTCCAGGCAAAAAAAGGGCTTCTTTGTACTGCTTTTGGTAATAAGCTAAAGTACCCACTATCTTGAGACATACACGACAGATGTCTTTCATTTATCAAAACAGGAGGGTTGCTGAAAAGAGTGGTGTTTCTGGTTTCCCTGAAGCGGCAAAGTATTGTAAATAAACAGTAGTGGATACCCTGCAACTATACAAGGGAGGAGGGATGGGAACCTGGTATTGATCCAGTGGATGTGAGGCTTAAGCTCTGCTCCCTCAGGATATTTCTAATGCTGGCTCTTTTGTACCATGACAGAGCTGGTTTTCTTTCCCGACTTGTAGCTATGGGCGGGCGGGCGGGTGGGCAGGGAGGCAACACAGTTCTGTTTTTCATTACCTCCAGGTGACTTACACAGTGAGACTTATGGGAAAGGGCAGGAAGGAATTGAGTCTTTCATTCAATAACATGTTCTACAAAGTGACATCTATTGAGAAATGAAAGTAAATACTTCTGGGGTGCTAGGAGCCTTGAGTTAGGTTATTCAAGCCCCACCCAATCCATTTGGCATATCATTTCATTTAGTTGTTACCAGCCCAGAAAACATTCTAAGGAGGTTTGTGCAGATTATATGGAAGTAATTACTATAAGCATTTTACCTTGTTTCTACAACGCACCCACTTTCTAAAATGATGCCTTCCCCTTCAGAATAAATGCAGGTTCCTGGATCTTCTGGGCAGCTTATATATTGGGTTGGATCTAAGAGTGTCCTCTCTAGTGCTGACCCAAGACTCCAATATGACTGAAGCAGTGTGTCCTCTTTGTAGCCCCCTTTATTTTGTGCACACATTAGCATGCACAACACCACCCCTTGTCCTGCTGACTCCCTTGTCCTGCTGCACCCCATTCCTTCCTCCTCCTTGGATTCACCTCCCATCATCCTCCCTCCTCCTCTGGCCACCATATACCTCCATCATCCTTCACCCCCCCCCCCCAATGCTTTCTGATTTTCATTTAAAAAGCCTAGAAAGTGGGCCATATGAATGACAGAGGAGGCGGTTGCCTAGAAGGTCTCACTGCAGATGCTATAGGCCACCACCTCCCCTTCCCTCCATGCACTTCCTGGAGAAACAGGAAGGAGAAAGCAGCAGTAGCGGCTGATGATGGCCCTGCCCGTTCTCCCCCTCTTGACCCAACTGGACCTCTTATAGGTTACAAGCCATGATGGGTATATGCAACCTCCTGGTTTTAGTAGTAGGCTATCTCTTAATGCCAGATGCAAGGGAGTGGCGACAGGATACAGGTATCTTGTTTTGTGTGCTCCCTGAGGCATCTGGTCTGGTGGGCCACTGTGAGAGACAGGAAGCTGGACTAGATGGGCCTTTGGCCTGATCCAGCAGGGCTCTTCTTATGTTCTTGGTCCAGAATGAGGGCAAACATCCAGCCCAGCCTAGAGGAGGTGGCAGCTGCTGCTGCCGCCAGGTCACTTGCTCACTCTTGGCCAGACTAGACCTGGATGAGAAAGTGAGTTAGGTGAGCATCCAGCCTTAAAGTAGGTGCTGCTGGGCTGCTTGCATATCATCTCTCTTGGCTGGGTATGTGGGTGGTCCAGCAGCAGCAGCAGCAGCAGCAGCAGCAGAGCCACCTCTAGGGTGCTTGCAAGTAAGCTGCTGTTTTTGCTGGATGTACTGAGAGAAAGGGTAAGCCCCAGCAGGGCAGGAAGGTGGCAGGCAGCAGAGGCAGCAGGCAAGTGCTTTGATGCATGTGCAGGAGCTTTCCTGATCTCTTCTTCCAACCACAATTTCACATACCATTGGAAGCTACTTTAAAGGGGAGATGTACAGGAAATATGACGAGATTAGGGGATTGGGAGGCCCAACCTTATGCATGGTAGACTATAGAACCCTGCCCTTGGAGGAAGAATGTGTGTAATAGGATGGGCAACATAGTTTCTGCCAATGTAAGCGTTACGATTTCTACCATTCACTTCATCTGAATGGGTGGACCTCTTCACCCTTTGTGATGAGAAGAACCTTAAAACAATTTAACAACAGCAACTCTCCCTGGGTATCATATAAGAAATGAAGTAGTTATTGCCTTTGAATGGATCCTCAGGACTATATTTGTATTTAACCTTTGAATTGATCCTTGTAGAGATCTTTTCTATCAAGAGCAGTCTTTTCCCAGTAAAAATCTCTCCTTCATTTCTTGCTCTTGCTTTGTATTATCTAAGATCTGTATCTTTTAACAAGTTGTGGATATGATATTGAAGAGCGATATAATATTTTATCTGTAGTATAGCTAAAAACACACCCTGTGGAGTCCCATGGGGTATAATCTAGAGGGTAGGACATGAAAAGAGAACTTATTCGAATCTTCTTTGTCATGAATTATTTTTTCTTTGTAGGCTTCATTCATTCATTTTTCTAAGTTCCTCCTTCATATATGTCATTGTTCCTATTACAATGGAGAGGAAACGTAATCAATAACTTCCCACGCTCCAGAGCACCTGTGCAAGCTGCGTTAAATGGCTGGTTTGTATTTGGCTTCTGCAGGAGCCTCGCTAAAACTCCAGTTTGTCTTCACTGATACAGGAGATGCATTTGCTTCAATTAACGTTATCGTGATTTGTCTGAACATAGTTGAGATTGAGAAAGCAATAATTTTAGGTTGTATAGTGCCTCAAAAAAGAGAAAAGCCCCTCTTGGTGATGTAGAGAGGGAAACTCTGTGTAGGTCAGGAAAATTAGTTCATTTAATACATCTTACATACAAATATGTCTTGGGTGTCTCAAATTGGAGGTTCACAGGTTCTTTAGTAATTTCCATGTCCCCAGCCTCCGTTCTCAACAAACAACTTCATGGATGAGTTAGAAATAACTGTAGGAAAATACAGTTATTGGAGGAAAATACCAGATGTCTTGGGACTGATCTCATCTATGTTTACTCCAAAGTAAGTCGCACTAATTTAAGTGGGACTTTCCCTCTGATCAAAATGCTTGGAAAAAAGGAGATTAGTGTGGGGATTTTCAACTCTATTAGATTTTGAAATTAGATTTTCAACCCTACTTGATTGGGTTAAACCAGGGGTTTTCAACCTTTGGAGGCCTGTGTACCCCCAATGAAGGTCAAAATTTTGGAGTACCCTGGCTAATTAGCATAATTAGCTAATTTACATAATTAGCTAATTTTCATAAATTGCACAAAAATACACAAAAATGCCAGGATCTCTTTTAAAAAACACACAGCAATAAGAAACATGCACAGAATGCATGCTGAAATAGATGCTGAAAAGATGGGGTGGACCTTACAAAAAGAAACTCAGACAAACTTGCAGCCGCAGAAAGGAGAGGAGGACCCAAAAACAGGGTTTCCAAAGTAAAAAACAAACAAAAATCCCACATACAACCCCCCAAACTGAACTCTTTCCCCACCCCACCCATGCAGTTTCCAAAGTAAAAACATAAATCCAAAGTATAACCCCCCCAAGTGAACTCTTTTCCCCACTCCACCCCACCCATGCACAGTTTCCAAAGTAAAAAACATAAATCCAAAGCATAACCCCCCCAAACTCAACTTTTTCCCCACCCCACCCCACCCATGCACAGTTTCCAAAGTAAAAACATAAATCTAAAGTACAAAAGCCCCCAAACTCAACTCTTCCCCCACCCCACCCCTGCACTTACCCAAGTGATGTCTGTGTCGGAGCTCTCCGGCTCCGAAAAAAATCTGGAAAAAAATCAAAAAATCAAAACTTAATTAACACTTAATTTAGTGTTAATGGGGCACCCCCAGCCTGCATTTGGCGTACCCCCAGCCACGTGGTCCGCGTACCCCTAAGGGTACGCGTACCACTGGTTGAGAACCTCTGGGTTAAACTACTTATAACGTTTATACATGGTATGTATGGAGATGATGACTAGAGAGAAGCTTTTCTCCCTCTCTCAGAATCCTAGGACAGAGGTCCAGTGAAACTGATTGGTGGGAGGTTTAGGACAAACAAAGGGAGATTTCTTCACACAGCACATACTGAGTCTGTGGAATTCATTGCCACAAAATGTGGTGATGGCCATTAGCTTTGATTACTTTCAAAGAAGATCGGACAAATTAATGGAGGACATGTCTAGCAATGGCTACTAGTCATGATGACTATGCACTGCCTCTGGTTCAGTGGCAGTATACTTCTGAATACCTGTTGCAGGGGAACAAAGATGTGAGAGAAATATGCTTTCTCTCCTGCTTGTGGGCTTCTCAGAGGCACCTGGGTGGGGACTGTGGGAAATAGGACTAGATGGGCTTTTGATTCAGCTGGGTGTTCTCTATGTTTTTAAACATGCATAGGACTGCATCTTCATAATCCATTATCCTGACGAGAAGGTTATAAACAGTTCTGAAACTTCTCTTGGTGGGCAAATGCATCAGTTACACATGAAGCCAGATACTAATTATTTAATTTTCATTAACTCTTCTTGATCAATGTTGGTGACCTCTGAAAGATTAAAAATACAGGTCCCTCAATTCTTGTATGTGGAAGCTTTATGATAAACATGTTAGATCGGAAACCTGGAGAATAGTTTATCCTTTAATTTGGAAGACAGCCAGTGAAGTGGGGAGCAGCCGTCGCTGCAGAACAGCTGTCCCTTACATCCAGTTCTTACCCCCAGGCATTGAGAAATGGCATCAGAGACGGGGAGAAACTGATTCAGCACTGTGCAGGTGTGCCAGACCTTGTTGCACTCCCAGTGTTGTCGCCAAGCATGTGATGGGGCACATATTGGAATAGGGAATACATTGAGTTGAGTTCTGAGTTTTTATGGAAAATAGTTTGCTTAGCTGAGCCCATTCCATATCAAACTGGGGGTCGGTGAGGTGTCACTCATCACTACATATAAGTGAAAGACTGCACATAGGAAAAAAAAGTAAAGCATCGCGCAACACTGGGGTGAGAGCAAAATTGACCTGCCACCCCCAACACTGGGCAGCCATGGAGAAGTTGACATGGACTTCTGCGGAGGGCAATATGTATCTGTGGGTTCTTCCATTCCTTGCCCACTGGGGGACCCAATGAGACTATTCTAGTTTTCATAATATGGATGATGTTTCATTTGGAATTGCGAAGGTTTTCTATGCAGGTGAGGATTAGGACTATTTGTGAGAATATACCTGTAGAATGTTGAATATGCAGAACTTATGTTATCTTTGAAAATATTCCTTCTTAGTTAATTGACTGGTGCTGGGAGAGAGATTTTCAGCTATAGGTGCCTGTAGTACTGAATACTGATAAGGAGCAATGCTTTGTCTGAGGAAATAGGAATGGTTTATAAAATGAAAGCTGCACAATATTAGCTCCCTGACATAATTTACACAATTTAATTCACTATAACCCTGTCAATTAAGCTGAATTAACCAAACTAGATGAAGTAGAATCTGCAGCTGGAGCCACCATCTGGATTTATGGGCATAGCTCCAGTTTATTGTCTTTCTATTGCAATAAATTATCTCTGAGAGATTAATTAATTCTAGTGATTTCTTGACGTACCTACACCACACGATCAATGTGCAAACACTTCTGAAACAGGAAGCTTAATGTTTTTAACTTGATCACAGTATTTGTGTTTAAATGTAGCAGAAATTCTACATCTGAAGCACTCATCTACGAGTATGGCAGAATCAAGGGTTGAATCTGGGACTTTCTAACTCCCCTGATTAGGCTTCTAGCCACTAAACTACACTCCTTCAGTGTATCAAAAATCCTCATGGGCTCTGAAG
Source organism: Plestiodon gilberti rubricaudatus (assembly GCA_026170595.1). Classification (NCBI taxonomy): domain Eukaryota; kingdom Metazoa; phylum Chordata; class Lepidosauria; order Squamata; family Scincidae; genus Plestiodon; species Plestiodon gilberti. The sequence continues at coordinate 36,067,736 of JANXHW010000002.1, forward strand.
TCGTCCCCCCCCAACTCAATCTGGCTAGTTTAGGGACTGTCTAGGCCAGAGGTTGGCAACCTTCTTCCGCATAGGGGCTAGATGTGCATGGGGGAGGGGGGCTGAGACAGGCCTGATGATGCTTGACCGTCGCCCAGGTGACGTCCAGGGACTCGCAATGACCACCACTAGCCAAGACCCCCGCATGGTCTCTGGTTGCTCTGACTACTGCCTAGCTGTAACACGGCCATTTTGCTGCCGTTCAAAGCAGTGCGTGCCAGCAAGGATCAGTTGGCGTCTTACCCGCTTCCTTCCCCCCCTCCATCTCTACCATGCACTTCCCACCCATCCGGCCCAGGTTCCTCTGCCTCTGATTTGCAGGGAGGGTGAGCCAGCCGAGCAAGAGGGGAAGGAGGACCAGGGTAGCCAGCTCCCTCCTCCACTCACCCCTCAATCCTCTGCCAGCTGGTCGGATGATTTTGAGTGGCAAGCCTAATTTGACCCATGGACTGTAGGTTGCTGTCCTAGTCTAGTCCCTCTGTGACATCAGAACTGCTATACCAGTGGTGACCAGAAGAACTGTAACGTTGGTCTATAAGTCCCACAGTGACTTCTGAACAGACCAGCCAATAGCATCAAGAAAGAAGGGAAAGAAGGGAGGGTAGCCAGAGAGATCAGACCTAGAGAGAGGAAATAGTAAGCATAAAGATGTTACTGCAAGGGGAGGAAGCCCTGACGAATGTAACAAAGCCCCCAGGGTACCAATGTTGCCCTATAACCCTTTTAAAATAAGAATGTTGCCAAAGACTTGTGAGCTAGAATGGAACATGTGCATGACCAGGACTGTATCAAGGAAGAATGCGAAGCCCATGCCGCGTCTCTGTCTCAAACCTGGATGTGTAAGCCATGCTGCAAAAGATTTTCCCCAGCCAGGTCATGAGGGAGGAATCTGATCAGCATTCAGCATTTCAGCACGCCATGAACCCAAAATGCTCACAGCACGTAGCCACATTCCATTCTCTTCCCCCTCTCCACGGAACGGACATAGCCAAAGACTTGCTAAGTGGCCAGTCTGCGAGGAAGGAGAAAATCCACAAAAGATATGCTAACACTAATGTCTGGCCCAGAGCAGGCCAATCCACATTTCCGGCCACACATGGAAGTCAACACCTCTTCCTCCTTCCCCAGTGTGTGAGTCTCCACCCCCAGGTGTACCACTAATGTATTTCCTTTTGCAGCGTAAGAGCGACCAGCTCCTCTTCTTTTGCGTAGGCATAAAAAGGCAAGCTGCCAGTTTTGCTCTCTCTCTCTGGACCCCCTTGCCTCTGAACTTTTCTTCTTCTCTGCGTGCCCTCTGGCACCAATCCCTCCCTCTTCCCGCTTCCCCCCCCCCACTCTTGACTTCTCAGTCACTCTACAGACGGCTGAGCCTGTCCAGTTCAGAGCCAATTTGTTTCTTCCTCCTTTTTCATTCACTGTTGTGCCAGTACTACAGCATTGCAGCCAAATTCAACTCTTCAGGATAGGTAAATATCACCTATGTATAAACCAAGGAAACCTGCGAAACCTCTGTACGTTCTATCTAAGTTTCCTAGTTCTCTGTATGATGTGTATGATTGTATTTTTGTATGAATCTGACTAACTATCTAGTAAATATTGGAAAGTAACCACGTGTGTCCTCAATATTATTTAAAGCGGAATTCTGTGGCTGGACTCTGGTATAGCTGGTCTAAAGTTCCCTGTATATATCAAATTGCCATATTTAAAGCTATTCCCCAGAACAACAAAGGCAATTTGGCTAACAGGGTACCCAATCACATAGAAACAACCCTACATGTATACAGTTGTACCTGTATAGGGTTGATGTGAAGTGTAAAAATAAATAAGTGTAGATCAAGGTCAGGGACTGCCACCACAATCTCATCTCCCCACACATTCACTGACAGCACAATCCTGCCCAATTTTACATGGCCGGCCTAAAGGGCTGGTCACGGTATCCTGAGCCTGTTCCCAGGCTGCGCCAGCGCGGTCCAAGAACACCTCGAGAGACGGGGATTTTCGACCCCTTCTCCAAGTGTAGGGCTGCCCAGGGCCTATGGGCCTCTCCGGATGTACGCCAACTCTGCAACTGACGTACATCTGAGGCAGCGGGGTAAGGCCAAATCGGTCTGGGAAAGGGCCTAGGATATTGGCGGAGCACGCCACCGATTTTTCCAACCTTTCCCAGCCTGGATTGGCCAATGGCCCCTCTCCCTCGCCGCCCGCCCCCGCCCCTGCACCGACTGGTGCGGGACTTACCTCCACCGGTGGGTGCTGGGTCCAGAGGGCAGCGGAGTAAGGGCTGCTGGCCTCTGCACGCACTCCTGCACTCTAGGAGTTACACAGGATCAGGCTGTGAATGTCAGAAGACTAGTGATTCTACCTCAAATAGATCTGCCTCCCTTCAGGCTCACTTACCTGGGGTAGTTATCACAGTTTCCTTGCTCCAGAGGAAGGGAAACTGTAAACGCTTATCTGGATTGCTGTGTATGACCTGCTTGGTACTTCCGTTATAATGCTGAAGCTAAGATCAGCTTGACCTGTGTTTTCAGCAAGCATGTGTAAGGAATGCTCCTAATGCAAGGTTTGAGCAGTGCTGAGTTAGGCGAAACGTGTTTTCTCGAGGACTTGCTGAGTCTGATCGGATTAAAGAAAGGCAACTTATTTCTATTTAGTGCATTCTTTTCAGAGCATGTTATGTATATCTGTGTGAATTTTGTGAAGGATAAGTTGGAAAAGTGACAAAAAGCCCTTAAGGGAATATAAAAGAGGTCTGTTATCTGAATTTGCATATGCCCTCAGACTTACGTAAACCGTCTTAGTGTCACTCACATAACATTCTTGGCAAACTAAGGCCTTGGTAAAAAATTAATTCTATAAGCATCTTTACTGCATTTACATAAACATGGGCATTAATTGTGCTGTAGTCTGAGTTCTCCGACCTACCATCTTTTCCCAGTATGTGTCTGAGAGTCCAACGATCAAAGATAATGGTTTGACTTCTAAAAACAGAAAGCATGACTTAAAAATAGTGAGCATTAAATTTGAAGTGTTAAAATTAAATTTTAACATTTATTGAAGCTGGACAACCCTTCATTTCCACTTGTACGTTGAGGATTAATCATTAGCATTTCAGACATTGATTTGTATACTGTACTTCAAGTGTATCTGCTCTTTCGTTTCATAACATTGTTACTGGATGCAATTTTTTCCCCTAGAATTTCAGGGCAACTTATTTGATGTATAATTTTGCAGAAGGCTTTGAAAAAGGACTAGACAGATTTATGGAGAATGAGTCAGGGAAAGACAATAGGTCAGATAGTTAACAATGAATGCCCATATTCAGCCAGAAGCCTAATCTAAACACAGCAGAATGAGTGGCAGAATCAGGTAGTGGTGAAGTGGACTGTACCACTTTGGGCTGCAGATGAATGCTCTCCCATGAAAAAAAAATCCTCTTGGCAAGCAAAATGATCGCATATTAGACAGAAAGCTGTTTTCTTCTTACAGAGTTAAAAAAAAAACTGAGAAAAATCATTCAAAAATGTGATTCCCTATCAACAGTTTGAAGTGGTATGGTCCACCAGGACTCTACCACCTCATTCTGCTAGATGTGTAGACCAGGCTAGTATGTCTGATTCTCAGACAGGCAACAGAAGAGGACTATTTCATCATGCCTGCTTGTAAGCTTTCTGGGGGAAAACAGTTGTTAACAGATAAGTACCGTAAACAACAAAAATATGACTGTAGCTAATTTTTTTTAACCAATACATAAAACATGTACAATTTCAGATGCCCTGAAAATGTTGGGAGACCCAGCAATCCATTCCAGAAATAATGTGAAGTCACTCTTTATTTAAATGCCTGGAAGCTGTTCTCTTCCAAAATCAGTGGAGCATCAAACAATGAATTCATTTAACAGTCTCTGCTCAAAATTCTGTTCCCTTGTGGAGGAAAGGATGTGTGCATTACAGCTGGGCAGTTTGTTTCTAGCTGGTAGGTAAGAAATGAGGTCTGTTACTCACATTTGGCCTGGTAACCTCTGCTAAGGAGAAACCACAACTGCAGCATACTGAAATTTATGACTTTCCTGGACTGAATTCTGTGATTTACTCCTCAGGATATCCTTTTTGCCAGTTTTTTCAAATCCAAATAATTTAGGCTCCTCCCCTGGACTTATAGTCCCCACCCACTCTACCCACCAGAAAGAAAAATCCAAGAAGAGCAGGGAAGATTTTGTAGTGGGCAGGGAGAGAGGGTTGAGGTTCCCAAGGATACAGATTACAGGGGTTCCTAAACCAAACGTAAGTTGGAAGCCACTGCTCTGCATCATACTAGTTCTAAATCTATAGAGGATAAGTTGGAAAAGTGGTGATAGTTCTAAATCTATAGAGGTACCCTGATATTAGTGGTTGCCAAGTGTTCAGAACACGTGTAACATGCACATGTAGGGGAAATGTGTTGGGACAGTGTACAGTCGCCAGTGATACAGCTCAGTGGGAAAGGAAGAGAGAGGTGAGAATGAAGGTGCAATAGCTGTTATCGTGAGAATAATAACACAACTCGCAGGGATGGGGAATCAAAAACCAAAAGACACCCCCCCACATCCCACTTGCACACAAGAGGAAAAGATAGAGGCATTAAGCATGTCATCAATTTGACTTAACACGAGACAAGCAAAGTTGTTGTTGTTGTTCAGTCGTTAAGTCGTGTCCGACCCTTCGTGATCCCATGAACCATATCCCGCCAGGCCTTCCTGTCCTCCACTATCTTCCTGTTGTTGAGTCGTTAAGTCGTGTCCGACCCTTCGTGATCCCATGAACCATATCCCGCCAGGCCTTCCTATCCTCCACTATCTTCCTGAGTTCGCTCATTTTCATGTTCGTTGCATGAGTGAGGCTGTGTCAAGAATTTAAGGTTACCTGTCCATTTCCGATGATGACTCAAGTTTGTTTGAGTCAAGTTTCTCAAGTTTGTTAAATATTTAACCAGCAGGAATTGTGGGGCAAGGTTGCCAAGGCCAAGTGATCTTCTGAGTTGCAAGTGGGGTGCAAATAGCTGAAAGCACTTAAAAACAAAGCCAGCTGTAGTTGATTTTAAGGAGGGAAGCAGAGCAAGGGAGCTGGAGCTGCTTTCCCAGGATAAGGGGCACATTGTGAGGCATCCCACAAAAGGAAAACTGTCCAGCATATGCTGGCACAGCAGCTTTTGATTGTGTTTGTGGAAGGGAAGCGGGGAAGGCGGCTGGAAAGAGGGTCCTGGATCTGGCACTATGGTTCATCTTGGGTAGCAGCTGGGACAGGTGTACTTCATGCAGCATCAACTGGTCAGATGCATGATCACAGTGACAGCAAGGCAGACAGGTGGGGAATGAATGAAAGACACGTGACTTCATGACCCTTGATTGCTCATCCCTGGCTCTAATTGGTGCCGCTATTGTTTTGCACCGTACCAAGGGTGTGGTAGCTTTGGAGGCTGTTTGTTTCATTAGCGTGGACTCCTTGATTGCATTTAGCCATGGAGTTGGTGAGGGCCATTCCTTTTCTGTCCCTAAGAAATTTGTTTACTCCAAGTCAGGAAGGCTTTTGTTCACAGGTTCAAATGTGCTGTAGAAGCAAAGTGTGACCACGCATGGAATTTCCCCAGAAACGAAAGCCAGGCAAAGCTCCTCTCAAGACAGCCTGTTAGAGGTGTGTGTGTGTGTGTGTGTGTGTGTGTGTGTGTGTGTGTGTGTGTGTGTGTGTGTGTGTAAGGTTGATTATTCTGACAAAATAAAAGTATGGCCTTCCTCACGGCCTGTGGGATTGAGACCTTTTGCCATCAGTGCAGCTCCAAAGTCACGTTACTGCCCTGGGTCTTGCTCTCCTGGCAGGCACCCAGAGCTACATACGCAAGCGTGACACACACCACACATTCAAACAAAAGAATGTTTGTTTGTGACAAAAGGTTGTCACAACCCTGGAAATAATGCTTCTACCTTAAAATTATTCAAGGCGTTGTAACAGACTGTTCCTATTGCCACATTCCTTCACGAATCTGCCTCTTGAGTCCAGCAGAAACAAACTTTTGCCCCACAACAGGCAGTGGAAGAGCACGGGGAACAGTTCTGATAGACAAGGAATGGGACAGGCAGCTCAGCGGGCAAATCCGGTGACATCTGCTGGCATCTAATGATTTGGTGTATTGAAAAGAATAGTTGCAGTCTCTAGGGAAGTACTTGGCAACTCTTCCTCCCCAGATGGAACAAAGAACCAAGGACTCTTGTATCATTAGCTTCCAACTAAATTTATCCCAGGATGCCTTATACTAGAGTATAAAGATAAACAAAACCTAATCAAAGATTCCAGAGATGCTGTTATAGCAAAGCACAAATCTGATGAGGCAAACAGAAATATGAATTACAATCAACACACATTAATATGCGAAGAAACTGGGTGACAGCTGAAACATTTCTGGCATTTTGTGAGAATGTTTAGAGTTATCTCACCATATGGGATGGACCACAATCCTATGCAGTAAAACAAAATAACTAGATAGAAATATAAACAAGTATAAGACCTTGCTAGCTGCTTCCAATCCAGTGCCATCATTTGTTATTGTGCAAGACACAACACTCTGGGCTGCTGCTTACAGGTATTTCATGGCATATTAGGACATGTTTCCTTCCCAGGATCCTTCTAGGGACCCCTGATATCCGTGGCTATCACAGTTTACCATGGATAACGACATTGGTTTTGTCTTCATGCTGATTTCGGGCTATCAGTTGTTAAAAAAAAACCTCTCCAGAAACATGCAGCAAGATGAGAATTTAGATGGTAGTTGCATCTGGAGGATCTCTAGATTTTTATGAAGCAACCCACTACATACTCCAGCCAATGTGCAGTTATGTTCTCTGTGGTTTAGGGCAGGAGTCAGCAATGCATGACTTTATCCAGCTTGCAAAAGCGTCATCTACATTTCCCCTAATGATCATCTAGAGCAGGGGTTCTCAGCCGGTGGTACACATACCTCCAGTGGTACTTTGGGGTACCTCTGGTGGTACTCGGACCGCTGGGCCCCCTGAACCCCGCTGAGACACCCGAAAACCTGAAAAAACACGGTGCTTTTGGCACTGCATTTTCACTCCCGAGAGGCTCCAGCCCACCCGCCCACCCAGAGCCCCTTACAGGCCTCCGGCGGTCTCCTGTGTGGTGTCTGGCAGCCTCCTGCACAAAAAAACACACGGGCTGAAAACCTGGAAGTGGCGATGACATCATCACCGTTTAATTCCAGTGGTACTTGTGCGGCGGCAGTCATGTAGGTGGTATGCCGTGCCGAGTTATGTTGAGAACCCTTGAGCTACAGAATTAGTTGCCACACTTTGCCAACATTGGACTGAATGGGTCTCAGCAGATACTAGGTTCAGCCCAAAGAAGTTTATTGTCAATCACGGTTTAGGGAATAAGAATGTCACAAAATCAAAGGCTCTTTGTTAGTCCAGTCTGGTGCTGTATGAAAGAAATATGTGTGTACATCTTTCTATTTAGAAGTGTGTACTTCTGTCTAAGTAAAGCTGATTAACATAACATGCTTTGGAAAATGGTAGCAGTTGAGTTCCTTTATTTCTTTTCTCCAGGTATATTTCCATAATAGCTGTTTTCATATCAATGATTCTTAATCCCACCCAGTTCTGGGTAACAAAGTGGAAGCTTAGGAGGGGAGAACTCAAATGATAGATTATCTCCCATCTTCTGCATTTCTAGAACTTTCTGTATATAGGTGGAATTGTACATTTTTCTTTCCTTTTTTTTACAGTTCCAACATTCCTTTACTTTTACATATTGTGCTTAGAATGTTATAATGAGTACAAATAAATTATTTTATTACAAATAAAAATATTTGTAATAACAATAACGATATATTGGTACGATGTTCAAAAATCATCTGACTTGATCACTACTTTAGTTTTCTGCTTAAAAAAAAATAGCCTGTACCAATGTCCCTAAGATATGAATTTAGGCTGTCCTTTAATATTGAGCAGTGCTTTCTTCATTTTGCAGTACCTTTGTATGACCCTCCATATGTGAACATGTTATCTTTTCCCACAGGAAACGCAAGTGGCTGCACCCCCCCTCCAAGAAAACACCGTTGTAATATTTTCTGGGGTGTAAAACTGCCAGAAAAAATGGTTCTAATATAGTAGCTCGTTTTGAAACATGAAAATGAGAAATTGCTTGGAAAACTGCATTAAGGGAGTGAGAAAATCCTAGGAGAATACTGATAGATGGGTGAAAAAAAACTTCGAGAATAAATGAGAATATTCTTTTTGTTCAACCAAGGGCCCCTTTGTATTTCCAAGTGCTAACTCTCAGACAATGTAATCTTCAGTTTTACTGGGCCCAGTCTAGAAAGGAAACCAAGCTACTGTCTGTACTGAAGATATATTTGTACCTTTACTAGCTTTTTGTGATTTACATATTATAGATTACTCATGAAGAAAACATAAAACATCCTCCCACCATACAAAGAATTCCCCAATGATTAAATATAAATGCAGGCTATGAAAGATATGCTGTGGAATAAGTATGATTGATATGCTGAGGAACCCACAGATCAGATCTGATCGAGCACATAATGTGCAGCTCTGAAAGGATAATAGCCATAAACCCCTCCACGCAGTTGTATAAATATACACTTTAACAAAAGAGCACAGAAAGACTTTTGAGGTACACCACTTGTTCTAGTGACTTATAATACGTAGAAGACATCTGGACAGACAGCTGCTTAAAATACCATACTATATGCCAGAGAATCAATATGTCATTAATTGCTCACATGCTCATTAAAGACTGTGGTTCAGCACATGACCCCTTCTCTAGACTGAAGTATCGACATTCTCATATACTGTAAGTGCAAGTATTTTGAAGATCAGCGTTATCTCATTGATGTGATTAGTCAGTGGAAAAATTGAGCTTGAAGATATGCATTTGGCCAATAACATCCATTTAAGCAATTGGTTCTTACATTCAGCCAAATATGCAGTGCTAGTTGAAAATCCAGATTTAACTTGGGCATGATGATGTGAGGATTTCAGCACTTGGCTTGAATTTGGATGTACAGTATAGGAAACCTAGAAAAAAAAGTAGTAGTAGTAGCATGTTTCATGGAGTTTTCCTCAATGTTCCTCCAAGACTGTGCCACAGTTTCCTGCAGTCTGCTGTTTAGATGACTAGTGATCTGTTTGGGATCAGAGACGTTTGTGTACATCTTGCTGGCACTGTATCCATGTGGTGGGAAGCCTAACACTGTATGTCTTCCAGCCTTTCTGCTGTGTGCTGGAAATGGATGAAATCATAGAAAGTCCATGAGTCCAGGTAGTGGCACAAATCTTAAATGAATAGTTCATTTACGGCACAATCCTGTGCAAAGTCCTGCCTGCGGAGCGCGTGCTCCGCAGGCAGAGGGTGCCGTAAATACGCCGTAAAGCGCGTTTTTGGCACCCAGCGAGTAAGGCCTGCCGGCACACACGCTGGCAGGCTTCACTCTGCTGCAGACCAGACCTGCTCCCACCGGAGGAAGGTAAGGGTTGCTCTGGTGGGAGCAGGGGCGGGGAGAGGGTGGTGATCCAGGTGGCAAGGGAGGGTAACCATTGGCTGAGGCAGCCCTTTCCCCTGAGGAGACCCTGGGCCAACAAGACACACACAGTCAACAAGATAACCTGTTTCCTGCTGCCACTCCCCTGCACCTGGCACAGAGAAAACCTACTTGCTTATGGCTTGTAACCTGTGATGGTCTTTTCCTCCATGAATCTGTCCAAACCCCTTTTAAAGGCATCTAGGCCATCACCACATCCTGTGGCAAGGAGTTCCACAGATGAATTACATGCTGGGTAAAGAAATATTTTCTTTTATCTGTTCTAACTCTCCCTCCACTCAATTTTAGTGCATGTCCCTTGGTTCTGGTGTTGTGCGAGAGGGAGAAGATTTTCCCTCTATCCACTCTCTCCATCCCATGCATAATTTTATACGTCTCAATCATGTCCCCCCTCAGGCGCCTTTTTTCTAGACTGAAAAGCCCCAAATGCTGTAGCCTTTCCTACTATATCCTTTTTGAGGTGCGGTGACCAGAACTGGACGCAATACTCCAGATGTGGCCTTACCATCGATTTATACAAAGGCATAATGATATTGGCTGTTTTATTCTCAGTCCCTTTTTTAATGATCCCAAGCATGGAATTGGCCTTCTTCACAGTTGCCACACTCTGGGTCAACACTTTCATCGACCTGTCCACCAGCACCCCAAGATCTCTCTCTTGATCCGTCACAGACAACTCAGAACCCATTAGCGTATATGTGAAATTTTGGTTTCTTGCCCCAATGTGCATCACTTTGCACTTACTTACATTGAAGCGCATCTGCCTTTTTGCTGCCCATTCTCCCAGTTTGGAGAGATCCTTCTGGAGCTCTTCACAATCCCTGCTGGTCTTCACCACCCGGAAAAGTTTAGTGTCATCTGCAAACTTGGCCACCTCATTGCCTATCCCCAACTCCAGGTCATTTATGAATAAGTTGAAAAGCACCGGTCCCAAGACCGATCCTTGGGGCACACCGCTTTTCACCTCTCGCCATTGTGAAAATTGCCCATTAACTCCCACTCGCTGTTTCCTGGTCTTCAACCAGTTCCTAATCCACAAGAGGACCTGCCCTCTTATTCCCTGATTGTGGAGTTTTCTCAGGAGCCTTTCATGAGGGACCGTGTCAAACGCCTTCTGGAAATCCAGATATATAATAATCTGGATAATGATTTATCCATCCACCATTCTTAACCACAACACGGATTTTTACAGATGCTGGGCTGTACTCACAGTCTGGATCATTCATCTTGTATAGCTAGGCATGTATAGCCAAGGGATCTACTACCGTTTCAGTATCTGACTGTGGAGTCAACAGCCCAACAAAAGGAGGACATCTATATGCTAAAATAGTCACTCTTGTGCTTTGAAGCTGCGTCTTACATTTACTGTTCAAAAATTGTGTCCACATTTCTGGAATACAGCCTCTTCTTTTGTGCATTGTTCTTGAAAAATAAGGTTATTTTGTGTTTTTTTTTAAATCCACTTAGATACACAAGAGGCATCTACGCCTGGGAAAATATATGTTCTTTTCCAATAAATAGGGAGGAAATCTACTGTATAGTGGCTACATTCTCACCGACGTCCATTAAGGTTTCTGCATCAGGCTGTATGAAGAAGCTACCGGAGAAGAATTGTGGACTTTTTTTTTTGTATTTCTTTATTTTTTTTTAATTGACATTTCAAATGAATCCATTACAAACTTCGGAGAAAACACTGAGCTTTGGTAAACGTAGAAGCATTCAGTAATTTTTTACCCATATTTCAATACGAAAATGTGAACATCTGGGGAAAAAAAAGTATTTCTGGTCTAATATTTCTTTAAGGCATCAAGATATGAAATTGTTAAAGCTTCATTTTTGGCTTCATTTTTCCTTTTAAATCTTGTTGCCTGTTAGCCAAGCCTTGATGTACTTATGTACTTCATCTGCCTGGTTTCTAAGGTGACAATGGATTGTTGAATTCACATGTATTTTTCATCTTCAAATCATGTTGCCATTCCAACTTTAAATGTTCCCAATAACTCTCTTTTGCCTAATTGTACACTTGAGAGCAATAGAAGCATTATAGCTAGATTTTTGGATCATATACATGGCTGTTGTCCTCTGGATTTTAAATTTGCTGTCCAATGTAGCATGAAGCAGAACATTACAAGGGTCAATTTGAACCTGTTAAAAAGAAGAGAAGCTGCAAATGTAGAGCAAATAAAATAAATACCTTAGGGTTTGACTGCAGAAGATCATCATAAATGTTGCACTTTTGTTTGGAAGGGATTGAATTTGTAAACAGCATTTGGAGCATGCAGAATACTGTAGCTTCTTCTTCTAGCACATCTATACATTGAATATAATCAATATCTGCATAACTAGCATCAGCTATACCACCAGATGTTCTAATTTAATTCTAATTTTGCTTATAGGATAATTTATATCATGCCTTTCTATTTTTGCAAGTCCTCAATGCAGGTAACAAAATTAATACAAAACAAAAATACAAAAATTGTAATAAAATTAAAAACATAAAAACAGTTGGGAAGCATTGACTCAGTGGCAGATGTAACAACCCAGACTGCTAGTTAAACCAGTTACAGCCCAATCCTGTCTAGCAGGATGCGGTGGCGCAGATAAGGTACCCGCTGCATCCTATGCAGGATGGGATTGTGCCGGCGCAGCCAGAGGCCTACTCGGGGTAAAGGGTGGGACATTCGTCCCCTTACCTCGAGTAGAGCCCCAGCTGTCCCAATGGGTCTACTTGGAAGTGCGGCAGCTATTTTGCTTGCACACATTTGAGCTGGCCGTGTAACGCCGGCCAGGCCCAGGAAGGGGGATAGGATATGGGGGTTTGGGCCACTTCAGATTACAACCTAAATTCAGCACCTTGTTTCATCTGCGTTCGTCATGTGTAGTCATTGTATAATAAGAAACTGAAATGACTTTGAGAATTTTTAAAATGTTCTCTGTCCTCCTCCTTGTAAAACTGTGATCCATCGTCCTCATTAAAGCAGGCTAAACACTGTTCTTCAATAATGTATGTGACAAATTCTCCAGCACTGCCTAAATACAGTCAATTGGTGTGTAAAAGAATTAGTCATCTGTCTCTGGGCTTAATGTGAATCCACCTATTTTAAAAAATGGAATGTTTTGACATTAACTTTGGTGCTCCCCTTGAAATGCTGAATGAATGAAAATGAAGCTACAATCGACTACTAAGCAGTTTATGTATCGCAAAACTAATTATAGACTGTAGAGATACGTTCTTTTGACTTCATTCTATCCTTCAGCCACTAAAATATCAACCTCTGTACTTCTTAGCTGATTTGTTTTTGTCAAAGCTTTTCCTGTCTCCAAAGGATTATACAATGGCAGGTTGCCCTGGCGCCTCTTGCTGTCCTTGGGCCGATCAAGAAAAAGTGAGACACAGTGAAGAGCGGTGAGTCTGCTTTACAACCAATATATTGCAAATAGGCATTGTTGCACCAAAATGATGGCATAAACCATCACATCAGGTGACATCAGGTGAGGCACAGGTGTTGCAAGCAGCTATGCTGGCAAAGTGTTCAGGGTCATCGCCAACTGGCTGAAAGCTAAACTCTCGGACCAAAATGGGTTGTACAGGATGGTAGTAGTGTTTCTTACAGCACAATCATATGCATGTAAACTCAGAAGTAGCCCCATTGAATTTAATGAGAATTATTCCCACATAAGTGTGTATATAGGATTGCAGCATTGCAGTCCAATCCTACCGAAACTCCCCTCCCCACCAATGTAGCCGCGTCAATGGAGCGTACCCTACATTTGCAGGAGGGGAATAGTTGGAAAGGTCTCCTTAGGGTAAGTGAACGTTTGTTCACTTACCCCGGAGAAAGCCTTCTCTGCCACCATGGGACTCCTCGGATCGATGCCTGCTATTTAGCAGGCATAAGTCAGAGGCGTATAATGGTGGCAGACAGGGAGACGGAGTGCACACTTGCCGCAGATCCCACTCCTGGTCCACTTCCCTCCCTATCCTCCGCCCTGCCTGGAAACACCTTCCCCGCTCCGCCTCCACCTCCATTGGACCTACCTTTGCCAGGCTGGTGGTGGGCCTCCTGCACTCTGGGCAGCCACTGAGTCAATAGTTCAGAATACTGAGCTAAATGGGCTAGTTTCCGGACTCACTACAAGGCTGTTTCCTATGTACCTTTGACAAGATCATCCTTTCAGTCCATCAAATGTATTTTATTAGGATTGAATGGGCTTTTAACTAGTTAATACAGAAACTCAGAAGAGTTTTAGGATGCAATCCCATGCACGCTTTCTTGGGAGTAAGCCCCATTGAACATAATGGGATTAAGGTAGACATACTGTACATAGGATTGTGCTGTTCAGTTTTTTTATGAAAGAAATCTGGGAGTGAAAATGGAATCCTATCATTATTTTAAAACATTAGGAAATCAGATTAGAAGACACAGAATCTGAACTAAGGCTTATTGAATAGAATGGGTTATTCAAATAAACACGATTTAATTTGTGATATAATGTATATAGTTTTACCTCCTGTTTATGTGAAATAGAACTCTATTGCTTGGAATTTTCATAATGTAGCACTCAATGAGTAAGTTGTCTGAGTGCTCTGAAGATCTTCTGTAGAACAAAACATGACAGCAAATGAAATCATGTTTTTCTGCTTACTCTGAAATGTGAAATTTAAGCCTGTGGTTGATAAATTATTTCATAAAAAACAGAAAAGAAAATATTTCAGAATAGAAGATTATAAATGTAATGCACAGTAATATGTAAGAATAATATGCTACATCGAACATTTAAAATCAAATTACTATAATAATTACAGAGTGAGACTTTGATCCCAGTTTGTAGGACATTTGTATTGGAGCTAAGTGTTAAATTCTCCTGCCTTCATGCTGTAGCCCTGATCTAAATTATTCCCCCCCCCCCATGGCTGCTTTTTGAAAAACGAAAATAGTCAGAACTCCCATGTCACATCACGTTCTGCCCCAAGATGACTTGGTAGAGCGACAAACCAACTGGTTGTCAATGTGAAGCTTGTGCAGGCAGTGATGTCTGGAAACAAAGAACAACGAAGGTCTAGTTAAGAAGCAACAATTTCTTTCCATGAATCAAAGGACAGATGTTAATAACATAATAAGTTTAAAATACATGGTAACCAATATACCGGTACTATGTTATCCTTCCAGCAGAGTGGAGGTCACTGATTATGGGCTCCCCTTCTTCTCCTCCCCGTGTGATAAGTGTTGTTAAAACGCCATCTGCTTGTTTCTGCGCATCTGGATCAGGGCCGTAATCTCTGACAGTATTGGCTGGGACCACACATAGCATGAATACTAAACAAGAACCGTCACAGCCCATGAAGACAACTACTTCTTTTCTGCGACATAAACATTTGTAAACTGTTTGCTACTGATTCAATATAAAAATATTTCTTTCCCTACCAATATACTATGATTTTCTGAATGACGGGCAGCCCAATCCTGCCTAGGGCTACCGCAGCGTGCAAAAGCATGCTGCGCTGGATCCTAGGCAGGATTGGGCCAGTGCCGGTGGAGCTGGAGCATACCTTGGGGGAAAGGGATATTTGTCCTTTTCCCCCGGGGAGAGCCCCAGTGGCCCCTATGGGCCTCCTCAGATGTGGACTGGCAAAATGGCCGGTGCAAATCCAAGGAGCTGGTGTAAGGCCGGCTAGGCCCGGGATGCGGGATAGGAATTGGTGGAGCACGCTACCGATGACCCCCTCTCCTGTCCCTGGCCTGATGGGCCAATCACCCCCAACCCTGTCAACCTGGTCTGCCCTCCCCCCGCCCCTCCGCTGACCGGCACGGACTTACCCGTTTGGCGCGGCAGACAGGCTGGATGCCAGGCGGGTAGGTTTGCACCGGCGGGACCTACTCCCCGGGTGTCAAAAACATGCCTTATGGCACGTTTAAGACACCCAGCGTCGGCTGAGCCGTCACTCCACCGGCTGATCTTTAGTGAGAATTGCGCCATTAACAGTTGTAGCCAGAAAGCAAGTTACTACCATCAGAGGAAATGAGCAAGTATTCCTTTATTCCTGAAATGTTCTGCCTGTCATTTAATATGGAAGCCTTGGAGGGGAAAAAAGAGTGCTCTTCTGCACAATCATTGCAAATGTATCAAAGTCTGTTTACAATGGCTTGAGGGGCTGATGGTTTAGCATTTTATCTTTTTCATTTTGTCAGTGATTTCCAGTTGCCTTTGAAAGCAAATGGGGTTGTATTTCTGAATATCTTTATTGTCAAAAGCCAGAATTCACAGTCAAAGATTTATTTTCTGATTATATCATTTGCTGATTGGTTAGCCTTTGTAGGATCTCACTTTATTTTCAGGAGAAATAAAATAATTGGTTCTGTTTTAAGTGGCCAGATGCTTGTAACATTTTGTAATGCTTTGTTATTAACTGCTGGTGATTTGTTGTTTCGTGATGAGGGGGTACTTACTGATGACATGATCAATGGGTGTGATGAAAAAAAGGGCATTTTGCCCTCAAAACGGTCTGCGCATGCGCGGAAATTGTAAAAAAATACCCGTATTAACGCGCTGCATGGGCCTTCTTTCAGACGGCCCTGGAGCGTCAACGGGGTCGGACGCTCCGAGGCCGGCTCACGGGCCGGCCTCGGAGCGTCTGGAGGGTGTCGCGCGTCACCCCCAGGTGGCCCGCCCCCCTGCCACGCTCCAGTGACGCCAGTGTTGTGGTCATGTGGCCGGCATGACTCTCCTTGCCTCAGCGCATAGCATGCGACTGGAACACAGAGCGCTGTTTACCTTCCCGCAAGCGGTACCTATTTATCTACTTGCATTAACATGCTTTGGAACTGCTAGGTTGGCAGGAGCTGGCCAAGCAACGAGAGCTCACCCCGTCACGGATTCGAACTGCCGACCTTTTGATCAACAGCTCATGGTTCAGCGGTTTAAACCAGTGTAAATTAGCACTTCAACTGTTACAGCCCAATCCTATCTGGGCCTTACTCCACCAGCTTAAAGTCAGGGCTGCTGGCACCGCAACCTGCTCTGTCATTTTCCCCCCTGCTAGTGATGGTGGGGAACCGGTAAGCCCCGAGTCGGCAGCAATGACCGCAGAAACTCTACCAGAGCAGGTAAGGTGGTGGCAGGGGCAGATTGGGGATGGATCGGGACAAGGATTGGGCTGGGACGGAGGCAGGAGGGGGATGGATCTTGGTGGTTGCTATGCATGCCAGATCTTATCCCCCTTTCCCACCCTAGGCCCGCTCCCAGAAGACTCTTGCCAGCCAATGAACTGGTGTAGACATATGTCAGCCAATGAACTGGTGTACGGCTGAGGACCATTGAGGACCAGGCAGCCTACAGAGAGGTAAAAGTTTTTACGTACCTCTCCCAGGCTACTCTGGCCATCCCACTGCATTTAGCACATGCTCTTTCGGCATTGAATGCACTGGGTTGGTCTTGAATAGGATTGGGCCATTAATCAATTAATTGGTCACATCCATCAATTAAGAACCCTTTTGATCAAATGAAAAGGAACCTTGAATAATGAAGCAGCAGATATTTTTTTTAAATCATAGTGATGACCAATACTTATAAAAATTGATGCCGACCACAAGGTATTGATGTGGTTGGCATTTTGTCCCCCATCCCACAGTGTAGGCAACTCTAAGGATGATAGCTCATCAGAGCTGTCATGGTAACCAGGGGCAAGACTGTGCTAGATAATGTCTACCTCAGCACTTTGCCCCTCTTGGTTGGTGTGAGACTTCAGCCCTCCCACCCTCCCAGAAGGTCAGTCCCAGATTAGCTGGTTGTCTTTTAGAGACCAAGTAGGAATTTTTGTCTCCTCTGTTTAATTGGCCCTGGCTGGGAACCTTTTCTATCTACTTTGGACTGACCAAGCGGGTTGGTTGTAGTTTAGCTAGGTGGTCACAACTGGCAGGTAAGTGTGGTTTAGGGATTAGGGTTAGGGATCACTATGCATCCTGAGAAAGTGGAGTGAACGAGGGAGGCAGAATCATAGGTCCCTAGAAGCTACTTGGCTCAGAGATGCTAGCTGGCAACCCCTTGTCCATGGGTTGTAAAGTCCACCTCAAAGCCTGGTCAGCTGGTGGGGTGATGCAATTCAGATCTTTCTTAACTCCCCTTTAAAGCAGTTGGTACTGAGAAGTTGCGATAGTCATTGGCGATCATTAGCTTGGAGCCAGGATGGGTTGCCCATAGGGGGAATAGATAGTAGCTGGCTGCCTTCCCCGCACTAAAAAGGGGCGAAGTGCAGTTTGTATTAGGACCGCTGCAAGTCTTTGTATTTGCTTAATAAATTGTGGCCTGTTCCAACCCAAACTTGCTTGTCCTGTGTTTTGTTGATTGTGTGGGGGCAATGCAGGTAACGTGCCATCTTAGAAGAGGCATTCCCACACATCTCTCACATAGGAGGGAGTGCCTTTTCCAAGATGATTCTTGCTACAAGCACACATATACATAATGGAAAAACAGTACGCTCTTTTACTTCAGAACTATTGTTGTTGTTGTGTGCAAATTTAATGAATTTAGGTTGCAATCCTATATACGCTTACCTGAGAGTAAGCCTCACTGAACACAGTAAGACTTACTTCTTGGTCAACATGTTTAGGATTAGTGCTGCAATGACTAAAGCCAACAGTTTTGTATCTTAACTTCTTCTGAGAATGGGAGGCACTTTTGTTTTCACAAGGAGGGACGGCAGTTTTCATTGATCCTCTGTCCTTCTGCAGCTTCCCATGCCACTTCCTGCTTTCTAGGGTCCTGTCACCCTCAGGATCCAATCTGCAGGGGGTGCAACAGGCTGTAGAGGGAAGGGGGGATTGACAAAGCATCATCATCATGGTTATTATAATTTCATTCATGGGCCTCAGGGTCATACACCTGGCATGCATTACACAGTTTCTGGGCATAAGCCCTAGGAAGTCTCTCTCAGATTGAACTATAATTGAAGTACTCAGATCCAGTTTGTTTTGATCAAATCTAGCTCTCCTATCTCTGTTGTACTCTCCATTTGCCAGACTGCTTTACTGAAGGCAGTAATTGCCATGTTGATCACCAAGAGTAAGTGAACTAAGTAGACTGAGATGTAATTTGTGGGGAAAGGATCTTCATCATGGCACATAAGCATTCTATAGGCATAGGAGGTCCAAAAGGCCTATAGATGTCTGTCAGAATTTCTGTCTGACCTTGCCGTTAGTATAGATTGCCCACAATGCACAAATCATTATAAGTACACATTAAGAGCCACCACAGAAAAATGTGATTTAACCTATAGCCATCACATTTCTCATTAAGTGTTATCTGGAACAGGTAATTTACTGGTAGACTACATGAAGCTTACTGAGTAACCTTAAAACGATTACTGTCTCTTAGACTAGTCTACTTCACAGGGGATAAAAGGCCGGGGGGGGGGGGGGAGCCACGTACATCACCCAGAGCTCCTTGGAGGAAAAATAAATAATATGAAACTGCCTTATGATCAGACTATTACCTGCCTTCTACCCAAACTCTGAATGGCACAATCCTATCTAACTTTGTGCCCTGTGATGCAGCGAGGCCGGTGCAGCCTGCACTGCATCCAGGGCACAAAAAGGCTGCATCGGAGGTCACCTTGGGGGAAGGGAATGTTTGTTCCCTTCCCCCAGGGTAAAGCCCCAGCCGCCACAATGGGGCTACTTGGATGTGTGCCAGCTATTTAGCTGGCGCAAGTCCGAGAGCTCCATGTAATGGTGGCCAGGCCTGGGAAGGGGGAAAGTCAGCGGAGGAGGCTGCTGCCAATCCCTCCCCTTTCCTGGGCCCGACTGACCAATCCCACCCATCTGGAATGCCGCATTCTGCCCTCTGCTGCCTGGTGGGGAACTTACCTTCCCCAGCAGGCGCTCCACGGAATCTGGTGTGGGGAGAGCGGCTCTGGCCTCTGCGCCGGCACCTCTCCTCGCCAGGTGACGCAAATGTACCTTATGGCATGTTTATGACACCCGAGACCAGCAGAGCGGTGCTTATCCAGTCTAAATTGTAGAGAGGATTGGGCTGGCCTATATATATATATATATATATATATATATATATATATATATATATATATATATATATATATATATATATATATATATATATATATATATATATATATATATATATACCACCTTTCTTGGTCATTGGATTTCTCATCCAACTTTAATCCAAGGCAGTGTACATGGGCAGGCTGTCCTAACCCCCCCCCTTGGGGTTTTTTACAATATACTGTATAAATGTCCAATCTTTCATGAACGGCTACATTCCAGGTGGTATCCTTTTGCAGTCTGGCTTTTCTGCTGGCTGGCGCCTCCCACACTCAACCGACGCAGCTGGGAGCTCTTATCTCTCCTCCCGGAGGCTTTTACAGCTTTTTGTCGGCAGCGTGTCTCGAACTTGTCAAGTTCACCGGTCTTCAGTCTTACAAGACAGCAGCTCTCCCGACTGAGCCAGACTCTTCTGCCCTCCATCTCAGACTATAGGTCCATCTAGCCCCTTATTATCTAGTGAGATCTGCAGTAGGGTTTCTCCAAGGCAGAGGTGTTTCCTAGCCTAAGACCCTTCAGCTGGACCTGTGATGTGCCAGCTGGTGATTACATGTTGCACAGCATCTGCTGTACTACTGAGCTGCAGCTTCTCCCCTAGGTTCTTACCGGCACATTTCCAGGCATTTCAACAGGGCTGAAGTTTTTGTGGCAGCAGAAATTATACTCCCTTGACTAGATTTCCAGCAATAATGTAAGAGAAACCCAGGAGCAAGATTTGTTTATGACGTCTGTGCCAATGTACAGTGTTCATTCACTCTTACGAACCGTATGCAGTTTCTCCTCCTTTCAATCTTCTCATGTGTACATTTGGGAACCAAAAATGTACTGCCTTTTTCCAAATAGCACTAGAGGGCAGGCTAGCCTATATTTGTTCTTTACTAGTATAACATAAATACATTTTGGCTACTTGCACTCTGGTTGTGAAATTATAAAGGGGGAAATGTCGACATAAGTGATTAGAATGAGACCACTCATTGCAACATATTTCACAATGTATTTAGTTTGACATCACTAAATATAAACAAACCTGTCGCGTTCAGACTAATTGATCATTCATTTGTGCTGGGAAAGACCCCTGTCTGAAACCCTGGAGAGCCTGTGCCAATCAAAATGGACAGTACTGGGCTTGGTGGACCAGTGGCCTGACTCTTGATAAGGAATTTTAATATGTTCACATGCGCAGTTGGGATCCTCATCCCTAGTGGTTGCTATTTGTAAATATTTCAAAGAGATGGGCAGCCCAATCCCTACTAACTCCCCCGGAGTCGGAACGAGTACTTCGGCGCCGGAAGCAGTCGCGAACATGCTGTAAAGCATGTTCGCAACTATTTTCGAGCAGGGAAGGCCAGCGCAGAGGCTGGCCTTCCCTGCTCTGACGACGGAGCTCCCGCCAGCCCCCAGCCCCAGGTAAGACAGGATCCGGCGGGTGGGGGGGAAGGAAATCGCTGGGTGGGGGAGGGTGGCCAATGGCCCCGGCGGCCCAGGAGGGGGCGGGTGATGGCCTTTGGCCAAAACCTGACCGCAACCTGACCCCCATTGGGTGGCAGAGCCTTCTCTACTTCTGCCAGCAAAATAGCTGGCGGAAATCCGAGGACGCTGATAGGGCCTAGCCTCGGTTACACTCGGGGAAGGAGACGAGTGTCTCCTTCCCCGAGTAGACCTCCTGTCCAGCAGTCATGCTGGCTGCCTGTGCACAGGATCCGGTGGGTGACCATGGGCCGCTGGCCAGATCCTAGGCAGGATTGCGCTGTAATTCATGTATCTTCATTGTAACATATCATTTAATCCAAAGGATTTCATGGAAAAGATACAGAAAAAGATATGTAATAGTGGCTAATGGTCATTGTTTTTCCTAGAAGGAAAGGCTGAAGTGTTTGAGGTTTTTTAAAGAGAGGATTCAATGGGGCATCATTAAGCTTTTCAAGATTATGGATGGTGCCTGGGGAGACTGGATAGATACATTGTTGCTTTCTCAATACCCTCTAAACTGGGGTTAGGCCACCTGGTAAAGTTCATCTGTGCTATTTTCCAGACCAGAGCAACATAAGAAAACATCAGATGCTGGAGATAACCAACAGTTGATAGTCAGACTCTACTTTTGATTTTCCAGAGGCAGTTGGTGGCATAATGCTAAGCCAAGGTTTCATGTTATAAGCATGAGCCAGCATAAGCCTCCCTTTTCTTTTGCATGTGATAGGAGGAGGGAGATTTAAGCCTTTTCTTCCGGATTTGTTATAAACCACTGTTTCCCGTTTCATCCAAATTTAGGAAACCGTGGTTTGTAACAAATTAGGAACAGAAGCTTGAAATCTCCTCCCATTGTGCACAAAGAGGAGGGGAGAGTGCATAAGCCTGAGTCTCGTGCTCGTAATGGGGTATAATGAGCTTCTGAATTGGGGTACTGGAGTCAAAATGATGGACTAATGGATCTCATTCTGATCCAGCAAGGCAATGCATATGTTCCTGTGTGTGATGTGCCACTAGAGCAAGGGTGGGGAACGTTCGGCCCCCGGGCCAGATCCGGCCCGCGAGGGCATGTTCTCAGGCCCCCGGAGAGCTAGCTCCCATAGCATGGTGTCCGGCCCGCCAGGAGCTTTCTCGGGAGCGCCGTGGCTTGTTTCTGCGTGCACACACTGAAACAAGCCGCGGCGCTCCTTCGGGCTACAGCACACTGAGGACAGGAGACTCCGGAAGAAAATGAGTCAGGCTGGCAGCCTCGTAAAAGCCCCTCGCTGAAGCAGCAGCTGACTCACAGCAGTTTATCAGATTGTCCCGTCTCTCGCGTGTGAATGATTGTCAAGGCTGATCTACACGACAGCGTCGCGGAGCGTTTTTTAATCCAGCGGAGCCGCCGGACCTCTGCCCCACTGCCGCGTACTCCAAATCGAGTGTTCTATTTTTTAGGGGGCGTGACGGCAGAGCTTGGAGGTGGCTCGCGGAGCTGCTGCCAGGGGAGTAGGCTGATATGGGGCCCTGGGGCAGTGGGCCCCAGGGCGTAAGGGCGGAGAGGCTCCTGGGGGGGCGTAGAGGGCCTCTGAAGGGGCGGGAGACATCCTAGGTTTCGGTTTTTTCTTTTGTTTTTTCCTGTTTTTTTCCGGGTTTTTTAAAGGTTTTTTTTAGAAGTAACGGGGCTTTGTAGTTTCCCCCCCCCTTGCATTGCAGCCTTGCCTAGCAGCCCAGTAGTCCTGATTCACCCCCCCCCCCCCAGAGGGCATTAAGGGGCAATACACTTTCAAGTTTATTCTGCAGAGCAAAATTCACAAAATTGATGTTTGGAACACTTTCAAGTTTATTCTGCAGAGCAAAATTCACATCATTATGAATGCCTCATCATGTGTGCTGCTGGAAATGGAGACAGGAGGTACAAAGTGGACAAGGAGGCTTCCAAACTGAAATCAAAAAATCCCAAAAATTTGCTGCGCGGCTGCGCTGTGGGGCGTAAAGGATTACGGCCGCGCGTTTTTATGGGGGGGGGGGCGTCAAGGGTTTGGGCCCCGGATCAAAAATGGTCTGGCTCCTCCTCTGGCTGCTGCAGCCTACCAATCACAGGAGAGGGGGGGGAGGGTGGCTGAATGCCAATGTGAACGACAACCAATCACCTTGGAGGTTACATCCACACAGCAAACACAGCAACTCCATTCCCGTCCTGTTTGCTGGGGACTTTTGAATGAAGCACTGGTCAGGGAGATATAGAGAAGCCTGGGAGCCCATGGCGACCCAGCAAACCCATTAACAGTGCAGATGAAGCTAGGTTACTTTTCGAATACTGTCTGGGAATGGGTGAAGATATTGGGGTCTGTGGAACAGTTGGACTCCTTTTAAATTTAAATTTTAAATTCATGCCCCCTTGCCTACAGTCACAACTCAATAACTTCTGTGCATGGATAAAGGTATGGACGCACGGGCAGAGTGCTTTGCATTCCCTCCCAAAAACAGCACTTATTTATTTATTTATTTATTTATTCATTCATTCATTCATTTATTCTCTCTCCTTCTTGGCTCGCTAGTGCTGCCTGGCTGGGGCGTCCGCTCCTGACTTTCACCTTTTTGGTGCCGTGGTTAGCAAAAAAAGGCATCCTGGCAAACTGGCAATGGTGAACTGCGGGTGGGGAGGGAGCAGAGCAGAGACTGATACTCTGAAGGGCTTCCCCTGCTTTGCATTCCCTCCCAAAAACAGCACTTATTAATTAATTTATTTATTTATTTATTTATTTATTTATTTATTTATGGACTTCATATCCCGCCTTATCCTATGCGGAAGGCAAATGCCCAAGGCAGAGTGAGAGAGGAAATGGGCTGGGGTCACAGACGGTTCACAGCCGAGGTTTCGGCCAATCGTTGCACGGTTGATTTTAACCAATCACAACTGCGCTTTCTTAGGAAGGCGGGACAACATGAGGGGCAACAGGCTTGAAGACACTCCCCCGCTTCCACCGCGGAGGCGCCAGGCAGAGGCGACGGCGGAGCCTCTGCCTGTCGTGTAGATCAGCCTTCAGGCTCAGCGATCGATCTCTCCCGAGGCTGCTGCAGGGTCCTCCCACTCTCTTCCGGTCTGGAGGCTCCCGAAGAAGGCGGGTTGGGCAACGGCGCTCCTTCGGGCTACACAGGAGCGTCGTTGCCTGACCCGCTTTCTTCGGGAGCCTCCAGACTGGAAGAGAGTGGGAGGGCCCTGCAGCAGCCTTGGGAGAGATTGATCGCTGAGCCTGACAATCATTCACACGCGAGAGACGGGACGATCTGATAAACTGCTGTGAGTCAGCTGCTGCTTCAGCGAGGGGCTTTTACGAGGCTGCCAGCCCGACTCGTTTTCTTCCGGAGTCTCCTCTCCTGTCCTCAGTATACTGTAGCCCAAAGGATTTTATTTGACATCTCCACATGCTCATTTCAGACTCAAGTCTCAAAAGTTGATTCCATTTCTGTATCTTAGTAGAAAAGTCAACTAAAGTGATTTCACCATCTGCCCAGAACTAGAGTGATTAAACAAGTTATGGGCTATTGCAGCTCTGTTCACAGAAGTCATGCTGCACAGGCAAAGTGGTAATTCATATATTGACAGGGAAAAGGCTGGTTGCAGCAGGCTTGCCAGAAGAATGACGTATCCCCTTCCTAATTAAGTCACATTCTAATACTGGGGAGAAGTCATTTCTTCATTTCCTCAGGTAACAAATGTTTATATAGAAATATACATTCTTTTTTTCCCCTATAGAAGGGTACGAATAGGAGAAAAGATTATAAAGAATATAGCCCAGGGCGTTTTGAATATTCATGAGGGCTCTTTCTAAAAAAAAACAACAGGCAAACTCCAAGAGCACTGAACTAGTTAATGACTTTGAAGTGGTGTTTGCTCTTTGGAATCAAGTAAACACAGCCCATTTAATAAAAAATGATGTGAAGGAATACATTTTCCTCCCTGCAGTAGTTTGATCTGTGATGCTCCTTTACACCTGCAAGTCAGCATTTGCTGCTATCTCTTTTCTAGTGGTTGTCATGCATGTGTATCTGTTGTGCGTGCTGCTTCTCGCAGCATAAATAAATAAATAGCAAAAATAAATAAATAAATAAATAAAAAATCGGGAGCGGCCTAACGGCCAGCCCTCAAGCACATTTGTAAAACTTCAAATGGCCCTTGGCAGGAAAAAGGTTCCCCACCCCTGCACTAGAGAAAAGTGGTTGGGGGCACTTCCCCCATCTCCTGCTCATCTCATGGAGTGAGGAGCTCCATGTTGTAGGTCATGGGGGATGACATCTTAAAGGGGGATAAGGCATACAGGGATGCAGAGGCTCAGAAGTGATGCTGATAAAGCATTTTATTGGTTGGGAGTATTTAAAGAGGAGGGCAGGAAAAGGGTCTTGCTTGCACTAGAAAGGGATTTCTGTCCCAAGAATCATGGCTGGGCCTCACTGTCATTCCTCTTCACACCGTGGACCCAGGGATACCTCTCTGGTCTGGCTCAAATGGAGGCTCTTTACAGACTCAGGGTGCCTTCCCAGGGTGCTCAGGGTGTGAATCTTCAAAGGTTTGCCTCCCTTGGAGACAGCCTGCCCGCCCTGTGGGGTAAAGGTCTAGTGGGGCTGGTTTCAGAGGTTGACTTGGTGGTCAGGTTGACCCCACAAGTAAGGGTTGTGGAGCTCCTGGTCTTCCCTTCACTGCTTCCACACACACCCGCTTTCCCTCTTCCTGAAGCCTCCCCCTCCAGCCTTCTCCACTTCTCAACCCTTCATCCCAAACCTCTGCCTCGTCCTGCCCCAGCTTCCCTTCTTTCTGCTATGTTCAAGCTCTCCCCCCCCCCCACTGCACATGCTCCAGTCCTGGCTTGTCCTTTGCCTCCGGCATCTTTTCCTTGCTCATTTCTCTCCAACCCTGCTTCGTCATCTTCCTCCACCCCTTTCTGCCACCTCTTCTGTTCCTTTGCTCTCCCCTTTTGAGTTCCCTGCTCCCTGCCTTCCCCTCAATCAATATGATCTTGGCTGGCTGCTCTGCTGGTTCAGCCTTGTGGGGCTTTGTTACCCGTGATGATGTCATCATCGGGTGAAGAATGTGAAAGCCCCAGCTGGCCACTACTTTGGACCAAGAGTCACTTATTGTTATCCATAAAATGCTTGAAAACGTCTAGGTGCTGTAGAAAAATTAAAAGTCAAAGAGGCCTTATCCACAGACGTTCGTGTCTGATTAAAAATAAGATGCATGAAGAAGCATTAAAAATAAGATGCATAAAAATAAGATGCATAAAAAAGGGAGAGTAAAACAGAAGGGGTTATAAACGAACAAAGAAATGCTGCTCTTACCCAGAATGGCACATATGCATTTGTGTCCACAAATTGGTGTATTAAACGACTCTATTCATTGGTTATACAGAATGAAAAGTGTACTAGCAAGTCATTTTATTTTGACTGAATGACTTGCCCCATATTATACCTTTCTGTTAATATTCAGTGAATATTTGGTATATATGAAGAGGCCCTGCAATTTTGAGTCTGAAATGGGAAGGAATGATGGCAAGGAGCCACTGAATAAGGTTTAAAAGTGGCCCAAGTAAATTGGCTGTGTAATTGGACCTTATATATTGGTCATGGTTTTAACTTGCAAGAGCAATTTTCTAGTCACTTCCCCACCTTCTCAACTTGGGTTCCCATTTTTCTCCTGCTCCCATTTCTTTCCTTTGGGTGTCAACAAATCAAGTATGTGACATTCTTCCTCCTGTCTCAAGTAATCTTCAGAATATTGAGCTTGCAAGTGAATTCATTTATGCATATGAATAGGAAACCACAGACATAAAAGTGTGTGTGGTAGAAGGAGGAATTTCTTAAGCCGTTCTGTCTAGCCCCCTTTCAGTGTGGAATATTTCCTGGCTGATATTTTGCTATGCCCAGAACATGGCGAGGATTCCTTCCATCATTTATAGGAAAGTAGACTACTCGTTGCTGATTATGGAGGACGTTTAAATACTGGTAGCCTACCCATCATGAGAAACAGAATATACTGTTATAGTACGGCAGACTTCAGATGTGGGACAAGCATAGGCCACCACAAGGAGTATGTAAGACTTTCAGACAGTTGAGAAACTGCTTCCATTCCCTGAACCATTATGAAGTTGTCTTCTGTTGAGTCAGACCATTGCTTGGTCTAGCCCAGGGTTTCTCAACCAGTGGTACTAATACCACCAGTGGTACTTCGGCCAACTGCTGGTGGAACATGGACTGCCGGAACCCCACTCCAATGCCGCACTTTTGGCTGTGCATTTTCACTCCCAAGAAGCTCCTGCCTTTGGCAGAGCCTCTCAGGAATGTTGAGAAGGGCCCTCAAACCTGCCCCGAGCCTCCTCCCTGCGTTTTCTGGCCTCCAAAAACCTGATAATCTGGAAGTAACTGGCAATGATGTCACCAGTTCTGGTGGTACGCAGTTCCGGTGGTACGTAGCAGGAGAGTGGTGCTGGAGGTGGTACTCGGCTGGGAAGAGGTTGAGACCCCCTGGTCTAGCCAATGATTGTCTAGTCTTACTGATCATGACTGTCTCGGGCCAAAGGCAAAGATCTTTCCTATCCCTTTTGCAATAAGAGATGCAAGGGAATGAACCTGGGACGGTCGGCATGCCAAACAGGTGCTCTCCCACCCTTTTCAAATTCTGTTTTCCCAGGAAAGAAATGGATAGAGGAGGGACAGAACTAATCACACCAACTCCCCTGGAACTGGAATTCTGGTAAGTTAATGCTCTAGTCACCTGTGATAAGTAGGAGGTTGAACTCAAAGGCCTCCAAGGTCTCTTCCAACTCTAGTATTCTATGGTTGTAGTCGACATATATGGGACTGCCGCTGAACTCCTCACTGTTCCAATAGCACTTCTCCTGCTGCTCAGAAGCTGTTGAGCAAAACAAACAAACAAAATTGGTGGCTGCTGCAGTCCAATGTCACAAGTGTGTAATGTTTCCATTCCTCCCCAGCTAGTCTGATGTACTTTACTTTGTTCTTGATGCCTATTTTGTATCCAAGACAAATGTATATCCCAATCCTACGTAACTCCTCACGCTGCGATGCAGCCACACCAGTGGGGTGTGTGCTGTATCCCGTGGGAGAGTTTCAGGCCCTGGAGGCCTCCTCAGGGTAAGGGAACATTTGTTCCCTTGCCCTGGGCTAAGCCTGCACAGGCTCGCTGGGTTTACTGGGACCTGCACCAACGATTTCTCTGGACCCAGGTCAGGGGATCGAGGCCGGGAAGGGGGATATAGGATAGTGGCAGCACTACTACCACCACTACCCTTCCCGGCTTCGATCTACCCTCCCTTCCCCCATCTCTTCCCCACTTGTCCAAGGTCTCTCTGGAACTTGGAGCTGGCATGACTAGTCAGCCTGAAATACGAGTGGGAGGGGCAAGCCTGAACCAACACTCCATTTAGAGGCACACCCGTCTTTTTTGTAGCAACGGTGGGTGGGAGCTGCATGCAGCATGAAGGGTAGACCAACTCAGGCACTGGGTGAGGGCCCATGGCCTGCCAGAGGGTCAGGAGCTGACCGCTGAAGACCTCTAGTGGTTTGCAAGCAGCAGTGGCACTACTTGCAGTGGCATTGCTTTCTCCCGCCCACCCTGTGCAACTGTTCATGGCAGGGATCTCCAACAGCTGGAGGGCAGGAAAGGCAGCTGCTGCCCTGGGTGCCTCTTCCTCTGTGCCCTTTACCTTCCAGGGCATTTGGGAAGGCAGGGCAGCAACCGAGTCCTCTTTACCTTCCCGAGCTTCTGAGAAGGCAGGAAGAGGACAGTCTGGGTGTGCCTGTTCTCTCAGCACCCTGGCAGTACTAATGTGCCTCACAGAGTTGTTCTGAGGATAAGGGGGGAGGGAGCAATAGGCATCATCCTGAGCTCTTTCGAGGAAGGGTGGGATGTAAATGCAACAAAGAAATAAACAAAGGCTCCTCCAGATGATCTTAACAAGTGGGGAGGGGAGGCACATAAGGGAAAAGGATGTGACCACAGCCCATTTCCTGCTTGAAGCATTATGATGATGGAGATTCTGTGTGTACTTGAATATGACTTCCATGAGAGCGCCCCTTTTGCTGGTATTGTTACCGGTATATGGAAGCATGAAGTCCGAAGAAGTGTGATGGTGTTCTTTTGACATATGCCTTCTTTGCTGTATGCTGGAAAAATATGTTTATATGGGGGTAAATTAAGCAGAATCACGTAGCTAAAGACCCTTTTTCCGATTGCTCCCCACCAACCCCCACTAGGTTGCTGCTAACAATAAAACAAGAGCAGAGGCAGACCAGCAGTTTCAAAGAAAACTACTTTACTTACAGTTCACAAGCATGTACATCTATTGGACTTAGACATGGAACAGAAAATCCTAGAGTTATTCCCTTTGCATGGGTGTGTGAGACTTCATGGCATGGTGGACTCCATGTGGCTGGTCAAAACTCATGGAGAGAGGTCCGCATGCTTGGGAGATTAGGAAGGGGGGGGGAGAAGGAAGCCAGATAAGGATATATCCCCACAGGTCAAAGAGGAAAAAGTAAAGGTCGGGCAGCCTGATCCTGCCTAAGATGTGGCAGCTGGCTGAAATGGCTGGTTGCTGCATCCTAGGCAGGATGTGGCCCATGTCGGTGTGGCTGAAGCTTGCCTCAGGGTGAGGTGAGCCCTTTCCCCTTCCCCCAGTGTAAGCCCCAGAGGCCCACCTGCCCTGGAAGGGGCTTGGTTTATTAGCGCCGATATCCCTGCCACCTCCCAGGCCTGGCCGGCCAATGGCCCCCTCCTCCGCCACTCTGTCCCACTCACCCCACGCCCTCCCGCCGCAGTGCACCCTTACAGCACTTTTGCGATACCCTAGGCCAGCAGAGCACTCACTCCGCCGGCCTTAGTTTGTGCAGGACTGCGCTGTTACTAAACTAAAATTCCCAACAAAGCTGATCCACAGCAGATTGATTTTGACTTAGAGTCAAATATTTAAACAAATGGACCAACAAGCACACAACTTTATCATTTATATGGATGATCAGAGTGACAATCAGACCAGAATGGCTACTTACAAGTCATAAAGAATTCATGCTGTGTAATCATGCAGGATTGCCATATCCAAGAACATCTCAATGTGTTCATTTAAATATATAACAACAACAACAACAACAAAACAACTGAAAAGTTAGCATGTTATATAAAATGCTTGAAATATAGACTTAGCAGACATTTGAAAACAGATATTTGGCTCTATGCTGACTTCATCTAATAGTTTAAAGCTCTTATTAATCCACAATCTTCCATTCATTCCTTTCTGTGAGACATGGATTGGAGCCTGCACGTCAACAGCAAAGTAGACGGATCCTAAGCCTTTTAAATTAAAAAGCTCTTTACTGAATAATATCTGGAATGGATGATTTATTTTCATTAAATTGAAATGTATTCCATGAACTTTCCTCATAACAGAACCAAATAAGATTTGTTGGTCCTGAGCCTTAAATCTGGGAATAGATTCTGATCCCTAGATAAAGTATCATGGTTGTCATATGAAATTAATCCCAAGCATTTCATTTTGGATTGACACTTGCCTGTTGTTTTAAGTGAGTTCATGAAGATTTCATAGAGATCCCTTAATGGAAGTTTCCTTGGCTATTTTTCATGAAATACAGCACAAATGTCTCCATAAAATATATCTTACATTGGCTGAAGTTTCACTTCCACCCAAATGGGTGCCTCTGATGACATTTGGCCTTGTGGGAGGGGCATTGCCTATGTTGTTGTTACTAACCATGACACGATCAGAGGCATCCATTTCGGTAGGCAGCCCAATCTACCGTAATTCTTTGTGTGGTGATGCAGCAGCGCCAGAGTGGCACCCGTTGCATCCTGCGAGGGAGTTTTGATGTATGGAAGCCTCCTTGGGGCAAGGTAACATTTGTTCCCGATTTCTCCCCTTCCTGCCCCCATCACCACCAGGGTCGGCGGAGTGCACATACTCACCAGAGTCTGCTGCCTTTTGCGACAGCCGGAAAATGGTGCCTAGCGCCACCGGAATGCTCATTCTGGAGGCGCTAGGCACCTTTAAGATTGGGCCATTAATAAATAGATAGGTCTTCTAAAAAGATATTCCCTGCAGTACTGACATAACTTGTAAAATATATGTATAAAGCACGATCCTTTTCTTGGAGAGTTTGTCCACGTAGGATTTCTCAACTATTGGAAGAAATAGTCTATTGGAAGAATTTGCCCACTACTTTTTCTCTGGTGTCCTGTGTGGGCTGTTATGAAATCACTATATTTTATGTGCGTTCTATTGTATTTTGGTCCATTTCCTCATGTGCTTAAACTCAGTCTTAACTCAATCTTAAACCTCAATGGTCCAGTTCATGTTAGTCAGAGCTGGAATCTAATTTACAGACAGCTTGCCAGAAAAAGGAAAAGGAATGCAAATTACAGCCAGCAAAACTGGTTCAGCTAGTTTCAAGGGGAGCTGGTGATTGGCTCAGATTCCTCCTGCTGTTGTCCTGGCAGGGAAGGTAGAGATCAGGTCACAAATCACATCACTTCATCCAAGGGGGTAAAGCCCCAACCAACCAGAAACTATCTTCTTTCCTCTGGCCATTGAGAGGGGAGCTAGCAGGGATGTGGTGACTTGACTCCAAGTCTCGAGTCAAGTCCCAAGTCTCTGGGTCCAAATCAAGTCCCAAGTCTTTGCCCCCAAGTCCCGAGTTTTTGGTTGCGAGTTGCAAGTCCCTATCTATTTAATGGGGAAAATGGGTTTAAACCTGAATAAAACTGGAATTGTCGTAAAAGGCTCCAAGTCTCTAGTCGAGTCTTTTACAATCGCCGAGTCAAGTAATTGATGTGACTTGAGTCTGCCTCAAGTCTGAGTCAATAGACTCAAGTCTACATCACTGCGAGCCAGGGAGTGCCTACCACCCTCCTGGAAGCAAGGGCAAAGGTTCGTAGTTGTACAAAAATAGGACAGTTAATTAGAATTGTTAGATTTTATGTTGATTTCAGAGTTGTCTTCTCTCTCCACATTACAAGTCTCTTTCAAAACTCACAGTAAAGCTCTATTAAACAATGCATGTGTGAGATTCCACAACGCTGCAGTACCATCTGCTGGTGATTTGGTATGATTGCAGTTTGAATTGGTTTTCTTTTGGCAAAGACACTTTTTTTTTTTTACTATTGTCTCTTGATTATTTGATTTTATTTCCTGTTTCTTTTATAATACTTTTTAAAAAATATTCTACAACGAGTTTTGCCTAGTTCTGGGGAAATCAGTGGATTGTCATGTCTCCTCGCTCTGCAGATGCTACTGTGAGAGTGATTTTATTAGAGACCTCGGTTCAGTATTGTTCTGGGGGGGGGGTTTCTGCTGCGCAGGGAGCCCCTTTGGCTAGCCTGATCTCCTGGGCTGGTGGCAGTGGATTCAATCTATAAGGGATTTCCCCCGGTAAGCTGCGTGTCCAAATAAAGGGAAGAGAGGGGAACAGGAAGGGAGTGAGAGCTAAGCACTAGGCGCTACTGCCCTGGATCAGCGTGCAGTCACTGGCGCCCCTCTCTGGACCCTGACATGGTGCTTTTGCTCTGGAAGGGGCTCAATGGGCCAAGTGTGTGACCAGATGGAAATTATGCATGAAGGATTACTTAATATTCTTTCAGCTATGTTATGATTTGAGAAGCCTGATTGCAAGACATAAAGGCATTGGCTGCCACTTGATGAAACAGGGTCCGATCCCACAGCCAACATATCTGTAGCAATTGCGTAGAACTCTTTTCAGTTTCTCTTCTAAAGCAGTTTAGGAATGAAGAAGCTCTGCTAATGTATCTTCATTTTCATGCACACAACTTCTTTAAAATCAAAAATAAGATCTGCAATTCATTATATACTCTCACAATTCATTCTTTCAGGCAGAGGAAAATCCTCTTAAGTCTACTGAACTGTATAGCAGCACACAGCTGTATGGGCAGACACTGACTTCATGATAAAGACCACTTCCTGAAGGGAGCTTAGGATGCATTTGAATCAGCACTTCCTGGCTATTTTACTTTCTATTTTGAAAGCCCCTTCATTTTTAAGAGCCTTCTCTGAGCTTATAGGCTCAATAGAATCCTCCGTTTATGACTCTCAGAGTGTTTTTCTGTATAAATCTTCCAAGTGACTAAGGTCTGCGGTAGATGTCTCATGCTTCACTTTCTTGTATTTTCCCAAATGTCTGCTCTCTCCAAACTCAACGGCTGTTAGATGAAATATGTGGAATAAGAGGCTCGCAATCTGCAAAATGAAAGGAGAGGGCGATTTGGATTATTTATTCCCTGCTCCTTTACCACCAGCTGCCTTCCTCCCTTGCCTCCCCTCCAGAGCAAATTCATTTTAGAGGAAGCAGACCGAACCTACTACCTTCTTGGAAGAGGACGGTGGAGTTAATTGCAGCTTTCATCAGAATAAAGCTGCCAGATGTGCGATGCAAGTAAGTCTCACAGTTGCCTCAGAGCATATGGCAACTCAGAGAGAGAGAGAGAGAGAGAGAGAGAGAGAGAGAGAGAGAGAGAGAGAGAGAGAGAGAGAGAGACTGTTGTATTGCCCAGTTATAAATTAAAACACCTGTACTTGACTCCGTCTCTCAAGTTCAGTATATTGTTCTGCATTCAATTCCATGTGTATAAACTTCCATAAAGAAATTAGCGATGCAGCAAAATGTCTTTCTTCTTCTTTCTAAGTTCAGTATTCTGTCTGCATAATTGTTTTGAGGCTGCTTTGACAGCCAGCTTCACCCAGATGTGCATCTCGGATGATGCAGTGTCAGAAAGGTTGAGGTGCTGCAGTGGCAGAGGTTGAGGACGGCTTGTACGAACATACACAGCTGCCTTATATGAAACCTTCCAATGGTCAGTCTTGCTCCCACACTGATTGGCAGTGGCTCTCTAGGACTTCCGACAGTGGACTTTCCCAAGCCTATTTGGAGATGGCAGGAATGGATGCTCATGGAATGTGCATATCTTGGCCCCTCCCTGGCATCTGGGCTAGTTTTGTCAATCACATAGGGCGTCCATTCATCTAAAGTGCCCTCTACAGATGCTGCTAATAGTAGTAATGTAATGTAGCCCATGTAGAGGGAAGTAGATGAACTGCCCCCCTCCCTGCGATCAAGGAAACTAGCCCAGTTGCCAGGAGGGGCCCAGACATGCGCATGCCATGAGCACATCCATAATTGCATGGGACTGATCAGACAAAATATAATCAAAGTAGCCAACAGTGAAGTCACCCAAATCCTGAAAATCATATGAAGGAGTTCAGTCCATATAATGAGACTTTTCTCGACACCAGCACCCTGTACTTCAGTGGCATCTTACATGTCATATGCGTGACTAGCATGATGACATGGCTGGACTGATCACATAGATCTTTCTCTCATAAGTGGCACCCTTTTGTGATGACAATTGCATGGAGAAGACTCATGCTGTAGATTGTGTCTACTACTACACTATAGATGGGCTCAGACAATTCACATGCATTCCCCTCGTAGCATGGAAGCACACCATGCTAAATTGATTCTCATGCATGCTGGGTCTGTGTGTTTGTGCATGCCTGCATGCGCATGTATGTGTGCATACAATCTCTTCTGCATACAAAAGGCATTTACTGAGACAAGAACAATACAGTTTCTTCAGCCTAAATTATGTGAACTTCAAAGTCTTAATGGGTCTATATATGCTACATTTGTGAACAGCATGTTTTCCTGTCCGGGAACAATTCACAGCTGGAACCCATCTTTTCCCAACCTTGTATGCCATTTCATTGTTTCTGAGAAAGCCGTACAGGAACTAACTCATAGGTGTCTTTAAATCCTGGGTAATCCCAGTGTGAAAGCCACCAAAAGCAATGCTGATACTTGCTACTGAAAACAGCAAAGGGCTGATCAAACCTCCAAGAAATCTCAAGACGATTCAAAAGCCACGTCAGGCCTAACAGTGATGTGGTGGCCTGCCTAAAACCTTGCCATTGTTCAAGAACATATTTGACTCTGGGCCAAAGTAGACGTTACACAGCAAACACATGTAACTGTTAATTAGTATTTTTTTTTCTAATGAAAAGCTGCTGTGGGAAGAGGAGAAACGGGGGTGGGGGTGGGGAGATGCTGCATAACCTCGTGATTTTTCTATTCAAAGTCACCCTCAGCTACTTTTCCATCTCTGGAAAAAAAATGCCTAGGTAGTTAAGCAGCCTTTCATCTTGTTTCTTCATTCACAGCACAATCCTAGGCATGTCTACTCAGAAGTAACTCCCATTGTGTTCAGTAGGGCTTACTCCCAGGAAAGCATGTATCGGATTGTCACCTCAGAACCTCCCACAACCAGTATTCCCCCTAAGGAGTCTGTGTGGCAGCCCAGCGGTGTTTCCGGATGCACGATGATGATGTCATATCGCCAGACTTCTGCAAATGCCAAGCTCTGAGTTACGCGGAGCTTGGCTTCCCAGGGCCTTAAGCTGTGCAGCCATATGGCTGGCTGCACAGCTTAAAGGGAACAGTGTGCGCAAAACCTTTTTGTTTTGAAAATAGCTGAAGGACTGTTACGTGCATCTGTTCTGTAACATGTAGTTTGGCCCTTAGATGAATCATTAAGGAGTGAGTTTTCCCACTACTGTGGCACACCTGTAAGGAGTAGTGGCATGTCCCCTCTGCACTGCCTGCATTCTTCCCAGAAGCGTCGTCTAGGGGGGGCAATGGGGCGGGTGGCCCCCGGACGGCAGGATTGGGCCCCTGGACGGCAGGAATGGGCCCCCGGGCAGCAGGTGGGCGGGGGGTGTCAGGGCGGCGACAGCCACGATTCATGCTGTTCGTCGGGGCAAGCGAGGAGCAGTGGTGGCGGGTTGGGCCCTCCTGCCCTGCGCCTCGATAGTGTCCTTAATGGCTGTAGCCATTACATCACTTCCGGAATGGGGGGGTAGTCTGCGCTCTGCCACTGATTCTTCCGGTTGCTGACTCTGCTCGTGCACTTGTGCGTGCACACCCCATGGATGCGTGGGTAGGGCGGGTGAACGAGCAAGCATGCCCCTGTCCTTCCTTCCTTTTATTTACCAAGGATGTAGCATGCAGCCTCTCTCCTCCACACGGCTTCTGTTTCATAACATGAATAGGAGCGGCATATGCTGAGAATGCAGCAGGCACTGCTCCTGCTCATTGCAAACTGAAGAGGCCTGGAGCAGGGAGGCTGGGTGCTGCGCTCCTTGTAAGTAAAGGGAAGGGGGACAGGCTTCAAATGGCCTCTCCCTGCCCATTTGGTGTTTCGTAAGGCAGGGAGAGGTGATCTGGAGCCGCAGCAGCTTTTCGTTCTCCCTTCTTCCAGCAGTGCTAGGGGGAGTCTACCACTGCCGTGATCCTCTTCTGTCTTGCTGTCAGCAAGAGGATTGGAGCCCCCAGTGGAGTGGCAGGCTGGAGAGGTCAGAGGTCAAATGGGCTGGGGGCTCTTCCATTTACCACCCCTCCAAAGTTGTTATGTCGCTTCATGGAAAGACTGGCCCTGGCCGTTAAGATGTCAGCCTTGGAATAGTTAGAAAGAGCTAGAATAATAATATTTAATATTTGCATAGCTCTTTCTGAGTGTGCAAAGTGCTTCACATGTATTATAAAAGGTAAAGGTATCCCCTGACAATTAAGTCCAGTCGTGTCCGACTCAAGGGTATGGTGCTCATCTCCATTTCAAAGCTGAAGAGCCAGCGTTGTCCGAAGACGCCTCTGTGGTCATGTGGCCAGCATGACTCTCCTTGCCGCAGCGCGTAGCATGCAGCTGGAACACGGAGCGCTGTTTACCTTCCCGCAAGCGGTACCTATTTATCTACTCGCATTGACATGCTTTGGAACTGCTAGGTTGGCAGGAGCTGGCCAAGCAACGAGAGCTCACTCTGTCGCGGGAATCGAACTGCCGACCTTTCGATCGACAGCTTATGGTTCAGAGGTTTAACCCGCTGCGTCACCCGCTGGCCATATATATGTATTATATCTTGATGTAATTCTTACAACAACCTTGTAAAATGAGTAAGCTGGAGAGCTGAGGCCGTGAGGGAGTGGTTAGCCTAAGACCATTGTGTGAGTTCATGGCAGAGATGAGATTTTAACTGGGGGGAAAAATCCAGATTCACAACTCATTCTCTTACAGTGCAAGCCTATGCATGCCTTCACGTTTCGCCTCCAACATAGGAGGCATCATCAGAAGTAACATAACTACTGTTGCAAACCCACATAAATACTGCCAGCTCTTGCCTACACCAGATGTTTTACATTGCAATTAGCCAACACCTGCATCTCTGAACATTCTCTCAACCCCCTATTGATGATTCAGTGCTTCTGTTAAGACTTACAACACTGTGCCTTACACTTTCTTCTCCAATATTTAAAGTGACAGCGTAACACCACACTATCACATTTTATATATTCATGGCAGCGCCATTGCCGATTAAAATTGTCAGACTCACTGGCGTCGCTGCAGGGGGGCGGAGCTCTAAGTTCTGCCGAGGGAGTGGGGCCGCTTCGTGCTCCGGTGTAACGGAGGGTCGGAGCCGCGGCAGAACTTAGAGCTCCGTCCCCCTGCAGCGACGCCAGCGGTCTGACTGACATGCTGCCTAAAGATGCAATACACCATACAAGAACTATCCAATGACGACAACGTGAAATAAAAATGTTGGTGCCAAAACTAGACGCATTGGCAAAGCTATAAAATCATGTGGGCCAATGTGCAATTAAAATTAAAATCATACAACAATATCTGGCTAACCACGTAAAGTTTTTTAACCATCTGATTATAATAATAAAATTTATATTATACGACGGAGTTTCCCAGTAAAAATGTTTGTTTTGAACTCTAAAATCTGGACACGTCGTGAAAATCTAAGAATGTACCCCTATGCATGCCTACTCAGAAGTAAGTCCCACTGATTTCAATGAAACTTGCTCCCAGGTAAGTGTGTATAGCAGTGGTTCCAAAACGTTTTAGTACTGGGACCCACTTTTTAAAATGACACTCTATCAGGACCTAGCTTTACGATCTAGAAAGAAATAATATTTTTATTTATTTATTTACAAAAAAATCAATCTATTTCTTGTAATGAGGCCGCCCTAATGAGTAGCCTCAAGGCTTGAGGAGCTTAGTTATGTGACCCAGCCTTCACACGCTCCCACTACCTGTCATTGATGGACTTGGAAAAAAAACATCACTGGCGTCGCTTCAGTAGGGGCGGGGCTGTAAGTAACGCTCCGTTGTAGTCTCTTTACCAAGCGAGCAGGAGGCAGCCCCGCCCTCTCACTGTCGGAGCCTTTCCCGTGCGGAGAAAGCAGCAGGCAAGAGACCCTGCCTGCTGCTTTCTCCGCAGGGGACTGGCTCCGACAGTGAGGGGGCGGGGCTGCCTCCTGCTCGCTCGGTAAAGAGACTACGACGGAGCGTTACTTACAGCCCCGCCCCTACCGAAGTGACGCCACTGAAAAACATACCATAAAAAAGACACTCAAACATTTATCTCCCTACCTATACTGTATTTACACAAGCTTGCAAACTGCAGGAGCTTAGCTGTTTGCAGGGCAATTTGCAGCTACTGTATCTGATTTTTGAATAGCCTCAAGCCTTGAGGCAATTGGTTATCTGATCTGTCCATCATTGGAGGCTCTGCAACCCACAGTTTGAGAAATGCTGGTGTACAGGATTGCAGCTCAGGTCAACTGTTGCCTGGTTTTTTTGTCCTGTCCTTTTGGTCTTTCATTTTGGCTTTGGTAAAGTACAAACCCCGAATTTAGGTGCCGTAACACTTCTTGGCGTGGGTATCTGACACTAGAGAAGCAGGTAATTCTCACCTTAAATAGGATCTGAATAAGCCCCTGACATGATTAATACAGATATTTTTGCGTAACGCTATCACAGCTACATAAATTTTGCAGCACTGATTGCTGTGTTACTCATACTGTTGTATGTTTGCCCCCTGTATATTCAAGCCGTGTAAAAAACAAATCTACAGGTGTAAAAAATGTAATGCATTGGCCTGTTGGTAAAACTGATTTAAACCTGGCCAGGATTTCACACTATATAAATATAGCTGTGTTTCTAAAAACAGTTCTCACAGTTAAATGGCCAAGTTAAACAAGATCTCACTGTCTGCTGGCTCCTCGGCAGAAACATAAAGAAATAAATGAAAGGACTACGGGAAAATGCTTTCTTTCCCTGCTTATTGGGATTGTGCTCTGCAATAATAATCTGCACATATGGACATTATTTTTCATCCGTTGACAAAATGGGTGTGAATAAAACCATAAAAGAATAAACCTTTCAGTCTGCAAGGCTGGCACGACATCAGCCGCTGGGGGGGGGGGGGGGCTGCACAAGGTTTCCCCGCTCTAAGTCATGTCTGGTTGAGGTGAGTGGTGCACTGAACTTTGGGGAGTGCAACTCTTAAGAGCCCCTTCTCCTGGATTAAAAATGTAATTAGATTGCCCATGCATGTCTTGCTCAGATGCAACAGTACATCAGTATATTCATATTAACAAGGGCACTTTTGCAGAGTTCCACTTGCACCTGGCAGAGCTGCTTCAGCCTTGGTGGCAGAAGCTTCTCCTTGAACAGCAGCAGGTGAAGTAACAGTGGAGGACTGGACTAAGGTCCAGCCCAAGATTTATTTATTTATTTATTTATTTATTTATTTATTTATTTATTTATTTATTTATTTATACCACCTTTCTTATCCTCAGATTGCTCTTCAGATGTTATTCAAGGCGGTTTACATAGGCAGGCTTATCTAGATCCGATAAGGACAGCCAGCGGCGTAGCTAGCTTCTGCGGGAGGGCGGCACCCCTGTGACACCCCCGTGATGTCATAAGCCCCACCCCACACGTGATGTCACAAGCCCCTCCCCTCCTGTGGCTTTTCCCACCCCGGCGTTTTTTAGCTGGGAAAAGGGCAGTAGGGGCCTGGGTGGTGGTGGTGGGGGGACTCCTTTTCCCCTGAAATGCCAAAAAAGCCTCTTTTTTCTGCTGCCGCCCTGCCGCCGAATTGCCATCGATGCGGCGGCTTGTGCACCCAGGGCCTCTGAGAGGGGGGTTAAGGGGTAATTTGGGTGAAAATGGGTCAAAAAGGGGGCCCTGGAGAAAAAAGGGGGACCCAGTTGCCAAATTCATATGTAGGGAAGGGGCCCAAATGAAACTTTGTACCCCCTGATAAAATTTCTCTGAATGGTCCTGTGTGCACCCCCCGCGTGCTGTCTGGGGGTGGACCGCCCCCCATTCCTACGCCACTGTACACAGCTATCCCAAGCAGTTGCACAATTTGGGAGGTGTGCCCCATGATCCCTTGCAATGTCATCTAGGATGCTAGGCTGCAGCTTTAGGGTGATGATGGTACATGATGGTAGCATGTCACTTGGGAGTTTGGTCCCAGCATCCTTGGCAACACAGTAGATCCCTAGGTTTTCTCTCTACAATTGCTAAAGATATTGCCTCATTCGCACTCTTCAAAATGGTCTTGCCTCAAGCCATTGCTTGGGATACTGGTGCAGTTGAGCTTGTCGAGATTGGACTGCTTGTATTATTTGGATAAGTAGGATTTCTGCCAGCTTGGTATTAGACGATGGGAAACAAACTTTTTTTTCTCCACATTCTGTGGCAAGAATTTTGTATTTCATTGAAGATATTTTCCCATATAGGTCTTTCAGTGGAACTTTAGCCCAAACAGCTGTTTCTATAGTGCTTTGGCCTAGTGGTCTGCCTTTTAGTTATTCCTGTATGCTTATCCTCAATGAATTCAACTTCAGTTTGGGATATGGTTTAATAACAAGGTTTCATGCCAGATACTGTGTGAAATTGATAGGAAATATGAACCAGTCCAGAACGTAATTTTGCTGGATGCCGACATCAAGCCTGACAATATATAAGTAATTAGGATTTAAAGACTGCAATTGTCTTATTTTTATTTATTTTTTCATGTCCCTATGTTTTTCCATCTGTGTCCACCTGCTACCATCATTACAATGATTGTTGAAATGGAAAATTTTGCTAAAGCCTAAAGGGACTATATTACATTCTGTACAGTGTCTAACTATCACAGTAGTACTATGGTAATCACTGTATCGTTTTGATCAGCTTTATCCACCATGTTCATTATTTTTCAGTTCCTGTTTCAGCCAGTTAAGCAATAACTGACTTGTGGTTGCATATTTTCTTTTTTAAAAATGAGATTAACAAGAAATTCTGTAATCGGCCTGACTGTACTCATTCAAGCCTAATTACACATATCTAGAGATTATGACACAAGAAGGAGTGCATGCGTTTAACAAGCATCCATGATCAAAGTTCTGTAGCCGATAAGAATGGTTTTTGAAGCGTTAGATACAATGCATGCAAAATAGAAGGTTAAAAAACAACCTCATCACAGACGGTCATATCCATTTGTTAGGTGAAATAAATACTACAGTAGATAGCCATTACTTAGAAATTGGTTCTTTAAGGCATGCTATTGATATACTATATATTAAATAAACACACACACACACACACACACACACACACACACACACACACTAAATAAATAAATAAATAAATAAATAAATAAATAAACACATAATGTGGCCCAACCTGCATGGCATTATTGGGATAGATGTTTTGCTCACAGCTGGATTGTTGTAGTAACAGGACAGAGCCAAGGCAGCCGTTTGTGCAGTTAACAACGTTTGTATATATCAGTGTGTCAGCCAAATCCTGTGTAAGGACTGCCCACCGGATCCTTACACATGATTTGACTGTCCGGACCGCCATGTGGCAGTCTGGAGGTCTACTTGGGGAAGGGGACGTCCGTCCCCTTCCCCGGGTATAAATTGGAGCCGGCCCTATTGGCCTCCTCGGATTTCCGCCAGCTAAATAGCTGGCAGGAGGCCTTGTAATGCCATCCACCGCCCCACCGCCATCCTCGATGCCATCCACTGCCCCCTCCCAGGCCGGCTCACCCAATGGCCCCCCTTCC
Organism: Plestiodon gilberti rubricaudatus; assembly: GCA_026170595.1. Lineage (NCBI taxonomy): Eukaryota > Metazoa > Chordata > Lepidosauria > Squamata > Scincidae > Plestiodon > Plestiodon gilberti. Next base: position 36,109,896 of record JANXHW010000002.1, read on the forward strand.
TCGCCGGCCAGACCGCCCATGCGGCCGCCAGCGGGAGATTTACCTGCCTCCGGCGGCCGCAAGCTCAGTCCGGCGACGGAGTGAGGGAGGCTGGCCTTTTTGCCACCTCCCTTACTTGAAAGGAGGTCACGTTTGCGACAGCTTCCGGCGCCGGAGCACTTGCTTCGGCACCGGAAGTTTGGGCTGGGTCTCGCTGCCCATCTGGCATTGGAGTGACTCCACCATCCACCCAGGAAGTCAGTTTGTCCTTAGAAGTCTAGGCATGTTTTGCTCCTTCACCTGAATGGCCAGGGTATGGGAGTTTTTTCATCTACTCCAGACTATCTGAACAGGTGAGGTGTCTTTCGCCAGGTGGTCACAACTAACAGGTACAATGCAGTGTGAGGATTAGGTATAGGGATACAATTGGGCCTTAAACCACTCTGCTATTAGTAGTTAGACACAAAGATAACTCCTTTTTATTTTCCTGTGACATTCAATGCATTTTAATTTCTGTGCTGTTGTCTGGTTTTATTGGTAGTGTTCTTTGGTTAATTGAATGATGTAATTTGATTTCATTGTAAACTGCCATGATGAGGGTTGTTTTTTTTTTTAACCAGAAAAATGATTAATAAAGTATATAAACAAACACACTATGCACAGAGATACCATTTTCAGCAGCAGTAATGTTGAGTTCCAATTTGAACTGGACTGTGTCCTGTATTCATTTGTGTACAAAAACAAAAAAGTGACCACTAATTTATCTTAGTGTCAAATAAGCCAAGAAGATGCAGTGGGTGGGGGTGGAATTCTGCAAGCAAGGAACCCAAGGGGCACAGTCATTTTATATTTTGACACCAGGCCCTCCGTATTCCACTGTATGTACTGGAGAGAACCCCCAGAATAATTAAGCTCTTCCTTTCTCTCTTGAAGAGTGGAGTTGACCTTCATTATGCTTGTGAGCAGCTTTGTTTTGTTTTGTTTTAAAAGAAGAGAGTTTTCTTACAGTCAGGTTTGCCCAAGTTCTCACAGTTCTACTAATTACTAACAAAACAGATCACGTTGCATCTAGCAAGGGAGACAGGGAACGAATTAGTGGGAAAGGGGGAGGTGAAGGGACAGAGTTGATATTTGTTTTGTTCCTGATGCTTTTCCATGGCCAATCAGTGTAAATGGCCTGCTCTGTTTGCTATGTTTACTATGAACTGTGCTGCTTCAATTCCCCCCCCCCCCCTGTTAATTTCTTTCTAATATTGTGTGGAGGCTACAGAGCTGCAGCAGTTCATAGCCCTGAATTTATTGCTTAGTCCTGCTGAGCCAGGAAATTCTCAACTAGTGACTGCTTTTATAATGTGTTTGTTTGTTTGTTTACCGCCTTTCTCCATTTTTACACAGCGTTCAAGGCGGTTTACACAGGCAGGCTATTCCAAACCACCATTTTTCAATGGGTTTTTTACAATATTGTTCTGTGGAACTCCCAGAACCCTCAGTTTCACCAGGTGTTTTCCTTCACGGTGTGGTTATCATTTCTGGCTTCATGTCTTTCAAGCTACTGCAGCAACTGTAAATCAGGATTCTCAAGCTGTTCACTGTTCTTGCCAGCTAACCTTCTCACACTTCTCATATCTATCTATCTATCTATCTATCTATCTATCTATCTATCTATCTATCTATCTATCTATCTATCTATCTATCTATCTCTCCAGATACCAAATCCTAAGTAAGGCTTTGCGACTTCCCTGAGCTACACTCAATGTGCCTGAGGGCCAAACTACACATTATGAAAAATGTTCATTTTTTGGTAAATAGTGCAGAAGACCCTAAGTGGAGTGAACCTGTGGTAGGGGGCTTTACCTCTTTGCTCCAGCCACAGCCCCCCTTGTGCTATTTTTATTGAAAAAAATTCTTCCGTTTCCTTTCTATTTTTCCAATGATAATAGTGCCCGGACGCTGCGATGGAGATGAGAACTGTGGTGGGGGCAAAGAGCTAAAGCTGCCACCTCCACTGTCTCACCCCATTTTGGGCCCTCTCCGGTGCACTATTTACAAAAGATTGCCAAGGAGATGCTTGCATACCTGCCTGCCTACCTCCTGTGTGCCTCTTCCTCCCTCCCTGGATTAAACAAGGAATTGAAGAGGGGAATGGACCACTTTCCTCTCCTCCAAACTTCTTCTTCTGCTCCATTTCCTGCTTCCTTTTTGAATCCAGGGAGTAGGAGGCAGTGGAGGAGTTACCCAGCAGCTGATGTATGTGCTGCTGGGTAAGTGGGGTGGGCGGCATTAGGTGCACCGCGTCATACACTGGGAAGTCTTGGGCCAGGCCTATGCCTTCCACTTTGCTAACACCTCACTTCGTAAGTTATGGAATGGCTCTTCCAGGTTGGAAAAATATACTAAGTGTCCTTGTTCACAAAAAGTATCTATGGAATGAAATATGCTAATGACTATTTATTTTATTTTTCACATTTTTATACCGCCCTTCCTCCAAGGAGCTCAGAGTGGTGTACATATTTCCTCCCCTCCTTTTATCCTCACAACAACCCTGTGAGGTAGGTGGGGCTGAGAGATAGTGACTAGCCCAAGGTCACCCAGGAGGCTTCATGGCTGAGCGGAGATTTGAACCTGGATCTTCCAGGTCTAAGTCCGACTCCCAAACCACTACACCATCCTGGTTCTTATGACTAAATAAATGTTCTGTGTGTCTCTGAACCAACAAATCAAGGTCACTTCTCTATCATCCATAGAAAAGTGCTAATTGAAGTGCCAGTCCACATCTGATTCACTTCTATATTGTTTGAGGAGGTTGATTCCTTCCACTCCACATATTTTGAAAATTAGCATGTTTCCAAAATGCAAGTGCAAATTCTGAGAAATATACTCTACACATCTGTAGATAATATCTTTCACATGTAGGAGTCAGGAGAAAAATACTTAATGCGGGAAAGCCTGGACTAAATGCCAACAGCAGGAGATCTGAAGAGGTCAACTGTCTTTGTTACAAGTAAATAAATAACACTAAAAGAAGTCCTCGTCCTCAATTGGAAACAGAATTACCAATGTAAATTACGATTTGAGAGGCTATAATATCATATATCAATGACCACTGGGTGCAGAATACATCTACCATTAAAATGTACAGGGTCATAACTGTACATGTCTTGAGTTGAAAATGTCAGAGCATAAGCAACTGTTATAGTGGATGATGGAGAAAGATAGGAAATTTAAGTTGTGGTCTTGAAGCTCGTACACAGTCAGTGCTAGACTGCAGGAAGATGAAGTAAGGTTATCAACAGGATCTTCTGGGCCCAATACAATATTTGTATTCAAGTCCCTCTTGAGGGGAGCTATGATTCAAACTATGGGATAGTCCCTCTGAGCTCTGGGTTCTATAGTCCCTTTGGTCCCACCACAACAGGTGAATCTATACTGCCCCTGTCTGAGCTGAGCCATTCAATGGCTTGCAATACCATCAACTATGGCATTTTTATTATGGACTGCCTTGTCAGGTAATGGGGGGCACTGTTTTGTGGGAGCTCAGTTCCTTCCTGGAGGGTAAGTTCCAGAAGGTGGTGCTGGGTATCTCCTGTTTGGCACCATGGCCATTAACCTTTGGTATCATTCAGCATTCTGTTTTGTCCACCATGTTCTTTAACATTGACATGAAACCACTTAGGGAAGTCATCAGGGGATTGGTTTTCGGTGCCACCAATATGCAGATGAAACTCAGTTCTATTTTTCATATTGGTCATGCAGGTCTTAGAAACAGGTCTGGTGTCAATAATAGACTGCATGAGGTGAACATGTTTGGCAGCCCAATCGGGCTAGTTACGACAGCAGAACAGATCTCAATGCGCTGCCAGTGGACATTTTGGAGCTGTGACTGCAACCAGCAGCAGCAGTGGTGGGGATTGATTGTGGGTGGGGAGGAAGTGGAACTGGGCATTCTGGGATAGTAAACGGGGTTGTGTGGGGACAGGAGGGGTTGGATCTAGTAGCAATGGTGCACACCGGATCTTATCCCCTCTTTCAAAAACCTCCCTTCCCTCTTTCCCTCCTTGGACATATGCCCCCCAAATAGTTGGCATATGTCTGATGAGACCCATAGGCAGCCCTAGGGCTTATGCGGAGGTAAGTAAAAAGTATTTTCACTTACCTCCCGTTTGCTGTTGGGTTGTCCCACCATCAAAGGATGCAGTGTGTGCCTTTTTGGCGTGGCTGCATTGGCGCAGTTGGCGGAGGATTGTATTGGGGCCTCAATTAAATCCAGAAAAGACAGAGGTACTGTTAGTGAGGAGACCAACCATCTGGGATATGGATTATCTCATTCTTAATGGAGCAGCACTTCCCTTGAAGGAGCAGGTTTGCAGTTTGGAGGCACTGCTAGATCTGGCCATGACTGTGGGACTGTTGGCACCTTGGACCTTTCATCGTGCTTTCAATTAGACTAGTTGGCTTGTTTTATGGCTGCTTTTCATTGTACAGTAGTATTTTCACTGTTTATTTTATTGCTTTTATTGGACAGTACTGTTTTATCTCTTGTTTTATGTAGTTATGTAAGCTGCCTTGAGCTCCCACAAGGGTGGACAAGCAGAGTATAAATTATTCAAATAAATAAATAAATAAATAAATGTAGGTGGCATATATGTAAATGTTTCATACAGAACCCCTTTGAACAGTACAAAGATTACACATGTTTATATCTATTTCTTCTTCATTAGCTGTCTTTTGTATAATAAGGAATCTGCAGCTGGCCCCCCTTCTTGAGAAACCCACAGTAATTTTCCCTGTGGTGCAGTGCTATTACAGAAGGTAATCATGGCATTTTATTTCCTTTCTTATGGGTAGGGCAATGTAATGGAACCATCCATGATTTTGGAACTTTATTTCTTTTGTAAGTGTCCATCAGAAAGTTTTGCAAAGTCTGCAGTGAAGTGAATGGGATGAGCTTGTATTGTTCCCTTTCATTTTGGTGTCCCAGTGAATTGTGCTTTTTAGGATTAGTGCAAAGATAATCCTTGATGCAAAGTCTTTATTAATTAAACTATTTCGATTTCAGTTGTTTTTCAACATGATCAAATATGCTTGTGACTTTCTGCTGAAAAACGGTTTCACCATTTTCCATGCTCTTTGTTGTCAACAGCTGGATTGACTGAACCTTTCCCAGTGTTGCCCTACTATGAGTAACCTTACTTAAACAATTGAACTTAGGGCATTTTTCTTGAGCTCTTTGGTAATTGAAACATGTGCCTAGAAAGATCACTAGGCAGACTCTGGTGTCATTTTGAGCTCCAGTTTTCCTCTTGACTCCATTACTGTGTCATGTCATCATCTCCCTTGAACCAATAGGCTAATAAAGAAGTAAAATGAAAACTTTTACAATTATTGTTCAGATGAACAAAGTAATCCTGTAGGCAATGAAACAGTTCTACAGATTTCATAAGTTGATGCCATCTTGAATATTTATTCATATTTCATATTTCACCATCTCTTTCATAAACATGCAGTGGCTCTAGTATCATTATTGTGGAGCATGTTGAGATAACATTTTGTTCAGGAGCGTCACAGGGACGCGCGACACCCTGGAGCAGGGTCGCGCGTCACCTTTAAGGGGGAGGCTCCGCCCCCGCGCATGACGTCACGCGCAGGAGCAGAGCACCCTCCCCGCTCCGTTTTCGGCTCATTTTGGAGCCGAACGGACACAGGGGAGGGCGGGCGGGCCGAAAGGAGATTGACGGAACTTCACATCGACGGAACTTTGTGCAGTGTAAGTTCCCCCTGGCGGCCCCCCGTGCTTCCCTCCATCGACGCCCATGATTTTGTTTTTCATATGCATGTGACCATTTTGTGCCCCATCCTGATTCCTGTCTTTCATTAGGTATGATACATCCTTCCCTAACAGTGCAATCCTGTCCAGTCTTGGATTGGCGGAGCAACTGCGGCACCCTGGTGCGGCACCCTGAGAGTAAGCAGTGCTGAGGCTGGTAGCGCTCTTCCCAGCCCAGATCCAGAGCTGCACCCGGCTGGGAAGGTGAGTTCCCTGCTGGGCGGTGGAGGGTCATGGGAAGGGTGGAACGGAGCGTTCCGTGGTGGTGGGATTGGTCGGCCAGGCCCAGGCTGGGGAAGGGATCATCTGAGGCCTTCTCCGCCGTATCCTATCCTGCTTCCTGGGTCTGGTCGCCGTTACACAGCCAGCTTGAATGTGCGCCATCAAAATAGCTCGTGCACATTCAAGTAGACCCATTGCTGCAGCTGGGGCTCTACTCACGGTAAGCGGATGAACATCCCTTTACCCCAAGGAGGCAGCCCAGTCCTGATTAGGATGCAGCAGGCACCTTATTTGCACCGCCATGTCCTCCTGCTAGACAGGATTGGGCTGCCCGCCTCTGGTCCAGGAGCACAGTGGAGTGTGGTGAGAAGGAAAAAGGAAGTGCTTCATTTGGCATATGCCAGTAGCATGCGAACACTTCTAATTTCTTATTCATAAATGCACAGTCACATACAACTTTTACACAGTAGTACTGAATTGTAGGCAGGAAGCTAGACTGCTGTGAGTAAAAAAATGAATCGATCCCCTCTTTGAGGTGTTTGAAGCTTTCATCCTTCCCTCTTTCTAATGGATGAGAGAGCATTGTTATCATAACAGCATGTTTGTCTTTTATCTGTCACCAATTAGCTTACATAGCTAATTCTCTGACTTTGAGCCAGGTTTCAAGGGAAAGTCTTTGTCACAGCAGTGTTTTCATATGGCTGTTAATCCACTCCCATCGATTGATCATTGCCCATATGGACTGTTACCAAAGTGGGATTATCTACAAGGCTGATAGAGGAAGCCAGAGAGATATCTGGTTCATTTCTGGATTTCTTCAAAGGGAGTATAATATGAATTAATAGGTTCAGAATCTCAACCTCTCTCTTTCTGTATATTTGTGTGGAGGTCTCACTGTCTGCCTTCTGCTTGAAGAGTATCCATTCGTTCTCTAAGTAATTAGCACATATGAACATCAGTCAACCTTTATCATTTCTACTTAAGCCATATAATGGCATGGTAAAGAAGACCATGAGCCAGCGACGGCTCCTGCCAACCTAGCAGTTCGAAAGCAAGAAATTGCAAGTAGATTAATAGGTACTGCGTCAGCGGGACGGTAACAGCGTTCCATGCGCCTCGGTGTTGAGTCATGCCGGCCACATGACCATGGAAACGTCTTCGGACAGCGCTGGCTCTTCGGCTTTGAAACGGAGATGAGCACCGCTCCCTAGAGTCGGACACAACTGGACTTAATTGTCAAGGGATACCTTTACCTTTACCTTAAAGAAGACCATAGTCAATTCAATTCAACCACCTTTGTTGGCATAACAAGAAGACCATACAAGAGATGACATTTTCCCCTATGCTTCTCAAAGGGTTCTCATTAGACTGGTCAGGAAAGAGTTGGCAGGCTAGAGGGAGATTAAAGGAGCCCAGGAAAATGGAGACAAAGAAATCTTACTTTGACAACAAAGCCTAGACATTATGTGACATTTCTGCAGTTTGGGAATTAAGAAACTATTCATTGATCTATTCTTTACCAAGATGATCGTACAAATATTACAGTCCTGTTGAAATTCATGAATACCGTACCTGAACTTGTGTCATTGTAAAATGTTGTTCATGGTTTTTAATATTAGTGATTAAAAAAAAAAAGTTACTGTCCTTTGGATGTTTGACACTGTAGAACCCAGCCCCAGACTTAATTGTTTGTTTGAGCATCTGATTGCAAAATGGTCAAGATTGGAAAAACATTCTGTTGCTACACAAAATGTGTAAACTACCGGTAGTCATTTCTAAGTTAATAAAATGACAAGTTGAAATGATTCATTAGAACAATGAAGTGGCAGGCATAATATAGATGAATATTTAATCTGACAGTTTAATTACTTACAAGGTTTACAGTGCAATCCTAGGCATGTCTAGGTAAAGGTAAAGGTGACCCCTGACAATTAAGTCCAGTTGTGTCCGACTCTAGGGTGTGGTGCTCATCCCCATTTCAAAGCCGAAGAGCCAGCGTTGTCCGAAGACGCCACCGTGGTCATGTGGTCGGCATGACTCTCCTTGCCACAGCGCATAGCATGCAGCTGGAACACGGAGCGCTGTTTACCTTCCCGCAAGCGGTACCTATTTATCTACTCGCATTAACATGCTTTGGAACTGCTAGGTTGGCAGGAGCTGGCCAAGCAACAAGAGCTCACCCCATCGCGGATTCGAACTGCCGACCTTTCGATCGACAGCTCATGGTTCAGACTTTCTCCCAGGTAAGTGTGTATATGTTTCCGGCCTTAGAAGATTAGTTTATTATAATGAGATACATTAGACTGAAGGCAAGTGCCTTCCATTTGCACAAGAAGCAGTTAAAATACAACCTGAGTTGTATAGTTACAATTCTATACCCACTTTACTTGAGAGTAAGCCCCATTGAATACAATGGGTCTTACTTCCAAGTTAACAAGGATAGGCTTGTGCTCCACAGGCCTTACATGACCACAAACCCAGGTTGCAACTGTATGTACGCATGACAGGGAAATGAAGCTAATCCTGGTTCTCAGAGTACCAGTTTGGTACACGTTTCCAAACATGCATTTGCTCCATTTACTCATTACATTTTTAGATGTATGCTTTTTGTTGCAGATGTATATAAATAAACATGATGTGTGACTTGTCCCCAGGGGACATTCAGGCAGACTGTGTGATATGGCTGGCTGGTTGCAAAATGCTGGAAAAATTGGTGCCAAATTCACCATTTGCCTCTGTATCCAGATAGAAGAGAAAACATGCAGAACATAATGAAGGCATTTTCCTGTCTCTACCCATCCACAGTGTTGATGAGCCTGTGTGTCCAGAGATATTCTCACAAAAAAGGTAGGGAAATATCAGAAAGAATGCGTGTTACCCCTGCTAACTGGGCAAGAGGCACTTTTTCAGTTGGTGCTCCTCTTATATTTAGCAGGGGGAGAGTAACTGCCCCCCTTTCAACCCAGCACAGTGTCTTTTCTGGTGGCTGTTTGCTGGTGGTGTTCTGCATCTTTTTTAGATTGTGAGCCCTTTTGGGACAGGGAGCCATTTCATCATTTGATTTTGTCTGTAAACCGCTTTCTGAACTTTTTGTTGAAAAGCGGTATATAAATAATAATAATAATAATAATAATAATAATAATAATAATAATAATAATAATAATGTTTAGAATTCCCAAAGGGAACCACAAATAGTTAATGAGGGGATTGCAACTGGCCCACAGACCTTACGCTGTGTATATCTGCCACAATAGTTCATGAACATTTAGGGCTTTAGAGGTTACTAAACCATCCACATGATTAGATTGGTCACCTAAATGTAAATTTATTTACTGATTGTGTGCCATACTGGTGACACCTATTCTAAGAGGTATGCCACTAGGGTAGTACATAATAACAATCCACCCCAACTATATGGGAGGGGGTATACATGGAAGCAAAAATGAAGGCTATGATCTACTTATCCCTTGATTAGATGGGAATTACTCTGGAATGGTTGTATGAAAACTATTTTCACATTCTGTTGAGCCATTCAAAGAATCATAAATATTGGCGTTCAACTGAAATGTAGTTGACCAAGGCATAAAAAATGATGAAATAAATAGCAAACGTTAAGGCACTATTTCACAAATGTTTTGTTAGTTGGTCACTTGTAGGTCTGTAAAATATTGCATCTTCTGAAACAAACAAAAGGAAATGGGGAAGGGGATGAACGGAATATATACAAAAGGCAAGAGACAGATCAACAAACAGTTGACTACACGAATGTCAAAGCTCACTAGCAGCTAATCCAGAAAACATCTGTTTGTAGCCATTGGTATTCAGATTCCCATAAAGCTGTTCCTTACATCTCTGACATCAATCACACCCGCACCACCATGCTATCTAAATGAGCAGAATACATAAATACAAAATCATCAGTGCTGCTCTTATGCTAGTGACCTAGGATGAGCTCCTCAATATGGAACAGTCTCCTCTAACTCCATTGTCAACTCTACTACGGTGGAGTAACTAGTGTTGACCAACTCCCCCTTTGTTGAAAAGCAACCACAAGGTGAATTTCAAAATAAAAACTTTTCATGTCTCTTCTGTAAAAGCTTCTAACAGATATCCTAAGATGGGGTCTCTGACAGGTAGCGTTGGGACAAATGTTCTGTCTTTCCATGTAAAAGATAAAATATTCCTGTTCATGATCATGACTTATGCCCCATTCTTTGCTGTAATGAAGCTTAAATTACTGAAACAATCTCACACCTGTTTACCCATAAGAACATAAGAACGTAAGAAAAGCCCTGCTGGATCAGGCCAAAGGCCCATCTAGTCCAGCTTCCTGTATCACACAGTGGCCCCACCAGATGCCTCAGGGAGCACACAGCCAACAAGATAACCTGTTTCCTGTTGTCTCTATCCACTGCCTCTATCCCCTTTCCCTCCCTCTGTTGTCTTCCTTGTGTCATTTATCTTGACTGTAAGCACATTGGGGCAGGGACCTGTATTTTCACTCTATGTAATGTACATGAATGCTGCATCATCATCACCATCGTCATCATCATCATCATCATCATCCTATATTATTATTATTATTATTATTATTATTATTATTATTATTATTATATGATGGTGATGATAAAAACATTGTGGGCTGTTTCATACATTATTTTTTGTACTTGGAAACTGATAGCTGAGTTCAAAAGACATGTAAATACTGCACGTTATGAAAAAAAGAATATAGATTGATACAATGGGCAGCCCCATCTTATCCAGGGCTTACGCTGACGGATCTTGTCATCCATCAGTGTAAATTCCCAAACAATGGCATCAAAGTCGCTCTGTCATTTTGTGGGCTGCAGCCACCAGGGCAAATGGCCTGAGGCCACAAGCAGGCAACAGCGGCCTGCTGAACCTTCTCTGTCCCACGCTGCCGCCTGTAAGTCAGCGGGGGACGGGGGACGGGAGGATCATTGGCAGTTTGGGGGAGGGAGGGGGATGATCTTGGCAGCAGTGACTCACTTTGGACCTATGCCAGCTAAAGAGCCGGTGTGGGTCCAAGGAGACCCATTTGAGGCCAGGCATCCTATGGGGAGGTAAATAAAAAAGATTTTTTTTTTTAACTTACATCAGTGGCACTGTGTGTTATGGACTGGTGGGGCATAGGATTGGGCTGTAAGGCAATGTTTTATATTATTATTATTATTATTATTATTATTATTATTATTATACTGCTTTTATATTGTCTAACCTACTTAGAATGTGGAATAGGCTTAAAAACCATTTAAACCATCAATGTCACCATTTCCTTTTTCTTTTTTTCTTTCTTTTGTGGATGACCCAAATTTTGAACTGCAATAATTGAAATTTAAGCTCAGGAAGGAGAATGAATGTCATTGTTATACAGATTTAATAGAATTTCATCCTTTCATTTGGTGAAATTAGAATAGTGATGACTGAAACTAACCATCCTTGGTTGGAGATTTTTCAAATCAATTCTTCCTTAAAAACATAGCGCTAACAACCAATTTTGGCAGCAGGCTACATTTGAAAAAATATGAACATTTACTTTTAAAGATATATAAGCTTCTATTAGAATATGAATGTGAACCAGAGCTGGTAAATATTATATGGCTTGTTGAGCTCAAGGTTTTAGGTGATTCTTGGGAAAGTTTGTGGATTAGAGATAATCCATAATTAGAGAGAATTGTTACAAAATGTAATCAAGTTGGCTTATAACTCCAGTTATAAGCATGATAAATAGAACTGCAATGCTAAGTACTGGAAGTGCTAAAATTCAAATGGGAGATGTCTTCCATTTCTGGTGGGATTTTTCAAAGGCAAAATAATTTTTTGGGAAAACCCAAATGTTCTAATGGAGAGAATCTTAGAGATTATTTTTACAGTGTTTTTTACAGTTTATATATATATATATATATATATATATATATATATATATATATATATATATATATATATATATATATATATATACGTAAATCATAACTTTTGCTTGCAAAGCATATGTGGAACTCGTAAAGATTGGGGTTCTGCTTACATGTGCTTTGTTACATGTGCTTTGTCTCGTTCTGGCGTGGCCTGGGGTCTCCTTGGGGGAAGGGGACGTTCATCCTCTTCCCCCAGTGCTGAGCTGGGAGGCCCCGATGCGCCTCCTTGGATGTCCGCTGGCTATTGAGCCGGCAGAAATCTGAGGCAGCCGTGTAATGGCCACTGAGCCCCGGAATGGGATGGGGATATCATGGCCAACATCCCCGCCCCCTCTCTGGCCGGCTCAGCCAACCGCAGCCCTCCTTTGCTGCCCAGCTCACCCTTGCACCCACCAGTGGGAGCCTAACCTTCCTCCGGTGGCCGTAGCAGGGTTCTGCTGGTGGAGTGAGGGCCGCCAGCATCCGCGCCGGTGACCCTTACTCGCTGGGTGATGAAAACCACTTTACGGTGTATTTACGTCACCCTTTGCCTGCAGAGTGCGCTCTCCACAGGCAGATTATTTACGCAGGATTGCGCCATGAAATAAAAAATAGCTGTACATATGAACTGTGACCTACAGACTGCACCTTTTGCAAGAGCAGTCTTAATCCAAATCATATGAGTTAGGTATTTGCTGGGGAAATGATCATTGAGCCAAATTCCCACCACTGCATCTGGAGTTCACAAGTGCATCCCTTGTTCCACTACATTAATATTTATTATACGTGTGGGGAAACTAAGACACTTGAATCTGTTTGCAATTACCAAATTCAAATGCAATTAACTAGTCACAGGGAACAAACAGTGATTCCTTTAGAATCGTTTAGAGGGAGAACTGGGGTGTAAGATTTCCTAGCCTAGGATGTTTTTACTAATAGAAGTTGCCTATGAAATATCATTGAGAAGGAAGACTTTTCTTTAAAAAAGAAAACCCTAAGCCCAAACATGAAAGAAAGAAAAATATAACATGCTTAATTAATCACTGGTGGAGTGTAACTATTCCCTCAGAATATTTTGTATCCTGCAAAGTTTCAGGATACAGCTTGTAGATGGTGTTTGTAGATGCCTCCTCTTTGTGAAACAGAACCACTGGCGTCGTTTGGGGTGTGTGCTAAGTGTGAGGCATACCGGGTAATACCAATTTTGGGGGGTCACACCATGGCTCCCCTGCTCCATTTTGTTTTTGGCCATGGAGAGGAGTTGCTTTTGGAGGATTAGCCGAAGTACATCCGAAGAGACGCATTGGGGCCTGGCAACCCAACACCGGGGGAAGGGGATGAACGTCCCCTTCTCTTGAGTAGTTCCCGGGCCACACCGAAGTGGCCCGGGAAGGGCTCAGGATCTTCTGGGCCGGCCACGGATCCTTACACAGAATTGGGCTGACTGAAGCCCAAGTTGGCATAGTTCTATCCCTAAATCAGGGTTTTGGAGATGACTCTTTTTCTCCCCCACTAATTATGTTCTCCATTAGATTAATGGGGGAGAAAATGAGATTGTGACCAAGAGGACACTGATGAAGGGTCATATGCATGCTAACTGAGGACCACTTAGATCTTAATAGGCCAATAGGGGCCTCAGCAGAAGGTTACATATGCCCAATTACTGGTTTTCCATGTGGGGTAGTGTGAAGCTTTTACTTCACACTACTTTTACTTTTAAAGCCAGTGAGTTTGCAAGTCACATGGTCCCCTGACTTCAAAGGCAGACTTCTCTGCATAGGAAATATCTTTCATGGATAAATGCATAAATGTAGCCTTTGACTGCTCCGTGATGTTTTCCACTGAAAACAATAGGAAACAATAATGAATGGAAATAACAAAACAGATAAAATTAGTCACAAAACAAAACTGGATCTAATAAATGAATAACTAAACAAATGAAGTTTCTGGTAATGAAAACAAATGGAATACCAAATCCAAATCTTCTCGCACAACCCAACAGCATTTTTAGTTTCAAATCAACTATCATTTGGAAGATACTCCAGTCTTGGCTTTGTCAAAGGGAGGGAGTTCCACAGCTAGAAATGGTATCTTTCTATCGCCATATTCTTTGCAATGCATCAAAGGGAAGACATCTGTAAGATTCATGTAGTCCAAGATGTCTAAACTGGCACATTGTTGTACCACAGTTATAACAACCAGGAACATGTGGTGTGTAGGAGCGACAGGTGAGGCAGAACCACATGTGGAGTGCATGCGCAGTCTCCAGGTTCAGCTGTGTCGATTTTCTGTGGACGACAGCAAGGCCTCACCTGCTGGCCCCGCACCGCACATCCCTGCTTGCAACCAACCCTTCTCAGGAAGCAGATAGCCTCACTGCAAAAAGCTAAAGCTTCTAAAGAGCCTTCAAGGGCAGCCCCATGCAGAGCATGTTAATTTGCAGTAGTCAAGCCTACAATGATAGAATCAATTGCTTGACTAATTCCTCAAGGTAGAAGAAATTATTCCTGCTTCCTGTTAAGACCCATTTTGGTTCTTCAGATGTGCAATTTTTCTGTAATTTAAATTAACACCACATAATAATTATATAATAGCTTTTAAGGCACATAGATTATGTTAAGGAGCTTATTAAACAAGTCTGGCTTTTCTTAAACAGTCATGACTGCCAAAATGCTATGCTGTCTGAATTGGTAACGGTGTACAACAGTTTCATATGGGGTATAGTGCAAATCCTCATGCAAACCCAGCAAGACTCTCAGTGTCTGGGGGTTTATTTCTGATAATTAAATTAAATAAATAGTTGAACTACAGAAAACTTTGGGGAGGGGCAGATACTTGTGTGAAAAAGCCAATCAAACTCAGCCTGCTTTTCTGTAGGGGGATAGCATTTAAAATGTATAAAATATTTGACAACTGACGGTTTCTAAAATTATGCATCAATTCGAAAATGTGCTGTAATTTGCGGGGGGGGGGGGGAGGAATGCCATGATGCTACAGTGGATAGGGGAGAAGACAGTAACATTATAAAAAGACTTACCGGCATATGATGTTTCAGAGAGTTCAGAGCATCCTAATGTTCACATGCATTTGCTGCCTTAGAGTGAAAGGTGCCCTTCCATAAGCAGGAAGACTGTTCTCTTCATGGAAAGGCACTTCTTTTTTTTTCTTTTTTTAGTTAGCAGAAGAGTACAGTATTACATTAGAAAGGTGACCCCAAGTCCTCCATTTCCTCAAGACCTTGTGCAACACAGGCTCTATCATTGAGTCTATACCAACAAGATAAAGTTCAATGGAGACAAATGTAAAGTTCACACAGGCACAAAGAATCAGAGGCACAAGTTTTTTTAGATTGTGAGCCCTTTTGGGACAGGGAGCCATTTAATCATTTGATTTTGTCTATAAACCGCTTTGTGAACTTTTTGTTGAAAAGCGGTATATAAATACTGTTAATAAGAAGTAGTATAGGATGGGAGAGACCTGACTTGGCAGCAGTATGTATGAAAAGTATCTACTATATGTGTTTTGCGGCCCGATCCTATCCTCAAATTTATGACAGTGGGACAATGTTCTGCTGCCGTAAAAGGCCCCATCTCAGCAGTGGCACTGACTTTATGGAATTCCCTCCCTCTAAACTTACGAACTGCTCCCTCCTTGGAGGCCTTCCAGCGGGGCCTAAAGACATTCCTTTTTAAACAAGCCCTCTGAGTTAGCCACCCAGCCTAAATATATTAGAGTGGTCCAGCCCCCTTACTCCTGTTTTTTTACTCTTCTTATTCTTACTTTTATATTTTGTACCGTGGTTTTAGATTTTATTAATGTTTTTATGAGTTTTATATATATGTATTTTGTAAGCCGCTTTGAGTCCCCCCCTATGGGGGGGGGGGAGAAAGTGGGATAGACATTTAATAAATAAATAAATAAATAAATAAATAAATAAATAAATAAATAAAGGCATGCAGACCACCACCACCAGGCCAGTCCTACTCAGGGCGGGGAGGGAGAGGAACAGGGCAGAGAAAAGGATGGGGAGAATGACAGATCGAGACCGGGAAGGGAGCGGTATCGGCAACAATGGCACCGTTGATATCCTATTCCCCATTTGAGTAGACCCATTTGAGCAGTAGAAGTTTACCCCCAGGTAAGGAAGCAATTGTTCCCTTACCCAGAGGAGACCTTTGTGACCTGAAACTCCCCCGCGGAAGGGATGCAGAGTGCCCTCCAGTGGTGCAGCTGCATCAGCGGGGGAGGGGGATTTAGGTAGGATTAGGCTGCCTACTTCATAATTAGTGGTCCTTCAATTGCGGCAACATTCGCAATGCTTTCCCACACTCTTAGGTATGCACAGCCATTCCACAACTGCAACTCTCTTCTGCAAGTGCCTACCAATGGGGAAGCGCAGCTCTGTAGCAAAAAACTCCTATGCATAAAGTGGTACCCATGGGAGTGGGTTGGGAGGATATAATAGAAGGCAAGTGAATCATATCTTAATTTTTAGAAACTTGAGGTTTCTAATGAAAGCTGACATTCTTTGCCATGGCCCAGAGAAAAAGACGGGGGAGAGGGGACACAATGCCCATGCTTGTTGAATTTCTTCAGTCAATCCCTCCTTTCTGTCTTTTTGGATCTGCCTTGAGAGTAGGTCTGAAACGTCTTTCAGAGAGAAACTTGGCTATTGCTCATTGGCATATGTTAATTCATTTCAATGCAAATGAAAAATTGCCCTTTCACAAACACCAGGGCCAAACTAGAAAGAAAAGCAGCTGGGAGGAAAAACACCTCCAAATTAGTCTGGTTCAAAATCAGCCAGACTTAAATTTAAATTAGTTCATTCCTGAAGGGTCAAAATCAATTTATAAATGTACAGGAACTGACAAGATGATACTGTTTTATTTTTTCAAATTATCATGCAAACACTTTCAGATTATTATTTTTCTTGACTAAACAGAGGTTGCTGGAACTTCCTGAGTACAGCCTGAAGAATGAAGAGGAGGATTCCTCATGATTTGACCTGGTCACCTTGACAGTGAATGAGAAAATCCAGATGCTGTAACCTTATTCGGTAAACAAAGCTAATTGCTACCATTAATTAAGCTATTGCATCATGATATGCCCTCTTGAACTTTGGGAAAGGCGCAACCACATTGATTTCTAATAACTGCCACAAGGCAAGGGTCATAAGTGAGAAAAATATTGTGTTTACTAATTCTAGTGTCACAGTTTAGTTGGCTCCTCAAACCAAAATTCAGGTCATTTTACTGAATGTAAAATTTTATTGATCATTTTGCTGATCATCCCCAAGTTACATTCAGTTCACCTCATGGTCCAGAAGATGCTTAGCTATAAATCCAGATTCCTTGAGGGACACATTTGTGTCTAGATCTTGACCTAAGACATTGAACTGCCAAATACAATGCAATGTAACGAGAAAAAAAAGTGATGTGGTAATAGAAAAGGCTATTAGACCATCTCTCTCTCTCTCTCTCTCTCTCTCTCTCTCTCTCTCTCTGCATATCTATGATTCCTCCGTATTTTTCAGCTTCTTGTTGCCCAAGCCAGTTTGGAGAAAGAGATTGCTTGATTTTTATCCAAAATTATTGAAATCCCAGCATGGAAAAGGGCCTGAGGCTTGCTTTGAACGGGGACTGTGGCAGAATGATTTACGGCTGTTGATGAACCAGCAGCACTGATGTGTGACTCAGACTGTGCTGCATGTGCCATTCTCATCACCAGGGCCGCCTTACCACGTGTGGTCCAGTGGCAGAATTCCAAGTCTGCATCCCACGTGATCCAAAGCTCTCTAACAATGCTGGACAGGAAGACAGAGCTTGCCATTCTGAGGAAGGAAAGGTGATCATATTTCTCATTTAAGTGGAGGCCCTCTAGGTGATTGTTGGGACACCTATGAGTGCCAGAGGTCATGCAACTGGAAGAACACGAAGACATCGGAGTGTCATTGGTGCCACTGCAAGAAAAAAATGTACTTCCCTTGCACCTGGAGTTTCATTAATAAGATCTTGACTGTGAAAGAACTGTGAATGCTCGCCTCATGTAAATCTCTCTCCCATATGGATTGGATTCATTCACACTAGATCCACTGGTGCAATATAAAATATAGTATAAAGTAACAATAGCCCATATATAGTATATATAGTATATAACAATAGTATTTATATACCACTTTTCAACAAAAAGTTCACAAAGCGGTTTACAGACAAAATCAATTGGTTAAATTTTGCCAGCGGTCCGGTGACACGCATGAGAAGACTCTGGTCTTTCCACTGGCGCTCTGACAGCATGTACTCGGTGTGCTGCCAGAGCGCACTTTATGGCTGCTTTTCAGCAACCAGCGCTGGCAGAATGCTGGCATTCCACCAGCAGGGCAGTCCAATAGTATAGGATTGGGCTGCCCATCTGTGCATAGTTGGGGGTCAGTTATATATCAGACATGCAGATTATTCTGTAAAAACCAAAAAGGCTGCAGAGATACTCCTGAACACCCACTTCACATTACATTTTTAAGTGGACACCTAAAAAGGTTTTCATCATCTGTTGAATGGAGCTTCCTCTGGAGGAAGGAGTCTTGCTTTGGACGAAGATTTCTTGTTCCAAGGGAAGCTCCTTCTGTTGTCGAAAGGGAACCATTACATGTAACACATAAAACTGTCAATTTGATAAAAACAGTTGATTGAAAATGTGTGTCAAGCAGGTACAGGTATCCAAGAGATGGAATTGACTGGTGTTCCTGGTGAAATGCACACTTGGCCAACCTGGGTTCACTGCTGTATAACATGTGAAATGGCCCTCAGATCCACTGAAGCCAATGGAACCCATTTCCAAGCAAAATGTGTCTCAGATTAAGACATTCAGTGGACATTGCTATCTACAATGCTTATATTTTGTTTTAGTCCAAGTAGTTCCTCAAAATAGGACTATGGAGTGCATTATGTTTTGACTATGTGACAATTGGAAGCTTCAGACCCCTGACTCCTTTCAGATGAATGATAGTCAGATTACCCAAAGGTTCTTCTGGTTAACCATAGCAAATGCAAAAGGAGGAAACCATCAGCATTTAATTACACAATGCTGCAGCCTTGAGTCTTTTGATCAGTTCTTGGCATTTGTCCTGAGTACTATTCATAAAGTCCAACCTTTCAAAATTTGCCATAGCTAACATTTTAATTCCCCCAACTACATTGATGCAATGAACAGAAAAGGGGCCTACTATATAATCTATTTGAATTGCCCAAAATCATTCCAGTTAAAATTTATTCATGCAACTTGTCATATTTGCTTGGAAGAGAGAAGATCCCTATCTTCTTTGGTCTTTTTTCAAACAGAATCTATTAACAAGAGATTAATAGAAACAATTAAGAAGAAAAATAATAGAATCTAGAAAAGACCCACATCAGCTTGAAAAGACAGTAGCCTGCCTAAACAAATTAAATGTCAACTCTACGTATATAGAATAATAAAACTATAAAACAAGTTGTTTTCCCCCACAGAGGACACATTTTTAAAATGAAATCTTTTACCCTTACACCCCGGAAATAAATACGCCAGACAATGCTTCAATTGGATAAATTGGTCACTTTATTTTGAATAATATAATGACCTGCAAAAGTAACAATTAACTAGGGGCATCTAACCACCCCCTTGGGCGTGCAGATACTGGTCGGGGGAAAATGGCGCTGGCCATTTACCTCCCCCTACTCTCTTGATGTAAACACCCAGGCTCCAGGCCCCTTTGGTCTCCGCCCGAAGGGGCCTATCATGGCCCACCCCGAAAGGTGAAGACAGCTGGGCAGTGCAGGTGACCATACTAGCTACACCATTGATGGTACCTCCCTACCCCAGCCAGGTGGTATGCCAGCCAGCCTCACCGACCCGAGGGTAACAGTGTCGTGATGAGCGGTCCTGGCTTACCACCTGACCTTGCCGAACTGCACGCCTAGTCCCTATCACCCTGCCTACCCATTTCCGCACGCCACCTGCCAGGTGACCGACTGACTGAACCCCCTCCCCAGAACACAGTCCGAGGTAGGCGAAAAGACCACCAAAAGTGAGCCAATTAATTGGCGGCCAAAAATTCCTACCTGGCCCCCCGAAGGGCAACCGGCTAATCCCGGACTATGCCTAGGGAGGGCGGGAGGGTGTCGCTTCCCAAACGCCGACTGAGGGAGCTGCAATAACGCACAGCTCCCTCGTGCTGGCGTCCGGAGTCAGGTGACCCGGCCAGCCAATCAGCTGGCCGGAATCACGGAGGGGGAAAGTGTCGCTGGGCGCACACACCCCGGGAGCAGGGCAAACGCTCCTGGGATGCGAGGTGCATCCCAGGAGGAATCTTTTACTGTTCCACTTGCAGAAGAAATTGCACAACAAAATTGTCAGTAAATTTTGTATGACACTTTGTGCAATGTGTTACACAATGTCTGGTGCAAGGTGTTGCACAAGTGCAAAGCCAAGTCAGGATTGCATTCAGATTTCTGTGTGAAAGCATCTCGTGCTTTCCATTTCTGCATGTATAAGCTGTTGAGTAGTGAATAGGAAAATAACATAGGAGATCTTTCTCCTGCTTCCTTACTGTCTGCGATCATGCTGTTTTTGCAAACCTGGAAGTGCAGGACTTTTGGTATTATTTATAGGGAAGGACTACCTTGCTTTGTGTCGTCTTCCTGAGACATCGTAAGAAGCGCAACTCTTACAGGATCAACAAGATTTACAAAAGGATGGAACTGGCACTACTAAGGGAGTACAGTTTTTTCAAGCCTATTCCCCTTTTTTAAACTTGTGCTTCTGCTCCAGCAGCCAATTTCATTCTGCACAGGATACCTGTGTTTCCCTTGAGAATGTCCAGAGAGTGGATGAAACGTTGGGACTGATATTGACATTTTATGTGGTTTTTCTGTGTTTTTATATATTTTTATATATTTTAAACTGGAATTCCTCTTATTTGTTTGATATTATAATTTTTTTTACATGATCTTTTAAACCCATAAAAATCTCTACCTCTTTTTTGCATTAGGAAGGCATCTCACAGAGGCTTCAAAAACATCCAGACTAAGGAAATCAGGCCGAAGAGAAGTGACCACATTAAATAGAACGATGAAACCTACTCTATGGACTATGGCCCCAAAGAGAGGATTTGTTGGTTTTTACTTTAAAAAGGGGGGGGGGAATTGAAATATCTCTGTACTTCAAGTGCCCTGGAAATAATAAAAATCTCTGAATGGCGGACGCCATCCGCTCGTTGAAAGGTGAAGTCAATTCATTGCCACAGATACTGAGTGGCCAGACATGTTATGAGAATGTATGGCATTCAGTGATGAAAGTGTGCAGGAACAGACAAATACAGAGGACTGGCAAAATATGATGGAGTGCTGGGAAAATGTTTCCTCCCATTCATCATGGCACTGTGCGGACTGACAGAGCACCATCAAAACAATGGAGAGATTCTGGTAAATGATGTCATCCACTTTTGACCATGGCAGACACTGCTGGCTGCTGCTGCTGTGCCACTCAGAGAGCAGAATCCGATCCCAGTGATCGAGCAAGGGAATGAACAATTGAGCAAATCCTAGATATCTCTGGAGACCATGGAATTGGGCTGTCAGCATTCAGCATGCATTGCAATACATCAGCGCACATTGCAATACATCAGTATTGCTAGTACAGTAGTACTAGCGTAGTGCTGAAAGCAGCTCTTTCCTCTACCCTTGGGTCACATCTAGAGTACATGTAATATGCTCTGACATACATGACCTGGTACTCACGTCACCAGCAACGTGAGTTTAAAACCACACTATAAAGGCTCTCTTTCCTCTCAGCTTAGGGATCGGTCTGCTAGCCGACAGTCTGTTTTAGTTGAGTTACCTGGGCAAGGGGGGAAGCATCCGGCCTCTCGCGCCTCTCTCACACATTCCCTTTCACCAGCCTCTCTGGGTAGCACTGGCTGGGCAATGCTGAAGGCGACCTGGAGACAAATGGCTCTTTAGATTCAAAAAACAGGCAGGTTGTTTAATCAAAGCAAGAAAAAAAAGGTTATTGGACTAAAAGGGGAACAAAGGGAAAATAGAAGACAGTCATATTCTGTACCTGCGATTAGAGGCGACATTAAAAAAAAAAAAAACACCACCCCAGTTTTCTACCCAAGGACTACCCTGACTGATAGAGTCATTTAAAAGCAGCATCCCCTGGCGAGGCAGGACATCTGAGGAATTAACTCTGTCCTGGTTGCACAGCATTGCTTCTCACTTGGCTGGCACCTTTCACCCAACTCCAACTATTCAGGTCCTTTTTAACCCCCTTTTGGGGAGGCTGCCCCCCCCATGCTCTGATAGACTGGTTTAGACTTAATAGACCTTCAAATTTCTATTTCTATCCTGCCTGGCAAGTCAGGTGGGTGGATTTGGAACATTGACCAGGTGTGGGCTAAACTCAGCAGAGATCCAGGGGGCTTTGCCCAAGGCATTTTTAGGCACAAACTGTTGTACACGACACAGAACTCTTGGTGGAATGGAGAAGATGACAGACTGATTTCTAAGTTAGCACCAGTGAACTCAGAGGGGGTTGTCATGAATGGGAAGGGTACCTTTTCACTACAGGTACACTGTAGGCTCTCTCTGTGACCATTGTTTTTAGAAGATGTAAGTCGAACGTATATATTTCATTAGAGTTATAATACTCTTTTGCACCAATAAACTTTAGAGAGGTTAAATACACTGGGTTGTATCCTTAGAAAGCTAGGATTCCTAACAGCACAATTCTATGCATGTATACTCAGAAGAAAGTTCCAATGTGTCCAGTGGGGGGGGGGGGCTTACTCCTAGGTAAATATGCATAGGACTGTAGCCTAACGGCCCAATCTGATGGACCTAATGCACTGCCGTCGCTCGAGGTGGGGCGGAAAGCTAAGTTCTGCAGCTTTCCACCCCACCGTTACTCTCCGGTACGAGGCGCCCCGCCCCCTTGTCATAGGAGCCCGTCAGCGGAGAGAAAGCAACGCGCAGGAGAGTCCCTGGCGTTGCTTTCTCTCCGCTGACGGGCTCCTATGACGAGGGGGGCGGGGCGCCTTGTACCGGAGAGTAACGGTGGGGCGGAAAGCTGCAGAACTTAGCTTTCCGCCCCACCTCAAGCGACGCCAGTGACCTAATGTGCCGCTGGAACCCATGTTCTGGTGGCTTAGTGTGCTTTATGGCGGTTGCAAAACCATTGAGTGCAGCCTGGCTGCTGCCACATACAGTGAGTGATGGCAGCCAGGTGTCAGCTGCCTCTCTGGAGACCCCAGCACTGGTAAGTCAGTGGCGGGCACAGGCTGTGGGCGGGGAGGGAGTGGGAGGAACGGGCGTTTCTGGGTGGGAAGGGGGAAGGAACCAGGAGGTTGGGAGGAGCTGGGAGGGGTGCAATGGTGCACACCAGATCTTATCCCGTAGCCTAGCCCATTTCAAAAACCTCCCTACCCCTTTTCTCTCCTCGGACCAATGCCACCAAAAGAGGTGTCGTATGTCCAAGGAGACCCATTGGCAATCGGGCAGCCTACCAGGAGGTAAGTGCAAAATGTTTTCACTTACCTCCTGCAGGCTGTCCAATCCCCCCACCACCACCATAGGATGCAGTGCGCACCTTTTTGGCACTGGTGGCAGGGGATAGGATTGGGCTGTAAGTCCCATTGACATTAATGGGAACTAAAGCTAGTTATGACTAGTTTGCCTCATTGATTTAAATGGTGCATAGTCATGATTCACTTTCTTAGGATACAACCCACTGTGCTTTGAATCTTGTGTTTCCTTCAGTCACTCCAGTATTTATTCACATTCCTTTTGAGAAAACAGAGAAAGTCCAGTCCAGCTCCTAGATGCAGGACAAGGACTTTACTTGGGGTTTGAATCCATGATTTTCTGAAGGAAAAAATGTGTTGGCAACTTGAAGGTTTTAGGCTAATAAGAAGGATCAGGCACTAGCTCTTCTGGACTATTCCTGAGGTCAGTTTGTTTGTTTGTTTGTCTGTCTGTCTGTTTGTTTGTTTGTTTGTTTGTTTGTTTGAAGAACCCAAGTAGTCTTCAAGAAAGACATTTTCGAAAGCTACTCTTAATGCTGCTCCATGGTTTTGTACAAGACTTTTCAAAGTCTGTATTAATCTTATAATTACGACTGGATATTAGATATACAGCGTAATCCTGTGTAACCTTGCACTGGTGTAACAGTAGATGCACCGGTGTAAGTGCACTTATACCAGTATAACTGCACTTACACCAGTGCATCTGCTGTTACACCGGTGCAAGGTTACACTGGATTGTGCTGATAGTGTTGAAAAGTTGCTGTATATATATGGAGCCATACCTATGTTCCTTCTGGATCAGTATCGTCTACACTGATTTGCAATGACTTGCTAGGATTTCAGACAGGATTTTTTCCCCAGTACTATCTCAGTATGCTAGAGATTGTACCTGGGAATTTTTGCATGCTAGAGTGTTTACTACTAAACTGTGGCCTTTTCCATGCTTCAAGGGCACATGATATAGTATAGTTACTTTGCTGCAGCTAAGCAGGCCCAAGTGTGGTCAGTGCCTGGATGAGTGACAATCTAGAAACACTTGAGTTACATGAAGGAAGAAAGCTTGGTTATAAATGTAATAACTAAATACCTAAATAAGACCAGAGCCCAACAATGCAGGCATGTACAGTATTCCAGTGATACTTGCTAAGCACTCCCAAATTCCATGCATTTTGCCTCAGCATCTCTACAAATATCTGTGTGCCATTTACTGTATATGTGCCAGAGAAGCAGAACACATGGGGAAATAAATGGGATTCACAGATCAAACCACAAACATGGCCCCAACTGTCATTTCTTATTATTGCAATAGCCAGTACTGGACATGATGCTGTGGGTCTCTCCTTGACCTGAGACCCAAACTGTGCACGGCTAGATATAAAGTGATCTGAAAATGGGGAGGGGGGGAAGAGAGAACATTTAGGAAAGAGAAGGGAAGGTCTAAGAAATCATCTATTCTTGTAATCACACAGTAGAAACATAGGTGACAGTTGGCCCATGGATTAACATTGGCCCATGGATTAACATTTCAATCAGACACTTGGCCCATGGATTAACATTTCAATCAGGTGATTTTTCTCATCACACTCCAGCATGTAAGAACCTTTCTAGCTGAGAATTCCCTCAACTATTCATGTCTGCTAGTCCTGAGAATGAAGAATTGCTGAAATATGGTAGACATACATATGTATTGGAGAAGGACTCCAAATGCATATTATACTGAGAGGACAGCCACAAGAATTACTTCATCTGTAGCACAAGCAACATCCTTTAGCACAAGCTGGCCACAATTCACCTCCCTCTCTGTCTTGCTGACTGAATGATCAGCCTCTCAAACTGGACAGCCTTTGGCATGCCCAGAGAGAAAGCATTACATTGTTTTATAAACCAGTAAAATCAGCACTTTCCAAACGGAGTGTGATAAACTGCCAGACAAGTAAGTGATTTGACCTTGAACTCCTCACCAAGCGTTATGGCAATGGCACCATGGCGGCATCTTAAAGCACTCGCACACTGCAATGTGCCATTCTTAAAACAATTAACTGCCTGCTGCAATGAAATGTTTCCCTCGTCCCTCCCATTCCATTCCCGGCCCTCCTTGTGAAAGAAAACAAGGCTGTTCCTCCTCCTGTCAAGCCAAAGGACTACAAGAAACATATTTCACTTTGGATAAAACAAAGACTACTCCCTCATGGCCAAAGTGTAAGATGTCATTGAAATAAAGTTTCATAGAATCACTAAACTGTTCTGCTCTAAATAAGCAGTTCTTGATGCAGCTAGCGATCAACAAACGCACTTCCTAATTAAGTGCAGGAGCGTAATGAGGAACAGGGCTTCCTTTGTTTAACCAGCTTGTGTGAACTACAGCCACAATTCCCCAGACTCCCCTAACTCCTTCATTCAAAACTTGTAATTGGAACATAAGGAACCAGGTACTACAACAGCAAATGGCTTGACAGTGGCTCCATTCACTGCCAGCCAGATGTGAGAGACTTTCAAAGGGGCTGAATGACTCATATATTGCCTGGTGTTGTATGACACCATAATCTCTGGTTTTCAGGCCTACAATCAATAGGCACTGTCATCTTTAATGCAATCTAATGAGGCATTAAGGTTGAGAGAAAGGAGTGACAATTCAAGCCGAATGATTGGACAAAGTGCACTGAGAAGAACCAGGTTGGTCATGCATGCTTTACAGGAACACTATATTTTAAACATGGATTGGCAGTTTTCTGTACTTCTGTATGGCTCAGTGGTGAAAGTGGGCAAGAATGGACAACGTTGAAGTACCAGAAAAACACTACGAAGGTCAAGGAAAACATTTCACCCATATTATGCAGCAGAGTTTTAGACTACAAGGCAAGGCCTTCTGAGGCCTGGAGGTGACCACTGGCTTATATTACACTTCCCCTGATATGCTGGAGGCCTCTGAATATAGAAGGTAGTTGTAAATTGTCCCTGAGATTGCCTGGGCTTGGGCCATACTTAGGGTTGCCAATCCTCCACAATTGGTTTGAAGTCTGTAGGAACTATGCCGCAATCGTGTGTAACTCTTGCAGGATGGACACTAGCGTAACCCCTCTTGGTTGCCTCACATGCGCAGTTCAGGCGTGGAATGGACACCAACGCAACTCTGCCGGTGCAGGGAGCATTCTGGAGGCATTCAGATGCCCTGGAATGCCCCCTGTGCTGGCGGAGGTGTGCCGGTGTCCGTTCCGCGTCCTAACTGCACGTGAGGCATCCAAGAGGGGTTACACCAGTGTCCGTCCTGCGTCTGTCGACGTACGGCAAGTTACACTGGCATTAGTGCTCTTACACCGGGGGAATTTACTGTTACACCAGTGCAAGAGTTACACAGGATTGCGTCCTTAGTATCAATCTCCAGTCCAGGTGACTACTGAAAGCAATGCATGAGATTTTAACATGACCTCCAGGAATTTCCGACATCACATCATGCTGGAAGGAAAGAAATCTCCCAGAATAGCTTCAGTCAGAGTTGGCAAAGCTAGCTATGTAAGTGTCACCCACTTGTCCATGCTTTTTTTCTGGAATGAACACAGAACCCTCTAGAAAACAGTAGGTTCTTGATCTATTGTGGAAGTGGAACTCCTTCCACCTTGACCTGGGATCTTGACTGGAGGTAGGGTGATAAGGGTTGAAGGGGGTAAATCTACAGTATGTGCTTTCTTTTTCATATTCTTCTTGATAATGTTAGATGCATCTAGGTTTGAATAACATGTAGCTCCATCATCCCCATCTACAAACAAAAGGTTTCAGATGTCAGTAAAGTGGCAGAATCTCATCTGTATCTGTGCAAAGGTCAGCCTGTGTGGCGTATCAGCTGTGTCTGAATCATCTAGTGCCACTTTAGGGTAGGTGATGACAGGCAGTAGCAGAGTGCGAAGCTGTGGTTATTGCTATGTTAACAAGTCTCTCCATAAATCCATCCTAAAAGGGGAGCTCTTAGATGAGGTGTGGAAATTAGCAAGGGTGAGCTGTAAAAACTGAACTGTGAAACGAAAAATGCCCCACAACAATATTAAAATACACACTTTAACTTCAGCATCCATGTAGGCATTTGATGTCCTGGTTTAACAAGGGAAACTTCTATAAGTATTAGAAATACAGTACCCATGAGTTTTGCATTTGAAATGTTTGGCATAAAACCTCATAGAACACAGTCAGATAGATAAAAAGTGTCATTGACTGGTGCTAAATAGTGGATACAAGGTTCGACCTGAAACCTACCGTAAGTATCAACTAGGTATTGATGCAATATGTAAGATGTTCCTAAAAGCGCCGTTTTTTTGCAATTCCGATGGTGTTACTTCAGTACATTGTAGCTGCAATAATTCTCAAGTTTTTTCTTTGTTCCAAGCACCCCGATGACAATGGGACCACCTTCGTATGTTTTGTCGATAGCCGTGTGATTTCAATAGCCAGATCTCAATAGTTTGTCATTTTTTCCAGTTCTTTTCTGTCGATTCTGGCATCTCCCAGGAACTGCAATATCAACATTTGTTTTCTACTATTGTTATATCAGGCGTGTTATGTTCAAGGTGTCTATCCGTTTGGCTTCTGAAATCCCACAAGATCTTAACTTGCTCATTCTCTACCACCTTCTTGACCTGATGTTCCCAAGCGTTTTTTGAGGCTGGCAAATTATACTTTTTACATAACAATCAATGTAAATTATTATTAATTGAAATAATAATAATAATAATAATATAATAATAATAATAATAACGTAGTAGTAGTAGTAGTAGTAGTAGTAGTAGTAGTAGTAGTCCTGAGGTTGAACTGCCTGAAGACTGCCGGAAGCTAAGCAGGAACAGCCCGTTTTCATCCTGGAAGGGAGACCAGGAAGTCACTGATAAGCTGTCATGACCCTCTTTGGCAGAGAGGAGTCGCTGTTGCGTGCTGCGGTGAGAGAACAGACTGGAATGCTGAGAATGTCAGTGACAGAGCGATGGCAACAGGAAAAATGTTTCCCTGTTCAGCATGATCTGTGGCGTCCTGCGGAGAGCTCGAGGCTTGTGTTCAGCAGCTAGTAAAGATGACTACACCGTGGAGGAAATCAGCTGGAATTGTAGGGTTCTATACAGAACAATATTGTAAAGATCCTTATCGGATCTAGATAAGCCTGCCTATGTAAACCGCCTTGAATAACATCTGAAGAGCAATCTGAGGATAAGAAAGGCGGTATATAAATACAGAAAATAAATAAATAAAATAGTAGTAGTAGTAGTAGTAGTAGAGAACTTTTCTGTAAAAACACAGAGTACCTTACATGTTTTTTAAGAAGCATACAATAAAAAAACATCAATAACATACTAGTGGCAGCAAACCACCCACAAATAAAGAAAGAAACAGATTCCCAAACACTGAACCATATATTCAACTATAAATGAAACATTTGTTGAAGTATGAGAGTCTCTAAACAGTGTCTAAAATGTACCAACATGTAGGGCATGAACTAGTAGTGTAGCTAGAGGGGGGGTGGCATGGTAAGTGCTGCACGGCGGTGTAAAGTGGCCCCTCCCACTTGCTGTCACAGCCATTCCAGCAGTGAAGGCAGCATTGCTTTTGCTGCTGGAATGGCTCCGACAGCACCGCCATGTAGCGCTATATGCAGTACTTACCCCTCTAGAGCTACCGCCCCCTAGCTACGCTACTGGCATGAACCTTGTACACTGTCTTGTCCTTGGCTACATAGAAGGAAAGGCTCTGCCCCCACTCACGCTCACGTAGCACACATATATACACACATTCTCACACCATGTGGGGCCTCCAGAGCTTAGAAAGAAGGACATTTTTTAGGAGAATTAACAAAGA
The DNA here is from genome assembly GCA_026170595.1 of Plestiodon gilberti rubricaudatus. Taxonomy (NCBI): domain Eukaryota; kingdom Metazoa; phylum Chordata; class Lepidosauria; order Squamata; family Scincidae; genus Plestiodon; species Plestiodon gilberti. The sequence goes on from JANXHW010000002.1 coordinate 36,139,222, forward strand.
TAATAAGACTCGTGTTTTTAAATGGAATGTGGAAATCATGTTCCTCCCTAATTTCATTTTGTTGAGGCACAGCCCATCTTACCTTTCAGCCACAGGTTTGCTAGTGATAAGACAAGGCAGATGTCTTAAAAATAAAGGTGAACAGTGGATTACAAAAGGTTCTGTCTCTTTCCAAGGTAAATAATTCTCCGTGTTTGATGATCACAACATTAATAAGCTTGAAATAAGCAAGCTACAACAGTAAAAGTTTCCTTTTCCAGCAGTGGTTACACTGCGTCTGCCTTGAAGAAGCTCCGTGGGAGGAGCGAAACGTCGGCTAAGAAACGAAGATCTTGTCTGTGGTTGGAACAGTTTACATTTGTGTGTCAGTGGTGACTGGCATTAAAGAAATCCATCACACAACTACAGTTTAAAGATTTTTATTTCTTCATATGTGCCTACATGGCTGCGGAACCCATACTTCCCAAAACAGTGGTAGTTTCCTTTTTCTTCTCTTGAACACTCTTGAGTATAACAGTCATGCACTTTCACTCTCAGGAGAAGACTCCTGAGAGTCCCTTGGACTGCTAGGAGATCAAATCAGTCAATTCTAAATGACATCAACCCTGACTGTTCCCTGGAAGGACAGGTACTAAGGCTGAAACTCAAATATTTTGGCCACCTAATGCGAAGAGAGGACTCTCTGGAGAAGACTCTGATGCTGGGAAAGATTGAAGGCAAAAGGAAAAGGGGAAGGCAAAGGATGGGATGGTTAGACAGCATCACCGATGCAACGAACATGAAAATGAGCGAACTCGGGAAGATAGTGGAGGACAGGAAGGCCTGGCGGGAGATGGTTCATGGGATCACGAAGGGTCGGACACGACTTAACGACTGAACAACAACAACAACTTTCACATAGTCGTTCAAACAGATCTACAGCCCATTCCAACCCAACTCCTCTCCCAGTCAGGCATAAGTGTTGCCTAAGTGCAGCCTAAGTTAGGCAGAAGTTATGTCTGAGTTAGGTCAGAGGTATGCCTGAGTTAGGCAGGCTGCAGTTTCTGTGGCCCAGCACCACGCCAGGATCCAGGCAACACTTACCTCCCAGGCAGGAAGGCTCTCCAGGCTCGGTGTCTGGCTCGGGCATGTGCAGGCCTGTGTGTCTGCACGTGTCAGCGTCCATCCATGACAGCTGCTGCAGTGTCTGTCTCAGCCCGGTTGCAAAAGGGCTGACCGCAGGCAGGGGGGTTGCGCCAGTCATGTGGTGGACGCAGGGCAGGTGACAGGTGAGCGAGGTGCCCGAGCCAGCTGCCACAGGGCACCCTGTGCATCAGCCACCTGCTGCATGGGAGAGTGGCGTTCCCCCCTCCTGCAGAAGGCGATGCCACCCCCATGCCACGTTGAGGCTGCACGTGGGCGTCATGGGGGGGAGTGGGGGAGGGAAGGGAAGGAGGGGGGTGGGAACGTCACACACAAGGGGGGGGCTCATGATGTCTGGAACTGCCTCTGACATGACTTGCCCGTGCGCTGCCTGAAGCCCTGGACCTCCAGGGCCGGGGCAATGCCCACAAAGAAGGCATCCCGGTGTGCGTTCTGCTCTGTGCCCCGGCCAAGACTGAGAGATGCCTTGGGCTTGTCTGCTGCGAGCGTGAAGGGGTCACGCAGCTCATCACGCCCCCAGATGGGGCGACGACAGCACCTCTTGGCAGGCGCTCTGGCAGGGTGGGGGGTGGCCAGCAGCCATCATCAGGGAGTGGGAGGGGAGGCAGACACACAGGCAGGCAGACAGTGGGTACTGGGGAGGGGCACGGGTGGGTCAGAGACAGACAGACAGACAGACAGACAGACAACAAGGCTGGTGGGAGAGAGATTCCGAGAGAGGGGTCTGCAGAGACCAATTGGGACACAGGGGTTGCTCCGCAGATGAAGGCAATGCAGAAACAGGCGTCTCTTATGCAGACGGACTGTGGGCAGAAGCGGCTGCATTACAGGCGGACCTTCGACGGAAGTGGCTGCATTACGGGCGGACGCCCTGGCTGGCGAGATCCCCGGTTGCTGAGCGGCCACTACACAGATGCAGCGGCCACAAGCGGCCCCGCTATGGGCTCCCTGGTGCCTATAACTGTTTGCCTGCCTGAGAGGCCCCCCCAACTCCCCCTCCCCTCTGTCCCATGGGGGTCTGGCAGCCTCCCTGCTGTGTTCTCCCTGGGAAGGAAGTGGCAGTCCCTGGAAGGGATTCATGCAGGGGCTTCAGTGCTGGGGGCTGTCTGTGTGTGTGGGGGGCAATGCTTGTGTAACACTGGGCGCATATATTTCAAGGAGGCTCTGCCCAAGGGCCATCTTTATTGTTCTGGAACGTTAGCAGAGATGGCCAGGTGAGGATGCCAGGGGTAGTCACAGAGATGGCCAGGTGAGGATGCCAGGGGGTAGTCACAGCAGCCAATCTGAAAGCAGCATCAGCAGCAGCACACATGCCCCATGGACGTGGAGACGCAGGCTCTCCCCCTGTGGAAGCACAGCATGCTCCATAGAAAGGGGAGGGACAACAAGAAAGACAGCCAGGGAGGTGGAGCAGCAGCAGCAGCAGCTGAGGAGGGTTGCAGGGCTGGCTCTCTGACCTCTGGCAACAGTGAGGCAGAGGGCCGTGGAGCAACCAGACTGCGGGGCCAGGGGTGCTCCCAGGAAGGTAGGTGGTAGTGGACGTTCCTAGGGAGACAAAAACAAGGGGGTGTTACATGGCAGCTGGTGTGTGGTAGCAATCGCCAGTGAAGACAAGCCAGTGTGTCGGTTGCAAAAGCCTGCAGGGAGAGAAATAACACAGCTGATAGGTGTGACACACATGGCATGGTCTGAGCTGCTTACCCAGGTGTAAGGCGAGCATGATCCTGTAAGGGAAAAGGGTCAAAGAGAGAGAAGACAACACATATATTGGGTCACAACCATGGCAATCCTAGCAATACTGACCTGTCAGTTGACCCTGTGGAGAAAAAAAGGGGGGGGAAACAGCTGGTGTCTACAGACGGTTAACAGCACCACACTCGTGGTGTTGTATGCTCACATGACAACAGGCGGCAATCCGACACAACAGTGGTAAAGCAGCATGTATCCTATATATCATAGCAGGCATTGCAGGCAGGCATCTGACTACTCATTGGTAAAGAGGCATTTCAGAGAAGGCATTGCAGGCAGACATGAGAAGGCACATTGGTAAAGAGGCATATCACGGCAGGCTATGCAGGCAGCTATGAGACAAGACATTGGTAAAGAGGCATATCATGGCAGGCTATGCAGGCAGCTATGAGACAAGACATTGGTAAAGAGGCATATCATGGCAGGCTATGCAGGCAGCTATGAGACAAGACATTGGTATAGAGGCATGTATCCTACCTATATTTCTATATGCAAAGAGGCAGATGCCAGAACACATGTCAGCACAATCCCTGCTCTTACCTGCACTTACCTGCTGGTGTTGTTGCCTGTGTGGGGGGGAGAGGCTGGGAGAAAGACATGGGTTAGCAAATGGTAGCATGGAGACAGCTGCCCAGGCACAGCTGCAAACAGTTTAGCCAAAGCCAGAACAGCCCTCTCTGCCCTTGAGGGGGGTGGAGAGGAGAAGAGAGAAGTGGGGTGTTTGTGAATTTTGCCCTCCACTGACAAAGTCCCACTTTGTGGCTGTGGGGGACAGAACCCCATGCCACATGCTCAGAGAGAGAGAGAGACTGGAAGTCTGGGGCTGGGCTTTTGTGGGAAAGAGGCTGGGTGGGGCTGGGTGCTGATAGGCTCCCTATCTTAGGCATAACTCTGTTGGTTTCCAGACCTAGCAGGCCCAACTCCGTCCTAACTCTGACCTAACTCAGGAGTAGGGTGTTAGAAATTTTCAGGAGAGGGCTGGCTTGGGTAAGGTAAAATGGCTCCTATGGGTCTCCTCCAATTTGGGTCCACCTTTTTGGTCGACCTAAAATTTGTGTCAGCATTTGTGTTGGAGGGGGCGTGTCTGTGCTTGCCAGGGTCTGGAATCCAACGTTAATTGGTTGCCGCCCCTGTTACACCCATGGTCCGCCCCTGGAACGCCCACTTTTAGGTCAACTTTAGGTCTGACTTGTGCTGCTTAGCCCTTGGGTTGGAATGGGCTATTCTTAGTCCGTCGGTCATAACTTCGACCTAACTTTGACCTAACTTCGCCTTAAATGGTTGCGTTCCATACCTAAATTCGCCCTAAACAACTTAGGCTGACTTTAGGTCTGACTTGTGCTGCTTAGCCCTTGGGTTGGAATGGGCTGCTAGTTAACTTTCTACGGGTTCACAGCCAAGGGCAGTTCAGGTACAGTAGCCAAAGTCTTGTTCCAAGATATTTGTATTTGACTCACCATGGCCTCTGAAGCTGTTCCCATGAACCAAATGGAGGTGAAGTTTTTACTGCAAAATCAGAAAAAAAATCTCCATAAAAGCAATGTCCAGTTCCTCTGTAAAGAAAGGAAAATCTGATAACTAACATCAGAATGAACTATTACTATACTATATGGTTTCTGGCTGGGTATAAAAACACATTTATTTAACTTGATGTTCGAGGAGGGATGGTTTCTCTAGTAACCCCTTTTTTAATTACTGTGTATACTAGGTTTGGTTACTCTGTGCTGCTTTCATTTTATTAGATGTTTTTGATCTTCTCCTTGTATCAGTGTCAATTGCTTTTATTTTATTATTTTATATGTTTTATTATATTAACTGTACACTGCTTTGAGCTTTGGAAAAATGGTTTATAAATATTTTAAATAAGTAAGTAAATAAATAAATAAATAAATAAGTAAGTAAGTAAAATGATTCCTCGCAGGACTTCTTGCCTTGTGCATCCTGGCTGTGACTTAACCTGGATCAGCTGCATACGTTTGCATTACATCAGTTTCTTTCAGCCCAATACTATCCACTAACAACCTCCCCCCCATCGACGCAGCAGCACCAAAATGGTGACCGCTGCATCCTATGATGGGGGGGGGCAGTCCAGGAGGTCTCCTCTGGGGTAAGTCTCCATTGGACGAATGGGTCTACTTGGACCTGCAACTCATCCTCTGCCCCCGTCGCCACCCTCCCCCACCCCATTCTGCCCTCCTCTGCCCTGTTCCGCCCTCTCCCGCCAACCCTCCTGCCTCTCCCACTGACTTACCGTTGTTATCGATCAGCAGGAGAAGTGTCCTTGCAGGTAGGAAGGCAAGGCCTTCCCACTGGCGTTGCCCGCAGCTCGCTAAGTAGTGTGCTGTCGGAGCGCCTTTTGCTACTGGTGCTGACCGTTTTATAGCAGTCAGTGTCATTGCAGAGGAGGAAGTAAGGATGCATGGTAAGTATAGGATTGGGCCCTAAATCTCTGCATTACAAAGCCAGTAGGCTCATACAATGTATTCAAGCGGAATTGCATTGGAGGAAGGCGGAGAAATATACTTCTCCGGGGAAGACTTGTATGATGGGGGGGGGGGGTACAGTCGCTTAGACAAGGCAAAAAGGAAACAGCCACTTTCCCACTTTCCACTGCTGGCCCAACCATGGTAAGGAGCCCCCCCCCCCGTGACCTCAGTGGCAGAGGCGGCAGCTGCAGTGCCAGTGTGGGGCAGTGCTCTGGTCTACGTCATGCCGCTCCTGTGTCTTTCTGTTTCTCCTGGGCTTAGGACTGGAACTCTCCTCCCTGCAATTGGGCAAACAGACATTTCTAACTGTATATAAATAGCTGCAAACAGACGTTTCTCCTCTGAAGCCAGGCTGGTTTCCTTGCAAATGTGTGTGTGTGTGTGTGTGTGTGTGTGTGTGTGAGAGAGAGAGAGAGAGAGAGAGAGAGCTCTTTCCCTCATTCTTATCTGGGAACAGCATCTTTTGGGCTGAGACTTCAAAGGTGTGCTCTCTCCAGATGTCTAGGCTGGAATTTTGAGCAGTCTTGGAACTGGGTGCTGGACTTTCAGCCTTTGCACTTTCCGTGTCTACAAAGATGCACATATCATTTCCCAGGACAATGCGTGTGAATATTTTTTGAGTAGACTGCCACCACCCATTTCCCTTCCTAGACCTTGAACTTTAAACTCACCTCTGCCTTTGGGAGACTTATTACCTTGTCACGGTTTGGATCCAGGTTACCCGAAGGATCGCCTTCCCCCATACATTTCGACCTGCCCTCTTAGGTCATCTGAGGAGGCTCTCCTACAAGTGCTGCCTTTGCCCCAAGTTAGAGGAATGGCGGCACGAGGGTGAGCCTTCTCTGTAGTGGCACCACAATTATGGAATTCTCTACCGGGGGAATTAGGAAGTACCGTACTTCCTCGCTCATGGCTTTTCAGCGAGGGCTCAAAACATTTCTGTTTTCTCTGGCGTTTTGGTAACAGGTTGATGTCTGCCCTCTGTGTCTCTGTAATAGTGCTTTGGTTCTGCTGCCTCTTTCTGGACCAAATAGCTGCCCTCCCCCACAGTTTTATTGTTTTTATTAATGATTTTACTCAATACATTGTATATTACTGTATACATTGTATACATTGTATATTTGTATTTACTGTATACATTGTATATTTTATTGTAGAACTTTGTAAGCCGCCTTGGGCATTTGCTTTGGCTTGGGAAAGACAGGATATAAATTCATTAAATAAATAAATAAATAAATAAATATCAAAAGGGCTGTGCCTTGAATGATGTGCCTGGGGTCAAATGAAATCTCTTTCAAAAAATTTCAGGTAATATCAGTCTGCAACAACTTATTGTTTTGTCATCCTCATCCCCTTCCCATAGAATTAGGCAAAGGAAATGAGGCCTCTTTGTGAAGAAGTGGGCGCTGAGCCAGGGCATCCATACAAAAAGTAAATAGTCCTTGTTGGCCCTCTGAACACTAGAATAACAGGGTTGTGGCATCAGCCATTGAGCGATTTCTCACATGATCCACATTGATGTACTGAACAATTATGGTAGTGTGATTTTCCCCTCTGCCACTCATCATTTTGAAAAGAGCATAAGAAGTGTTCAGGGCTGGCCCATCCATGAGGCCAAATGAAATGGCTGCCTCAGGCAGCAGATTGGTGGGGTTTGGTTTTTTTTTTGCCCATCTATGCCTACTAGCCTCCAGTAGTCCTCTTTCTACTCCCTGGATTGGAAAAAGGGTGCAGAGAGGAAGAGGACATGTGGAGGGGAGGGCTGAGTTAGAACATTGGAGAGTGGGAGGAACAGAGGTTGGCACTGGCACATTATCAGGTAAGGGGGACAGCATTTGGCAAGTCGCCTCAGGTGTCAGGAGGTCTTGGACTGGCCTTGGCCCTGCTGGATGAGACCAAGGGTCTGTGTACTCCCACAGTGGCACGTAGTCAATATGGCATGAAGACAATAGCCCTTTCCCACTGTTGTTCCCCAACAACAGGTATTCAGCATCATGGTGCCCCAATCCTACCTCTCATGGCCAAGAGCCCCTGACAGACGACCTATCCAGTGAAATCCTGTTTTAAAGCTACTGAAGCTTTGGCCATCACCATAACCTGTAGCAATGAATTCCTCAAATTAATTATTCATTCTATGGAGATTTTTTAATAAATTATGCATTGTGTACTTCCTCTTGTCTGTTCTGAATCTGTCAATCAATATCACTGGATATCCCTGAGTAGGTTCTGTCCTCTCCCTAGTATCATAACAGAGACATTCACAGCCCAGTCCTATTCAAAGCCCTGCGCTCGGATGCAGTGGCACCGGGGCAGGCTCCTATGTATCCAGCATAGCCTCCTCGAGGGAAGGGGCGATCATCCCTTTCCCCCATGTTGAGCCCCAGCAGCCCCTATGGGGCTACTCGGAGGCGCACCAGCTGAATGGCCGGTGCAACTCTGAGCAGCCCCATGTTGGACTTTCAAGCCTGGGATGGGGGATAGGATTCTGCTGAGCCTGCCCCCTCCTGGGCCTGATCCGCACTCCTCCCTACCCTCTCCCTGCCCTGAAATGCCCCCTACTCACCTCCATTCCGCCCTCCCCCTGCCTCCCTGCCACCTGGCATGGAGCTTACCTGCCCCAGTGGGAGCCGCTCCTTCGCTGGCGGAGGCCTGCCGGTGCTGGCCTCCACGCTGGCAGGACTGGCCTCCACGTTGTCACAACATGCCTTATGGCACGTTTGCAACAGTGCAGAGCCCAGTACCACTGGCAGAAGCCGGCATAGGATTGGGCTATTCTATTCTATTCTATTTTCATGCAGTCTTTCAGCTTCCCCTCTTAAAACCACGTCGAAGAATATATCAAAATGTACATTAAAAGGTAAAGGTGACCCCTGACAATTAAGTCCAGTCGTGTCCGACTCTAGGGTGTGGTGCTCATCCCCATTTCAAAGCCGAAGAGCCAGCACTGTCCGAAGACGCCTCCGTGGTCATGTGGCTGGCATGACTCTCCTTGCCGCAGCGTGTAGCATGCAGCTGGAACACAGAGTGCTGTTTACCTTCCCGCAAGCAGTACCTATTTAACTACTCGCATTAACATGCTTTGGAACTGCTAGGTTGTCAGGAGCTGGCCAAGCAACGAGAGCTCACCCCGTCGCGGATTCGAACTGCCGACCTTTCGATCGACTTTTTAAATCATTCCTGTAGGCCTTTTTCAGGAATAATGGCGCATAATGCAAGGACTGTGATTCAGTTGAGCACAGCCAAGAAGAATGAAGTCTGGAAAAGCACTTTTAACCCCTGTTAAATATTAACATAATCTGATTAATTTCATGGATCAAATCAGCCCCCCCCCCAGTGGATTTTATTGTTTTTAAATTAAGTATGTATTGTTTTAAACTTATTTCTGTATTTTAAACTATGTTTTTTAATTTTTGTTGTAAGCTGCCTTGGACATTTGCCTCGGCATAGGATAAGGCGGGATATAAACTTTTTTAATGAATAAATAAATAAATAAATAAATAAATAAAATCAGTTGAAAGCAGAGCAGCATCCAGGAATTGTATTGGAAAAAATAAATCCAAGTTTTATATATGCTTTTAAAACCAAACTATGAAGACTCAGACTGCAATTAATGCAGGAGCGTTTAGAAAAAAAGAATAAAAAGGAAAACCATGGTAAATATCAAGCCATCTTCTCTCATTCCATGGATCTCTTTCGACTGATCTTTTCTGACTTACATGTTTTTGTTATGTTAATTAGCAATAACCTTGAACTGACTGCTGTTTGGCAGAATCAAGTTCAAATCTAACACATTTATTACAAGACCTCATCTGATTTGGACAGTAGCGTTTGTCTTCTGCTTTTCAAAATGAAATTTAGTTCCACTTATGTTGATATAAGGCTGCGGCTTGTGAGACAATTCAAGAACCAGCATGAACCAGTGGATAAGATGCTAGATTTGTACGTGAGAGAACTATGAAATACGAATTGCTATACCATAATTGGCTTTGTGATATGAATGGGCTTTGTGAAAGTCAAGTATCCAGATTCATCAAGACATTTTCTCCTGTGTACAAGCTGCCATTTGGCTCTTCCTCTCCTCTGACTCTTTCTATTAGCAGCCATTCCACATGGCTATCGCAGATGCAGAGACGGGGGGGGGGGGGTGTCAGTACCGACCACTGTTAGAGAACCAACTATTTGGGCTACTTGGCCCTTCCCCTCCCAAAATGGTGGCCATTGCACCTGTTCATCATGTAACTTGCAGGCTTTGTTATCTGTATTTGCTTATTTTCTTCTTTCTTAATATTGTATTTATTTATTTAATTTATTTTAAAAAAATTATACCCCGCCTTATCCCATGCCAAAGCAATTGCCCAAGGCGGCTTACAACATCAAAGATATAAATATACATAATTTAAAACAATACATAAAATAAATTAAAAACAATAAAATTCACCGGGGGTGGGGGACAATATAGAGCAGAAAAGCAGCAGAGCAAAACATCTTGAGACACAGTAGTCAGACATCAACCCATCACCCAAAAGCTAGACGAAACAGAAATGTTTTGAGCTCTTGCAGAAAAGCCATGAGGAAGGGGGTAGTTCTGAAGTCCCCTGGCAAGGAGTTCTACAGTTGTGGCGCCACAACAGAGAAGGCTCGCCCACATGCTCAGTGGCGTCGCTGGAGGTGGGGTGGAATGCTATGTTCCGCATCGCGCTGACCCTCCATTACTCACTGGCAGAAGGTGGCCCCGCCCCCTCGCCTTGGGAGCTATTCAGTGGGGCAAAGGCAACACGCAGGGTCTCTTCACAACATTGCCATTAAGATCCTTATTTTACAGGTGGGTAATTTAGGCCCCCATAGGCCTTATGCTGCTGTAACTAGTGTTCCAGCAGCACAAGGTCCTTTAAGGTCACACAAAAGCCTAGGCTTACCAGACATCCCGGTCCGCCTGGGACAGTCCTGGTATTTCGGGGTTCATCACGGGCAGGGTCCCGGGAGACCCCCGGCAGCCATGACAAAAAATTATTTTTTTAAAATATGGCTGCCCCCATGTAAAAACATGGCTGTTGCCATTTATCTCCTGGATTGCCCATGCACAAGTGGCCCAGGAGCCCTTCAGAATGAAGGACTTCCAAGCCGAGCCGCGCGAATGAGATAAATGGCGACATGTTTTTTAAAATGATTTTTTTGTCATGGCTGCTGGGGGCCTTCCGGGACCCCACCTATGATGAACCACGAAATACTGGGACTGTCCCGGGTGGACTGGGACATCTGGTAAGCCTAGGCTTTTGTGTGACCTTAAAGGACCTTATGCTGTTGGAACACTAGTTACGGCAGCATAAGGTCTATTGGGGCCTAAATTACCCATGAGAATCTTAATGGCGATGTTGTGAAGATGTTAAGAGGACGAATGAGATAAGACTCACAAAGCACATTATCAAGATGCCGTGTAAATTATAAATAATTCAAGATTGTGTCTCCAAAAAGTCAGAGGCTAATTGATGTGTAATCAGGTTATAAAGGTACTTGACAACATATCCTCTATCAAAGAAGGTCTTGAATATATTTCCAGAGCATGTATTTGCTTTCATTTCAATAGTGGCATTCTTGGGTGAACCACTGCAATTCGTTGCCCAGAAGTGCCTTTGGGCATATTTACATACAAAAGTGAAGTTACCCTTAATCTCTATTAATTGGGGGTGGATGGGTCTGAGTTTAGAATGGTTGAATTAATTCTGATTCAGCTCCAATATCTATGCTCCTCCGAGTTAAATTTAGTACTCTTCTGAATATTAAATCAAAAGAAACATATTTCAAAGCAGGCAGAAGCAACAGAATATCAGACACTTAACGGAATTGCACATAAATCAAAACATGTAGTTGTGGGTGTAACAGAGAAGAAATAATTTGCTAGTCTCTCTCCATCGCTTTGCTATGGGTATATCTAAAGGGCTGTTTCATGTTCAAACTGTCAGTGCATTTGATCCCTGCAGGGATATAGGATTATAGGGTGCTTAAGGCTGAGATCGGCTACATGGCTGATGGGGATAACTGCAGAACCAGCATAGGCTGTGGGATTGTACCGCTAGATTTTCCACATTGACAGCTGGGGAATATGCTGACAGTAGGGAGGCAGCTGTCTCCATCCTTTGTCATAGCAGCACTTCTGTCTGAATGAGTTCTTTGGAGATTTAGAACCTGGAAGTAAAGATGTCACTGAATTTCACCTAAAAGAAGGCAAAATTCAGTGCAAATCTGGATGGTTCTGCTGAGGATAAACATCTCTAGAAATATCAAGTTATGAATAGTGAATAGTGAATCAATTGAATAAGGATATTTATAGCTGTTAGTAGCAAATGTTTGATTTGCTAAGGGGCAGGGCTTTTTCAGTGGTGGCACCATGATTACAGAATTTTTTTTCTCCGGGGGATCAGCTTTAGATGAAGGCTGAATAGCTTCTTATTACCCGTGCAACTTCCAGAATAAATACGCCAGACAAGGATACGTTGGATTTATGGTCACTTTATTAATAACATTAAGACCTGCAAGGGAATAAACGTAACTAGGGGAATCTCCACCCCCCACAGCGTGCGGGCACTGGTCGGGGGAAACGGCGCTAGCCAACTTCCTCCCCCTGCTTATTTGGCGTAAGCATCCCGGCTCCTGGCCCCCTCGGTCACTGCCCAAGGGAGCCTATCATAGCCAACCTCTTGAGGTTGAGTCGGCAGAGCAGATCAGGTACCCATACTAGCAGCGCCATTGATGGGCCTTCCCCGCTCCAGTCAGGTGACTTGCCAACCAGCCTCACCAAACCGGCTATAGAGTTGTGAGTGAGCGGTCTTGGCACATCACCTGACCTTGCCGAGCTCACGATGCACGCCGATGCCCTAGCATCCTACCTACCCTGCCCGCACGCCACATGCCACACTGGGAGATCAGCCTAGCGCTTGATCACCCAGCCCCACTGGAACAAACAACTTAACAACGCCCCTTGCAGGTCTAACAAAAACAAGTCCGCCCCTTGTGCCGATAAGTGAACTCCATCCTCGCGGAACAAGGCCGCCACTCCATGCAGGATGAGCGGATGGACACAAACCGCCCCACCGTGCCTGCGAACCACCCGTCCCAGGTATGCGTTCACCTTTCGCCTGGCCAAATCTACGGCCCTGGGGTGAATGGCCCCTTTCCACACCCGCCTTGGGAGCATATTGGACCATAGGAAGCGTATTCCCGGGATCCAATCTGTGATCACGTCCAGGTCCCTGCGGATCTGAAGCCTCAAGGACTTTGAAGTCCTCTGGCAAAGATCATTTTCCCCTAAATGTAGAACCAATACCTGAGGCGGAGGATGGGAGTCCAAAAATTGATGCAGGAGGGGAAGGAGCTGGCCACAAAGCAGGCCTCTCCGAGCCGCCCACCAGACTGTTGCGAAATTGCCCAGCCCCAGCTGGTCGCCCAAACCGGCAGCTGACGCCCTCTTCCGAGCCCAGAAGAGGATGGAATGTCCCAGCATCAGGATCCGCGGGGGGGCGGGGCTGAAAAACTCTGGCGACAAAGAACAAAAAGATACATAAGTAACAGCAAAACTCCTCTGAACACATACACACACGGACCCCGTGGGTCACAACACCAGGTGCCAACAGGCTATGACAACTTCCCCACTCTGGGTCACACGTCGCACACGAGGCACCCAGGCCACACGGCTGGAGGAGGCGTCCATTCACACTGATGGGCAAAAAAGGGGGGGCTCCACCACCCTGTCCCTTACTTTCTAATATACCCTTTAAAGGCTCCCGATCGCCATCGGCCAATAGTCCGGATGGCTGCAGCCGGGAGCCCGAGGGCAGCTGCGGCAGAAGCCGCCCCAATGCGGAATGAATGCAAACCATATTCCCCTGCGGGCAATCCCATCGATACCAAACCCCGAAAAAATAAGGCCCGAAACTGAAACAAAGTTAAGGGGGTCGTATCCATATGCTGAAAAAGGCATCCTGAGCGCCAGCCCCGAAGGCCCAGAAAGGCTTCGAGCGCCGCGACCGGACACGTGGGCAAACCTGGGACTTTGGACAAACAAACCGTGTGCCCCTTGGAGCGCTGATCCGTCTTGGACCGGCGCAGTGTGATTCGCACCCGGTCAGAGGACATGACCAGGTCACCCATCTGCAAGGCACGCCCCGACGAATCCCGCCCGGAGCTGGCCAAAACCTCCCCCGGGCGAAAGGCACCAAAAAACATAACCGAGGCCACTGCGCTAAACAAGGCGGCCTCATAGCGGGAGCTGCAGCACCCCGTGAAGGCCCCAACCAAACCTGCAAGAATTACCGGGGTCACTGGGCGCCGCCAGTCCGGTTGTGCTGGCGCCGCCCTGCGCAGGCCTTCTAGGGTTTTCCGAACCCTGAAGTCCCCCGTAAGGTCGCGCATACCGGCAGCCTTGGAGACATACGCCATGGCAGCAAGATGCACTGCTATCGATCTAACTGCCATGCCGCTGTCCCATAGGTGCAGGACAAAGCAAATTAGATGTTCCACCGGTACCGGCCAAAGGTCGGGGAGCGGGAAGTCCCTGCGGAAGGCGTGGAACGCGCGCACCTTACCCGCGTAACTGGATCTAGAGGATGGTGCAAGGGCAGCCCAGATCAAGGAGTGGGCTCTGGCAAGCCCAGCTGCCACAGCCAGAGGGGCATTGCTTCGGGGTCCTGGCGTGCCTCCGGTGCCAACTCCCTGAAGCGCTCCACCTGAAACCGAGACAACGCATCGGCCACACAGTTGGAAACGCCCCTAACATGCTGCGCCTGGAAGAGGGCATTGATACGTAAGCATTGTAAAACAAAGGCCCGGACCAGACGCATCACCCTGTGCGACCGCGACGTTTGCTGGTTCACGACAAAAACCACAGCTTGGTTGTCGCACCAGAAGCGCACGGTCGCATTTCTGAACTCATCCTCCCAAATGTGGGTTGCTACCACAATCGGGAAGAGTTCCAGAAAAGTCAGATCCTTCAACAAGGGACTACCAGCCCAGGAGGGGGGCCACGGGGCAGCGCACCAACGCCCCCTGTAATAAACTCCAAATCCAGCGCCCCCTGCAGCGTCCGAATGGACCTCCAAGGTGGCGTGGAGCAGAAGCTCGGAACGCCAAAAGGAAATGCCGTTGAACTCCTTCAAGAATTCCAACCACAGGCGCAGATCCTCGCGCATGGGGTTGGTAATTCGAATCCTATGGTGCGGTCGCCGTGCCCCTGCCATGGCGTCGCACAACCGTCGGAGGAACGCTCTGCCAGGGGCAACCACTCGACAGGCGAAGTTCAAGTGGCCAACCAGCACCTGCAAGTCTTTGAGGGTTAGTTTCCTGGACCGAACGGCGCGCTCTAGCAGCCCCGCGATCCGCGTCAATTTGTCCTCCGGCAAGCGGCTACACGCCGCCTCGGAATCGAGTTCGACCCCCAGGAAAGTAAGCCTCGTGGTAGGACCTTCCAATTTGTCCTGCGCCAGAGGCACTCCCAATTCATCGCAAAGCGACTTGAAAGTGCCGAGCAACCTGTCGCACTCCGCCGAGCCCCGCCTGCCCATGAAAAGAAAATCGTCCAAATAATGGGCCACTGTGGAGAGCCCCGCCCTCGTCCTGGTCACATGTTCAAGCATTGTAGAAAATGCTTCAAAAAGTGCACACGACGAAGCCAATCCCATAGGTAAACAACGGTCGTAATAATACATGCCTTCGAATTGAAAACCCAGGAGGCAAAAATCATCCGGGTGTATTGGCAGTAGCCGGAAGGCGGACTCAATGTCCGCCTTAGCCAGTAAAGCACCCGTGCCACAGGAGCGCAGGGTAGCCACTGCATCATCCAAAGACATGTATTTAACCGACGCCACCTCCTCAGGTATCCCATCATTAACCGAAGCGCCGTGAGGGAAGGACAGATGGTGAATTAGCCTATACTGATCCTTCGCCTTTTTAGGCACCACGCCCAAAGGGGACACCCGCAGATTGGGGATGGGGAGTGTCTCGAAAGGACCGGCAATCCTGCCGGCCGCTCTTTCCTTGCCCAGCTTTTTTCGGACCACATCCTCCATCCCCTTCACGGACCTGAGGTTCTCAGCCCATGTCGGGGAGAGAGGATGAGGGGAGGGGACCCGGAAACCCTCCCTGAAACCATCAGCCAAGAGCCGTGCTGCACTCCTGTTCGGATAGGTGCGCAGGACAGCCAGCAGGGGGCCCAGCCTAATCGGCGTTGGCCCCCTTTCCCTGCTGCCCTGCGCCCTGACCGGGCCCGCCACCCTTCTTGGGGGAGCGGGCATTGAACTTCTGTCCCGCCATTCTGGCGCAGTTACAGACGGCGTGCCTGGCGGAACAGAGGGCGCAGACGTGCGCGTAGCTGCACACCTGCCGGGTGCAGCGACCGCTCGCGTTGAACTCAAAGCACGGTCGGGGGGGTTGAACCCCCTGGGTGGCCATGCCCGACTTGGCCTGGCCACCCTGGTTGCGAGCTATGAGGTGCCCGCTGTCCGAACGGTCCCCCTTAATCGCGCCCCCGGGAACCACAGTGTGGTTCCATATCTCCCATTGGGGCGTCCTCCAGTCAATCGCCGGGTCGTTGGCTGAGCGCATGCGTAAATTTTCGTCATACGCGATCCAGCCCCCGCCCCCGTATTCCCTGGAGGCCTTGTGTACATTATCCAGATGCTTAATCAGGCCCTGGGCCTTTTTCGGGTGCATCTGGAGCACCACTGCCATATATATGGAGTAACCGGAAAGCCAGTTGCTCCAGTTCCTGTCTATCTTACGCCTCTTGATCACCTCTTGGTCTCTGAGAGGTTCACCAACCCTCTGCACCGGTTCAGGCTCCATCTGGAGCAGACTGAACATATCAACATAGGCACCCCGCCAGATCTTCTCTTTAACGGCCAGGGCCAAATGCCCCCCCAGGGGCATCCCCATGTCGGCCGGGGCCCTGCGCAGCCGGTCGTCGTCGCCGTCCGGAGCCGCCGCATAGGGCCATCCGGAGGACCACAGCGAGGCATCCGGCGCCGCAGTCGGCTGCGTCCAAAGGGGCCATGGCTGCTGTACCTGCGAACTCACAGGCGGAGGTTGCGCCGGGACTGAGGGTCCCGCCGCCACCTCCACCTCCCCTGAGGGGGCCTGACGAACCCCCTCCTGTCCCCATTTACGGGCGAGCAGCCCCATGAAGAGCGTTGCCCAGGCAGGGCCCTCAGGCCCCACGTTCCCCCCAACGTTACCCCATGCTTCTGCCAACCCCGGGGGAGAAACCTGCGCCTCACCTGCCACGGCCGTCTCCAAATCGATGGGGAGAGGCTCAGAAGTCTCGATCTCAGCAGGGGGGGGGAGGACATTGCCGCAGGTGGGGCACCACCGAAGACCTCCGTACTGGGCGCCGAGGCCCGTACCCTAGACGAAGAGATAAACATCTTTGCACCCCTCCCTTTCCGAGAGGAGCGCCTGGTTGCTTCGGGAACTCCGGAAACCCCACCCCCATCCCCTTTGCCCGCTTCTCTCTCAGCCCGTTCTTTTTCCAGGGCATCTAGGCGCGCTAGCACTGCCTGGTATCTGGCTGTGGCATCGTCCTCGTCCGAGGAAGAAGATGGTTGGGCAGCTGGGGGGGGCGTTTGGGGGCCTTGCCCCCGCGCTTTTGCTTGCGCTTAGGCATAGCAAAGACTAATGTCCAAGGAAGATAAATGCCCTGTGTTGTGTGTCTTGTTTAACTGTCACCCAGTGGGGGGGGTTGAACACCCCACCCCCCACAAGAACTGGTGCTCCCGCGACGCTGCGGCCTCTCCAGAGGCCGCAGGGGGTCGACAATAAGGCCGCTATGCAGCCGCAGCTCCAGGGACGGCACGACCGCCAAGCACAGATACCGCGGTGGAGCGGAGCCACCGCTCGTCAGCTGGCCTGCAATCCGACGCTCTGCCGCCTCGGGAGGGGATGCAGGGGCCCGCTCGACGGAGCTGGGCCAAACGCGTCCTCTCCTGTTGCCGCTCCAACGCCGACTGAGGGGTTGAATAAACGCCGAGGCGTTCCCTCAGTCGGCGTGGGACCATGTGATTGGCTTAGCCAATCACAGATCGGCCCGCTCGTCTCCTCGCCCGGCGCATCCCGTTGGAGCCGGGTAAGGCTCCCGGGGACGCGAATTGCGCCCCAGGATGATTCTACAGCAAGTCCTCACTTAAAGTTGTCAATAGGTTCTTCATGGAAACTGCGACTTTAAGTGAAATGACTTATAATGAAACCAATTTTACCATAGATTGATTTTTGATTTTTCAGAAGTTGATTTTTCCCCATCAACTTTAAAATGAAATTACTTTAAACGAAACTACTTTAAGTGAGGACTTACTGTAGAAGGCTTTTTATCAGCTGTATTGATTGATATTTAGATTGTTGTTGCTTAACTGGTTTTATTGTATGTTAATATTTTGTAAGTTGCTTTGTACATTTGTATATAAAAGGAGTATATAAATATATTAAATAAATGAATAAAATAAATTCTGGACATGGTATTTTTGCTTTTGGTTTCTCTTATCCAACTGAGGAATAGTTACAATTATTACATCTCACGCTATTATTTCTGTACAATTGCACAGTCCAGACAGCTTCAGTTTACTTAGCGATGCTTCACACATGCAAACCATTTTATATCTCTGGCTTTGTGTTTTATGTAGATACACATGCCAGAGTGGCTAGATTGGCCACAGATTCCTACCATGTGCACATGAAGAGGCGAGCATGTGTTTGTTACAACATAATGTGCGAAATTCCCATTAACATAGGCAAGAACGATTTTAAATATTGGGCTTCATCCAATAATTTGTGAAGTCACAGCTGCTTTCAGTCTCTTTTATGGGTAAATGTCTAAATCTTGTTTTACATCTATTAGACAAAATAGACAAGAAATTTGGAAATGAATCAGTAATGAAAAAACTGTATGCAAAAGAATGTAAATTATATGCAGCACCGCAGGGGTGGTAAGAAATAAGTAGCAACAGCTGTGAAATGATTAGGGGAACAGGAGCAAACTCAGTTGCGGGGACATTTCCCTGCTGGCAAAACAGGAAAGTAGAGATGAATTGGAGGACTAGAGCTCTGGGTGGCTTTAGGGCTAAGACACTTTCTACTCTGTGCACCTTGTATACCTTGTATAATTGCAAGGTATACAAGAATTAGCATCCTTGTGCCACTCTTAGCACAAAGTTGATATGCATCCTCCTAGATCAGAAGTTCCCAAACTGGGGTTGTGACCCCCCAAGGAGGTTGCTAAGCGGTTTCAGGGGGGTTGTGAGATTTGGCTGAATGGCCACCCCCACTGAAGAAAGAAGTGTCTGATGCTCTCTTGAGGACTGTTGGCTCACCTTGTGTTACTTTCTGCTTGCCCTTTAACATCTCTGTTACTTCACTCCTCCTGCCCCCCAAATGGGACTGCTTATGAGTACAACTTTAAAAATGTGATTTATTCCTGCTTACTGAGTGACATCACTTCTGGCCCTGCAGGCACAATGACATCACTTCCGGCCCTAGGTCTTAGGGGGTCCCGACAGATTGTCATTCTACAAAAGGGAGTCCCAGTGCTAAAAAGGTTGGGAACCACTGTCCTAGATCAACAATGCAGAGAGGTAGTGCTAGGTTCCTGATGGCCAATTGGACAGTACCACTAGTATTGAGGATTGATGGGCTAGGCCCTCGCTTATTGCTCTCCTTGGCTGACCCCTGACCCCCCGCCCTGATGATGATCACTGCTCCTGCTTGATCAAAGGAAGTGTTCGTCCTGATACAGCTTCCTGTATGCTCCAGAGATGCCACTTCTGTTCTGCACCAAATATTGTTAGCTTTTTCTGCTGCCAACAGAAGTGTTTGTTTTAAAATTGTACGTGATTATAATTTGATTAATTTAGTCGTTTTATATTTCACATATATTGAATCGAGCTTTCTTTTTGAAAGGAAATGTGGGCTAAATATTCTGTTAGATAAAATAAAGACTTAAAAAAAATAAAGTAAAAGGTGTGGAACAAAGCGAATGCCTGAAAATGTAGGTTCCTTTACAGTGGAATTATCCATTCTGACAAGCCCAGCATCAGGGACTCCTGAAGACAAACTGATTATCTGAACCTTTTTCAATCTGGTTTTCAGCTTGGTTTTGGGACTGAAATGGCTTTGGTCACTCTGGGGGATAACCTATACTGGCAACGGGATAGTGGGACTGCATCCCAATATGGGTGCCTGTATGTTTTTCCTTCCACAGCTAACAGCAGCTTGGTGGTGATGGGGAATTGGACAGAGTCATGGGAAAGGGCAAATCCCCCTTCCCCAGTGCTATTACCCTTATCAAAATGTTATGCTCTTAGGACAACAAAATTATGTTAGGAGTTCCAGTCTTCAATCTCATGCATAATGTCTAGTTTGCTTCTTGTTTGCAGGTTGAAAGTGTAACTCCTGCCGTGAAGACTACAATTCAGCATTGTCGGCAGTCATATGATCTTCTGAAGGTGAAGTGCGAAATAGAGGAAGCTGCCTAATGGCGCACTCCTGTGTATCTTTATAGTGGCGGAGTGCGCACTCCACCACTCTAAAGCGTCGCAAACGTGCCATAAAGCCTGTTTGTGATGATTCTGGAGTAAAGGCCACCAGCACGGAGGCTGGCAGCCCTCACTCTGCCGTCCTCTGGATCCTGTGCCCGCCGATGACAGTAAGTCCAGTGCTGGTGGGTGCAGGGGCCGGGGGAGGGCAGGCAAGGGCTGGCGGGGGGGGGGGCTGGCAGAGAGCAGGGATATTGGCGGTGCACTCAGCCGATACCTAGGCCCGTTCCTGGGCCTGGCCGGCCTTACTCCCCCACCCCGGATGTATGCTAGCTTCATAGCTGGCGTACATCCAAGGAGACCCATAGCAGGGCCCTGACCAGCTTGCACCCGGGGAAGGGGATGAATGTCCCCTTCTCCCAAGGTGCTCCTGGGCTGCCCCGGGGCAGCCCAGGATCAGCATAGGATACAGCGGCTGGCCCTTTAGGCTGGCCGTGTATCCTTACGCAGGATTGCGCCATGGTTTCAGTTTTCTGTGGTTCAGAAATTGGCCTGTCACACTCCTGACTCACCTATCTTCATTTACAAAAGTTTTGCAAAATAAAGTTTTTGGGAAAAGCAGGCAGCTGAGCAGACAGGAAGCAGACAGGTGAATGCTAGACGTAAGTGCTAGAGGAACGCTAGAGAAGGCAATGGTGAGAATGCAAACAGGAAGCAGAGTCTAGTGTTCTTACTGTCTGTCTGCTTCCTCTGCTGTCCACTTCCTGTTAGCGAACTTCTCACGGTTGGCTTCTCTAGCGTTCCTCTAGCACCTATGTCTAGCATTCCGCTGTCTGCTTCCTGTCTGCTCAGCTGCCTGCTTTTCCAAAAAGCTTCCATTTGCAAAGCATTTGCAAATGAAGAAAGGTGAGTCAGCAGTGCAACAGGAGGGGAGAATTTGAGTAGAGTTCGCTATTATCTGCGGTTTCAGGTAACCATGGCAGCAGCAGGAATGTATATCCCCTGTGGATATGGGGGGACAATTTATATGGTTTTTTTTTTAATATACATTGAGACTAAACAGGTATTTCTCTTTACTTTTGGAAGCACTGAGCATTAAGGAGCTTAACACTGAGAAATAAAATATTAAGACAGCTTTCTTTGCATGCTCAAGTCTATCTGTTCGAAGACATTGGCAACAAATCTTGTAGAAATGTCACTGTATCACCTTCATTCCCTGGTGGCAAGATGTAATCTTGACCACACTGATCAGGATTTGATAGCATTCACAATGAAAGAGAGTAAAGTGATTGAGAGACACAAGCACCTTGAGTGCATCTGGAATCATTTTGCTTCTGTCTAAGCATCCCAGCAGCAAGAACAGATGAGTTCTGAATTTGCAGCACTACTTGGGTATTTCATGTCTTGTAAAAAGCTTTATTACTGGGTCCAAACAAGCCAAGTTTAGATTATTTTTTCATGACTCACAATTTCCATGACAAATGAACATTTACTACTGGGTTGAAAAGTTAATCCTGATACACACACATCAGGCAGTAAAGCTGCAGAACATATCCGCTGTAACCATGAATTTAAATAAGTGGCTGAAAAAGGAGAAAACAAACAGCAGACCATACATCCATCAAACCCAGTATTTTCTACATTGTCGGGTGGCAGTTCACCAGCATTTCAGGTGGTGGATCCTTCCCAGTCATACCTGGTGACCCCACGGGTTGAACCCAGGACCCTCTATGTGCAAGGAATATGCGTTACCATAAAGCGACAGCCCTTAAGAATATAAGAAGAGCCCTGTGGGATCAGACCAAAGGCCCATCTAGTCCAGCTCTCTGTATCTCACAGTGACCCATCAGATGCCTCTGGGAGCACACAAACAACAAGATACAGACGTGTGTATGTGACATTCTGAGATAGGCTACCTTTAAAACCCAGAGGTTGCATATAGTCATCATGGCTTGTAACTTGTGATGGACTTTGCCTCCATGTTGTTGTTGTTCAGTCATTAAGTCGTGTCCGACCCTTCGTGATCCCATGAACCATATCCCGCCAGGCCTTCCTGTCCTCCACTATCTTCCTGAGTTCGCTCATTTTCATGTTCGTTGCATCGGTGATGCTGTCTAACCATCTCATCCTTGGCCTTCCCCTTCTCCTTTTGCCTTCAATTTTTCCCAGCATCAGAGTCTTCTCCAGAGAGTCCTCTCTTCGCATTAGGTGGCCAAAATATTTGAGTTTCAGCCTTAGTATCTGTCCTTCCAGGGAACAGTCAGGGTTGATTTCATTTAGGATTGACTGATTTGATCTCCTAGCAGTCCAAGGGACTCTCAGGAGTCTTCTCCAGCACCACAGTTCAGGTGCGTCTTATACTCGGGACAATACGGTAATATTGGCCATTTTATTCTCAATCCCTTTTTTAATGATCCCGAGCATGGAATTGGTCTTCTTCACAGCCGCTGCTCACTGGATCGACACTTTCATTGAACTGTCCACCAGCACCCCAAGATCTCTCTCCTGATCCATCACAGACAGCTCAGAACTCTTCCTTGCACCTCAGTGGCATTGACCTCTGAAACAGGCTAAATGAAGCACAATTTAAGTGCAAGCAAACAACATGCCTGCTAAACCTCACCTGCAAGTGGCCTGCATAACATGCTTTGCGGCTGTCGCAAAGCAGTGTGTGGCTGGGTCATTGCGAAGAAGGACCGAGGATGCCTGGCTGCGCAGGGGTCAGGAGGGAGGCGGGGTGTAATAGGGCAGGGGGTGGGTGGAATGGGGAGGAGATGAGGGCAGATCAGGCTCAGGAAGGGGTGGATTCTGCGGTGGTGGCAGTGCCCGCCGAATCCTAACCCCTTCCTGGGCCTGATCCACCTTCATGAGTCAATGCGGACTTGTACCAGTGGTATCACTATCCAAGTTGACCCATGGGGCTTACCCCAGGGCAAGGGAACAAATGTTTCCTTTCCCCGAGGGGGTCTCAATATGCTGAAACTCCCCTGCGGGATACAGCAGACACCACTTTGGAACCGCTGCATCACTGTGCAGAGAGTTACTGTGGATTGGGCTGTTAGTAAGCTACAATGTACCTGGTTTTCTTGATTTGCTTCTCTGAGCCAGTTTCAAACGTGGTCTTGTACTCTTGGGTTTTGCAAGTCACAATGAGTTGGCAACGTTCCCCAATACACCACTTATTCATAGAGCATGGAGAACATCTGTTGGTGCACCATACCATCCTGGTATCATGCACCAGTAGAAGCTACTAATTAATTTTTCTGCTAAGTGAAAAATGTCGAAAACACCACGCAGCTGACTTTGCTATCCCACACATCACAGTGCTGGGTGTTTTGAATGTACACAAGCCATGGGACCAAGGCCTAGGATCAGCAGAAACTTGAAAGTGGGCAAGCGGGTTTATTTATTCTTGCCTCTTTTCTCTAGGGGTAGATTTTAAAAATGGTAAATAAAACATGGCATTCACCTCTAACCCTGTGAATGGACAGATGTTCCTTTTGCAGTAAAAATAAGCAGCAAGAGGCAAATGAATGTGAAGCAACAATAAGATACATTTATATATTAGATAAATGCTCGAAAGCACAAGAATAAAACACGGTGCCTTAAACTTGGTCTTCTCTGAAATCATTGTGACTGTGAACCAAAAGTGAATCTAGTGCAGCTGACAGAATTGGACTCTGGATGTTTTCCAGCAACCTTGCCCCTTAGGCAAGAACATTTTCCATGATTAGTCACCTCATAGTTACTCTTCCTTAAAGATTTTCTTTTGCAACACTGCCTACAAGAAAGCAAAAAATCCTGGGAAGTTCATTTGTTTAGAACATAGGCTGATTGTCAGTATAATCCAAAGGCTCTCGGCTATTTTCTGAATCTTCCTGTCTAACGTCTGTATGTATGCATCGTGCATTCTGCAATTTTAGAAAATATGTGCCTTGCTGCTAATTTAGAGCTCAATCCTATCCTTCCCCCCCCCATGCAGCCGCACTAAAAAGGCGCGTGCTGTATCCAGTGGTGTTTGTGTGTGGGAGATCGGGAGGCTTCGAAAGGGGAATTATTTTCCTTTACCCCTCTGTAAGCCTCCTGCTCTGCAATGCTTTTTAGCTGATGCAAGTCTAAGGCCAAGAAAGGGGTGGAGAGGTTTGTAAAAGAGGGGATACAATCCGGCATGCACCATTGCTGCCACCTCCCTGCCCGCTGTTCTGCCCTCCCTGCCCTCATTCCGCCCTCCCCCATTTCATCCTGCCTCCTTGCCAACTCAATTTTGTTGGCGGGTCATGGCGGCCTTCCTGCTGGTGCTCTGGCAGCGTATGTCTCTGCCGCGCACTGTCAGAGTGCCTTTTGTGACTGCCAAAAGCCGCTGGCGGAACACTTGCTCTGCCAGCATTGGAGCCCAATTGGGCTGTTCATTGTTTTTGCCTGGACTCTGGCGTTATATGCATTGTGTCTCTGCATTATCTGTAGCTTTTTTGCTGCTATGATCTATCATTGTTGGGAGTGTTTTTCAAAAACTATTATTTGTTGATAATTTATTATTTTGCCATATTAGTATAT
Organism: Plestiodon gilberti rubricaudatus; assembly: GCA_026170595.1. Classification (NCBI taxonomy): domain Eukaryota; kingdom Metazoa; phylum Chordata; class Lepidosauria; order Squamata; family Scincidae; genus Plestiodon; species Plestiodon gilberti. The sequence continues at coordinate 36,163,661 of JANXHW010000002.1, forward strand.
GAAATGGCTCATTCCTGACATTGTTGAATCTGTTAATTGATTTTCAGATCACTCTTATGATGTTTACGTGGAACTAGTCTATTGTGTTGAATTGCATTTGCTCCATCTGCTGCTGCTTCCGGCCCATGGACGTTGGCATATGGTGTGCCACAAGGATCCATCTTGTCTCCCATAAAAGATGTTCTTTTAGCATCTACATAAAGCTGCTGAGTGCGGTTATCTGACTGTTAAAGGCAGGGGCAGCCTGACTTGGAGCACTGCCCGATTCCACCACCGCTGCTGTGGCACTCTGGAAAAAAAAGAAAAGCCCCTTACAGTGAATGCTCCTTGTGTTGTCTTTGCAAACCTGGAGGTGTCGGACTTCCAGTTTTATTGAAAAGGACCGCATGAACAAAATAGCTTCTCCGTTTGCACAGTTCCTGTAAATAAAACTGGAAGTCCTACATTTCTGGGTTGAGAAAATGGCACAAGGAGCCCAGTAAGGAGGTAGATGGTCCACGTCTTGCTCAAGTGGGTGGGAATTGATCAACGCGGCCTGTGTCTGGTGAGGCTGGAGAGATGCGGCAGCAGACTTGGGATGAAGGGCACCCTGAATCCACTTTCCTCTCTCCACCCCTGCGATCGCCGTTGATGCAAGCCAAATCAGGTGGCTCCGTGGTTGGGCCAGAAATGCGTAAAGGGGAAAAACTAATTAGATGTGAGTGGAAGTAACAAGAACCAGCCATTTAAGATGAGCAGAGTCTCACAAATCAAGGCTGAATCCAGAAACCTGCTACAGTTTCTGCTTCAGCAAACATTTGTGTGCAACTCTGCACTATACCTGCAATCTCCTAGATCATGGATAAAAGTTATAGTTATAGCCAGCGGGTGGATTAAACCGCTGAACCATAAGCTGTCGATCGAAAGGTTGGCAGTTCGATTCCCGCGACGGGGTGAGCGCTCGTTGCTTGGCCAGCTCCTGCCAACCTAGCAGTTCCAAACCATGTCAATGCGAGTAGATAAATAGGTACTGCTTGTGGGAAGGTAAACAGCACTCCGTGTTCCAGCCGCATGCTACGCGCTGCGGCAAGGAGAGTCATGCTGGCCACATGACCACGGAGGCGTCTTCGGACAACGCTGGCTCTTCGGCTTTGAAATGGAGATGAGCACCACACCCTAGAGTCGGACTTAATTGTCAGGGGATACCTTTACCTTTACCTTGTTCTTCAATTATGTTTCCATAAGGAGAACCTATGTGTCTGTAACTGAATTCAGACCAGCAATTTAATTAAATGCTAGGGTGAGTACAGTCTTGCTCAAAAACAGTTCTTGCACCCTGGAAGTAAATTCACTATGTTGTGGTCAGATATACACATTTTTTTCCTGGGTTAACTCAGGGGAAACTAGGTTTGTGGGCTGAAAACAGAAATTGAATGTACACAGTGCTGATGATTGGCTGTCAGCTGTGAAATTTATCACACCCCTCTCCCCTCCATGAAGCAACTTCACAACTAAAACAAAAAAACAACGCGTGCCTTAAAAAAAGTATAACCATGAACTCATTTTTAATTGCTTATCAACATACAAGTGACACTCTCAACTTTTTTTTAAAAGGCAAATAGCCCCCGAAGCATGGGAGGAGCAGGAAACACAAAGACCAAATCTCACACAAAGCACAGGGAAGTTTACCTGTCAACTGCAGTGCTAGGGTACAGAAGCTGGTGGGGGGGGGGGAACACCCATGCACTCGCCTATTTTTAGTTACATCTGTATCCATTCCTAGATACAAGTTCCTTCATTGCAAAAGGCATTTTGCTCAACAGAAAGCAGAAAAACCATGGAAAATCATGGTTCTCCTGCTTGCTTCTTCTAGGGATCATAATTGTGCAGTAGTCTTGTTGGCTCTGGAGATGGAAAATAACATCAGAAATATATTTTGACTTGAAACTGCTTCTGCTTTTTAATAGCTTGCATTGTTTAAAAAATTCAGCATAATTATTTTAATTTTTGTCTTTGATCACTATAATTGCAACTGTCTGCTTCTGAAATTTTGTTCAGCTTCTTTGCACTTTCATCTGTGATGAATGAAAGACATTGGCAAATATTTGTGGGAGGTGGAGAAGTAGCTGGAACTTTGAAAGTTCCCTATCCTGGAACTAGGAACAGGAACATTGCTAGGGTTTTTAAATAATTGTGTAGTAGCGCATACAGTCAGGAATACAAAGTTGCTAAATCTCAGCACCAGAGTTACTTAGCACAAGCTAGATCTACAAAACTTATTTAGCTGCTGCAAACAAGACTTTCTTTTCCATCTTTTCCTCATTTACTTGGCTTTTCATGACCCAGTTTGTATACTATTCTAGTTCAGAACCATGTCATTCTTGTATTTATATTCCACCTTTTTCCATAACTGAACTCAATGTGATGTATGTAAAGTTATCATGCACTCACCCATCCAGGAATTTACCAGACCTACAGCCCTATCATATCCTCACCCCCCCTGCCAATGTAGGGGTTCCAAAAAGACTGCATCCTGCAGGGCAGGGGGCAGTCCCGGAGGTCTCTTCCGGGTAAGAGAACAAATGTTCTCTTACCCAGGGTTACACAAAGAAACCAGGGGTAAGCCTCCATGGCATGGACTAGTCTACTCAGAACTGCGTCAATTGCTGGCACAGGTTTGTGTGGACCCGTGTCACGGGACCCGTGGGTCTGGGAAGGAGGTTAAGACTCTGTGGTCATCACTGCCACTGAACCCACCCCCATCCTGGAGCTGATCTGGCCCTGTCACTGCCCCATTGCCTCCCTGTTCCACCCACCCCATGAGTAGAGCAGAAGTAGCAGAGCATGATGGGAAAAGAACCCCGCTCCTGAACCAGAACGGTATGGTGTGATGAATCCCCTGCATTCCCCCCTGTTTTTTGCATATTTATCTGAATTCGTAGACAGTTTTTAACTCCCTAGCAGCTTCTGTGCTGTTCAGCTGCTGGGATATACTTGGCAAGCGGCCTTTGTCTGTGTGAAACATTGTTACGAGAAGAGAGAGAGAGAGAGAGAGAGAGAGAGAGAGAGAGAGAGAGAGAGAGAGAGAGAGAGAGCACGAGCACGAGCACGAGCACGAGCACGAGCACGAGCACGAGCACGAGCACGAGCACATATTTGGCTCCTCTTTCCCTCTGAGTTGGCTAGCCCTCTGCTGAGATTGGAATGCACTTAGCAATTGGGTAGCAAACCTGTCTATCTAGGCTGAGGGGACAGAGTGACCAGGTAGTTTCCAGTCCTCCAAATCAGGTGACCTGATGATAACATTACAGTCAAGTTATATATTTTCAAGCCCACAGGAAGACGGTGGTGGTGTCGTTCTCTACCAGTCATCTGAGTGACCCATTCTTTCAGAGCTCAAAGAGGAGCACCCACTTGCACAACCATGAGTGAAAGGACTGGGGATTCCTTGTCATGTGAGCAGCTTAAACTAGGGACTATCTAGTAGTTGCAATCCAGTCAGGTTTGGTTTCTTCATGTTCCATTGCTCCTCCAGCCCATGTACAAAAGGTGAGTGAGCGGCATCCCAGCTCCATCTGCTGGGCATTAATTGTCATTACATCCTTTTGGTGAAACCTTTTCATTATACTTTCTAACCTTAGGCCAGTGTTTCCCAAACTTTTTTGACCTGCGGCTCCCTTGACCATTGATGACCATTGGCCGCGGCTCCTCATTACATTATGTTATGTGACAGGCAGAAAATCACCAAGCGTGAAGCTTTCTCCCGAATTTCACGTCTTCTGTGAATAACTTCTGTGAAGGTAATTTCTCCCCTTCTATAGGCCCAATCAAAAGTGGGGTTGGGGTATGTTGATCCTTCTTCTTTCCATCTTCCCTCCACAGGGAACCTGAAGTCACCCTTCTGCGGTTCCCCTGGCTGGTAGTTTGGGAACTACTGCTTTAGGCATTTTCCATCACCTTGCCTGATTTTTTTTATTTCCCCATTCTTTTCCAGTTTTGTTTAATCCCTTTTGTTTAGCCTCTTAATAAACTAGTACCGTCTTGACCCCTTGTCTGCCCGTTCCATGTTCATGGGTAATTCAGTGGATTGTCCTGTCTCTTCACCTTGAAGATTCTACTGTGGGGTTGCTTTTTAATAGTTATCCCACGTTATTCACAGAGGTTATCCCACTGATGGTCCATGGGAGGAAAGTTTTATCCCAGATGGTCCCCCTCTGCTTGGTCTCTGAAGCCTGGGATGGTGGCAGTGGATACAATCTACTTAGGGTTTTCTCCATTTATCTGCTGGTCCAGTAGAGGGAAAGTGGGAAGCAGGAAGGGGTGTGTGCACACTAACCACTAGGCACTGCTCCCCTGGGTCAGCCTGCCTGGGAGTTTCCTTACTTGACATATGGAAAGAGCGAAATCTACTCATCCCTAATCAAAAGAAGCCTATCACAGCTTCTCAGGTCAGAGACCTCTTCTAGCGGAAACCCATGAAGGTTATTGCTTCATTGTTGCCATTGACTGCTCAATTGTCACTTCCGTCATCTGGCTGTATCCTTTCCAGGAACATTGTGTAGATGCAATGATGCAGTGAAAGACAATGCTGCAACTCTGTACTGCTGGAGCATAGGTCTCTCCCCTCCTCAGGATACCACTGCAGTGATCAAAATAAAAATCTGCGAGCAATCACTTCTGCAAGATTTTAAGAATGTGCCCTTGAAACTAACCTTTTCTGTTTGCTATTTATAGCAAATATATTATGAAGTTCCTCCCATATTTGATTATTTTTAGTCAGTAACACCAAAGGCAAAATTTGTGTATTGCTTAATTAAATACAAATATAGCTGGTTTCTCCCCACCCTTCGGGTTTGAATTGTATTAACCACATGGTGAACTGCCTTGCATATCTGATTAGTGTTTAGTTATCAACATCATATTGTACATTTATATATTGCCTAGTTAAATGCAAATGTAGTTCTTTACAACATTGTAAAAGATATGTTGCCATTCATATTGTGGTATCGTTGAGTAACCTCTATAAAATCTACAGCAACAAAGTCATGCATTTTTAGTTTTTCAAAGCCCCAGGCTAGTTTTTGAGGAGACAAAAAACAAATGTAGCTGCCACACACCAATCAGAAATCAACAAATCCTGGAATCCCATGCACACTCAATGGAAAGGGGCCTGGAGAAAAATCCATAAATACATATACTTAGGACTGAACTGTGAGTTAGGGCCCAGTCCTGCCAGCTCCTGCTGCTGCTGGAACAAGTGTTCCGGCAGTGCTAGGCGCTTTCTGGCTGTTGCAAAAGGCAACATGCTGGATCATGTGAGCTGGCTGCTGCTGGAAGCAGTGAGTGGCTGACTCTGCATGGCAGTGGACTCTGGATGCCCGTAACCCCAGGTAAGATTGCGCAGGGGGTGTGAGGGAGGTGGGCGGTGGGCGGAACGAGGTGGGTGAAATGGGACGAGGTGGGGAGGAGGACAAATTGGGATTAGAAAGGGGGAAGGTTCAGCGGCAGTGGTGTCTGCCAAATCGAAGCCCTTGATCTGCCTTCATGGGTCCACATGGACCTGCGCCAGTGATATCGCTGATGCAGGTCTGAGTAGACCCATTGGGTGAGCAGGGGCTTACCCTGGAGACCAACACTCCCCTACGAGATGCAGCAGATGCCACGTTGGCACCACTGCATCACCACGCAGGAAGTTACCGTGGATTGGGCTGCTGCCTGTCACAGTAACGCACTGTACCTACTTAAATAGCAGCAGCTGGGCTCGGAGTGAGGCAGTGCGCAGATGTGAAAATGACAATGACATGATGGTGTCATCACAACACTGCCTATTACTTCTGCGCCTGTGCATTCAGTGGGGTGACGCGATGTGTCACTGTGCCAGGTGCAAAAAAAGGTAGGGATGCCACTGTCTCCAGCGCAAATGATGTGGAGAACTCTGGCCATTGCGCCCTCCCCCAACCTAAAGCCGGCCCTGTCGGTATTGAGTAGGATGCTACCTTGATACAGCTCCTTTCTATGTTACATGTGCATCTTGCAGTGATTACACAGAAGCACAAAATTATTTGTCTCCTGGTAATAAAAATCTTTCTTCCAAATGTTTTCTTTCAAACTTCCAAACTCTTCTAAGCCAGAGGAAAGGTGCAGTCTGTGAATTTGTCCACATGGCTGGTGTTCCTGTGTTTGTTGCCAGCCAAAATTATTCATGTGAAGCAGCAGAATGAAAGAGAAGACTCAAGTGGAGCATGAAAAGTATGCTTTTCTTCAGCTTGGCTCTTGGAAAGGAAAGGGGGAAAAAACTCAAGAGGCTGGCCTGCTACCTCCAGTCTCAATCTCCAGTCTCAGCAGCAGCAGTATGTCTCTGAATACCAGTTGCAGGGGAGCAATGGCGGGAGTGATGTATGCCGTATCTCCTGCTTGTGGACTCCCTAGAAGCAATTAGTGGATCGGGGTCATTGTGGGAAACAGATGGGTCTTTGGCCTGATCCAGCAGAGTTTTTTCTTATGTGATGCAAGATAGTGGGGGTAGGAGCGCCAGCTGTTAAGCTTATAAACTACCGAACAACATTCTTACCAAGGATGAATAAAGATGTATCTCTCAGCCATGCAGGACTGAGAGGAGATTGTATGTCATCATTCGTGAAGGAAGGTGGGCATTGCTCATATTTATTTCGAAATAAAATGTTGACATTCCTACAAGGCCACAGGAATCTTTGGAAAAAGGCCTTTTATCAAAAGAGAAAAATCTTGGAGAACATCAATTACATTTCAGTTAGCTCTCCCCCCCCCCCACTCCCATACTTACTTTTGAGGATGAAATTATGACTACAGGAATATAAAGGTAAAGGTAAAGGTATCCCCTGACAATTAAGTCCAGTCGTGTCCGACTCTAGGGTGTGGTGCTCATCTCCATCTTTTGTTACTAAATTTATTTATGTGAAGAATTTGTATCCCGCCTTTCTCCCAACAGGGCAATCAAAGCGGCTTACAACATTAAAACAACAACCAGACAAGCTCCAATAGATCACATAAAAGATTAAAATTACATTAATTAAAAAGTCAGCCCATCATGTCAGCTATCGAACGCCAACCTAAATAAAAAGGTCTCCAAGGATTTCCAAATTTATAGGAGAAAAAATGCCTAGAGGTGACCCCGGCATTTTGCTACAGCTGTGACCCTCTTCAGTGACCCAGACATGCTAGTCAGTGCTAGCAATAAAGTATTTTCCATGTAATCATTTTGTAAAACCCAACGTTATTTAATTCTACCAGTTCTGTTCTTTATATTGTCTCTCTCAAAAATTACTCTGCAGTGGACTAAAACAAATATCACGTGGGCATAAAAAGTCAATGAAGTCCTCGCTGCACTGCATTACTGACATCCTACTTTATAATTGAAATGTCCTACTTTTATAATACTGATGGATTTCAGATCAGATGAGATATTATGGGGAAGAGCCAGGATCAGGATTTCTCACAGTTTTCAAAAGTTAAAAGTAGCCACAGGGAGGAAACCCCAAATAGGTTGGGCTTTAGCATTGGGGAAAGTGATAATTTAATCCTTTCCACCGTACCGTTAGCCTGACTCACACGTTACTTGCAATGCTTGTACAGCAATATGTACAATATGAATGCTACATTATCAAGGCATCCAGTTCCTGTGTTGATTTTTAAAACGAGTGCATGTGCAATTATTTACGTCAGGGTTTCTCAACCTTTGGGGGTCCGTGTACCCCCTTTGCGGAACCCCAAAGGTTGGCATACCCCTGACCCCCCACATCCCACGTACCCCCACGTACCCCCCAAAAGTGCACTCTCAAAGTGTCTTTTTCCGGGCTGCAGCACGGCCGAGCGGGTTCTCCGGGGAAAGGCTACAGCCCTGCCGAATCGTCAGGGCTGTAGCCTTTCCCTCTGGCTTGCGGCGCGAGCCAGAGAACCTGCCCGGCCGCGCCCGTGCTGCAGGCTGGAAAAAAAAAAACACTTTCCCCCATTTCTCCACTCCGCGTTATCAGTTGCTGATCGCAGCAGCTGATAACGGGGAGCATCTCACGTACCCCCAACCTGCGGTCCACATACCCCTGGGGGTATGCATACCACAGATTGAGAACCCCTGATTTACATAGAAACATGCATGTATATGTCCAACACCTGTATGTGCATGCAACATAATGTGTATGTGAGTATGTGTATAGGTACACATAGGTACCCATGCCCTAGTGACATCTAGACTAGATTACTGTAATGCGCTCTACGTGGGGCTGCCTTTGAAGACTGTTCGGAAACTGCAACTAGTGCAGAATGCGGTGGCCCGGGTGGTTGCCGGAGCTTGCCGGTTCGACTCAGTCGGACCGTTGCTTCGGCGGCTACACTGGCTACCGGTTCGTTTCCGGGCACAATTCAAAGTGCTAGTTTTGACTTTTAAAGCCCTTAACGGCTCGGGTCCAGGGTATTTGAGGGACCGTCTCCTTCCTTATAATCTGACCTGTACTCTGAGGTCATCGGGGGGGCCCTGTTGACCGTGCCGCCATTGGCGGAAGTGAGGGGGATGGCGGCGCGGAGTAGGGCCTTCTCGGCGGTGGCGCCCCAATTGTGGAATTCCCTCCCCTTGGAACTAAGAACAACTCCGTCTTTAGAGGCTTTTCGGCGGGGCCTTAAGACGTTTTTATTCAGGACTGCTTTTAATGTCTGACATGGTGGGCTGACTTTTTATCAAATGGTTATATATGTAAATGCTGGTGACCCATTGGGGCTGTTTTTAATTTCAAGTGTTTTTAATTATTTTAATGTGTTTAACTGTTTTAAAGTTGTTTATGTATTTTAATATGTGTAAGCCGCCTTGAGTGCCTTCGGGAGAAAGGCGGGCTACAAATTCCTTAAATAAAATAAATAAAAATAATAAATAATAGTGTGTATAACCCAATTTAAATTGCCTCAACAGTGAAGCTGCTATTTGATCCACTGGGAAAAACATACAGCTATCTTATTGATCCCTTTATATTTCTCTGCATGAGAGGAATATCAGCTTAAATCCGAAAATCGCATAGGGTTAAGCCTCCCTCAGTGACATGGCTGTGATCCCATTTAGTCTCCCCCCATGGCTGAGTTTAATTTTTAAACATTCACAAGAGATCCTCATCACAGATCTCTATATCTCATCTAGTCATTCCCTTAGCATGAGAACTAGAACTTTAGGGTCCAAAGGAAGTTTGGAAGTCAATCAAAAACATACATATATTTCACATACATCTGAGGTTTTTTCACTAACGTCTGTGCTTCTAGTACTATTTTTGGTTTAGTCCAAGAGATATAGATCTGCAAGGCTTAACTAGATGTGATGTGGTTGGAACTCTGAGATTCGAACTCTCCATGTCTTTTTTCTTTCGTGAAAAACAGCCATGGGGAGGAGCGGCAATACTCCCACATCACAGTGAGTTTGGCTGTTACTACAAGAGTAAAACACCTTCACAAAATAATTGAAACTAAGGCTGCAATCCTATACCCATTGCATAGGTCCCATTGAACTCAGTGGCCCTTACCGCTGAATAGACTTGCACAGGATTGCGCTGTAATAGAGTCTATTTGATGATAAAAAATATTCGTATCCAAAAAATCTGTGCATGTATTTAATTAATTTCGATCCTGCCTTTCATTAAAATGAAGACAGCTTGCAAGTGTTTAAATACCAGAATACACCAGTCCATTCTGCAAGCCTCTTCTTTGTTCATTTCCTCTTCCCATGTCTGGAATAAATCTTTGGCAAACGGGTGTGACATGACATACTGTGACCACATGAGAGCACTGAATAATCAAACTGTGTATTTAGTACATTTTCTCCCCAATCATTGCTTTTCGTAGTTTTGGTGATGTATTTTCAAATACCTATAAAATCCTTGCTTGTGACACTTACAATATCCTAGTAGAAGATGGCTTTTTCGGAGCGGGTGTCTCGCCAATATTTGGTTGTTCCTCTTCTGTACTGTGGCACCCCTTTATGATGATGTCTGTCTTGCTTTGCCAGACAAAGGGATCTGCGTGCCTGTGGGTGCTGCCATGGTCTTCTGCTGCTGCTCAGCTCACTCATGTGTCTCCCCAGGGCACTCGTCACTAGAAAGCAAATCCACAACAAAGAGTTCAGAAGCTGATGGGTGGGTTGCATGTGGCCCAGTGACCCTGTTTCTGATTTCCATCTTCTCTCCTCTGTTCCCTGTTGCTCTTGTTGCTTCAGCTGTTGCCTACTTTCATCTCTCAGAATCCACGGTCTTCAATGAGGGTCTGAATATCATTCCCTCCGGGGCTGATGTCAGCATTCTTGCACTCTGCCTGTGCAGTCTTGCTAAGTAGCCCTCAGAGTGTGTATTTAGATATTGTATCTTCCTTTCACTGTTTTCCTCCTCAGGTCAGGGCTCTTTGAGCAGAAGGATTTACTTTAATGTCATCCCTGCAAGCACCAGCATTGATGTCGATACACACGCCGGTGGCAATGGCTGCTTCCTAAGTAGTCGCAATGATTGCTTGGTGAGTTGCAAGGGTGAGTTGCAGTTCACACTTTCTTGCATGGATTGTCCGACATTCTTTCAAAAATATGTCCTGCTTAATGGCATACTAGAATCGTTCATATAATATAAAATACAGAATGTTCTAATATTAATGGTGTCCCAATGGTGTCATTTCACAAAACTACAACTGGCTCCTCCAATGGGCTCTGCAAAGGCCGGATCACATGCCTGGATTTCTCCCTTTGATTGTGTTTATGAGTACAGGACCATGTGAGAAAAGGTTACAGTGAACTGGCCAGACGCCATTCAGCAGCCATGCGACCAGCAGTGATCACAGCGATCACAGCATATCTGGCCAATTGGCACCCATTTTGCATCTGAAAACAAAATTACACTGACATATTCAGTGGGGCAAATCAGCCCTTAGGGTTGAATGAAAGAGTACACGAACACATGGGTGTAACAGAATTCTGACTGCTTCTTTTGTAAGAGAAAAGCTGTTTTGGTAGGGGGTGATATGAAGTGGGGAAGGGGCTTGACTCACTCACCTCTTCCATTTTCCATTGCAACTTCCCCAGGCCACTTTCAACCCTTGGGGCTCCAGGCATGTATTTATCCTTGGAAATCATATGTCAGGAACTCTACAAGGGAAAAATGCAGCTGGAAGAAGTTGTAATGGAAAAGTGACTCACGGGGAGAGAGAAAAACACTGGTTGTCCCCTCCAAATCACCCCTTACCGAAACAGCTTTTCTGTAACAAAAGTAGCTTTTATTACATGTTTGCATGCAGCTTTTAGTTCTGACCCATTGGAAAACTTGCATAGCCAATGAATATTTATCCAGTTTGATGAGTTAGTTCTCTGCTAGTGCTTAATTAGGTATATGGTTTGCCCCATTTCATTTTCTTACCAGCTAGTTCTCAAGGCCTGTGTGGAGATGGGGCAGGAATAACCCCACTCATGCTTAGAAGATATGGGAAGAGTCATTGCTCTACACTTTAGATAGAATTTGCTGAGCCACTAAGAGCAGAGCTGACTGTGTGTGTATGTGTGTTACAGCCCAATCATAACACCCGCACAGTGATGCAGCAGTGCCAACATGGTGTCCACTGAATCCCACAGGGGAGTTCGGTCACAGAAGACCTCCTTGGGGTAAGGGAATATTTGATCCTTTGCCCCAGGGTAAGCCCCTGCCAGCCTTGTGGGTCAAGTCGGACCTGCACCAGCAATATCATTGACACAAGTCCACATTGACCCATGAAGGTGGATCAGGCCCTGGAAGAGGGTTGGGATTTGGTGAGCGTCACTGTTGCTGAACCCGCCCCTTTGTGAACCACTCCCACCCTGTTCTGCCCCTCTGCCTCCCTCGAACCCCCTGCGCGGCCTTACCTGAGGCAGTGGGCAACCACGGTCCATTGTCACACGGACCTGGCCGTTCGTTGCTTCTGGCGGTGGCCAGGCCATGCTCTCTGGTGTTGTCAAGTTTGTGAAAACGGGAAAGCACAACACCCAGCGCAACACCCAGTTAGGATTGGGCTGTTAGAAAAGTAAACTCTGCGTGATGAATTGTTTCTAGATGTAGTTTTGATTGTGTAGCTCTCATAAACGGCAACTTGTTTTCTAGATATGCACTATTTGCATTAATCAGAGCATTCTGCTTAGTGAATGAAATGGCTTGTGGTGCTAAGGTGCTTTCTGCCCTAGGGAATGTTCTCAAATAGCAATGCAACATGAGCCAGTGTACTAAAGAGTTCCTGTACTATTTAAATCAGCAGCTATTATTCAATCAAGTTAATAAACCTCATTTGCTGATTGAGGAGCTGTCATCTGGAGTTACTGGTACTGAATGAATGGGATAATTGAGAACACTTCCTACAGGAAGACACTGAAGGAATTACATCCCTTCAGAACTGAATCACAAACTTCACTTTCCCTGGAGAAATTATATCAGTGCAATTATAATCATTTTTCTTTTCCAGTGGCTGAAGATCCCCCTTCCATCAAAGACAGATGCATGGATTCTAGAGGTCAGATAACAATATATAAAGAGCACAATTTCTCTTCTATGTCCTGCATCTTCTTCTAGTGCAAGAGTTAGCTCCAGAAAGAAACATCAAATGTAAGGAGTTGGATTGTGGTGCCTTCAGCACAGCTAATTTCTTGTTCGTAACCTTCTCTGCCCCTTTGGTGGACATTTTGATGCTCATGATCCATTTTGAAGGGCGCACAGTCCACAGCACCTGCATTGACGATGGGAGCTCATCTTATCCTTGGCTTGGGAGCTCCATCTTTTACCTACAGCAGTCATGAGCTCATAGCCATTCTGAGTCAACACATCTAGGACTATGTTGTGGCTGCTTCCAGACAGCTCCCACTTCCTACCTCCTTTGAAATAATTATTCTCTTCTCCCCAAGGATGTTCCACCCTCTTGGCTGCTTCTCTACATGTTGGAAACTGCCAGACATTTCTTTAAGGCCTTCAGACAGTTTGGCAAATCTGCAGGTTTCTTTGAAATTTGGTGCTATCATAATGCTGGCAAAATAACTGGAAGAACATATCTTAAACCTGCCCAAAATCATCATTAACAATGATCAGTAATTTGTTATTCTAGTAGATTTTATTAGTAACACATTGCTTCTCACTCACTTTCATATATAAGGATTGGAATTACCCATCTCCTCTAATGGCCCAATCTTATTGAGGACTGGGCTGGCACGACAGAGCGGAAGGTACTTCTGCTGTTGCAAAATGACTGCTGACAGTGTGAGGAGTGCGTCATCGGTGGCCATTTTATGAGCACTGCCATGCAAGGCAGCAGCACTCCCAGTCCGCCAGCAAATCGCCAGCCACCCACTGGAGCAGGTAAGGCAGTGATGGGGCAGGAAGGAGTGAAATGGCGTAGGGAGGGGCATGATAGGAGACAGGGAGGATGCAGGAGGGGGTGGACCTTGCGGCGATGGTACACACCAGATTCTTTCCCCCTTTTCAGCAGCCTCCCCCACCCCCTTTCTTTCCTCAGACTTCGCGATTTCGCTGGCGCAGATCATAGGAGACCCATTGCAGGTTGAGAGGCTTATGGAGTGAAGCCTTTAAGTTTAGATTTAAATCCCCTTTCACCTCTGAAGTCTTCCAATCCCCCCCCCCCTTTGAATATAGCACGTCCATTTTTGGTGCGACTGAACAAGTGGGGGGGGGAGATAGGATTGGGCTCTATGTTGTTCCTCAGTGACCCATTTTTCCTTATCCCCCCTCCACTTCCTCTACAAATTAGAACTAGCCAAATCACAATGCCTTCTTGTTAATTTTATTCCTGTTCCTCACAGAATCCTCTGACGAATTGTTTTATATCAATGGCTAATTTTCATTACTGTTCCTATGGGATGTCTTATAATGGAATCCAACTTCGCTGGATGTGGGGCATCAAATGAAATTGTCTCTTCGTTGTCCTCCAAAGTTTAGAATTATTAGCTTGGATGGATGATGCAACTGTTCCTCCGTCACTGGGCTCCCTCACTACTGATTTTATGAGCAGATCAGTCACAAAATAGAGTGAACAAATTAATGTTCTGACTGGGCTTCCTGAAGCTATATTTCATTGCACTAAACAAGGGTAGCAGAGCACATGTAGTCCAGTAAATTAGCCCTCCTTCCGTTCCAAATGTCTAAATGCAGATTGTAAATACCCCTGTAAAGAACTATGATCATAAAATTATTCATCTGATGAAGTGAACTGTAGTCCACAAAAGTTTATGCTGCAATAAAATAGTTAGGCTCTAAGATGCTACAAGTCTCTTTGTTGTTTTTGCTGCATCATCAGACCGGGCAGGATTGGGCCTGTGCCGGCAGAGCTGGAGCGCTCCTTGGGAGAAAGGGATGTTTGTCCCTTTCCTCTGGGGAGAGCCCCAGCAGGCCCAAAGGGCCTCCTCGGATGTGCGCCGGCAAAATGGCTGGTGCAAATCCGAGAAACCGGTATGAGGCCGGCCAGTCCCGGGATGGGGGATAGGATTCGATGGAGCATTCCTCCCCCATCCCTGGCCTGGCTGGCCAGTCCCACCCTCAGGAACACCCTAGTCTGCCCTCTCTCCACCCCGCTTATTTTACAAGTCTCAGTGCTAGAGAGGCTCCCAACGTTAACAGGAAGACGTTTCTGCTTCCTATTAATGCCCAGAGCCTCTCTATACCGAGGCCCCTTGCAAGAATCGTTCAGGCTCTGTGCTATTAACAACACGTTGCTGTTTATATTATTCTGTTTAAGCAAGACCTGCGCTGGCTTGGTGCTAGCGCTAAAGAAATAAAGGTAAGGGGCGCAGGGGCATGGATCCCAGATCCACGGATAAGTGAATCCACGGATACCGGATCTGCAGATACCAGGCCGCCTTATATTTATAAGTAAAATAAAATATCATGAATCTCACCACTTACTAAGATCAATGCGACTTACATCCAGTTAAATGAATTCGGAATCAGGTCACAGGTACTCATCTCAGTATGGAAACGTCATCCAAAATAGAAAAAAAATGAAAATCCCACAATGCAGTACAACCAATTATTATTATTATTATTATTATTATTATTATTATTATTATTATTATTATTAGTAGTAGTAGTAGTAGTAGTAGTAGTAGTATTCATAATAATAACAACAATATTTTTAAATATACCACTTTTCAACAAAACAGTTCACAAAGTGGTTTATGTAGCAACTTGTTACTGGAAAAGATGCTATGCTGGGTTGAAGAGGGATGGTTGCTCTCTCCCTGCTAAATATAAGAGTAGCATCACGTTAAGTCCCTCTTGCATTAACAAGGGTAATTTAAACCTAGGAATGAGAAATTAATGACCTCATTACAGCCTCATCATTAGACTGTTTCAGCACCCATTTGGATTAAGTTCTCACTCTTCCATTCCAAGCTTAAACTCTTTGTTGAGTGACCACAAATGTCTTGACTCCAGCTCACCAGCTAGCAAGCAGCTGGTATTTCTCTCTCTCCTTCATTGAGATCATATCCATTTCTTTCTCAGTGACTTTAAGATACATTCATAGCATCAGTGGTTGCATGCTTTGTTGCCCCTTTTATGTTTCACTGATGTATTCCATCACCAGGTTTCACATCCATATGTCAACATTAGGAAGCAACACTAATTGAATCTCATGTTTTCCCTAAAGTAAGAGACAGGCGTTTGTCTTTGGCAAGCATGCTTTTTTCATAGAAGAAACTCTATATAATCATGCACAGTGAAATAATTTTATAGCATTTATTCGTATTGGCTATGGTCATGTGGTCCCAGGTCCATGTATGAAAAAGATCTGCTTTGTCCACAAAGGGCTTTCTCCTTGGTCTTCTCAGCTGCAGCGTCTAGCTGGTCTGTTTTGTGAGCCAAGGAAATCAAACTCCTTTAAATGGTTCATCTGGGACAGCTGAAAGTGCCTTTTGACAGGGGTACACTTGCAGACAAATATCTGATTTATGGCACAACCCTCCCCCATCGAAGCACTGGCACAGCGTGCACTGCAGTGGCGTCACTGATGCGTGGCGGGGGTGTGTGGACTGCTAGCGGGGTGACACGCCGGGAGGGGTGACGCACCGAGGGTGATGCGCCCGACATCGCGAGCCACGTCACCCCTGGCCCTGCTCGCCCGACTTGCCGTCACCCCCTGCTGCCGCCATGTCACCCCCTGCTGCCGCCCAGTATGAGCCAGGAGAGGGTGACGACGTGTCTTCTTTGGCCGGCAGCTCGGCTGCTTCTGACTAGGCCAAAAGCGGTGTTTTTGCACATGCGCACAACGCCGCTGAGGGCAAGAGGCTTTAAGCGGCGTTGTGCGCATGTGCGAAAACACAGCTTTTGGCCTAGTCAGAAGAGGCCGAGTTGCCGGCCGAAGAAGACATGTCGTCACCCTCTCCCGGCTCGTACTGGGGCTGGGCGGCAGCAGGGGGTGACACGGCAATAGCGGTGGGTGACGCAGCGGCAGTGGGTGTGTGTGACATGGCGGCAGTGGGGTGGGGTGGAGTGATGCGGCGGCAGGGGGAGGTAACGAGGCAGCAGCGGGGGGGGGGGGGTGACGCGCCAACCCAAAGGGGACAAATGTCCCCCTACCCTGAGGAGACCTCCAGCATGCAAAATTCCTGTGCAGGATGTAGCGCAGCCCGCCCTGACCCCACTACATCGCTGCATGGGACCTTAGGTAGGATTGGGCTGTTAATATCTTTTTTTTCCTTCGAAAGATGGGAATGGTTCAAGCATTTACCATCCAAGTATTAGTTGGTCAATTCACCTCCATATGTCCCGCTAACATATGGCTTCAGTGTCCCTTTCTTCCTTTTCTCTTGCTGGTCACGGTCCCATCTTTCCTTTTCAACCTCATGAACTGAATTGGTTCAGATAAGGAATATCAGATATAAAGGGCACTATGAGTCGATGTCATCCATCTATGCCCCTTCATTGCTTTCCTTTTAATGACATCCGATTGGTCCCAAACCTTGGTAGCCCTGCTTGTCAACATATCTGATGTCCACTGCAAAGTCAGACATTATCAGAAAGGCTCCTAGCTCGTTCCTAAAGGAAACTTAAGCCTAGAAAAAGGACTGTTCATTCAACTGCTCTTTGAGGTGACCTTGCAAACTGGCTTTTTTCTCTTGTGTGGGGGGCATGAGGCTTTTGTGGTGTTATTTCTTACTTGAAACTGCTAGAACGCTTTAAAGCCTGACTCTTTACCTTGACATCCAATTCCCACTGGAACTGAGATCTGGGTTTCTATTACCAATCTGCTCTGGAGAGATAATTGTAGAAGCACAGTGATATACTAAGGGAAGGTCAACTGTGCAGTAGTGAAAGAAATAGATCCAAAGATTGCAAAAGCATATATAAAAGAGTTTTGTATGCACAGTTTGCTGTACAGTTGTGCGTGTTTTTTTTTTAAAGTATATGTAGCAGGGATTACAGCTTGCAATCACATGACCACTTTAGTCAATGCATCTTTTCTGGCCGCAAAGGTCTCTCTGTCATTAGGAAAGGAAAGGAATGCTGAATGCACTTAGGACATCAAGGTAATAATTCCGTGCATGTCAGCACTTGCAGGTTACCATATTGAAACGCCTTGTCATAAACAGTGGCACAATTTTGGAAAGACAATTTGGATTAATTCTTTTATAAGGTTGTCAGACATTTCAGTTTCGGTAATTAAAAGAGGAGATTGAAACATGCTCACAAATATTTGCACAACCAAGGTCAGTTTTGTTAAATACTTTTGGCCTTCCTTTTACAAGGAAAATCATCCCCTCCTACAAAATAATTTTGTGTCAACATTTTTTTAGGAATTCTATTATTATCAGCAAAATGCTGCACTGATTACAGCAAATCGAAAATGAACACGAGGGCTGCTGTCCCAAAATGCAACGCTCGGCCTCTTTCATTGTGTGCAATGGTAAGAAATATCCCATGTGTTTATGGAATTCCATCTTCTATTGCCAGCACTGGGAGCCCACAGTGCATGAGTGATTTAGGGGCAATGAATATTCATGCGATCCTTTCGTCACCATCTACTCTGTTTTTGGTACATTATGTCCTAGTTAGCACAGTAACATTAAAACCTTAAATAAGTACAGTAACATTTCCGATAACGTTGCTTCCTTTAGCACTGATTCATTACAGTGCTCTTTCTCCTGGCATGATTGACAGTTATTTTAGGAAATGGGAGCAGTGCATTTTGGGAAGCATGGGGCCAATCAGGGCCAGTTTCCTGCCTCATAGACATTGTTGAACTCTTATAGCACTGTTTCACACAGTGTTCGACTTTCCGGAACAGATCCCGTGTGTTACGAGAGGCATTACTGTACTACTAGTAGGACTAACACTTAGTCATCACCATAATCGTAGTACTGGGCAGTGTTTGCAAAAGAAGTCTGATGCAGATCTGAGGCAGCGTAAATGTTTATGTTAGCCCAGAGGTCTAACAGTCTGTACGCTGGGAGCAGCTGAAGAGAATGACGTGCTGTACTAAATCCTCTGGATATGACTTTGGCTTAAGAAACACAGATGGATGGAGGGGGAGGGACAGAAAGAGGCAGATGTCTCCCAATGGTGAGCTGCTTTTAAATCATCAAGGACTCTGAGATGTACCATCCTTACAGCCAAGCTGTCACCATCCAGAAGATGTCTTAAGGTTAAGACGAAACATCGGTCTATTACCACTCTTGTAATCGGCCTATTGTTTTAATCGGTTTTTGGCTTTTTAACGAACAATACATGGCATCATTACCCATAATTGGAGATCTTGTGTGACTCTGAGATGTTTTTAACTAACCACTGTAATATCAAGTATACTTCAACCGCTGTTAAGTCAAGCATACCACCCATGTACATTTGTAGAAAGTTAGCTTAAGAAGACCTCTCTAGCCAGTGCACTTGAAGGTAATTAACATGCACCCTACTTCATTCAGGGTGCAATCCTGTGTAACTCTTGCACCAGTGTAACTGTAGATCCCCCGGTGTAAGAGCACTTATGCCAGTGTAACTTGCCGGACACAGGACGGACACCGGCATAACCCCCCTCAGACAACTCACATGCGCAGTTCGGACACAGAACAGACACCGGTGCAACTCTGCTGACACAGGGAGAATTCAGATGCCCCTGGAATGCCCCCTGCGCCTGCGGAATTGCGCCGGTGTCCGTTCCGCGTCCGAACTGCGTGTGTGAGTTGTCTGGGGGGGGGGTACGCCGGTGTCTGTCCTGTGTCCGTCGGCATATGGCAAGTTACACTGGCAAGTGCTCTTACACTGGGGGATCTACTGTTACACCGGTGCAAGAGTTACACAGGATTGGGCTGTCATTTCAGTGTTCTGTGAGATCCCTGCAAAACGTAATAAAAAGTGAGATGGTTCTATCCAATGCATCTTTGTGTGATATTGTGAAGCTTTACTGTATTCTTTTCCTCTTATTCTGGGTTTAAACGGGGTGCTAAGCTTCCTTCTGGTCCTCCAGGAACAGTCTGTGTGTATTGCAGAACAGTTGAATGGAACAACAAGATTGATAAAAAGAGAAGGAAGGAAAGCGCTGTTGTTGAGTTTATCAAACTACTTGCAGGCTGTATTTTATTAATTAATTTATTTAAAGCATTTGTATCCTCCTCATCAGCTGACAAGACTCCTGGAATGGCTTATATAAACTCAAATGATGATAAGAAACCATTACAACAGAAAAGGCGTTTTTTGGGGGGAGGGGTTATACTTTACAGACCTCACAAGGTGGTTCTCTGGCCTCTGTGAGGGGGGGATGGGCACAGTTCAGCTTGAAGAACAATGTAGAATGAAACATAAATCTATAAGAAGAGTTTCTGTATTTGGTGGAAATCTAATATGAAGAAAACTAACAACAGGTCAAACAGAGTTCTACTATCAATCACCCACTGACAACTTTTATGAGCCTAGAAATAGGATGTCAGAGATTTTCACTACAGTTGAAAGAGCTAGAAAAATATCAAAGGCTATATCATACATCAAATCCTAAAGAAAATACTACAGAATTCCTCCTTTTTTGCTTTTAAAGAAATGACATTTGAAATATGTATTGTACTTCTAACAGCCCAATTCTATGGTTCCTCCCCACTGATGCAGCGATGCCAAAATGGCTATGGCTGCATCCTGCAGGGGGGCAGTTGCGGAGGTCTCCTCTGGGTAAGGGAACATTCATTCCCTTATGAAGGGGTAAACCTTTGCAGTGTGGAGGGGTATATTTGGACCTGTGCAAGTGGAATCGCTGGCACAGGTCCATGGGATTGGGTCCAAGAAGGAGGCTAGGATTCAGCAGCTACCGCTTCCTGGAGCATTTACGGCATGTTTGCAACTCCTTAGGCCAGCGGAGTGCTCGCTCCATCAGCCTCGTTTTAGGCAGGATTGCGCCCTCTGCCTTGCTTAACATCCACAGTTGCTGTATCAAAGGCCTTCAGACCACACCCTGCAACCTTAATGAGAGACTCTTATAGGAGATTGGGATGTTCTATTTTTAAAGAAAGGATGCTAAAATGCATGTAACCAGATATGATTATTTTCTGGATCACAAAGTATACTTCAAATGTTTTGACACCGTTCAGAACTTTTGTCAGCTGATAATCTGATTATTCCACCTACTCTGAACAATATCTTCCCTTAAACATATAACTCGTAATTAATAAAAATTAAAAATGCATGCAACTGAAGGAGTAATCCGCTACATTGATTATTGCTCCTTCATTCTCGTTCTTGTGGGTGGTTGGGAAAACCTAATTTTTCAATGCATTAACAAGTGGTTGGCTAACTATCTCATGAGAAGTAAAGATGATTCATTCTCAATTCCCAGCATTACGATTCAACCCTCAATTGCAGGCTTTGATAATTAAAACAATCCCGCAGACTAAATAGAATTTCTCTACTAAAGAGATGGTCTTGACCATGGTTATTTTAATGGTGTGTGTGTGTGTGTGTGTGTGTGTGTGTGTGTGTGTGTGTGTGTGTGTGTGTGTGTGTGTGTCACACTTCCATAGTAAGGATAATAATCCCCTTTCATGGATGAGATAGCTTTTGTGTTATCATGAAAGGAATGCTTGAATGTTACATTTGTTCACATTTAGACATGGGATCAAAATCCAATACAGTTTATCACACTCTGTGCTATGGTTTGAATGGCACACAAGGAGAACAGTGACAAGTCCTTGTCAACATGACAGACCAATCACAATCAAAGGCAAGTCTTCCTTATTTCACTTGCCTGTATTACGTACGAGGTGCAATAATAGGGGCCCACCAAAATGAAAATATTGTGCTAGGAAAATTTTACTTGCTTCCCTGAGATAATTAAAAATGATAAAATGTGTGATGAATACATGTCAGCTCCATGGCATTAAGGCAATAGCTGGTCAGAGCGGCCACAAGCAATAGCTTGTTAGATAAAAAGGTAAAGGTATCCCCTGACAATTAAGTCCAGTCGTGTCCGACTCTAGGGTGTGGTGCTCATCTCCATTTCAAAGCCGAAGAGCCAGCGTTGTCCGAAGACGCCTCCATGGTCATGTGGCCGGCATGATACCAGGGTGTAAAGTGGTGTGATGAAGAGACCAGATAAGAGAACTGATTCCCTTGTAAAAAAAAAAAAAGTCAGATTGTCTCCTGCCATGGGGATTCCCCCTCCCTTTGACTCTTGTTTTTGTCTTTGAATCCTGCCCCTGAATTTTCAGTCACATGGGTTTAGTCCTGGTCCTGGAGGAGTTTGTAGCACAATGATCTCAGGATATAACTTTTTATAAAGACTAGAAAGAGGGTGTCATTTCCCCACTGAAGTTGCTTGGACTTGTAGTATCAGCCCTGGTGAGAAAACACATTTAGCCAGGGTCTGCCACTGCACTATTGCTACTGTCTGTTCTCCACAGAGGCGGAACTAGGGCGGAGCAAGCGGAGCACCGGCTCCGGGCGCCATCGCCCAAAGGGCGCCCCGCCGCTCCGCCCGCGAGTCGGACTCGGACTCGAGTCTCCGAGTCGGACTCGGAGACTCGAGTCCAAGTCGGACTCGGAAACTCGAGTCCAAGTCCGACTCGGGCCGGCCCCCTCAATCGGGAGAGCCGGCTGGGGACGTCTTCCCCGGCCGGCTGCCCGGGGCCTTCTAAGGAAGGCCCGCTGCGCAATTTTTTGTGCATGCTCAGACTGTTACTGAGGGAAAAGGGCTGTTACTGAGGGAAGACGTCCCCAGCCGGCTCTCCCGATTGGGGGGGGGTGTCCCGCCGGGTCGCCCCCTCCTGGAGCGCGCCCCTCCCTCCCGGAATGCGCCCCTCCCTCCCAGAGCGCGCCCCCCCTCCGGATTTATCCTATTTATACCCCCCCGTGCTCCAGGCGCCAAGTGAGGCGGTTACACCTCTGGTTCTCCATTCTCCCTGCCTGAAAGTAAATTTGCAGGTACTTGCGGCAGGGTGAAGTGAAAGCAGAAAGTCAGGGATGGCCCTACACGATTCACTACCTGACGCCAACTCTGATCTCCTGCCAGTGCTATGCACAACCCCCCCCCATAATCTGGGCAGAAGATGGCAATCCAGCCCCTTTCCCCCTCATGTCTTTCCTTCCTGCATGATCCTCTTCAAGTACTGGGAGCGCTCAGAGTGTTCTGCTCTTCCTGCTCTATTTAAAGAGACTGTGCAAGGAAGGAGCGAAGTGAGTGGGTAGGGAAGCAGGTGGTTCCATCCACGGTAGCTGGAGGAAGGTGGCAGCAGACTTGGGGTGAAGGGCAGTCTATTGGCTGCTTCCCCTGCCATGCATCACATGATGTGAGATGCTTTGCTCGCTTCATGGATTGACCAGCTGTCCATAAAGCTTGTGGGATCAGATCAAATTGATCCAATCCTACTCTCAGGCTCTTAGGTGTGGGTTTTTTTTAAAAAAAATCCAGATGACCCTGCCCAATACTCAGGGCTAGCCTATCCATGAAGGAGTGATGCAGCTAGTGTCAGTGGTGGGTGATGGGCAAGTCAAGTGGCAGATTTGGGATGCCCTTCACCCCAGGTTTGCCGCCACCTACCTCATAAGAACCTAAGAAGAGCCTTGCTGGATCAGGCCAAAGGCCCATCTAGTCCAGCTTCCTGTATCACACAGTGGCCCCACCAGATGCCTCAGGGAGCACGCAAAACAACAAGATACCTGTATCCTGTTGCCATTCCCTTGCACCCGGCATACAGAGAAAACCTACTTCTAAAACCAGGAGGTTGCTTATGGCTTGTAACATGTGATGGACTTTTCCTCCATTAATCTATCAATCCTCTTTTAAAGGCATCTAGGCCAGGTGCTATCAACACAACCTGCGGCCAGGAGTTCCACAGATTAATTACATACTGGGTAATAGAAATATTTTCTTTTGTCTGTTCTAATTCTTCCTCCACTCAATTTTAGTGCATGCCTCCAGCCTGCCACTGGTGGAACTGCATTCACTACCTTACCTTGCTCTTCATGGCTCCCCCTGCTTCCTTTCCTTGTTGCAACCCTTCCTGTTTTATTTAAAGGAACTCTAACCCTCTACCACTGAGTTATAGCCTCTTCCTCCTAAATGGATGCTGCTGATAGAAGAATAGACGAGATAAGTCTTGACCAGATCCTGGAAAGAAATTCTTATGCACTACGATTTCTGGTTGATAAGACTTCTTTTTCAGCCCTGGCTCACTCAGGTTGCTGAATCTGAACTGTTTTGCTCATTCAAGAAGCAGCAAAATAGGGAGATGGGAGTGACTGTAGCCCTCTGTAGATTGTATCCATGCATTCAGCCTGAACCCAGGGATTGGGGGACATTGGAGAGTGTACTGCTAGCCATGCCCTCTTCCACTTTTCTCTCTGACCATGCCCCCGGAACATATCTGTATTCAGTGCTTGCCTCTGCACTAAGCACTAAGCTCATTGGATGGTCATTGGATGGAGTGGCTGGGAAGGGGCTGGCACATGGGGTGTGGCTAGCTTGTGCACTCCCAGTCAGCTTTCCCTCTAGGTGTGCAACCACGTGGTTGCACAGCTCTAACGGAGGCCCCGCATAGCCACCCCCACACAGCCACAGTGGGGCTCTTTTGCATGCTCAGCAGGGGGAGATTAGACTAGGGAACAGTGCTCCAAGTGCCCCCCTTTGTATGAAAAGAACCTGCCCTGCTACTGTTTTAGAACAGAAGGAATAAACAGTAAGGGGGATGGTGAGATGGATCAAAGACTTACGAGAGGTGATTAGGAAAATTTGGAAATTGCTTGCTAAAAAGATTCACTATAAAATGAAGGGGGAAAAAATACTGTTTTCCACTGCATAAAAAAGGAAAGGAAACTATGATTCATATCTTTTTGGTAACTGGAGAAGATGCATTTATTGCATTTGTCCATGGTATAATGGAGTTACTCTAATAACAAGCAGTAGTCGGGTGGACCAAGGCTAGACAGATAAGGGTTTGCTTGCTTTTTCATTAGAAAGTCACTTGTGGGAGCATTCTTCACGGAAGACAAAGAATTATGAGATTAGGTTGATTTGCTGCACTTTTCAGTCTCCATGTGGCGTCCATATGGATTCGCAAGAAGAGATGTGCTTCAGAGCACATGGACACAAGCAAGTTCCCATTAGGGGTATACAGTACTTTGTTTTCACTGATGTGGTTCATGAGCTTGAGAAATCACAAAGGATCTGAGGGAGACTCACTCTATACAATCTCTGTTGTGAATAAGGACGCATAACCTATCTTATAAGGGCCTTTAACACAGAACATTTGGTTCTCACTTTACCCCCCCCCCCCAGAGTTCATGGTTTTCGTTTCTTTCATACTTAACTCACATTCATATTGTAATCAGAAGCATCTGTCAGCAGATCAGAACCTTTCTTTAATCACATGCTCTTCATTGTTATCACAGAGTAGACCAAAATCATTTCAGTGGTGTTAATTACGGGGCAGTATCCCAATGCAGGCCAGTCTTCTAGGAAGAATGGGCAATTTTGTAAGGGTGCTGAAGAAGCATCTGCTCCCTTAGAGTTCCTCAAGGCTAATGAGCAGTGTTGAAATAAACTAAAAACAAAAAGCACCCCCCAGTCATTCAAAATGTAATATATTTTATAGATTTAAATCAAGGTGTGAATGAATGCTCCTGTTTGAACATAAGGAAAAGGCCTTTATATTTTCCAGCATTCAGATTCTGATGGCAAAATTTATGGGTTATGGATTCAAACCAGACATTTATTCTCCTAAACCTGAAGAAATGACCCTCCAATAACTTGGGAAAAAAACGTTGATTTTATGGAATGTCACACATTGGCATTTATACTTGTAGTTTTGAATTTAAAACCCATCTTCTACAGTTTGCCAATGAGCAACTAAAAACCAAAAATTATGATGTCGATGGATTGACAGAGAATATAAAAAGGTAATGTAGATACCAAATGGATTCCAAATGGAATCCCTAGTCTAATCCCTATCTTTGAATGCCAGATGCAAGGGAGTGGCAACTGAATACAGGCATCTTGTTGTCTTGAATGCTCCCTAAGGCATCTGGTGGGCTGCTGTAAGATACAGGAAGGTGGACTCAATGGGCCCTTGGCCTGATCCAGCAGGGCTCTTCTTACAGTCTTATGTTAATCATCAACACATTATAGCACGGTTGACATTCAGGCCTAGGCCCAGGAAGGGCAGCATAAGAGATGGTAGACTGGGCTCATCATCTCTTGGCCCAGCGTGAAAAACTTCATGGAAAAAAAAATAGTGACTAAAAATATGAAGATTCAAGACCAACTGAAACTGATGAATAAAACAGGATTTAAGGTGGAAAAAAAAGTTAAATATCTCGGAATTGTATTGACGAGTATGAATTGTACATTATTTCAAAATAATTATGTTAAAGTATGGAATGAAATTAAGAAAGATCTGTTAAGATGGGAAAGATTGAAATTGTCTTTACTAGGAAGGATATCGGTGATTAAGATGAATGTATTGCCAAAAATGATGTTCTTATTTCAAACGATACCAGTGATTATATCTGATGCACCATTTAAAGAATGGCAGAAAGACATTTCTAAATTTATTTGGCAAGGGAAAAAACCAAGGGTGAAATATAAGATTCTTCAAGATGCAAAAGAGAGAGGAGGATTAGGACTACCAGATCTGAAAGTATATTATGCAGCATGTTGTTTTGTGTGGTTGAAAGAGTGGGTGTATTTACAAAATAGAAGATTATTGGAGTTAGAAGGCTCTGACTTGAGATTTGGTTGGCATGGGTATTTGTGGTATGATAAAGTGAAAGCAAATTTAGAATTTAAAAATCATTATGTTAGACATGCATTATGGAGAATTTGGAATAGATATAAAATGAGGTTTTATGAGAAAGTACCATTATGGGTTGCACCATATGAAGCACACTTTGGTGGAAGTAGCGTGCCAAAAGAGAAAGGACTACTGTACAGAAATTTATTAATTTTTTCACAAGGAGACTGTACAATGAAGTCAAGAGAAAAACTAATGGAAGAAGACTTTAATTGCCAATGGTTTGTATATGTTCAAATTTTGGAGAGATTTAAAGTGGACAAGAAGGCATATGGATTTGTAGAAGAAGAATCAATATTGGAGGTACAATTAAAATCTGAAGACCAGATAATTTCAAAAATGTATAAATTGCTTTTGAAGTTTGAGACAGAAGAAGAACAGGTTAAAGAATGTACGATTCATTGGGCGAAAAATGTAGGTCATGTTATTTTAATGGACCAATGGGAACAACTATGGTTAAAACAGTTGAAATTTACGTTAAATGTTAATATTAAAGAAAATATGTATAAAATGATATATAGATGGTATATAACCCCAAGCAAATTAGCAAAAATGTATGAGAAGGTGACGAATAGATGTTGGAAATGTAAAAAGCAAGAAGGAACTTTTTACCATATGTGGTGGACATGCCCCCAAGCAAAGAAGTATTGGACTCAGATTCATAAACAGATTGAGTTGATTTTAAAGATTAAGGTTCAAATGAAACCGGAAACATTTTTGTTGGGTATGTGGGAGGATCATGTAGGCGAAAAATTTCAAACTTTGTTTTTATATATGATAGCTGCGGCAAGAATTTTATATGCACAATATTGGAAGAATTCGGAGATACCTTTGCTGGAAGATTGGTGGCTGAAAGTTTTGGACTATGCTGAAATGGATAAACTTACAATTTTAATTAAGGAAAAGTCAGTTAACTTTTTCATGAATAATTGGAAACCATTTATCGACTTTTTAAGAGAGAGAGAGAGGAATGATGTGATGATATGCGGATTTAATGAATAGAATGTGGGTGTTATTTTGGCTTAGTTGGAAATTATATGTAGAAAATAGTGAATAGTATGCTAGTAGGATGTATTGCTTCGCGCTTGCTATAACTTTATGAAATATGTATTGTTTTTATGTTTTAATATATCAATAAAATATATATATAAAGAAAAACTTCATGAAGAACACTGAATAATCAAGTTAAAACATCATGAGGACAAAATCTGAACCCATACATGTGGGCTGGTAATGGTATTTTATTTTAATAACAGCCCAATCCTATCCTACGCTCTGCTACACTCTGCACCCTACACTCCAGCTATGCTGGCACCAGCAATGCTGTATCCTGAGCAGAGCAGGTGGGGTTGGAAGTCTCCTTGGGGTAATGGAACATCTGTTCCCTTACCCCGGGTAAAGCCCCAGACCTTGCAACAGGTCTCCTCGGATCTGTGCATGCCATTTTGATGGAGTAAGTCAAGGCTGCCCATGTTGGGTGAAACGGGCCTGAGAGGGGGATAGGTTACACTGTACGCTGCTGCCACCGATCCTGCCCCCTCCCAGGTCCGATCCACACTCCCCCAGCCCCAGCCCCAAAACGCCCCCGGAACGTCCTGCCCTTGCGCCGCGTGGCTCTGGGCCACATGCCATTGGGATCTGGCCCACAGAGGTTGGTGCAGGCCTCTGCATTGGCCTGGGACTGGCGCAACTACCTTATGGCAGCTTTTGCATTGGTCCTGGGCCAGCGCAGAGGTCCAATGCCAGCTTAGGGGCTGGATAGGATTGGGCCGTAAGCAGGGCCTCTGAGAGGAATTTTATCAGGGGGCATGAAGTTTCTCTTCGGGCCCTTCCCAAAGGGAGAGGGGGCAAAATGGAGCAGAGGAGGACAGCAATGACCGGAAAAGTCTCAACACAACACTGTCAAGGCTTCCCCATTATTTTTAAAGAAATATGATCTCTTGAAGCCATTGACTCAAACAGTAACAAATATACAACAGAATTTTTGTGTGATATACTGATATACCCAATCAGACTGAAGTTCTTAATTAAGGTATAGTGATCAATTAAGGTAAAGTAACATTGATCAAACATTTCAGACATAATGTGTTTCAGAGTGACAATTTCCAGTGCCATGTAGCTGATTGTTGGCACCTTTTAGATGAGCTGAAATGGTTTTTGACTGTAATCGTTGTACTATTACACAGTGTTGCCTCTTATGAAAGTGCAGACAATGTAATTGGCACAGACCTATTTAATCTACATTCTTGGCCATCCTCCTGAAAGTTCAGTATCTGCATCAAGAGGCTACTTTTAGTTCATATTCATGGATTCTTTGTGCATGATTAAATATAGAAATTACTGTTGAGCGTAGATTCTTCTCTCTCTTTTTAAAAGACTCTATGAATAGCCCTTGAGCATTTCAAAGTGTTTCATTATTTGTCCTGTCCTTATGATGGCAGTGACAAAGTTCCAGCTTTCTTTGCAGCTGTGTGTATGTAGCACAGGCCAAGGGACAGCTCTGCCCCTTGCTGCAAAGTTCAAACATGAATCCTCATCATATCATGTCACCAACTTCTTCTGCCAGAAGCAATTGCTCATTCTATTCCACCTGCTAGTTTAAAAGGCCCTCATTTGAATTTCACACTACAGCTGAGATTTTAATCCTCCGTTTGAGCAGATGGGCTGTATTTGTACTGAAAAGCCACTGAACCCATTTAATTAACCCCAAATTTGTACAATGCTGCATGCACTTCGCCATGGAATAAGCTCGAATGCAGATATTCAGACCGAAGTCTGTAGCTTGCACTAAGCAGAAGGAACCACATTTTACAATTCTAAGCACATGTCCACACTGGCGTCACTGCAGGGGGGGCGGAGCTCTATGTTCTGCCGCGGTCTGACCCTCTGTTACACCGGTGCACGAAGTGGCCCCACCCCCTCGCCTTCGTAACCATTCAAAGCGGTGAAAGCAACTCCCTGCGCGTTGCTTTCACCGCCTTGAATGGCTCCAAAGGCGAGGGGGCAGGGCCATTTTGTGCACCGGTGTAACAGAGGGTCAGACCGCGGCAGAACATAGAGCTCCGCCCCCCTGCAGTGACGCCAGTGCATGTCCAGCCCAATCCTAAGACGATTCACTTAGAATTAAGGCAACTGAGTTCAGTGGGACTTACGTCCAAGTACATGTGCATAGAAGTTCGGCCTTTCATCTATTTGACATGGCCCTTTGAGCAGTGGTGTCGTCAACAGTGGGGGCCGTGGAGCGGCGGGCCCCCGGGCAGCAGGATCGGGCCCCAGGTGGCAGGTGGGTGGGCGGGGGGTTTCAACGACAGACGGCAGCGGGGCGAATTGTCCCGTTCACCAATGGCGAGTGAGGAGTGCTGTCGGCATTTTCGGCCCTCCTGCCTGCCCTGCGCCTCTGAGTGCTCGATAACGGCTGCTGCCATTACGTTACTTCTGGCACGTGGTGGGGGGCAGTCATAGCAACGCCACTGCCTTTGAGCCCATGTCAGCAGTACTTTTCAATCTAGCGTTCAACGGTATTGCCAAGTATATACAAAAGATGATCCATGCATGAGCCCACCCTCTTCTTTTAATGTTCATGTTCTACATCTATAAATTGGTATATGATGTAGATGGAAATGTTTGTGAATAGTGTAGGCAGCCAGTGGCCCTGGACTGCAACAGGGAAAACCATGGAGGAGCCTAAGTGAGGGGCCTAAGTTCAACTGCAGCTCAGGATGTTCTGATAGTCTGAATGGAAAGGTTACACCTAGGCAGGGTTTGTGGGCCAGGCAGGCAAGGTTGGGGGCTGCTTCGGCAGAGAAGAAGCTGGAACTGGCTGACCCAGAGGAACACCAGTGGGATTGACATAAACTGAAATCAGGAAATGTCTGTGGGGGCTTGAGGCAGCACCACTACATGCAGAGGCTGTGTAGATGAGCCTCGTTCTAGGGGAGATCAAAGGGAATTGGGAACCTGGATCCTCATCCTTTTGCTGTGGGAATAAGTTTGCCTGAGATGAAGCGGCATGCCGTCCTGTGCAATATAATAAACAGCTGGATAGTTGTATTCAGAGTTGCTCCTGATCATGAACCCTTGTGATGTGGTGTTGCCCGTGTGGGATGTTGATGACAATGCTTCATATTTTTAGTCAGGGCTGGCCCAAGACCTCCTGATGGCTGAGGTAGCATGCCAAATGCTGTCCCACCTTACCTGTTAATGTGCTAGCCAGTGGCGTTTCTACGACCGCCCCCCCATGCCAGAAGTGATATAATGGCTGCAGCCGTTATTCACCACACAGAGGCGCAGGGCGGGCAGGCGGGTCAAACATGCCGACGGTGCTCCTCGCTCACCCCGACGAACGGGACGATCCACCCCGCCGCCATTCGCCGTGACACCCCCCGCCCACCTGCCACCTGGGACCTGATCCAGCCGCCTGGGGGCCCACCCGGGGCCCCAAGGCCCCCTCCGCTGACGACGCCACTGATGCCAGCCTTTGCTCCTCCCACTCAGCGGATTGGAAAAGAAGGGGGCAGAGCATCGAAGATGCTCCAGCCCACTACTCTCCTCTCTGCCACACTTCGTCTGCCACTCTGCCCCCCTCTTGTTGTGCCAACCCAGGGAGTGGGAAGAGAAGGAGGAGCATATGGAGGGGTGCACCCCTAGCCTGAGGTGACTGTCTCAGTTGTCCTTATGGATGGGTTGGCGCTGGTCTTACTATACCATCCTAAGACTTAAGTTATTCCCAAGCATTTCTGCCCTCGAAGAAGCTGGGCAGAAGAAAAATATGTTGTCAATTGTCCTATTCAGCAGGCATCCATTCTCCAGGCTTTAAATTGCTCACACCCTGAACCCCATGACATCATTTCCTAAGGGAGATGAGCTGTGCTATCTCTCCTCCCTGTTATATAAGAAGGTCTGCTCAGTCTCTTAACAGGCTCCCTTGTTCCAGGTAAATCCAGTGGCTAGCCTAGCTATACCACAGGATTTTTTTTCTGTCTAGCTGCTCGCTTTCTGGATTGCTTCCATGTAAGTGACCCTATCTGAATTTGCCTGTGCAGAAGAGAACTTTTTTTTCTTGGCATGAAGCCACTTGGATGATTGCCCATTACTAAGTAAAGAGGCTAAAATGGATCTTTCAAACGTACAGTTAAATACTATTTTAGTTGCATGTGGATGAGATCACTTCCTGAGTTAATAACTAACAGGGATGCCGGTTTAGATGGCTTGCTGGAAAAAAAAAAGGAGATAAAAAGGCACTTCAGACTCTGAATGGCTGTGCTGAACTTCACAGAATTTCACATTTTGATCTGGTGCAGTGAAAAAGCCATGCAGCATTACTGCATGATATATTGTTTTGCTTCAATATGGAATCTGTCTGAAGAATAATCTCAGCTTGGGAAGGGGAAACACTCTGAATGACAGTTTGGCAGTATTGGATAGCCACCACAGGCAACTAATGCCCAACTGGAGTTGGTTTACAAATTCCCTCAATGGGCAATGCTGCCCCAGGAGATGAAAACTGTGTTTTACTCCGGCCAAAAATACCCACCTTGAAAGGTGCCATACCAGGGGAATAAGAATCAGGGCTGCAGTAACAACCGAGCCACTACCAACCTCCTGGGAGCGGTCATTTCAAGCGAGGCTTTGCACAGCGTATCTGATGAAAGAGAATCCTTCCTTCCCTACCCTTCCATAGTGCTGGGACTCTACAGGGGAAGCCAATATGAGCACCAGGGGAAGGGAATAAACTAAAATAACGATTTTAGGAGTGGAAAACTCCTGTACCAATGTTTGGATTAGGCGGGTATTAGTTTTCAAATTGTGTTCTAGGAAACCCTGAAATGATTAAACTCTTTATTCTGCCCCTCTCTGCTAGGTACCAAGGAAAGAATATAGTGTTTTGCTGGGGATTCGGTATGAATCTTACCTGAAATGTGTACCCCACCCCATCTTTTCTGTGATATTCTGTTGGCGCTGTTGTGTATTTCTCTATTGTTTTTAATCGTTTTTCATTTGGGTGATATTTTGTTATGTTTTCATTTATTTGTTTTCTACATGTGTGTGTGTGTGTGTGTGTGTGTGTGTGTGTGTGTGTGTGTGTGTGTGTGTGTGTGTGTGTGTGTGTGTGGTCCATTTATATTACAGAAAGTCATAATAAAAATATTTCAGTCACTCAATCAATATCTGAAGTTCAATGGCAGTGCAACTCGGAATGCTGCCCGGTGCTGCCTCGGGTCCCCTGCCTTTGCACAGTTGCAAAAAACGGGCACC
Organism: Plestiodon gilberti rubricaudatus; assembly: GCA_026170595.1. Classification (NCBI taxonomy): domain Eukaryota; kingdom Metazoa; phylum Chordata; class Lepidosauria; order Squamata; family Scincidae; genus Plestiodon; species Plestiodon gilberti. Next base: position 36,196,170 of record JANXHW010000002.1, read on the forward strand.
TGCTTACCACGCTCCTCGCACAGTTTTTTCAATTATAAAAGTGCAGGACTTCTGGTTTGATTTTAAGGAACTGCACAAATGAAGGAGCAAAGTAAGGAGGGAGGTGGGTGATCCACTTTCTGCTCGCTTGTGGGAGGTGAAAAGCGAATAAGTGCTGGTTGCATCCGTGGCAGGCTGGAGGGCGGCAGTGGTGGTGGCAGACTCGGGGCAAAGGGCCACTACCAATCCACTGCCCCTCGCCCCCCAATCTGCTGCTGATGCAACCTGCATCACCTCACCTAACGGATGTGACACCCCTGCTGAGGTTCCATGGAAGCTTATCGGGAGTTCCTTAGAAGGTTTGAAATGACAGGCAATCTTCTCCTGCAAAAGTGCGCTTCCCGCAGAGTCTTGTGTATATTCTAAGATGTACTCAGCTCTGCTAGCACAAAGTAACTGTCAAGCCTGCCCAGTCGCACGAACTGAATATGCACCATGTAACATGCCCTCAAATTCTCTGTTCCATGCAGTGGTTTCATGGCAGATGCTTAGAGCTGCCACAGCAAACACATCCATGTGGAAAGCATTCTCCCTCCCAGGGCAGAAAGTTTGAAAACCAACTAATTATGGTACAATATAGGATAAGTGAGAAAATCTGTAATGCTATTGTTCAAATGCCATGTACTATTATAACCCCCCCCCCCCAACATAATGGCATTGCCTTTTCACTCCAACAGGCAAGACGTGACTAGCAAATAAAGTCAGGAAATAAAACACCGACTCTTAGTAGTCCTATAGATTACACATTCATTACGGGTACAGTAACTTCTGGCTAGACTGGTCTGTGAAGCTTAGTTTGCTTTTCAAGGGAACTTTGAAGCTAACATCATTGCAAATTGGATAAGTGTTTAATTACAGTGGCTTACAGCCCCTTGATACAGCCTTATCAGCTTTGAACTTCAGTGACAGCATCAGAAAAGAGATCAAAATGCCAGTAGTGGAGAAAGTATTTGCTTTCCAAGTGGTTCAGATTTCCAGTGTATGAAACACCTTTGCTTTTGAGAGCTGGGACCATGCAATCACAGCAAAGATCCAGGCCTTACAAGTCATTATCCCTGCAAATTATCGCAGCAATGCTTTAGTGTGGCAACAAAAGAGTGATGATTCTGTGTGCAAGCACTCGAACCATTTCTGTCAAGGATCGTGCCCTAGCTCAGCCATGTTAAACAAGAGATGTGAAACATTTTCCTTCCACATAAAAGTCAGAGCTCCTGCTCCCAGAACGATGATTACAGATGTAGTTAATTCAGTTCAGGCTATATCACCAGATAGTTATAACTCACTCTGGCAAACTTGCTTTGCCAGCCAGTTAAAAATGGTGAGAAAATATTCCACTCTGTTGGAAGTCATAAGAACATAAGAACATAAGAAGAGCCCTGCTGGATCAGGCCAAAAGCCCATCTAGTCCAGCTTCCTGTATCACACAGTGGCCCCACCAGATGCCTCAGGGAGCACAAGACAACAAGATAACCTGTTTCCCGTTGTCACTCCCTTGCACCTGGCACAGAGAAAACCCACTTCTAAAACCAGGAGGTTGCTTATGGCTTGTAACCTTTGATGGTCATGAATCTGTCCAAACCCCTTTTAAAGGCATCTAGGCCAGGTGCCATCACCACATCCTGTGGCAAGGAGTTCCACAGATGAATTACACGCTGGGTAAAGAAATATTTTCTTTTGTCTGTTCTATCTCTCCCTCCACTCAATTTTAGTGTATGTCCCCTGGTTCTGGTGTTATGCGAGAGGGAGACCTCAGGGAAAGCTTTGTCTAGAATTTAGTCTGGGTACCATTGATGTCTCAATATTACACATGCCATTTGTGGTTTTTAAAGGAAACAACAGCTTCCAAAACCTCAGCAAACTGGCCCTGAGCGCTAAGGAACTTCAGGTTGCTGCAGCCACATACAATGCTGAGATGTAGACCCTGTACTCACAAATGGTTCCTAGTTCTTAACCAAGTGCCTTTGAAATTTGGTGAAATTCAGGATCTTGGGACGTATCTTCCCCTCTTCCTGGGCATATAGGTTCATGCGGTGCCATAAAAAATGGCTCTTATCAGTCCGCTTCCTTCTAAGACTTGGCTCAAGTTCCTGAATGCAGCTGCAGCTAAAGCCTGCTCCTGTTTCTGGGGAGCATAGCCAGTGCAACTTGGTCAAAATCACCCATGAATGTTGCCCAAAGCCACAGAGGGACTCCCACAATCCCCCCCAGAGAAATATAGTGGTTTTTGCTATTGATGGTAACTACTGATTGGGACCAGCTAGCAGAGCTATGTCCAATTATAGGATAAAATCAGTCAGGGCTGGCCCAAAACATTTTGCTGTCTGAGGTGAAAGAGTAAGACAAGATGATGCTAACCAACTCAACCTGAGTCAGTTTATTATATCATCAACTACTCAAAATTAACCTTGCCAGCATGTGAAATTGCAGGATATGGATTGCATATTGCCTCAGCGTTCATATATGCCTCCTTTCCCCACTTCGAGACTGAGCTGCTAGAGCAGTGATTTTCAACGTTTTTCTTCTCACGGCACACTGACATCTATGGTCTTCACCTTTTGTGATGTCTCTTCCGGGTTCTGTAGCTCTGTTTCCAGAGGCGTTTCTACAGTAGGGGCGGTAATGTAAGTTGCGCCCCATTCTAGTCCCCATTTACAACCTGGCACGAGGAGGCCCCGCCCCCTCGTCATCAGAGCCATTCCATGATGCGAAGGCAACAGGCAGGAGACTCCGCTCCACCGCACCTAGAACAACACCACTGGCACAAATTGTCTGTCCCTCTTCCTCTGCCAACTCTGCCCGGATGAACCTGGATGAGTTTTTCAGCGATTTCCAACCGCTGTGCTCCAAACAATCATGGCACACCTGCAGACCTTTCGCAGCACACCAATGAGAAAATCGCTGTACTAGAGACTGGGGGAGGTGGGGCTGAACTCCAAAATATAGCAATTCACATGAATGAAACTTTACCAAGCCATTCCAAAAGGTAAAAATAGGCACAGGGATTTATTAGGGTGTGTCCCTGTTTTCTGGTACCTGTCTGGAGTGAATTACTGACTTTAACAGCAAGGTAGAAGATGCTTACTAAACTGGGACATTAAGAACTGACAGAGAGGCAGCTGTGTTAGTCTGTTGCTGCAAAAACGATAAACCATCTTGTAGCACCTTTAAAGACCAACCAATTTACTTCAGCAAATGTTTTTTGTGAACTACAGGCTACTTCATTAAGCGATACCAACAAACAGCCCTTTCAATGGACACACATAACACACACCTAGAGGGGAAAACCCCCCACCAAATTTGCAACTTTATTTCTCCTGCAACCCTGCATTTCATGGGTGTGGTGATATTTCCTGACTGTCCCCTAACTTCCCCCCTTCAAGCATATGTTATAGACACACTACATTACACAGTGTGTGTATGCTGTAACTCACATGCGCATGCACAAACACAAAACATAATGAAATACAGTCGTGGGCCAGGACAGAAAGCAGTCATCTCCAGCAGTTCTCCTGAATGTTGAGCATGCCTTAGAAATTTAATTCCCAAACTTAAGTCCCGTTCACAACATGGAATTGCCATGTGATGATGGTCATCAGGACTGGCCCATCCACGAGGTAAGGTGTGGTGCGCTGCCCCAAGCTGTGGATGGGTACAAGTGACACCCTGTGTCCATCGGCCATGTCCGTAGCTACCTCACCTTGCTCCCCACTTACCTTTTTCTTCCTTCTCTGCCACTGTTTCCAAATAAAGCAGCAGAGCAGGCTGGAAAAAGGAAGTTGGGAGAACCACTTCCAAAAGAAGCTGAGAGCAGATCACACAGTGCAAGAAGAGAAATAAGGGGAGATGGGAAGAAGTTAATTCTGCGACAGGAAAGGGATGCTGCATGCATGCAGTGTCCTTAAAAGGGACAATTCCCTGGTGTGTCATCATTGCATTCAGTGCTGTCCCTTCTCACCTTCTTGCATAACCATAAACGTACACAATGCTGTTGCCAAACTTAGTGTAAATGCACAGATCTGTATCTGAATCAAGGCATATTGTTATAGTTAAAACCAAATGGCCCTTGGGTTGATAACTAACATGTGTTGCAAGTTTGCGCTTCTTACCTAGAACATCTTCCAAGACCAACAGTTACTCTGTGGTACAACAGTTTGAGGAACAGGGAAGATTATTGTTTTGGGGTTTTGTTAGGGAGGCCAATAGTTTTGGCCCCCAGCTCAAACGTGATTTTTTAAAAATTGTGCCATTTAGTTGTCCTACACTCCTTCCTTTAATTTGAGTCACAATTTCAAACAGATGTGCTTGGCTAAATGCTCATTTCGATACTGAATTTCAGAATGGGAGGGGTTGGAAATGACACCTCCCCCCAGTTAAAAAAATACGCTTTTTACAACTGAAGCCAAAATACCTTTGAATTTTGATTTGGCTCATAAATATGGTTGACCCATTCATAGCTGTCCCCAATGCCCTCCCTGTACCCAAAATATAAATCGCAGCAAGAGTGACATGTGCACATGCAAGTATGTAAAGGAGAAAGCTGCTCATAGAGTCTTCAATAAGTCAAAGAAGCTTACTGGAAGTTCCCAGTGCAAAGATACAGTAATCATTATCTGGAGATTTTCAGGGCTTTTGGGCACTTAACATTGACCCAGAAACACGAACAAACTACAATTCCCAGTCATCTATGAGTTAGGAACTTCCTGTTGGTAAGTCTTTTCGATCCAATGAAGGCTGAGAAGTAGCCTTCCTGGTTGCTTCCTCCCTATTGCTACTGCTCCCGGAAAGAACCTTTTGGGGAATGGGAAAGGGACTCGTAGTCTGAGGGGGAGCGAGAACCTGACGGCAGGGAAGACTTCAGACAGTGGAAGACTGGCATAGAAGGATTCGGAATGGACCAGAACCCTTTTTAGGTGCTACCTATGTGTTCAGCTGAATGTCGGAAGTTAGGGAATGGGAGTGCCAGCGAGCAACACCCCCCATCATGCCATGCTGACATGCTCCATTATCACGCACCCTCCTGCTCTCCTTGCATTCAGTCATTGTCTGCAGAGGCAAGTGCTGAATGTGGAGAGAATGTCATCTGTACTGTCGAACCCTGGCTGTCCAAGGTTCTAGAACATGGGGAGAGTTTGGGACAGGGCTCGTCAATGCACTCCTGTTCTCCCCTCCAAGTGTTCAGGCTTGACTGTCCGAAGAGAGCTCAGATCTTTCTGAGATATCTGAGAAAAGCCATGATGAATTGAGATTTTAAATTTTAGCACCTTAGCCTCAAGGTTGGCCTGGCTCGCTGAAATCTGAATCGTGATCAGATTGGAGGACGCATGATTCTTCAGCCTCTGCTTATCACCTTGCATATTGGCTAGCTAGAGTAAATAAACTACCGGCGCAATCCTGTGTACAAATGCGCTGGCGGGGCAATTTATTAACAACAACAACAACAACAACAACAACAACAACAACAAGAACAACAACAACAACAACCAGTATTTATATACCGCCTTTTCTTTGGTCATCGGATTTCTCCTCTGACTTTAATTCAAAGGTGGTTTACACGCAGAGGCGTCGCTGGAGCGCGGCGGGAAGGGCGGACCGCCTGGGGGTGACACGCGCAATGGGTGACGTGCGGTCCGCGCGTGCACCCGCGCGTCGCGCGCAGGCGGTCCTCCCTTCCCGCCGTGCTCCAGCGACGCCTCGGAGGAGGCCTCGGAGCCTCCGCCCTCGGCGGAGCTCCAAGGCCTTCTGGGGGAACCCCGATGCGCAACATCATATTTACAAGGTTTAGCGCATGCGCAGAACGTTTGAGGGCAAATTTGCCCTCAGAAACGTACTGCGCATGTGCGAAAACTTATAAATATGACGTCACGCATCAGGCCTCCCTCAGAAGGCCTTGGAGCTCCGCCGAGGGCGGACGCTCCGAGGCCTCCTCCTGCCAAAGACAGCCGGCCGGCGAGGATGTCTCCGGAGCCGGCAGCAGCGGAGGCTCCGCTGCTGCCGGCTCCGGAGACATCCTCGCCGGCCGGCTGTCGGGCGGCATGGGGGTCATTAGGGCGGCGCGCGTGCCCTAGTGACGCCGCTGTTTACACAGGCAGGCTTTCTAAACCCCAAGGCGTTTTTACAGTACAATAATATGTTCTAATCTTTCATAGAACCCTTCATTCAAGATGGTTTATTTCACAGTCCTGACTCTCTCTGGCATCCACCTATTTAAATACAGGTTATGTTGCGGAGGTCTGTACTTAAGTTTACAGCACATTTGTGATTGTCCGCGCACTCCGCCACTCTAACATTTGGGAGGATTGCGCTGCCTGTCTTGTTCCTCACCCTGGCTACCTCCCATCTCTCTTCTGCCTACATTTCAACCATATAAATCCTCTGCATCATGGTTGCTAGCTATACCACTACGATGTCCTGAGTAGACTGACAGTATCAGTATCATGCCTTGAGTTGTGACATAGATCTCAGGATTTGAGGTCTTGAGATCTTTGGTGATGCAATGCATCATAAATGTATCATGATATTAAGGTGTCAGTCCTCATGCTGCAACCCCCCCCCCCCGACATAGGGAGAATAAAGATAAAGGTCTGCAGATTCAATCAGAATATCTGTCCCTCCCAGATTTGGCAAGACTCTAAACCAGGAGATGTAGCAAACAAATATTATTTCAGGTGTCTTCTTGCCCACCTATGATTATGGAACTCATGAATTACAAGCAACCTGCAAGAACAAGGGATGCAAAATGTGGTGGCAATGAAGAAAGTGGCTACCCTACGGTATCAACTTTTGTAATCACTTGCAAATTCTATGAGGACTGAACGTTCTAGTTATTGCGCATCAGCATGAAATCGAGGATGTACAGAAGCAATGGTTGACCTCAGTCCAGCTACAGTTAGTTGAGCTTGTGACTCCCATGTTGTCACCCATGGGCACATGCAGGACAGGGTCATGGCTCAGTGGCAATCACATGATGAGGGTGGAAATTGTATAAATGGACAGCTTGAGGAAGGACCTGTTTATATGTCCTCTGCCATTTGCACAGTTACGACTGCTTGAGAAAGCAGCTGCAATTACATGAATCAATGAAATTGGTGCCTCCATGCAATTCCCACTGGACTACAGTCTTGAAAACAGCCACATATAATCATACAGGTGATAGCTTGGAGACTTTTAAGCATACGTACCAGGGCACACTCCACCCTGAAAGCAATAGGCCAAGTCAGTTGCAATAGACGTATTCCATTAGTTAATGGGACGAACATGTGACTAGTGTTGGCTGGATAAAGGTCATGACATGTTTCTGGGTATGTATCATTCTGGGGAATAATGGACAATAGCTCCAGGACTTCCTGTTTCAGTTGCTCCTAACCAGAGAGCACCCCAGGGAAGCTGGCATTGACAGCAAACATTCATAAGAACCATTTGCCATGCCAACAGATTTGTTGAGCATTTAAGTTAATGTGCAAAATATGGCTAAGTGGAAGAGGTTGCCTTGGACCATTCCTCATTCCCAGCTGCTTGTCACTTTTCATTTCTTGTTCTTTCTAAATTGAGAAAGCCCTCAGGACCATGACAGAAGGTAGTCCAGCCGATTTCTGTAAAAGTTTACAGAAAACCAGTATAATTTGCTTATTGTGTCACTGGATTTATACATATTTATTTGAAACTCATAATGACTTCCAGATTTTGACATGCAAATTCCAGTAAATAATAAGAAACTATTTGGCATTCAAATGTCACCTTTTACAATGCATGTTGCTGTATGTAAATATGGGGTGGAAAAGCATTACTATGCTGTATCAGGGAGGTACAGTGGCATGACTGTAGCCTCTCGAACTGGATGCTTTCCTGAAAAATTCATTTCCTTCCCCTGCAGGTTTCTCCAACCCTGCTGGGTGAATGACTCTGTTCCTTAGACATGAATCTAGTTCATGGAGGGAGGAGGTACCCTGTTTTAAGGTCAACTGCTAATTAAAAAAATGCCGTCTGGTTTTCCACTCCTAAATTGACGATAGAAGAATTCCTTCTATGACAGAAAGAGGTTTTAGCAAATTGTATGAAATTCCAAGAACCTTCAGAGATGTCAAGAGACTCCTCCATGTGAGGCATTAACTCATATTATAATGTTACGCATAAACATGTAGCATATAGGCATGATCCTGGAGGGATCTTTGCCGAAACTGAATTTTGCAGAGAGAGAAGTGCAAGTTCATTTTAACTGAGCTGCATTCAAGTTTGTTTCATGCTAAGATGAGCTCTTTCTGGATGGCTTCCATGCAGGTGGGCCTGTGTCTGAAAGGCACCTCATTGTAGAAGCCTCTTTGGAGCTTTCACACAACGAGGGCAGCATGACATTGCTCCTGCATTGCTTTTATGGCATGTGTATTCACTTCAGGAACCATTGCAGCTGCCCCCGTCTTATACCCCGATAGTCTTATCACAATCCCTTGAGACCTGCATTTCCAGATGCACAGAAGGTGAGACTTCATCGTCATTTTTTATATGAGGTTTTGCATTTGATTGCCAGTGCACAACTACAAAATAAATATATAGTAAAAGGTAAAGTGTGCAGGTGTATATAAAGCATTATTTTTTCCCTTTAACCACTGGCGTCACTGCAGGGGGGGTGGAGCTCTAAGTTCTGCCGGGGTCCAACCCTCCATTACACTGGTGCACAAAGTGGACCCGCCTCCTCGCCTTTGTGCGCGTTTAACAACATACACATATGTGCCAGGTGGGAGTGGATCAGGTAAAGGAGCAATTGATATAGCCTATCTGTGGGGTATGATATGTGTTTGACATACTTGTGTTTTAACACTCAAGTGCAAAACATTAAGGAAAAAGCAGCCCCGGGTGAGCCCCGGGTGATTCCATTGATGTAATGGAATATCACATCTGTCCATTATGTCTGCATTATGATCATATTTCTGTTTCAGAACTATGTTTCTTGAGGTTCACAAAGACAAAAGTTGTGGATCAAGCAGAATCTCATATAAAATGCTTAACTGATCATGTGGCTTTGTATTAAGGTGTGCACAGAATGGAGTAAGGGGGAGGAGTTAGGGTTTCAAAGAAATGTTAGCAAAGATATGCGTGTACAGTAAAAAGATAAGCAACTAGATGGGAATTTACAAATATCATAACTTCTTTTAATAAGGATTTAGTAATGAAAGGTTTTAAGGTCAACTCATAAAACAATTCGAGATACAGTACAGTATATTGCTCCAGATAAGGGGGAAAATGTACAGCTGAATGTACAGAAGTGCTTTATACTAATGCAAAGTAGGCCGAGGGCCAGCCTATCCATGATGCTGACTGAAATGCTCAGATTGAGCAGTGATTTTTTTTGGGGGGGGGAATGAACTGTTGTAAGCACCCCAAAAGGTACAAGTGATTTCAGCTCGTTTGATTCGGTGAGCAGACACCTGACTCCGCGGGCGGAGTGGGTACCCAAAAAATAGAGGTAGAAAGGATAGAAAGAGAGAGATCTGCTTTTGCGGAGGCGCCAAAATAGAGCTCCAAAAGTCCAGTACTGGAAGGAAAAGATCTTTACTTTGCTAGCAAAGGACACGATCAGCAAGGCAGAAAGTGTAACAGATACAATCAATACAAAAGTTTATATACATTTCATTATTACAGGTGAAATCATGGAGTACATTGTTGAAAGAGTACATAATAAAGAAGGGCCAATGAGGGGAAGGATCCAAGAAGTTACACTTTGATACAGCCAATAGGAAGTTGGATTGAAACTTTACACCAATGAGAACAGCAGCAGCGTGTATGAAACTTTGAACCAATAAAAGATAAACTTTATTAAAAGAACCAATGGAAAGTGTGGTGCTTTGTGCAACTGGGAACCAATGGTATGATGGGTGGGGGTACTGGGTGGCAGGAGGTAATAGGATTAGACCCCCACTTCGGGTGAAGCGAGGTTTTCCGGAGTTTTATGAATGGATCCTTTTGAGAAGCCTGCTTAACACAAAAGGCAGTGTTTCCAATTAGATAGCCAAAAGTGCCACACAATAGGTCCCTGCCCCATGGCACCATGCATACAGTTGAGGATATTTGAGTGATTGCTGTCAGTCAGGCAAGAGCAAGGTAGATAACTGGATTAGCATTTGAAATAATTGTAACAAGGCAAAACAGGAACAATGGGAGGTGAGATAGTGGTAACATGCTCAGAGGGATGAGTTGCAATCAGGGAAATGGCAGCCGGGGACAGACATTTGAATAATAGTAACAAAGAAGGCAGAGGCAATGATTCCAGGATGTGGGGGATGGTGGTGGCTGACTGTGAGAAGACACACAAAGAGTTAGGCTGGAAGTTTAGGAAATGGTGGCAGTCTGAGTTCTCACAGTGCATCAGGAGTTCCCTGAATCCCCTGCCCCCATCTAGCCTCCTAGGTAGACGGAAGCCATTTGAGAGCAGCACAGAAGGGGAGCCGTTGTTGACTGGCTTGGGTTATGTGTTCTAAAATGGTCTCTCCTACTCCCTGCGGTACAGATTATGGCAGGAGGTACACCCTTGGTGTCACCTACGTTCAACCTCTTGTGTCCGGGCCGAAGGGGGGTGAAGGGACTCTCACCGCACTCACCGCACACTCCTCCCGAACCCCAAGTAGGATGCCTGGACTCTAACCAGGCTTTTCAATAGCTGCAAACCTATTGCACCGCTGCCAGGAGCTTCTTTGCTCTGCGTGAGGCAAGCCCCAGTTGAGCTAGAGGATCAGGACCATTCCATGTGGATCCCATCCCTAGAGAGAACCCCGATGACCTCCGAGAAGATCCGGGCACATAACCCCCAAGGAAAACCCCCATAAACCCGGAAAAACTCCAGACACCTCATTCCACCGAAATAGAGCACTGCCACTTTAAAGCTGTCAAATGGAGCCGAGTTAGCGAAAGCCGGCTGTCAGTGCGGAAAGGCGAGAAGTCAGAGCTGGGTCAGTTAATAAGCAGCACACGCCGTCTAAGAAGGTTGGCTGAACGCCCAGAAAGAGGATTATAGGCTTAGTGAGTTAACAGGCTTAAAGGATTAAGAGGGTACAGGGTGAACTTTTGCTACTGCTGTTTCTCTTGGGGTTTTGGAGGGCTCGTGTTAGGCGCGTGTCAGTGAACTTTTGCCCTTGGCGGACATGCGCCAGCTGTCAAATGGTGTGCAAAGCAGAAAGGAGCCGAATTTTAAATGCGCTTTACTAAAAATGGCTGTATCTCCGTGATTACGGGACGGATTTGGATGGGGTAAAAAGGAGGGGATTCAAGGGAGAGTGGCTGACGACATAAAAATACTTGGGGAGGGGTCCCATGCCTACAACAGAACAGTGAACTGATGAGGGGTGCCCCACACTCTGGATCACTGACCCCTTTGACCCGCCACTCACGGAGCTGCAGGATCGGGGCAATGGCAGGCAGCCCACCTCTTCCTTCAGCAGCTTCACCACTTCCACCAGCACCGCTGCTCCTGGGCTCAGAGCCGCCACACCATACTTTCCTTAACTTACTAATCCACACACCAGTGTGTTTTCTTCAAGCCAGGCCTGGGTATGCACATAAAGTATTTTTGGTTCAAAGTCATTTTCAGGGCTGGTGTAAAGTAAGATTTTTTTAATTTAAAAAAATATGAAAAAGATTGAGTAATGAATGGAGTTCTGAAAATCAACCGCATTCCTGCCCATTTATTCAATAGCATGTTAGTTTCTGAACTGAACCATATGGCACCTTCCAAAAATGAAGGCACACACTCCTGATGCAAATATATTTGGTCAGTGCAGTCTTTTACAGTTACGCTAGTTCTTCAAGGTCTCAGGCAAAGGTCTTTCCCAACCTTGCTAAATGAGATCCTTTAACTGGAGAAACTGAAGTTTGACCCAGCAATGCATGTGCTCCATGCGTGTGTGGTATGAAACACTGGGTTCTTCCACTCTTTTAAAGAGAAGCGTTAACCTTCTTTCCATTCATACAGCACAAAATGTCGACCTAACGTTGGGTTGCTAGTTTATTATTTATTTGCAAAAGCTCTCCAATTTGCCTCTGGAATTCATATATATATATATCTGAACTGTCTATGAACTACATGTCTGTTGTATAACAACCAGATCCACTGCAGACTTCCGGTGATGGAACGAGCATTCCGTCGCTGGAATCTGTTGCAAACATGCCGTAAGGCACGTTTGCGATGACTCGGGAAGGAGGCCGGCCCCCCTCACTCCGTCGCTGGGACGTCCATGCAGTCAGCGGAGGAAGGTAAGGCTCCGGCCACATGGGCGGTATGGGCGGCGAGGGGGCATTGGCCAAGCCAGCCCGGGAGGGGGCGGGGATGGCGTCTGCCATATCCCCGTCCCCGCCGGGCCGCCTTGGCCATTACACGGCCTCCTCCTACTTCTGCCAGATATTTAGCTGGCGGAAATCTGAGGAGGCCAATTGGGCCTGCCCTGGTTTACACCTGGGGAAGGGGATGAACGGACCCTTCCCCGAGTAGACCTCCGGGCCGCAGCAGCGCCGCCCAGAGTGGGGATAGGATCCGACGGGTGGCCCAGGGCCGCCCGCCGGATCTCTACACAGGATTTTGCTCTAAATCTAGATAGATAGTTTTATACAAGCCTTATATAACTGTACCTGTACTTCCTAAGATACCATTTTCTTGACCAACAACATTTGTAGTCAGCTTGGATGAATCTTTCTGTGATGTATAGTAGCGATTATTTCTTGGATCCCTGATAGATAGCTGTCTTGTATCTAATAAATGAAGAGTTTGCAAATGAAAAATTCAATTCTTATTTCCAGAGACTACTATTCCCTGCTAGAGGAATGATTCTGCCATTTAATGTTTCCCTTCCTTCTTGAACATTGTCTGCAATGTACTTCCTTCAGCCAATTGGGACAAAGAGCTCATAAAGTAATATGAGAATTTCTAGCACTATGACTTAAACATGTACACCAGTGAATTCTCATGCATCTAATACTTATCCTTGTTTGCTTTCATTGAGCTTGAACTGGCTCAATATGAAGCTCTTAAAGTTCATCCTCTTATGGGAAGAGTCTCATAAAGGGACTCATAAAATCATTCCAGATTGGAAGACTTTCATAAAGGGGTTTCATTGTCATGGGTATGCAAAAGCTGTTACACATGTGTCTGGCCAGGTAGGATTGCCTCTTTCCAAGAGACACAGAGCCTGGATTTCTTTAAGAGCTCTGAAGAAGGCTCACATACGTGTCTGCAATTGTTTCTCCCAACCCTCTGTCACTGTTGAACTATGACGTCAGCCCTGTGAAATCACAGCGTCCCTCGGAGTTCTTAAAGGGGCAAAAGACCCGTACCTATACAGGCTACCGCAGTGCTAATTATGTGCTGATCAGTGTGGGTAAAAAAATAAACAAATGGCAGATTCAAATAGAAAACTCTTTCAGATCAACATAAGAGGCAAGGACATTTGGAATATATATTTTTTTCCTGAAAGGCAGTATACCAACACTGCTAAGTCAACAAATCAAGCTGGGGAGTCGAACTGTGGGAGAGGTTCCTCATTCATAGCACGTCAAGAGCTGTGCAGGTATCCATCAAAGGAGCCACCCACAGTGTCATGTGGCTTTGCTTCCTTGCCATGTCATATTGATGGCAGCTCTCCAATAGCCCCTCCATTTGTTATTATCCTGCTGTATTCCTCCCTAACACAGTGTGAGGCTCTTTCCCCTCCCTGCAACATGATTTCCCAGGCCATTCATAGACCTTGGTGATGTTCCAAGTGTTTACTAATCAATCTCGCCATGAAAGCTGTCAGGGCTCATTTTCATTCCTGGAAGCTTTAATGACTCTACATGTAATATCTGCAGCATGCAAAGCTTTCTTTTCCTTTCCCTTGTGTACTAGTTCCTTTGTCTCGTAGTATTTCTCCCCTGTGTTTTCTGGCCCCTTACCACATAATCTCCCGCTTCTAAAACTATGTTAGGAAAACTGTGAAAATACTGTATTTTTTTCAAACAAAGCAAAAACACAGACCACCTTATTTATTTACGTAAGTACCAATAGCATCCTGAAATACTAAGTGTTCTGTCCCTTTGCAGTACACTGCAGTGGCTCCCAAGAATTTTTATGATGAGGATCTGCTGCTAGAACTTATTTATTCAAGATGCCTTCTCATTCATTGACCTGGAAAGTATCCATTCATTCAGTCTAATCTATTTCAATGTGTTTTTACCCCTCCTTAGCACTGTAAAAGTTCACAAGGCAGCATGTATCTTCAGGCTTTTAGAATTCATTTACCAAAAATTAAAATGATCTCATTAAAAAAATCAACATGATTTAATACAGTACTATAAATAAACAAACCGAGCAGATCAAGCCTTTAAAGAGGGCTTCTTCTTACATAGAAGGCCAGGACAGGAGATTGACATCAATCTATATTGCTGAATTGCCCACATCCACCGATAGGTCCGAGTTCCATCCCTAACACATTCATAACATCAGTGATGGTGCGGGGGTCGATGGTGCCTGGTGTGCAGATGTGGAGCACCGTGACCTGGACGCAGGTTGGCAGAAGCATCGTGGGGGGCGGGTGACAAGTGCAGGGGGTGACAAAGCAGTGGCAGGGGGCGAGAACTGTGCCGTTTCGACAGTGGAGACAGCGCTGGGTTTGGTCCACCCTCCCGCCCTGCGCCTCTGATGCAATTTGCAGCAGTGGTGGTGGTGATGTCACTTCCAGTAGTGATGTCACGGGGGGGGGGGCACCGCGACGCCACTGTAAGTTGAGGGTAATTAGATGATGTCATGTTATCTTGTCACTGTCACTTGCCGCTACTTCAAGCCAAACTGCGGCAAGTGCGGGTGAGAGGAAGCAGCTGGAAGCGCTAAATGGAAGACTCAAGCGGCGATTGTGGCACCTTCCCAGGAGCTTCGCACCCAGTGCACCAGTTGCACCCCCATAGTGATGCTATTACACAACTTTTAGCCCAATCCAAACTTAATCGCACCCACTAATGCAGCCGCACCAAGGGCAAGTTGCATCCTATGATGGGGGGGGCAGTTGGAGAAGTCTCCTCAGGGTAAGAACACTTTTGCTCACTTCCCTACGGAAAGCTTCCACTGTCTCTATGGGACTCCTTGGTCCTGTGCCAGTGATTTTGCAGGCTCAGGACTAAGACGTGCAATAGCAATGGAAAGGGAGAGGGAGAGATTTGGCCACATGCTTGTGCCAATGAACCAGCCCTATCCCTCCCTTGTTCAACCTTCCTCCCACCCCCTCTCCAACCAGAAATGTCCCTGTTCCTCCCCTCCCACCTTATTCCTCTTACCACACGCCCCCCCCCCACCTCCACCTTACCTCATGCTGGTGGATGGTGGTCTGGCCGCCACCCCATGCATGGCTGCCACCAATTGGTGGCCTTGCTGTGCTGGCCAGCAGTGCCAGAGCACGCGACAACATCACACAACTTCCAGCAGAACCCAGTCACTTCTGCCTGGATCTTGCCTGCTCTGCCAGTAGAACGTGCATTCTGGGGGCAGAGAATTTAGTTTGGATTGAGCTGCCCGTTTTCATAATGATGGATTACTGGTGCAAATAAATGGCTTGGGCACATGTATCACAGCTACAAGCCCGTTTTTTATGTTGTCCCTAGAACTCAATAGGAGCCATAGAGAATCAAGACTGTCACTACAGTATCTGCATATTTTAAGAGCAAGTTCACATGATCCAACTGGCGTGTTGAGTACATCTCTACAGATTTCCATCTGTGATGAAAAAAGTAGCAAAATTGCAAGTGCTCAGTCTACAACACATTGCATTCAATGTACCATTGCTAACCTGCCAAAGAGGTCATGAAGCATTAAATGCAAGGTTGAGTAGCAGACTGAGCATGTGGTGAAATAATCATGCATCACTTCACCATGTACTAAACTCTGCATGAATTCAGATTCTCAAGATACTAAATGTGTGAATTGGATATGGTGACATGGTGGCGCTATTGATCTCGCTTCTTGATCTGTGCGCTGCATGTTCACACGGAGAATGAGAAAGGAATTGTTGCAGGAACATCTCATTTTATGTGCTTCACTGTGGGATGTGTTTCTCAGTCTTAAAACTTAATCATGAGTGATTCAGTCTCATCTCCAGTCCCCAAAGAGGCTGAAAATGTTGGAGTGGTTCACGAAATCAGAGAGGGACTGATTGAATTTATTGACTGAAACTATCACCCAGAGAGAGCTTGGGAGGGACAAAGTGTTCTGGCTTTAATCATTTTGTGTGCCTTTCCTGGTTGACTGACATTGGCAAAAACAAAAGCTTTTCATGATTTTGTTTGTTTTTTTCTCTTTCTATACAATGTGCAGATAACTATTCGCAAGCTGTCATCTTCCACTCCAAAACCTTTTACTATTCCCCCCCCCCAAAGAATACAGTCTTAAACAACTAGGCTGAAAATGTGTCTGCTCTTCTGGAATAAACTTTTAGTTAAAATATCAGTTGGCATTGAGGCTAAATAATTGTACTGTCAGTGCATAATGCAGAATATATTAATCCCAGATCATTTTTTAAAGCAAATGTTGTATTTCATTTGATGTAGAGCCAGTGTATACACAGATTACTAGGGTGGGGAGAGAGAAACAAATACAAAGCAAAATAGGTAATCAAGAAACAACATGGAAATAAAAGTTCATGGTCATTCTATTTCTCCATGCGTGGTCTACTGTATCAGAAGATCCTGCCATTGAATATTCTTCTAGATGGGGAACACACAGGTTTCAATACATGCCATCAAGCAAAGCACAATTTAGGAATGGCCGTAAGGCATGTTTGCGTAGGCTTACCATATTTTCCCGGATCCAAACCGGGACACCTCCCCCCCAGAATAATTAATGTAATTAATGTAATAAATAAATAAATAAATAAATAAATATTACTTTTGGGCGCAATTTTTATTTATTTAAGGCCACGAAAATGGCCAATTTTGCCGCTGCTGCCACTTACCTTGCTGTGCCTGCCGCTCCTCCTCCTCCGCCGACTTCCCACTGCCTCT
This sequence comes from Plestiodon gilberti rubricaudatus, assembly GCA_026170595.1. Classification (NCBI taxonomy): domain Eukaryota; kingdom Metazoa; phylum Chordata; class Lepidosauria; order Squamata; family Scincidae; genus Plestiodon; species Plestiodon gilberti. The sequence continues at coordinate 36,213,210 of JANXHW010000002.1, forward strand.
TCTGTCGCCATTCTTCTGCCGCTGGTGCTCTGCTTCCCGCCATTCTTCTCTGCCGCTTCTTCTTCCACCGCCACCAGTGCTGCCGACGCTCCGCCACTGCTACAAGTCTTCTGGAGTCTGGCCGGCCGCATTCAGGCCGGCCAGCACTCCCCCCAATGTTTCGACGCTGCCGCCGCCACCGCTTAGTAAAATGTAAAAATTACCTTTTTGGGAGCGCTGCCATCTTGGATCTCGCAAAATCTAGTGAGATCCAAGATGGCGGCGCCCAAATCTCGTAAGGGCACATGAGGCAGAACGTTTACATCAATTAGTCTATGGTAAAATTGGTTTCATTATAAGATGTTTCACTTAAAGTCGCAGTTTCCAAGAAGGACCTATCCACAGCTTTAAGTGAGGACTTGCTGTATACAGTTGGTTTATTCCAGTTGCTGTTTTAAATTGGCCCATCAATTGACCAATACAATGTGTTTTCATTCTTACAAGAGGGCAGCTCCCAAAGGCGTTTGCTAAGGCTGCCAGTACAAACTGATTCATTTGAATCATATTGGTTTCTCCCTTGTTTGAAGTTCCTTTTGCTGGCCATTAAGTGTAAACATATGTGATGAAAGTAGGGTTGTGCAAAAAGAAAAGAAACAAAAACACCCTATTTGTTTCGGATTTTGATTTGTTGCTTTGTTTCATGGTCTGCTTAATTTCATTGACTCGTTTCAACAATTTGCTTCATTTTGTACCAAACTGAGGTGGTAGCTTTGTTTCAAATTTGATTCATTTTTAACCATTTTCCATTTATTTTAATGGGCAAAGTCCAATCCACTGTAACTTCTTTATCAATTTCCGTAACTAGATGAATTTTGCAAGAATGGAAGCTCTTCATGAGGAGACTAACAGCACAATCCTATACATGTCTACTCAGAATTAAACCTCACTGTATTCACTGGGACTTACATTCAAGTGTTGGCTCCTTTTTTCCCCATGGATTTGGAACCCACAGATTTGACTAACCACGGGTTCCAAACCCACGGGAAAAAGGCACTTCCAGTTTTTCCGAAAAACCGGAAGTGCCCTCTAGAACAGAGGTTCTCAACCTGTGGTACGGGTACCCCTAGGGGTACGCGGACCTCTTGCTGGGGGTACGTCAAACCCTGCCCCTTATCTGCCCCATCAGCAGCTAATTAAGTGTTAATTAACATGGATTATAAATTGTAATTATTTTCTGAGCCCTTCTGTCCCTCTGATTTTGGTTTTGGGCTTATTTTTGTACTTTGGAAAATGTACTTTGGTGGGATGGGGGAGGGAGGAGCTGACTTTGGGAAGTGTGACTTGGAGAAAAAAAGAGATCCTTGCATGTCACAGAGAGAGAGAGAGAGAGAGAGAGAGAGAGAGAGAGAGAGAGAGAGAGAGAGAGAGAGAGAGAGTTAAATAAGATTTTTTCACATTTAAAATTGTTTTAGTACTTTTTATTTAATGATTAATCACCTAATTAATTGATTAATCCAATTAATTAGCAGTTAATTAGCAGGGGGTACTTCAGAAAATTGAACCATGACAGGGGGTACCTGGGCCTCCAAAGGTTGAGAACCACTGCTCTAGAAGCTTTCGAGGGGCCTTCTGAGATGTGGGGAGGTTGCATGCGGCCTCCATTCACCTCAGAAGGCCTCCTGGAGGCTTCAGATAGGTACTTCCTGTTTCTCAGAATTCCCCCCCCCCCGCAGGTTTCTTTACCTGTGGATTTCGTTATCCATCCTGGAACAGATCCATCGTGGATAATGAGGGCCAACTTTATAAGATTGCAGCCTAAGTCTGCAAAATATGACCCAAATAGGTGCTGAGGTTTTCATTCTTAGGGGATCACTGACATTTAATAATTTTAAATGGTTTCTGCTGGTGTTGCTGCATATTTTTGTGACCAATTTACATGAAACTTACTAGAAATGTAGAGAGGCCCCTCAGTAAGATGTCTACAAAGTTTCAGAAAGAGAAGTACAAGAGTTCAGGAGTTATTAATAAAAACAGTATTAGAGGTTGAGGCCATTATTTTGGTTTTTGCCTAATGTGTGCCAAAATCAGAGGAAATGCAGAGCTGGCCCTAGGAACATTTGAGCCAAAATTTCAGAAACATAGCTACAGGAATTTCCATGGAAATCAATGTTGAACTGATACTTAAAGCTTTAAGTGCTGAGTCAGCACAGAGACGGGGCATAGTCTGGGATAGCTGCTTGAAATAGGAATTGGGAGATTGATGGCACAATTCTGCCTAAGATGTGACAGCTGGCCAAAATGGCCAGCCACTGCATTCTAAGCAGATGCTGGCGAGGCCTGGGCGCACCTCGGGGGAAGGGGACATTTGTCCCTTTCTCCCGGTGTAAGCGCCAGAGGCCCCAATGGGCCTCCTTGGATGTGCACCAGCACCTTAGCTGGCGCATGTCCGGGGAGGCCGTGTAAGGCTGGACCAGCCTGGGAAGGGGTGAGGCGCAACCTAGCGCCGATATCCCCGCCCCCTCCCAGGCTAGGCAGGCCAATGGCCCCCTCCCTCACCACCCCTGCCCGCCCTCTGCACACCCTCCAGCTACCTGGTACAGCACTGACCTGCGTTGGCTGGCACAGGTCCTGGGCGACGGTGGAGTGAGTGATACTGGCCTCTGTGTCGGCGTCACTCCCAGGGTGCCGAAAATGTGCCTTATGGCTTGCTCTGCCAGTTTATAGTTAGGCAGGATCAGGCTGTGAGTCTGGGCACTGGGAATACATTAACAGTTAAAAATATAAATGAATCACACATACAAGAAACATAGGAATTGGATGAGGAGGAATGGATAATTCAGAAACAAGAAAATGGGGGGGGGGGGGAGAGAATGTATTGATTTAAAATACCAAATCTCCTGAAACAAACTTCTCTCCAAGAGAGATCTCACACAGACCAAAGAAAACAGTTAGCCCAAGACCTATATGTTTTCATAGTTCCTCCCAAGGATCACAGTGATTGGTAGTGAAGGAAGCACCAATTAGCAACTCTCGTTCAGCTGCCGGATGTCTCACTGATGGCTCTGAGCTGTCACTCACATTATCCCTTGCCTGACCTTCCCTTCTCCCCTAATTGCTTATAAGCCTCCTTCCATATATGGACAAAAAAGGGCTCTAGGCAGCTAGAGACAGATAAAGAAAAGTTGAGGGAGAAAGCCTTTGGACGGCTTGGCTTTGCCTTGGAGTGTTTTGGTGGGACCTGGTTTCTTTTAGGGCTCTCTCGCCAAAGTGGCTCCAAATTCTGTTCAGAGTGTGATATTCTTCTGAATCAAATGCATCCCTAGAGGAAAGCTAAGGGTGGGAGTGAAGCAACAGTAGCTCCTTCAAGGTACACAGACTGTAACACAGGTTGGGTTGTCAACAGGAAATTTGACGGTGGAGGTATGAGCATGCCCAGGTCATTGACAGGGCAAGCTTCCAAATATTTGAAGCGTGCCCCTTCCACAAAAGATCTGCTTCTTCTCAATACCTTCTCACCTGCCCTTCTTATGCTTGCACCTGGTTATTGGTATCTATTGGCAGGACGTCTGGCTCAGTTAGTAGAGCGACCGTCTCATATATGCCTGAAGATCTGAAGGACGGCAGTTCAAGATGGCCGGAAGTGTCTGTGTCTGTCGGAGAGATGCCAGCATGCCAAGCTGATAAGTTGCAGAGCCTCTGTGGGGGAGTGGAACTGCAGCTGCATGTGATTGAGAGTCAAGGTTGCCTGTCAGCTGAAGCGTGGTGAGGCGAACACCAGAGAGAGAGAGAGAGAGAGAGAGAGAGAGAGAGAGAGAGAGAGCTGGATTGTGAAAGAAACATCTAGAATGAAGGGTTCTACGAAAGATTAGAACATTATTGTATTGTAAAAACCCTTTGGGGTTTAGAAAGCCTGCCTATGTAAACCGCCTTTGAATTAAAGTTGGAGGAGAAATCGATGACCAAAGAAAAGGCGGTATATAAATACTGGTTTATTTATTATTATTATTATTATTATTATTATTATTATTATTATTATTATTATTATTATTATTACTATTTCCTTTAAGATAATATTCTATAGAGGTTTTTTGGGGGGGAGGGAATTGTATAGTGAGATGTGGCCTAATTTAATTTCTTTGAAAAATGATATATAGGTTTGTATGATGTGGAACCCAATATTGGTGGAGCAGAGAGGCTGGGGGCAGTACTTTCAATGTCCACATTAACACAGAAAGAACAGTGAATCTTCAGCTGAAGAAGCTGTCCCTGTGCTGCTGGATGCTAACTGTTCCTAAAGCAACGAACAGCACAATCCTCTCTAAGTCCTAGAGTGGTGGAGCGCGCCATAAAGCACATTTGCGACAACTCAGGAGTAAGGGCCGCTGGCACGGAGGCCAACAGCCCTCACTCTGTTGCCCTCCAGACCCCGTGGCCACTGGTGGAGGTATGTCCTGCACCGATTGGTGCAGGGGCAGTGGGAGGACGGGCACGGGCAGCCAGGGGGTGGCCATTGGTTGGCCTGGGCTTGGAGAGGGTGGGGATATCAGCAGCGCACTCCGCCGATATCCTCTGCCCGTTCCCAGGCTGGTTTGGCCTTACTCTGCCTCCCCGAATGTACTCCAGGTCTGGACCTGGCGTATATCTGAGGAGGCCCATAGGGGAAGGAGACGAATGTCCCCTTCTCCTGTGGTGCTCCCGGGCTGGGACGGCCATAGGATTCGAGACGATGCTGCGCCCCCACATGGGAAGGGCCGCTGACGCTATGCCCCCGCGTGATGCCGGGCGTGATGTCATGCGGCTCCGACCACACCCCCGCGCCATTTTCCAGGCCATTTCGGAGCCATTCGGCACCAGGGAGGGCAGGAGGGCCCAACCCCACTCAGCGAAAGCGGCGGAGACAGCGACGGAAGAACTTCCAGGCAAGTCCTGCACCTTGGGGCCCACTGCCCCCTGCCCCAACCCCAGCGACGCTTCTGCATAGGATACATAGGATAACCCGTGTATCTTTAGGCAGGATTGCACCATAACTTTGTGTAAAGTAGAAGATGATCTTTTTGGATCTATGGCAGTGTTTTTTCTCTTAGGGCCTTCATCACAATAGCTCTGATTGTGTGGTGTGGCCATTGCATAACAACATCCATCTTAGGGAGGGGGGAAGAAAGTTTTCATTCAGTGTGGCTGGTATAATCCCATTGCGGCCCATGGAGGTGCCTCCTGAGGGAAAAGTTCAATAATGAATTATAGCAATGCAGACATGTTCTTCCCAGAGCGCCTTTTGAATTGGCTATTAGTAAACTGTTGTCGACAGTTGTTTCCCTCTCAGGCTGTGGGTTTCTTTTGGTGCTGCTTCCTTTTTCTTTTCCATGCCATTCCTTTCCTTTGCCATTTGGAAAAGATCAATTGCCAAAGGAGAGTGTGGGAAAGACAACTGCTGTATAATATGTAGTCAGGGAAAACACCACAAGACAAAGTACTTTAAGTTCCACTTTCCCCTCGAACACAGTTTAGCACTGTTAAAGTTCCAGAATGTTGCCTTTTAGAGGTTTTATGGAAAGAATATCAAGCCAGAACAATCCAATTTAATCAAAGAGAAGGCACAATCTTGGCAAATGCTTTCGCTACAAAATGAAAAACACAAAACAGCATAAGGAATGCTCTTAAATTATTGTTTTCTACAATGCGCACAGATGTGTTGCATTTGTACATAGTCTAACGTTGTAAGGAACTGCTTTTGGGTACCACCTTCCCTGTGGCAGGAGAGAAGCTTAGCTGTGAGTTCAGAGAAGGCTTAACACTCAAAAAAGAACATATATCTGGAAACAAGTGAAAGCTACTAAAACTTTGTAGCAAAAGGCCCATCAGTACGGTGGGGTGGAATGCATGTGGAGGGGAGGGCTTGTATACAACACCAGTGTCTGGGGGTGCTGGGGGTGGCTGTGCATGCTGTAAACAGAGACATGGTGACTCTACTATATGGGATCTCTGCCCTTGTTGTCAATGGTAGAGGAGAGGCTTTGCTTTCATCACAACTGTGAACCCAACAACAGCAATTTACTTTTTCCGCGTAAGAAGGAATGGCAAGCATTCATGTATACAGGTGAAAGTAAATGTGTGCTTTTGGGAAAAAGAACACTGGAGGGGGGGTGATGCTCTCTGTCCCTGGTGACTGACTCCAGTCATTGAGAATCAAGCCTGCTCTTATCTATATTATCCCATCCTGGATTTTATTTTATTTATTTACAATATTTTTAGCCCGCCTTTCTCCCCAAAGGGACCCAAGGACCCAATTTTGTATTTTGCTCACTCCTAGAAAGTGATAAGATGCTGAAAACTTGCAAGATCTCCTTGCAGGATCTAAGCAAAAACCTTGCCAAAAGTACTTCTGGAATAAATTGAGTCATACTAATAGACAAGTTGGATGAAAGTTGTAGTGTTGAAATGACTACTTGGCGGGCTTCGACATCCAATTCTCCAAATATGAAAATGAATTTTGTGCCGGAATCTGACTTTCTGGGTTCACCACATGCAGATGGTATACCTTGTCAAATCTGGCCACCCCCATTTGGTCAAGAAGTAGGATTAGGAGGAACCATCTCTCTTTCACTGCTGCGCCCTAGTCTCTCGGTGACACTTGAAGTCAGTTGCTGATGTCTGAGCTTAGTTGCTTTTTTGCGCGCGCGCGCACACACACACACACACACACACACACACACACACACACACACACACACACACACGAATGCATGTGCTTTGCTTTTGCTGTGTGGAGAGCAGCAATCAGCAGCTGTGTGGTGACTGAGCCCCTGAGTGCTGTGGCTCCCAAGCCACAGCTACTGGTGGCTCTTCCTGTGCTGGCTGTCAGAGGAATGTGTTTGTTTTGCTCATTGTATAGTGGTAGTTAAAGAATGGCAGAACCACAATGCTCTTCCAGAGCCAAGACATCTATGCTGATGTGGATTTTGCATCTGGTTCTGACTGTGCGTTTCGAGTAATGTACTAAAGATGTTTAGTTTAACTCTTGATTACCTTGCTGTATGTTCAGTTGCTGCCTTTGATTTTCCTGTTTTAAATACTTGTATGTACAACTGTGAGCTCATCTAACTGCAAAAGAAATGGTTTTAGGCAAAGGTATTTGATAACTTTTTTATATCTTGTACTGTGTTTTTTAGAGTGTATTAATGTTTTAAGAGTTTTATATTTTTATATGTATCTAATTTGTAATTTTTTAAATGTTGTAAGTCGCTTTAGGAAAACGGAATATAAATCCAATCAATCAATCAATCAATCAATCAATCAATAAACACACAGACCTGTGCAGATTTTGCTTTCTTAAAAGTGAGACCTATTCTTGGGTATATTTGGGGCGCTGATTCAAAAAATTGCATCATTTTTGCCCTTGCGTATATAGTTTTGGGGGTGCTGCATTGCCATCTCATAATGCGTGTCAAGCAGCTTCCTCATGAGGAATCCGATGCCATGGCTTCCTCACGAGGAAGTTGTTTGATGAACTATGAGGTGGCAATGCTGTACCCCCAAAACTAGATGTGATAGGGCAAAACTGATGCCATGCTCTGAATGGGGTTGCACTCCCTCTGAAGGAGCAGGTCCGCAGCTTGGGGGTCCGCCTGGATCCATAGCTGCTCCTGGATTCCCAGGTGGCGGCTGTGGCCAGGGGGGCCTTTGCCCAGCTTCGGCTGGTGCGCCAGCTGCGACCATACTTGGATCGCGCAGACCTGACCACGGTGATCCATGCCACGGTGACATCGCGACTAGATTATTGTAAGGCGCTCTATGTGGGGCTGTCCTTGAAAACGGTTCAAAAACTGCAATTAGTGCAGAATGCGGCAGCCCGTGTAATCACTGGAGGTGGGCGGTTCGACTCTGTCGGGCCGCTCCTCTGACGGCTGCACTGGCTGCCGATTCGTTTCCGGGCCCAATTCAAAGTGCTGGTTTTGATCTTTAAAGCCCTATATGGCTTGGGTCCAGGATATTTGAGAGACCGCCTACTTCTATATAGTCCGGCTCATAATCAGATAAGGCCCTTTTGCGTGTACCATCGCCCAGGGAGGTGCGAGGGGAGGTGGCCAGAAATAGGGCCTTCTCAGTAGTGGCACCAACCTTATGGAATTCCCTCCCCTTTGACTTACGAACTGCTCCCTCCTTGGACACTTTCTGGCGAGGCCTAAAAACCCTCTTGTTCAAAGAAACCTTCTGAGTCCTTGCCTTTTTTAACATTCTGCTGGTACAGGTGGGGCGCTGCTGTTTTTATGATCTGTTTTGATTGTAATAATTTTTAATCAATTTTTAGATGCGGTTTTTATTAGTTTTTGTTAACTCTTTTTTATTGTTTTGAAACTATGTATTTATTTTTTTGGTATTGTATTTTTCTCTGTTGTAAGCCACCTTGGGTCCCTTCAGGGAGAAAGGCGGGATAGAAATATTGTAAACAAACAAACAAACAAACAAACAATTTTTTGGAATCAGCACACCAAATTCATATAAAACCACCATAAAATTTGGAAAAATGTTTTTTGACTTAAATTTGCAGGCCTAGAGATTATTATTACTTGTCTATATTCTACCCTTCCACCAAGGAGCTCAAACACCCTGTGAAGTAGAGTAGGCTGAGATAGTGACTGGCCGAAAAGCATTCAGAGCTTCATGACTGAGAGGGACTTGAACCTGGGTGTCCCCAGTCCTAGGCAGACACTCTAACCAGTGGCGTCACTGTATATAGTCGGAAGGAACCAATGCCCCCGGATGACAACCATGGTCTACTCACGAGAAGGCACCACAGTGGGGGGTTTGGGCTCTGTGGCTGATTTTTTGCAACTGGAGGGCTGTGTTTGCAGCTGCGGAGCTGAAATGTTCCCTCCTTGGAAACTGTCCGGCGAGGCCTGAAAACATTCCTATTTAAGGAAGCCTTCTGAGTCCTTGCCTTTTTTAACATCCTGCTGGTACAGATGGGGCGCTGCTGTTTTTTATGCTCTTGTTTTAATTGTAATGTGATCTGTTTTTTATTAACTTTTAAATGCTGTTTTTACTAGTTTTCGTTAACTGTTTTTTATTGTTTTAAAAAGTGATTATTTTTGTATTGTATTTTCTGTATTGTATTTTTTTCCATGTTGTAAGCTGCGTTGGGTCCCTTTGGGGAGAAAGACGGGGTACAAATACTGTAAATAAACAAATAAATAAACACGCCAAAAGTGGTGCATTTCTTCGGCCCTCCCACCCACCCTGGCTCTTGGAAGGCTTGAAATGAAGCCTTCCGGGAGCACAGGGGGTGGGGCGATGACACGAAACACATCATTGCCCCCCCACGTGACCCTGCTAGCAATGCAACTGACTCTAACCAGGGATGACAGACAAGCTGACCTACATTCTTTGCTTCTCATTGTACAAAAGAAAGACACTCCCTTATTGTTCAAAAGAAAGTCAATCAGTTCTGAAAGTTGTTTCTTCCAAACAGGATTTACATTTAGGGCATTTACATTTACCTTGTTATTTTTCTAGCTGTGACCAACTTGAGTGATTTTCAAAATGCCCTGTGATCTTCCGATAGTCTAGTGAACTCTCAAGGAACATAGACTGGTACAGATTATGCTTTTGAAAGGTATACAAGACATTTGATCAGGAAAGAGGAGATTTGGAAATTTAAAACAGCAAACTGTCAGACAGCATTTAATAATTGACATCCTGAAAGACATGCAATGTTCAAATCGGAAATATATGTTAATTGACATTTTACATGAAGCTCAGCCAAAGTGAAATGATATTGCTATAATGTCTTGCTGTAGACTTTCCTACGGGGAAAAGAGCTTATATCTATACATCATTTGCTGATTTCGGTAACATGAGGAGTTGTATTTCATGTACTAAATACAAACCAGCTTTTCCTGATATGTATAAAATCTATTTTATTAAATAGCCTGTCTCATTTTCAGTGGTACTGAAATAATTCCAGCAGTATTTGGAAGGAAAATGAAGTCACTGGTTTAAGTCTGTGGGTAACAAGAGTGTTGTACAGAAAGTACCATACACATACTGATTGAATTTGTTTCCAGAAAAACTTTTTTTACAGAGTATCATTGACAAACACAGATGGTTTATGAAGGCACTGAGACTGTCAATAATGTCTGAATTATAGCTTTCAACAGAAATACAAGACAGTATCCATGACATTTCTAGCTGCTAATACTGGACCCATCAAAACACTGATTTGTTTGCTGTACAACCTTGCTGCTTGTTTAGATAAGGTGTTGTTGACTTTCCACGGAGTGTACTTTTAAAAATTCAATTCTCTTTCTCTCTGAATAGCCTATGAGCCAATGGATCAAATTTTGGTCCTCAGTCCACTTAAAGGGATGAAGGCTCATTATGATTCTTTTCAAGATCTGGAACCGTAGAGATGGAAAATTACTTTGGATAGTATAAGACACTACAAATGGATACACACTCACTGTATTCCGGTATAGTCTAGTACAGGGGTTCTCAACCCCTTCCCGGAATTTGAAATCGATTCCCATCTTTGGAATTGGAACTCCCAGGCATCAACCCGGCTGCCAGCTCTCCAGAATTGCCTAAGTCGGGTGATTCCAAAGTGCTTCCGAAGTGCTTCGTTCAGCGCCTGCGTGAACCTTGCACAGGCGTGCGGCGAGTTGCAGCCAGCTGGGACGGAGACGAAAAAGAGAGTGACCCAGTCAGTCCCAGTTGGGCTGCAGAGGACACAGCCGGCTGCTGGGAAAGGTTGGGACATTTCCAGTTGCCAGGGTCAGCTGGGACAGAACCTGGAAACCAGGACTGTTCTGGTTTGGACCCCAGAAACTGTGAAAATCGGGACCGTTTTTCCAGGACGGACGGTAAGCCTACTCATGGACCCACCAAATCCCCACTATCTTTTCTTGTCTTTGTCTTGAGTGAAGTCAAATTGACTGCAATCTTTATGTTTGTCTCTGCCTTTCTGTTCTGTGAATGATGTGTGTGTCTGGTCTTTTCATTGGAGGCCCGAGATCAGCTCTTTTCATTGGAGGCCCGAGATCAGCCTCCTTCCAGTCTCCTTCCCCAAACAAACTCCCTTAACTGATCTAGGAAGTCCCCAGTTCTTGTGGTGATCTCTTTGGGAGGCTTGGTGTTTTGGCCAGAGAGTTTGTTTGGTGGGAGAGTCTAGCTCCCACACTGCAAGTGCTTTCACAGCCTCTTCTTAGGCTTACCCCTTGCCTTTAGCCCTCAGTTCAAGCAGAGAGAGCCATTCCCAGTCATGGCCTTTTCTGTACACTGTTCCTTTCTTCCCTACCCCCCCCCTTCGACTTTCTCCCCTTTTTCATCCTTCCCTGTACTCCAAAATCTTCCCTTTCTTCTTCCAGGTTCTTCTGGGAAGCCCAACTAATCTACCTATGTCCCTTCCCCCCATGTTTCCCCCTTCTTTGCTACAGACTTCCTGTCTCCTCCACTCTCCTCCTAACTACTTTCCTTAGGGCTCCATTGTGTGTGCATGTTAGTGGCAGAATCCCCCCGTATAGTGTGAGTGTGTTAGGATAGCAAATCCCAGTTCAAACCCTCTTTTTTTTTTAGTTCTTTAGCACTTTCAGAAAACTTTGGTGCTCCTTTACTCTTGCCTTAGTCATCCTTTCACCACCAAATTGCAGTGGGTCCCCACACGATTTGTTTCCCCTGTGTGTGCATGTTACTTGTGTTTAAAAAGCACTGCCAGTAACACTGCAGACAGCCACAAGGAAAAAAAATGCAAAGGTATGTTGGTTTTTTTTAGGGAGGCGAATGCGGAATGCCCCGATTTTGTACTGAATTTTCCATGGGTGAGAAACACTTCATTGCTTTTTATTTTGCACAACAGAGGCAAAGTCTGCTGTCAATGGGAAGTGAGAAATGACCTCCTATTGGATGAATATTGGACAAGGAATTATATGTTTTATTGATCTAATGTTTTGGTAGACATGCAAAATCAGATTGAACTTGAGAGATCATAATACTTCTTTTAGAATCTAAAGTTTACATTCTAAACTAAATACTGTACATAACATTTTAAGAAATATATCTCTTACAGTGCAATCCTATGCATGTCTACTCAGAGGTACATCCCACTGTGTTCAGTGGGACTTAACGTATTTTTCGCTCCATAAGACGCACCCCCCCCCCAAAAAGCGGGAAATGTCTGTGCATCTTATGGAGCAAAGTTTAAAAAAAAACGTTTAAAAATGACTTGCTTAAACATCTTACCTGGTTGGTTTTCCGCAGCTCCAATCTTCTTACCGCGTCCCCTAGTCAGCAGCTCGAAGACGCAAGCCTCCCAGGCGCTGCACGTGACCAGGAGGCTCTGCGCAAACATCGGTATGTTGTTTAAGCAAGTCATTTTTTTTTACTCTATAAAATGCTTGCATCTAATGGTCCGATGCGTCTTATGGAGTGAAAAATATGGCACTTCTAGGTTGGTGTGTATAGGATGGCAGCTTTACAGCCCAATCCTGACTAAGATCCAGCCGGCGGTCCATGGCTGCCCGCTTGATCCTGTGCACCGGCAGCCAGCGTGGCTGCCAGGCGGGAGGTCTACTTGGGGAAGGAGATGCTCGTCTTCTTCCCTGAGTATAACCGGTGGCTAGGTCCTATCGGCCTCCTCAGATTTCCGCCAGCTATTTTGCTGTCGGAAGTAGAGGAGGCCGTGTAAAGGTTCTGGCGCCCGGCGGGGGTCAGGATATGTCCGAAGGCCGCCCCCCGCCCCCTTCCAGGCTGCCAGGGCCAATGGAAACCCTCCTGGCTCTGGCAATCCATCCCCCTGCCTGCCAGGTCCTGTCTTACCTGGGTCTGATGGCCGGCGGGAGCTCCGTCGTCTGAGCAGGGGAGGCTGGTCGCTCCGCAGGCCTTCCCTCCGATAAAGTAGTCACGAATGTGCTTTACGGCACATTTGCGACTGCCTCCGGTGCCGGAATGCTTGTTAGTAGTAAGGATTAGGCTGCCCGTGACTACAGCAAGTCCTCACTTAAAGTTGTCGATAGGTTCTTCTTGGACACTGTGACTTTAAGCGAAATGACTTATAATGAAACCAATTTTACTGTAGGCTAATAATTGATAAACGTAGACATTCCTATGGCATTTTTCCATCAACTTTAAAATGAAATTATTTTAAACAAAATGACTTTTAAGTGAGGACTTACTGTAATTAGAAGCTCACAAGGGAGATAGGAGGAAAACTCCAGTAAGAATGCTGTTCGATTAAAACATTAGCTACTGTCCATAATAATGAATAGTACTAATTCTTACCCAACAGCTTCACTCCCAGGAAAGATTGGCTGAATCTGAATATCTCACGGGGAAAAAATTGCATGGCTAAAGTTAGGACTTCTGATTTATAACAAACATTTCCGAAAATATCATTGTATTAACAAAGGATAAATGGAAAATAAACAAAGTAGCAGGCAAAAGCCTTGAATTTTTTTTAATAAGTCAAATAAAGATCCCTTTAAGCATGTCTAAAATTAGTTATATTCGTTTTGAATGAAGCTATAGAAACTCAAGTCTGAATGCAGAATAACTCTGAATAGAACAGCAAGAAGCTATAGATGGAAAATTCAAGCCCAATATGTCTATAGATGGAAAAATCAAGCCCACTATGTCTGAATAAAATGGCATGACCCACCCAGAGTATGCTTGATTCAGTAGCTAAAGATGAAGATGTGGAAAGCTGGCAGTCAATTCCCACATCGGATATGGGCTCGTTGTTTAGCACTGAACAACTCACTATAAGCCTCATTTCTCCATCTATAAAACAAGAAATAATAGTAATATCTTGTTTGGACATGGCAACATTGGCCAAAGAGTTGACCTGATGGATAACTTACACTGGCTAGTAGACAGATCTCAGTTAGTTCTGCTGGATCCCTCAATGGCTTTCAATATCATTGACAACTGTATCCTTATGGATTGCCTGACTGCCCGACTGCCCCCCCCATGTGATTCCAAGCACGTTTGTCTGGATTTGAAACACTGGAGAACAGCAGTTTGGAGAAAGGTTTGAAGATGAAAAATGGGTGGTTGGGAACCACCACCACCAGTATTTATAAACTGCCTTTTCTTTGGATTTCTCCTTTTGACTTTAATTCAAAGGCGGTTTACACAGGCAGGCTTTCTAAACCCCAAGGTTTTTTTTTTTACAATGCAATATGTTCCAGTCTTTCATAGAACCCTTCATTTTAGATGGTTTCATTCACAGTCCAGCTTCTCACTGGCATCCGTCTCATCACGCTTCAACTAACAGGCAACCTTGACTCCCACTCAAGTTGCAGCTGTAGCTTCTTTCCCTCACAGACGTTCTGCAGCTTATCAGTGGCATGCCGGCAGCTCTCCGACAGACTTCCGGCCATCCCGAACTGCCGTCCATGAGATCTTCAGGCATATGAGACGGCTGCTCTACCAACTGAGCCAGACCTCCTGCCTCCTCCTGGAATGGGTTAAGTACTCTGACGTGCATCTGCCACCACCACTCAGAATAGGTTCTTTTTCTTTAGAAAATGTGCTTATGCAGTTACATTTGAAATAGTTTGCCCTTGTGTCTCCAAACCTTTCAGGTTCTTGTGAGAAATCTACATGTTCTTGTACCAGGAACGCTGGGCAGAGGCTAAACAGTGGTGGCCTCCCCCTCAACTTAAGCACCTGGCTAGACATTCACCCTTCTTTGCTCCCTCATCTTATGATACCCAAGTTGGGAGAACTCCCTCCATGACAGTGTCCTGATTTACTGCAATCACTCTCGTTTTAAGAGCTTGGGATCAACTTCTAGACAAGTGAAATCCACTGTCATAAAACATTTTAACATTTTTTTCCTCCAGAAAGCTTCTAAAAGTTTTAACAATAAAGAAGCAAGCCAAAGAGATGGATTGCTTAGAAGAGATCTTTCGTAACAGAGCTTTAAATTTCAGTCAGCTAAAATGCTTTCTTGTATAAGGCAGATGACTTTTATTTTATATAAATGTACAGGAGAATAAAGAAAAGAAGGTTTTCAATGGACACTGGAACTGTATATGACTTAAGGGAAGTGCACTTAAAAATGCCCTAATAATGATCTAATATCATACCACACACACTGTGAGAAAGAAGTCCAGACAAATGCTTCTAGCTAAGGCTATTACATTCTTTCCATATGTGTTTCCAATTTCTAGACATTGTAGGAAATGATGATCTGTTGATAAAAATATATCTGTACATCAAGCAAATGTAAATAATATGGTTTACTTTCTAATGCATACCAATGAGCCTTAGTAGTTTTCCTAGACAGCCTCTTGGCCATATGAAAATGAAACAAATGCAAGATGTTGCCAACCATCTGATTCATATGAAGGTTCAGCCTGCCGGTGCATGAATTATGATGCAACCGTTTGCACAGAGTGGCATCTTTACTGAATGAACTCTCCCTCCATTGTCTTCATTCCTGTGCTCTACTCAATCATTTTAATTAGTTCATTCAACTAATGTCACTCCTTCCTCAAGCCGGTTACAAACTAAATTGGAAAAAAAAATAGGATTGGATACAAATCTGAATTGTAAAATAATATCAGAGAGTGGAAACATTTGTGTAATAACCCATCTTTCTAAGGATGAATTCAAGGTGGCCTACAACAGTGCAAAGACACATTATAACAACAAGGTAGAAACAAGGCAGCATAAAAAGACAAGAGGGAGAAACATTACAGCCAAGGTTGGCATCAGGAGTCAGCCAGGTTGGATGCTGGCTGAGGGCCTACATACATCAGAAGGCTCAGCTGAGCAAGCTGACTCCTGGATCCTCAATAGTGATGGTAGTGGCCAGTGCACCATCAGGAAGAGGGCGGGGCTTGTCATGGGAGACCCAGTGTATGGCTTTGCCCCAGGCTCATAGCAACCTGACACCAGCATTGATTAGAACTAACATTGTAAGAGGGGCACATCCAATCAGCAGAGATCAGGAACAAGTTGCAACAAGAGCATTGTCAACCATCTGCTACCAGCAGCCATATGCATGGATGACATCAGGGGTCAGCCAGGTTGGGTACTAGCCAAGGGCCCACCCAGCCAGGCTGCTTCTTGAACCCTCAGCATTGGTGGTAGCAGTAGTGCCCAATTTGCCATCAGACAGTGGATGGGATGCCATTGGGGGCCCAGTGCAGTACTTTGCCCCACGACTGCCAGCAACCTGGCACTGGCACCGAGTATATGACATGTTCAGCGTAATCCCTATGCATGTTTACTCTGAAGTAAGTCCCATAGTATTCAGCGGAATTCGGTCCCAGGAAAGTGTGTATAAGGTTGCTTTGGGTGATATAGCCCCACCCAATCATAGATAGTGTGCTCACTAAGGCTACTGGAAGCATCATACTCTTCCCCAAGCAGGGTTTCTCTATGCCTGCTCCCTTCTTTACCATCTTCTGTGGTGTGTTTCCGACCTCTAGGGTCTGGTGGGGCCCTTTTCCTACCACATTTGAGCACCAGGCATTTCTGCTGTTTTGTAGCTCTCTCTTTTCATTAAGACGTAGTATCCAATATGCTCCCCTAACTGAGAATGATCTGTAGGGGAAAATAGGAAAGAAGAGAATGATCTAGAGGCAGAGGGGAGGTCATTTGTCAGCATAGTTTGGCTGTTACTTTTTGACCAGTAATGAGAATACTAGCAGGAAATTCCCAGAGCAACATAGTGATTTCCCAGCTGCTAAATATAAGTGCTCTTTGCCTTGTTCCTCATGCTACTCAGGAACTGGCAAAATCTCCTTTGCCTCATCTCTTTGCAAACGCCATATGTTATTTCCTGCATTGTTGCTCATAAGAGCCCAGGGATTTTCCAAGGACAACTAAACTTCACTGAACACGTTAAGATTTGCTTCCAAGTTACCTGGGCTCTTATGACCTGGGCTGCACACAGTGGCACCTCAGAAGGCAGCCAGGTTGGGCACTGGATGGGGTCCCCATCCATCAGAAAGCCCACCTGATGAGGCTGACCCTGTACCCCCCCCCCACACACTGTGTGTGTGTGGGGGGGGGGGGGAGGTGGTAAGACTATCAGTTTTAAACTGATTAATAAAATAGTCACTTTATTGTTTTGCTTGAGCTCTCTTAAGGTGGCCAACCCTAAAGCTTTTCTCCTCTGACTGCTAGCTGAGGAGACTTTCCTTCCAGAATAGAATCATTGCATATTATTAATACAGGTGTTCCCCAGTTAACAATGGGTTTACTTAACAACATTCCGCATATACAACGGTGGTCCCCCAGTACAGTACAAGCACTCACGGTCCTTTTCAAATTCTTTTTAAGCATCTTTTAAAATCCCCAGCCCATCAGCTGTTACGTGTTAAACATTAAAGCACTAATCTAGTGCCAAACAGCTGATGGGCTGGGGATTTAAAACAACACATCTGGAGTATTTGCCATTTGTTCCTTATTGCAACTGCACTGTATTACATAGGCTGTATATGCTTTACCATACATTTTTCACTAGAATCTGATGAAGACTCACTTAATGATGGATTCACTTTACAACGGAGTTTTAAGAACATATTCCTATTGTTAACTGGGTAACACCTGTAGTAATATTTGTATACAGGTTTTCAAGAAAAACTTCAGAAAGCAATTGACAAAGGAATGAGAACATGCGGCCCCAGCATTTGCCCAAGGGTGCTTCAGGCTGGCGCTGAGTGCAGGAGTAGGAGACATAGCAACAGTGACATGGATTTCAGTTATTTTCTTACATATCTAAACTACCGGTAGTTATTGATTTGATGTTATTATGCACAAAATATTCCTAAACTAGTTCAAAGAGACTGAATCAATTACCGAACCACTTTCAGAGGCGTCGCTACGGTAGGGGCGGTACCGTAAGTTGCGCCCCGTCCTAGTCCCCATTTACAAGCCGGCACGAGGCAGCCCCGCCCCGCCCCCTCGTCATCGGAGCCATTCCATGCAGGGAAGGCAGCGGGTAGGGAGTCTCCTGCCCACTGCCTTCCATGCATGGAATGGCTCCGACGGCGAGGGGGCAGGGCCGCCTCGTACCGGCTTCTAAACGAGACTAGGACAGGGCGCAACTTACGGTACCACCCCCACCGTAGCGACACCTCTGACCACTTTTGAAAGTTAGCATCTGAACTAGTTCTCAGCTGGAGAACTTATAAATACTGATGAATCAGAGAACCGAACCTGCCTTTTGAATGGTTCAGCTCCCTGCCCTGATCTGCTTACAGAGCACTAGAAGTTGATCCCACAAACTAATGTTTGCCTGGTGTATGTGGGGCAACGAAACTCTGTTCAATGGGATGTGTTTAATGGGGCTTGCTTCTGAGTAGACATGCCTAGGATTGTGCTCTAAGGGCTTAGCAAGCTACATCTGCCCGCCTTCCTTCTCCTAAAGGTCTAGCACTCTGTCCTGGTTGGAGATCTGATAAGCCTATGTCTCAGTGAAAGGAAAGTGTTCCTCACCCCATGAAACATCCCATTGCCTGTAAACGAAGATTTGAAAATTTATTTTCAGACCACATGGAGTTATGTATACCTCCGAAAACAAGAGGTATTTGCATTTACTTTCCCCTTTCTGAAGCCATAGCCAAAGTTACTCTTGTAGGTGAGCCTCACTGGCAGTTGCCATCATGCAGACAGGCTACAGGCACATACATCTCAAGAATTCCATCCTCTGGTCACTGTATATGCAAACATAGTCTATTAAATACTCTAGACCAGGGGCTCCCAACCTTTGGAGGCCCGGGTACCCACTGTCACGGTTCAATTTATGGAAGTACCCCTGCTAATTAATCACTAATTAATTAGCTGTTTAATTGGATTAATTAATTAGCTAATTAATTAATCATTTTGTTCTTTTTAAATCCCCAAGTCATCAGCTGTTTCTGTCTAGTGCCCCAAGTCACCAGCTGTTTCAGCACTAGGCAGAGAAAGGGCTTGGATCTTTAGTGCTGTGAAAGCCACAGTACTAAAAATCCAAGTCCTTTCTCTAGCACTGAAATAGCTGGTGACTTTAGGCTTTAAAAAGAACATCTTTTTAAATCCCCAAGTCATCAACTGTTTCGTGCTAGAGATAAGGGCTTGGATCTTTAGCGCTGCTAAAAGATGCATCCAATGTTATCAGCTGCTGATTGCAGCAGCTGATAACAGATAGCCTCTGGCGTACC
The DNA here is from genome assembly GCA_026170595.1 of Plestiodon gilberti rubricaudatus. NCBI lineage: Eukaryota > Metazoa > Chordata > Lepidosauria > Squamata > Scincidae > Plestiodon > Plestiodon gilberti. The sequence goes on from JANXHW010000002.1 coordinate 36,232,340, forward strand.
CCCGCCTGATGGTCTGCATACCCCTAGGGGTACACATATCACAGGTTGGGAATGCCTGCCCTAGACTCTATTTCAGTGATTGTGAGGCCCCTTAGAGTTCTGACTGGCTGGCCATACTCTATCCTTGTGCTACCATCTCTTATTTCAGAATACTGAGCTCACAGACTTAAAGAAGTATCTCATTCCTAGCTATTTCAGTTCCATTTGGTGTCTCTTGTCTTTGAAATTGTTTTCTGGCTGTCTCACCCTGCATTTCCATCAACGAAGGTCATGTTTCCATGACCTCATCTCTTTCTACCTCGAGCTTATACACGAAGGAAGCACTCACACCTGCACCCAGCAGGAGCAAGGCCCTTGATTCTCAATTCTCTAAGCCCCTAATGGTGGTTGTAGCAGCCAACTGTGATGTTACAAACACAGTATTACAAGAAGTCACCTGGTGGGGGAATAAGCAGCTGGAACAGATGAAATCTTCACAGTAGAGCATCTCATGGAGCCAGGAGAAAATGGAAAAAGAAATAGTTATAATCAATGCATTTGACAAGCTGCTCACTAGGCTAACTTCCTGAAATGCAGCCAAACATTTTAGTGTTTGTGTTATATCATGAGGAATGCAATTATACAGTCATTGAGTCAGACTATCAAGCTTCCAGGTAACACAGCTGCTCTGCCTTTTTTCCCAATCAGTCTTTCTTCAGCTGTCCTCCATTGGTGTGGAAGAATATGGGGCAGATGCCTATCATATATTATCTTAGGTTGGTTTGTAGGGCAGTCTGTTGCCACATGACCTTTTTAAAATGAGAATGTTGCCAAAGACTTGTGAGCTAGAATGGAACATGTGCATGACCAGGACTGTATCAAGGAAGAACACGAAGCCCATGCCGCGTTTCTGTCTCAAACCTGGATGTGTAAGCCATGCTGCAAAAGATTTTCCCCAGCCAGGTCATGAGGGAGGAATCTGATCAGCATTCAGCATTTCTAATGCCATGAACCAAGGCTTCCAAGCACATAGGCACATTCCATTACCTTCCCCCTCTCTAAAGACTTGTGAAGTGGCCAGTCTGCCAGGAAGGAGAAAATCCACAAAAGATATGCTAACACCAATGTCTGGCCCAGAGCAGGCCAATCCACATCTCATGCACCAATGGAAGCCAACACCTCTTCCCCCTTCCCCAGTGTGTGAGTCTCCACCCCCAGGTGTACCTCCAGCCCAAGTAAGGTATTTCCTTTTGCAGCGTAAGAGCGACCAGCTCCTCCTCTCTTGCATAGGCATAAAAAGGCAAACTGCCAGTCTTTCTCTCTCTCTGGACCCCCTTGCCTCCTGAACTTTTCTTCTTCTCTGCGTGCCCTCTGGCACCAACCCCTCCCTCTTCCCCCCCACTCCTAACTTGACTTCTCAGTCACTCTACAGATGGCTGAGCCTGTCCAGTTCAGAGCCAATTTGTTTCTTCCTCCTTTTTCATTCACTGTTGTGCCAGTACTACAGCATTGCAGCCAAATTCAACTCTCCAGGATAGGTAAATATCACCTATGTATAAACCAAGGAAACCTGCTAAACCTCTGTACGTTCTATCTAAGTTTCCTAGTTCTCTGTATGATGTGTATGATTGTATTTTTGTATGAATCTGACTAACTATCTAGTAAATATTGGAAAGTAACCACGTGTGTCCTCAATATTATTTAAAGCGGAATTCTGTGGCTGGACTCTGGTATAGCTGGTCCAAAGATCCCTGTATATACCAAATTGCCATGTTTAAGCTATTCCCCAGAACAACAAAGGCAGTTTGGCTAACTAGTCTTGTTGTAGGAGGCGTTGTCTGAATGAAGGGAAGACTGGGATAATTCACATGTGCATTTTATCACTCATTGATATTGGCTTGGACCCAAAGTAGCTTGAAGTTGCTTCCACTCAAGGAGATGTTTCTACTTACCTTTCTGGCAGTTGCCCTGTTACTCCCAAACAGCTCCTGAAAGTTGGGATAATACCTTGCATGCAGAGAACAAATAGGGGGTTGGCCTATTTGCATTTGAAGAACAAAAGTCTAAAATGCAAACTGGTCAAGACCAAATTTGGAGAAGTTTAACTTGAACCACACACGGGTCTGTTTGTTCTCAGTGAGCTATGTCCTGACCATTTCTGTGAGTTCCTGCCTTCAGGTTATTGTAAAATTTGTCCAAAAGGTTGGGTTTTGAGACACGAAGTATGAAGGGGTTGTCCAAAATACCATATTAAAAAATACTGTCAGTGAAAAAATACTGTTCAATGACTTTCAGTGGGATTTTTTCCCCCAGCAAAAACAGCACACAATTAATGGGGGAGGGCCCATGATTGGGATCACAACTGTGGTGGGACCAAAGTGGTAAAGCCATGTTTTCACTACACCATGTTTTTACCACATTTTGCAGTCTCCCCTCACACTATTTATGATTTAATGAAACAAAAACCTCACCAGACCACATTATGCACATTTGGTATAGTTTGGCCCCAGGGAACAATGTTATTAGAATCTTTGCACTTCAGATTCTGTGAGAAAAGGGAAAGTTTGGCTGAGAGTAAAACCTTACATAGACCCTAGGGACAGAAAAAGCGTTGTGAGACAAGCTGAGACTGCAATCCTATACACACTTTCCTGGGAGTAAGCTCCATTGAATACAGTGGGACTTACTTCTGAGTAGACATGCATAGGCTTGTGCTGTGAGACTAAGAGGCTTCAAAGAGTCAAAGGAATAATGTAGAGTAGCAATAAGAGCCAGTTAATTAACAATGGAAGCTGGAACTAACTTCACATCTTGATTGGAACCGGGCAATTCTTTGGTTGTACACTTCTAGAGTGATTTTATTCTGTTGCTTTGATGTCAAGTGCCAGAGTGATCATTGCTGCGGGAGGGGGGAATCACCATGCAGATTAGCTACATAATGTTATATTTTGGGCAAATTTTGTTTTCTCCCAATTGTGTGACACTTTGTTGGCACAATCCTGTGTAACGTCTGCGCCGGGGCAGCACGTGCTGCCCTGGCGCAGGGTGTTGCAAAAGTGCCGTAAGGCACTTACACGACACCTGGCGAGCAAGCAGCACTGGTGCTGTGGTCGGCGCTGTTCGCTCCACCGTCTCCCCGGCCTAAGCACTATGAAATTCCCGGTATCCAATGCTCCCTTCAGGCCCCAGATATGCCAGCCGTGGGAGTAGTTCCATTGGGCCTACCGCCGCTGACACCGGGGGACGATTGTCCTCCCGAGTTATTTCCGGGCTGCCCCGGGGAAAGGGCCGGCCACTGTATCCTACACAGGATTGCGCTGCCCATCATAGTGGCATAATCTTTATTAAATTAGAACTCAGACAAGATTCTTCTTGGGTGACGTGACGATGGTGCTTGCCTAAAGAAGTACTTCAAAGGACTTTTAAAAAAATTGCTGTAAGACAATAGTAGTTCCTTCACAGCCCAATCCTATGCATGACTACTCAGAAGTAACTGCCTTTGTGTTCAGAGGGACTTACTCCCAGGAAAGTGTGCATAGGACTGCAGCCTCACATCTGGCATCAAAGACTAAAGATAAAAATGTCTTTTTGAATCAATGTTTTAAACTGTATCTGGACATGAAATACTTCATTAAAAAAGTAATAAGTTCTGTGTTCAGTACTGACAAAGCCTGCAAACTGGGTGCAGAGTTTTCCTACTCTGAATGATAATGTGCTAGGGAAAATACGTAGCATTTGCAAATGGAGGCCCTTTTTTCCTTTATTGATACAGCATGTGTTGGCTACTGTGGGAAGTGACAATGTACCAGTAAGTTAGTGCGATCATTAAAAGTAGTCCAATCACATGTGAATGTCATTTCATTTTAGTTGCAACAAACATGAAACCATTATAGCCTTGAGAGTTTCTAACAGCTGGTACAATTAGAATTAGAATTTGTTAGTGCAGTTGGTGGTGCACTGTCTATTTTTATATCATTGGTTTTCCTGGTGGAATGCCTAAAAGGTGTTAACATGTTGTACTCATGAAGGTGAGGTGTTGATGGATCATAAGCCAGCTGTAAGTCTTGTAATGGGAGTCATATGGATGGAAAGTTTAAGGCTGCTGCTCTGGGAAGCAGATAGAGATTAGATGAGCATGGAACACTTGGGATAAAAAAGATCATTAAAGAAAACATTTAAGGTTGCTAATTGCAGGCAGTGTTGTAAAACCCTTCAAAATGAGAGTAAATATGGAAGACTTCAAAGCACATGGTTTAGATTATCATCCTGATTCTAATGGGAACCAGGTTGCCTTATTAATTCGCACTCTTAAAGAAAAACAAAACTGCAACTGATATAATCATTAGATAGAAAGGAAAAGGAAAATTCAGCTTGTACTAATTATTAGTAATTATTCTAGGGTGTTTTATCATTCAAGTAGTACATTAGGAGTGCAAGTTACTGTACAATCCTTATCTGGAAGGTTTTGTGGTTGCCAGCTACTATAGGACCTTAGAGGGAACACTCATGTTCTTAAGATTTTGCATACACAGCAGAATTGTATCATTTGCCAATGCTATTCAAGCTATCAGTGCCACAGTGGCAGAATTTGCGCCAGATGGGAGTGGCGATGTTGTTCATGGTTCAGAATCTTTCTTATTGTTTTGACCCAATATGGGTGGCAGGCAAGTGAGGGGTGTGGAGCACCCCTGTAGGTTCACCACCTCCCCTAGCCTGCTACCCAAAACAGACACTTTACCCTGTCGCATGAGTGGGCCAGCCCTGATCCTCATTCACATGGATAACAGCTCAGATGTAAGCATTAGAATACGTACATTTACAGATGGGAAGATGAGACTGACAGATACTAACTTATTTTGGCTCAAAGGCATGGTATGAGGGGACATTACTGTACAATGACCCTGTTGAAGCTAAGCGGGTCAACGTTTGATCCGTGACTAACTGGGTGACTGACTGGGAACCTTTATCCCATGTACGCAACCTTGAGTTCTGTGATGGATGAAGAAAGATGGGCTAGATATGTTACAGACCTACATCCTGAGATTTGATCCCATGCACCAAGCCAGCATGCCAGGCGCTTGGTAATACACTAGCCTCCTAGATTGCACAAACATCCACCCAAATTTGCCTAAATAAATTAGAGTAGATCTTACATCTAAATTGAATGATACAATATTATGATTTCTCATGCCTACTTTTTACATGGTAAAAATCACCACTGAGTGGTTTCTGCCCATAATTGTCATGTGTTCTTTTGATTATGCTGTCAGATTGATAGCTACCACACACCATGACTTGCACATTTCCTCCACCACAGTTGGTATACAATTCAAAGTACCTTCTGTGAAAATTCTTGTTGAAATCAGTTGGACTTTGCCAGTGGTGTCACTTGGGCTGGTGTCACCTGGTGTGGTAACTCATGGTATCACCCACACTAACTTTATTTATTTTAATATAAAACAGTACAGGTCACCCAACAAATCAGTAACCCACAAAAAACCAATGGCCAACTTGATGACACTCATGTAGCTGAATAAGAGTTCTAGTATTAGCTCTGATATATAGAAATGAGAGCTAACTCATACTAACACCTTATTGGTTCCATGCTGTGTCATAACAACACCACATTGGCTCTCGGAACAAACAGTCTCATTGGTCAGTTTTGTGTTAAGGAAGTCCACTTTTTGTTACATAAGGTTACATATGGCCCGGTGTCTTGCTTTGGGAATCACCCCACTCTGGGGACCCAAATGTCCTGCCCAAACCCAACTTCTCCTTCTAGGAGCAAGTTTGTTCCCTTTAAATGCCCGCTTCGACTGAAAAACACCTCAAATAGTTAAGGCCGTGTGTAAAAACGAAAGCCGAACTCCGATGGACAATTAACCCAAATTTATTGCCTTACAGCAACCCTTATCTCCCTAACACCATAAATTATCCCACAGCAGAAACCCTTCTGCTTAACAGAAACAAGTCTATCTCCCAAAAGTCTCCCTCCAAACCAGGCTCTTTCAGCTGGTGGTCCAGGCAGGCAGCAGGCTCCGGCTTCTTCCTTTCCCATCGGCTCAGCGTTCTCTGGTCCAAGGTCACCAGTCCTTTGGCTTCGCAGAGTGTGTCCAGCTGTCCTCCTGGTCGTAGCTCCTTTCTTTGGTCGGCTTGGCAGCAGCGTCCCGTCGTCCCTCAGAAATCGGGCAGCGTATCCCCGTGGCGAGCTAGCAAGGCTCTCAGCAAGCCAGGATCCAAGAGCAGCAAGCCAGTCCTCAGCAAGATCCTCAAGCAGCGAGCCCTCAGCAAGATGAGAGTCCTGCTGCAATCTTGCTGCTTTTATACTCTTAAGTTCCAATTAGTGCTAATTGGGTGCAGCTGCGAGCCACACCCATTGCACTCAAAGTCCCAGTTTCTTCCTACTTAGTAGCAACACCTGTGGGCCATGCCCAATTGCTTTCAGGTGTGCTTCCACCCACACAGTCCTGGGTGTTGACCCCTTGCTGCCCAGTCCTGTCAAAGTCCAAGTCTTCATCTGTTAACTCCTTGCTGCCTGGATCTGTCAACAAGGGTCCACTGCTGACACCACACTTGGCTCCTGCCAGTCTGCTGGATCTTCTTCCACTACACCCGGTTATTTGGCCATAACCTTTGATAGAATATAGATAATTCAACATGGTTTGTTTAATTACATTCTGCATCAAATTACCTTTCCAGTGGTACAAAACGTTATAGTATATTACAGTATTCATAAATACACTTTTTCCAAAAGGTTGCCACAGTTTATCCACTAATGGTGTCCCCCCCAAGGGTATCACCCAGTGCAGTCTGCACCCCCCGAGTGATACCACTGGACTTTGCAGAGTACTTGTGTTTGGTTGGTTAGTTTCACTAAACCAAGAATGATCATTTTACAGAACAAGAGATAACGGATCCAGTGTTACTTTGTCTATGATCAGGACACTGTAGTTTTATTTTCCCTGTAACAATTTCCTGATAGTTATAGAAAGAACTTTTTGAGTGCTTTTATATCCATTTCCAGACTGATAACTTAGATGATCAAAGTGCTTTAAAAGAACAGATGCATGTTGATAAGCTAGAACTTGAAATTTTATTTTATTTTTTTTGCAACAAAGCAAAATGCAGGCCAGACTTTTATCTAGAAAACGATAAGGTAGCTCGCTGTCACTTGAAACCACATTAAGTCAATTGGTTCTTCCTGCGTGACTGGTGTGATGTAGGTAGGCAGACAAAACAATCTCCTCCTGTCTCAAGTGCTTGAAACAAGTTGCCTCTTAAAGAACCCAGAAGTCTACAGTACACAGTCATAACACAATCCTGGCAAAGCTGATGTGCTCCAGAAATCTCAAAAAGCTGCTTAAATGAGATGGGCTCTACTTCGGAGTCTTTGCAGGAAAGGTTAGGTAAGCGCTGGAGGGCACAGGGCTTATCACAATATTGAGTAAATGAAAGCTGCAGTAATCTCAGAGGAAGCCTTTCTAGTTTAATATTGACAGAAAGGATGAAAACTTTGTCAGAAGGAGCATATCAGTCATCAGATAGATTTGACAAATGATTTTTCATTATAAACATAAACAGAGACCTACCAAAAGTGTCTTGAACATGGACAGAAGTCACTTGGGGAAAAACAGTTTCCTTTTCCTAACAATCTCTTCCCGCACACCACTATCAGTTGTGCCTCCCATTATAACCTCAGCTCTGCAGAGCCTGTGTGCATTGGGGTTTACATACACATGTCCAGCACATGTTGTGATCCATGAATGGTTGTGGGGAGGGCAGCAGGTGTGATCATGATTCCTCATTCCACAGGTATATTTTTACACACTTTTACCATCTGCACAGGGCTTTCCTGATTGCAAGCTAGCAAAAGGCACAATGTTACAATTTTTTTCCCCAACCCACCCATGATCCAAAACACCATCTATCAAAACAACAGGCAAAACTGACCTTTTATTCCTTGCGCCCAAAGGCTCAAAGACTTTCAGACTTTCATAATAGTCTTTATTTTTCTACTTAAATATATCTCATGTATGTAAGGTGTATTTACTAGTGTTATATTTTACCATGTAAAGTGAAAGGTCAGCATTTACCAAATATACATTGCAATGGTAACCAGCTACCAAAGCAGCCATAACTTACTACTGTACATCCTTTCCAGTCCAATCCTGCCTAGGATGCACCGGCCAGCCTAAATGGCCAGCCCCTGCATCCTATGTAGGATGTGGCCTGTGCCAGTGGGCCGGGTCTCACCACAGGGGAAGGGGACGGTCGTCTCCTTCCCCTGGTGGAAGCCCTGGCGACCCCAATGGGCCTCCTTGGATGCGTGCCAGCTATTTAGCTGGTGCACAACTGGGTAGGCCATGTAAGGCCGGCCAGGCCTGGGAAGGGGGTTAGGATATCAGCGCAACCCAGTGCCAATATCCACGCCCCCCTCTCTGGCCTGACCAGCCAATTGTCCCATGCTACCTCAGCCTGCCCTCCCCACACCCTCCTGCTGCCCAGTTCAAGAATTACCTGTGTCTGGCAGCACGGGGTCTGGAGGGTGGCAGTGTGAGTGGTGCCGACCTCTGCGCCGGCACCGCTTACACCCAAGATGCCGCGAAAGTGCTTTATGGCACTTTCATGACACCGTAGGCTGGCGAAGCACTCACTCTGCTGGCCTAATCATAGGCAGGATTGCGCTGTGTTTGGTATATGGTTTATGATATTGGTTACTCCACTATGTCTACATGCTAATCTCACTACTGCTGATGGTTGGTTGATCTCTGCTGACAGGGGTCATTTCAGGCGTCATCCAGGTTGGGCACTGGCTGAGAAACCACACCCATAAAATAGGCCACCTGGCTAGGCTGTCTCCTAGCCGCTCCCCTCCCAAGTATTGGTGGCAGCTGAGCTGTGGCATGAGGCAGCCAAAAGTCTCATGTGTCACCACTGCGCCTGGTATCCCATCCACAAATGGGAGCATTTCTTAGAGGCCCCAGCATCATTGTGTTGTTTAGGGAATGCTCTCATTGGCCAGTAGGGAGAAGGAGCTGCCACCTACTGCTGGTAAGTATAGGGGGGCTAGTGCTGGACTTTGCCCCAGGAACTCCAACAAACTGGTGCCAGCACAGTCTGCTGTTATTGACTAAGCCCTGGTCTGTTTAAAACGTTGCACAAAATCTATTTATTTAAATTTATCCCAGGGATAGAATTACATTTTTGGTATTTCAACAACAACAGTATTTATTTAACAACAGTATTTATATACCGCTTTTCAACAAAAAGTTCACAAAGCGGTTTACAGACAAAAATCAAATGATTAAATGGCTCCCTGTCCCAAAAGGGCTCACAATTTCAAGACTACCCGATATATTAAAATATATTGAAATATATTGTATTTCCACCCCCAATCTCTATCCAATTCTCTGCCCTAATCATTCTTATCACCTGCTGCTCAGCCTTTGTTGAGTTCTAGTTCCAAAGACTTGTTAACATTTTTAACAATGGATTCTCTTTCCACATTTCATTCAGCTCCACTTAAGACTTCAGAGAGAACTAAACATGCATAGCAGGATGTTTCCCATCGTTGGTTATCTTTTCTTATATTTCCTATTGCCAGAGTTCCTAGGCCTGTAGTGACAAGAGCTGTCTGGCATGTGATTTCTGATAAGAGAGGTGTTCACACATGTGGATACATGAAGGCAGATAAGTGTCAGTGTGGCAGATGAATGAAGAAATAAGTCACCTATTGAGAACCACTGAAGCAAGTAACAGAAGAAAAATTGTGGAGCATAGATTTCCCAAGACAACTTTGTCTGAGCTCACGCAAAGTGAGAAAAAAGTGGTCGTCTCTGGATGTTGATTCCTAATTGATTCTACGAGTTGTGTTACAGAAGATTTTTCCAGGCTTAGCAAGGGTTTAACAGAAAAATGCACTTTTAAAAATACACATACAATGCCCTTCTATAATAACAGAAGGAATAGCGTAACAGCTGTTCAATTCATTGTCAAGAGTCTCCACGCAAGAGAGACAAGAGATGGGGCACATTTTGTGGATTCCATAGGCAGGATGCCAAGAGGAAGGTTTAAATTTGAATTCTTCCACTCAGAAGCATAAATAGCATTTCCTTCTTGCTGCCTATACCTTGAAAGATGTCCTGTGACTGATGAGACTGAAAGGACTGATCATTTTTCTTCTTATGTCTTTGCTTGGAGCAATATAACAGAAATCTTTTTAAAGACAGGTAATGCTGAAGATATACAGAACATGTGGCAGCTGTCTTTTCCTCTTTGGAGTGATTGTGTTGTAACTTTTTGTTTCCTGCATGGAGGAGTACATGTAGAAAAGTGTAACTTCTGAATGCAATATAAATGGCTTGGGATCCCAACTTGCTCTTACATGAGCAGATAACTAAGGCACTTCCGCTCATGTAAGGAGCCCCCAGATTTCTACCAATTCCCCCTCCCACTGAAGCCCTTCACATGCATGGCATCACAACAGGGGTGCAGCCAGTGCGGCGCACACCAGGTGTCACCCTTGGTGGGGGGACACATCAAAACACTCAACTCTGCAAAAAACATGCTCATGGCAAGAATGTGAAGTGATGCTGAGGTCCAGAGTGGGCACATTAAAAATGCAAAAGCTCAGCTACCAGGAAGTTCCAGATTACTGCATTGATGACACCGAAATTTTTGGGGTGATGCGATGACATCATCACGAAACTTCTGAAACTGCCAAAACATCCAGGTTACCGCACTGGGTGACGCCCACCCCAGTGACGCTGCTGCTGCTGTTCACACCTCATCCCATGGCATTCCAGAAGATCCATCAACCTTCAAGACTGGCTGTTTGGGGGTTTAGGGTGCTGCAGTTAAGTAAGAGTGTGCTGGAAAGCCCTGGTGTGTAAGGAGAATTCTGTTCACAAAAGCCACTATGCAATATTTGAATATTAGCAGGAATAGAGCTGTTGGGGGTAGAAGTGCTTGCTGAATGCTGGGTGTGTGTGTTATTTTGAAGTGAATGCTTGTGCTGTAAGGGGGAAGTAGTGGTGGATGATTGCCATGGCAGCTGGGCGGGTAGAGCTATCCTATCCTATTCCCATACATATGTTGCTACTGCAGATTTCACTCTTTGGTATGGAGCAATCAGGCTTGCACCCTTGGTTTTTTCCACAGACGTATGAATCTTTCATTTGCTAAGCAAAAAAAAAAAAGTGCCTATTTGCCTTAGGCAAATGTTGAAAATTATGACATAGCTGATAAAGCGACACTGAACTTGTCTCATTTAGCCAGTGGTCGCATTAATTCTATGGCACATAGCATCTGGAAACTTAATTTATGCATTACATTGACATTTATGCATTTCTTCCATCAAGGAACTCAAGGTGGCATACATGGGGCTTCCACTTGGTCACTCATTCAGGCTCTGACCAGCCTAGACCAACTTAGTGTTAGCAAGAATATGCCCTGGGACTAAGGTTGGCACTGACATTTCACACAAATTTCATGGTTTTCCAAATGAGAGAATCTGAGAAAGCTAAATCTGTTCAAAGAAGAATCTGTTCAAAGGAAGCTAAACAAATTTCTATAGGACAAGTTAAGGGAATTTATCAAGGAATTTCTGTACATTCCTAGAGACCATTCAGGAATCTTACTGGACAAAGCACTCACTTTGGACAAATATGGACAAATTCAGTGTTACTGCAGAAGATGCAGAGGATTATTTATCCCCTCGTTTTCCCGTTTAAATAGACAAACATACCAGTGAATTCAATGTTGGTTTAGACATGAAGTCACAGACTCAATGAAGCTGTCTTGACACAGTTGGTTCCTAAACAGAACAGGTATGTCTATAGGGCTGTCCCCTTGTTCATTGGACTTTGTCCCACATTTTAAACTGGGAACCACAAGTCTCATTATAGCTGCACAATTGCTCTGGGGACTGTGCAAGGAAAGGGGGTTTCATTACTGGCTTCAGCCAATCAATGCTGTCCACAGCTGGATTTTGCTGCTGGTTTTTTCCGAGTTCATTACCAAGGTGAGGTAGATCTGAATTAAACATAGTGACAGTTGTTCCCAGCTGGCTTCACCATTCTATAAATGTTACATCTGTCTTTGCTGTCAGCTTCCAGCTACACAGAAACCACCCTGGAACCTCCTGAAGATGCAATCTAATCCTCCATTAACTTTTGCCACTAGATGGTGTACATTGTTACAAGAAAAGCGTCAATGTCTTCTTTTATTTTTTCCCTCTCTGTTCCAATTTTTTCCCTGTGCTCAATTCTGTTAGTGCTGCTACCGCAGCCTCAACTGTGTTCTTTAGAGACCTCACTCACAGAAAGCAGTGGTTTGGACCAGGAAATTCTGTTTTACTACTACTACTACCACCAACACCAACACCAACAACAACAACAACAAAACAGGTTTCTCAACTACAATCAGGAAGCACAAGTCACACGCCAACTTCCTCTGCTGATTACTTCAAGAAGAAAGATCAATTACTATTTTAAACAATGAATGTATAGCCCATAACACTAAAGGCCCAATCCCATTTGGATGCCATGTCGACGTCACACAGATGCCAGTGCGATGTGTAATAGACCATAAGCCTATTCTGACAACAGCACGTCGACAGCACAACAACAGCCAAATTCTAAGCATACCCTGGCAAAGCCTTTCTCAATAATGCCCCCAGCACCCATGGAAACGGGGGGGGCATTGTCTTCCCCCTGTTGGGTTGGTGAAGTAGAGGTCCCAGTTGGATGTTTGTGTGTGGAGACCTCCTGAGGCAGAATACATGATAAGAGTTAACAAAATATCTTGCCATACATGTTGTGAAGGACAAGAGGTTGTTTGTGTAAAGTGTGCCCTTTGTGTGCCAAGTGCCCTTTTACAATTGTTCTCATTACCAAAGTTCTCCTTTGAGAGACCAGAGGGGCATGTCTCTGAGCCATGCATCTTATCATCTGAGCTGTACTCTCCCTAGTAGAGGTGTAGCTACTGGGGCTGGAGTGCTGTGCTGTGATTGGCTGCCAAATGTAGTCTGTATCCTATGATCCATTGTAGAAAAGTGGGCTGGGCTGGGGAGGGGTGGCAGGAGGTGCAATTTTCTGCTGTTTTCCCCTTTCCCATTGTTCCTTATGTGGTCACTCCTACCTACGCCAGTTTTGTTGTTGAAGTAGCATTTTTCTGGTGTCAGGGGCATGTCCATTATCTGAAGGAAGTTAGAAGTTTTAGATTGTGAGCCCTTTTGGGACAGGGAGTCATTGAATCATTTGATTTTGTCTGTAAACTGCTTTGTGAACTTTTTGTTGAAAAGAGGTATATAAATACTGTTGTTGTTAATAATAATAATAATAATAATAATATGGTATACGTCAACACCTCCTCATCCCTCCCATGTCCCATCCATAGCATGCTCCACTCTCCTCCATGTATGTTTTGGCCTTTCCACTGGCTGAGTTGCGCTGGCATCTGAGTGTCATCTGAGCTATGTCAGCATGACAATTTTTTTTCCAGCATTGCACCGACATCTGTGTTGCATCCATTGGCAGGCAAACTGTTACACCAGCAGGGTTGTTGTTGAGCCCGTGTACCTGGAGATGCACCAGCATATCTCAAGGATAGGATTGGGTCTTTAGAAGAGCTATTCACACATTTGTGGCTGAACTCTGTTCTCCATTCCATCATTTTTCACAGTTAAACTAACTTTGTCACAAAGGAGCCATAAAATAATGAGCCATGTGAAATCATCTGAAAGCCTGATATTAGGCCAAAAGGACTGGACTGGTTGGGCATGTTTCACTGTGCCTCAGAACTGAAAATGAGATCAGACAAAGTTTAAAAAGTAGCCTCATGGAGGAGTTTGTGGCCCGTATCAGAGTAGAAATTAAGATATGGTCTTCATATTCAAAACCTGAAGGCACACCCAATGTTTCAGACTTTTACCGCATAATCCTGACCTAAAAAAGGGTGGTGTAACAAGTGTTCCGCCGCCCTAAGCCATTGCAAAAGTGCAGAAAGCACTTTTGCAATGACTCGTGAGCAGGGAAGGCCGGCGCAAGGCACGGACACCGGCGTAACCCCCCTCGGACACCACAAATGCACAGTTCGGACGCAGAACAGATGCCCCCAGAATGCCCCCTGCACCATCCGAACTGTGCATGTGTGTTCGGATGGGGGAGTTATTCCAGTGTCCGTCCTGCATCCATCAGCGTACGGCAAGTTATACTGACATAAGTGCTCTTACACCGGGGATCTACTGTTACACCGGTGCAAGAGTTACACAGGATTGGGCTGGAAGTCTCTTAAAATTAGGGGGCCACTAGGTTCTGGAGGCACTTGCTTGGGGGAGAGGGGGAAGAGCATTTCAGTGTTCTCTTTCAAGTGCTAAAACACCTAAACTTTGGACTGTTTGTGGTAAAGCCCATTACATTGAACCGTTATTCAGTACCTTATGGAATAGGAAGGGATGTCTGTAATCCAAATGTTGGTTTACACTGTGGTTTGGCTGTTTAGCCTATGCCACACTAGCAGCATAAACTAGTGCCAGAGGCAATTGTTAAGCTTTTTAATCTTGAAATGCATGATTTCTTATACACAGGAAGGACTGCTGTTTGAAGACAAGCAAATGAGGGGGACCTGGCAGATGTTATTGTGATCTCTAGCAACGAGAAATTCCTTTGAATAACCTCCCCGCTCCAACTACTAGTTATTTATTGTAATCCTGAATGTATAAGACATATTTTCCCCTCAAAATGAGACTTATGCTGAATGAGAAACTAATGCGCACAGACCAACATTTCTTTACATCTGAATATTGGTGAACTTGAGCTGCACGTCGTGAGAAAAAAGAGGTGAAATGCTGTTTTGGATTCTACACTTACGTTGCAATTCTTCAGGCTGTTTCTTCTATTATGCATGCCTTGGGTTAGTTGCAAATGGAGAATGCACTTTTAAATAGGCAAAATTAAAGGACCCCTCCCCCATCCTCTCTTGGTTTCAGCTTTTTGCAGAGACTAATGGTGATTTAAGGCGCGTGTGTCATTCACAACTGATGCGAGGTGCCTATATGTTGCCCAGATATTTGCGTGTCTGTGATCTGGTTTACATATGGAGCTGAATGAGGGCATAGACTGCAGGAGTGGTAGAGTGGATTGTACCATTCAGACTGCAAATCCCATTTTTAATGCTCACCTATGTTAAAAAGTCTGCCGCAAAATAGAAAACTATCACAGTAAGCAGAGGGATGGGCTAGAACAGGGGTTCTCAACCTGTGGTACAGGTACCCCTAGGGGTACGCGGACCTCTTGCTGGGGGTACGCCAAACCCTGCCCCTTATCTGCCCCATCAGCAGCTAATTAAGTGTTAATTAACATGGATTTTAAGTTTTAATTATTTTCGGAGCCCTTCTGTCTCTCTGATATTGGTTTCTGGCTTATTTTTGTACTTTGGAAAATGTACTTTGGTGGGGCGGGGCAGGGAGGAGCTGATTTTGGGAAGTGTGACTGAGAAAAAAAGAGATTCTTGCATCTCTCTCTCTCTCTCTCTCTCTCTCTCACACACACACACACACACACACACACAGAAAGAGAGACTTTAAGACATTTTTCACATTTAAAACGATTAATTACCTACTTAATTAATGGATTAAACCAATTAATTAGCAGGGGATACTTTAGAAAATTGGACCATGATAGGGGGTACCTGGGCCTCCAAAGGTTGAGAACCCCTGGGCTAGAAGCTTTCTCCATTATATGTTGTTTTCCTATTAAAGAAAACACACACAAAAATGGGAGAACATTCAACAACCGCATCTCTTGTACGTAGTTTGATATGGTACAGTGTATGCTATCTTGTTGCATCATGCTACTGCAGATGTCGACCCAGTATAAATCTGTGTGCAAAATATACCATAAGTATTGGTCCTTAGGCTGCCTATGGAGGAATTATTTTCAATGACAATTTCAGCAACAGATTTCATCCTAGTGGTAACTGAGACATAACTGAGAATGTTGCAGATCGTTTTCATATACGGTAGGCTCGTATTATAGAGAGGCTTTAATGCCATTTAAACATGTGGGATAATACATACCACAGATGGCATAAATGCATAAGTAGAAGACACCACTGGTGTAGATAAATCATGGGCATCTATTACAACAAGGACAAAATCTATCCCGTGAAGAATTCAATACTTTGTTCTGAAAGAATGAAACCAGTAAGTATAAAAATCAGTTAAGCCCAGAAATATTTGCTTGTGACTTGTTTATGGCACAGCTTTTCCTATTTGACTTTCGAAGCTGGGAAATGAACTCAGTGGATAATGGTTAAAAATCCGCAACTCTAGGCATCAGTTGACACAGGTATACTTAAAGATATTTTTTTTTTGGTCATTTATTCACACTGTTACACTGTACTCTATCATCCAACAATCATTTCTTCATGCTGAAAATGCCCAGTTCCTCATTTTTTTTTTTTGCAGGGGATCTAGAGAAACACATTGGCGCAGTGTGACTCAAGAGACTCATCGAGGATGTATGATATGGAACCCTTATGCACCTGTTGCATGTACCCACCACCATGTGTCTTCTCCTGCAGGACTCACCCCCACCAGCACCATACGTGGACTGGTCCTGCTGGACTTTTTGTTGCTGTGCTTCTGTCTCTTCTACTCTGTCCTCCTCCTTGCTGGCTGGCTGGCTGGCTGGCAAAGGCAGGCCATTGCAGGCACATAGCTGGATTCTTCTTTCATCAGAGCATTCTGCTTGATGGTGCCAGCACTATGGCTCCACACACTGTGCCGGTCCAACCATGAAGCCACCTGATGATGCTTGTGTCAGTGGCAGATCATGGAGGAGATGAGGGGGCAGCGGATTCAGGGTACCCTCCACTCTGAGTCCGCCGCTGCCTCCCTCCAGCCTGCTGCGGACGCAAGCGGCATTCATCTGCTTCCTGATCACTTGAGCAAGAAGCAGAAAATCTGCCTCCTTACTGTGCTCCTTTGAGGGTTTTCTCAAACCTGGAAGCAGGGGACTTCTGGTTTTATTTACAGGGAGTGGACAAATGAAGAAAATCCAGAAGCCCCATCCCCTGATTCCTCCCAATTTTAGCCAAATTCTGGTTCCCATGTAGCCTTTTTAAAAATCAGGTAGGGAGCACCCCCCCCCCGACTCATTTCTAATTCAAGCACTGTATAAACACGTTTATTTTCCAAATCTGAACTGAACTTCTGTATCTGGCATCTGCGTCTCACTTGCCTTGACTCCATTACCTAGAGCTTGGGATCCACATTGTGTCCGATAAACCATTGCCTCATGGAAGAGATCGTGACTGTTTTAAATGAACATCAAGAGCAGTTGCTTTTCAACTGGAATTGCACTTGTCCCTGGAAGTATCCTGAGAAAGGGAACTTTTGTTTCTTTCTGGCACAGAGGCACAGGGTAGAAGAACAAGGATTCGCTTGATTTCCACAGTGCATTTTCACCTTTCTGTCCCTAGACAAATAGTAGCCGTCACCTAATACCTGCATGTGGAATTGGTAGTGAATGTTGTATGACCTAAACGCCCATTACATCCTGCTGTGTAACTACATACTTTAATATATGCACTGGGAAACCCCCAACCAACAGAGATCTCTGCCTCCAGCCACACAGGATATCTCCATATAAATAACTGCAATGGAGCAGGACAACTCTGTCAGCTTAAGATGCAGGTGGAGTGGCAAAAGAATCAAAATGGAGAAAAGAAACATCTGGCTTTGATACGCTGTGACAAGCTTTTTGATTTTTTTTGCTACGCATCTGTATATTTTCCTTTGTTTTGGCAGGTAGACAGCTTTAATACTTCTGTTCTGCTGTAAGGTTTCTTTAAAATGATGCAACATTCTCAGAGGCCTTAAAAATCAGCCAAGGCAGTTCCCAGATATTCCACCTTTGTCGTCTCCTTTGGAACATAGCCTGCCCCGCTGCCCCCCCCCCCCACTAAGCATCAGTAGATTTTTCAGGGAACTGGAGCTTCCTGGATCACATGTAAGATAAGCAAACCCACCTTTCTATGGAGTGGACTTGAGCAAAAGAGAAACCAGACAAACTGCTGGCTCTCCGCCTTGTAAGATTGTAAGTGAATGTAGTATTTCCTGTTCTTGCTACAGTTCCAGGAGCTGTAATGTACATGGTTCTGGCTGGCAGAGAATGGTTGAGCAACACAACCTAATAAAATACTGGCCCAAACCCATAAAAAAAATCATAAAGCTACAGTTAAATTGAGTGCAGTAAAACTCAAGCCACTATACAGATGTTATTGTGCAAGTCTATTTTATTAAGTGAAAAGTACAGTAAACCTGTCATGACTTACATAGAACACTGGATTCTGAGTCGAGCAACTGTAATGATATGGCGCTAAAACATGCTAAAATGCAAGTTTATCCTCGTAGCTGCCTATATTTATTATACGAAGAATAGTTCAACCAGAATGGAAAAGCAACAAGCCTTTACTGTGATTTCACAATTACTTAGCATAAGGTTTAGTGTGTTGCTGGATAAAATTATAGATGCTCTTTGGTGCATTGGTGGCTCACAATAGTGCCCCTGATTTATGATTCAAACTCAAGTGTTAGTTTTTATGAACTTCAAAATTGGACTGTGAACTATGAAATTTTGTACTACCGTCTGCAGTCTAGTTCTTGCTGAGGTGATGAAGCAATGCCTCAACTATCACTTCCATCTCAAGTTAGGGGCTCACATGATGGAATGCTTCCTTATGAAAACAACATTCATATGCATTGAACAGAAGCAAGCATATCAAGCAATGTTGTTGTATGGGGGCGCATCATGCGGCTTCCTCCCCCACTTGTAAATGGTGTAGCGCCACTATAAATGGCATGCTGCTACCGAGCACGCCAGACCCAGCAGCGCAAATAGCCGGTAGCTCCAGAGTTGTGTAGAAGACAGAATCTTGGCAGCTGCAAGTGCTGATGGTGCTGCTAAAGCAGCTGCACCTGCTGAAATGACCTCACCTATACAACCATTAAAGAGCATTCAGGCTGAAAGGGCCAGGAGCATTCAGGTTGAAAGGATGGCCACCCCTGCTTTAAACGTTTACCACATTATTCCAAGATACAAATGATCGCTAGTGTTTGATTATGTCACACCTCTGGTTGCTGTGTGGCTCTGATGGATTCTGTAGGTTGTTAATTTTTGTTGACTGAGAATTAATATTTGATTCATTCTTTCACATTCTTAATTCATCCTGTCCCATGCCAGTGTTGACACTGAAGATCTTAAAGCCACTGATGGAAGTATTCATCCATTAAAATAAATTAATTCAGTCAACTTCAAAATAATTCAATTTGCTTCTCAATACGTATAAATGTGTCATTTACATATATTTTCACCATACTGAAGCCTCATATTCTAGAGGGCAATGGTGTTTGTCGTCCTACGGCAACTTAAAGATGAATGAATTTATCATGGCATAGGCTTTTGTGAACTAGAGATCACAGTGTTGATGAATGAAACCTGATGAACATGGTAGAAAATAGAATGACATATTGTTCAAGAAATGACTGCTTTAAAACTTAGTTCATAAAAACAAACCATCTTTCCAGTTTACTGCTAAAGTTCATGATTCAATGTCCTTGCAGTTCTTAAATAAATACAGCCTAATTTAGTCAAGTGGGCTGAAAAAGAAACTAACAGCCCAATCCACCGCAACTCCCTGCGTGGTGATGCTACAGCACCAATGTGGTGTCCGCTGAATCCCACAGGGGAGTTTGGGCAGGTGGAGGCCTCCTTGGCGGTAAGGGAACAGTTGTTCCTTTGACCTAGAGTAAGCCCCGCCCCCAGCGGCCACCATGAGTCAACTTGAACCTATGGCAGCGATATTGCTGGTGCAAGTCTGCATTGACTCGTCAAGGTGGATCAGGCCCAGAAAGGGGGTTAAGATTTGGTGGGTGCTGCCGCCGCAGAACCCACCACCTTCCAGGGCCAAATCTGCCCCCCTCCATGCCCCATTCCACAACCACTGCCACCTCCTCACCTGCCCAGCAGCTTAAGGAAACAGCCAGGTAGGCAAGGGGAGTGGGGGCAGAACAGAGCAAAACAATCTGGAGCCCCCCCCCACTTCTCCTTCGCCTCCCCTGAGGACTGCTCCACCTCTTCCCACTTGCACCTAATAGCCCTATTGAAACAAACAGTCCGTTTCAACAGAGTGGGCAGATGAAGTGGGAGGAGGTAGTAACAGACCTGAAGGTCGGAAAAAGGAGGGTTTTTGCCTCTATCTTCTTGCCCACCTCTGGCCTTCTTGCTGGGCAGAGAAGAAGGTGGAGATCTGATCTCTCGTGAAAGTGAGGATCAGAACAGGACCGTACTGCCACTTTTCCCAGCAGCACTGGAGGAAGAGGTGGGCTGCCTGCCACTCCCCTAATCCTCTTCTCACTCACTCACTCTCAGTGAGTAAAAGAGGATCAGAGAGCCATTTAAAGTGGCTTGGTTGGGCAGCGGGCCAGGGGTAGACAGGGGTGCGAGGCACCCCCTGTCAATTTATTGCTGTCTTCCAGCCTACCAGCTGCTTCAGTCAGCCTGATGGTTGAGCCAGCCCTGATTTTAGCAATAATTGCCAACAGCCCCTGCTGGAATAACCTCCATGTTCCCCATCCTGTCTGCTTGTCTGTATGACTGCTATATGAAGCATGGCTGGGCACAACGTAGGAGCCACATCTGAAATTATCATCTCATTCAAAATAATATCCATAGGTAATGATATACTAGGATGCTTTGGGTAACTTTTAAATTATACTTTTCAATGAACCAATTAAAAGTTTCCATAAAAGTCCATCTGCTGTCAATCAGTGCAATAGAAATTATATTTTGGCTTTCCCCTAATTTTAGTACATGGTTGAGTCCCTCCACTTTCACAGGGGAACTCAGACTAAATCAAACTGATAATCTTTGATCAGGCAGCTGAATTATTCATTTGGAGGAGTACATATTGGTTCAAGCTGTTTTTAATGCATTGCAACCCAAAGTCAAGGAAACCATTTTACAACTATGGACTGAAAGACGATCACGGGGATGAGGAAAAAAAAAAAGCAGTCCCCAAAGGAGGAGTTCAGGAAAGAGAAAGAAGTCAGGAAAGACAACATACTGCAGTCTTAAATTTGATTTTCCAACCTTATACTAAATTGTGTTTCAACACCAAGATTTTTCAGGAAAAAATCAGGGGGGGGGGGGAGAGAGCTTAATCAGAAAACTAGTATTTCTGTTAAAAACAAACCAAACCTTGCTCTTCATTAGTTTTGTTTCTGTTTGTGTGCCAAAAAATAGTTGCAGTAGTAGAAACTATTCTAATGCTACTTGTGACCCTAGTGTTCAGATAGTACTGCAGATGCAGATGAAATTTTAATTGACCATACAGTTTTTTCTTATGCTGCAGATGCACTTCAGATAGGGAATTTTGCAAAAGTCCAAGAAAGGAGAAATTCTGCAAATATTCCAAAGAGAAGGGAATAAGAGTTTACAACATCAGACCCTACAATTGGCAGGCAGCAGGAAGGTTTTGAAGAATATACAAGGCTTAGCATCAATACTGGGACTGGGAGTCTGGCCGTCTGCCCTTGACTGGTCCAGAGAGTGGTACTCTGCCTGCTGTGTTTCAGGTTCTAGCTTCTCCTGCTTTTCCAGCTTCTAGCTCCAGCTCCTAGCACCAACCACCAGCGATGTAGACTTGAGTCTATTGACTCGGACTCGAGTCAGACTCACGTCGTGTCAATGACTCAACTTGGTCTTGACTTGGCAATTGTAAAAGACTCGACTCAAGATTTGGAGCCTTTTACAAGTGCAATTTTATTTAGGTTTAAATCTGTTTTCCCCATTAAATAGAAAGGGACTCGCAACTTGCAACCAAAGACTCGGGACTTGGGGGCAAAGACGTGGGACTTGACTCGAGACTTGGAGTCAGAAACTTGATCCACATCCCTGCCAACCACCAAACTCAGGGACCCCTAGCTGGAGAAAGCACCTCCAGATCTCCACTTGGCTTGACCTCAATTGCCTCCTACTTTCTTCTTCTCCTTGCATTCCATGCCTCCTCCTCTTCTTGCCAGTTGAAGAGTTAAAACTAAAGTTGCCATGGCAGATCCAAAAGCCTGAGATTTCTGAGGCAGGGCCCGGTGATATCACAGGTCTGCCAAGCCTTGAAAAATTCTGATACTGGGAGAGAGCCCAGCTGCAAAATGATGTCACTGAGCAGTGGAGAGACAATGTCCAGCAGTGCCCCCCCCAAAGGACCTGATATTAATCTTTGCCCACCTCAGGGGAAAACCCCCCCAAATAAACTGAAAGAATAGGGTCAGTCTTGGCAAAGTGGCAATGGTAGCTCTGAAAAGCTCTTCAACAAAACTGAAGCGGCAAGACTGGGCCAGTTCCATCTCTAGGGTTGCAATCCTATACACCCTTTTTGGGAGTATGCGCCATTGGAGATAATGGGACATACATACTTCTGAGTAGACATGCATAGGATTGAGCTGTTGTTTGCACTGTAGCAATGATGCAGCAGCTTGGATATATACAGTACAGTAGCTTTGGAAGGGAGGCTGTAAGTTGGAAACTTATTAGTATGCAGGAAATTAATCCTTCTGCACTGGGACATGTATAAAATCCATGAATTTGGCTGGGAACTGCCTCTCTAGCTTATTTAGCATAATGGTTAATGTAGCTTTGCACTTTATTGAGATTATCAAAAGCAGATCATAGCCAAGCCTGTTTCAGTACAGTCCTTAAAACAGAATAACAAAATGTATTTCCAATACAAGAAGTCTATATGAGAGAAACTATGAAATTATGTTCATCATTATTTCTGATGTATGTTACAAATTGAGGTACATCATTTGATTCTCCTAAATGCATGTGCTTCAAATCATAAATTTAGACAGATTATTGTGGGTAGAACAAATACAGTAGCAACAATTTATTGTTACAAAACCTATACTCTGCATCTGTATTTCTTTTAATTGTGAATATAAAACATAAAAACAATACATACATTGGTGATTGTGCTTTAAATGAAACTCATTAAGGCTGCAGTCCTATACTTGTACACACTTTTCTGGGACACAGTGGGACTTACTTCTGAATAGGCATGCATAGGATTGTGCTATATACCGGTAACTTATAGGCTATTACACGTATAGGCTATTACACTTATAACTAGCCTTACCAGATCCCCCCCGACGTAGGGGGGTGGTGGAAGCGATAACAGCCAGGACACGGCCGGGATTGGGGGCATGGCCAGGGGCCGGGACTTCGTCCCAGTGAGGCTAGAAGCTCTCCGTAACGGCCCGAACTTGGGCTGTTTCGGAGAGCTTACAGCCTTGTCACGTAGTCGTGCGAAGCTGGAAGCTCCCCGAAACGACCCAAGTTCACTTGGGCCATTTGCCCATTCACTTGCGCAGGTACGCGACGAGGCTGGAAGCACTTTGAAAACTTCCGAGTGAACTTGGATATTTTCAAAGTGCTTGCAGCCTCGTGCAGCTGGAAAAAGTCGGGGGCAAGTCCCAGCTGGCCAGGACAATGACGGAGCCCGGCTGGGAGCCCGGGATTGGGCTCCAGAACCGTGATTGTCCTGGCCAGAACCGGGACTATGGTAAGTCCAGTTGGCAGTTATACATATAAATGTGAAATAGCTCAGAGCCTGAAAAAGCAAGAGCACTTTCTGTTCTGTCTTGCTTTCTCTAGTCTTTCTGATAGAGCACTGGTGGTAAATACTTTATTTACAATACAGTAGTCAATCCAAGCTGAGATTACTCACAGCGCAATCCTAACCAACTTTCCAGCTCTGGTGTAGCCGTGCCAGCATTTTGCAGTGCAGGGGCAGTCATGGAGGCCTCTTCAAGGTGAGGGAACATTTGTTCACTTACCTCAGGGCTGCATTGCGGCTGCACTGGCACTGGAAAGTTGGTTAGGATTGCGCTGTCAGTGAGTTACATGTCTAATAGGTCAGCATAACCAGACACCATACTACATAGTGGAGGTGATTTAATTAGAAGGAGGGATATATATTCTGGTGAACTTTATGTAATGTCAGAGGATGAGAGATGGGAGCACTCTAAGGAAGCAGGCAGTATTATGCCTGATCAGTAGAGGGAACAGAGACACTACCTCCAGACATTGGTGGAAGGGGCTAGTCTTGGTTGTCAGCCGGATCTCTCTTCAAAGTATGGCTGAGTTTCCCAGCACACGTACAAATGAACGTTTAACTTCAACTTGAATTAGGGTTGCCAGACGCTTACATAGAGATGGAGCCTGTTTTCTGGAATTGTTCCATCATGACATGGAGAAGAAGCCTAGGAAGCCCAGCTTTCCAATCTCTATCAAACTGCATTTGTCTTTGAGAGAAGGAGGGCCAATGAGGTCTAGACTCACTACGGCAGACTCAAGTTGCAGAGGAGGATGGCTAGACTCCCTGAGCTTCTTTTAAGGGTGCAAAGTTCAAAGTGAGAGACTGGAAGATAACTGCTGGCTGCCAGCTGTGCTATCATCTCTCCTCACCAATGATTGTATTTCAACCTTACCTTTCTTTTGCAAAAGAACTTCCAAGGCAGCTTATATAACTATTAAAACCCCAATAGCAACATTACATGAAAAACAGTCCAAAATGCATAACAGGAACATTATGTAAATATGTAGCATAGAACATAAGGTGAAATGAATCAGCAGCAACAGATCATCTCCTTTAAAACAGCAGCTCATCATAAAGCTCATAAATCAAAATCTTGCAGAAACAGAGAGAGAGAGAGAGAGAGAGAGAGAGAGAGAGAGAGAGAGAGAGAGAGAGAGAGAGAGAGAGAGAGAGAGAGAGATGGGATTTGCTGGATCTCCAGTGGGAGGGGATCCATGATCTGAGCAATACCACTGAAAATGGGGTCCTGTCTTTCAACCTTCTCATCTTATGTGATCGCAGAACTGAGAGTTGGGTCTCTGACCCAGGAGAACACATTGATGGTTCATCAGATAGTGCTATTCGGGTACTTATGGACGTACATACTTATGATGATGGGGTCTGAGGGTAAATGGTGACAGCTGTGGCATAAACTATATGCCTCCAGGTCTGTATGTTAGGAAATTCTTTGGTTCATTGACCACTGTGGGAACACTGAAGAAACACACATGTTGTTGTCCTATTACAGGCATCTTCAGAATATAGCAAAACACACATATTCTGTCTATCCCAAGTATAGAAATATCACGAATGTCAGTAAAAGTTTAGTGAAACCCCAAATATGATTACTAGGGGAGACAACCCTAAACAAACAAATCATTACATTTAATAATAAAGGAATGGAAACCCCAAAAAGCTAAATTCATAGATATCTTATATGAGTGCTTTTGAGATTGTGGTGTTCAAACAGAATCCACTAAGACAGAAGCTTGCTCAGTTTGGGTTCCTGTTTATTTTAAACATGTATACATTTTCAAATTCTGTCCTAGAGAATATCTTTGTCCATTAAAAATTGTCATGGGTCTCTGAGTAAAATTAGAGGTAAATCCACATGTTATGCTAGTTCTGTGCTAAAAAGGAGTAATAGGGCACATTTCAGAATAATATGAGTCCTGTTCAGGTAGAGCTGGAATGTGAGTGCACTAGTTAATCATGCCCTGTGTTCTGTGGTCGCATTATCCAAGTGCTGAATGCAGGGAGATTGAGGGCATGGCCATAAAATGCATCCCGTTGCCAGCCCCCTTCTATATGTTATTCCAAATGTCTGATGAGAGCTCTGATAAAACAATCAAAGAACTGAAAATAAAAAGTTCCAGCTATGTGCCTTGGGATTTCTTGCTTTTGTGAGCACATCAATAAGAAATTCATTACATATTGAAAGACATTGGTCAGGAGAGACCTTTGAATTCACCTTGAATATAGTATTTTCACAGGAAATAGCCATGATAGCTTGAGCTAACCAAGGGACAGTTGTGATGGGAAACATACAAAGGACACCTGATAGCATCTCTTCCATTAGCAGCTATTAAGATAGAGGCTCCTGCTCCCCATGGTATAAATAGATTCTTAGTACCTAATCCTTTCCCTCTTCTCCAGTGCATCCATTTGCACATGCAGGGAGAAAAGATAAGGCAAGTCAAGGCTTAATGCTGGGAAAATAATTGACATAAGTAGCTTCTTCCTTTTACAACTGCTTAAAAAATCCTCTTATTCCTCCACTTTAGGCCAGAATCTTGATCATTGTAACTTGGTATATATCACACTTTACTACAACTGGACTTCTCCAATACACATTTGTGGTTTTTTTAATTAATGAGAAAATGCCAAGGTAGATTGCAGAAATGGGCAGATTGTGTCCCCTAACAGGGCAATCCTATGCATATCTACACAGAAGTAAGTCCCACTGAATTCAGTGGGGCTTACTTCCAGGTAAGTGTGTATAGTATGCAGCCTAAGAGATTGGTTTTTCTTTAAATCTGTTGACTATTGCTTAACATGGTATTGATGACACTGCAATCACTTACAGGCACTTTCTGCCTAAATTGTGAATTATAAAAAAAATAAAATACATTTTTTTTTAGCCAGTGCTGGTCACTCAAGTCAGTCTTGCAAGTGATGATCAAGTTTTGCACTATTTGTTTCAGTTTACAATGTTTATTGAGTGCATAGTGTGTGACAAGGCTCCCTGAGTTTGGCACCTTCGATGGTTCTTTGCATTAAAAAGGTAAAGGTATCACTTGACAATTAAGTCCAGTCGTGTCCGACTCTAAGGAGCGGTGCTCATCTCCGTTTCAAAGCCGAAGAGCCAGCGCTGTCCGAAGAAGTTTCCATGGTCATGTGGCCGGCATGACTAAACACCGAGGCACATGGAACGCTGTTACCGTCCCGCTGATGCGGTACCTATTAATCTACTTGCAAGTTCTTGCTTTCAAACTGCTAGGTTGGCAGGAGCCGTCGCACGGATTTGAACTGCCAACCTTTCGATCGACAGCTCATGGTTCAGTGGTTTAACCCACTGTGCCACCCGCTGGCTCGGTTCTTTGCATTACTAGCCTCTAAATTTGTTCCTTGTTGGGGTACAGCTGAAATCTCATGTTTCTGTACAAAGAATAGCTCAATTGGGAGTGAATACTTTGATTTTAGCAAATCCAAAGAATTTGAAAGAAGTCTAGATTAATCATCTATTATTTTAGAGTGACCAAGACATTCTTCTTTATTGTTAATTACCAAACAGGTAGAGGCTGATAACATAATGTGTTTGTTTCCTTTGGTTAGCTTTACAATAGAGACAAATAGTGTTATTCTGGCCCACTAAGAAAAGCATCTCTGAGGAGTAAAGGTTGTGGAAACTGTTCTATGCTAAGAAAATCTACAAAGCCCTTATCTTTGCTTCTACTGAAGTTCCCAAATAATCCTGCCTCAGACACCATTTTTAAAAATTATATCTCACTTATGATACATTTTTAAACCATGGAAATGGTTGTGTAGCTTCACTTCCCAAATTGAAGCTGGGTGTTCTCATCATACAAAAGATCTCAAGTCAAATGTACAATCTAAGTATGGTTTTGCTTTTTTTTTTTTTAAATGAATGTTTAGGCACATGAGTTCCACAATTTTTTTCATCTTGTGAACAAAGGTTCCCATTTTGTGAAAATGGGAAATTGGGTTTCAGAATTAATTATTCAGGTGCTATGAGGACCTAAGATATAGTGGATTGCCTCAATATACACACTTTGCACAAATGCTGTAAATTCTGGGGGTGCCTGTACCAAAAGTTTTATGGAATGTGAACAGGAAACTGCAAGTAATCGCTGTTCAATCTAGGCTCAGCTTCAATTAACCAAGCCCAAGGATACCCTACTAAAGCCATTTCCAGAGTGTTATTCTCCTGGGGACAGACATTTTTTGTGTTGATTCTCTAGTAAAGATGCCTTTATTCTGTGCTAAACTATCCACTGGGCACCTCCCATGGAGCTAAGGATCAACTTCAGTGAAAAGCATAATGACTACATGTCAGAGAAGACAGTGATGAACTGTCTCTTCAAAGAAAGCAAAGGAAACTTTCTTTCCTTCTGTTGACATCAGAAACAAACGCTCTGCCACAGGACATTTGAAAAGTT
The DNA here is from genome assembly GCA_026170595.1 of Plestiodon gilberti rubricaudatus. Lineage (NCBI taxonomy): Eukaryota > Metazoa > Chordata > Lepidosauria > Squamata > Scincidae > Plestiodon > Plestiodon gilberti. The sequence continues at coordinate 36,260,419 of JANXHW010000002.1, forward strand.
GATCTTTCTGTTTTCAAAGGCGAGCACTGCTCCTTATACAATAAAGGGCTTCAGGCAACTTTATCTGAGCTTTCCACTTATCTCCAGAAAGGTTTTTGTTTCAGGAAAAAAAAGTGTTATGTGGTTTGAAGAAAAAAAAAATTTTTTTTTTGCTCCTGAGACAGTGGCAATCCATCATAGTAGGTCATGTTTCCTTTTATTTTCTGCATGTAAAATAAGATAAAAATGGATGATATAATTTGTGAATGTGCCTCTTCCCTCAATTAGGAAAAACCACTGTAATGTTATGAAATGTTCATGATGAGCATTCAAACTTCCGAGGTCAGTGTTGATGTCAACAGTCAGAACGGTCACTATGAGGAAAGTGGAAAACTGGGAGGGCTGAGGGAAAAATTCACATTGGGCTTAGGGATAAGAAAAGCTGAGTTCTGTTGGTGAGAAAAGAGGCTAAGATTTGGGGAATTGAGTGGGAATATGAGCCAAGGTGGTGTGTAAGTTTTTTTTTTTTAAAGTAGCAGCCCAAACTTTACCTCAGTTGTGTACTCTACTGTTTATGCACACCATCGTTTGGTTGTCTTTCTTGTGTCTTTCATTATTCTATCCTTCCATATTAGTTCCTAATGGTCTGGTATCTCGTATTGCTAATGCTATATGAACCATAAAAACTGTCTGTATCTGATATAATGAGATGTTGAGTACTTCCCAAGCTCAGCAGAGTTATCAACACTTCTTCCGGAGGCTATCATTAATTTGCATATCCAAGATTTCTGTGATTAAAGCAACCAGTTCAGGTTTTTTTTTTTAAAGCTCATATGCCTTTCTCTAGGAATACCCTGAGTAAATTAGGCTTATTTGAAGCATTCGAAGCTGGACTGGGCACAAAAATGATAATTAGCACGTGTTTCTAATTGATTAAGGTTCAGCCAGATCACTAAAAGAATTTGCAGAGAGTGGCTAAGTTTTCATGCTGCTCCTAAACGTGTTATAACAAGAAGGGATTTTTCAGCCTCTAGAGAGGTAAAAACATGATTTTTAAGACCGAAAACAAAAGGAATAAAATGCCATATTCAGAGAGTTGTGTAATGGATCACTAATACTATTTTCTCAAAGGAGCCTGAAACACTTGCACAACCACATGCCCATCTTCACAATTGCAAGTGCCATGCCAGCTGTGGGAAAGGAGGAGTTGCATTTTCACAGCACACTAAATGCATACAGTAGTGAGAAAATGCAATTCATCTTTCCCCACAATTAGTATAGCAAATGATACTGCTAGAAGTCTGAAACCCGCACAATCAATGAGTAACAATTGCGTGTTTATTGTGTGTGTGTGTGCGTGTGTGGAAGTTGTCTAGAAATGCTTGCAGGCAGTCTCTTTCTCAGAAGACAGAACAGTGGCAAATAAATATCAGTGATGTAGACTTGAGTCTATTGACTCGGATTCGAGTTGGACTCAAGTCGCGTCAATGACTTGACTCGGACTTGACTTGGCCATTGTAAAAGACTCAAAAGACTCAACTCTTGAGTAATATAAATACTGTTAACAACAACAACAACAACTCAGGACTTTTATGACAAATTGAATTTTATTCAGATTTAAACCCGTTTTCCCCATTCAATAGGGACCTGCAACTCGCAACCAAAGACTCAGGACTAGGGGGCAAAGACTTGGGACTTGACTTGAGACTTGAAGTCAGAGACTTGATCCACGTCCCTGAGATATATTCATTTTTAGAAGAGGATCCCAAAACCTGAAATGTGTGTGTCCAGGAATCTATCAGCCTCTTTCCCATAGAAATTTTCTAAAGAGAAAAGCAAGCCTTTCTTCTGCATGTCCATTGCAAAAAATATATATTTTCAGATTTTTTTGAGGGGGAGATGTTGAGAAGTACATTGATAGAGGTGATCAGGTGCGTTGTATATTTGCATTTTCAAAATGCTTTCTACAATGTCCCTCAATAGAGGCCATGGCTGGCCGACCCATGAAGCTGTGTGAAACAGCTGCTTCAAGCAGAAGGCTGGAGAAGCAGTGAACAGGCAGGTGTTGGGCTCCTTGAGCCCCATGCAAGCCCACCACCCAGCCACTTCAGCTTGCCACCACTCTGATCCTCTTCTTGCTTGCTCAGAGCTGTTAGGGGCCACTGTGCTCTTGCTCTGATTAGGCTTACCAGATCTCCAACCGGGACAGAGGGTTAGACCTTTAGGAGAAGGAATGTGGGCAGGTGTAGCTTGTTAAACCTTAGAGCACAATCCTAGGCATGTCTATTCAGAAGCAAGCCCCATGGATGCCTAGGATTGTGCTCTAAGGTTTAACAAGCTACACCTGCCCACATTCCTTCTCCTAAAGGTCTAGCACTCTGTCCCGGTTGGAGATCTGGTAAGCCTAGCTCTGATGATCTTCCTTCCGGGAGAGTGTTCAAAACAGGATTGCATCCTCCCCCCCCCCCTCCTTCTCTTCCGCCACTTGACAACTTCTTTAAACCAGGTCAGGTGGCAGGATGCTGGGAATAGAAGAGAACTTTCACTCTGGGCATCCTCCTATGCCTGCCTATTCTGAAGAAGCGGCCAAGCAGCAGAGGAGAAAGAAAGCAGGGGGTGTTAGGAGGGTTGGGTGTGTGTACACAGTTTAAAAGGGGGAGGACCAAAATTGTGGATGCTGCTTCAGGTGCCAATCCATCTTCAGTTGGGCCTGACATAAGTTCTTAAAAGAACTTAGGTCCATCCACCTAATCTAGTACTTTGTTTCCAACAGGGATCAGCAAGACCGGTGCTGTCAACAAAGAGGCAGCTCTCAGAACAGCAGTCACAGCAGCAGGAGGTATGGACGTAGCATGAGCTGGAGAGCAGCAGGCATAATACTTTGGCAGCTGGAAGCAAACATGAAAGGAACAAGGTTCCCACAGCACCCCAGAGATCCTCTATTCCTTAAATGCACAAACTCTGAAAGTCCAAATACAAAAACCAGCCTGAGCCCCTGGGCACAGTCCTCTGTCCTACATCTCAGGAAGCACCATGAGGAAGCAATGCATGAGTAAGAATGGAAGGTAACCTATGTCTATGTTGTTTGACCTTCTGGATCAAGGCATGAAAGGGAGTTGATTGGAGTTATTCTGGGGCCTGTTACAAGGGAGAGTAAGAGGAAATGAGAAATAGGTGGAGTCTTGGGGTATTCCCTAAGAACAACTGAGACAGCAACGGAAATTTATAATCTCTTCCTTGTCCCAACCTAAGGATTGAGTAGTGGTGAATTGAGATTTATTATAGCAGTGCTGCTGAGTCATACTGTCTCTGAGGATCTGAACTTTCAAATCATAGTCTGGGCCATAACATACAACATGATGCAACCCTTAACTGATTTTTCTTCATCAGCTACCATTTTTCAAATTTTATAATTTTTTTCTTTGCGCTCATGATGGCTTTCAGGCAGCTGTTCAAACAAACAGACTCCCCCCCCCCATTGTATCATCTGTTTACTGTCTGCAGAGTCACTAAATCATTCAGTGTTAATTTCTTTGGTATTCATTTGCTTTGTCTAATTGACTCACTCTACTGCTTCTGCAGTATGTCGCAAGTGTCTTTTTGCCTTCTGAAGCCAGAAGACTTTTCTAGGGCAAAAGTCTAAGATATCATTATGTGCAGAGGAACAGTATAAAGCTATGACAACTGAAATTCCAACAAGCCAAGAAAAAAATGGCAAAATTGAGCAATTTCTGTCTTCAGTGGTTGCTTGGCCAGCATGGCAGTCTTAATTCTGAACAGCAGCAGGAATGAGAAAAAGGAACAGAGTAAAAGGAACAGAGACTGATATAGAGCTTCTCCTGTTAACCAGCCATTAATTGACCATTTGCATTTAAGGCTAAGTAAGGACATAAGAACTGCTTTCCTGGATCAGAATATGTTTCATCCAGTCTGGCATTCTGCCAGCCACATGCCTATAGGAAATAACAAGGCAACCACTGTTCCCATTTTCTTGTTCCAAGCATGTGGGACTCTAAGGTTCCCTTTAGCCATCTTGACTGATACCAGTCGAGAAACAAGGAGCACAATCTTTCCCTCGAGTGCAGCAGCCTCACCACCTGCACTTCGAGGGATCCTGACAGGATAACGGAACCCTGTCCTCCTCCTCCTCCCTCTGTGTGCACATGCAAGTTTATATTATTTATACTATACAGATTAAGTACTGTACATTATTGTCACTTTATTTTCGAATGGAAGCTGCCTTGAATGCCCTTCTGTGCAGAAATACGCAGGATACATTAATAAACTCACAGCCCAATCCTATCCTTGGCCGCCCCGTAGCATGCAGTGGCACCGGTACGGGATCCGCTGCATGCTATGGGCCAGCTGGGGGCCTGATGTGATGGAGAGGTAAGTAAAAATTTTTTTTACTTATCTATTCCGCTGCACCATGGTCCCCAATGGGCCTACTCGGATTTGCGCCAGCCCTTTGGGCTGGTGCAAGTCCGAGTGGGTCCAAGGGGGCGTGTTGAGGCTGGAAAGGGGGAAAAGGTTATCGGTGGAGTTGCAGCCACCTACATCTGTCTCCTGCTGTCCTCTGACACCCCCCAGCTGGCCCCGTTCCCCACCCCCTGCATCCCCTTACTCGCCCATGGCCCACCCCCACTGCCAACTTACTGGCACCAGTGGGTTCTGAGCTGTCTGTGACAGATCAGGAGAGAGACCTTGGGGTGTTGCTGGACAGCTTGATGAAAGTGTCAATCCAGTGTGTGGCGGCTGTGGGGGGGGCAGTTCCATGCTTGGGATCATTAAAAAGGGGATTGAGAATAAAACAGCCAATACAGTATTGTTATGCCATTGTACGAATCGATGGTAAGGCCACATCTGGAGTATTGCATACAATTCTGGTCGCCACATCTCAAAAAGAATATAGTGAAACTGGAAAAGGTGCAGAAGAGAGCAACAAAAATGATTAGTGGGTCTTTGGTCTGACTAGATGCCTTGGACCTTTGGTCTGATCCAGCAGGGCTCATGCTATGTTCTTATGTTAATATAGGGCTACATCCCCCATTCCCCTGAATGTCCTGCCTGCTAAGTGTCTATGTTTGCACACTGGGAGGAGTGCAGTGAGGGAGGAAACAATATCCTGTTGTGCCCTTTTTCTATATGAAGGGTACTGTGCCTGCAGGGGGGAGTCCTGTGCCCCATAAATGTGGCTATGTCTGCAATTCAGACATAGAGAGCCAGGATGGTGTAGTGGTCTGGGAGTCGGACTTAGACCTGGAAGATCCAGGTTCAAATCCCCGCTCGGCCACGAAGCTTCCTGGGTGACCTTGGGCCAGTCACTCTCTCTCAGCCCCACCTACCTCACAGGGTTGTTGTGAGGACAAAAAGAAGGGGAGGAAATATGTACACCACTCTGAGCTCCTTGGAGGAAGGGCGGTATAAAAATGTGAAAAAATAAATAAATAAATTCGATACACATATACCTGGAAGTAAGTCCCATTGAACTCACTAGGGCTTACTTCTGACTAGATGCATTTAGGATTATGCTGTAATTTTTAATTCCTTAGAAAACCCACTTTTTAATATATCATGGTTTACATTTCTGAATAAAACATCAAATTCTCATATTAAAAGTACAGAATTGCTCTGTAGCTTTATCCCCCCCCACACACACACTGAAAACTACTGTATTTTATCTGATACTATTGAACACTCGTGCCTGTTCCTGATCACAGCTTAACTTTTTTTTTAAGCAAGAAGTTTTCACAGACAGAGTTTTAAGAGGAGAAACTAACAAAAATCTGCCACTTTTGCAGCTGCTCTCCATAAACCTCCTGGTAAAGCTGTTGCTGGAATAAAAGCTGTTCAAATGGGGACAGCTTTGTGGTATATTGTGAACATTGCTCTCTCTTCCTATAGACCACAGGAACAAATGTGAATAGACTTCCATGCTAGCGAGTGCCACACAATAATTACCGTATATAAGACTTGCACACCCTTTTCATTAAAAGTGTGCAGAAGACAGAACGCTTGGGGGATATAATAAATGGGGGGGGGGTTGGCAGTTGATTCCTGTACTTGAACACATTTAGGCTGAGCAAACTATAAATCATTCCAGCGCAATTAACGGCAGGTGATGGTAGGCTAAGAGCAAATCAAAATTGCCTCCTCGGAGGCTTAGTGCACACTGACGGAACCAGAAATCTATATGTTGAAGAGTGACCTTCCCAACAAACCTCTAAAATATATGGTTTATATATGAAAGCAGGACATTGCAATGTGCAATAAAAAAATCAAAGAAAAAATCAATTCCCAGCTTGTTTGGTTGAGATCTGCAGAATTCTCACTAAACACTAATCCCCCCCCCATAGGTTGAGATGGTTGTTGGGTAATGTCAGACTTCATGCTGTCATGGGTAAGAAGGGTGTCAAAAATGAAATGAATTCTGTGAAGCATGGTGATGTCCTCTGATAGGGATTTCCTGGGTTTTCTGGGTTCCTGGAATAAGGCAGAGGATATCTGCAGGAAGAGACTGCTATAAATGCCACAGGGGAGGCCTGATCACTGGTGGTCTTGAGAGTTTGCCTTGAACCATAGTTAGCATTATAGGCAAGGGGTCACTTCCTATGCCAGAGTCTGTAATTTGGATGGCAGGGAGCCTAGCTCAGCTTTCAGAAGGGCTTCTCATTGTACAGAGGTTCAGGCACCATTTGAGAGATTGGTTATGTTACAGAAATAGTGCTTTATGGTCACACACTGGTGTGTGTGTGTGTGAGTGTGTGTGCGCGGTGCGCGCACGCGCATGTGCGCGCATGTGCGCGCGCACATGCTTTGCTTGAGGCCTTTTATTTTAGAAACAAGGTGATGGAGGGACATGATCCAGGCTTATAAAATTACCGGTATGCATGGTATGGAGAAAATGAATAATGAGAAGTCTTCCTCCCTTTCTCAGAACACTAGAACCTGGAGGGCAGTCACCTATCAAACCTGATTGACAGGCGATTCAAGACAAAAGTCTGCACATCACACAGCACACAATTAATTTATGAAACTCACTTGCCACATGCTGTGCTGATGGCCACTACCTTGAATAGCTTTAACATTTGACAAATTCCTGGAGGACAAGTCTATTAATAACTCCTGTACTAGTCATGATGGCTATGCACTGCTGCCTCCAGGTCCAGTTGAGGCAGAATGCCTTCAAGTACTAGTTGCAAGGGAGCAAAGGCAAGAGAGGGATGCTGCTTTCATGCCCTGCTTGGGGATACTCAGAGGCAACTGATGGGCCAATGTGAGAAACAGGATGGTCAACAGTGGTCTCAACTAGCAGAGCTCTTCTTAAGTCCTTCTTATGATACCGATCGATCATGGATCTTTGATGGCTCCTGAAAAGAATAATTCACCAAAGTGCTTACGGAAGCTTATTCAGCATTGGCCTGTGGTATGAATGTATAACAGAAATTATTTTCTTGTCATTAGTATAATTGGGTAAATATACTTTCCCCCCTTTAATAAAGCAGGACGATAGCATGAAACAAAGCTCTGTCTCCCAATCCCACACACATCTGCTTGGCAGTAATTCCCGTTGGTTTCAAAGGCACTTACTTCTAATCAGTGTGTAACATCAGATATAATTCAGACATTCACCTTCTGGCTCCCGCTGACGCTGACACTCACTGAAATGAAATACAGATCTTCAAGGAAACCTTCCTGCTGGCATGGAGACTAATACAAACACTATAAATGATGAGACACAAACATTCTTAGCCAAAAGTGACACAGATCGGGAATGGCTACATCCACTCGGAGCCAAAAGTATGGGAGAGCAAAACAACATTGTAAAACAGAGATATTACAGAAATGAATGAATGAATGTAATCCCCATGGCCAAATAAAGGAACATAGCACCCTGCCCACTAAGCATATGGGGTACTAAACTGTGACCTGCCCAGATGATCCTATCGGGTAGTCATACAGTAGACTGGGAGAGATAAACTTACTGAAAAATACAGAGGAGGAAGTTTATAAAGAAAAACAAAACAAAAAAACACATACCCTGCTATTATTTAAGACCACTGTGGAGATTCCACAGATAATTATTTAGTTTGAAAAAGTAATTTCTCTATGCCTCTTTGAAGCAAAAACTACATTGAGCCACAATGCTAGCTATGATTATTGGAACTGTGTTCGGGAACAGATTCAGTAGATTCAGTAGAAGGCGTTCAGCAAGTGAACTCTTTCAGTATGTCTCAGAACTCAGCTACATGAGGTTGCAACACACAACAGCATTGGATTTACTGTTTACTTTAAAATAGAACCTGCATATGGTCCTGCTCTGACTCTTCATTGGGTCTTTTAACTCTTTACTGTTTAAGGGACAGGGTACCGTCCATGTTGCTTTCCTGCCAACACCTCTCCCCAAGATGTCTTTAGGCCCTTGAAGGTGCCATGGCAGCAAATGGCACCTCCAGGGGCCCATCGTAGTTGTGGGAGAGTGATTGGAAAAACAGGTTAAACACTTCCTACCTCTGCTCCATGGTCCAGCTAAAACAGCAGCCAGCTGCTGTTAAAAAGTAAAAACAAACCCCAAGTTAGATGATTATGTATTTAACATCATGATGTCTAGCTTGGTCCTCAGTTTCCCTTTCCCATGTGTATAATGGGAATAAAAGTGCATTGCTTCACACATAGCTGCTGAGAGAATAAATTAATTACCAGGTAATGTTGTTCCCTCTTGTGTTTTTTTAAATCTTCTCTTCAAAGTTGTTTTTATTTTAAAAAAGCAGATGACCAAAACTGGCTTATGTGCTTAATTATTGGCTTCTTTGCAAATATATTCTATAATTCTGATTAGAAGATGTATTTGTTAGTGTCATAAAATGCCTATGTTTTGTGTGTGTTTCTATTCCTCTCTCTCTCTCTCTCTCTCTCTCTCTCTCTCTCTCTCTCTCTCTCTGTGTGTGTGTGTGTGTGTGTGTGTGTGTGTGTGTGTGTGTGTGTGTGTGTGTATTTTTGTCTTATTTCCCTATGTTGAGAGCAGGCTTAAACTCAGTAGCATAAGTCTGTGTCATTCAGGGTTGGGATGCAAATTACAGAAAGTCTTGCTAGAAAGGAGGGGGGAGGGAATAAAAATTTGATTTGGAGCAGCTAGGACTAGCTTATTTAACTTATATGCAGAGTTGTTGTTGTTGTTGTTCAGTCGTTAAGTCGTGTCCGACACTTCGTGATCCCATGAACCACATCCCGCCAGGCCTTCCTTATGAGAAATGCAGGGCTGAATGAATCGCAAGCCGGAGTCAAGATTACCGGGAGAAATATCAACAACCTCAGATATGCAGACGCTACCACCCTAATGGCAGAAAGTGAAGAAGAACTAAAGAGCCTCTTGATGAGGGTGAAAGAAGAGAGTGCAAACGTTGGCTTGAAACTCAACATTAATAAAACTAAGATCATGGCATCTGGTGGTCCCATCAATTCCTGGCAAATAAAAGGGGCAGAAATGGAAGCAGTAACAGATTTTACTTTTTTGGGTTCCAAGATCACTGCAGACGGAGACAGCAGCCATGAAATTAAAAGACGCTTACTCCTTGGAAGGAAAGCTATGGCAAATTTAGATAGCATAATAAAAAGCAGAGATATCACCATGCCAACAAAAGTTCGTATAGTCAGGGCGATGGTGTTCCCAGTAGCAATGTATGGTCGCGAGAGCTGGACCATAAGGAAGGCTGAGCGCCGAAGAATAGATGCTTTCGAACTGTGGTGCTGGAGAAGACTCCTGAGAGTCCCTTGGACTGCTAGGAGATCAAATCAGTCAATCCTAAATGAAATCAACCCTGACTGTTCCCTGGAAGGACAGGTACTGAGGCTGAAGCTCAAATATTTTGGCCACCTCATGCGAAGAGAGAAGGAGAAGACTGGAGAAGACTCTGATGCTGGGAAAGATTGAAGGCAAAAGGAGAAGGGGAAGGCAAAGGATGAGATGGTTAGACAGCATCACTGATGCAACCAACATGAAAATGAGCGAACTCAGGAAGATAGTGGAGGACAGGAAAGCCTGGCGGGATATGGTTCATGGGATCACGAAGGGTCGGACACGACTTAACGACTGAACAACAACAAGGACTAGCCAAACTGGTTCAGCCAGTTTCAAGGAGATGGACAGGAGTGACCAGGCAGCTGGCACTCCTCAAATCAAAGGGACAGATGACATCATTCCAGCAAAATAAGAAAACCACTTCCTAGCCAGAAGCTCTCTCTGTCTTCCTCCAGCCATCCAGTGCTACAGATTGGAAAGCCCACCAGTCACTTGCTGGGAATGCGAGGGGCAGTAGCATAGCCAGAGGGGCTGTGGTGCGGTAAGTGCAGCATGGTGTTACACAGAGGTGTAAAGTGACCCCTCCCACTCGCCATCAGAGCCAGTCCAGCAGCAAAGGCAACGCTTCCATCCAGGACTCTCATCCATCCAGTGATGGGGCTGAGATGAACCTAATCTACTGGCAAACCCAGTACTGGAAGAGTCAGAGGAATTTATGCTAGAGGAGGAGTTGGGGGGGGGGTCACAAAACACATAAACCTTAAAAAGAAATAATTTAAAAAGTTGGGTCACCCGTAAGTTAGTTGTCCATAACTTGGGGGCCCTGTGTGCGTGTGTGCGTGCGTGTATGTAGTTTTATACATAAGTAGACAATCAATGTTACCATAGTGGAGCTCTTTGAAACCCCCAATCATTGTTATCTAGCCCTGCTCCCCACCAGCTTTGTTGTTTATTTTTGCTTCATTTTTTTCTTTCTCTTGTTCTCTCCTTTAATGCAGTATGGCTGCTAGATGTTTTACAAAGAAATACAATCTGATGTCTTTCACAGACTTTTAGACTGTGCTAACCAAAACTGGTTAGGGGTCGTCTGCTAACGTTTCCAACTACTTTCCATCTCACTGTCCTAATAGGGAGTGCTGTTCCTTTGTGAAACTTAACTTTGGTGGGAAATGGCCCTTCATGATCTGATATTTGTTTTCTGTCTATGGCCCTTTATTGTCTGATATTTGTTTTCTGCCTATCAGCCATATTAGGATGACTTTTTGTTTTAACCTTATACCCTTCTGCTACTTATGTTCTTTAGTAGCCTGTTGTGACGGCCTTTGTAAAAGGTGTAAAGGAAATCCAGATGAATTATATCAGCTGCTTCTCCTTTAAGTCATTATTTTGCTGACATGTTGAAAAACTACAAAGAACAAAGGGGCATCTTTCCTTTTTCCGTTCTAGAAACACAGAGAGTTCAACATGACATTCATCTTTTGTGGTATATAATTCTATGCCTGTGGTCGTAATTTACTCACTAGCAATGGAAGTCATGTTTTTTCTTCTGTGTTTTGCAGGGTTTTAAATTGATAGTCTTGTTTCTTTTATGTTTTAATCACATTTTGTCCAGCATATAGAAAAAAAATACCAGTGTATTGGGGAATGAATAAATGTAACTTCAAAAGGTATCCTAGCAACCCTACATTTGTCACCCTGATTGACAGTTATGCATAATGTGGAATCATATGTTATATAGCCTTCATTTATGTATCGCTTCCTTGTGATACACCTGTAGAACAAGTGATATGAGTACAGCACAATAATATTCTTTTTAATGTGTGGACCATATGTGAGAAGGTGTAAATCTGCCACCTGGAAAATATTCTGTTAGTGTTTTCCGTTGATCATTTAGCAAAATGTGCTGACAATTATTACTCATGAGTGTAATGAAAGTTGTCTAACATTTATAGGATAATAAGTCAGCGGGGGGAGGTGGAATGGGGCACTGGATCCTATCACCTCTTTTCCAAACCTCTCCGCCCCTTTCTTCTCCTCAGACTTACACCAGCTAAAGCAGGGGTGGGGAACCTATTTGCAGTGGGGGGCCATTTTCCCATAGGGAAAATTTGCTGCGGGCCGGCCGTAAGGCCGGCTGATTTTTTTGCCCCCTCCGCAAATCCCCCCTGCGAATTTACCACCCACCCAACGCTCGCTCGCTCGCTCGCTCGCTCTCCCACCCACCCAGCCAACGCTCTCTCTCTCCCCCCTCCCTCCCACCCACCGCTCTCTCTCTCCCCCCCTCCCTCCCACCCACCCACCTCTCTCTCTCTCTCCCCCTCCCACCCACCCACTGCTCTCTCGCTCTCTCCCCCTCCCACCCACCCACCCACCGCTCTCTCTCTCTCTCTCTCTCTCTCTATCTCTCCCTCCCTCCCTCCCTCCCTCCCTCCCACCGACTCGCGCTCGCTCGTTCGTTCTCCCTCCCTCCCACCCACTCACCCACTCACTCACTCTCCTTACCTTGGCTCCGGGACGGGGCCGCCGCCGCCACTTTCGCGCGCCTCCTGGGTTTAAAAGCGGCCTTTGCACAGCGCCGCTGAAGCTGAGATTGCCCTCAGGGCAATCTCAGCTACAGCGGCGCTGTGCGCATGTCCAGGAAGGCCGCTTTCCTCCTCCTTCTGAAAGCAACCTTCCTGGACATGCGCACAGCGCTGCTGAAGCTGAGAATGCCCTCAGGGCATTCTCAGCTTCAGCGGCGCTGTGCAAAGGCCACTTTTAAACCCAGGAAGCGCGCGAAAGCGGCGGCGGCGGAGCCTCCGGTCTGGTCCCGCGTGTTGGGGTGATTAGATGCTCTCAGGCATATATTGGGAGGTGCGTTCCCACTTATTAGCAGAGTTCCCTCCTCCACCCAGGCAGACTGCTTTGCTTAGCTAAATGAATACACACGAGGCATTGCTTTGTAGTTGTAAAAAGAAGAAGAGTTTACTCACAGTTCAGTTTGCATATATACATAGCGTCTGACCATCAATCAGAGGTACATCCTATACTTAAGATAGAACCCCCCTAGAGCTGGGGCTCCCTGCATGGGGTTAGGCTGCAAGATGGCCGCTGGGCTGCAGGAGCAGCAATGGCATCATCTTGCTCAGTGGGCATCAAGAGAAGAAGAGACTGAGTGAGGGGCAAGAAGGAGGAAATAAAGGTCAGGGGCCACACCCCTTCCTGGAACACAGAGGGATTAGAGTAGGAGGTCTTTACATGTGACCAGGCAGTATACCACACCCCCAGTGTCCAGCAGCTAAACGCTGCCCATCCTCCAACACCGCGCGGGCCGGATTGGTCCGGTCCCGTGCGGGCCGGGCCGGATCGTCCCGCTGGCCGGAGGTTCCCCACGCCTGAGCTAAAGAGCTGGTGCAGGTCCAAGGAGACCCGTTGCAGAGCGGGAGGCTTATGGAGGGGTAAGGAGAAATAATTCCCCTTTCCCCTCTGAAGCTTCCCGATCTCCCCCCCCCCCCACTGGATACAGTGTGTGCCTTTTTGGCATGGCTGCATCGGCGGGGGGGGGGAGAGATAAAATTGGGCTCTTAAATATCTGCTTGAACGATATTTTAGTTATCCAACTTGCCTCATGCAATAACAGACATCAGTTCATTGGTTCACTACCTGTGTCCTTGCTCCTCTCCTTACTTCCTGGTTAGTTTCCTTAACTGCCCCTCTAGATGTGCTGCTAGATCTATTTTTAATGGGGGTCATGTGATTGAGGAAACTGGTGTGGGTGCCAGGGGAGAGGTCAGGTCATGCTTGTGTCATGAACGTTCATGTCCATAATTGCATGGGGCCAGTCAGGTGATTAATGTGTCATCCAAACCTGCACTAGACTATAATCTGTCCATAGAACCATGAGTGCCCACATAAAGGGGGCTTCAGTGGTCAGCTGTGTGGGTCCTCAGAGGAGAATGAGCCTTTGGCCAGTGTCCAGCCTGGCCAACCTCTGAGGCCAACCATGATCATAAGAATGAACTTATTTTTTGTAAGATATAAGGAATGCCACTTCAGTTGTCATGATGTAGTGTATTAAATATTGGACTGAAGAGACCTACATTCAAACGCTGGATTCACTCTGCCAAGAATTTCACTGGTAGGTCTCGGGGAAGTCACAACCATGCACCTAGCCTACCTGACATGTTTGTTGTGAGGACAAAATACAGAGCATTGTTCATACCACCACCTTCTGAGGTGAAGTTTATGGTGGTGGTGAGAAGTTGTTTTTTGCAGAAATCCCTCTTTATGAAGTGCTCTGGCCAGTTGCTTAGGAAGGCTATTAAAACTTCCCTTTTTAGGATGGTTTTGGGCAGATTAGGGCACTACTGATGTGATTTGTATCATTGCTATATGGTCTGTATGGTTTCCACCCTGGTTTTGTGTGTTGCTGAGCTTTTTTGCTGAGTGGTAAGTGATTGATTGTTTGAAAAAAATAAACATATAGATAAATAATGCATTAATAATAATTTGTTATTATTAAGCATATGCACATACAACAACAACATTATACTGAGTCTTTGGGAAGGACCTGATCCAGTCACCAACATCTGGCAGGCTGTACATACTTTTCATAATATACTGCTTTTTGACAAAAATCCACAAAGCAGTTTAAATTACAAATAAATGTGAAGGTGGCTCCCTGTCTCAGAGGGCTATGCTGTCTTGACCATCTTTGAGGGCGGCAGAATGCAAATGTGATACAATAAATATATCAGACATGAAAGCTCTGGCCCAGCATTACTTTTTGAAATTTTGATCTGGAGACCCTGTACAGAATTCACAGCAACGAATGAACCGCAATGAACCTTGACTCCTGAAGTCAGAGCCTCATCATCCCTATCTTTGGAGCTGATGCAGGCTGCCTCGCTTACCTCAGAATTTATAGATATTTTTTTTTCAGGCGTAAGGGTGGCTGTCCTTCCCTAGTCAGATGAGAGACTCTGATACAGCACCTGCTCGCTCTCTCCTCCAGGGCGAACATCGTTCTTTCCTCCTCCCAATTTATTACACCTCTGTTCAAGCAATCTCTTTTATGATTTGTCTCATGGGACTGTTTTATTTTTACTTCATTTTTGATGGAGCCACTGATATTTCTCTAATGAGACAGATTCATAGACAATATGGGCCACAAGACAATATAGGAATCGTCCTTTGTATTTCTGAGGCAGCTCCAAAATGACAACCTTGCTAGCTAATCAGGTTCTTACTGATTTTTACCCTAATCCTCATGTCTCCTACTACTTTAGCTTTGAATAGCTCTCTGTTAAAGTCTTTCCTTTGGCACCTTCCTCTCATGCTCTGACCAATGCTGGTTCCCTTGTTGCAGCTGACACTGTTCCTAATTCTACATACTGTATTTGTGTATGTTTGAATTCAGTTAGTGCCACTGAGGGAAAAAAATGGCGCTGTAACTGGAATGGTGGAGGTAACAAAAGCCAGTGAGAATTATAGGTGTGTGGGAAATTATGTTGGCGATGTCAGAGATTAGAAGACAGAGCTTCAGGGATGGGGTCTATATATTTCTGCTTCAGGTTTTTAAGTGCTGGCAGGTTTGAACTTGTCATGTATTCAGCTCTCTGAAAGGCAATGTCACAGCTCAGCTGTAAGCTGAACCATTGTTTCTTCGCTACAAGCGTAAGTATTTAAATTTCATTCCAGGAATTAAACTAGAAAGTGTCTGAAAGGCTTGGCAAATATTTGCAGAAGCAAAAATGACTAGCTGCAAGCTTGAAAAAAACATTTTCGCACATGTCTGCAGAAATTAATTTTCATCAGCAAATATATTTACAGAAGGAAAAGCCGTATAAACATTTATCATGTGTTTCAGAAGAGTAGCAGCATTTGCCCACAATATCTCATGCCAGAAATGACAGGCACTTTGTGTATAGATGGTGGTTTCCCCCCTCAAATACATACCGGTACATTTGGACTGGGTAAAGGCCTCTTAATGCATGTCAAGGTTAACCCCCAATGATTGCTCTGATGAAAGGCTACCCTTATGGTCCAGTCCCAACACAGGCAATTGAAAGAGAATGTCTGGAACTCTTTTTTTTTCTTTTCTTTTTAACAGGTATTTCAAAAATGCCCCCCCCCCCATTAGCACACCATATCCACAACTCACCTCACAAAGATGCCATAGCACCTTTCACTTCAGGAGTTACTCTGGCACAGGTAGCAAGGAATCTTAGGGCTCAGAGTTCAAATCCCCTTTCAAATGCCCAGAAATACCTTTTTGACTGCAGTACACTAGGGGAAGGAAAATAGCTCCCTTGGAAGAGAACAGGCATATACTGCAGAATAAGTGCACAAGCCTCCCAGAGCAAAGGGTCCAGTCTCTGTAAAGGAACTCATCTGCTGGAGAAAACATTTTTGCTAGAGAAGGAACTGGAATGAGCCACCAGGGGAGGTCCAAGTGCAAACAAGAATGCTGGTAGCTTACTACTGTGGGGGGCAGACAGGTTAGATTCAAGCTCAGGCAAGAGAATTGCTAGAACCAAGAACAAATTCACCTTTTGCTTGACTGGCTATAAATGCCAAGACAGAAGCAAAAAAGGTGCAGACCAGTCTCAAATCCACACTGGCTAGTTGACAGGGCAGCTCGCAATCCACTGAGTCACAGCAGGTGATAGGAAAGGAAAATCTCCTAGGTCATTTAGCATCCTGCAGCATGCACATCCATTACCCAGCAGCTGTCCACACCAGAAACACAACGCCTGCATATGGAGTTCTGCCACAGTGAAAGAGTACAGGCTCAAACCAGAGATACACACTCTCATTGGAATGGGCTTGGAGAGACCAGAACAGACACACCTGAGAGACTATAGCATGTGAGCCAATCATTTGGCTTGCATGTGACACACAGGTTTCATTGCATCAGCCAGCCAGCCAGCCAGCCAGCCCCCCCCCCCCATCTACCCACACACGCCATGCCTATTTGCATCATTGCTAGCATCTACTGCTCATCAGCCCGGAGCATAACTATGATGATCAGACTGCCTTCTCTCTCCTCCTCAGCTGACTGCCTTGTTCATCATAGCGGCTGTGAACAGGCTGCTTGTGAGCCCTGAGGAGTCTGCCCCCTCCCCACTGACAATGGAGGCCATGAAGTCAGAGAGCGGGGATGATGCAGACCCTGAGCTCTGGTAGCAAAGAGTTCCCTCCCCTTTAAAGTCCACCCTGAGGCAAGGAATAACTAGGGTAGGGAGAAAGGGATCCCTATCTGTTAACACAGTGACAAGGTATGGCTAAGTTAGAATTTTTGGTGAACAAAATCAGAGGAGATGCTGTTCAGCATCTGAAGCATGAGTGGGGTTGCCAGCCATCCTGTCCCAGCAGGACTCTTGTGCCTTTGCAACTTGCTTGGCAGACAGCAAAATAGCAGGGGGCAGTGAGGTCAGGCTGTACCAATTACATCACTGTCTGTCATGGACAGACAAAGCTACAGGGGCCTGTCTGGAACAAGTAAGTTAGCAACCCCACAGAGGAACAGCTGGCATCACACTTGGCACTGCTACCAAGCACGCTGGGTCTCCCCTTGTTACGTAGCTTGCATAGCTGGGCATGTGGAGGGTCCAGTGACCTCTGCCCTTGATGGAAAATGGCCTGTGGGGAGCGTAGAGAGGCACAGACAGAGTAACAAGAAATTGGCGGTAGCAGCAGCAACACATGGTCTCTGGATCAAGAGGCACACTCAGTGTTTGTGATTGAGAGTGTGGCCATCGGAGTGCACATATGCAGTGCCCTGTTGGGGGAGGGAGTGCAGTACTTGGCCTTCTCTGTGGATTGTGACCACTCTGCTTCATGTTGTCAGACTGTAATCCTGCAAAGGACTCATGTGACAAGTCCTTCAGTCAGAGTTTGGTCAGCAGTAGCAACAGTTGGAGAACCTGGCATTCTCCAAGAAAGACCATCTGCTTACTGCAATTAGCTGTTGCAAGAGAAAGGAGTGGTTAGCCAAAACAGTTTATGGCAAAGCCACATTTGACAATCCTCAAGGGGGGGGGGGAGGAAGACATGCAAGAACGTTATGCAGCCTTCATGCTTTGAGGCATGGAATTTCCTCCCCTCCCTTGCTTACCTATGTGGAGTGCATTTCACCTCCTGTTGGGGTGACCGAGTGTTGGGTGTTTGTGTCTTGAGTAGAGTACCTGTATTGAGAGATCTGAGAAGTGCTAACAGAGTACTCTTCCCAAATTAAAGGCAGCAGGCTGTTTGTGCAACTATCACCCTTTGTGTGCAAAATGCCCTTTTTCCATAGTTTCCATCACCAGAGTTTGCCACCTTGTACTGTAAGTGTGTACAATGTGAGACCAGTGAGGTGTCATCCCATTTCTGTCATCTGAGTCACGGTTTCCATGGCAAGAGTTTAAGTACAGTACTGGGATGGAAGAGCTGTGTTTAGCTGCAGAGTTTAGTATTTATCCTATGTGCTGTCCTAGCAGAGTGGGTGGGGTAGAGGGGGCAGGGAAAATTGGGTTGGTTTTGTGCTCTCCATTGATTTCTATGAGTGTATTTCAACTTATGCTAATGTTGGTGCAAAATTACATCTATGTCAGGGGTGTCTGTTATATGGACAAAGTACTGCATAGGATATGCCATAGGTCACCTTCTCACTGTCTAGCTCATATCTCCATCCCATTTGTGTGCTTCTGCTGGCTGGAGTTGTGCCAGCAGTGTACGTACAGTGGCACACAGCTGGGCTGGTGTTGGACTGCAGTTCAGTCAGCACTGGGTGAAGTCACTGGCTGGCACACTATAATCAGAGTGAAGCTCCACTGGTGTGGGAGGCCTTATGTCACATCCTACGCTGCTTAGAATGTTTTTTCTTTTTTAAAAGTATAGTTTTGTGCCCTAAGGTACTGTATGAAATAAAGTATTTTCACATAAACCAATAGTTATTTGCGAATGAATTATAGAATAAAGAGCTATTTGCAATTCTATATACAATCCTTACCTGGGAGTATGTTCTGTTGAACTAAGTGGAGCTTACTCTAAGTGTGTCTGAGTGAGTAGATATGCATAGAATTGCACTGTAAGTGATGTGTTAATATATTGTAAAGCAATGTTCTCTGTGTGCATTAAAGAAATACTGACAAATAAATCTTGACCCAATAAAGATCTAATGCAGTTGCCTAATATATATATTTTTGCTTGTACTGCAGTGTAAGGCCACACCTTACGACTCTCTGGAAGACCCAGAGGGACGTAAGTCTTGGCAGGATGCCCCAGCTTTAACCGGAGTAAACAACCCTGACCCAGCTGAAGATGGGAAGGAAGTGATTAAGAGCTGGCCCATGGCTATAAGAGGGATAGGACTGCGAGGAGGAAGACAGAAGGGGAGATTCAAGGAACCCAGAGAGAAACTCCAAGAGCTGCTAGACAAAGGAAACCAACCGTGGAAACTTCCATGCCCAATCCCTGAAGGCTGGGAAGAGTTGCGCATCTTCCATCGCCCCGGAATGGGTAGAGGATACAAGAAGGAATAAGGGCTTTGTTACAAGTTATCTGATGAAAGTAAAGGACTCTCCGTGAAAGAAACGAGAAGAGAACTAAACAAGGAAAGTACTATTACGTTTGTGGACCTTTGTTCTGTTAACTACAATAAATAGCTAAAGTCTATTCATACGTTTTGTGGTATTTCAGAAAGATGTCTAATGTACGCAACTTTGATGTACCTATGCCTCCAGGGGCCACGTTCTGTCCCGTAGGTGACGTACATGCAGACTCTCTTTTGTCTGGGAGAGTTTCACCCCCTGCAAGGTTGATGAGTTGCTGTCTCACTTAATGGATTAGCCACTTAGAGAAAGGGAAGATTTTTTTGTGGGGGTTGGGGTTTGTTGTTGTTCAGTCGTTAAGTCGTGTCCGACCCTTCGTGATCCCATGAACCATATCCCGCCAGGCCTTCCTGTCCTCCACTATCTTCCTGAGTTAGCTCATTTTCATGTTCGTTGCATCGGTGATGCTGTCTAACCATCTCATAGACCTCACATTCCATGTTCCTAAGCAGTATTGCTCATTGCAGCATTGGATTTTCCTTTCACCCTCAGACACATCCACAGCTGAACGTCCTATTGGCTTTAGCCCAGGCGCTTCATCCTTTCTGGGGCTATTTGGAATAGTCCTCCGCTCTTCCTCAGTAGCATATTGGACACCTTCCGACCTGAGGGTCTCATCTTCTGGTGTCATATCTTTTAGCCTTTTGGTACTGTTCATGGGATTTTCTTGGCAAGGTTACTGGAGTGGGTTGCCATTTCCTTCTCCAGTGGATCACTTTTAGTCAGAACTCTCCACTATGACCTGTCCGTCTTGGGTGGCCCTGCACGGCATAGCTCATGGCTTCATTGAGTTACGCAAGCCCCTTCGCCACGACAAGGCAATGATCCATGAAGGAGGGGGTTGGGGTTGCTGCGTATTATCTTTTCATTCTATCATTTATTGTCAGAAATAAATTATTATTATTATTATTATTGCATCACATATTTGGATACAATTATTATATCTGACTTTTATTTTTATTTAACTTCCATTATTGACTTGCTTCTAATTTAATACAAATCAATCATATATATTTTAATTTTTGTGTAATGCGCAAATAAAATTAATTTAGTATTTTCCCATGTTCACATTAAACTCTTGAGATGCCAAAGAGAACCTAACAAAGAGAAATGAGATGTAGCACTTCTGGTTGTTTTATAGTTAAAAATGTATAGCTATTTCTTTTTCTCCTTATTCCACCTCCCCTGCCCTCTGAAGGGCATTCTTTGGACGCTTGCCATACATAATCTTGCATGTGCATATTTCTTAATGGGAATTTTTATAAAGAACCAAACCCTGAAATCACCCGGAGGTCTGTTTTATCTATAGCTTTGTATGTGACAGATTGACAAAGTTAAACAGGAACCTTTTGTGTCTTCTGGCTAATCCTCTGGATGTGATGAAAGCTCATGATGACAAATACCCTTTCAGCATTTCTAAATGATTATTTTAAAGCATGATGAAAATAAAAAGGAGAAAGCATACCCCCCTAAAAGGAGACAGAATTTACAATACACATTTTGTAGAAATGTTTTTTAGATTTAATGTGAGAAATCGTTGTTTAATCAACTGTTATCCAGTATTGATGAAGAAAACACCAAAGTCTCTAGCATCAGAGAAATAAATCTGTATAGTCTTGTTATAAAAAGATAGATCTAAAATACTGTGAAATTGCCAATCTTTTTTATAGTTGAAAAATGTTCATTGTTCCCAACATTACAGCTAGGATCCAAAGAAATAGGATTTGTTCTGTGTGCCCAAAGAAGGTGGACAGGTTTTTCAAAAGCTGCCCTCGCCATGCCACATGACAAGCTAGTTTTAAAACCTGGCAATTGGACTGGCCCTGGCAATTGACTTCCTGTCTCTGATGCCATGCTCAGCTTTGTACACTACCCAGAGAAAGCTTCAGTGTGTGCGCATGTGTGCATGCTTATATGTGGAGATGTGGATGAGAGAGGGATAGAAGTGAAGCAAGGAGGTCAGTCAAGATGCTCCCCATACTTCTCCCTCCTCAGGTAACTCAGAGTGAGGGCTGTTGGTTGGCAGGCAGTGGGTTTTCTCTGTGCCAGGTGCAAGGGAGTGTCAACGGGAAACAGGTTATCTTGTTGTCTTGTGCTCCCTGAGGCATCTGGTGGGGCCACTGTGTGATACAGGAAGCTGGACTAGATGGGCTTTTGGCCTGATCCAGCAGGGCTCTTCTTATGTTCTAGGCAGACTCCCAGCTGGGTGAAGGAGTTAAAATGTGTCTCTTATCCTGAGCTTCTTGTGACAGTGGAAATATTACCCCACATGTGCCGCCAGAGTGTGACTGACTGTGTGGTTTTTATGTGATCTCAGGTTGGGGAGAAGCACCAGATTTCCCAAAGGTCCATGTGGTCCTTCATCTCAGTGCTACCCTGGAGATAACCACAGACCGGGAGAGAGAAAAATCTGCTATGTGTACACTCAGCTCAGAAGTGCTGTCCAACACAGGTTAGCCTTGAACCGAGTGCCAGGGTTGGTGGTTCTTCTTCTTTTTTTTTTTTTTGGAGGACAGAAGAAGCAGGGCTGCACCTCAGCATCAGCGTAACAGCCAGCGCAAGGGAGGTGTGGTGATGGAAAGGGGGAGAAAAAGGGAAAGTGCAGGGAAGCAGAGTTGGGGCAGCTGGAAGATCACCTCCTAAATTATTTGCACAGAAGAATCTGAATGTATGCATAGGAAATAAAATGCAAAGTTTCTCCAGCCAAGTGATGTGCTTCCTGGGCAACAGATGGAACATCTGGGTGATATGGCAACCCTACGACTGCCCTCACTTTTGGAGTGTCTTTTGTCCCCAACAAGAGGATAGAACCAAACCTGTTCTAAAGTGGCTACCTAAAGTGACAAGAAATCTGTTCTCTATTAAAAAAAAAAAAGGATGGAGGAGGGTCACTGTACACCTACGCTACATCTCCTCTACCAGTCACAGAGAAAGGAAGTGAGTGCTGTTGGTGGTGATTCATTCCTGAGGCCTATTCCTCATTGGATTTCCAGTGTGACTTTCTCTAATGTCTGGAAGAGAGGAACATAAGGGTATGCCTTCTAAAAAAATTCTGCAAATGTGGGGGTCTCTACTGTTCACATCAACCATTCAGTGTTTTTGCTTTGTAAAGCTAGAAACTCTCTGTCTCACCTACAGATAACATACACATGCAGAGGAGCCCAGGGAAATAATGTGTTGCAGTAAACCTGCCATTAAAAGTGTAGTAAATCACAGACATCGTTGTGTTTAAGTAGCACATATGGGAAGGGAAAGCATCCATTTGGGTATTCATTTATTGCACTTCCTTGAGTATGTTCTCGCATGTGCCATATTTGTGAAAGGCAATTTTTAAAGACATAAATTTTGTAAGAAGAACTTCAGCTCTTTCCAGCTACTGGCAATAAACTTTTTTTCTTCCTCAAGCAGAGCTGCTGAGAGATGTTTTTAAGGAGAATTTTGCTTCGTTTTGGCAGAAATTAAACTCAACAAGACCATTAGACCGCTGTAGTAATGACTGTAAGATACAAGTTCTCACAGACAACTGTTGTCAGTACTAAGTACTGTAACTTCAATAAGAGCTCAATCCTGCTCTAAATTAGGGCGGCGGAACGAGCATTCTGCCTCCCAGAGTAGTCGCAAATGTGCTGTAAAGCACGTTTGCGACTACTTTAGAGCTGGGAAGACCGGCACAAGGCCGGCCTTCCCAGCTCCACCGCCCAAGGATTTGGCCCACTGCTGGACCCAAGCATAGTAGGATCCGGCAGACGGCTGGGAGGGTCGGCGGGTGGGCAGGGGGTCGGTGGAGCCGGGTGGGCGCCCATAGGCCCAGCCGCCCCGGGTGGAGGCGGGTCATAGCACCTGCCATATCCATGAAATTCTCTACCATAAAATGTAGATATGATGATGGCTACTAACCCATCTGGCTTTAAACAGGACTGGCCCATCCATGAGGCAGACAGAGGTCGTCATGTTAGGCAACAGATAGTGGGGGAGGGCACCCACCACCACCCACCCTCTCACCTCCGCCTTTACACGGCCTCCTAGGACTTCCGCCAGCTAAATAGCTGGCAAAAATCCAAGAAGGCCCATTGGGGCCTTCTCGCACTATACCGGGGGAAATGTTTGTCCCCTTCCCCCGAGTAGACCTCCGGGCTGATCACGATCGGCCTGGAATGGGGATAGAATCCAGTGGGCAGCCCTGGAGCTGCCCATGGATCCTTACGGTGGATTGCGCTGCCCATCTGCTTACTCTAAAGCAGCCCCAGAGTTTGATAAAATTATTGCAGAGTACCTATGTTATGTAGTCTAGGTCTGCTTTCTGTCCTAGAGAGTACTGCATCTCTTTCCATTCTAAGGACAAATTGTGCTGGGCTTATTTGGACAAAGGCTATTATTCCAACAAGGTGCTGATGAATGGCCCTCTAAATGCCAGTCTCCTAATACACTCAGAATGCACCATACTTACAGGCCTAGCACTTAAGGATGTCACACCTGGGTACCAGGCTTCAGTTCTATTTTTTGCATTATGACAAAAAAATCCTATATTTCATTATGACAAAAAAGACATACTGTACTCCGCAACTGCAGAACCTCATCAAGACACACTAAGTGAATATAACAAACTTATCTTGTGATTCATTCTTGAGAATTGTGACTTGCTTTCTTTCATAAACATATTTTCCAAGTGTAAAAGTAGTGGATGTATGAGATTAGGAAACAATGTCTTGCCTTCAGTTAAGATTCCACAAGCACAAGCACATATTGTATCATTTTATCACGTTAGATTTCTTTCTTTCGCTCTTTAAAACCAGGGAGGTCATCACCTCCCATCTGAGAGAGAAACACATGAAAAACAAGAAGTACTTCATTCTCGACGGCCCACAAGGGTTGTTACAGGAAACAGGTGCTTAAGTGTGGCAGTCTTTGGATCCAAACAAATAGGGAAGGGAATATGAGGTTAGACAGAAGGGTGAAAAACAAATGATTGAGCATTCGTTTCATATGCTCACAACACTAATTTTCCCTGTTCCTTCCCCAAGCTTTCATTGTGATGGACACCCAGCTTTCATTAACATTACATGTCTTTTTTCCATGGTCCCTTGTGGTCAATTCACTTGGCCTGGCCTGCAGAAGAGGTGAGACTTTGCCAAACATGGACAGAGAGGGAATATGCTTAGAAATTATCCACAAAATCTTCCAGGCCAGGTGGTTCATTAACCAGACAATTTCACCTGAGAATTTGAAATGTCTCCTATGCACTCTTAGACAATAAGCCCTATTAAATTCTGCATGTCCCACTTCCAAGTAAACAAGCGTAGGATCAATTGTTAGTATTACTTCAATAATTAAAAAATGCTGAAAGTATCCAAGTAAACATGCATGGGATCAAGCTGTTTGCATTACACACTTACATTGGGGTATTTTCAGTTTTGTTTTGTTTTGTAAATTACTGTGGTATCTGGCTCAGATTTTTATTCAATGTTTCAGGCCAACGATATGAAAGAAAATCCAGGAGGTGGATGGGAAGAAACAAAAGAGCTAGTCATGTTTATTTACCCTTTCTTGCTCTATTATTTATCATTCATGCTTTAGAAAAATCTTTTAAGGATCTGGTCATTTGCCATTTTTAAAATATTTTTATTTTATGATCATTTTTATATGATTAAAACACAGTAACAGCGCAATCCTGTGTAACCTTGCACCGGTGTAACAGCAGATGTGCATCTGCTGTTACACCGGTGCAAGGTTACACAGGATTGCACTGTAAGACTGTCTTCTAACCAATATACAGTGACAGTGATGAGTAACACATAATTAATTCAATTGCATTATTAGAGCTCTGAGTCAAAAGTTTTTACATACATAAAGCTAGAATAATGCACCTGTTAAACAATTAACACATCTTGATTAACTGAACACATGTAAATTGCTTTGTATTTAACAAAGTTAATAATGCATTGGAGATCTAGAAATGGGGACCAGGGCTAAGTCTATGGGGAACTGAGAACCCATAATGTGGTGATATTATTTAGATCATATTAAAAAATTGGTTTTCAGAATGATTTATAGCCCAATCCTATCCTATGCTCTGCTCAGTGATCCAGCTATGTTGAACTTTTGTTCCCTTACCCCAGGTAAAGCCCCAGCCTCTCAAACATGTCTCCTCGGATCTACGCCAGCTATTGAGCTGGGGTAAATCTGGGATGCCCGTGTCGGGAGAAATGGGCCTGGAAGGATAGGATATGGCGTGCACTGCTACAGTTGATCCGGTCCCCCTCCCGGGCCCGATCCACCCACCCCTGCCCTGAAATGCCCCTGGAATGCTCTCCCCCGCCCCTATCCCATGTGGCCCAGCCGCAGTTTACTTAAGCCACACACTGTCTGGATACGGCCCACAGGGGCTGGTACAGGCCTCTGCACTGACCAACTGCTTTACGGCAGCTTTTGTGACAGTCCTGGGCCAGTGCAGAGGTCCTATGTTGGCCTAGCAGCCGGATAGGATTGCACCCTTAATCTAGAACTATGGTTATATTTATCGTCAGAATAATTTAGAAATAACATGCAATCCTGAGCTCCAGGATGGCCTGACAGCATATGATGCATGGGTGCTGCTGATGTTAGAAGTTCTGGATCTGGTCAGCACTTGGATGAAACACCACTTGGGAGCCACTTTTAATTCCATGATGGGAATAAGGCAAACCATACATGTAAAATAAGCATGTTTGGTCAACAGAAAATAAATACATTTGGATCAGATTTACATCTAAGCAGCATGTTTAGGATCACTACAGAGGAAGCAATTCTGTGTCCAGTAACACATTTATTGATGGAGGTTCCTTCAGTGGAAAATATTCATAAAATTGCAGCACAACTTACTCTTTCACCCTCTCTCAACACAGAGATATCCTGATTGTCAGTGCATTTTATTTTCCAGATATTTCTAAACTTGGATCTTGCAACCAGGCTAATATTAAACTATACTGATGGGTATTACTGACAGTTTCAACTTCTGAGTATGATATTAACAGATAATTGGAGGAAGTGCATGTTTAGGTTCAGTCCCTTAATTTTAGTTAGCTGCTCTGCAGCAGAAAACTGCATTATATGGCTAAAAAAAATCATGTTGAAGCAGAATTCTAAATAGCACATTGGGATCAAGATTCTATGGTTGATATGGGCATAATTTATTACACATCTTAAATAATGGCTTGTAAAAGATGCTCTATTCTCCTCATTCGCAGAATCTCACTAGTTTGAACTAATTGATACCACCACCTTACTTGAAATGTTGCCACTGACATCAGCAGACACACTTCAGAGTTAATGCTGATTCCAGTAAAACTGAAATCTACCATCTGGCAGTACATCCCCCTGCCCTTCTTTATTAATTTAAGGGGATGAGGGAGGAGTTGAAGCATGTAGTCAAAAGAAACTTGCCAGTGCCTACAACATGTCTTGGCTGCATTCATTCATAACTGTGATACACACATCAAAGAACCTGGCAGGGGTATCTATTGAAAGTCACAGGCTGTCAGTTGCTTGCAATTATTATACTGCATATTGCCTTGCAGTTCCTCTCGGTGTGATGGATGTCATGTATGAACACATCCACCATTTTGCTAGGCTTTCCCTCAGCCACAGCACTGGGATCTTATTTATGAGGGCTCTATGGCTTATGAAAAAGGCCAGCAATGAAAGTTTGAATACATGACTATTTCTATATTTAAGGTTTATTATTATTACCTGTAAAAATTGGAACTTTTGTAATGGAACACAGTGATGAAGCAAACTTCAAGCTGGTACTGAACTGGATGGCTTATTTTCTCTCTCTCTCTCCCCCCCCCCCCCCCATTTCCAAAACATTCTTCCTCAGAGGCCACAAGCTCTCAAAATTAGTATTTTTAGCTGTGGTTCTTAAGATATGACCTTTTTATCTGAACCTTCCAGTTCAATACTGGCCTGAGGTATGGCTCTCTTTTTGTATCATCTAAAACAACTCAGTTTCCCCACCTTTTCAACTAATTGGTTTTGTTGGGTAAAAGTTCTTACAGAACAAAGCAACATTTAATCTTGAGTATGCAGTCTGAAAAGGTTTTCTTTTAATCCATTTGTTGAGAATAGCTCCTAAAGATGGAGTAGTTTCTTAACTTACAAACTTCTTGAATCTCCAAGTCAATCCCACGTTTTTGTAAACTGATTTCCTTAAGGTGATGGGGACATACATCAAAAGCACAGAAGACCACATTTTCCTGCAGCCTACATTCCCACAGTACTTCTCTCTCCAGTCAAGTACTCTCAGTACTACTGCAACTGTCATACTAACTGTTGTCAAACTACAGATTTAGTTTCCATTTGTACACATTTACCAGACATGTCACGTACGTTCTTAATTGCTATGTTCATGTGTATCAATTGCTAGAATGGGAAAGATTACAACATTGCCAGGAATACTGTACTTCATTTTACATTTATATTCAAAGACAACTCCATACTGCAAGACATTTTGCCAGGAAAGAAACCCAAAATAAATCAGGTTTCTTTCCTCCCCAGTTTCCTCCATCGTTAAGGAATATGTAGTTCATCAAGTAACACCCTCATTCTTTCAATATGTATAACAAATAACCTGTCATTTGAAAACAAATTTAATATTCTGGAATATGGTGATTTGAGTAAATTGACACCCCCTCCCCCCCAAAAAAAGGTGTGCTATAAAGATCACAAAAAGACAGGGATGGCACATCAGATTATGGTGAAAACAAAAGAGAGATTGCACTTCCTACTACTTATGATTTTGAATTGCAACTCTTCTTTCAAATGAATCCTATCTATTTGAAGACTGGTTGTTGTGGGGATACATATCAAAGTCAAGTTAATACTAAAGATCCAAAGTATAATTCAAGGTAAAGGTCATTGGGACAACATGAACCTTTTAATAAAAGCTACCTTTTTTAAAAAAGACTTCTGCTTTGAAATTCTTCTGCTACAGCTACTTACCCCCCCCCCCCCAACACACACACACACACACACACCAGTGATCATAATCCTGGTTTTGTTCTCTTGATTCTTAAGTGCAGAACTACACATTTACTGAAATTGGATGATACGAACTACTGAGTGACTATAGTTAAACATAGTGATTATAGTTCCAACATCATATTTACAACTAGGTCAATACAATCCTTTTTAAAACAAAAAAAATGTATTACATGCACATCCTGTTCAAATTACTTTTAAAAAGCGTACAAAACATTTGCAACACAAGTTTCATTTAATCAATTTGTGAAAGGTAGCATGGAAAGGACAAAATGTTATTTTTTGTATTTGGAGGCTGGGTTATAGATATGGAACTGCCATTCTCAAAAGCTTGGCTGAGAAATTAGTCTTTGAACATTCTGTACAGATACATGTGACAGGACAACTTAAATTGTTACCAGTTATTAAAATGAAGTGCTGTACCAAGAGTTCAGAAATGGTTAATCTCGTGTTCAGGTGTCAGGGAACCACACGCCACAAATCTTAATGCACACATTGTAAATTCTTTGCAGGTTCATTCTGAAAATGCTACATGTACAATTACACCATGCCAAACTATACAGTACAAAGAATAGGTTCTTTGGCTGCTGATGCCACATCCAAGTTCAATAGGTAAATTTATATCCTATTATGTGAAGATTACCACCTGCCAAACGTTTCTCCAAAAGAGACACCAGGTTCCATGAGATTCCAAATCAACATTTAGCAACACTTTCTAAACACAGTACAGTAGTTTATTTTATTCTATGCTTGCTCATTCTTATTTACAGATTAGTTTTGAAAAAATATGTTAACTTTTCATGAACAGAGTTCTCAGTAGCAGTCTCTAACAAATAATTTGTAAAGAATCAGTAAGTACAAAAATTGAGGGAACCCAGGATATTAGTGTTATTTGTTAATAACTTAAAACTGAAGTTGAACAAACAGAAGCATTAATTTTCAGGCAGCTAGCCAGACAAATAGATGGCCACATTAGATAAATTTCCGTTCACAATGCACTATTATAAAAAAAGTGTTGGACCTTGTGTGTATTATAGTAAATATACTGAGAAGAACTGGTCAAATAGTTTAAACTTCAAAATTTCAGGAAAGTTTCAGGAAGAATCTAGGTTAGCTTCATTCCCTAAGTGCTGAAACATTAATACTTATCTTTAGCAAGAATTTAGCAGTCTGCAGAGATTATCAACGTACAACATTTATATAAATTGTTCCTTAAAAGTCAGATGCAAGTAAAACCAAAAATATTTGATAATACATGTTGACTATAATACCTAGAAGCATTTCCTTGATGAATTCATGATACGCAGGATCCAATATTTGTAAGATTATCTTTTATACTGTACAGGGTTTTTTTAAGGCCTATCAAAGATCTACACTTAGATGTTCTCCATCTGTTAAATATAAAACAATCTTTGTTAGAACCATCATTACTCTAATTTGAAGTTTTATACCCATGTTCTCTGTTTTGCTTACATGTCTATCTTTTCTTAGCCTTGCTCATTGTTGTTTAAATCTGTAATGGTACATCATTATTGAGCTGGTTTTATTTTCTTTATTATGCTTTAAGTGATGCACTGTTTAAATTGTTCTTGTGTTTGTATTTTAAAAATGAAAGTTTTGTAAAACCTTTATAAATAAAAAGTGTTTTAAAAGAGTTTGCATTTTAACATCAAATCAACTCTTGGGCTGGAGTATTAATTGGGTTTTCAGTTGTCTATATTAAAAATACCTTGACTGAAATTCAGAATACATTTCACATAAAAGAACTCTGCAGAATCTACAAGTACGACAGTACTAATTAATAATTTCATTTAGATAACTTAATACACCATTCTACTTCTACTGACTAAAAATATGAAAACAAAATGTCAAAAGCTTATCTTTTCCAGAAGGTACAAAGAAATTGAGGTATAGAACATATTTTTCATCATTTCTGCTTTCCCAAGTCTTTATTCCACTGCAGTTTGACAGCAAATATATTCCTGACATTTTCCAATTGTTACTGTACAAAGAGAATACTGAAGGCCATCGCTATACAACACACAGCTACATAAGGGCTCTTCCGCTCACCTGAAGTAAGAGACAAAATGTAATTATTGGCAAGCTCAAATTATACAAGCAAGTACTTTGCAGTGGTGGTGGTGGAAAATGCGACACAGAAAGTGAAAATTACAAGCAACAAGTTCAGGGGCAGATATTCTCCTTTCAGTAACCATCTAGCATCAAATATGTCAAGTTTCGACTGAATGTTCTGCCTAAATCAGTTCCAGTGAAGTTCTCAGGAATAGCCACCCTACAGCATTTTATGTAAATATGAAGTCTATAGTACTATGGGAGAGGTGCTGGTCACAAGAAAACTTCCTACTTCTCTAAAAAGCTGATCATAATGAAGAGAGAGAGAGACAGAGACAGAGCAATGCTTTCTTTGGGTCAGGTGACATAGCAATAGCCCTTCACCATCAACATACAGTGAAGAGAGCAATGACACCACCATTACATCTTGCTCTTGATATGTGCTCTTACAGTCCTTCAGGGTCAGCCCTTTCTATAACAAGTGAAACCCAAGTTCAGCCTCCCCCTTGCGTTCCCTATCCCACAGCGCAATCCTGTGTAACTCTTGAACCCGTGTAACAGTAGATCCACCCGTGTACGTGCACTTATGCCAGTGTAACTTGCCATACGCCAATGGACGCAAAACAGAAACCAGCATAGTGACCCCTCTCGGATGCCGTGCACACACAGTTTGGATGCAGGACGGACACCAGCACAACTCCGCCGGCGCAGGAGACATTCCGGGGGTGTCCGAACATCCCCAGAATACCCCCTGCACCAGCGGAGTTGCGCTGGCATCTGTCCTGTGTCTGAGAGGTTATGCTGGTGTCCGTCCTGCGTTCATCGACGTACAGCAAGTTACACTGGCATAAGTGCACTTACACTGGTGGATCTACCGTTACACCGATGCAAGAGTTACACAGGATTGCGCTGCCAGACTCCTAGCCAATAGTTTCCGCTAGCCTCTAAAGCAATAAAATTCAAAGAAAATAACTTTGAAGAATGATGTAGCAGACATTTTATAGTTGCATACTTTTAAAATAAGATTTAAAGGAATTGCCTTCTTCCAACTAAGGCTGCAACGCCCAGACTATGTAAAGGAAAAAACACTGAATTGTGTGTATTCCGAATTGGTGTATTCAAAATGAATACAAATATCCTCTAACACATGTTGGCTACCCAACTTTAAGAAATATTTCCACAGCAAGAAACATTTCAATGACTCTGCCCATAAATAAGGCCGCCACAATCACATTACAAGACATTGTCATCATCTGGCACACATTTAATTAAACTACAAATAGCTGTGTGAATTAATGTCTGAAATTTCACATCTGTTTAAAATTAATCCTGAGGAAGTTCACCTCCTACAGTTTTCATGTGTGTTGTACTTATCTGCTCTCAATTTTCTTGAAAGAAGCATATACCAGGATTAAATATGTTAGGACTACTTTGCAAATAGGCATCAGCTTGTCTGTGTAAAGGTGGAGACACACAAAAGACACATATAAGGAGCAGAACTGCATGCTACTCTGGTGTAGATCTGTGCTTATATTTTAGGTATAAAACAGAGAACAAGTACTATAACTCTCTCTCTCTCGTGTGTGTGTGTGTGTGTGTGTGTGTGTGTGTGTGTGTGTGTGTGTGTGTGTGTGTGTGTGTGTGTGTGTGTAAACACAACCCTTAAGGATTGTTTAGCAACACTTACCAATCCTGGCACATTTCCAGAATATGCCCAACAATCTGAAACAAAAGAGAAATTAGGATAAATGCAACATTTATATTTTAAACCCCATAAGTAGATACAATTGGAATATAGATTTAGTAGTAGTAGATGGAATCCAAAGACCCACGAGAAGCATGCCCAAGGATTCAGACAGTCTCTGGGAGCTGACTGTTTGGTTTTGAAAAACAGACCCTCCTCCATTGCTGCATCACAAACGGCTTTTGGAAGTCCCATCAGTTACAGTAGTGGCTTGTCATGCAACATGTGGGCGGGGCATGTGGCAAACACGTTTGCCAAGTGTCGCAAACGTGCCATAAAGCACGTTTGTGACTACTCAAGAGGTGGCGGCACCAGCACCGAGGCCTGTGCCGCCTCTCCGCTGGCTGCCATTAGATCCTGCGCCGTGGGGTGGGTAAGTGCTGCTCTGAGCGGCACAAGGCCTGGGGTATGTGTGGAGAGGGGGCATAACATGGTGGGAGGTGGGCAAATTGGGCCTGGGAGGGATCGGCGGAGAAGGCCTCCGCCGTATCCTATCCTCCCTCTTGGGCTTTGGAAGCCCTACACAGGGCTTCTTGGGCCTGTGCCAGTGACTTAGCAGGTGTAGACTCGAGTAGCCCCATTGAGCAGGCTGGGACTCGGGGTAAGATGACAAATGACAAAGAGGATTTTGACTCTTCCAAAGTTAATGCTATTCACCATGCACTTAACAGCAAAAAGAAATGAACATCTGAAGTCTTTTTTCTAATGTTCCAGGAGCAACATTTCATGGTTCCTTAGAAAAAAAACACCTCAATAAAATGAAGAGACAAATCTGTTGTAACAATAAGTGATTGGTACTATAGAGTTAAGGTTTAATAATTAAAAAAATATTTGAAAAGAAAATCAATTCACTGATGTTATAAACAAATAATCTCACTCTATATTCTCATTAACAGGTTCTAGATGTTCACATACCCAGTCTGATTGTTATCCAGTAATTTGGGAGCCAAAGATCTTATGTATGCACAGGTACATATAAGCAGCAATATTACTGTCAGCAGGCTCTGAAAATTGAAGATTGCAGACTAAAAAACAAAACAAACAAAAACAGGAGTTAACACTTCACAAGTTTTTCCTGCCCCACATTAATGCATTCCTACCTACCTACCAGTAAGGAAAGAAAGGGGGTTGTGAATTGCATTTTTACACTGTGAACCATGTCAATATTTCTGGACTCCGTGAATAAGAGAAATGGATACTAGGATGGGATTCCTTTTCCAAAACAGACTCCTACAAGGCTGTCTTTACTGAAACAAAACTAACCTGATATCTTACTTGCAAAATAAACAAAAATAGTTAGTGAAAACAGACAACCTGAACCTGTTGATCATCTGTTTAGTATTCATAACTAGCAAAATACTCATCACATTTGCATATGTGATGTGTCCCTTGGAAATACTTAGTCACAGCACAATCCTAACCAACTTACACCACCAGGGAGGGCAGAGGGAGAGGGCAGGGCGGGAGGCTTGAGAGGGGAGGGGAGATTTAAATCCCCTTTGATGGGGATTTGAATCCCCTTTCCGTTCTGGGGCCTCCTGCTCTCGCTGCATTGCTGATTACACCAGTGGTGTAAGTTGGATAGGATTGCGCTGTCAGTGAAGGTCAGGCCACATAGGAGGGCAAGTTCTCTCAACACTGCAACAGTAACCCCAAATATAGTACATTACTTTTCCCCATTACAGAAACTCACTTATATGTTATAAAGGTAAAGGTTACAATTGGAGACACCATTGAGGTGTGCGCTAAGTCTGTTCCTGCTCACACAGTTAATGAGAACCAAGTCTGGATAATTTGATCGTGCCTACATAGTACCGTATTGTCCCGAGTATAAGACGCACGTGATAATAAGACGCACCCTTAAAGTTTGGTGCTATTAAAAAAAATTAATTAAATCACTGGCATTAAATTGCAACAACCTGATTATAAGACACACCCCTAGTTAAAAAACTTAAATTAGGAGAAAAAAGTGAGTCTTATACTCAGACCAATACGGTATCTCTTCATACATTGGCTTACCATAGTCCCGGAATCGAGTCACACTGTGGCCTAGAAAAGACACGAGCCTCTCCCAAGGATGCACCGCGGCAGACCAACGCAGTCGTCTCGTTTACCGGAAGTGCCGGAAGCCTCGGCTTGTATTGGCCTGCCGTGGTGCACTTCTGAGAGATGTTAGTGTCTTTTGCAGGCCACAGCAGCGCTCGATTCCGGGACTATGGTAAGCCTATTCATACATGTAGTTCATCATGGTTTCTATTTGTTGGTCATATTAAAGTGTAACAGAAAGTTGAAAACTGATTTTTTTTTTTAATACAGAGCGATTGCGATTAGGGAAATTTATATAGCTGTCTCTAGTTTCTAACGTATAAGCCGAGGTAGGTCCTATTTTTATATACAAGAAATAAAAGTCAGCCTCTCTCTGAGTGATGTGCCAACCGCACAGTGAAAAATATTAGTAACTCTAGAATAGAAAAAAAGTAGATCTTGTAGCACAACATCCATTCTGTGCACCAACAGGGGCTTTGGGTTTGTACTCCTTTAACAGCAGTCACCTGTGCCACATGGCAAACCACATTTCAAACTTTAAAAGCAATTTGTGATATCACATGATGATCTACTATTCAAACAAAAACAGTGTGAAGCCAGGTGGTGAGCACAACCAAAAAAACCCAGGATGCATGGATGCACCTGAAGTAATGGTTTTTACTACCTAAACAGTTTGGTATCATTGTCAGCTTGGCCACCTCTAACTCCAGATCATTTATGAAAAAGATAAGACACACTGGTCCCAAAAGAGATCCTTGAAGGACTCCACTTGTTGCTTCCCTTCCCTTCCCTTGTGAAAATTGTCTATTTTTCCTACTCTCTGGTTCCTGTTCATTAACCAGTCACTACTCCATAAAGGGCTTGTCCTCTTATTCCATGACTGCTATGTTGACTCAAGAGCCTTTGGTGAGGAACTTTGTCAAAAGCTTTTTGGAAATCCAAGTATATAATGTCAGCTGAACTGTCTCTATCCCCATGCCTAATGAATTTGGGTTTGGTGATGAGTCAGTGAGGACTTCTTTTATATATATAGGTGTTTTTCCCATGCAAGCCAATAAACTGACTATTAATTGGCATATTGTGGTATTTGAAAATGGGCACATTAAGACCACTTTAATTGAAAGTTGCCTGTCCCATGAATAGATGCATCAGGACCAAGCCACAGGTTACTGGTTTGCATGGGAAAAGCACCCTGTAACTAAACATTTTCAGTATAAATACAGTAAAGGTAAAGGTATCCCCTGACAATTAAGTCCAGTCGTGTCCGACTCTAGGGTGTGGTGCTCATCTCCATTTCAAAGCCGAAGAGCCAGCGTTGTCCGAAGACGCCTCCGTGGTCATGTGGCCGGCATGACTCTCCTTGCCGCAGCGCATAGCCTGCGGCTGGAACACGGAGCGCTGTTTACCTTCCCGCAAGCGGTACCTATTTATCTACTCCCATTGACATGCTTTGGAACTGCTAGGTTGGCAGGAGCTGGCCAAGCAACGAGTGCTCACCAAGTCGCGGGAATCGAACTGCCGACCTTTCGATCGACAGCTTATGGTTCAGCGGTTTAACCCACTGCGCCACCCGCTGGCCGCCATAAATACAGTACATAATATTTAAGAACCAATGGTACCAGAGGATTCCTTGTACAAATAACAGATACCTACAGAACAAACAAGAAGATGTACAGTTCAGTGCTACTGAATTTAAAAATCAAATGTAAAGAAACAAAAGCTGTGACACTATGTGCAGGAGGTCTGGCTCAGTTGGTAGAGTTGCTGCCTTGTAAGCCTGAAGATCTGTGAACGGCAATTTGAAACATGCCGCTGACAAAAAGCTGTGAAACCCTCTGTGAGGAGAGAAAGCTGCCAGCTGTGTCGGCCAAGCGTGGGAGGCGAAGACCAGTGAGAGGCCAGACTGAGAAGGAAACTATCTAGAATGAAGCTTTTCATGCAGGATTGAACATATATAATTGTAAAAATTAGGCTTACCATATCGCCGACCGGGACGCTCCGTTTTGCCCTTAAGGGGCGGGGCGGGGGGAAGGGAGTCAGAGCGATGCTCTGGCTCCCTTCCCCGCTCTGGCTCCCTTCCCCCCGCCCCTTAAGGGCAAAACGGAGCATCCCGGTCGGCGATATGGTAGGCCTAGTAAAAATCCACGTGAGGGGGTTTAGGAAAGCCTGCCCATGTAAACTGCCTTGGATTAAAGTCAGAGGAGAAATCCAATGACCAAGAAAGGCGGTATATACTGTATGTAGTCTCATCAGAGTACACCATTTAACACATTCAGACTTGAGTAAATGTACTGTACATAGGTTTGGTAGCACCTTAGTTCATTAAAGCTTATGCTACAATCAATGTAGCTTTTTAAAGTGCCACAAGACTCCTTGGGTTTTTCCACCATTACCCATGTGGAAGTATAGAGATGTCTCTACAGCATACAGAGGCATACTCTTGACAATATTATTCTTAAAACAAGATTTCCAAAACAGTCAGCGTTGCTCTGTGGGAAAGTAAAACGAAAACATTATAATGTCCTGAATACCCGAGACTAGAATAGGTTAGAAAGCAGTATATAAACAAACAACAGTGATTGGGAGGCTCTTCAAGGGATGGTGGGTGGGGGGAAAAGGTGACGGTGGAAGGTTTCCCACGGGAATGTCGACATAGGGTGGATAACGTGTGACGTCCCTGGGGAGACATCATAATAACGCCAAGAAGTCACTTTTAAAGCCAGGCCGCGATTGTATTTCAAAGAAGACGACGCTGTGTGTAGGGGGGGGGCGGGGAAGGGGATAAATAATAACCGCAATGGGAAACAGAGCCCCGTGTCCAACGCTAGGCCGGCAAAACAGCCCCATTCCAAGTCCTAATGGAACAAGAAACCCCAACCATTAGAAACTCAGCGAAAAACAAAACAGATGAAGCGGGGAACCTCCCCACCCACACAAAACACCCCCCAAACTCCGCTCTTCTTACCATAGTTACGCGCCGCCGTGAGCCACATCACACATCCGGCAGCAAAGAGGCGGGACGCGGAAGAAACGGCGCATCAGCCTCCTGCTCATTGGCTGAAGAGAAGGTAGCGTCGGATAGGCACGAGCTAAGCCAGGGCCGGTGTTCTGATTGGAGGAGGTGGGCGGGACAGCTCTTTGCCGCTTGGTCGTTGGTTGAAGAATCCTTATTATTACTCAGGAAGTTGCAAGTGAGATATCTAGTGCGGTACGAGGTAGGAAAGTGACGGACGAGGAGGAAGGGATGGTGGGGGCGTATTAATATTAATGAGTGTGGTTTTTACTTTCATTTTCTTAAAGTTTGCATAGGCGAGGGGCTGACGGGGAACTTGTTCCTGTGGGGACTTGCAGTGCAGGTCTACTCTCTTGTAAACATCACTGAATGAATAGGGTTGCTCTCAAGCACGTGTGTATAGGATCGAGCCTTTAAAAACCAACCCTTTTGACGCATTTATTTTAGCCTAGCAGTTCCTTGTTGTTTTGCTGCAATTTGCAGGGAGGCTGGACGGATTCTTTTGAAGTTCTTTCCGCTGCCTACCCTGCCTGTGCAATACAATTCGATGCATGTCTCTAGGAAGCCCCGTTGTTTTGAGGTCAGTAGTAAGTGGAATCTCCTACTCCCAAATAAGTGTGTGTTGCGTTGCGGCCTTAACCTTCCTGGTTCTTCTGTGGTAGGAAGGAGACGTTGACAGAGGAAGAGGGCACTGCTGAGGGAAAAGAAAAGGAGTGCCTTTTGTACAAATTATGATCTGGATTAACAGTGGCTCTGTATCCTATAGTAAGGGTAGGCCAAATGTAGAGAGAGGTGTCCTTGAGAGCTCTGCAAATGATTTGTAGCAGATTAGCATATGTTTCTGATTCCCCCCCCCCAGGTGGGTGTGTTCCTTTTTAATTTACAATTTTATTGTAATTTAGAGCTGCTTGATTTCTTGCTCCTTCTGCAACAGTAATTGGAGTGAGTGGTAAATAAACATCAAAACACAGTTTTAAAAACAGAATAAAAAATACAATGCAGTATGATAAAACAAACCAGAAGCATAATAAATGTGAGTAAACAGTAGACACCAAACAGCAGTAACATGTTAAAACAAGGTGGGTTATGAAAAACAATAGCAGCAACTAAAAAGCTTCTCCCCTCCCCGCATGTCTCTGTTAGGCTGCTGAAAGAAATAACAGCGCAATCCTAGCCAACCGTCCAACACCGGCACAACCACAATGCAGCCCCGAATTAAGGGAACAAATGTTCCCTCACCTTGAAGAGGCCTCCATGACTGCCCCTACACTGCAAAATGCAGTGTGCGCCCTGTCGGCACGACTATGCTGGTGCTGGAAGGTTGGTTAGGATTGCGCTGTAAAGTGGGAGGGACGGACTAGGAATTCTGTGTGAAAAGGTGTGTGCGTTCAGTTCTGGTACGCTGGCTCCTTGCGTTACAGGTAGCTGTGTTGGCGCTTTTGTGACAGTACGTCCTTTGATGGGACTGTTGCGCAGGTACGATAGCACTAGGCTGGCAAGAACTGGATATTTTGACTTAAGTACAGACCCCTGGAACCTAATCTGTTCTTAAGTTAGTGTACTGAAAAGAAATACCTGGGATGAGCATGTGCTGAGGCACTGCAACCACTGCCTGCCTGCCTGCCACATTCTCCAGCCTACTACCTGCTGCCCTATCGTCTTCTTGCACATTCAAAGAATACCTGAGAGGATGAGGGCTTAGCGCCTCTTCCAGGTCCTCTGCTGTTGCTGCTGTGATTCCTTCACTAGCACTGGGGGGGGGGGGGGAAACGTCTCTTCCTTTCCTCCCGCTCTGCTTCTTGGGGTCGAACAGTGTGCTCCCTGAGGCATCTGGTGAGCTTCTGTGAGATAAAGGAAGTTGGACTAGATGGGCCTTTGACCTGATTCAGTAGGGCTCTTCTTATGTTCTTAACAGGATCCTCTCAGTGTTACAAGAAGCTGTGGAGGAGAAGGTGAGTGCTGGCAGGGTGTGGGTGTGTGCATGCACACACGCTCTGTGTGTGTGTGTGGGGGTGGGGTGGGGTGGAATGCTGGCACTCCTGGTAGAAAGTAGTGGTGAAATTGTGGGGGGGGGGCACAGATCAGCCACTGTACTGGTAGCAGATCAGCTTTGGTCACCTTGATGAAGGAGATATTTCTAGATATCAGTCCTAGCTGGAGCATACTGTAGTGGCGAAGGATACCCTCCCAGCTCCTCCAGATGAATGGATTGTGCCCAGGGAAACCCCCCCCCCCCCGTTTCTGTGAATGCTGCATCTTCTTCCCCTCCTTTCCCCCCTTTTCTTCTACCAGAGGGGGGAAATTGGCTTATTCTGAACCAGTAAGCTGCCCACCCCCCAAGTTCATGACCCTAGTCATAACTAAATTCAATCAAGTCAGGACTGATAACCGACCGCTCTCTTCCCTTTCGATTCTTTCCCCCCTCCTCCCTGCTTCCTTTCCTCAAGGGCACCCAAGAAGCTGCAACTTCAGCACCCACTGAACAGGCAACCTTCCAGAGCCCAAGACTGCTTATTTTTTAATTATACATTACTTAATACATTCCTTGCTCAAGGAGGTGTTATCTATCACTTTCACAAAGCAGGGGAAGCCTCTCCCTCCCAGCTAGCTTTAATAAACCATCAATAGGTAAGCATTGACTGTGCTTATGTGGTTCAATGGGCTATTGCAAGTGCCCTGTCAACATCCTTGGTTAACGGGAACTGGAACTGGTCCATGCAATTGAGATAAGTGGATGCCATGGACACCTTGGGCATAACAATTGACCCAGCAACAACATCCAAGTTTGAATGTGATTTTTCTGCAACATGTTTAGCTAGCTTGTTATGGCAGGCTGTCAAGTTTAAGGAGGGATGCTTGTAATAGCCCCCTTGAGACTCAAGAACAGCTTTACTGGACAACATTCCACAGATGTGGTGGTAGCAGAGAAGTAAGATATCTTTGCTACTACAGCATTGGCTTTCAAATGAGGTTTATGGCCAGATGCGTGTCCCCCCCTTTTTTTTTTGCAATTTGTTTCCTATTTTTTTAAAACCTTTGCAGGGTCAATTCTCTGCTAATTCTCTGCAAACTGAATTCTTCAGTAAAGCAAGGCTCGGCTCTACGGTTACCGGGTGTGCTTTTTCAGAACATGCATATCATGTGCATGTGGGGGAAACCTATTGCATACGCAGGGAGTGAGTGCACATGGCCACTAGCACAGCTGAGTGGTTTGACATATAAGGAAGAGGGAGACGAGGATGAAGGTGCAACAACGAGACTTTATTATGAGGATAATAATGCAATTGCAGGGAAGGGGAATACAAAAATAAAAACAATGCAATGTTTCTTAGCCATTTGTATGACTTGGCCCTAAACAAAAGCAGTTCTTGGGTAAAGAGAATTAGGAGAAAATTCTTATAAGGAGGAAATAAGCTTACAAGCAGTGGTGAAATTGTGGGGGGCACACAGATCAGTCACTGTACAGGTAGCACCCAATGGTAGCACCCACCGGAAAGAGGACAAAATGGATGTTAGGAAATTAGAAGTGTTAGGGCTGGAGAACTGGGTTTTTTGCAGTACTGTACTGGGAAAAGAGAGGGAACAAAGGAACCCTGGGGGGAAAAGAGAAAACCAAACTGGGAAGGATCTTGGGGTTCTGTTTGTGGTGGAGAACTGTGGTGGAATTATAGTTCCCTGTAGCCTGAACCAAGGCCTACAGACAAGGCCACGAAATTGCTTCACTCTTGCATTGGGAAAGCTGGTTTTTCCCATTGAATGATCACTTTTAATAACAGATGACCCAAGCCTCCAGGTTCGTGAGAGAGATGCTACAAATCTACTATGCTGCAATAAATTAGTGTTGTGGCTTACTTCAATACTTTGTTGTTAAATATGAGAGTGGATTTTATATGTATTATAATGTTAATGATACATTACAGACATAGTTAGATATGCAGCTGTTCGAATTTTGTTGATGTAAGAAGAGATGAAATGTCAACTTTCACATTCATGGCTGCCTTCAAGCAATCTTTCCAAGCTGTTGGATCAGCACTTTAATGCTTAACTGACTTTGGGGTTCTGGAAAAGACTAGATTGCCTACTTTGTTTATTTACTCATCTTTCTGTAACCTTTAGAGTTGATGAGGTGCATCATAGATTGAGGGCCCAATCCTATCCAACTGTCTAGCACTAATGCAGCCTTGCTAATGGGTCTTGTACTGTGTCCTGCAGTAGGGGGCAGTTTGTTCCCGTACATTTGTTCCCGTACCTTGGGGCTGCATTGCAACTGCATAGGTGCTGGAAAGTTGGATAGGATTGGGCCCTCAATCTATGATGCAAGACTGAGAGTGCAATCCTGCACAACAATCTGGCAGCGGAGTGAACTCTCCACTGCCGGAAGCCATCGCAAACGTGCCGTAAACACGTTCGCGATGACCAGAGAGTAAGGGCGGCTGGTGCGGAGGCCAGCTGCTCTCACTCTGCTGCCGGATCGCCCATGCGGCCTCTGGAGGAGGTAAGTGATCCCCCTGCGGGCGCAGAGGTAATCCGGGCAGCGAGGGAAGTCGGGGGTTGGTGGATCCGGCTCAGGGGGGCAGCGGGGATGGCGGCCTCCATATCCCCGGATCTGCCATTACATGGCCTCCTCGGACTTGCCCCAGCTTAAATAACTGGCGGAAATCCAAGGAGGCCCATTGAAACGGGGATAGGATCTGGTGGGCAGCCTGGGCCACCGGCCGGATAGTTAGGCAGGATTGGGTGTGAGACTGATCTACTAATTTCTATTTACATTGTCTAATTTTAATTACATTGTCTTTGTATGGCAAGAGTTGCAAGTGACTTGAGCTGCAAGCAGAACTACAGTTTGAATGTCTAGCTGAAAATTATTTAAAATGATCCAGAAAGCCCATGTGGCCATGAGGACAAAGTCCAAATTAAAACTCATCTAATACACAGAGGAGTCCAGGTGGCAGGAAACTGATTGTAGCTGTGAGTCTGAATCTTTAATAAGTGTTGGCTTCAGTTGTCTTCAGTAGATCCAAAGGTCTTTCACTATAAAACACACAGGAGGATTGAGGTTTATGCTTCCATCTTTGGGGGAAATAGATCTCCAGTAATAATGTTTGTAAATGTATTTGCTTTTGGTCCATCATCTATTCTCAAAAATGAAAAATGTGCTTCCTTTATTGGAGAAGAAAATAATGATCTGAGAATGTGGAATTCAGACTTCCTCTGAGACATTCTGGTAGAATAGAGCAGAAAATAGGAAAGACATATACTGAACTGTCTGTGATACTTTATCGTTGTGCCATACCATATACATTATATATAATGTTCAAAATACAAATGAAATGGATGCCATGCCTGTGCAGTTCCCCGCTCCCCTTGTCAACCTTGAGCACTAAGAAATCCTGGCTTGTCTAAACGACATGTGGTGCTATGGGTTAACTTGGAACTTGTGATCAAACTGTGGT
Source organism: Plestiodon gilberti rubricaudatus (assembly GCA_026170595.1). Lineage (NCBI taxonomy): Eukaryota > Metazoa > Chordata > Lepidosauria > Squamata > Scincidae > Plestiodon > Plestiodon gilberti. The sequence continues at coordinate 36,303,116 of JANXHW010000002.1, forward strand.
TTGCAAAGGGCAGCCCAATACTGCGTAACATCCGCTGCAGTGCACAAAGCAGGATCAGGATCACGCCAATGGAGCTGGAGCACACCACGGGGGGAAAGGGACGTTGGTGTCAGACCCAGCGGCCTCCATGGGCCTCCTTGGGCGTGCACTGGCAAAATGGGCGGCACAACTCTGGGAAGGGCGTGTAAGGCCGCCCTGGCCCGGAAAGGGGCTTTTGATATCTGCGGAGCATGCCACTGATATCCCTGCCCCTCTCCCAGGCCCGGCGGTACAATCACCCCGGCCCTCCCTCACCACGCCCTCCTGCCGCCCAGCGCAGGACTTACTTGCGTCCGGCGGCATGGTCCATGGCCAGCAGCAGAGTGAGCGGCGCCAACTTTGGCACTGGCGCTGCTTACTCTGCAGGTGCCACGATCGTGCCTTATGGCATATTTGGAACACCCTGTGCCGGAGGAGCACTTGCCCCGCCGGTGCCGGCTTGCGCTGTAAAGATATGAAACCAGGGTTTCATATCCTGCTTAGGTAGGAAATAAGGAAATTTGAGTTTCGTAGGAACCTGCTTAGGAAATTTGGGTTTCATATCCTGCTTAGTAAGCCAGTTAAACCACAACTCCCAGATTCAGACAACACGCAGAGCTGTGCTTTAACAAACCAGGGTTCCTTCTCATGACAGTTGAGGAAGAAACTGGAGTCGGAAAAGAGGGAATGCAGGGACTCAGTGTTTTCTTTGGTTTGTATTCTCGATTCAGCAGATGTCTGAACTGGGCAACTGAGGATAAGCTTCACTAAAACAATCAGAAGGTATACATAAGAACATAAGAAGAGCCCTGCTGGATCAGGCCAAAAGCCCATCTAGTCCAGCTTCCTGTGTCACACAGTGGCCCCACCAGATGCCTCAGGGAGCACACAAGACAACAAGATACCTGTGTCCAGTCGCCACTCCCTTGCACCTGGCACAGAGAAAACCCACTTCTAAAACCAGGAGGTTGCTTATGGCTTGTAACCTGTGATGGTCTTTTCCTCCATGAATCTGTCCAAACCCCTTTTAAAGGCATCTAGGCCAGATGCCATCACCACATCCTGTGGCAAGGAGTTCCACAGATGAATTACACGCTGGGTAAAGAAATATTTTCTTTTGTCTGTTCTAACTCTCCCTCCACTCAATTTTAGTGCATGTCCCCTGGTTCTGGTGTTGAGCGAGAGGGAGAAGAATTTCCCTCTATCCACTCTCTCCATCCCATGCATAATTTTATAAGTCTCAATCATGTCCCCCCTCAGGCGCCTTTTTTCTAGGCTGAAAAGCCCCAGACGTTGTAGCCTTTCGTCATAAGGAAGGTGCTCCAGCCCACGAATCATTCTGGTCGCTCTTTTCTGCACCTTTTCCAATTCTACTATATCCTTTTTGAGGTGTGGTGACCAGAACTGGACACAATACTCCAGATGTGGCCTTACCATCGATTTGTACAAAGGCATAATGATATTGGCCGTTTTATTCTCAATCCCTTTTTTAATGATCCCGAGCATGGAATTGGCCTTCTTCACAGCCGCCGCACACTGGGTCGACACTTTCATCGACCTGTCCACCAGCACCCCAAGATCTCTCTCTTGATCCGTCACAGACAACTCAGAACCCATTAGCGTATATGTGAAACGTTGGTTTCTTGCCACAATGTGCATCACTTTGCACTTACTTACATTGAAGTGCACCTGCCATTTTGCTGCCCATTCTCCCAGTTTGGAGAGATCCTTCTGGAGCTCTTCACAATCCCTGCTGGTCTTCACCACCCGGAAAAGTTTAGTGTCGTCCGAAAACTTGGCCACCTCACTGCCTATCCCCAACTCATTTAGCATATAAATAATTGTGTTTCTGTGTTTGAGTTGCCAGTAATTTGTGCAAATTCATGGATCATGGGGTAGTGATGAAGTATAGTTCTAAGGCCAATGTGCTTCAGATTGTTCTGTGCTCATTTCCCCTCAGTCAATGCAATTTTCTCTCCTGGAGGCCTTGGGACTCTATATGTGTCTTGGCCTCTTCTGGCTGGAAGGAGGTGTGTGTGTGTGTGTGCAGACTTCTTGTTGCTTTTGGCTTTGGAAAAGGGTCTTTTGACCTTTTGCTCTTTTCCTGCAAGGGTTTGGGTTTTTCCCATGTGTAGAGGCACGCATTGACCCTGAAGAAACACTCAATTTTGCATATCCTCACTGTCACACTGTGGAGTGCCGCAGCCCTTTCTCCATCATTCCCGTCCTTATTTCCCTGCCTTGTGAGTCTTGCAAAGTCTTGTAGTAGCTAGCACGACTCAAGTTGCTTGCTCTCATGCCATGCAGGGGAACCCAAAAGCTGCACTGGCACAACATGGTGGGGAACTGTACGGTGTGCATCTTTGTTGTTCTCTCTTGCTTGCATGATTCTTGCCATGTGGCAGGATTGGATAAAGGTCCACATGCAGTTTGGACAGGATCAGACTGTAAATGTAAATGGTAGAGTTGCATCCCTTTTTCTGTTAGATCTGTCAGTTCTGTAGCACAGTGACAGAGGTTTCAGACACCTGCTGCTGAAAACTTTTTTTTTTCTTACTGGAAAGACGTTTTTGCAAGCCAAAAATGAAAAGCTGGAGTCAAAATATCAATAGCACTCTGTGGAGCAGTGAAGGAAACCTAAGAGTTGGCTTCTGTATTGTGCCTCCGAGCAAAGCAGCGTACAAAATCATTTGTCGTCTAATTTTAAGAAGTGTCTTGTTTATTCATCCGCAACTGTGGACTCTCATTGTTAATGGAGCAGACTCTGACTAATTACATGCCAGCCAACAGCTGATCCTTCCCCAGAAGGAAGCATTGCCTAATAAAGATCATAGATGCCAAACACGAAAGAGACAAAGTACTAAAGATGAGCAGCTCAATCGTCAACTGTCTGATGCTCTCAATGCAGCCAGTGATGTACAAATTTGGGGTGGGACTCTTCTCTTCCCACCTGCAAGTCGACCTCGGATGCTTTAGCAGTTATATGGTGAGGTGTTGATATGTAGTATGACTCTTTGTGCCCTTAGGAGTAAAGCACTGGCTTTCCTGTTGCTGAAATCAGTCATTTTTTAAGTGTTTCTTTGTATTAATCAAGGGACATAGAGACTGAGTGGTTTAATTTTGCAAAAGAGATAAAAACACATAATACGATAAGGCTGCAGAAGCAGTGTTATTGAATCTTTAAGGGCATTCCAGAATATTCCTCCATCTGCCTATTGCTGGCTAACAGATGCTTATTATAGGATGAAACATTGGCCTGATTTCAGTATCTTCAAAATCAAGTGGTGCTGGTAAATATTTGACTTTACCAGTCTATGTTCATTAAACAGAGTGATAACATTGTAAAAGTAAAAATCCAAATGGTAATTCTTCAGCTGGCCACCGTATCAGTCACTTTCAAAATATGTGAAAAATTCGAAGTGCCTTTTTTATTAATTGCAAAATATAAGTTAGCTATGTATATTATTTATTTAAACACCTTCACAAGAGAATATTCAGAATTCCATATTTCCCGGAATATGGAAGTGTTTAACTCGCCTTCAGAAGAGTTCACAATTGTGCCTGTGAACTGGAACAAATGCTGTTAGGTAGATGAAGGTGCAGGGGTAGGGTAGGGAAGGTGCTGGGAAGGTGAAGGGTAGATTTGATGCTCAAGATGGAGGAGAATTAGTTGCTTCTGGATCTCACTCTTGTCCCCCATTGCATCAGGCTGTGCTAGGCCTTCCTACAGGTTCACAGGCCGTGTTAGTTGTTGGTTCACAAATTCAGAGAATACCTTATTTAATAAACAAAGAACATATGTGTGATTACTGGTGACCTTTTAACCTTTGTGTTGGTTATTGTAGGTATTTGTGCTCAATCAAGAATGGAGTACAGAGCCAGGATGGTGTAGTGGTTTGGGAGTCTGACTTAGACCTGGAAGATCCAGGTTCAAATCCCCGCTCAGCCACGAAGCTTCCTGGGTGACCTTGGGCCAGTCACTATCTCTCAGCCCCACCTACCTCACAGGGTTGTTGTGAGGACAAAAAGGAGGGGAGGAAATATGTACACCACTCTGAGCTCCTTGGAGGAAGGGTGGTATAAAAATGTGAAAAAATAAATAAATAAAAATAAATAATAAATATTGATTTTTCACTTCGAATGTGAACATGTTTTTCCAATTGATGAGTTCCAGTTGTGATTTATATTATGGTTGTAGTCTTTATTCCCTCAGCATTATGGTTAGGTGAATTGCTCCCCACTTCTTTATTTTTATTTTTGTAAGGCAGCTGTTTTGTAAGTTGAAATTTGGAGTGGAACCTCTCTATTGTCCAAGAGGAGGGGCTTTGTGGACCTACGTTCAGTGATGCATATGGACAGCAGTGGCACCTGTCTGTGTGCTAACCGACACATGTATTTTCTGTGCTTGCTTTCGGAGAGGTGTGAAACCTGAATCAATTGCTGTCTCAAGGAAATGTCTTTGTTTTTTTTGTTAAACCTTTTAATCGCCAACTCTGTTGAGACCAGGGAAAACATAACCTATGAAGTGGGGTGAAAACTAACAAAATGCCTGCATGTACACCACATGTACACCGCCTTGGATTAAAGTCGGAGGAGAAATCCAATGACCGAGAAAGGCGGTTTATTATTATTATTATTATTATTATTATTATTATTATTATTAACAAAAACATTTTAACTGAGTGGCAAAAAAATCACCAGTGATGAGACAGTGAACAGGTTCTTCAACATATTTCTTAGTTCTTAGTGATGAGACCAGTGAACAGGCATCCAAGCAGAGGGCGTTCCAAAGCCTGGGGGCTATGAGCAAAAAGACCTTTCACATGTCCCCCCCACTGGCCCTCAGAAAAAGGAGGGACATAGAGAAGAGCTCCTAAAAAGGAGTGAGCAGATTCATATAGGGAGAGTCGTTCAAATATCCTGTTAAGGACTTTAACAGTCTGATCCTGCATAAGAATCCACGGCTGGCCCATATCCTTCTTGCATGGCCCAGGGACTCCTCAGGGGAAGGGGACATTTGTCCCCTTCCCCTGGTGTAGGGCTGCTTGGATGTAAGTCAACTCTCGAACCTTCGTACATCTGGGGGCAGTAGGGTAAGGATGGCCCAGGCCGGGAGAGGTCTATTGGCAGAGCTCGCCTCTGATATCCCCGCCCCCTCCTGAGCTAGACTGGCCAACAGACGCCCACCCCTGCACCGACTGGTGCAGATGTTATCTGCTCCGGTAGCTGCAGGGTCTGATGGGAGGTGGAGAGAGGGCTGCTGGCCTCCGCGTCGGTGGTCCTTACTCTCCAGATGCCGTAAACGTGCTTTATGGTGCGTTTACAACACCCACCACCTATGGATCCTGTGCTCCACAGGTGGATACTTACAGAGGATTGCACGGTAAAGGTTGTAACCAGCACCAATTTGTAGTTCATTTTCACATAGTAAAGGAAGTATTATGTGCATTACATTTTAAAGTTATACAAGAAAAATAAATTTGGTCTCCTTTAAAAATACAGCTAATTTGTATTAAAATAACAGTGGTCAGGAATGCTTTAGCTCATTTTTTCCTGGTTTGCCAATTGCGGATCTACCTGGAAAGGGCAGACCTAGCTAGCTAGCTTCAGTCACCCATGTTCTATTTACATTCAGGCTAGATTACTGGAATGCTGTCTGTATGATTCTCCCTGGAACCTCCAGACAATCTGGAACCTTCAACAGGTGCAGAATGCACCCACTGGAGTCTGTCAGGTGGTCCATATGACACTAACAGCCCAATCTTGTGTAACTCTTGCACCAGTGTAACAGTAGATCCACCAGTGTAAGCGCATTTATGCCAGTGTAACTTGCCATACACCAACGGATGTAGGATGGACACCGGCGTAACTTCCCTCGGACGCCGCGCACGCACAGTTCAGATGTGGGACGGATGCCGCTACAACTCTGCTGGCGCAGGGGGCATTCTGGTGGCGTCGGATGCCCCCGGACTGCCCCCTGAGTTGGCAGAGTTGGGCTGGTATCCGTCCCACGTTGGAACTGTCCATGCGTGGTGTCCGAGGGGGGTTACGCCAGTGTTCATCCTGCATCTGTCAGCATGCGGCAAGTTACAGTGGCGTGAGTGCACTTACACCGGTGGATCTACTGTTATACAGAGTTACACAGGATTGGGCTGTAATTCTATACCAGATGCATTGTTTGTTAACTCATTTTCAGGTTCAGTTTAGGGTACTGGTTTTGGCCTTTAAAGTTCTAAATCTAAATGGTTTGGGACCAGTTAATCTGCCAGAGATTGGCTGCTCTTACTCTGCTTTTTACAGTGAGATCCATTTGTCAGGCACCTGTCAGAGGCCGTCTTTGGTAGCAGCGCATCAGCTTTGGAATGCCCTCCCCAGACAGGTTTGACTGGCTCCCTCCTTATCTGCTTTTCCGCACAATCCTATGCATGTCAGAAGTAAGTCCCATCGTGTTCAATGGAGCTTACTCCCAGGAAAGTGTGCTTTGGATTGCAGCCTCTGAAAAGGAATTGAAAATAGTATTGCTCCCTAATGTATTTTAATCGTCACGATTTAATCAACTAAATTGTGGTTTTTCAGCTTTTAAAAAATATACAGTTACAACAATAAAATAATGCACACTGTATTGTATATGTTTATTTTAATTGCTCTTAGCTGCCTTGGGCTCCACTTCAGGAAAGGTGGAATGGAAGTCTGTGTAATAATTGATATTATTAGCATTAATGCATAGAATTTTATTGGGTATATTCTGCCATGCTTATGTTTTGTTATGTTCTCTTTATTGACCAGGGAATAGATTTAAGATTCTGCTCCTTTCTTCTTTTCCAAAACAGGTATCTGGAAAATAATGGAGAAGAAAGTGAGCAGAATCTGGCCTGTTTCTGATCCAGGAACAACATATTTTCTGCAAATAGCTTGGGGAAAAGACATCAGTGCTGGCTTTGATGTTATGCTCAGTGATAGCCAATCAGCTTGGACCGGGAGAGGTAATATTTGATACATTACTTTATAATGATAAAGTGACTTCTCGAGACTCTCTACTACTAGAGCTCAAATGCATAGCAAATGTTGCTGTTTACCCCTAGGAGTATAGAACATTGATTGAAGGCATTTTAGATACAGTATCTTATGATGGTTTGCATCTCTCGAATACAGTATTATATCCTGGATACAATTCATGCGTAACTGTTAATCCAGGTGTGCTGCATGTTTAAATCTTTATCCTTTCTACATCTTATTGCCTCTCAAATTATTCAGTCCAAATGGAACTGTATGTGAGTAGGCAATTGCAAGAAGAGCCAGAGTGTAGTCTTCAACTTTCATCTTAAGTTGACAAGGCAAACTGAATTGACCAGCAGCTTGACTCATTTGTGGGAAGATGCAACAGTGAAACATAAAGAGTACACCCTGGATCTTCTTGTGATTGCTTGTGCACATCTAAACAGTTTCATCAAATTGTGGCCTGAATAATTCTGTGCATGACTTTGCATAGGTGGCTCCCTTGATTTTGTGGCCTTTATAGGTGAAGTTGTTTTGTTAGTGAACAGCCTTTCAAATGACCTTATAGATCTTGTTGGCATTTGAAGGTGACAATCCTATACATACTTACTCATTGAACTCTGTGGGACTTCTGAATAGACATGCATAGGATTGTGTTGTACGATTATTAAATACTACTGTGTATAATATGTATATGTAAAGGTAAAGGTATCGGTATCCCCTTCTCAAAAGCTAGTCGTGTCCGACTCTAGGGTGCAGTGCTCATTTCCGATTCCGATTCCTTAGAGCCAGTGCTGTCCAAAGACACTTCTGTGGTCATGTGGCCGGCATGACTAACAGAACACTGTTACCTTCCCGCCACAGCAGTACCTATATATCTACTTGCAGTTCCTTGCTTTCGAACTGCTAGGTTGGCAGGAGCTGGGACAGGAGACGGGAGCTCACTTCGTCACGCGGCACTCAAGTTTTGAACTGCTGTTCTACCGATCTTCTGGTCTGCAGTTCAGCATCTTAACCACTAAGCCACCGCAGCCCCAGCCCCTTTAATATGTATATGTACATATATAAAAAGAAAAGGTATTGGATAAGGGTATTTTCATGCCAGTTTTGTGCTTCCAGCTGTGGGAAGCAGTTGTGCTTGAACAGAATAACTGGGTGCAAGTTGCTAAGTCCTAGAGCTACAGTAACTCCCATTCATCCCTTTAAAATAATGTTACATTTCATAGACCTATAGGGATGATCTGTACTTTGCCGGATCTGCCTGTGCCTACGCTCCGTGCCCCATTATAACATTTACCAGTGGTACACTATTACCCTGTGTATATTTACATAGGGGTCTTGGAAATGTTTTGATACCAACTATGGAAGATTTAAAGAACAGAATCCCATTGTCAGCAGGTGTCTGTGTGGCAGCAGCGCTAACTGATTTTTAACATGTTTTGTTTTGAATTTTAAAACAAGATTTTTATTTTATTTTAAAATAATTTATTTCTTCCAATTTCCTTCCTTCAGTACCTGAAGAAGAAATTTCCAGGGAGGCCGCTGACATGGAAATGGAACGAGAGAAATATGTGGAAGAGCTAAGAAAAGTGTTGTTGTTTGAAGGAAGATTGGCAGACAAATACAACTTTGATATTTCTAAAGAAGGAGTAAATGGAGAGAGCCTTAGTTTTTCCTATGAGAAGAAACTGAAAGATATTTCTGTAAGTTTTGCTGCACTACTATCTTTTTCCAGGAGAGTTCAAGTATAGTAGACAAGACCTTTTCAATAATAGAGGATAGTGCAAAGGTTTTTCTTCAAATGAAAGCTTGAGGCATTCTGTAGTAGAAAACTACGTAACACTCATTATTTTGATTTTGAAAAAAAGGAAGAAAAGGATTGCGTTTGCCTATGAGATGTTCCTAAAAATCCTAGTCAATATAACTATTTTCTTGACTTTTGGATTCCAAAGCTTTAGTAAAGCAGGAAGTTAATTTCTTTAAAGTGTTTAAATGTTCATTAACTCTGTCTAGTGGCCTGAACAATGAAAATAGTATTTTTGGCAAAAGTCCCAATGAGGGCATCCAAAACAAACAAACAAACAGTATTGGAAACAGCTTAAATATGTCTCATGAGAGTGTAATCTGAAAGAAGTAATTCCATTTATTGTTTTTATCTGTTTTTTTTCAATATATATTTATTTTTTATTACTAAACTACTAAACAAAACAATAAAACAAAACAATACAACATACTACGAAAGATTACAGCAAGCGCGAAGCAGTAGATCCTACTTGTATACTATTATATATTTTCTACTTATAATATCTAACTAAGCCTATATCTCTAATATACTATTCATTAAATCCACATTACATCACTTCTTCTTCTCTCTCTCTCTCTCTCTCTCTCTCTCCCTCTCTCTCAAAGAATCTATAAGTGGTATCCAAATATTCACAAAAAGATTAACTAACTTTTACTTTATCTAAAAATCTTAATTCCCGCTTCAGATATTTTAATATATAAAGCCACACCATTTTTCTCCAAATGTATTAAAATAAAAACCTTCCAAATTTTTCTGTTTTTTTAAATATTCTATATCCCCTTTTTACATAAAATTCTTGAAAACAAATCACATCTTCTTTAAGTCTTTTCAAATAATAAAACATTCTTTTTCTTTTATTCACAAAAGGGTTAACTAACTTTTCCTTTATCATCTAAAAATCTTAATTTCCACTTCAAATATTTTAAATTTATTAAGTCAACCCATTTTTCGTCTTCAATTTTGTTAATTTCCATCATCAAAATTTTTCCATCATTCTTTATATGAGTTTCTTAAAAACAAGTCATATCTTATTTTTTTAATAATAAAACATTTTTTCTTTTTGTATAACTAACTCCAGTAATATTCCCCACAAAAAATATAATCCCTTTTTAATTTTTACAGTTGCCCATTACACCTTCCATCCCTTCCCCTCCTCCTCCTTCCTCTTCCTCTTCTTCTTCTTCTTTCTCTTCTTCATCCTTAAATCTACCCCGAAAGTCCCTTGCTTTTTGAATTGTATCCACTTTGCAATTTTTTCCACAGGATCATTCACGTCTTCTAAAATCCTCCCCCGAAAGACAGACATTTTCTTCAGCACCTCCACGAAAAATATATAACCAAGTCTTGATTTAACTCTTGGTACTTCCTCTGCTACAATCTCTTCCACTAAATCTTTCTCTTTATCATTATCTTTATCTTTCTGTATTTCCATTCCTTGCGGTTCGTCCTTTTTCTTCACTGCTTGTTTCAATTCTTCTTTCATATTCTGAAATTCTTCCTGCAAAGTTGCCATTTTTGCATCAAATCTTCTTTCCCATTTTTGAAAACAAAACTCCAATTGTGTAGTCATGCTGTAATTTTTTCACCAGGTGCCAATTTCTTTTCTCTTAAAAAAAAAAAGAGGTAAAAATAAAAAGCTTATGCAGTCGCCGACGTGAAACAGAAAGATTAATTGCCAAAATCCATGAACTCTGACACGGAAGGGCTCATATTCTTTTAGCAAAAATGTCAGGAATGTCAATACGTAGAAGGAAACACACACACACACACACAAACCCCAAACAAATTTCTCTTGCCAGAATAGTCTATTTAAAAAAGCTTCTTCATATCTTTCCTTCTCCTTCTCTTACTGTTTTAATCTTCCATAAGTACAGAAAAAAAATAGGTAGAACTCTCCACTTTAAAACTTTAACTTCGTCTTTTCCAACTTTCACTTTCGAATGTTCACTTCGCCTTATCGCAACGTATTAATTATTTTTAACGTTAACTCTTATCTCGGCTAATTTCTTCAACTCATAAATCATTTCTACGCCTCTTGCCTAAGTAAAGCAAAGCATGTGGGAGGTGGCTTGGCTTACACTTCATCTGCGGATGGAGCTTCGATGGTAGTCCAATTCTTCCTCACCGACAACCCAAAACTTCAGAGCCTTTGCCTTGAAGTGTCAGAATGAGGGCGATTGAAAGAAATGTGGTTTATCTCTTCGTACTCCCTTTCAATCCAGGGGTAGAGTAATTAAGTACATCAAATGTACTCTGTCGATACAGAGCGATCGGCAGAGTTGTCAGCCTGCCATGTCCTCCTAACCGGAAGTCTGTTTTTATCTGTTTAGACTACGGTGGGCCCTTGGGGATTCATTGGTTATGAATCCCCCCCCCCCCGCGGATACTAAAAACCATGGATGCTGAAATCCAGCACCTGATGCCCACAATGACTCAAAGGATCCTGTGAGGGGGGCCTCTGGAGGCTGCTTCTATGTTGTGCCAGGCCCACAACCCCCTCTGTAGGCTTCTGCGGACCTCAGAATGCCACTCCGAACTGACTGGAAGTGGCGGACGTGAAACTAGAAGTCACTTCTGGTCACTTTGGAGTGGTGTTCTGAGGCCTGTGGAGGGTGTTGTGGATCCGGTGCGATGCAGAAGTGGCCTCCGGAGGCCTCTGGGCTTGGCATCCACGGATGGTGAAATCCGCGAATGACAAGGGCCCACTGTATTGGACTTCTGATGTGATATGGAAACATGACAGAATTTGCTTGTACCTGATTTTTTTATTTATATATATATATATATATATATATATATATATATATATATATATATATATATATATATATATATATATATATATAAAAAGACGCACCTTCCTTTTGGCCCTGAGTTTCAAGAAAAAAAGATTTAAAGCATTTTTGGGCCACTTGGCCGCTTACTGCTTGGCTGCTTAATTAGCTAATTTACATAAATTGCACAAAAATACCAGGATCTCTTTTAAAACACACAGCAATAAGACACATGAACAAAATGCACCAGAACATAAATCCCCAGTACAAAAAAACCCCAGACTCAACTCTTTTTCCCCCAACCCAGCCATGCAGTTTCCAAAGTAAAAAACATTTACCCCAAGTAAAAAAAACCCCAAACTCAACTCTTTTCCCCCACCCCACCTATGCACAGTTTCCAAAGTAAACAACATAAAAGTACAAAAAAAAAAAACACCCCAGACTCAACTTTTACCCCACCCCACCTATGCAGTTTCCAAAGCCTCCCCAACTAGGCCCAGTTCAGAAGCTTACCCTTCCGAGGAGAGCTGGGAAGACCACGCCCTCTGCAGCTCAGCTGAACTCTTTTCCCCCACCCCACCTCTTTTCCCCCACCCCACCTAACCTAACCTATGCACAGTTTCCAAAGCCTCCCAACTAGGCTCAGTTCAGAAGCTCACCCAAGCTGCATTCATTTAGCATCCAGGAGAGCTGGAAAGACTAGGCCCTCTGCAGCTCAGCTGAACTGAACTGAGCACAGCGCCCTCTGCTGGCTGCTGAGAAGCTCAACTCATGCACATGCATAAATTAAACCCGACAAACAGCTGTAGATCGGATAGATTAGTTAGGGAAGAAAGCACAAGGGAGCTCTCTGGCTCCGGAAAAACGCGGTAAGCCCGAAAATGCTTTAAAACGGGCAAGGGGGGAAAAGGGATTTTTTAGTATTGGCGTATAAAACGCACCCTACTATTTTGGGTCACAAATGTAGACAAAAAAGTGCGTCTTATACGCCAATAAATACGGTGTGTGTGTGTGTGTGTGTGTGTGTGTGTGTGTGTGTGTGTGTGTGTGTGTATGTATATATAAATATATATAAATATAAATAAATTGTCATATGACATTCCTAATGTGTTTCTGAATGGCTTTCAGATTGGTGATATACTTGTTGGGAGTTTAGTGACTGTAACATTTCTTCATTAAGTAAGACTTAACGTTTATCATTTATAGTTTTTCCTCTTTTTACTGGAGAACAACTGGAGAACAGCATGTTGTGCGGGTGGGGCAGGGGATTGTAGCCACTACCTTTTGGTTTTCCACCCTCCCTCATGCTTTTACTCCTATGTCAGAAAAGGTACAGGTACTTATTTTAAACTTCTGTATAACCCTGTGTTTGAGGAAAAATATCCCCTTATTTGAGAATAGTTAAAAACCAACACAATAAATAGAAATGATTTTGAAAAAAAATGGAAGGAAAACTTACGCTAGTATATACCGTAAACCTTGAAAACCAGAAGATGTTGTATATACCATTGTGCCTGCAAAGCAGTGTTTGTACTTGAAGTGTTCTCCAATACTGGAACAGCGAGCTCTGGTAATGCTTGTGTTTTGCCTAAATCTTTGGTAAAAGTAGCGTCATTGGAACTGTCCTAAATTTGGGGTGCAATCCTATCCAATTTTCCAGCACTGATGTAGCTGTGTCAACGGGGTGTGTGCTGCATCCTGCGGTGGGGGGGGGCAGTCACGGAGGTCTCCTCAAGGTAAGGAAACATTGCCTTGCCACAGGATGTGGTGATGGCACCTGGCCTAGATGCCTTTAAAAGGGGTTTGGACAGATTCATGGAGGAAAAGACCATCACAGGTTACAAGCCATAAGCAACCTCCTGGTTTTAGAAGTGGGGTTTCTCTGTGCCAGGTGCAAGGGAGTGACAACAGGAAACAGGTTATCTTGTCGTCTTGTGCTCCCTGAGGCATCTGGTGGGGCCACTGTGTGATACAGGAAGCTGGACTAGATGGGCTTTTGGCCTGATCCAGCAGGGCTCTTATGTTCTTATTTACCTCGAGGCTGCATTGTGGCTGCATTGGTGCTGGAAAATTGGATAGGATTGGACCCTTAGAGTGGTGCTCATGAGGGCATTTGTACTCTATTGTTTCTTTTCAGCACAAACGTTTTTTCAGCACAAATAGTTCTGGATTTACTGAATGGGATGTTTAGAAGGTAGTTTCCTGGAATCTCAGTAGGCCTTGCTTTGAGGTAAATGTTTAAGAATGAGAAGTCAGAATAGCTATATTTGTTTCTTTATCACACTTGTGCCCTGCCGAGTGAGTGTGTGTGTGTTTGTGTGTGTGTGTGTGTGATTGTCATAATGACTAAGGCCATCCAGTCAGCATCATGGCTGATTGGAGATTTGGATTCAGGAAGGCTAGGCTGATAGTCTTAAATACTGATGACAATAACTACTGTTTTATGTTTGCTTCTAATTAATAGTGCGTTGTTAAAGATTAACTTGAGAAGCATTTGGATTATATTGTACATCATTACTGAACCAGTGAAGATGTTCTGAAGTATATAATGTAGTATTTATTTCCTTGAACCCCTGGGTGAAATTTTCAAGAAAAACCCAGTTTATCTGTTAAAAACATCCACGACTAAAGCATATGACCAAAGAAAGTAAAGATAATGTGCTAAAATAAAGGAAAGGAAAACATGGGCTGATAGCTGGGGAACGTGTTTGGTTGGCAAAATCTATCTTTCTTTGGAAACATTCGTTGAAGGAAATATTGGTAGTGTAGTTTGAATCATTGTACAATAAACTAGACAAAGTACTGGAAAATACGCTCAAAGGAACAGACTTGGGTTGGCAGTGAAATGCACTTCATGACCTAATTAGGTGTTTTGCAACCTAGAAATCTAGAGTTCTGTGATTGCCAGCCCACACATGCAGCAGGCATGAAAACGTCTTTGGGTAGCAATGTTGTAATGAAGTTAAATTTGCACAGATTCACAAATTAATGATCAACAGAGAGAAGAAAGCACGAAGCCAGCCTAATATGCCAGAAAAATAAATAAATAAATAAAATGCTGTAAACCTCATTGGGCACCCCCAGTGAGGAGGGGAAACACGAGATATGAATACTTAAAATAAATAAATGGGCTGTTCAGTGCTTATGCATTTGATTTCAGCATTGACACCAGTGAGACTTGAAATGATATGGGACAACAAATTTTAACAAAGGCTATGCCCCCAAGATTAAATTAGTAATTTCTTATAGATTTTGAGGTGCTGAACATGAATATGACAATGAAAATGCAGATTTGGCTACGGATTGTGAGAGATCTGCGATAGTTCCATAGACATACTGGTAAATGCCCGATGGCACTTACAACGCCTATTATGTACGCGGACTGCAATGCGGACTGCTTCTCTTAAACTAGAGCCAATCGACAGATTTTATTGTCATTTTCGTTTTCAGCACGTCGAATGTCGAATTTAGTAATCATTAGCTCTTTCTATTTCAGAGCCAATTTTCTGTTGTTCTGTGAAATCAGGTAATAAAAATGTTTTTATGTTATGAAAAATGTAAACTTTCAGTAACCCCAATACATCAAAGTAACACTGAAAAAGAAATATACGGTAGTTTTAAAGGTTCGTATTCTATTATATCAGTAGGTATTTATTATATTTTGTATTGCAACTCTTAGGAGTGGTAGGGCTTGTTGTGTTCTCCTGCTGTTCTGCATGGGGCTGCCCTTGATGATAACTGCAGATGGTCCAAAATATATCTGTACCCGTGAACAGGGTAGCTGCTGGAAGCCCATGACACCAATTTTGAAAGTGCTTCTCTGATTCCCAGATAGATTCTGAACTCATTCAAGGTCTTGGTGTTTACCTGTAAAGCTTGGGCTTGGGGCACTCGAGAGCACATTCTTTCCTCATGAGATACACTGAGGAAATTATATTTTCAGGTATTAGGAGCAGGGCCTTTCTGTGGTGTCTTCAATGTTGCACCACGCTCTCCCCCAAGAAAATTCACTTAGCTACATTTGTTTTAATATGCTTCAGATCAGCTCTCTGAAGCGATCGAGACCCACTTCTTCCAGAAGTGGGTCTCGATCTCTGATCTGAAGTGCGGGGAGGCCCACAGAGGGGGTTGTAGCCCCCCTGCACCCTCTGGAGGGTCAGCGCAATCCCTGGTATGTAAAAAAAACCCACCTTTTTTCCTGGTGGTGGTGTGATCCCAGGAGCGCTGCTGCTGTTGGCCTGCCCCTGCAATGACTTATGACTTCCCCAACTCGTGGGAAGAACTTTGAGAACCGCTGGTCTAGCCAGTTTAATTGCGCCCTTATTTATTTATTTATATTTACCGGTATGTATTTATTTATTTACTTACAATATTTATAACCTGCATCCCCATCTTACCTCTGCCAACTTCCTAGGTAGCTAAAATGATGAACATTTTAAGAGTAGCAAAACATGGATAGTGGCAGTAACTTTTTTTTAAAAGATTTTAAAAATCACAGGATAACGATTTGTAACCCAGGCAGGTCAGAGAGTTGCTGGAACATATACATTTTCACTCAACATCTGAAAGCCATTAAGAAGAGGGTCAGATGGATTTCTCAGGGCAAAGAGTTGCATTGCCTAAACACTACAAGAGAACAGGTCTTCTCCCATGTTTCCACCAATCATGCCTGTGCTGGTGGTGGGAAAAGAAGCAGGGCCTCTTGCTATGATCTTAGCGGGCGAGTAGACTCATTTGGAAAGAGTCGGTCCTCTTAAGTACTGGGCCCAAGCCATTTACAGGTAATAGGTATTACAGGTAATGTCTGTTGAACTGGACCCAGAAAAACTGGAAGTCAGTGAAGCTGATCCAGTAGCGGAGTTGCATGCTTTAAAGACCCAGCTAAGGTTAACAGTTTGGCTGCCATGGTTTTCCCAATCCCAGCAGTCCTTAGAAGTACTGTGATGTGGAATCAAATGTCGCTTTGGCAGCTGCATCATCAGCTGTGCTAATGGAGTCTGCTTCTTCGGGCAAATTTATCTAGTTAGGAAAAAGTATTTTTCTTCTGGTACACAATTTTTAGTGTTATGTGGCTCCTATTAAAACACGATTGAAAGTCTCTTCTGATTTCCTCATAGGATAAAATAAGATTTCCTTTGAGTTTCTGATTGAAAAATATCCTGCTAGAAGTGAGATGGTATGAAACTGCCTTTGATGTATAGTGCTGTCAGAAGATGAGATTAATGTGCAATTTAAAAGAATCAATGAAAGAAAGTTATAGTTGCTAGAAATGATTAGACATTCCATGAAGAGAATTATTTAATACAAACATGCCTGGATGGCTGAAAGCAATTTTCAAATGAATGTTGCTTGTTTTAAACTACATAATAAAGAAACTGAACAGGTATAATCTCTCTTTTTCTGGGTTTGCTTTCAGTCTTTTGAATTTGCTAGTATCAAAATATATATGGGGCATTAGTGTGTCATAAAATACGAGAGAGATGTATTTTAGATGCATCGCAAGTGACCTGTTTATACTATTCTGTATTAATGATTTCATCTTTTTAAGACAGGTAATTTTGTTTTCAGAAAACATGATTTTAAAACATGATTCTCTTCTGAAATGCTCTCTGGCTGGTAAAGGCAAAGGGGTCTGTTGAGAATGGCATTAAAATAACAATAGGCTTGGTACACAGTAGGACTTGTGTTCAAAGCAGCTGGCGGAGTAAAATGGGCCACACACACTGAGAACTCAGTAAGGGGCCATTGAGGCTTGGCCAGCTAAACTGCTGCCACCTAAACAAACACCATAACAAGAGTCAGTGATTTACTGTTTGATCTAAGTAGGTGACCACTTGGAAGTAAATCTTTCCAAGTACTTCAGTGAGGAACTCTCTGCATATAGCAAATAATGGGACTCTTGCAAGACTTTCTCTTTGGAGGTGGCAATTAAATTGATTAAAGAGCTCTTGATAAACAGTATTTGAGGGCTTGTAAACCTTTCTTCATAATAAGGTGGCAGGTATTGTATGTTCTCTTTTGCAAGTAACATTAGTAAAATATCATAGCCAAAGACGTTCTACCAACGTGTGGAAAACTCCATGACTTAACTAGACTGAAAAAAGAAACCCTACTAATTTGTTTCAGCTTTTCTGAGGCAACTTTTTTTCCCCTGGTGTGTTCTAAAATATAGGTCACAGAATTTGAGGATAATTTCAATATTCAAATTGATTAAAGCGTTGAAATATGCACACTTAGATATACATTTCCACAGTGCGTTAAGAAAACAAAGTAGCATCTGTGTGCTTCTAAAAGCTTCCCAAATGGTAATGCCAAGGATCTAAAGTCTGTACATTTCATTTTCCTGTTTTGGAATACATGCTGTGCTCCACAGTTCTTGGTATTACAAGTCAGTGTTTACATTTACTTGTTCAACTGAGTTAAAATCACTTCTTGTCGTGAGGAGAAACTTTAAATCATGGGTCGGCCAGACTTGGTTTCCTTTCTTTCAAAACAAAAAACGTAGTCTACTTGAGAGATCCTGCAAAATAGATTATAGCAAGTTGTATGTTGCTCTGACACATGATTTATACTCTTAAACCTACACGATATAACCTGTCTTCTCTAGAATTTGCCTTGGCAACTATTTTGCTTCTGTAGGAATGGAAGTTGTGTCCACTTGAGTGCTATGATGAGTATAGGTTCAGCTCAAATTGCAAATGTCTAGCTTTTCCTATTGGTGAAGGCCAGTTTTTTTTAAAAAAACCATTTGTTGATTTTTTTTCTTTTTCATACAATTAACATATAATTACCGTATTTATCAGGTTACAACACGCACTTTTTTGTCTAAATTAATGGTGAAAAAAATCAGGGTGCGTGTTGCAACTCGATACTAAAAAAAAATCCCTCCCCCCCAGCCGTTTTAAACTATTTTCGGGCCACTTGGCCGCTTACCGCGTTGTTGTTTACCGCCTCCAATCTTTGTCCCGCGTTGCCGGCTGCATTGCGGCCCTGCTGGGACTGCCCCCAGTCAGCAGCTCCGACGCGAGGTTCCCAGGCGCTCGACACGACCAGGGACCTCTGTGCTAACATTGCGATGTTTACGCAGGGCTCCTGGTGGCGTCCAACGCCTGTGCTGAGTGCCCTGATGCTAGACGCTACTTCAAAGGACTCCGGAAACATCCGAGTTCCTCCGATGTTTCTGGAGGTCTTTGAAGTCGTTCTAGCGTCAGGGCACTTAGCGCAGGTGTTGGATGCCACCAGGAGCCCTGCGCAAACATCGCGATGTTAGCGCAGAGGTCCCTGGTCGTGTCGAGTGCCTGGGAACCTTGCGTCAGAGCTGCTGACTGGGGGCTGTCCCAGCGGGGCCGCAATGCAGCTGGCAACACGGGACGAAGATTGGAGGCAGTAAACAACAACGTGGTAAGCGGCCAAGTGGCCCGAAAATACTTTAAAACGTTTTTCCTGGGAACAGCAGGGCCAAAAGGAAGGTGCGTGTTCTAAGCTGGTGCGTGTTCTAACCCAATAAATACGGGTACATATTCAAACGGAAGAAATTTCTGTTTCCTAACATGGACCTCTGGGGAAAGGCGGTTCTATGGAATGAGAGGGAGGAAAAAAAATGATAAAAGTGTGTGAGTGAGTGAGTAAACAACCCTTAAGGACAGGGCACATTTGTTTGTTTAATTATAGAAGTATACTTACAAAAGAGAGAAAAGTATACTTATACTTATATTATCATAAACCTTGTCATTCCACAGCATGAATGAGAACAAATACGAGCATTTGTATAGTGCTTTTGAGGGTTCAAATCATTTCACACACTAGTGTCTTCTTGTTACCGTACAACCTTGTAAGGCTGGAGGCATGAGAGGTGTGACTCTTTTGTTCTAAAATGTGTCCTGAATTCATACATGATTGGGGCAAACGCAGATGTAAATAGACTGGTCTGTCACTGTCATATCTAGTTGACCTTAAACAGATTTGTATGTAGGTACTTAAGAATCATTGTGCTTTTTCAGAGCAATTGGGGGAGGAGTGATAAAAAGAGTCAGCCACATGTTAGGAAAATGAAAGCTGATACCTCACGTAGGCACGTCTATTTCTGTTTGGCAATTACCTGATTATGTGAGCAATAAATAAAAATAAAATGCTCTTTTTTTTAAAGGATGAGCTTGACTTCTTTTGAAAGAGTACAGTTAGCCCTCGCTATCCACGGGGATCTGTTCTGGACCCCCCACCCCGCGGATAGCAAGGATCCGTGGATACCGGGGTCCACGCTAAAAATTGTGAAAAAAGGTAAAGAAATGTGTGGTGGTTTTTTTTTTTTTAACCCTTTTTAAGCAAACCGCTCTGTGTTCTTGCTTCTAATGGCTGAAATCATGCTCCAGAAGCCTTTTCCAGATCGTGCGACTCCCCCTCCTCCCAAAATAGCTCCAGAATGCATTGCAATCTGCAAGATTGTAGATTGCAGATTGCAATCAATAAGTTTGCATTGCAGAACCTATTGATTGCAGAATGCATTTCAATCAATGTTAGTAGTCATCACCACGTTTTGTAGGGAATTCCATAAATTGATTGTATGTTGCCTGAAGAAGTAAAGTTTACATTGCACTTTATTTTGTTTAAAACATTTTAAGAGAAATTGCTATATTTTTAATCTAAGCAAACTGTTGTTCCATTGATCAGCTGGGAATATCCATACACTGGATTTTCATACATGGTATAGTTAGAGGTCTGCCCTGGGCATTCTTATTGTCACCTCCTGATATCTGTACCTCTTGCTACTATAATGATGTTCAAGTAAAAAAATGGCCTTGATTTTAAAGTATATTCTGTTCAGCATACTGCAGGGGTGGTGTATAATGTCATGGAGATTATGGATTCACTTATCCATGGGGAACAAGGGTGCAACTTACCTTGCGCCATTTGTGGTCTGTTCTTGGCTATCTGTGGTGTCCATTTGCTATCCGCGGCAGCCATTTTGAAGCTTTTTGTAGCTATCCCAAACCATTCTAAAGGTAGTAAATTACTAGTCAATTATGGGTAGCGCCCCAGAATTCCTTGTGCAGCCATTTTGAAGCGATTCCAGCATCCACGGTGGCCATTTTATTTGTCACTGGTGGTGCTTAAACTTACCAGTGGTAGAAGAACTATCTGTGGCCATTCTGAAGCTATCTGCCGCTGTTCTGAACTATCTGTGCCATTCTGAAGGTATTGTGCCAATTTGATTTTCCTCCTAATTCCATAGGATCAATGATTCGGTATCCATGGATTTGGTATCCCCTGGGTTTTCCAGGAACCTAACCCCTGCAGATACCGAGAATTGACTACCAACAAGCTCTGCATCTGGCAAATGATGATTACAAGCAGTCCTTCATTAAAATTCTGGTGTTTACAGTGAAGATCCATGAGTGAAGCACATTAGTTTTCAAAAGTTTACTCCCCTCCCCCTTGTTTGTTTTTCATCTCTAAGAGTAATGGTATTAAAACTTGCTTATGAGGGTGTGACACTGAAGAATTCCATTGCCAGCTATCCTGAATGGCACAGCTGGTAGGGGAAGAAGATTGCAATTGCCCTGGGGAAGAGATATCATTTCACAGTAGGACGGTTGTGCTTCATTCTCATCCGGTCTCGCTGGTTGCTACAGCTGGCAGAGAATAGGATCAAGAGAACATCCAGTTCCTAAAATCTTAATCTGGAAGGCTTCAAAGCTTCTTGCTCTTTATGAGCAACAAGGTACTTTTTCAGTCCCTAGGAATAATTAGAAAGGCTAAACTGTTGTGCATATTATTAACCACATTATCAGGTGGAATAGAGGTTTCATATAGTGCCAGATTGTAAATAATATGTAGAACATTTTTCAGTATAAAATCAAAGGATTTGCTGAAAGTGTAACTTAATTTTTTTAAGCATAGTAGTTTGCAAATAGTTGTAGCAGTGACTGTCCAGTCTTGTAGTGCATTGTTGTAGCATTTGATTTCTGCAGAGTCCACGTTTTGCAAAGTAAATGCATACATTCCCCACTTGTCGCACCCAGTCCTCATATCTTCACTCAAGGCAATGCTTTGTTTCAGTGTGGTTTCATTTTTTGAGCCCTCAAACACAGTGTTTTCAACTTTGGGTTGTGGTATGATACTTTCCCTTTTTGTGCTCTTGTGATGGGTGTATGCAGTGTTCCAAACTGGTTTTGGTTAATTTTGTTAGAGACTGTACACTCATAAATGGGAATGCACGTTTATCCTATGTGTGTGTTTTTAAGTTGCTGAATAGCAGCATGGCTGTTCTCTCTGCTACAGAGTTTGTAGATTGGCTGTCTTACTGCTGTGATAGAAAAGCCAATTATAGGGAAATCGCACAATATGTAAAATGCACTTGTGGCGTTAATTGATAGGTGGGGCTGCCATGTCCCGGTGGGGCTTTGAAAAAAAACAAAAGAATGGAAAATCAGTGATTTCCTCATAGCCAGTAGGAATGTCTATAACCCTGTTACAATCTCAGTTGTGTCTGTATTTTTGGGTCTAGAAATGGAAAACATCCTCCCTGAGACAGGAGTACAGTATTTTGCATGGGTCAAGCTTGGTGAGTCAGGTGGGTGGAACACTAGCACTCCTCTGATTAGAGCCCATGCAGTTCTCTGGAGTGAGTTGTGGGTGTTGAAGCAGCAGGAATAACAACTAGAATGCAGCCTGAGAAATATTTGGGAGCCAACAAGGAATATGTAGAGAGTATTTAGAGTCTCCTCCAAGCAGTGATGGTAACAAAGTAGCAACATTGTTGCAGTAGGGCATTATCAGTCAGTTAAGCCTTTTCCAAGTACTGTACAGTAAAATATAATTTAAAACATTGCTCAAGTTCTTGAGCCACAGACTAGATGTAGGATTTGATCCCAACGTTTCGCTTTCAGCTGTGGAAAGCATCTTCAGCGTGTTAGGTTAGAACTCGAGCAATGTTTTAAATTATAAGTTCGCAGGTTGTCACGATGTGACCAAATTTTCGAGTTGAAAATTAGCATATTGTCAGGTAAACTCCGTCGTTTAAAACTTCTATTCAATAGTAACAAGATGTTATAACAACTTTACGTTTCACCCCAAACACAAGGGGCATCCTCAGAAGTAAGACAGCCTTATCGAGGAACACCCAAATATACTGAGAGCCCCAGGAGCCTGGATGTATCTGGCTCACAAGCGTTCAGCCGGCAGCAGTGTTTCCAACCTAATTGATGCGTTCTGGAGGAAAGCCAACCCCCACTAATTGAAAAGTTCCGACACAGACTTACAAAATTAACATTAAAACTCCACAGGAATGGGGCCAGTCAGTAATTAAAACGTAAGGTGATACCCCCCAATTTAAGAATCTAAATTATATTTTAGATTCGCCCAGCCACGAAAGCCTTAGTGTGTTTGTACTGTACAGTAGTTTGTGACTTTGTGAGATCCGGATTCCCTGCTTGTGATGAAAATACAGTACCTGATTTGCACCTATTTTGGACCTTCCTGTTACCTGTATGAAATTCATCATCCTGAGGTCAGGTCTACCAGGCGGGTAGACCTGGGCGCCGCATCGGGAAGCCTGGTAGACCTGGGCCATGGAGAGTTTTGAGAGTTTTGCGCCCATTGCTGCCCTCCTCCTGCCCTGTTTTCCCCCTCCCCTTTGGGAAGAGGCCCAAGAGAAACTTTGTACCCCCTGATAAAATTCCTCTCAGAGGCCCTGGCTGCCAGCATTCGCTACATAAAAGAGAACCCTAACGGATGTTAGGACTCTCCTCCTGGGAGGGAGGTTTCCTCCAGACAGCCTCCTTCTGCCTGGTTTCTCTGACCTTGGGTGGTGGCAGCAATCTACCACAAGCTAAGTCGGGTTTTGGAATGAGTTGAGCAGGAAGTAGGAGCCAGTTGCTAGGCCTCACCCTGAACCCATCCATCTAAGTGCCATGCTGCTGGAATGAGATACTGCTTGATGGCTCATTGTGGTATGTTTGCAAGACGCTTTGTGGATAATATTGCTTGCATCTCGTCTAAGACTCCATTGTGGTTGCAGAGCCGTCTGGGACCTTATCATAATTGTTTGTACGAGTTTCAGTGACTGAGCATGAGAATAGAGATAAGATTCTTGCAACTGTTCATCCAGTCTGTTCTCTGGACCTTTGTTCATCCTGCCAAATTCTACCTTGCTGGAGGATACTAGCTGGTTCTAGTAAATGCCATTCTGAGGGAGGGGGTGTTTTTGAAGACTCTTGAAAAGAGGTCAAATGTAACACCTTTCTTAAAGAATCTCTCCTTTGATTCATCAGATCTGGAACATTTCAGGCTAGTTTCCAATATTTCATTTATGGGTAAGGTTATATTGTGAATCATGGAGAGTCAGCTCTAAGTTGTACAGTGGACCCTTTTTATTTGCGGATTCGGGACCGGCGGATTTGTTACACTGCGGGTCCCGCCCCCCAAGTCCCGTCTTACCTTTTAAAAGCCAAACCACAGCGTTATCATGGCTGCAGAGAGCTAAATCAGGCTGCTAAAAGCTCTTCTTGGTCGCTCAACATCCCCATCCCCCAGGTTTGCCCCAGTGCATTCTGTGGCGACTTTGGGAAAGGGAGGGGGGAAGTTGAGCGACCACGAAGAACCTGTAGCAGCACGATTTTGCTCTCTGCAGCCCTGAAAACGCAGTGGTTTGGGTTTTTAAAGGTAAAATGCGGCTTTGGGGGCTTTTTTCAACTTTTTACAGTGACCCCCGGATCCACGCTAAAGCGATTTTAGCAAGGGCCAAATGTATAGCAAGGGCCAAATGTATAAATTTATGGAATTGTTACTAATACAGATAATGTGAAATGACTATTTTTTCCCTTCATCTGGCCTTCTGACAGATGTTGAAAAGCACATGTAGCCAGATAGTATCCTAAAGATAGAACATCTGCAAATAAGAAACTTAAACCAGCAAACATTATTCATTCTCGTGGTCCTCATAAAATTATTTTTATAAGATGATAGGAAAAGAATTAATATTTTGAACTTTGTAGTGTGAAAATTTTCATGACTGGGTACGATCTTCAAAGAAACCGGGAATATGGGTTTGACAGTCATGTCTCTTTAGAAATCCAAAATTAAAGATTCTTTAAAATTGTATCCGTTATCTGAAGGATTCTTTAAAAGCACATACTGTAGAATACGTACAATAAAGTTTCCAGTAACAGGCAATTAAATGTTCTTTAGGTCTGGTTGCCAATATATGGGTTTGACAGTCATGTCTCTTTAGAAATCCAAAATTAAAGATACTTTAAAATTGTATCCGTTATCTGAAGGATTCTTAAAAGCACATACTGTAGAATAGTACAATAAAGTTTCCAGTAACAGGCAATTAAACGTTCTTTAGGTCTGGTTGCCAATGTTTCACTCCTCCCTCGGAGCTTTGTCAAGGCGAGCACAGCTTCATAGGCTGTTAGATGACATGTCTTTTGCTGTTATAAATAGAATTGACGCTAGAAAAGCGCGGGAAAACCGTTTTCAATTAACCCTTTCCCGTGCTTTTCTAGCGTCAATTCTATTTATAACAGCAACGAACTATTTTTGTAGAAGAAGGTAACATGGGTAGCGCGGTCATAGTAGAAAGTGAAAGTAGCGATCCAGCCGATAAAAAACACACTGACGATTTTATCCGGTTTGGACAATGACAGCCCAGAAATCCGGACAAACAGAAATGTTTAAAATCAAAGAACTGGAACTCAAGGACCAGTTCTTTGATTTTAAACATTTCTGTTTGCCCGGATTTCTGGGCTGTCATTGTCCAAACCGGATAAAATCGTCAGTGTGTTTTTTATCGGCTGGATCGCTACTTTCACTTTCTACTATGACCGCGCTACCCGTGTTACCTTCTTCTACAAAAATAGTTGCCGGTTATAACAGTTTTCGTTCGACAGCAACGAACCTTCCAAAGACATGTCATCTAACAGCCTATGAAGTTGTGCTCGCCTTGACAAAGCTCCGAGGGAGGAGTGAAATGTTGGCAACCAGACCTAAAGAACTTTTAATTGCCTGTTACTGGAAACTTTATTGTATGTATTCTACAGTATGTGCTTTTAAAGAATCCTTCAGATAACGGATACAATTTTAAAGAAACTTTTGGATTTCTAAATTTTGGATTTCTAAAGAGTCATGACTGTCAAACCCATATTCCTGGTTTCTTTGAAGATTTTGAACTTTGTTTAATGATCATATGAGTTAGTATGGAAAATTGTATATTTAAGCAATTGTATATTTAAGCACTTGACCAATGGGCCTCCTTGGATGCGCACCAGTTCTTTAGCTGGCGCATGTCCGGGGAGGCTGTATAAGGCTGGTCTGGGAAGGGAATATGGCGGAGCGTGCTGACGATATCCCCACCCCGGCCTGCCCTTCCGCCGCCCGGTGTGACCTTACCTGCGTCAGCCAGCGCAGGTCTAGGTGGCAGAGTAAGTGATGTTGACTTCCGCGCCAACATCGCTTACTCGCTGGTTGCTATAAAAATGCTTTATGGCACTTTTGCGACACCCAACGTCGTCGGAGTGAGTGCTCTACCGACGTGATTCTACACTGGATTGCACGGTACCTCCTTGACAAATGTTTGCTAAGAGCCCTCCAATATGAAGAGGAGAGCAAACTTTAGATGTGTGTGCTGTATATATTTGTGTCCTGTGACAGAAAGACATTGAGAATCCTGTTCTTGGGTGTATGCTGAGTTCTGTTGCTGTGCCAGTGCATGGCAGTGCAGCAAGCTAATTGGTTGCTTATGTGAAGCAGATGTTGCCAGAGAAGATTGTGATCTGTGATGACCTGGTGTTTACGTATATGTGGGTGTCAGTTGGGTGGGTTTGTATGGGTACTTATCAGCTTCGTTTCATGGCTGGCGCATGGCATGGCATGATCATTTGTGGGTCTGCCTGCTCTCCATGGGATCTCTTTGGGCTATGAGTGTTGGCATCTGGTGCTCATATGTTCTCAGTTAGTATTCATGTTTTGAGATTTTATTGTTGCAGTGATACAACAGCCCCCCCCCCCCCCCGGCTGCCCACACTACACACCTCTTTTACCCTTATCTGACTCTTACAAGGCCTTTCATAGCACAGCTGTGCTGGCACAGTTGCAGCATCCTCCGTTGTCATACTGGTAGAATTTAAAAGTAGAGTGTACGTACAGTTGCAACCCTAGCTAATTTTCACAACTGTTGCAATGTTCACTTTCTGAGCTGAAGATGCAAAAACTAAACACGAGGAAACCGTTCAACGAAGAGATCCTTCTACTTGTTAAATAATCCTTCTAAAATACTTGATCACAACCAGGCAAGGAAATTCACAGTCATCTGTGACCAGGGGAAGACATATCCCCCCCCCCAACTTTAAATGAATCATATTCTTGTACTGTATACTTTGACCTTTAGGGCTAATGCTGCCTTTAGAGTAGTGATGATAGCCATGACTGGTTAAATCCAGGGATATTGAAAGCTTGTGGATTTTAATTGCCATGTAATTTAAATCAGACGTGCCAGACAGTATTTGTATAACATCTTGAGCACAAAGGTTTGTGTCTGGCATGCTTCCAATGCTGCATGTGTTCATCAAATGTTGTTTAGTCATTGCAGCATATTTATGCTATCTGGAAACACATGTATTTAGTTTCCTGAACAATGGGCTTTAATCAAGGCCACCTCCTAGAGAAAGACAACAAGGACAACAAGTATAAAGCAACTACAGTGCCAGGATGAAAATTAAGCATATGTTTGCTGGAACTGCACCTTTTTCTTTTTCCTGCGTAACTGCTTTCTACGGGGAGGGGCTATTAAAGATGTTTTGGGCAGAGGTCTCACTCGTATCGGTTTTAATAGCTTGGACAATGGCCAAAACATTAAAGCACTTAAGGAAAAATAAAAGGAAGTAATTGTCATCCATGAAAACTGCAAGGCTTTTGCAGGCCTTATTCTCTTCCTTCTTGTTCACCTCTGCAATTCTCCCAGCCTTCTGGTGTGAAATTTCATCGTAGGAAACAGCAGCCCTCGGTTTCCAGTGGTCATGGCTGCAGTTCAGAAAAATGCATGGATAGAGTCTCCTTCACTTTCATGCTGAAAATTGCTTTTAAAATAAAGAGGACTTTCCAAAGCAGTTAGTGATGTGGGGAGAAGGAAAGCTTCATCGTGCATGTATGAGACTTTCATTGCAGAAGTCCTTGCTTCATGATGCTTACTTAACAAAATGGGTTACTGCGCTAGTGTTTCGGTAGAAACCAAAATTTAGGGCGTATCCCACTGTGTTCTTGTACAACTCTCAATGAACCCTGGCATCTCCAGATAGGACTGGGAAGGGAAAGGCCCTCATCTGAAATCTTGGAGAGCTACTGCCCTGTAAGCAATACTGAATTAGGTGGACCAATGGCCTGATCCAGTAAAAAGGAGCTCCGTACATAAATAGTTCCAGTCCCCCTGCTCTAAGACAATGTACACCTCACAAAAGCACTTTCCCATCTTGACGTTAAGCAGACGGGCATCCAAAGATAGTGTGCCAAAAGCAGAGAGTAGGGGCAAAAGGGGTGCCTCTAACCATAGTTGCCTGTTTAATTCATGAAGTAGTTTAGTGAAAGAAGTCCAGATGTGTGCAAAAGGAAACTCAAGACTATTCTTTTGTCTGCCTTGGGAAAAACTTCCTGCGTGATGATTGCTTTGATTTTGAATATGAAGCAAAATCCATTCTCTGATCCTTTGCAGAGAGACGTTTCTTGGCCCTCTAATGCAAGAGGGAGAGAACAATCTCTGTTAGAGATAATTTCGAGTACCTGCTTTTCTATGCTATTAGCATAATACAGTATATTGCATACAGCATTTGTGCAAATGAATACTTTAGGTCAAGTTATAGCTGTACACCTTAGATTAGAACATAAGAAGAGCCCTGCTAGATCAGGCTAAGGGCCCATCTAGTCCAGCTTCCTGTGGCTCACAGTGGCCCACCAGTTGCCTCTGGGAGCCAGAGATAGGGACTCGAGTCAAATGACTTGACTCGCAAGTGCGACTGAGTCACTTTTTTCTTGGACTCGTGACCCACTGACTCGGACTCGCGACCCACGGGACTTGCACTTGATTCGCACTT
The DNA here is from genome assembly GCA_026170595.1 of Plestiodon gilberti rubricaudatus. Classification (NCBI taxonomy): domain Eukaryota; kingdom Metazoa; phylum Chordata; class Lepidosauria; order Squamata; family Scincidae; genus Plestiodon; species Plestiodon gilberti. Next base: position 36,331,789 of record JANXHW010000002.1, read on the forward strand.
GTGGGGGTAACGACTTTCTGAGTCATTTTCCTTTAATGGCCAGTATTAACACAAGCAGGTGCAGTGGAGACCTCAGAGGAGGAGGGCGACGGGGAGGGAGGGTTTTTGAGGGGGTGGGAAAGCAAGCCTGGCTTGGAGTCTTCCCTTTTTTTCTCGCTGTCTGTTTGCCATTGACCACAACTCCAAGCGCGAGGGGAGGGGTGAGGGAAGGCGAGGCTGCCACAGCGGTAAGTCCAAGGGATGCGAGGCTCAGTAAGGGGAGGGGGCAAGGAGGCAATAATAAATGGTTTGAATGTAGACACGAGTACGCTTGTTTTTCCCAAGCCAGATGAGTGGTGACAAGACTGAGAGGTGAGGGGAAGGGCATAGGGGAAACCAAGTGGGTGCTTTGGAAGCCTCAGAGGTTCCCCCCACCACACACACACACACACACACACACACACACACACCATTTTCAGGGGAAAAAGCCGTTTCCCCCAAATTGACTCAACTCGTGACTTGGGTTTTTTGGCCTTACTTGCACTTGACTTGCACTCGTGCAAAAATGACTCGCAGACTCGTACTTGTGCGCAAAAGGACTCGCACTTGACTCGTACTTGCCCAAAATGGTTTGCACTGACTCGGACTCGTGCAAAAATGACTCTTACTCACACTCGTGACCTAGTGACTTAGATACATCCCTGCCGGGAGCACACAAGACAAAAACATACCTGTTATACTGTTGCCACTCCCTTGCATCTGGCATTCAGAGATAGACTACCTCTAAAACTTGGAGGTTGCATATGGACATCATCGATATTAGGTGCAGACCCGTTCGCTGGCAGCTCAGTGTTGTTTCTTGATGCACGATGATATCGTACATCATTGCTGGACTTCTGGGAATTCTTACCCCGAGCTGCTTGGAGCTTGGCTTGGTTGTGTTTTGAAGTGTACGGCCGCGCACCTTAAAGGGGACAATGGTCATCATGGCTTGTAACTTGTGCTGGACTTTTCCTCCGTAGATCTGACCAATCCTCTTTTAAAGGCATCATCACAACATCTTGTGGCAAGGAGTGCCACAGGTTAATTACGCTCTAGGTAAATAATTTCCTTTTTGTCTGTTCTAATTCTCCTGCCAGTCAATTTTAGTGGATGTCCCCTGGTTCTGATGTTGTGCGAGAGGGAAAAGAACTTCCCGCTATCCACCTTGCAGAGGATTAAAGCATCTTTCAAGTTATCAGTTGGCAGGTCTCCCTATCTGACAAAAATGAACGTTATTACAAGCTGCCTCAAATAGTTGGGGATAGAAGCAGTAGTGTGTCATGAGAAATGAACTAGCCATTTATACTGTATGTTATATGAATAACTTTGATTGGATTAAAGCTTACTGGGGATATGACACTGCTTGTAGAGAGTAGAAAACCTGGTCCTGTTAAAGTACCCTATAAAGCTATATAAGGTAAAGGTATCCCCTGACAATTAAGTCCAATCGTGTCCGACTCTAGGGTGTGGTGCTCATCTCCATTTCAAAGCCGAAGAGCCAGCATTGTCCGAAGACGCCTCCGTGGTCATGTGGCCGGCATGACTCTCCTTGCCGCAGCGCGTAGCATGCAGCTGGAACAAGGAGCGCTGTTTACCTTCCCGCAAGCGGTATCTATCTACTCACAATGACATGCTTTGGAACTGCTAGGTTGGCAGGAGCTGGCCAAGCAACGAACGCTCACCCCGTCACGGGAATCGAACTGCCGACCTTTCGATCGACAGCTTATGGTTCAGCGGTTTAACCCGCTGCGCCACCCGCTAGGTACCAAATAATTTATATACAAAATAATCATGTTCAGCTCTAGTAGCTCTTTCTATCCTGTGTGAACTCTAACTTGTCTTTTCTGGAAACATGATTTAAGTCACCTATAACATGAGAATGCTCATGTTTTTATAAGCCTTGTGAAAATATTTGGCACAGTAAAAGCTCTGTCCTCAAGTATCACGAGAGTAGTCTCAGTTTCGCAGAAGTCCTTGCAGTTTATCAGAATTTTTCATTCTTTGCTAAAGAAAAGGCTACAGATTATGACCAAAGTCTAGGGATCTATCCAATGGGGATTCTTCCAACAGCGCCTAATCTCTCACAATGACTTTTTGAGAAACTTGGCGCTTTGGAAAAGGAACTTTAAACTGATTTGGATGATGACACAAATAAATTCATTTGTATATTGACTTAAGGATTTCACAATTTTTGCAGTCTTTTATAACAAGATGTCCTGTCCTGTGCTGTGCTGTCCCATGGGATAAGTTGATAAAGCATGACTAATTCATTGAGTTGGAAGAAGACCACAAAATCGCCTGGTCCAATGCTTTCAATGGCAGGATGGTTGAGTTTATATTGGGCATGTGAGGAACTCACTGGAGGAATTCCAGCTTTCAGTTCCATTTCCAGATCTTGAGCAGCAGATTTCTGTGAACATCCTGGCTGTGAGTCCAAAATTTGGCAGATTTCAGTTGTGCCTAAATACATGTAGAAAAAGCTCATGATGTTTTGGGATCAATATTGATTGGTCTTATAAGAACATAAGAAGAGCCCTGCTGGATCAGGCCAAAGGCCCATCTAGTCCAGCTTCCTTTATCACACAGTGGCCCCACCAGAAGCCTCAGGGAGCACAAGACAACAAGATACTTGTATCCTGTCGCCACTCCCTTGCACCTGGCACAAAGAAAACCTACTCCTACAACCAGGAGGTTGCTTATCCCCATCATGGCTTGTAAGCTGTGATGGACTTTTCCTCCATAAATCTGTCCAATTCCCTTTTAAAGGCATCCAGGCCAGGTGCCATCACCACCTCCTGTGGCTAGGAGTTCCACAAACCAATTACACGCTGGGTAAAGAAATATTTTCTTTTGTCTGTTTTAATCCTCCCTCCACTCAATTTGAGTGGATGTCCCCTAGTTCCAGTGTTGTGTGAGAGGGAAAATAACTTCTCTCTATCCACTCTCTCCATCCCATGCATAATTTTATACGTCTCAATCATGTCCCCCCTCAACCGCCTTTTTTCTAGACTGAAGAGCCCCAAACGCTGTAGCCTTTCCTCATAAGGGAGATGCCCCAGCCCACTAATCATTTTGGTCGCTCTCTTCTGCACCTTTTCCAGTTTCACTATATCCTTTTTGAGATGCGGAGACCAGAACTGGACGCAATACTCCAGATGCGGCCTTACCATCGATTTGTACAACGGCATAATAATATTGGCCGTTTTATTCTCAATCCCTTTTTTAATGATCCCAAGCATGGAATTGGCCTTCTTCACAGCCACCTTAAATTGTCTTGAATCAATGCTTTTGAAGGAAGAGGTTGTAGCATTACATATTGATCCATATTTTATATAATTTTATACCATCCATTGCTGCCAAAAGAATGGTATTGTTAACTAGGCATAAATAGCCAGTCAGCTTCATAATGGCAAATTACAGGTTTAGGGTGTGTGTGTGGAGGTATATAATAATAATAATAAATATTTTTCCCTACCTTACGTTGCTTCCTTTCTTCTCTCCCATTTAGATTCTTGGAGAGTGTAATCCTATATAAACCCACTAATGGTAAACCTGGCTTATTTTATGTGGCTGGTGCATCATGTGAACATCATTTACTTAATTAAACTTTAACTATGAAATTATACAATGAATTGTACTAGAAATGCATTATAACCGCAGTTCTCTCAAGCCCCCCCACCGCAAGTCGGGGGAAACCGTGAGTGCATGCGGTGGAGGGGCGATGGCGGCGCTCCCAGGATTGCGCCACCGCTAGGGGAAAAAAGGTTATTTTTAACTTACTGAGGGTTGCGCCGACCCTCCGGAGGGTGTGGGGAGGCCCACGACCCCCCTCTGCGGGCCTCCCCATGCTCCCCTCCATGGCAATTGCGAACTGGTTTTCGTCAGGCCTACGCTCCAGCTTCCCATTCCAGTACTCTTTTACTGCCTGCTCCACAGCTCAGTAGACTAGAGACAACCCCCTTCAACATAGCATATGTACTGTAGTGCACACTACAACAGTCTAGTCTACACTGCAACATTTGTCAAAGAGGTAGGCCATTACTGTTGCTTTAACAGAACCCTGGTTTTCATTATTTTTTCAAGTGGGTTGAACTACCTGACCCAGATACACCTCCCTTCCCCCAAAACATTTCAACTCAGTAGAATAATTAACTGTTAATTCTGCCTTGGGTGTACATTTAAAAAAATTGCTTTTTTCTTTACTGTTTTACAACATCTGCCTTCCTCTTTTTCTCCCCCCCCCCCAATAGATGGATAGATATACAAAATATTGGAAGTATACTGGACAATATATCTCTACATTAAGTTAGAACAGCTGTAATTCAGCTTTTTGGTCCTGTAAGGCTGTGGGATTGGCTGAAGTTCATTTTGGATCTCACTAATTCTTCACGCATTTAGCCTTTTGTGTTCCCTTTGGCTCAGATGCTAAAGAAAAAGTACTTTCTAAAAATGTACGTAAGCTGTAATATTTAGAGTAAACATGCTGTGTATTGCTGTGGAAACCAGACTTACACTCATGAATTGTATCACCTTTCTATACCCTTGCTATAAAAGAAGAGATAGAGGGCAACACTCTTCTCTCTTGTTCTGCCCTTCACTCTTCTTACTGGATAAACTGGGAATGAACTGGGAAAAGGTAGTTCAAGGCCAGGAGCTGCATTGGGAAAATCTCTCACACAAGTTAACAGAGAGCTCCAAAATGGGAGAGGAGGCATTAAGACACCAGCCAGTAGCAGAATGTGACAGAGCGGTGTGGCAAAGTACTTTCCTCTTGAGTGAACTGAGACCAGGCAGGTAAAACAATAAAAATCCAGAAGGTTTACTGAAATGCAGAAAAGTTAAAACAACGAAGGGGGAAATGTAAAGGATAAAAGCAAGGCATGCAGCAACTAGCAATCAGGAAAGAGAAGGGATGTGGTTGGCAAGGAGACTAAAAGACAAGTGAAAATAAATATAAACCCTGAAGCCAATAACTTGCATATTTTCCCTACCATGCAATTACTCCTGCTGTTTCAGGATCCTGATCCCAACACTCACATGGGGAGCATGGTGTTTGGTTAAGCCCCCAGGGAGCATCAGATGCTTCTGGTGTCAAAGCTGGGCAAATCACCAAGGGCAGTGCATGACCCCTGCTTTATATAGTCTGAGCGCATAAAATCTATTTACTTGCAGCATTGGATATTTTGGGGTCACATGAGTACCTGAATTTCCTGCTCTTTGAAATCAGGTGGGCTTCACAGTCCAGTGAACTAGTCAAAATCAGGCCCTTTGTTTACTGATCAGTTGTGGAAGAAGAAGTTGCTCAGCAAAGACCAGGGACAATGGCTACTGCATCTGGATGACTCAGCAGTTTTTTAGGATGCTGAGACATCACAAACACCTGTGAGAGAATGGAAAGATCCAAAATAGGGGGGGAAATAGGGGGAAATCAGGGATTTTCATTACTCTTGTGTTTGCAAATAGTTCGTATCTGAGGATGCATCTCCACCAAAATTTGTCTTGCATCTATCTGAAATATCAATTCCCCCATCATAACTTCCTTGCTGCTGCATTCTCATCATATTGCATTATTAAAGACAGTATAGAACAATCTTGCAATGTCACCTGCTACTTGCTGCCAAGCTGTGTGTGTGCATACGTGCAGGGGTGTAAATACCCTAATGGATAAACTTCCCATGTGAGTCAAGTTACTAAGTGCAAATTATTTCCAGAAATTTTAGGCGCTGTCATTACAATGTAGGGGTGGATGCTTCATTGAAAGGGCAATTAAAAACCCTGAATAACTGAAGGAGAGAGGATGCAGAATGAACAATCATATTTGAGGCTTCATGTTGCCCATATCTGCAACAGACAGCACTGTGTTTTAAAGAATGTCAGAGTTGGTAGCAAAACCAACATAGAGACTTGCTGTCTAGCAAGTCTTGCATTACTTGGAATCACGACATCAGATAGTGCATCCTTTTTATTTTTCTGCCTAATACTGCTGGAGAATAGATGGAAAGACGTTTGGATCATCCACTGTCATCCAGGGATTGTCATTAGTGTTCAAAACATTAGTGTCCAAGGCATTTCATTTGGAACAGCATAAGCCAGTGGTTCTCAAACTGGTGGGTTGCAACCCATCGGGAAATCCGGAAGCGGCCGCTACCCCCTTAAGGGGGGGTGGCGACTTGCAGTGACATCAGTGATGTCTTGCCGCCGCTGGGGAAAAGGGTTTTCTTTACTTTCAGGGTAGTGCTGGCCCTCTGGAGGGTGTGGTGGGCCCCTCTGCAGGCCTCTCCGCGCTTCAGATCAGCTCCCTGAAGCAATCGAGACCCACTTCCATTTTTCATTTGAAAACAAACACAGAGGTGGCTTGAAAATTCAATGAATTTCACATCTGTGAAATTTCTTTGCCTTGAGAACTGCCAGAATCTGTACTTGAGCAAGATGGTTTTGTATGGGTGGCTTTTGATGCTTTTTTAACCAATGGCCTGGTTTAATTTAAATACTTTTGTGTGATGGAGATTCAGTCTAATTTAACTTGTATTATGTTTACATGTGGTATTCTTTTTAATTTTCTAGAGTATCTATGGGTTGAGGTGGACAAAAGAATTAAAAAATGCTACAGGAAAGATTAACAAAAATGCAAGATAGGAGTACCACCTAACTTTGAAAAGCACTTGTATTACTAAAGAGAAGACAATACTGTGTAAACTATGTTTATTCCATCATAGAGTGTCCTGTCCAGGTTAGTCATTGACTGGCCAGTAACAGTGGAAAATCTTGCATCATTAGCCTATTCAGTTTACACCACTTTTTCACTAGTACTAATTTGATTCTGGTTTTTATAAAGCAAGCTTGCAACACTCTCAAAATGTAGATTGGTCCAAGGAATTTCTGCCAGCACTTGTTGCCTGCTGCTTGCTTCTTCTCTATATATTTGCTGCTGTTTGCTTGTATGGGTTAACATCTCTGCAGCTTTTTTGCTCATTCACCTGATGAAGTTCATGGAAATGGAAAGAAACGTAGTGAACCCAGTGTGTGTTTTAAACTTGGTTTTATTCTTGTTTTTAATACATATTTTTTTTAAAAAAACTTTTTACATTGCTTTTAAACTCGTTTTTAAGCAATCGTTGTACATACTGGCTGGCCAGATCATCTTTAATATAGATATATGCTAAAAAAATAGTGTAAGAAGTGGTGCCTGTGTGATTGAATGCTTTAGTACAGCAGACCCTTGATAGAGCAATTAATTTTGTACATTGTAAACAAGCAGATGAATGATTTAAAATGATACTTTTATATGGACTCTTGATTTTAATTTTTATGACTTGCTCTGAAATGCACTATTTAAAAAAAGGCTGAACATGTACAGTACATAACTTATAGTGCAATGCTCTCATGCTTATTTATAAGTCCTACCGTGGTCAATGGGACTTGCTCCCTTGAAAAGTGTATTTAGGACTGCAGCGTCAATGTAAGAATTTCTCAATCTGTATCACTGTAATTTGGTTCGGAAGCTTTCATGGCCAGCAGTTAACTTACAGTGTTTAGGGTATACGGGAACAGATGCCATGTCGGTAAAACAACTTGAAGTTTAATGCACTCCACTACCGCTCGCGGGTTTCCAGTACCAGGCAGCCGCGCACGGAACAAAATCACCATTAAAATCCAGCATGAGAGGCCTGCACCACTCACTCCATCGCTGTCCCCGGACCTGGTTGCCGGATGCAGGTAAGTACTGCGCCAGGTGGCAGGAGGGCATGGGGTGGGCGGGCTAGGGTGGCAGGGGAGGGGGTTATTGGCAGGCCAGGCCAGGGAGGGGGTGAAGGTATCAGTGGCGTGCTCTGCCGATATCCTAACCCCCTTCCCAGGCCTGGCCGACCTTTACATGGCCTCCCCAGACACGTGTCAGCTAAATAGCTGCTGCACATCCGAGGAGGCCCATTTGGGCCGACAGTGGGGGCCGACAGTGGGGGAAAGGGACAAATGTCCCTTTCCCCTGAGTTACACTGTAGGGGTGGATGCTTCATTGAAAGGGCAATTAAAAACCCTGAATAACTGAAGGAGAGAGGATGCAGAATGAACAATCATATTTGAGGCTTCATGTTGCCCATATCTGCAACAGACAGCACTGTGTTTTAAAGAATGTCAGAGTTGGTAGCAAAACCAACATAGAGACTTGCTGTCTAGCAAGTCTTGCATTACTTGGAATCACGACATCAGATAGTGCATCCTTTTTATTTTTCTGCCTAATACTGCTGGAGAATAGATGGAAAGACGTTTGGATCATCCACTGTCATCCAGGGACAAATGTCCCTTTCCCCTGAGTTGTGCCCCAGCCCCGCCAGAGCGGGCCGCATCTGCGTAGGATGCAGCGGCCAACCGTTTAGGCTTGCCGGTGCATCTTATGCAGGATTGGGCTGCACCAAAGGTGCCCTTGATAAATACCCAACCTGACTGACATTTGAACAGCTGTTGTGCTGCTGGTGCTTCCTAAATGAGCCACTGTTTAGTTTTAAAAACAGCCTGTCTTGTTAGGAGTGGATTGGATTGTAGTTGTTAAGTATTTACGTTGTCTGAACAAAACATATACTTCCATGGATATAAAGTTACACTTTCAGGATCAAATGCTACTAAAATTAGAGTTTAGATATTATGTTTAAACAGAAAACAACAGAAAGCTGTTATAGCAGAAAGAGCATATTGACAAACAGATCCTACACTTGCTGAACAAGTATAGAAAAAGCAGTAGAAGGGAGCTGAAATCCAGTGCACATAGGAAGCATTCCTAACGGTATTGATTCTTAAGCTATTCACAACTTAAGAGTTCAGCTGCAGAAATGAACAGTCATATTTTTGTGCTATGTATATAGCAACCAGAGTGCTCAGATCCAAAATACTGCTCAAGGTGTAAAAATATTCTGTTCTAACATTTTGCTGTATTTAACTAAAAACAACAAAAAAGTAACATTTCCTGTAAAAACACACACACACACACACAACATTTTGGGTACATTTTGTCTCTAATGTACACTTTTGTATACAGCATACATTTTTGGTTAAGCCCCCCCCCCCAATAAATAAATCAAGGAAATGACTTTCCCTCGAGTACCACCTTTGTTAATCTTGGCACAGCCATTTGTAATTCAACTTGCACATACACACATATAACAAAGTTGTTGACATCAGAGACTTTCAGTGACTGCAGCATTATGGTAAGACATTGTACACTCCCTGAACTAGTACCGACTTCAAAATGTTTTCACACCTGTTACAGCTGAAGTTCGTACCCATAGTCTGCATAGTGGGGTGATACTGAATAATGCTTGAATTAGACCTTTGTTTTAATGACCATTAACAGCTAGGTGCTGGGCACCAAGGTCGCTATTTACATAGTTACCACAAAATATCACAGTGTATTACATTGAAATTGAACGGCGACGTCTCTGGAAACAGTGATAACGCTGGCTCACTAACACATTGTATCCTGCCAGATTGTGACTGGATATTCTGATCTTGAAAGTTAAATGGGGTCAGAGCTTTGAAGAGGAGACATCCAAGGAAACTCTTTTTGACAGCACCGAGTATTGTTGGCCACTGTGTATGCAACTCTGTTCAGCTTAGGGTGGAACTAGACATGACGTTGATCATAACGTTGCCTCTGAAAGCAGCAACCTTCTGTCCTATTTTCCTTTCCTTCTTCATAACATCTAGTAAGAGAAGCATATGGCATGGCATCATCATATGCTTTCCCACTCTTGTGCCACATCATTGGCTGCACATAGTGTGTGCATATAGGAAAATATACAACGTGATGACATCACCCATCTCCTATGCTAAACATTGCTGGGAGTGAAGGCGGAACTGGACATAGTGCTAGAGCACATGCTTTGCATGCAGGAAGTCCCATATTGACTCCTTGAGTCAATGTAGGGCTGGGAAGACCCCTGTCCAGAGGCGTCGCTGGGGGGTGGCGGGTGGCAGGGGCCTCCCAGTGACTAGGTGACACATGGCAGGGGGGTGCACAAGCCACCAATTAGGTGATGCAGCAGTGGCGGCAAAAAAGGCCTTTGGCGACACGGCGCCGGCAACAGGAGTTGCCCACCCACTCACGCCTGTAAAGTGCTTCTTTTGAGTTAAAAACGCTGAGGTGGGGGAGCGTTTTTCTGAGATTTTTTGGTGTGGGGCTTGTGATGTCACGTACGGGTGGGCAGGGCTTGTGACATCACTGGGGGTGTCACAGGGTGTGGCCCCTGTATCCACGGGGCATAGCTACGCCTCTGCCCTTGTCTGAAACTTGAGACTCCTTGCCAGTCTGTGTAGACAGTACTGACCTAAACGGGGCAATGGTCTGACTTGGTATAAGAAATGTTCATATGTGGATGCTGATTTTGGTAACAATCATAATATCTAGTCCTACCAATAATGTTAAGATGAAGTGTATCACTGGAGTCTCTTCCCTTTACCCCCAAATGAGGTTATAACACTTTCTAATTCTGTAGCGAATTGTATTGTAATTGCGTCATTGTTAGACTTGGATTAAAAACTCTGATGAGAAAACTCACAAAGTAGCATTGGGCAAGTCACTGTCTCTCAGTTACATGTAGGGGTTGTTGTGAAGGTAAACGGAGAACCCCATGAAAGCCACACTGAACGTTTCGAATGAAGAAGGGTGGATTACAAATGTGATAACCAATATAGTTTTGAGTTTACAGAGAAAGGCTTGGTTCCAACATAGCTCTCTATTTCCAAAAGCAGCCCTGTGGTTGATAATGCCTTCCAAACCTGGAGATTTTGAGCAGTTCTTTGTGTGGGTGTGGATGGGTGCGGAGGTGAAAATCCCTGCTATGTGTACCTGTAAATTGATGTATTTGCTCATGTTTTTATTGTTATGCTGTTAAGCATCCTCTTAATTCATTTCACCCCACCTCGAATACAGTATTTTTCAAAGGAGACTGTGGGACATCAAATGTACTTCCACTAATGTGGTTAGGAATGGGGGGATGGATCTGATGACCAGGGGGGGGAAAAAGCTTTTCTGAGAAGTAGGTTTTACATGTATGAAGTAGGATCCATGTACATTGTTTTTCCCTTCAAAATCTGAAAATTTGTGCTATTTCATGGCCATGATTACTTGTAGTTTGATTTACCATGAAATATAGAGAGGAGAAAATGATCGTACTGTGGCATCTAAAATCTAAAGATTTCTCTTTAGAGAAGGCATCTTTATTTCAATAATGTAAAATGTTTCTAATCTCTTGCACAACCTACTTGATCCAGTTGGTTTTGAGAGAAATGTTGTTTTTGTCATTGTCAGGATTTCCTCTTGTTTCAATGAGAAGTGTCTTCCAACATTCCTCTAGAGAATTTTGTGACACAATTCTCATATTGTTCAGTGAATAAGCTCTACTTTTCAGCCTAAAGGGAAATGCTTCATATTAACAAAAGCATGACAATGTTTTGAGTACGCTGTGCATTCAGAAAATCATGCTCTAGTTTATTTTTTTCTACCTCTATCAAATACTCATCTTGCACAAAGTCTTGCCTGTAGGAAACAGTTGGTCCATATATTTTCAATGCTGTACAAGCTGTGTAGGCATTGCATTTAGTATAGTACATTTTTAAAACCCAGTTACAAAATTGTGGCTCGGTTATTCTCTTTGGACATAAACATAGATCATTTTATATATATTAAATGTACCATGCCAATTGCTCTCAAAGTGTGAGGAAGAATGCAAAATCTACTTCCGACTTTTAAGGACCAAACTACACGTTGCAACAAACATGTAAGTTGACCTCCCCCCCCCCCTGTGGTTAAATAGCACACACAGCAGCATGCAAAATGCAGGGGTGTAAGTACTTTGCCCTTACTGTGTGATCTTGCATTCTTGTCTCATGCACTCTTTATGTAGATAAAAACTTCCACTGGGAGTCAATGGAAGCTGCCCCCCCCCTGTAAATAGCATGCAGGGTGGGGCATTCAGGGTCAGAATTGTGGTGGGGTAAAGTTCTAAAGGCCCCCTATTCCCCATCACAGTTTCTCCTCATTTTGTATGCTATTTACATGTTTGTCTTATGTATACTTTGGACCTAAGTTTCATTTTGCCCTCCCCAGCCACATTCTAGAGGTCACATGTCAAATTGTGTTTTCAGAAAGAATGTATGCAAGGCGGTCAAGGGGGCAGATGTACATCAGAAAGGAGTTGAATTGGTAATGACTCTATAAGGTAATTTTCCAAGAAGAATAAACAAAACAAAACAAAAATTCATGGAGAGAGAGAAATAGAATAGTTCAGAACCAGAGGATCAGTAACATTATTGACTTCTATAATTGGGAAAATAATTCTATAATTGCCTGTAACCACAATTACAACTAGTTAGTCTCCCCCCCCCCCATAAAACTGTAGTTTACAATTGTTTTGTGTCACCAATAGAAGTGTATTAGACAGTCATAAGAATTTTATCTTTTGTATCTGAGATCGGTCACCCTGCTGGCGAGGTTGCCTGCCTCGGCCACTGCACCACCAACGATGCGCCTGCCTCTAGCAATGGGAGCTGTTTGGGCTCCTCCGGAATGGCTCTGCCTACCCTAGTGATGGAGATGCTGAGCAAGAGAGCTGGAGGGTGGAAGCAAGGGCAGGAGTTTGCACAGAGTGCAGCTGGGGCTTTTAAGCCACAGCTGCTGCCAAGGATGAGGAAGGCTGGGCATGTGCTGAGGACTGGCTGGAAGTGGGGCAGTGAGCCAGGTCCCTCCAAGGACAGGCCAGGGAGGTTGCTTTGACACCCAGTGGAGGAGGAGGAGGAGGAGGAGGAGGAGGAGGAGAGTGCAGCAGAATGCCCTCCCCTCCTAGTTGCTTCTTCTGGCGATCTATGGGGCAAACTGTTCTTCATCTTCTCCTTCCTCCTGGGTTTTGCTGCATCCATGAATCCCAGCTTCTGCAAGGCATCCAATGTCCCCATAGTTGACCCCCCCCCCGATTCACTAAGCACAAGTACTGTATTACATTTTGATACAAGAACTTCTTAAACCACCACCCACAATGTGTGTACACACGCGCACACACACACACTGTGTGTGTGTGTGTGTATTATACACAGTGTGTGTGTGTGTGTGTGTGTGTGTGTGTGTGTGTGTGTGTGTGTGTGTGTGTGTGTGTGTGTGTGTGTGTGTAATATATATATTCACATTTATTGTTGAGAAGTGCAGGAGTGGTTTTTGGTGGTGTTTTTTTTTTTTTAGTACAGGAATATGGGTCTTAATGGCTGCAGTGGCTCTCATCTTTGAGCTCCCTCTTCATTGGTACTCTGATATATACCTGAGTATTCATGAACATTCTACTGTAGAGAGTGAAAGATTCAACAACATATTTTTTTCCAAGTTAAAAGTAAAATATTTTAATTTATAGCAGGAAAATGTTTTCAATTAGTCTTTGTCTACTTCCGCGAAGGCTTTTGGAAAGTCTGTCAAAATTATTGTTGCTAATTAAGGATTGTGTAATAATGATTTATTGGCTTTAGAAATCTGGAGTCAAGTTGACAGAGTCCATCAAGGCTATTACAGACAAAATATATCAAGGGCCCTTTACTTACACAGCTAGGTTTGAAGTGCTGCCAGATTGCACCAAACCATGGTAAATGGTGGCTAGGGAAAATTATACACAAAAAGGGATAGCTGTGAAGGGAGGGAGCATATAATCTCACATGTCACTCTCTGAACCCTAGTTAAGGGCCAATGTGTTCCACCTGTGCTGGTGCTTTGACTGATTTATGCTTTTTATAAACATATTATAGCATCGGTAGTGGCAACCTGTACTATTTTTCAGAAGGCATATAAAGCGTGTGAAATAAATTTGTTATTCCTGCTCTATTGCCTGCCTTAATGGAACACACTATGATTCATCTATTGGTCAGCTGTTCTAGAAATTGTTCATATTTCTCTACATACTTATTGATATATGTTGCCAGCAAAATTCAATCAATGTGTTTGGCTCATATTGCCCTTCCCAAGAAATGCACATAGGAGCTGTCATGCTAAATTATGATGTTTCACTCTAAATTCCTTTATCCTGAATTGCAGCTAATCTCTTGCAGTGCAGAGGAAGTACAAGTAGCTTTATAGGCAAACACCTGGATAGCAGGGTTTTTTTCCCAATAGGTTAGCTAATAGTTTGGCACCTTGCAAACTTCCACAAACTATGCCAGTTTCACAGTGAAAAGAGCAGCATTCAATCTATAAGCTTTGCAAATATATTCAAGAATTCAGTGATTTGAAGTACTTGTTTAGTATTTGGGGAATCCTCTTGGGAGCCTCCACAGTGCAATTGGGTTGTGCTCCATAATGTGTTTCCAAAATAAAACACTAAAAGCATTCATTTAATGATGGCCTTGGATTTACTTATACAGTAGTTTCAGTTGGAAGGCATCGGAAATCACATTTCACATTCTCCCCAGTAGCAATAAAAATCATGGAATCAACAGTAGGATGAAGTACAACAACAAACATCTTCCACCAGTGCTATGGCCCTGATCCAAATCCCTTGCTCTGCCCCAACTACTTTTAGAATAAAAATACCTGAGATCCAATCACAGATCTCTTGCATAACTTTGAATGTGGTCTAATTCTAACTTATTCCTCAGTGCTTTGTATGAAAGCCTTTTGGTCTCAAAAACAGAGTGTTCCAACCTCAAATTATATCCTAGAATGTTGGAAGTGTAACATTGCCTTTCAGCTAAACTGTGTAACGACCCAATTCTAGCGAAGGATTACACTGGCAGAACATGCATTTTGCTGGCGTAAACTCTTTTACGGCTCTCTCAGTCATGACTAGGCCAGAGTGTGGGGCCTGGCCGCTGCCGCAAGTGGCTTGGTCCGCGCTCCGACAGACCAGGGACGCCCATTGGAGGACATGCCACGCTGGGGGTGGAATGGGGCAGGGCATTGTGTCACCGCCAACTGCTTCCGGGATTTTCAGGCCAGTCGGAAGCAGCAGCGTGCAGGAGGACCCAACTAGAGCTCCACTCTAACCAATAAAGCTAGCGTATGAAGTTCCCACTGTAGAACAGAGGCCAGCAGACAGTAGCCTGCCCAAGGCCACCCAAAGAGACCTCATGGTCGAACTGTGTTCAAATTCCAAATCATTTATCACAGGATGAAGTCTAAAACTACTAAACCTCTTGACATGAAGGATGAAAAAGAAGCGGGGAGGTGAAAAGGATTCCACTAAATCACCAATAGTCACAGACTTGTCTCTTTGTTAACAAGAATACATTCAGGAGCTTAGATGAATTGATCGAATTGACCATGCAACCAGAAAGTGAAATGGATTCAGGAACAGTAAGTCTGAATTCAAAGGGAAACATTTCTAATAATTTGTTGTTACTTGCAAAGTAACATGCTTGCTGTCTTGTTGCCTTAAATCTTTATTTAACTGGCTGCAAATCTTTCCCATTCCTATTCAAATTAAAAAGGCCCCTCCATCAACATAAAATATTTTTTTAGTAGAAGAAACTGCTGCTACCAATGTTTGTTTGCTAAGGCATGTGCAGTAGAGATTTTTGTTGATGTACAAAATCTGAAGATTGCATGGAAATGATTATAGGGTTCTGAGTTGTTGAGTCACAATGTAAAAAAGAATAATCTTTGCACATTCAGTATACCACAAAAAAGAGATCTGATACAGGAACTGAGTCAAACCTAGGCCACAATTTCATTAACAGGCAGTGTGCTAAGCACGCTGTGCCGGATCCTAAGCAGGATCAGGCCTGCACCAACAGAGCTGGGCGCTTCTTGGGGGAAAGGGATGTTCATCCCTTTCCCCCGGGGAGAGCCCTAGTAGCCCCTATGGGCCTCCTCAGATGTGCACTGGCAAAATGGCCGGTGCAAATCTGGGGAGGCTGTGTAAGGTCAGCCGGGCCTGGGACGGGGGATAGGATATCAGTGGAGAGTGCTGCCTAGCAGCTTGCAGTAGCATCCCACCTCTCTCAACCCCATGCACAGAGCTGTGGAGGGAAAAAGTGTCATTACGGTTTTATGTTTGGTCAGTTCCAGAATACGCAATCAATGTGCATCTGTTCTTTTTTTAACAGTAAACAAATAATAGTAGTAACATGGAAAACTGTTAGGTATGAGAACTGTGATGAAAGTTAAACTTTACCATAATATATAATGTTCTCTTGATTATATTAATAAATGTTTGCACTTATACGTTATTAGTAAGTTATTTAATAGTTTTAGCTATTGGGACTTCAATAGAATTTTTGCAACTAGAAGAAAACAGTCTATAGTTATTTGAAATGAACGCAGTGTTATTACTCATACTGGAAAATTGTTTGCAGTACTGTACTCTGTTTCAGAACACGTATATTTTGCCTCAGTCTAGGCATTATCTCATGCTTATTCATATTCACGGGGGTATACGTTGACTTTCCAAACGAGAAACCAAAACAAAAAACCGAAAAAGCCCCCACAATTGTTGGGAGTGAGACTTTAACCTGATTACTGTATATTCAAGAAGAGTTGAGCTTAAATTACTACATGCCACTGGCATATTGATTTCAAGGGTGTGCAAGAGGCACTTTATATAGTTTCCATTACTTCTCAAACTAAAAAGTCAACACCTGAAAGGGAAGTAGTTCCCAAGACATATTCTCTTGTACCTGACATTTATTATGCTAGACATTTCAGTTATGTTTTATTAAAGCTTAAAAAAAAAAACACCAGTCTGGATTTTGCTTATATGGATATGATCATTTGAAAAACAGCTTTAGCATTCTTCCATTGACATAGCAGCTACTGCATCATAGGATGGTGGTTTTCTGAAGTATTGGAAATATTAATCGCTATAGTACTTTTGCCAACTATAGTGTGACTTTACAGTCAATTATCAAGACCATGATAAGCAAACCTAATCTGTATTTATATGTCTCTATAATTCAAAGAGGTCTGGAAGACCTGTCAATTGATGGCCAAATAGTTCTTAGTTGACATTACTGTATTTGGTATCCCAGAGTAAAATGCCAGTGTGAAAACCACTTTGCCTACTTCTGTTCTTCTGTGTTAAATATGAGGTGTATGTTGGCTCCAGGAGAGCAATTTCATGTGTGTTTCTGCCACAGTCACTGAATGAGGCTCTGTGGATGTGCTTTATGAACAGAGTTTTATTACTTTAACAGTATATTTTCCCTTATCAAATAATTACTTACACTATCTTGGAAATATTCATGGAAGGAAATAAGAAAAAAAATTAAATAAAAGGTTACTAAATGGAATCTTATCCTTGATTAAATTTTTTCAGCTGTAAAGGACTCAATTATAAGATGAGCTTCTTCAGAACAGGCAACACAGTTTTGGTTTCTGCAACTCTTCCACGTGCATTGGTAAAGGCTGCTTTTCTTTAAGTTTCTCCAATCTCTCTGCATAAATGCCAGTTCTCTGCAACGTGTCATACTGTAGCATGACCATTCGAATCACTGGTAGTTGGCCCTCACTATCCCAAATACTGCAAGTGGGCACAGTTTGCCCTTGTATGCAAGGACTGCAGGAGTTCTTCCAGTATACATTTTTTCTGTACATACAGCATCCTCCTCAGTGCTGGATATTTTGCCAATCTGTAACAAGATGTTATATGTGATATGCAATAAGATCTGCAAAATCTTGTGTTTGGCATTGTGGTGAATCCCCTGTGTTTCTCTGATTTTTCCTTACAAAAATTGGAATTTGCCTGCCGATTGGCTCATATTCCCATCTGATTTGTCCTGTCTGGTCCTCTCCTCCAACCAAGATGTGCCATCATGTCACTTCACGTGCCATGATGTCCCATCCCAGCACACAGGAAGCTGTGGTAGTTCCCTTCCAGCAGCCTAAGAATCCTCTCCATGTGACTCAGTGAGGAGCACCCACTCACCAAAAAGCAAGGGAAAAGTGCTGGAGATTCATTCAGGCAAGGTGATGTAGCTAGGGAAAACGTCTAGCTAGAATGCATAAGATTTTCTGTTTCGTTTCAGTCCATTTTGCAAAGTTGTCCCAGCTAAGCTGGGACAACTTTGCCAGCTATCACTTTTGACCCACCTTCCTTCCCTAGTTATTTGTTTAAGCTTTTAATAAAAACTGGTTCTGTTTTACCTGTGGTCTACCTGGTCCCTGGTTAGGGGGAGGTTCAGTGGATTGTCATATCTCTTGCTCTGCAGATGCTACTGTGGTGGATAATAATAAGCATCCCTGGGGTTTAGAGTTCTTCTGGGAGGTGGTGGTTTTTTTTTTTTTTTTTTTTTTTTTGCACAGATGGCCTCCCTCTGTCTGGTCTTATAGCCAGGGCTGCTGACAGTGGATACACTCTACCAAAGCTTTTCCCCATTAAGCTGCTTGCCCAACAAAGGAAAGTGGGGAGCAGGAAAGGGGCAAGTGTGCTAAATACTAGGTGTTACTAGGATCTCTGTGCCGGCCCAGGACCGTCGTAAAAGCTGCAGTAGGTCAGTGGCCCACCTGCAGGCCAGATCCTGATGGTGTGCGGTCCAGGCAAGCTGCCGCTGGGCTACATGGTGCAGGAGCGGGGAGCCCGTCGACGCTTCTGGCTGGGTGGCCCGGTCCTGAACGGGCCACAGACTGGTACCGGGCCGCGGACCGGGGGTTGGGGACCCCTGCTCTATGGGTATTTTACTTCCTTGGGTTTGCCAATGCTTGTATCTGTTTTGTAATAGTCTGTACATGGATTCTTTGCCACATGCAGAAATGACATGGTTGCTGTTGACCATTATCCCTGGAGATAGTAATGGCACAACGTTTTTTAAAAAAGATCAAGGCCACTCACTGATTAACTTGGGAAATAAAATGGCATAATGTTTTCCAGATGGAGATTTTGTGAAAACAAGTTTTTCATTGTGTAAGATTTAAACAGGACGACTTGGAAAGCGATCGTTAAGATAACACTTTTCAAAGCACTTATTTCTTTTAGTTTCAGAATGTCCTAATTTTACCCTCGATGAGACACGACGGTCATATATATGTTTTATATGTTGCTGTTTGAAATGTGTTAGTTTTTTTTTAATAGTTCACCTTAAAAGGAAGGGAATGAATGCACTGAAAAAATGTATAAAATATACTCTTTATTGAGATAGATTTCTCTGCACCAATGCATGTAGCAGCCCAATCCTACTTAAGAACATAAGAAGAACCCTGCTGGATCAGGCCAAAGGCCCATCTAGTCCAGCTTCCTGTATCACACAGTGGCCCCACCAGATGCCTCAGGGAGCACAAGACAACAAGATACTTGTATCCTGTTGCCACTCCCTTGCAACTGGCACAAAGAAAACCTACTCCTACAACCAGGCACCATCCAGTGGCGGCATGCCTCCTGCGCTGGCACCGACTGCAGTAAAGCAGTCAGCGCCAGTTCCAAAAGTCTCTCCGACAGAGCGCTGGTCAGCGCACTGCCGGGAAGGCCAGCGGGAAGTCCTGTGCCTTCCTACTTGCACCGGAGGAAGTAGAGGTTCCAGCTGGGTGCTTGTTTGTGGAGACCTTCTGGGGCAGAATACCTGCAATAAGGATTCTGAGAACAAAGTTTTTGGTGAGAAGTGCCCCTTTGTACACCAAGCACCCTTTCACTCTGGTTCCCATCACCAAACTTCCCCTTTGGGAGACCAGAGCAGTATAGCCCCAGGCCATGTGTCTGATCATCTGAAATGTTGTCTGCCTGATAGGGGCTTTAGTACTGGGTTTAGTGTGCTGTGATTGGCTGCCAAATGTAGTCTGTATCCTATGCTCTGTTGTAGGAAAGTGGGTGGGGTAGGGGGTGGTAGGAGGTGCAATTTTCTGCTGTTTTCCCCTTCCCCATTGTTTCTTATGGGGTTACTTCTACCTACGCCAGCTCTGTCATTGGTGTAGCCTTTTTTCTGGTATTGGGAGAGTGTCCGTTCTCTGAAGAGGAGTTAGGATATAGTGTAAATGGACTCCTCTTCCCTCCTATGTCCCTCCCACGTCATGCTCCAATCTCCCTGTTTTGGCCTCTCTGCTGGCAGAGTTGTGAGTTATGCAGACATCTGAGTTATGTTGGCATAGCGTTTTTCTGATGTTGCGCTGGAATCTGTGGTGCCAGAGGCGTTGCTGGAGGGGGTGGTGGTACCGTAAGTTCTGTGCCGTCCTAGTCCCCATTTACTCCCCGGTACGAGGTGGACCCGCCCCCTCACTGGTACAAGGAAGACTCCCTGCCCGTTGCCTTCGCTGCACTGAATGGCTCCGATGGCGAGGGGGCAGGTCCACCTCGTACTGGGGAGTAAACAGGGACTAGGACGGCACGGAACTTACGGTACCGCCCCCCCTCCAGCAACGCCTCTGTGTGGTGCATTCATCAGCTAGCAAGCTCCTGCAGTGGTGGGACTTTCTTTGTGCCAGCATTTTTGGGGGCACACTGGCATATCTCGAGGATAGGATTGGGCCTTTAGGATGCAATCTTATCCACATTTTCCCAGAAGTAAGCCTCATTAAACACAGTGATACATCTGAGTAGACATGGATAGGATC
This sequence comes from Plestiodon gilberti rubricaudatus, assembly GCA_026170595.1. Classification (NCBI taxonomy): domain Eukaryota; kingdom Metazoa; phylum Chordata; class Lepidosauria; order Squamata; family Scincidae; genus Plestiodon; species Plestiodon gilberti. The sequence continues at coordinate 36,352,310 of JANXHW010000002.1, forward strand.
ACTCTGTTAGTAATAACTCAAAAGGTAAGCTTCATCTGAAGAAGAATAGGAAATGCCAATTTCTCTAAGGTAGCTTCTCTAAGTCCAAAGAGGTCTTTGATCACTAGGAAAATGGGACAGGTCTCTTTGCTCATGGCAGAGAGGGAGTTTTAGAGAAGGTACATGGTGAAAAAAATGTTAGTCTTTAAAGTGCCACAGGACCTTGCTTGTACTTCTCTTTATCCATTTTGTATAACAAAAAAGGGGAAAACTCATGCTGAAGAGACCATTATCCCCTGGGTCTGCTTAGAAGCGTATGTGGCATATTTAACAGATTGTCCAAATCTTGGTGTTGGGTCCTCACTAAAGGTTATTTTGTCAGCAGTCTGAAAGGGGAAGTAAAAAGCACATTAATTATATTTGCAGATGATACAAAACTAGATAGCTGCAAACAGCTGGAGAGGCAGCAGGAAGATATGAATTGTTCTATAGAGATTTCACTAATGTGCAGATATTAATGAAATGAGATTTGTCATGGGAAAAATAAAGAGATTTGGCCCACTGGGGAAGGAAGTGAGGGAGGCTGGGATGTCCAAAAAAAGAAATTTGTGAAACACCTGCATGTTGCACATAATTTTTTTGGGTAAAATCTGAACTTTCGGTTGTACAAAATGAGAAAGTCGAAGCATAGGTTTCTGTGCTGTGTTCCTGAGACATTTTTGTGACCGTTTTGCCTTATATTTATTTATGTTGATCTTCTGCAAGCTCTTTCCAGTTTGTTTGCATCCTTCCGGCAATGCTGAACTAACAGTGTGGTCTTTAATCTGTGCATGCAGCATTCCTTTGTTTTGTAACATGATGCTTGTCATCAGTTGCTAACACAACTTGATTTCTATCAACTTTTTTTAAACCTCCATGCGTTTTTGTTCTTTAAAACGAAAGATAATCATAAAAAGATCATAATCTATATGACTTGTGTAACTGCATTGGGGCTGCCAATAGCCATTGTAGTCTGGCAAATAAAGTTGCGCTTATGTTGAGGTAACCTGGCTCACGATCATTGCTTGGCCATGGAGCGTTGTAGGTCATCTTGATTCTAAGTCTATTGTATTGCAAACATGTGGGAATAAAATAGGAAAACTCCATGGATGCTGCCTTCAGGTCTTAAACTGATAAATATGTTTAGTTATTTATATGCTTTATGCCTGCCTTTCTGTGCAACAAGGAAGCTTACAGTGACAAATATAAGCAATAAAATATGCTTTGTTGTAATGTCTAGTATTTTGTTGTTCAAGCAACTAAAAATAACAAGGCCACAAGAATGAAAAAGCAGAACCAGCAGATGAAGACAGCAACTGGCGGCGCAATCCAGTGTAACTTTCTGCCTGCGGAGCGTGTGCTCCGCAGGCGGAGGGTGCTGTGAACGCACCATAAAGCACATTTTTGGCACCCAGCGAGTAAGGCCCGCCGGCGCGCATGCCGACAGGCCTCACTCTGCCGCAGACCGGATCTGCAGCCACTGGAGCAAGGGAAGGGTTAGTCCGGTGGGAGCAGGGGCGGGGGAAGAAGGGCGGTCCAGGTGGCGAGGGCGGGCGACCGTTGGCCGAGCCGGCCCGGGTGGGCATGTTGCTCCCAATATCCCCATCCCCATTCCCAGGCTTGGCGGCCCTTACACCGCTGCCTTGGATTTCCGCCGGCTTAAGAGCTGGCGGACATTCGAGGAGGCCCATCAGGGCCTTTCAGCCCTACACCGGGGGAAGGGGACGAACATCCCTTTCCCCAGAGGAGACCCCGGGCCACGTCAGAGCAGCCTGGGAAGGGTGTAGGATCTTGTGGCCAGCACTCTGGGCTGGCCGCGGATCTTTACGCAGGATTGGGCTATGGAAATCTTTAAATCAGTGGTTCTTAACCTTGTTGGAGGTACTGAACCCCACCAGTTTCATATGCGCATTCACTGAACCCTTCTTAATTTGAAAAATAAAATATGATTTTTTCAAATTCAAAACATGTCATAGGTATATATTTTAGGTATATATACATAGGTATATTTTTTATAGGCGCACAAAATGAACAAAACCATTAAAGAACAAAACCATTAAGAACAAATATAAAACATGATTTTCACACAAAAACAAAAACATAATAATGAATATTTACTCACTGCAAATCAGTGTGACTTCTGCTGTTGCCTTTCAGAGACCAGTTTAGAAATGCGCGGCTTTACCTTGGCAAGTGCCACTCTCATGTCATTTTCATGTCATTTGCAGGTTACTTCACCCCCCGCACACACAACACACCCCTGCAGCCACTCAGAGAAAAAGCCTGTCACTCAATAAACCTTCAGTTTCTGCCAAACTTTCCTGCCAATAGTTTCAGGAAGGGGGGGGGTAGCTGAAATAGAATGAAATAACTTTCCTGCCAATAGTTTCAGGAAGGGGGGGGGGTAGCTGAAATAGAATGAAATAACTTTCCTGCCAATAGTTTCAGGAAGTGGGGGGTAGCATTCCACGACTACAGCATTCCATTTAATAGAATTAAATTGCGAACTAATTGCCCAGGGCGGACGCTCCGAGGCCTCCTCCGAGGTGAGGCGTCGCTGGAGTGCGAGGGGAAGGGCGGACCGCCTGGGCGACGCGCGAAATGGGCGACGCGCGTTGCACGCAGGCGGTCCCGCCCTTCCCCTCGTACTCCAGCGACGCCTCGCCTCGGAGGAGGCCTCGGAGCCTCCGCCCTCGGCGGAGCTCCAAGGCCTTCTGAGGGAAGCCCCATGCGCGACGTCTTATTTATAAGCTTTAGCGCATGCACAGTACGTTTCTGAGGGCAAATTTGCCCTCAAACGTTCTGCGCATGCGCTAAAGCTTATAAATAAGACGTCGCGCATGGGGCTTCCCTCAGAAGGCCTTGGAGCTCCGCCGAGGGTGGACGCTCCGAGGCCTTCTCCTGCCCAGCTCCGGAGCCGGCGGCAGCGGAGGCTCTGCTGCTGCCGGCTCCGGAGACATCCTGGGCAGCACGGGGGTCATTAGGGCGGCGCGCGCGCGCCCTCGGGAGTCAGTCTCGCGGGTTCGGTGGAGGACTACTCCACCGAACCCTCGAGACTGACTCACCGAACCCCTGGGGTTCGATCGAACCCCGGTTAAGAACCAGTGCTTTAAATGTTTCTTAAATACAATCAAAAGCATGAGAGAATGCGCAGACTTTTCTTGATACTTAATAGATAACAGAGATAGCACTCATGCTAAACCCTAAGTACAAACCTGAAGGGACTACCTTCTCTTGTCTTGATGCGAATTGCATACAGTATACTATATTGTCATTTGAACATATTTTTAGATACTGGAGTGACTTGAAAGTGTACTCCCTCTTCTGTACACAGGAACATCTAAATTGGCCTTTAGGCATTGCCATTTTTATCAAGTATAAAAAGTTACGGTAGATTGAGAAAACATGTTTCAGTATTAATGGTGTGAAGCGTAACATGTTTTGTTATAATTTTTTCAACATTTATTCAGCACAGAAAAATTGTGCATAATGTGCACACCTTCCTTGCTATGCATGTTATATTAGCTAGCATGGTGAAGTGGTTAGATGGTGCAAATTCCTGCTCAGCTATGACAGTCGCTGGGTGACATTAGACTAGTCATATCTCTCAGCCAAACCTACTCACAGTGCTGTTGTGAGGGTAAGCAGAGGAAGTGGAGCTATATACACCACCCTGAGGTCCTTGGAAGAAAAGCAAGGTTCGACCTCGGTATCCACGTATTTTGTATCCGCGGATCTAACTCAACGCAGATCGGGGGGGTGGGAAAGGAAAAGGTCAAGTCAAAGTCACGCAACTTTGTACTGTACCTTTTGTCGTCGGAGGCCTCCTTCTCCTCAATTTGTAAGCAGCCCCCAAAGCATAAAAACATGGTTGTGCCTTGCACAGGCACAGAAATAGCCCCCAAAGTCATAGAAGAGGCTCCGTAACATTGTACACCTGAAGCAGATGCAGTAAGTGTAACATTCCTATGTCTTCCCTATGTTTTAGTTAACTTCCGTACCCAAGTGTTGGGCTGTAGTCCTGTTTGTGTAAATGTATGCAATTTGCATAAAATTATGTCATTTACGGAAAAACATCATTTCTGGCTTCTGATTCAGGCATCCATGGATTTTCTCCGTGGGGATTTGGGGAACCAAATCCGCGTGGATACCGAGGTCGGACCTGTATATATAAATATGAAAAATAAATAGTTAAGGTTGCAGAAAGCCTGAAAATATTTTAACCACTGTGTTTGCCACTGACAAAGTTAGATGACTTGAGAGGTGTATGCTTATCCTATACACACGCTGAATGTTTATCAATGAAGTTTTCTGATTAACTTTCTTATATTAGAGAAGGCATCATACGTTTTGTTGTTGTTGTGGAACTCTATTTGCAATTGAAATAAAACGAATTCTTCCTCCAATATCCACAGCCCCATTCCCAGATATCAAGAGAGAGCTTGTAGAACAAAAGTTGCAAGCAGATGCTTTCACTGTATGCCACTTCCTGTGGAAAGCTCCTTCTGGTTGTCATTCGTAATGGGAAATCATATGTCTGATTGAAAATGAGTTTCCTGATCTTTCCTAGGCAAGTAACTTCATTTTTTTCTTTTGTCCTAGTTTAAACTTGGATCACTGAAGCTACAAAAAGTCTCAAGCCCAGCTGAAGTCATTAGAGAGCTGATTAGCCATTGCCTAGACTGCATAGTGAAACTACATGCTAAAAATGAGCACCTGCAAAAGGAGAATGAAAGACTTCTAAGTGATCTGGATGATATGCAGGGGCAGTAAGTGGAAAAATGACATTTGTAGGATATTCTTTGTTTGATTTGTCCTATCTGTATTGATTTCTGCAATCTGCTCACCCAGCAAATATAATTTGCTGATTTATAAATGCTGATGCAAATATAAATGGTGATTCATTATTATATATTCCACTCATGTAAGTACTGAAATATGCACATTAATTTGTACTTCTTACTATGAATATACGAAGCATTAATATTATCGGGCAGTACTATTAACTTTGAAATTGATGGGTATTATCTTAGATACAACAACATGTCATTAATGTCTTAGGAGGAAGTTCGCAAATAAGTTTCATAGGTGTGTTTCACAGTTCAGTGGCGTGTGTGTAACATATAATTCATACCAACCCGTCAGTGTTTTGTTTATACAGTAAAACAAAAGTACCCAGTAAACAAAATGTCCCCTTTGTGTGGATCAATACTAAATTCTTATTCCATATGTGCTTTAAATTAATATAAATGACTTTTTTAAAAAATAAAAAGAGCTGTCAATTAGTAATGACAGATCACTTGAACTGTAAATTGTGCATAAAAATGCAGGTTGGATATTGTGGCAGTCGAATAAATTACTTTCAAATGATTGCCAGATACTGGAGTAGCAGTCCATCAACAGTCAGCCATACCACTTCTAGAACAAAAGGGCGAGAGGTACAAATAATATTATGATGACATGCATGCAGTAAGAGGATGAAAGTAACAAATGTGGTGGTATTAAATTTCCAGTTGCAAAAAGCCCCTCCATGTATTATATGCAACAGACTTTTATTATTGACTAAGTTACTATTATTTACTAAGACTTTTATTATTTACATAACATAGTACATACATAGAACATAGTAAATAACTTTTGTTATTTACTTATAGCATTTCTTATTTCAGGTAGGAAGAAGCCTGATTTTTGGGACTTCCAAAATCTTTATGTGCCCCAGTGTTACACTAGGGAGCTGCTGATGTAAATTTAATCAGTTGCTTTTAGCCATTATAATAGCAAAATTATATCTATCTGATTTTGGTTGATTACCTAATGGCTACATTTCAAATACTTGTAAGGATTTTTTCCCTTTCTGAAGACACTGATATAAGTATATTTTCCAGTTGATAGTGTCCTACGATTTGCATATCAGCAGCGTTTCAGTTTTGAACCCTACTGACGTAGTAGAAAAAGCTCCAGCTATCAGCTTATTCTAGTATTCGGAAACATATGTTTCAATTTTCTCTCTTAATGAACTATGTAAAGATATTTATTATAGAGGGTTTTTTTTTGCATTTTAACATTTTTGTTACCAAATGTTTTGTTCTACGAAGTTATAATATGATTTATATGTGGAAATTCTCCTGGTAGTTGATTAGTACATATGATCTTTTTTTAAAGAGTTATGGTGCTGATCTATATGGTAATGACGCTCAGACATTTGCATTTAAATTAGATGAATTATTTATCAGCTGTTGAACATATCTATAAAACATATCAGGACAGACTAAGTTAATAGTTCATAAGATTTTCTTTTAATGAACATTTAATATGTTAAGCTGTAAAGCTTAAACTTGCAATACTTTTTAAATGAGTTTATGTTCTAAAGAACCAAAGAACATAAGCTTGATGTGCTGGGGTTTAATGTACATGAAGAAACTAACTATTTAAACCTTACATTTATAAAGATTGCCCCTATCTAGTGATATCAGTCTGTGACAGGAACCAGGTTCTGCATTTTGTGTCACCTGGACAGACAGCTGCATAAGGAACACAAGACTACATTCATTGATGGGGGGAGGGGGAGGGGAAATGCATGCGGAACAACATGTAGAACAGTTTGGATCCCTTTGCCACAGCCTGTTCTGGATTTAACAGCTAAAATTTAGCTGTTCTGGATTTAAAAAGCTAAAATGTGCAGTGCAGTCAATCTAATTATTAGATTAGGAATTCAGTTATTATGCCGCAGCTTTCTGGTACAGTAGTCTACCACAAGACATGCACTTTCGGCACAATCCAACCTACCTTGAGTGCCGGTGCTGAATGTTGCGAACGTGCCGTAAAGGACGTTCATGACAACTGGCGAGTAAGCCACACCGGCACCAGGGCAGGCGCTTTCGGCGGGGCCTTAAGACATTTTTATTTAGATCAGCATTTGATGTCTGACATGGCGGGCTGGCTTTTTAACAAATCGCTTTTAACAAATATAAATGTGGATGACCCACTGGGGCTGTTTTAATTGTTTTAATTCTTGATTTTAAATGTATACATGTATTTTAATGTTTTTATTGAAAGCCGCCTTGGTTGCCCTTGTGGGAGAAAGGCGGGGTAGAAATTCTATAAATAAATAAATAAATGTAATTTGGGTGACTGACAGCCCAATCCTATCCAAAGCCCCACTCTGGGATGCAGCGGCACCAAGGCAGGCTCTGCTGTATCCAGTGCGGGGCTGGAGGTCTCCTCGAGGGAAGGGAATGATTTCCCTTTTCCATGTCGAGCCCCAGCAACCCCTATGAGGGTACTCGGAGGTGGCAAGCTAAATGGCCGGCTCAGCTCTGAGCAGTCCCACGTCGGGCTTTCAAGCTCGGGACATGAAAATAGGATTCGGCTAAGGCCTCCTCCGTCCCCGTCCTCCGCCCATCCCTCCTGAGCCTGATCCGCCTTCTCTCACCCTTTCCCCACCATGAAACGCCCTCTCCCCACCTCGCCGCCACCTGGTACGGAGCTCACCTGCCTCCAGTGGGCGTGACTCCTTCGCCAGCGGAAGCCTGAAGGTGCTGGCCTTCATGCCGGCGGGACTGGCCTCCACCCAGGAAGGTAGATTGAGACTTAGAAGGCGGATAGGATATCGGTGGTAGTGCCGCCACCGATATCCTATCCCCCTTCCTCGCCTTGATCTGCCCTCTTCCCCACGCCAATTTCCTCCATCACTTCATCTTTAGAGGCCTCACTTATTCTTTATTTTGAAAGTGAAATGTGTTTATTTTCCAGGTTACAAAAATGTGTAGAAGCTAAAGAAGAACTCGAGACTGACCTTTATCAGCGATTTATCTTGGTCCTTAATGAAAAGAAAGCAAAGATAAGAAGCTTACAGAACTGTTTAAAAGAAGCTGAAGAAGCTGTAGAGAGAACCTCGCAAATAAGGTACAGGACTATTTATTAATTCATTTGAGCTACCAGGCATCGTGTTTGAAATAGATGTGGCTGCATTCTCCAAAACAGACAAAATATCCAGCAGGTTCAGGAGACTCCTTTATTGTTTTGAGAGTTATGTCTCAATTCCAACACACTTTGAGCAATAAAGTCTTCATCAGGGGATAGAGAAAGCTAAAATCTGTAATCGTTTCTTGAGAAAACTAGCCCCCAAACTGCTGACTCCTGCAAAGGTAACTATCTACTAACATCTTTACAGGCCTGATTTATGTAGAGAGCCCACTGTTAAAAGAGAGCACCTGAGGAATGATAGTAGAAGTCATATTTTTCTATCTTCTGATGAAGAGTTTATTGCTTAAAATGCACTGAGATATTTATTTAAAAGATTTTTACACCGCTTTTTTCAATGCTCAAAGCGGCGAAAGTTCTATGCCTCTTGAATCAATAAGCTAGTTTCTGGCACCTGCTGGATCTTTTGTTTGTTTCTGCTTTGCAAAAGAAGCCATTTGAAGCTACAGAAAAAAGGTAATTGGTGCAGGGGGACCCTGGCATGCGGGCTTGCGTAGGAGGGCAGGCACCGACAATTGCACGAGCCACCTAAAAAGGCTCCGCGGGCCGTATGTTTGACACCCCTGCACTAAAGTTATACATATAACAGGAAAAAAAAGACATGTAGCAGCCTCACATTTTGCATACTTACTACTTCAGCTATTATGTGTAAAATGGCTCTTCAATCGTAATAGCAATAAAATAGAGGTCCAGGGCCACCTATTTGTACATGCATTCACCTAAAGTGGGTCTTGCTGTTTGTTTGTTTGTTTATTTATTTATTTATTAAAAAATTATATCCCGCCTTATCCTATGCCGAAGGCAAATGCCCAAGGCAGCTTAGTGACACGACTGCAGGGTAAAAAAAGGAAACAAACAGAGGGGTGGGAGAGAGTAGGAAAAACAGTGAGGAGAAGAAAAACAGAAAGAAGACAAAACAAAAAGTGAAGAAAACCGGACACATGTTAAGAAATTAAAAAGTGGGCCTTATGTTATAGGTTGGCCTTAAATGTAGGTTCGGATTCTGAAAGGTTTGAAGATTACTGACTTAAAGGAATTTGGTCAAATTCGTGTGAAACATTCCTCCATTCGGTGGCAGTCGCTTAAATCCAAATATGGCCTTCTGTTCATGGAAACTTTCGTCCACTCACAGAAGGGCTGTTTCTGACATAGTGGAAGAGTATTGTATGAGAAAAGTGACCCCAAATCCAGAAGAGTTCCTCAGTTGCTGCAAATGCTTTTTCAGGGCCTTTTTTGGGTCCTTCGAGTGTTCCTGCTACAGCTCTATCTCCCGTATTCACCATGTTTCTTGTGCAGTAATACAGCCCTTGATACATTGTGACTCTTCCCTCCAAGAAGTCTGTTTGCTTTTACACAAGAGTTCACAGAGCGGTACTATGTCATTTTCTCCTTCCATTCACTGTCCTTTGGATGCAAGCCAGTCTTTCCAGCAATTCACACTTGAGCTCCTGTTATTTCCATCTTATTTGTTGGTAGAGAATTAAGAAAACATGATTCTTAAGGAGAAAATGCCTGTGTTGTTCTAGGGACACTGTGGCTCCATCTGAAAGTAAAATTGAAACAGAAGATTATGAAGGAAGCACTGATGAGGAAAGTGAAAATGTAGCAAAACCGTCAACAATAGTGCCAGGTAAGTTTTTATTTGACATCACAAACATACCCTTAACCGGTAGCGTAGTTTACTGGCCGCTCCAGACTCCAGGTGAGGGCATTGGAGTCGTTTGGCAGCGAGTGAGCGTTACGCGCTGATGCTGGGGGTATCAGTATCATCATCACGTTGTGCACCCTGCCCCAGGTGCTATGGTACTGCCCGCATGCTATGGTACTGCCCTTAACTTCACAAGAATATCACATAACGGAGACTAAAACTGTCAGACTGCGTATTTTATACCAAGCTAATATGAAAGCATAAAATAAAATATCTGAAATAGAATACAAGTCACTGCTGTTTAACTTAAAAAATGGAGATGAAGAAAACATGTTAACGCAAGAATTAACTGATTCACTTCCATTCACCTAAAGTGGGTCTTGCTGTTTGTTTGTTTGTTTATTTATTTATTAAAAAATTATATCCCGCCTTATCCTATGCCGAAGGCAAATGCCCAAGGCGGCAATTGAGGCAAATGCCCAAGGTGGCCGTTTTCAATTGAGAGCAGTTTCCCGTGCTTTTTGCTATTTTAAACCCAGTAAAGGTTGACCTCGGACTATTCCACCACGATCCGTGTGATTCTTCCTATGATTAGGTTCCGAGTTGTATACGGAACGAAACGTTAGGTATTTGCTTCCTTGGAATTTTTAATGATTTTAGTCCGTTCATGGCTGCCTACTACAAGGAAACCCGCGGTGCGGTAATTGAAGGAATTAAAGACTTCAAGAGTATAACTTTTACATGGCGTCTGAACCCGTAACTGCAAAACACTATACACTTCCATTTTCTTTACATTTATGATATACATTACAGTTTGGAGATGGAAAATGACTTTAGTAGATAGTACTTTTGAAATATCTTATCACACACAGACAACCTTATTAAATAATGCTCAACATGAAGTTACCTAAATCTATATAGAAAGCTGCAGTAAGGAATCCATAAATGCTTAGTTTTCACTCCAAACAATGGCTCCTACTAACTTGACTGTATCCTCAAATAAGTAGTTGGCTAATAACCATACATACTATTTGGTTCTTCCTCAAGTTTAGGACTGGCTGAGTGATGGGCTTACTTTACAGCACAATCCTGTGCATGTCTACTAAGAAGTAAGTCCCATTGTGTTCCCAGGATTTACTCCTGGGTAAGAGTGTGTAGGATTGCAGCGTTATGTACTTAATTAAAAAAATAGTTATACCCTGCTTTTCAGCCAAAATTGGACCCCCCAAAAGCTTACTAAAAGGTGCATTATATTCAGGATACATGAAAATAGTTTTTGTAGTATCTTCTGGTCACTGACTGTTGACTTCGTATTCCAAGTTCCAGGATCTTCCTGTAGAAGGAGGGGGTTTCTAACCCACAGAAGTAAACCTTTCAGTGACATGCAGAGTCATCTCACAACCCTGGCAGTTGATGCCTTAGTCTAGGTGCCAGGCTATTCCCTCCAGATGGAAGGAGGCAAAAAGAACTATGGAGAGATTCAGGGGCTCTCTGAGGGTTTCTGATTTTTCTGATGACTTTAAGAAAAAGAAAAGAAATCTAATTTCAGTTCCATCATAAAACTCCCTTCTCCTCTTCTGGAAACTGTATCCACACCAGTCTGGAAGGCACCAAAGTAAATAAAAGTCAATGTTGTAAAAAAGAAAAAAGGAGGCATCTTTAATTAATGCAATTCGTAAATGATGAAAATGATCAGAGAAGGATTTAATAACTGTAACAGAGTGCAGTAATAATTGCTGTTAAAAAGAAAGCATCTGTCTTCATATGGATTTCCAGTGAGTCTTGATCTGGAAGGCCGAAAAACTCTCTTTCATCTTTGTGATGAAAAGCTCTCCACAGGACACTTTCCCCCCTACATCTGCACAGCATGACAGGCACACTTTCAATAGGGTGTTAAAGATTTGTAAAACTTAGCGCAAGAGGTTTATAAGAATAGGAAGGCCAGCAGCAATATGAATAATATTTTTCTCCCTTTTTTATGATTAAGTTAAAGTGTCACTGGGCTTCAGAGTAGCAGATTGTTCAGAATATTACTGTTCTGCAAATAAATGGTAAATTAATTTCAGGTTTCCATATTGTTATCTCTGAGCTGCTGCAAATTTGTTTCTCATGGCAAATGTGAAATGGCCTGTTCATTATCTGTACCTCTATATGATGGGCAGAACTGTAAGGAGAGCAAAGCTGTTAATTCCAAAACCTTCTGCAAACGGATATTACTATATGGCAGGCATTTCAAAGAAAGCTCACTCTTGTGGAACGTTATCATATCGATTTCCCCCCCCCCCTAAATTGAACCTGTCAACATAGGCTTCTATTAGTAGCAGGCTTTTGGGCTTATTGCATAAATTAGGTCTTGGGGTCAGAGTGGATTGGCATAGCAAAATGACAAATACAGTGAGATCAGTATTTGCCTTCATAATAATGGAAAATATAGAAACAAAAGTATGGTAATACTAGGGCCTTTTTATTTCACGTTGGAAATAGGTTCATCAATTAGGATAACATTTGGGATGGTGTTATTTCGTATTAGACTTTTATCGTTATTACATAAATAGCACTGAGTACAGTACAGAATGTGATGGTAAGGTACAAATATGCATCATTTCTAAATTTGTATTCTATTTAGGCCTGAAGCCCTTAATTCCTATATCATCAACATATTCTGCAGAAGCCAGTTCCATTAAAACTAATAGAAATTACTTCTATAGAATGGGGATTATCTAGGTCAGGTATTCTCAACCAGTGGTACTTTGGCCAGCTGCTGGTGGTACTCAGACTGCTGGAACCCCGCTCCAACGCGGTGCTTTTGGTGGCATGTTTTCGCTCCCGAGACGCTCCTGCCTTTGGACGAGCCTCTCGGGAACGTTGAGAAAGGCCTTCCCACATGCCCAGAGCCTCCTACCTAAACCTACCTAAACTATTTCAGTTCCTTATTTCAGGGTGTCTTGTCTCTTTTTGTTACAAATACATAGCAAGCAATATGTTTATAAAGGCAGAATTAGAAACAACATGTGCTATCTGAACTGTACTTAAGATAATATACAGGACTGTTTGTTTGGACAGAATTGAGACGGGAAAAAAGGTCCAACCATTACCAAGACAAATCCTAAAGAATATCATTATCTGTAGCAGAGGGCACAGGCTTTATTGCCTACTAAGCGTTTATGCCTTGCCACTGTAGGGTCTCTTGGACAAACCAAAAGCTTATGGAGAGTAGAATTACCCTTTTCAGGGAAAGAAAGACTTCCTAGTGCTTTACATAGGAAATTGCTCTTGCATTTATTCGCAACCCTGTAAATAACGCTGAGGCAACGTCCACACCCCGACAGTTGGTTTTAGGTAGATCTGAAACAGACGCGACATGGGTGCATAGCTTGACTTGGAAGGATTTTTGTAAATCATTTAACTTTTTCATGTGTTCAGAACAAATTAGAGCGTAATGTTTACAGGCCTCTCAGCTGTTTATAGCTCTTACCTGACTGTGCTTTCTTTGGCAAAGCACAGCAGTGCTCGGAAGCAGATTTATTTTGTTTACTTACATTGCTACTCAGACTAGGCTCTTACAGCTGTCTTTTGGCAAAATTATCCTCAGCTCTCTCATCTACACAGAGCAGCTTATCCTTAGGGGGAGAGTGGGTTTGCCATTCTTTCTCATGACATCTAAGTGTTGCTCTTTGTTACAAATTGCTAATATAAGCAGTGTATTCATGAGACTACTTGGCTAATATCTGGCGCTCATTCATAGGTTGCTTTGACTGCATTTTCAGCAACCAGGAAGACTTGGTTTCATCATTTTGAAATCTATTTTTTAGTGCGTGTTGGCAGTTGTGCTTAACAAAGCAAGACTCTCACTCCAGTAAAACACTACTTATTTGTTGGGTAATTTCATCTGGAACAATCTATTAATAAGCAGAAGAATAAAAGCAACACTGCTGGGCAAATGAAGCTAGCTTCTGACATTGGTTGGTTTTGTTAACTTGAAACCTTTCCACCAAATACAAAAACCTCAGTTTTGTATGCCCCTTGCGGCCAAAGTAGTCATTCCATTAATCAGGCAGCTGCTGCCTACAGTACAACCCACGTTGCATCCAGCGCTGGTAAGGAGCAGGCTGGAGGTAAAGCCCCAGTCTGTGCAATGGAGCTACTCAGATCTGCGCAAGCTTAATAGCTGGTGCAGACGAGAAGACTCGTGTAGGTAGAAAAGGCCTGGGATTCGGCGTGCATCAGCATGCACCCTCCCGGGCCTGTTCCGCCCTGTCTCTGCCATCCCCCACCATACGCCCCCGCCCTTCCCAAACCCCTGCATCTCTCAGAGCAGATCTTACCTGCTCCAGCGCGCGATCATCTTGATACAGTGCCGGCGGAATGGTGTAGGCCTTCCTGCTGGCGCTTCTTCCACTCCAAGTGTCACAATGTGCTTTATAATATAATAATAATAATAATAATAATAATAATAATATACAGTATTTATATACCACCTTTCTTGGTCATTGGATTTCTCCGACTTTAATTCAAGGCGGTGTACATGGGCAGGCTTTCCTAACCCCCCTATGAGAGGTTTTACAATATATAAATGTCCAATCTTTCATGAACAGCTACATTCCAGGTGGTATCCTTTTGCAGTCTGACTTTTCTGCTGGCTGGCGCCTCCCACACTCGACAGACGCAGCTGGGAGCTCTTATCTCTCCTCACGGAGGCTTTTCACAGTTTTTTGTCGGCGGCGTGTCTCGAATTTGCCATTTGCCGATCTTCGGGCTTTGCAAGGCGGCAGCTCTCCTGACTGAGCCAGACCCCTCTGCCCCTCTTTAGGGCACATTTGCAACACCCTAATCTTGCGCAGCATGTGCTACGTCTGCCTACTGGGACCATAGTATTGTGCTGTCAGGTGCAGACCTTCAATTGAGACCTACAGTACTTCTGAGTATACGTATATAGATTGCACTGTTACAGCATAATCTTTATGCATGTCTACTCAGAAGTAAGTTCTATTGAACTCAATGAACTCCAAGTAAGTGTGTAGAGCAGCATTTCGTAAACCGTGGGTCAGAACCCAGGGGGTCATGGCCCAATTTCTGGTGGGTTGCAAGAAGAGCCTCCAATGAAAACACAGGTAATAGAAAGATCAGATAACTAATTGCCTTAAGCCCTGAGGCTATTCAAAAATCAGATAGCTGCTAATTGCCCTGCTGCTAATTGCCCTGCAAGGAGCTGAGCTCCTAAGGCTTTCAAGCTTGTGTAAATATAGGGTGATACATCTTTGAGTTTTGTGTGTGTGTGTGCGTTTTTTTCCAAATCCGTCACTGACACGTATTTGGGGGCAGGTGAAAGATGGGTCACATAACTAAGCCCCTCAAGCCTTGAGGCTATTCATTAGGCCTGCCACATTATGAGAAATGGATTGAGTGTTTTGCAAATAAATAAATAAATAAATAAAGTATTATTACGTGTAAATTAATAAATAAAACATTATTTCTTTCTAGATCTCCTTTTTTAAGTCTCATAAAGCTAGGTGGGTCCCAATAGAGTGGCATTTTAAAAAATGGGTCCTGGTGCTCCAAAGCTTGGGAAACACTGGTGTATAGAATTTCAGCCAGTCTTTTAACGGTAGTCCATATCAAACTTGTGTGTTGTTTGGATTTAAATAGGTAGTTTCTAAGAACTACCATCCTATATTACGCCATTGAGCTCCATAATGGTTATTTTTCTTCTTGAACTTACTTCATACTATCATGTTCTTTTTTTTCTTTTTCTTTTTTGAAAAAACTTAGTTTTTGGCAAAATATCCTAATAAACTTTTCCTTCCTTTTTTTAAAAAGAGCTATGCTTTTCTATGTGAATCTGAAATCTTTTCAAAATCAGTTCTGAAAGAAAATATGAAGTCTACTTGCTTTTGTGTTTAAGTTGGCAATTTACATTATGTAAGAGAATTTGGAACATGGTTCCTGTTAAAGTGATGTTTATTTTATTGTCTTTTGGTATCCTTGAGTAGCAAAATCAACACAGCTCTGTTATGAGTAAAAACAGGTTTGGAGAAAAGAACAGGTGTTCTGGTAATAAAGAACCACTGGAAGAGTAAATCATTGGGATGCGGTTGTTTTCTTTCTCGGTGAGATTGGAATAAGAAACTTGAAATGAGACTAAATATGCAGCCATGTAAACTAACAGCAAAGCAAAGATTAGCTCCTTAAATGGGAATCCTTAGTAGCATCAAGGCATGACCTCCCAAATCGATCTTTGACCTTCTAGTCAGATGGCTCAGTTGGACTTTTTCTCAGACTAGAAAAATATTTATTATTTCAAATAAGATGCCTGAGAGAACACAGAATTATCTATGCTACAGAAACCAGCATGACCTTCTTTTGGGGTGCAGACAGAAGATTAAAGGGTAGAGGGAAATGACTGCTGGCAGATTAGCAAATACTGTATAACAGAAATGTGCATGAAGGGAACATTTTTCACTTAGTAAAAATGGGTCGCCATTGAACTCAAGCATGGAATTTTGTGCACATGGGTGCAAGTAAGTCAAGAGCTGACCCTGCACGGTGAGAAGTCTAAGGGCATTGCTACCTTGTTTTACTTCCTTTTAGATGGGAAAGAGCACTTGCGACTTTTGCTGATCCTCTGAATCTTCGCTTCCTAGCATCTCTGGGTGAAACCATTTAATTCCTTCTAGAAGTGCTGCATTTGCTCCATCTTGGCTCATTCGCCAGTTCTCAGTTCCTATTGAAAGAAACAACAGTTGCACTTAAAACTAGTATTATGCACCCCCCCCCACCTCCCCAAAGCAATGAGAAGTTAATGTTTCCCAGTGGGGCTTTCACAAATGGAAATCAACGCCAAACAGCTCCATACCTAGGGGACTTTGTATATTATTTCTGATCATATATTTCAACCCACTTCGTATAAATTCTTATGGCTATATGTGCAAAGAAGTCTGACCATTATGAAAAAAATCATTTGATTTCAGCCTATATAGCAGGATCATAACCTAGTAATGAACCATCTGATGCACTGCGTAATCCTGCGCAAGTGTGGGGCGACGGAACGAGTGTTCTGTCACCGGAAGTAGTCACGAACACATTCGCAGTACACATAGTCACAGTAAAGCACATTCGCGACTACTCTGGAGCAGGGAAGGCCGGTGCAGAGGCCGGCCTCCCATTCTCTGGCGCCAGGATGACTCCACAGCTGTCAGACCAGGTAAGTCAGGATCCGGCAGGTGGGGGGGCTAATGCGAAGAGAGGACTCTCTGGAGAAGACTTTGATGCTGGGAAAGATTGAAGGCAAAAGGAGAAGGGGAAGGCAAAGGATGAGATGGTTAGACAGCATCACCGATGCAATGAACATGAAAATGAGCGAACTCAGGAAGATAGTGGAGGACAGGAAGGCCTGGCGGGATATGGTTCATGGGATCACGAAGGGTCGGACACGACTTAACGACTGAACAACAAACGGCTCTGCAAAGTAAAGTTGCATTGCTAAAGTTCATTGTACAGAATGGAACAAAAAGTTGAAATGAGTTGGCATTGAAAATTAAACTTTATAAATCAGAAATGTATGGGGGAAAATGTTAAATTGCAGTACTTTTTAAAGTCCAAATATTTATTAGAATATTGCAAGCCATGAATGTTGTTTTAATGACTAGCCTATCATTCAACAACTTTTTGTTTGTTTAAAAAAAAGCAAGAAATATGTGCCCTGTCGATATAGTTACTGCTCGTTTTGTAAAATAATAATAATAATTTGAGCAAAAAAATCAATTTGTGGTCAAGGAGTTTCAGATAACAAAATTGCAATTCCTGAGCTTTCACCAGCTTTGTAATGGAGCTCTTACCTGTGATCCATGTCACAGAGGTTTTAAAGCATATAATAAAGCTTTCATTGTTGTATTGTGAAAGAGGTCCTAATTCCTTTCATAGTCAAAACATTTTTATAAGCTCCCATCATGGGATTTTTTTATGAGCCTATAATTTAGAGGTTTCATTTTATATCTTAAATGTTTCATTTTAACAAGGTGACAGCTTATGTCACTATTAAATTGATATTATTGGTTAAAATATGTGCACTTTCTCATGAATGTATTTTATTGTAAATATATTGAAATAAATGTATTGATTTTCTTGAAAAACATCTATAACACAATCCTATACATGTTTACTTGGCAGTAGATCTTATTGTTTAAATGGAACTTACTGTTAGGTAAGTGTGTACTGGATTACATCCCCCCCTCCATCTTTTACAGCACAACTTACAGCACAATCCTATGCCTGTCTACTCAGAAGTAAGCTCCACTGAGTTCAATGGGATTTACTTTCATGTAAATGTGCATGGGAGTGCAACCTTATGGCCCAATCCTGCGCAAAGTCCCGCCTGCGGAGTGCGCCGTAAAGCGCATTTTTGGCACTCAGCAAGTAAGGCCCGCTGGCACACACACCGGCAGGCCTCACTCTGCCGCAGTCCGAACCTGCTCCCACTGGAGCAGGGGTGGGGGAGGGCGGTCCAGGTGGCGAGGGAGGGCGGCCGTTGGCCCAGCCAGCCCCCGAGGGGGCAAGGATGTTGGCCATGATATCCCCATCCCCATTCCCGGGCTCGGTGGCCCTTACACCACCGCCTCGAATATCCGCCAGCTCTTGAGCTGGCGGACATTCATGGAGGCCCATCGGGACTTTTCAGCCCTACACCGGGGGAAGGCGATGAACGTCCCCTTCCCCCAAGGAAACCCTGGGCTGCACCAGAGTGACCCGGGAAGAGCGTAGGATCCTGTGGCTGGCCCTATGGGCCGGCCGTGGATCTTTACGCAGGATTGGGCTGCTCATCACTTATATATTTACATTTTAAGAATGCCATATCTGCCGTTTTACCTTGTTTTATTTCTCAAAATATTTTAACTTAGTCCACCTAAGAATGTGACTACTCTCATAAGAATACTTCAGTCTTTATGCCATTTAAGGATGAAATTCTGCAGGCTTTTCCCTGTGAGGATAACAGAATTGTTTCCTGCCAATATGTGTGTGCATCATGTTATGCTTTCTGATCACATAAGCTGCCTTGTGGTGCAATCCTATGACACTTTCCTGGGAGTAAGCTCCACTGAATACAGTGGAATTTCCTTCTGAGCAAACCTGCGTAGGATTGTACAGTTAACCCTTATTGTTGTTACTGACAATATTTGTGGCTTAGTTTGTTGAATAGAGTCCTTTGGCTTTGCTTTTCTTCCCAAGGACAGAACTGGACTTAAGCGTGCATCCTGGCCTACAGTCTGCAGTACATTCCGTGTTTTGTTAATATTTATGTTTCACTTCCTGATTTATTTATGTATTTATTTATTTATGGGTTTGTTTATTTTGCAAAAGATTGTATCCAATCTGACACATGTGCCATGAACTGAATAGGCGGTCTTGGGCCAGGCTCCATCTTATAGCTTTTTAGGCTCTCCCTTCCCATCTGCAATATGGGAATTTTGCACACCCTATATGAAGTATCATGCTAATGTTAAGCATTATTGCTGTTCTTGTTTAATTAAGGGTTCAGACAGTTTGTGTTTTACGGTCTTACTCTGACCCTTTCATGACATCGGACCCATTCCTCTTCTGCTCTCAGAGCTTTTTTCTTCCCCTTCCTTTTTAACAGAAATTTTGAGCTTTGCGCTTGTGCATTCATTCACCTATGCATCCTGTTCATCTGTCTACTAATATCTGCTAGTGTAAATTCAGTCTGGCTACTTAACAAGCCCCTGTTGAGGTTTACAACACCTTTTGGCAAAACAATATCAAATGAATATGAATAGGTGTGTGTTTACACATAACAACCCCATTCTAAACATCCTAAGCCTGGAGTTTCGGGAAGAAGACACATGTTTGCATTAGAAATGCATGGAGATTGCTATCCAGACTTTGAGTGACAAAGGTAAAATGACATGAAATGTGACAGGAGTGCTGATCTGGATGATACCTTTTAAAGCTGCAGTAACACAAGTCCTTGCTTGGCTGCTGCAAGATAACCCAATCCATCAGTCATTCTGCCAAGGCCAATTATCTCATGTAGTCATGACACAAAAACTAACACCAAGGTAAATTATCTTATTTATCCAAATGGGTTTTGCGAACTCTAGCCCATACGTAAAAACTCTCCCCGCTGTTCCCTCCAGACACCACAATTTGTGTAAATGCAAGCACTTATTCCAATGGCAGCTGACCAAAAGGGAAACATTTAGTGGAAACATGCAGGCATACACTGGAAGGCAATGAATTCTCAACCTCAAGTATTTGTTCTGGTTTTCAACTAAACATAACCTGACTTCATTTCATTTCTTGGTGGTTGTGTGTTGCTCCTTTGAGGAGGTATTATAGCAAGTTTATTCTGAGCTATAAAAAATAGTGCTTCTTTTCAGTTAGCAGTTCTTTCCTAATAGTCTCTTTTTCCCTGAATTAATTAAATTCGTCAGGAAGATATTCTAAGTAGAATTGCAGCTTGGCTGCCTAGCAACTCTTTATAGTAGAGTATATTGAAGTAAACCAAATGCTTTTAGAGTAGGAAATATAGGCTCGGACTCAAAGAACAATGAGTGGTGCTTTTTTGCACATATAACACGGCTTCCCTTTCCTTGCACTTCCCATAAAGCTACTCATGAGAAACTTTCCAAAATAGAGTGCAATGTGGCAGAGGCCACAACTGGGAGGGAACTGGTGAAAATTGGAGATCTCCACCTCACTTGCAAAGAGGAGCAAGGGGCTTTTCTGGATCCAATCCATAGTAAAGAGGGCATAAAACTTACCGTACATTCAGAATCTCTAGCAAATTTGTTTTTAACATAAATGTGTTCGTCTTTAAAGTACTCTTTAGTTTTTGCTAACAGATTAGCACAGTCACCCATCAGGAAATGTACAGTCTCTGACACCGTTGGTACTCAAGCTTCTGCCAATGTTGATAATATAGTCATTTAGTTCTGCACCAGCAAAGGTGGATACAGTGTTAATCTGGGCATTAGATTCACTAAGTCCAGTGACCTGTTTGGAGCACAGGAGTTGCATTGCGTGCATAGAACTCTGCTATCTGAAACAATTATGATTTTGTGTGTGTGCGTGCGCACGCAACAGGATCCTCTGTATCAAGACAATAGTCTTTATAGAGGTTTGAATAACACCATATTGGTATTGTTTCATGTAAAGTTATCAAACTGTGATGCTTTGAAAACCTAAAAAGGGAGGAATGTGTTTCCGTGTGACGGAAAGGAATCAAAGTGCCTTTGTGAGAACCTTGACTTTAAAAAGCACAAAAACTAAGATAGCAAAACTGTATTTACTTATGCGGGAGTGAGTATGACCTCCTTAGGAAAGAAATTGAACAATCTGCTTTTAAAATCTTGAATTAATGTATTATTTGTGAAGTATTAGCCATATAAACACTGGGCTGGTCCATTGATCCAATACATGCTGGGGAAAATGCTAACCTGCTGCAAAGATCTGTACCTAGGGAGGAATAAAATGACATTCTATGTAATGCAGCTGCTTTAGGAAAGAAGACTGCAAAATCTGGAAAATGAATTTCCTCCTTCTGTCTTCTTCACTTGCAGACTTTGATCTCTTGAAGTTGCAGCTTGTCCATCCTGAAATAAATAGCTTTAAGAAAAAGTAGCTCCAACCAGAAGGATAAGCAAGTGGGTAGAACAGCAGAGTAATTTTTCATTTATGTTCTCAATTTAGAATTCTGGACGAAAATCCTTCAAAATTCAGCTATTGAGCGCAAATTTTGTAACTAGAATCAGTTATAAATGTAAAGGTATCCCCTGCTCGAAAGCCAGTCGTGTCCAACTCTAGGGTGCTCATTCCTGTTTCTCGACGAAGAGCCAGCGCTGTCCGAAGACGCTTCCCTGGTCATGTGGCCGGCATGACTAATGGAACTCCGCAGCAGTACCTATTTACCGGTATCTACTTGCAATTTCTTGCTTTTGAACTGTTATAGAGGCAGATTAATTTTGTATAATTTATCGCATTTCCTGTATTTGGGGGATATGGCCGAATTTGATGAGTTCTATTATGCTACCTACCTAATATGCAAGTAGTGGCAATTGTGGTGTGAGCAGTGGGGAACCAAACTATAAGCTGTGGTAAAGGATAGGAAAAGGAACAATCACTCCGTGGCACTTATGGTAATTTCTTCTCTCCGTCGACCTTGATATTTCCTGCAAAAATTACTTGCAGTGTTGTCAGGAAATGGTTTTATAACGTTACCAAAAGAGAGACTTTATTATTTGCATTACCTGTTTCACTGTAGCGGCCAAGCCCAGAAGAGACTCGCTACTTAGTCCAGATGTTACAGACGTTGCACCAAGTCGAAAAAGAAGACAGCGGATGCGAAAAGCTGCGGGCATGGAACCAAAAGTGGCATTGTACAAGGCCCAAGTTCCAGAAAAGAAAAAGTAAGGATGACCATTTCCAGCAAGTTTCATAGAGACGTAGACTTAAAATGTTCTCAACTTGTTTCTTTTATCTAGGCATAAATATTTGTAAAAACTGGTCCTGCTGAAAGCTCTTTTAAATAATCAACCAAAATCAACAACCTGCAGTTAAAACCAATGGCCTCTTGTTCTTTGGCCAGTGGCAGTAGAAGAAAAAAAAATATCGTTTGTCATCTCCTGCCAGCCTCCTTTCCACTTCTGTATTCTTTGATCAGAAACAGGAGTTTTTACTCTTAGAAAGAAAGTGCATATTAGTTTGTTCAGTTGTTGGATCACAATTTTACATCTGTTGGAGACAAGGTTATCAAAAATTTATCTTGAGATACAGTGATCAAACTGAGACGTGGTATTTCAGTTGTAGACTAGTGAAGCTGGACTGTTATTTTCCAAGGCTTAAGTTTGGTGTTATCTTTAATATCTCAGAATCTAATATCTTGGATAGAAAATCTGGACCAGTTGTGAAAATTTGAGATCATATCTTGGATAGTGTTTGGGGACAGAATTTTCCTATGGTATATATGGTCTTTGCTTTTTCATGATACTTCTCCGCAATGCTGATAAAGTGGTGTATTGATACACCCAACAATATTATCTTAAACATAGTTTTCTCTTTTACATCCAGCTTAAATGTCATAGATCTAGCTAAAGCATCTAGTCAAAGACAAAACTTTTTTCAGTAGATAGTTTCAAATTAATGGGGATAGCACCTTAAAGTCAAGACATGAAAAAGTTGTACAAGAGATGGTTTGAAACATGGTTTAGCATTGCTAGCATGAGTCATAGCTCAATGCTCTTTCCTTTGTTCATGAAATGTGGACCTTTGCTGATTCAGTTTCTGATTTAAAATAAACCAGGATTTGTCATTGTGTTCAAGCCTGGCGAATCCTCATTTGTTCTAATCACAGTTGATGAACAAGCAATGATATCCAGCTGTGACCACATCTGAGTTTGATAACTTGGCTTTGACAACAAATCCCAGGTTTGTTTTAAATCAGAAGCAAAAACAGCACGTGTTGGTACTAGTAACGCTAAGCCAGGATTTAATCATAGTTTACCATTCTGTCTGAACCAAGTCTTTCTGTCCAGGTATTACAGATAAATCCAAATAAAATGCCCTTGGATATTTTGAGATAATTCATAATTTACATAGGAAACATTCTTCTGATAGCTTCCTTTCCAGAAAGATACAGGAGCTTTTCTTTTATTTCTCATCTCATTTACTCACCTGCAATGTCATTATACTGCCTCTAGTTCATGTACTTTTTTATAGAAAAGAAAAGCAACGAGAAGACTGCAGTGACTTGCAAAATAACAGGGAAAATAAATGTATTACTAAAAATAGTAATATCACATTGTCTGGTTCATAACTCATATTTACAGTATGTTCCAGTACAGAGTGGATAGAGTGATTTCACATTTTAAGACAAAGTGCGATGTTTATAATAAAGGCTGTCAGTTAAGTTCTTGGGATTTGTGCACAGGGAGGCCGCCTAAATCCCATTGAAGTCAGTGGGATTTAAGCAGGCGAACGGTGCACAAGATTGTAGCCTTGGGCTTCTGTCTGAAGACAGTTCTTTTCATCCTCTTGCTGTCTTGTGGAAGCATTTCCAGTTGATCTCTGGGGAACAGAATCGCCGTGTATATCAGCGCTTCTGAAAAGGGCTGACACTAATATTCAAAACAAATCTTTCAGGATATGTGTTAAATTAATTTTGAAAATGGTGTTCACCCGTAATTTGTGGTGTTCTGCAAATAATAAACTGCCTATGAAGATATAAGAACAAATAAATTACAGGGGGGAACATTCCTGTGATTTGAGAGGATTTGCTACCGCAAATCATATTAGAGATGTCATCTCTTAGTGGGGATTGTTGCAAAATGGCTTGTTTGAACAAGCAGCTGCCTTCTGCTAGTAACACAAAATATATGAATTCGTTCTGTTTTCACTTGTGTCAGTTGGCGATATTGGTGACTCTTTCCCAGACATCATGACCCTACTCAGAAAGCAGAGCAATAGGTCAAGTAGCATTTTCTTATATCATCAAGTGCATTTGACAGGGCAACAGTCTGAACATAGTGGGTGATAGCCAATCATCTCTTAAAATATATAAGGAAAGTCAGAATGATCGATAGAGGCAGAAGTTCTGGAAATGGGCTAAAAGAGTCTTGACGGTAAGCTCTGGAAGTAGTGAGGCTTTTGGAGATTATAGCAGTGCCTTTTGTTATTCCCCTTTAGTAATAAAACAGGGCCCTTGGAATAGAATGAGACTGAATTTCACACGCTAATTGAAAGAGTTGTCTCCTTTTCAGAGCTGGTAAATATCCATGGTTTATCCTAGCTTCAGCAAAGAACATTTTAGCCTATTTACGGGGTCATGACTCATGCAGCATCTGGCTGGAACTGAGAGCCAGTGTGGTCCAGTTGAATAGGCTTGGACCTTGGAAATCTCCGTTTAAAATCTCATCTCAAACCTGGACTCACTGGGTGGCCTTGGGCAAGCCAGTCTGTAAGAATTCTCCATCTGTAAAATCGTGAACATTCAAGACATTATCATAAAAGTATTTCATATCCTAAAAATGTTATAGGAATAGTTGTTTGGGCTATAACCAAGGATTTTAAAAGTATGTATGTATGTATGTATGTATGTATGTATGTATGTATGTATGTATGTATGTATGTATGTATGTTTCAATTCAGACCTTTACAGCTGGAGTACACAGTAAGCTCATCGTGTCAAAGCAGTCTAGTTCTGCCTGTAGAGCAGTCTGAAGACACCCTGCCAACAGACAGAGCAAGCTAAAGAAGATCTCAAACAAATACTTGGGGGAGATTGAAGCCCTGGCTGGTCCATAGTTGATGTCTATGTCTCTCACTCCTTAGTGGCCAAATTTCTTCTTCCCCTCTCAGTTCCTAGGAACAGAGCTACTAAGGAGAGGAATTCATGAATATGAGCTATTGGACAAAGAACACCTCCTTTCCTTTACTTCAGATTTTTCTGCGCATAACAGCTGAGCCTAAATAATTCTCATTGGGGCAGAGCCAAGCTGCTCTCATATGGTGAGCATAACATTTAGGTTGTCTCTGCGCTTTTGCACTTACTCATAAGGTTTTGGCATTTCAGATTGTAGAATATTCAGTGGTTTTTTGGATTGAAAAAACAGAATTCCTTACCTGTGAATTTCCTATTCTGGGAAGAGGAAGTGGGGCATTCGTCACCTTTGGGAAGCCCCTCCCTCCTGGAAGGCAGGGTCGGCTTGGAGCTTGACTCCTCCCCGATGGGAGGGCGTTCCCTATCTCCCCAGTCCGGGCTGACGAGCAGAAAACGCACCTCTCCACGCAACCACTGTCCAACTGTTGACACACTTCTCTGCAGTTGCCTCTAACTTAGCTCAAAGAACAAAACATAGCTCAAAGAGCATAACAGGAACAACATATGAACCTAGAAGACACTTAGTGAAAGACAAATAGAAAACCAGAGACAGGAAGGACAACCTCCTGTCACGAACCCATGATTCCTTAGACTCCCAACCCCGACCTGAACGAGGCTGCAGTCCAGAAGAGGTGGGCCGAATGCCCCACTTCCTCTTCCCAGAATAGGAAATTCACAGGTAAGGAATTCCGTTTTCTCTGGAAGGAGGAAGTGGGGCATTCGTCACCTTTGGGATAATACATATATCAGAGCAGTTAAATACTTAGGGTGGGAATCTAGGTAGCCTCGCTCACGGCGACAGCTCCTTCCGTAACACCCATATTCCCAGGGAAGTGTCCGCTGATGTGGCCCGGTCCACTCTATAATGTTTCCTGAATGTATGTACAGAGGACCAGGTGGCCGCTTCACAGATATCGTCTAGCGAGCTGACACCTTCATAGGCTGCCGAAATCGCAGCACCCCTGATCGAAGGTGCCATAATGCCCGCAAGCGGTACTTTCCCAACTGCTTGATAAACTGCTGCTATAAACTGCTTGTGGGAAAGAATATATTGGGCTAACTAAAAGATCAGTTGGCACCAGGATTAAGGAACATGAAAGATCTGTGAGACTGAAACATCCGGAACTGTCTTCTATTGCCGAGCACGCTCTGAGCACAGATCACAGCATTCGATTTGAAGATATCAGCTGCCTGTGAATAGAGAACAAAGTGGGTATCTTGCGTAATTTGGAGGCAATTGAGATCAGTAAAAAACCTGCCTCTTGCCTGATTAATAGGCAACAAGATCTGAGTTTTATTAATAAGACATGGTTTCCGATACTACGCAAAACTGATTGCAGGCAGCAGCAGAAGGATGACAGCAAGGAACAACCAGGTTCAGCTCAGGTCATTGAGGCTTCTCTGAGGGCTATCCCTGCGTGGAGCGCTAAGTATCTGCTGAACTTTACACCATGGAAGATTTCTATTTGACACTGCTACTCAGAGCGGTGCTTTTTGAACGAGCTCGACGCTAATTGATCATTTCCGCTTTTGTTCCGGTCTACCCGCTCTGTTCCTGTGCTTTTCAGGATAAAGAATCGAAGCGCTGCGTTTGTTGTTTAACAGCTACCAATCTTTTAGAGTGCTTCCTGGATAATGTTTCCGGAAAAAGGAAACGAAACGTCGGAGTTTTAACTACTGTGCTTTGGATTTTAATGGTTTTCTGTCTGCTTCGTGAACGCTAGTAATAGAAGATGCGAGCAGAATTGGATTTTTGTTTTTATTCTAGCTGGTTTGTTCATTTTGACATGGCTGTTTTACCCGTAGTACCTAAGTAATTGACAGTTGCTGCTATAGCCCCTTTTAGCCACTTGGCCAGAGATGAGGTGGATGTTTTCCTTCCCAATTTAGACCCCTGGAAGATGGCAAACATGGCATCCATCTTGCGGAAAGGTTTAGTGTGTGTAATAGCTAAGGGCTCTCCGCACGACTAAAAAAGGTAAAGGTATCCCCTGACAATTAAGTCCAGTCGTGTCCGACTCTAGGGTGTGGTGCTCATCTCCATTTCAAAGCCGAAGAGCCAGCGTTGTCCGAAGACGCCTCCGTGGTCATGTGGCCGGCATGACTCACCTTACCACAGCACGTAGCATGCAGTTGGAACACGGAGCGCTGTTTACCTTCCCGCAAGCGGTACCTATTTATCTACTCGCATTGACATGCTTTGGAACTGCTAGGTTGGCAGGAGCTGGCCAAGCAACGAGCGCTCACCCCGTCGCGGGAATCGAACTGCCGACCTTTCGATCGACAGCTTATGGTTCAGCGGTTTAACCCGCTGCGCCACCCGCTGGCCTCTCCGCACGACTAGGGTGTGCCAAACCTTCTCTTTTGTGGTGAACTGGAGTAGGGCAGAAATTTGGAAATACCAAATCCAGTGATTTATGAAAAAAGGTGTTCACCTTTGGTAGACTACTTTATCATTGTGATAGATGCAGAGATGCAGGACTAATAGACAAAGAGCCCAATTCTGATACTCTGCGCGCCGACGTTACAGCCATTAAGAAGGGCGGTTTGAGGGTCAATTCTCTAAGGGGAACCTTTCCCAGAGGTTTGAAAATGACCCCCGTTAACGCTGACAGAACTACATTAAGGTCCCAGGTGGGACATCTGTGTCCCGGGGAAGGATTGATTAGAAATACCCCCAGAAGAAAAAGTTTTACGTGGGGACGTTGTGATATGCTAGACCCCAACCTACACTAAGTACGGTATTAATGGCTGCCACCTGTCTCTTAAGTGTATTAGTGTGGAGCCTTAGGGCTAGCCCCACCTGAAGGAATTCAAGGACCTGCTTGATCTTTGGCCTAGAGGCTCTAAACCCCTTCCTTCTACACCACCGGGCCAATTTTTTCCCCAGGTGGATGCATAAATCCGTTTGGTAGATGCTCTCCGGGATGCCAGGATGGTGTTTAGGACATCCTCCGAATAGCCACATCGCCTTAGCTCTGACCGCTCAATCTCCACATCGTCAAGCAGAAGATGTGGGGCTGTGGATAGGACAGAGGACCCTGTATGGGAAGGTCCTTTTACAGAGGCAGAGGCCAATGCCTCTGGACAGACAGGGATAGAAGACCCGGGAACCACGGTCTTCTCGGCCAGTGTGGTGCTATAGGATTACCTCTGCCTGTAACCTGTGGATCTGCTGAAGTACCCTTGGAATCAATGGCATAGGTGGGAAAGCATATACAGACCTTGTCGTCGATTTGCTCCGCACCTACTTCCGGGAGGATGGATAGGAACCCGATTGTGCTGTCACTCGCTTGGCAAACAGGTCTATCCCCGGTACCCCGAATCTGTTGGTCACCGGTTGGTAAACTGAAGGGTTCAGCTGCCACTCCAATTCTTTCACAATCTGTGTGTTGAGCCAGTCCACAGATATGCTGTTTGTCCCCGGCAGATGCTTGGCCTGAAGAGACAGAAGATTCCGCTCCGCCCAGTGCATTAGAAAGGTAGCCTCCCTATGTAGTAATTGAGACTTTGTCTCCCCCGGGCGGTTGACATATGCCTTTGCTGTAGTATTGTCTGTGCAAACCCTTACATGGTGACCCCTTAGTATGTCCTGTGACTGCTCTAGGACTAACCTTTTATTGCCCAAAGTTCCAACCTGTTTATGCTGAACTTGGGCTCCTTGGTCAACCAAGTCCCCTGCAGGAGCTGCCCCTTTGTATGGGTGCCCCACCCCAACAGACTGGCATCCATTGTCACTAACAGTGGTTCTGGAATTCCGAGACTCATGCCTTGCGTAAGTCTTTTTGGTGTCAACCACTACCTGAAGCTTTGCATGATCTCCTCTGAAATGCAGATCCAGAAGGGCTGCTTTCATTCTATTAGGCATTCGTAGGGATAGAGTAGTCCCTGCCAAGGCCTCATGTGGAAACCTGGCCCATGGGACCAGTTCCTGACACGATACCATTTGACCCAACACTGACGCTAGAGTCATTACATCTGAACACTTGGCTGCAATCAGTCTGGACAAGGCTGCAGAAAATGCCTCCTGCGTTTCCTCGGAAATAGGCGAAAGGACCTGGCGTCCACCGGTATTATCGACCCCAGATGTTCCACCCTCTGGGATGGAATCAGGGAACTCTTTGCTCTGTTGACCACCAAACCTAGCTTCTCCAGAGAACCATGGTTGCATGTAAATCCCTCAGAGTCCCCTCCCTGGACGGTGATCTTATCAAAATATCGTCTTGGTATGGCAATATGTGTATTCTTTGTTGCCTCAGGAATGCTACAGGACCTTGTATTGAAAATGACACTCTCTGTAACAAAAAACGCAGAAAACCTGCGATGACTCTTTCAGACGGGAATGTGGCAGTAGGCTTCGTTCAGGGCTATGGATGTCAAATAGTCCTGTTTCTCTAGGGCAGCCATAATTGATTTCCACATTTCCATTCAAAACTTCCGCTTGCGCAGAAACCTGTTGAGCCACTTCAAGTCTAACTGGCCCTCAATTCCCCATTCTTTTTTGGGACTAGGAACCAAACAGAGTAAACTCCTGAGTTCTTTTGGTGACGGGGTACTGGCTCTAATGCCTTGATCCTGAACAGGTGAGTGATTGCCTGCAATTTCCACAGCTGCTTCTGTTGGCCCCTTGTACGGGGAACTCAGACCAGGTTGTCATGAGGTCTCCTGCTGACTCAAGAGACTACCCCTTCGACACTACCTCCAGCACGCAGGCATCGCTTGTGATGGCAGGTCACCGATCTGAAAATTTTGACAGCCTGCCACCAATAGTGTCCAAGGATTCTGATACCTGGCGTCACTGATACCTGGCCCCCTTATGACCCTTGGAACCTCCTGACGTAGGGTGCCCCTGTCTATTCTTGGGGAACACCCTGGGCTTGTTCCATCTTCCCTTAAATTTGGGATTGTCTCTAAACCTTTGCTCCCTTCTGAAGGTACGAAAGGAAGTCTAAGTCTTTGTTTTGGTGCTTTCCTTGTGGCTTGAGGGAAAAAACCTTGCGTTTATCCTTATTCTCAATAAGGATCGGGTCCAAAGCCTGACCAAAGCGCCTGTTTCCCTGAAAAGGGGGGGGCTACAAGTCGACACTGGGAACCCAAATAGACATCTCAGTGTCAGCCATAAATTTCTACGGCTACACATTTGAAGCCATAGCTCTGGCCCTAACTTGTATGGCGTTGTATGAGACATCAGCATAAAAAGGCAGCTGCAATTATATATAAGGCAGTTTTTGGTGTTTTTAGACAGATTTGGTTCTGTAGTCACTAATTCCTCCACCCAGAGGTAGCTGCTCTGGACATTTGCCACTGACGCTCGCAAGGTTGTGACGAGGATTCAAAACCTCTCCTCAGAACAGATTCCACCCTCTTGTCACAAGGATCTTTGGGGAGGCCTCCCCCTCAGAAGGACTAACTGCTGAGGAGGAGAGA
Organism: Plestiodon gilberti rubricaudatus; assembly: GCA_026170595.1. Lineage (NCBI taxonomy): Eukaryota > Metazoa > Chordata > Lepidosauria > Squamata > Scincidae > Plestiodon > Plestiodon gilberti. The sequence continues at coordinate 36,382,774 of JANXHW010000002.1, forward strand.
GCAGCCCCTGGGGCATCCACCACAGGAGTCTTCAGAGAAGCCATCACCTGGTCTGGAAATGAATAGAATCTGATAAACAGCCAAGGTGGTTGTTTGCTTACTGCAGTTATAGCCCATTCCAGGTCTAAAACTCTTTGGCAGGCAACAGGAAGGGCACCAGATCTGAGTTAGGTGGCCCTTGGGAAGTATAGATGACCCCCTGCTCTGCTCCTGCTGTTTCCTGCTGTTTCTCTGGTGCCAGCTGTAAAGGTTTCGCCACTTTATTCAGCAGTCGGGGGAATAATTCAGCAGGAAAAGTCTGTTGACCTTCCCCACCTGATCTTCCTCTTGTTCCGCCCATCCCCCGAGAGTACTCCCTCTTCCCTGCCTGAATCAGAGGCGAAGGAAGAAGGTGGAGAGTCACACCCATGGTGACTACGCTTCGCCACCGCTTTTTGCAATTATTTTGCTTGGCTTTCTTATGGGGGGGGGACTCCCCTGAGGAAGAAAGGTAGGGCTCTGAGGAAGAGAGATACACTGGGGATGGGAAACTGTGTCTTCTGCTTCTCTTTTTGTGACAGGGCTTGTGTTTAGGGGAGGGTTCCTTTACCACTCCCCTTAGTGCCACAGCAATCATTTTGCTAGTCTCTTCCCTCAAACTCGGTGAAAGGGAGCCCTTTTTGTTACTGGGCCCTCCCCAATGGGTGCCACTGTAACACTTACTTCAAGCACTTGCTCCACCATTCCCTCACAAAGCCACTTACGCGCTGACGAGAAAAGGCGGGAAAACACTGTACTGCCCGATGCTGATAAAGACAGTGCTTTCGGCCAGCTTGGAGTGCTCCAGGAGACACCCCTCCCGGTTGGGCAGATCAATGCACTCTCCTTCGAGTATAATCTGATAAAGACAGTGCTTTCGGCCGGCTTGGAGTGCTCCAGGAGACATCCCTCCCGGTCGGGCAGATCAATACACTCTCCTTCGAGTATAATCTATCGCCTCAGCGACACGGAATCGCAGCAGACCTACCAGGCCAGACCTACCTCCCCGTCCGCCGGCGATCCTCTGGTGCGAAAGGCGACGGCCTGTTACAGGTCCGTTCTTCCGTCGCGACCAGGCACTTGATGACGATCCTCCTTCCTTCCTCGTCGTTCGCAGACCGCGTCGCAGAGAAACGGCAGGATGTACGACTGATGTGAGGAAGCCAACTATGGTGGCACCTCACAGCCGTGCTAACACGCTTCGTCCCCGCCTTTCCCAGGGCACGGGGAGTCGGCAGAAGAGTGGGAAAGGAGGTTAGATGAACAACGCTCAAGCCAGATCAGACACCCAAGGCAGATCATACGCTCAGGACAGATCAGACGCTCAGGGCAGATCAAACGCACAAAGGCAGAACGAATACGGAGAGGAAATAAGTAAATAAGAGAGAAAAAACTGCAGATTTTCGCTGAGCTCCAATAACGCACGACCGTGCACTGCAAAGGCAGGGCCGGACTGGGGAGATAGGGAACACCCTCCCATTGGAGAGGAGTCAAGCTCCAAGCCGACCCTGCCTTCCAGGAGGGAGGGGCTTCCCAAAGGTGAGGAATGCCCCACTTCCTCCTTCCAGAGAATCTGGCAATCCAAAATCCTTGAAAATGTGGTTGAGGAGGGAGTCAATGATCCTGGGAAGTTCATGAAAATGAAGAGAGTGGTGAAAAGGGTAATATTTAGCTCACTTAAAGTTGATGGGATTGGGTACATAAGCTCAGTAATGCAGGGTTTTTCAGATGAATAAAGAGACCTGGTAAGGGAATTATTAGTATATTCTTGGGTGTTTGGTAGCCCACTGAATATATAAAAAGAAGAAGGTATATGGGTCATTCCGTGTCAAATCAACCAATAAAAAATACATTTTGGAACTTGATGTCACGGATTTTGCTCATTTTCGGTACATTTGTAGCTTACCATGAGATGTTTAAAAATTATGTTTTTCAGATTTTTTTTGTCCATCCGTTTTTGAGATATTGAATGTTCAAAATTGCCAAAAAAGGCCAAAATCCACTTGTCACCATACATTCAAACGCCAGTTACAGGATAACGATGAACGCTACAGACATGGGACAGGTGTCGTTTTAAAGCTTATGAATAAGGCTTTCATTTGATATACCATATGACAAAATTGTAAATTTTCAAGAAATTCAAAAATATTCAAATAATATTAATTTTGAAATTTTGAAAAATCGAACTTTTTTAAAATTTTCAAAAAAATCACACTTAAAGGTATATGTCTTGTAGTCAATCAGTCAAAATTTCAAGATGGTATCTCAATGGTACCATACAAAAATTAAATTTTCTTGTTGGCAGTGACCAGGAATTAAACCCCTCAAGTCCATTTTTCTACAGTTTACATTGATAAAATTAGGTGGTAAACTGAAATGAATCCAAAAATTTATAACAGGACTTATAGAGATAGATTTATAGAGCATGAATTCATTTTCTATTCTTTTACAGGATCAGCTTTTTGGTAAAACTATCAAAATCATGAGCTTTTTACTTCTGTTCGTCGTTTTAAAATTTTCCTTTAGTTGCTGAATAATTTCTGAATCAGCACAGTGATATTTTTCCTCATCTAAATCATCTTCAGAAGTAAAAAAATAATTCTTTGTAGGTCCTTTTAATCTTCCCCATCTTTTCTTTGCACTTTAGATACTTTCTTCTTGCACACCGGAGACTCACCAAGGGAGGTCAAAGAGGCATTTAAGTGGGTTTGGACAGTGTGTTTTTAGTGAAGGTTTCTAGGACATTTTTGTTGTGAAGCTGCTTTATTAGTCTTTATTAAGTTTAATTCATTAACTGTTTGATAATTACATGATTTGAAATATGGAGGAGAATAAGTGGTCAAAAAACTGTTGCAGCCCTTTTAAAGAAAGGGGGGCACTGGGTTAGTAAAGACTTGAGGAATGTAACTGATTGGATGGTTTCACTAAATAGTGAAATCAAACCACACATGAATAGAAGCCTTGTCAGATGGAAAACAATATACTTGAAAAGGAAATTCCTCCTGAGAATTATGAGATTCCTGGTCTTAGTCATATAAAGGAGTCTGAGTATTTGGACACTGATACAGCTTTAAGCCACTTAAATGCCTCTTTGACCTCCCTTGGTGAGTCAAGAAGAAAGTATCTAAAGTGCAAAGAAAAGATGGGGAAGATTAAAAGGACCTACAAATAATTATTTTTTTTTACTTCTGAAGATGATTTAGATGAGGAAAAATGTCACTGTGCTGATTCAGAAATTATTCAGCAACTAAAGGAAAATTTTAAAACTACGAACAGAAGTAAAAAGCTCATGATTTTGATAGTTTTACCAAAAAGCTGATCCTGTAAAAGAATAGAAAGTGAATTCATGCTCTATAAATCTATCTCTATAAGTCCTGTTATAAATTTTTGGATTCATTTCAGTTTACCACCTAATTTTATCAATGTAAACTGTAGAAAAATGGACTTGAGGGGTTTAATTCCTGGTCACTGCCAACAAGAAAATTTAATTTTTGTATGATACCATTGAGATACCATCTTGAAATTTTGACTGATTGACTACAAGACATATACCTTTAAGTGTGATTTTTTTGAAATTTTTAAAAAAGTTCAATTTTTCAAAATTTCAAAATTAATATTATTTGAATATTTTTGAATTTCTTGAAAATTTACAATTTTGTCATATGGTATATCAAATGAAAGCCCTATTCATAAGCTTTAAAACGACACCTGTCCCATGTCTGTAGCGTGCATCGGTATCCAGTAACTGGCGTTTGAATGTATGGTGACAAGTGGATTTTGGCCTTTTTTGGCAATTTTGAACATTCAATATCTCAAAAACGGATGGACAAAAAAATCTGAAAAACATAATTTTTAAACATCTCATGGTAAGCTACAAATGTACCGAAAATGAACAAAATCCATGACGTCAAGGATTTTTCATTGGTTGATTTGACACGGAATGACCCATATGTCATCTTCATAAAGGCGGGGCCTAAAAACATTCCTTTTTAAACAAGCCCTCTGAGTTAGCCACCCAGCTTAACTATTTTAGTGGTCCAGCCCCTTTTACTCCTTTTTTTACTCTTCTTACTCCTGCTTTTATATTTTGTGCTGTCGTTTTAGATTTTATTAATAGTTTTAAGAGTTTTATATATATGTATGTTGTAAGCCTCTCTGAGTCCCCCCTATGGAGGGAGAAAGTGGGATAGAAATTAAATAAATAAATAAATCCAATATATCTAGTGGCACCTCGCAGTAAGAACCGCCATTGTATAGTTTGTCGAAAGCACACCACTTCTCCTCCCCCCCCCCATTGCTTTCTGACAATGTCAAAGCACCCAAGGCTTCTTTCAGCCATTATCCTATGACCACATCTAGGAGGCAGTGCCTGGTAATTGGGGGGTTGTAACTGGTGTCAAGAACCTTCTCTGTATCTCCTCACCAGCTCCCTCCAGTTATCCTCAGAACTGGAATGGGTTATAGGCAAGATGACATATGCCGAAACTCTTTGTTGGTAGCAAAAAAACCATTGAGGTTAGGGTCACCCATTCTTGTGGATATGACGTTGACCTTCTCTACCATGAAGCTGTCCTGGGAATTTTAAGTGCACTGCTGTGTGTGCCTCCTCCTTTCAGCAGTCTACTATCACCATGGGAAATGTCTTGCTTAAGTTCCTGCAGATTTTCTTCAAAATGTGGTGAGGACGTAAACAGCTTTTCTTTTGATAACTCCCTGCATTCTTAAAAGAACGGCAAGTCTGCGGTGCATCATGAATCCCCTTGGGATGGTATCTCTTCTTTTGCCTAATTTATTGCCTGTGGCTCACATTTTTAAACTCTGAATTCAACCTTTGTTTAAAATGTGATTTTCTACCACCAGTGATTCAAGTAGCAAAAGCTTTGGCTTATCTTGAATTTCAGCTTTCTCAGAGGGGCCACGCAGACTTTGGTATTACTGTCTTACATGAAGTAATATTTTACTGGAAAGATTTAACTCTGTAAAATTAGCTGCCACTTAAAAAGACATCAACCTTTTTCATGGCCCAGTGAGAGTATGAAGTTCACATTACAGCCACCGTTTTTAAAAAGCTATTATTTTCTTTCAAAAGTGCTTGTTAGCATGTCACTGCACTTTAAAAAAGATTTACTTATTAGAATGTAAAGATCTTTAGAACATGGGTAGTGTGCTTCTGTGGCTACTTAACGCAGGTAAGCATTGTTAGGAAAAACCTTTGTGCTTGACTAAATGCATAAAACAGCATCAAAAAACAGAGTTGCTGGGGCAACCCAATCCTAGGGCCCAGGGCCGCCCACTGGATCCTATCCCCATTCCGCTCTGCAGTGGCCCGGAGGTCTACTTGGGGAAAGGGGACATTCATGTAACCTAAATAGCTGGCGGAAGTAAGAGGAGGCCGTGTAACGTCTGAGCCGGCCTGGTGGGAGATGGCAGATGCCATCCCTGCCCCCTCCCGGGCCAGCTCGACCAATGGCCCCCCTCCCTCGCTGCCCAGACCGCCCATGTGGCCACCAGGGGATCCCTTACCTGCCTACAGCGGCCGCATGGACGTCCTGGCAGCGACGTTATGGCAGCTAGCCTTGCGCCGGTCACCCTTACTGTAGAGTCGATGCGAACGTGCCTTGCAGCACGTTTGCAACGGCTTAGGGAAGCAGAGCGCTCGCTCGGCCCCCCTAAAGCTCCGCAGGATTGCGCTGTTAGGGTGACCCTGATTTGAGCCTTAACAGCATGCAAAATCATTTCAGGTGGATTTGACATAAACAGGTTTATGTCAAGTCTTAACATCTGAAATATTGGTGACTTCATCACGTGGTCCCGCTGAGTTCTCAGCCATGTCAGATTTCACCCCATCTCTACTCAGTGACCATACCCAATGCTTTTGAAACCAAGAGGGCCACCCTGGACCAGCAGTTGCCTGCTGAATTTGGATTGTTCAATTCAGGTTTCACACAGGAGCTGGTAATGTAAGTAGTTTAATAACATAACTACTAACCTAATTAATAGCATGACTAGTCTAACAGGGACTAGTCTAATCCAGCCCTTTGACAGAGCTCTTAATAAGACCTGCAGCAGAGTTTCTTCTATTGCAAAGGAACAGATGGCAGAGCTAAGATGAAGAGTGGGCTACAGGTGTCTCATGCTGAGGCATCTGGTGGGACCACTGTGAGATACAGAAAGCTGGACTAGATGGGCCCCTGGCCTGATCCAGCAGGGCTCTTCTTATGTTCTTATGGGCTTGGCTTGAGGGGGCAGTGCACAGTGAATTGATTGTGTCCGAATATAACACAACAGGTGTTAGCTATTACCTGTGTCATGGCACCATTGGCATGACAATTTTTGCAACTCGGCAAGTGTTTGAATATACACCAACACCAGTGATATTAGTAAAAATATCCTTTTTTTGTAATCCCGAACAAACCCAATCTTCGTAAAATATCCTTGTTTGAATAGCTAAAATGAAAAGGGAAGGGGAAGTAGCTTGCCAAAGGTGATGACCAGAATCCAAGGAGCCATGGAACTTGTTTTGTGGGAATACAGAATTGTGTCGATAGGTTTTTCCAACAACACAATTAACCAAACTCTTTTCTTCTCTTTTATTAAGAGTTAAGGTCACTGTGTTAAAATATTCCTTAAAACTCAGTCCTGCAAAAGGAATAAATGCAAGCTAAGCCACATTTTACGTCTGTGGTGGTAACTTGTGTATTACAGTCAGTGCTGTGATTTATTTGTGGTGCTGTAGGATGAAAAATGCAGCCATAAATTTACAAGTTCTTACATTGCAAAATTTGCCAGTTTTAAGTTGGCTAATTTTAATCCTTCTTCCCAAAATAATATGTGTACTTTGAGCTAAATTGCACTATAAAATATTTGTGTGTGCATGTGGAGGGAAGGGAGATTTCTGAGTTTCTTTTCAGCAGTTTCCAAATCCAGATGGGAGCTAAAATGATCTGTGATGGGAGGAATGTTTGTTGTTTTTCTTGATCCCATGACACAAGTGATCCCAAATAAAATAAAACCCCGGACAGTTGCAGTCTACATTATACAGTACATACTTTCTGCTTCTGTTTCATTCGGGGCTGTTTTATTGAGACTGTCTGCGTGTAACAGAATGACCCAATGTGAGGAAATCCGAGTACATTGTTTCTCAGTTGACTGCCTCTCTAATACAACTCTGTTATTTTATGAGTAAATACCGGTATATGCTTTAAAGACTAGGGTGTTGTGTTTTTTGGGGTATATCTGACCCTACATTTTAGTCTTGCTTCCTTTGTCCTTGCAAATAAAATGTATGTATTGAAATAAATGTTTTCATTCCTGTGGGTTCATCTGGTGTATGTTGTAGCACTCAGGATTAGTTCATTCCTTCAGGGGCATTTCTGCCTCGTAAGCTAGAGTGCTCATTTTCTGATGATCAGAGAGTGAATCATGGGGTCACAGACTAAACTATGATGTACAAGGCAGTGGAAGAGATGCAGGAGCCTTTCCTTGGAGGATTCTTCACAGAATTGGACCTGGGCAGAAGAGTCTCAATATTGGCCTCAGCTGGGATCAAGGCATTAGGAAAATTACAACGTTGCCAATTGACTGTTAAAAACACTCTGGTTCATTTTGGCTTCCAGGACTGAAAAAAAAAAGCACAGGGCAAGAGCAGTTTCTTTTCTCTCAAACTCAGGACTGGCACTAGATTAAGCTGGACCCTGGGGCAAGGCTGCCCCCTGGCCTCCATGATGTGCAACCACCACCACCCCAGGACGTATTGGGCAATTGGCAGCAGCTCCTTCCCTCGGGCAGGCAGTGGCAGCATCTCTTCCTCCCACCCTTGGACGATGGGAAGCAAGAGTTGCTACCAAGGCCTTCAGCAGCAATTTCTTGCCACTTCTATAAACCGGTGGGCTTTCTCCCCCCCCCCACTATAATGATGCAAGAACCTTGGGGAAAGCCATTGACCAGTGAAGGATGGGAAGAAGAGGAAGTTCCATGTGAGTTGAGATTTGTGCTGCAATTCTCCCTTCTCTCGCTTTCAACCACAAACCACCCCAAAATACTATGCTTTGATCCCAGAGTGTTGGACTCCACGCACCCCTGGGCCTGCCAGCTACTGTGGGATCCCACTTGCTCTCCTACCTTTACCTTCAAGTCACTCCTTAGTTCTGCTCGCAGGCCCCACCCAACTACTTTAGTTGAAGAGCTCAAAACCCTAAAAACCAGTAGGAACATAGCTTAGGTATTGGTCTTAACTGAAATGATGACGAGGTTGGAGAAGCTAATAAGTGGTTTTGATCCTGACAAAGTATAAAAAAATCAGAATGTTGATGCAAGACAATAGAAGGGAAAAAATGGATGGGCTCCATAAAGGAGCACGTTGGGGAGGGCAGAATGAGCATGGCAGAGCAAGACCTCGTCACTTTCAAGTATTGGCAGGGAAAGACAAATGGAAAGTGATAATTAGCAGGTGGATAACTCAAGACATAGGGAAGTCACGGTAAGAAGTACTGTACATACTTTAAGGCTTTTTTAAAAACATCAAAGTTCTGTGAACTCTTAATAAAAGTTAAATATTGTGCTGTGTATGCAAATTAAGGAAATAATAATTTTGTACAGTGATGCTCTGAGTCAAAGAGTGTCATCTCTTTTCACAGTAATTGACTTCTGATGTAGACATACACAAGACTGCCTTGATCATTCTTATAATTGATGTAAAACATGAGAAATCATGCAGGCCATATACGTAATTTTTAACTTTTGCAACCCAATCCTATGCTTCCCCCCCCCACTGCAACTGCACCAAAATGACTTGTGATGCATCTTGCAAGGGGGGGGTAGTCCCAGAGGTCAGAGAAAGCCCGTGCAGACATGGGGAGAACGTTCAAACTCCACACAGACAGTGGCCCCAGCCAGGAATCGGGGCTTTTTCCTCAACAACATTAAAAAGAAATGACTTATAATGAAATGACTTGGGAATCCTGCGTAAAGATATGCGACTGGCCTAAAGGGCTGGCCGCAGTATCCATTGCCCTTCCCAGGATGCATCGGCATGGCCAGGAACACCTTGGGAGAAGGGAACATTCATCCCCTTCCCCAGGTGTAGGGCCGCCCGGCCCCAATGGGTCTCCTCAGATGTACGCTGGCAGGCAGGGTAAGGGCGACCCAGGCCAGGAATGGGTGCGGGATATTGGCGGAGTGCACCGCTGATATCCCCGCCCCTTTTTGTGGTGCAAAAAGGAGCTCAACCAGCATATTTCCAAGAGCCGCTCATTATACGTCAAAGAGAATGTATTGAATGTGGCTCAGGAGCCACCCCTGGCATTGGTTTGGCCACCCCTGGCATAGAAGCAAAGGCAGGAGGTAGACAGAAAGGAGTTGATATCTGGTAATTTCAGTAATGCTTTCTGTGGGAAATCTGGGGCCAAGAAAGAATTTTCAATAACCCCCCCCCCGCACTTGCACCTTCAGCCAGTTCCTATAAAATTCAAAAACTCAAAAAAATTGAATTATTTCTTGCTACACCATTTTTTCTAGGCTTTTAGGAAGGCCTCGATATCTCTTTTTAAAAAATTCAAAATATCTGGTTGTCAGTACTGTAGACCACTAGCAGAGTGGCTTAGCTTAGATCAGCTCAGAACATATAAATGCACAGATGGAATTAGTTAGTATAATAGAAACGTCAGTGTTTTGGGTTTTTTGTTTTTTTTTTAAGGAAATCAGACTCACACAATCGGCAAACATGAACAACAATACGGTATTTCAAAATCTGATTAAAAAGCAAATGTTGGCTTACCGGGGTAACAAGTTGTGGGTTATAACATCTGTTCTCCAAAGCCAGGTTCTGAGACCTGGAAGGTAAGTAATCCCCATGAAGCCTGAGTACATGTTTAGAAAAGGAGCCAGGAGCACTTTGCTTTGAAAATGTTTAAATGAGTTGTGCTTAAATATGACGCTGAACCTCTGAATCTGCCAAAGCCAGAGGGTCTCTTGTCAGCAGAGGGCGATATCTTGACCATTCGCCAGAGACTTCAACCTGTCTTTGACAGGAAGAGGCAGGGTTTGTAAAAAGTGAAATTGGGTTGGATAAGGCGCGCATGATAACAGGGATCTTCTACCTAGCAAGAGGAGGTTAGCATTTGAAATGGTAGGGTTCTATCACAGGAGAGCAGACTGGCAAAATCCAAAAAAAATAACTTCTTGACAGGGCTTGGTCATCGAGAAGGAGGAGCAACAAGCAGGATTTCAGGCAAAGGAACGGTAAGCACACATGGTGCCTTTATAAAATGGAAGCTTGCCAGATCTTGGGCATCTTGATGGTGATAGGTTCCAAACATGACTCTGCCCATCTGCAGCTACAAAGCAGAAACAAAACAGCATTTAAGATATAGAACACACAGTCCATAATTAGTATAATTAATTAAAAGCCTGGGTCAAATGCTCTTTCTAAAAGCTACAGGATGATATGATTTTCCTTAGATAAAGAACTCCAGGGTACTGAGTCCACTATAAAGAAAGCCCTGCTATGGATCTCTCTCTCTCTCTCTCTCTCTCTCTCTCTCTCAGTGAAGGTGTCTTTAGAACGCTTAAGACAGATCTCAAGTGATAGTTCACATTATGTAGGAAGAAGTGCTCTTTAAATTGGGCAGGATGTGGACTGCACAGGGATAAATATCTCTTACTGGAAAAGAGAAAGTGGGGCAGTTTGAATTATCACAACCTTCATATGAGAATGATTTTCCATATCCCTAACAAGGCAGTGAGGAAAACTGATGTACTGCAATAAGGCTTATTAGTTGTTATATACAGTAAGAACTACGGTATATTCTTGTTCTGATTGGATAGGAAACCCTGGAGTGATATGGAGGTGGGACACCTACTGTGGATGGGATAATGTGCTAAGTTGCTGTGAATTTTGCGTGCAAAATCATGAAAGCATTTTATTTGGTAAAGCTTTTGGGCAATGGTTGGGGGGGGTACTCATCTTCCCTTTATGCTTTTAATTTCTCCCTGTGTTGCAGCGCCAGAAAGCTGGACCTATATTATCAGTTCTCTATGCTTTCCTACACCTAGCATTTTTCTCTTGCCACCATGAAATTGGGAGTTTTCCTTCTAATGTGAAGCATAGCATGTTTTCAATTATGGCAGCCAGCTAAAGGACATCAACTTTGGGTAAACCTTTCATGTTATGTTTATTAAATCTGATTTGATGGCTCTTGGATGTTCATTTTGTTTCATGTCAATAGCATCAGATAATTTTCATAGCATGGGCCTTTGAACAAGCTGTGGAAATGCTAAATGGATTGGACAGAATTTCTTTTTCCGGTAAATTGCATTGCCACTGGCATTGCAACAGCTAACCATTTTCAATTATATATAAAAGAATTATATATAAAAGATTTAGGAAATTATTTCTTGTAAAAAGTATAAGCAAGAGCCTGATAATTGAACTTGATTTTATTTCTTGAAGTACATTAGCTGCTTTGGTACAAAACAAGTCTCAAATTTCAAAATATTGCTATTATCAGAGACATTAACGATATGCCAGAACCAGACACATGGAGGAAATCCATAGTGTGTGTGGGCCTTGAAGAGGGCCCACATATGAACCTCCTATTCCTTGCGATGGTCTCTTGTATTGCATGTGTGCAGCCTAATTGTTTTAATTACCGTATTTTCCAGCGTATAAGACTGGGCGTTTAAGACGACCCCCAATTTTTCCAGTTTTACAGATTTTACCAGAAACTGGCTTCATATTTCTTTCTTCTTGCTGGTGTAGCCATGATGGTGTTTTGACTGTTGCACATTTGTATACTGTACTGTATGTACTGGTGCTGTACTGCCCAGCCCTCCCTGTCTGCAAGACTATCGCCTCTTTCACCCGTCTGGCCTGCCCTTGTATCCTATTACTGATCTCCTCAGGAGCGAGATATGAGTGGTCTCACTGAGCGTCTCAAGGCTGATCTACATGACAGCGTCGCGGCTCCGCCATCGCCTCTGCCTGGCGCCTCCGCGCTGGAAGCGGGGGGAGTGTCTTCAAGCCTGTTACCCCTCATGTTGTCCCGCCTTCCTAAGAAAGCGCAGTTGTGATTGGTTAAACTCTTCCCCCCTCTCTGTGATTGGTAGGCTGCAGCAGCTCCGCGAGCCACCTCCAAGCTCTTCCGTACGCCCCCTAAAAAATAGAGCACTCGACTTGGAGTACGCGGCAGTGGGGCGGAGGTCCGGCGGCTCCGCCGGATTACAAAAACGCTCCGCGACGCTGTCGTGTAGATCAGCCTTCAGAGACTTGAGAGGAGCAAGATCTGAGAGATCACGTTAAGTCACCTCAGAAAGCGGTGGGGGGAGGTGAAAAGAGAGAGAGGCGAAGGGAGGGGGAAAGAGAGAGCCGAAGCCGCCCCCTTCCAGCTACAGTGCAGGCGGGAGAGAGTCCCCTAGTCCGCCCTGTAGCCGAAAGGAGGGGGCGGCGTGCACACATTTCAGTGTGCCGCGCGCCGCTGTTCCCAGCTACAGGGCAGACTAGGGGACTCTCCCCTGCCCTCCCTGTAGCTGGAACGAGGGGACGTGGCTTCGTGCGCACGCTGAAACAGCGTGTGCACGAAGCCACCCCCCTCCTTTCAGCTACAGGGCGGACTAGGGGACTCTCCTGCCCGCACTGTAGCTGTTTCAGCGTGCGCACGAAGCCACGTCCCCTCGTTCCAGCTACAGGGCGGGCGGGGGAGAGTCCCCTAGTCCGCCCTGTAGCCGGGAAGAGCGGCGCGGAAAAGGAGGATTTCCTTGCTCTCCGGAGAAAGTACAAGAAAGCTCTCCGGATTTCCTTGTTCTCGTCCGCCTCGTTAAAGTTAAGTCCTCCGCCAGCCGGCCAGCCCTGTATCCCCACTACTCAGTCTCCCGCCCTGAAACAGCGTGCACACGACTGGGAAGGGGTTATGGTTTTTGCACAACAATAACGAACAGAAATTGAAACAACTGGTTCTAAGGGCATGGAACAAAGCCAGATTCATGCACCAGAAAAGACTCCTAGTCTGCCCTGTAGCTGGGAAGAGCGGTGCGCGGCTCCGTATACAAACAGCCTAGTCCGGCTCGTTTCAGAACCTGCCCTATAAGACGACACCCGGCGTACACGACGACCCCCCCACTTTTGAGAAGATTTTCCTGGGTTAAAAAGTCGTCGTATACACCGGAAAATACGGTATTTGTTTTTAATTATTTTAATGTACATGTTTATTTTAATGTTGTAAGCCGCCTTGAGTGCCCTTGCTGGGAGAAAGGCGGATACAAATTCTTTAAATAAATAAAATAAATAAATATACACTTGCATATATAAGGGCAAGGAGATAGGGAAATCAGGAGCTAGTGAACAATGTGGGACTCCATAAATGGATGCTGTGCCTGCACTTGGATTTCATTGGGTCCTAGTCTTGAATAAGTCTTTCTTACTGACAGTGTCAGAATTGGAACTCCTGTTGCATTTATTGACAAGTTGGTCATTTACCAATGCGAATCGTGTTTTATTATACAGACGTAAACTTTCTGGGTTTTATTCGAAGTACTTCTTTTGTTGACACTAGGAGGATGGGGCACTTTTGTTGAACCACCCTTCCTTCAGCAGCCTCTTGCGCCCCCTTGAATATTTGTTCCAGAGGGTCCCCCAATCCCCAGAAACAGATCTCCTCCTCTGTAAACAGAGCTTCTTTCACACAGAATATGCACTTACGGTACAGTGAAATTCCTGAAATTTTAAAGCCACGGGTAAAAATTGATTTCTTTTTCTCAGAGGAGGAAGAGGAAACGGGCATCTGGGAGGGAAATTAAAATGCATGCAGTATTTATCTTATCAAATTAAACTACTTAAGAGCTTTTCTTATCAAATTAAACTACTTAAGAACTTGTGATATACCACAAGGTACAACTTCTTATTTGCTGAGTTATATTTACTAATACTTAAAGTATATTTAATACTTACAGTATTTAAAAATATAAATGCCTTCAGTTTTGTTACAACACTAATTAAGAATATACCCATTGTTAGAGTTGCATTGCTGTGCCCTGAAGTACCTGCATATCTTAGTTTTTCCAATTTGAGAAAATAGCAATAAAATAAAAATTGAAACCATCAATACCATAGGAAACACAAGCCAAATGTTATCTCAGCTTCGTTGTGCAGAAATTTGGATACTCAGTTACATTTTTTGAATAATTTTGAAGACTCCCATAGCATTATTTCGGTTTTACTCCCCAGTGGTGAGCAAATAAGCGAGGGGCTTCACCAAACACGTGTGTTAGCCCTCCTCCCTGCAATGTGTGCTAACCCTACCCCTACTCTCCCCGTATTCAGCATTTTCTTTTGGCAGACATACTGAACATGAAGAGGGCAGATTGTGTGCACATCATTGGCGGCAGGCAGGTCTAGCGCCTGCATTCCTCTGAAGCTCCTCACGCATTTGCTCATTCACAAGGGAGCGAATGCCAAAATGGATCTCTCATTATTTCATCATCGTACTCAGAAAGTGTAAAACTATTTCTACATAGACAAAACTGGAATCTTTATTTATTAGATTTATATCTGTAGTATTTCAGTAAACAATATAACTGTGAAAATAAAAGCATAACTGAAATGCATCCTCTGATCAGAGTCAGTGCCACTTTGAGTTTCAGAAATTGGAAGGTTTGCATTAACTGAAATAAGCTTTGCAGCTCTTTTCATGTATTAATCTTGTCCTGCATGTGTTGCATGTTTAAAAAGTGTGTGTGTGTGTGTGTGTGTGTGTGTGTGTGTGTGTGTGTGTGTGTGTGTGTGTGTGTGTGTGTGTGTGTGTGTTTCTTTCTTTCTTTCTTTCTTTCTCTTGATCCGAGACAAAAACAAGGGAAGGCTGTCTGGTAGACCTTTCCATCATTTGAAGAACCAGTGTACTTGGTATATTCCAGATTGCACTCCTGCATCAAATACCTGACGATGTTCTATATTCTCACGTCTTTCCCACTGTCAAGTTCACAGTATCAAGTCTTGTTTAATGATGCAGTCAGACTCACTATCTTCTAACATACAACCTTTCACTGCACAATCCTACATAAGGATCTGGCCGGCGGCCCATGGCCACCATAGCAGGGGAGGCCGGCCTCTCCGCCAGCCTTCCCTGCTCACGAGTCGTCGCAAACGTGCTTTCTGGCACGTTTACGACGTCTCCCGGTGCCGGAACGCTTATTCTGGCGCTGGAATGCTCATTCCGGCGCTGGCAGATTCGGCAGGATTGCGTTGTCCGTCTTGGATTTGAAAGGTTTGCAGCAGTATGAATTGGTGGTGTAAGAACATTATTAATTTAGAATGCTTATTTTAAAAGTATTTTACCTATTCTGAAACAGAAAATCTCATAACGGGATTCGCCTCCCCCCAAAAAAAATTCCCCCAAGTTTCCATTTTTTTCCATTATAGGCTTCATAGTTGCCTGTATATGTGTATAAAGGTTGCTTTTTACAGCTTCTCCCCCACCCCTGGATATTCACATATCCATACATAGAGCTTTCATGTCTTGGGTTTTGAAGCACAGGCAAGATTGGAAGAAGGGAGGGGAAAAATTGAACAGGCATCAACAATGTATAGGAAGGACATAACAAAAGATTACCGTATTTATCGGCGTATAAGACGCACCTGCGTATAAGACGCACCTTCCTTTTGGCCCTGGGTTTCAAGAAAAAAAGATTTAAAGCATTTTTGGGCCACTTGGCCACTTACTGCTTGGCTGCTTAATTAGCTAATTTACATAAATTGCACAAAAATACCAGGATCTCTTTTAAAACGCACAGCAATAAGACACATGAACAAAATGCACCAGAACATAAATGTACAAGTACAAAAAAAACCCCAGACTCAACCCTTACCCCACCCCACCTATGCAAAGTTTCCAAAGCCTCTCAACTAGGCCCAGTTCAGAAGCTTACCCTTCCGAGGAGAGTTGGGAAGACCACGCCCTCTGCAGCTCAGCTGAACACTTTTCCCCCACCCCAACTCTTTTCTCCCACCTAACCTAAGCACAGTTTCCAAAGCCTCCCCAACTAGGCCCAGTTCAGAAGCTTACCAAAGCTGATTCAGCATCGGAGGAAAGGCCTTCTGCAGCTCAGCTGAACTGAACTGAACTGAGCACAGCGCCCTCTGCTGGCTGCTGAGAAGCTCAACTCAAGCTGGTGCATAAATTAAACCAGACAAACAGCTGTAGATCCGATAGATTAGCCAGGGAAGAAAGCACAAGGGAGCTCTCCTGCTCCGGAAAAAACCCCGGTAAGCCCAAAAATGCTTTAAAACGGGCAGGGGAGGGAGGGATTTTTTTAGTATTGGCGTATAAGACGCATCCTACTATTTTGGGTCACAAATTTAGACAAAAAAAGTGTGTCTTATACGCCAATAAATACGGTAATACCATTGAGCTTGTCTCTCTGTCTCTCAGGTGTTTTTTCCCCCTTTTCCTCAGGATTTAATTGTGTCTGTGTTCCACAGTTTATGTATTGGTGCCCTTGTATGACAACAGGAAATAATTAATTATGATTCAAAGCTCAGAAGGCTGAAAGGAGTGATTAAAAATAATCAAGATGAGTGGTGTGTGTTTGTGTGAGCATATATACTATTATAGCGATTCATTACTCCTGTCTAAATAACTCTGGGTAGAATCAATTGTATATTCGTTCTGTTGGGAATTGTGAAGATGTAAGGCTGTACATCGAGTGAGAACCTGGTCCCCAGTTGTATTATGTTTTGACAACTGTTATCCTATAGATAATTCTTCCGCATTCTATGTTGGCATTTCACTTAGAAAGCAGAAGGCTATGTACACAGTCCCTTCTACGTTACAAATTTATTTTTGTAATTCAAAGATAAAACTGTCCAGGAAATGATTAGACAAATTTAAGGCATAATTGATGAGTTCAATCCCTTTTGTAAAAACTTGCACAAGATTTCATGGTCTTTCATAACCATTGTGTGAGAAACAGGAAGACTCAAATGTATAGGTTAGAATTTTCAACATAATATTTGTTTCCGTGCTGATAAGTTTGAACAGTATTCACACAGCTGCCAAAAGAAACAAATGTTATCTGAAAGTGAATTCCAAATGTTGCATGGGCAAGAAAACATCCTTGCACATCTGTCACCAACAGATGTGAAATGTACGGTAATTGGGAATGAATAGGTTGATTTATTGAATTCTTCCTGATTTCTGAAATCATATAAGTTTTCCATCAAAGCTGAGAGATTTTCACATGAGAAATCTCAATGCCTTCAGTTCAGCTAATTCCAACCCTATGGGCCATTTATACCTCCAGAACAAGTGTTCCATTGGCATAAACAGCTTTATGGCTGTTGCAAACATGACAGCGCCAGCGAGCATGGCCTGGCCGCCACCGCAAGCGGTGAGTGGCTGGGTTCACGCAGTGACTGCTACTGCCACCTGCCACCGCTGGTAAGCTCGCACGGGGATCTGGAGCAGTAGCGTAGCCAGACGGGGGGCGGTGGCACGGTAAGTGCTGCACGGCGTTACACGGAGGTGCACAGTGACCCCTCCCACTCGCCGTCAGAGCCAGTTCGGCAGCAAAGGCAGCAAACATCAGGTAACACACGAGTTATGTTATCCAGAAAACCATCTGATTTTAGCAGAGGTCTTCCATATATGCAAAATAGTGAATCAGATTTTCTTTTCATATGAATTGGCACAGTTTCTAATTTTCAAAATACCATTGGCATGGTTTCTAATTTTAAAAATGTATTAAAAGTCTGGTTAACTATTGAGAAGTGAATTATTCTTCAAACTAACGCTACTGATACTTATGTAAAGTCATCTCAGTGGCTGAAGGCTCTTCCCTAGATCAGGTCTATAAACATAGCAATAGAACATGATCGTATGCAAATGTTCACTTTATGGTTAGAACATAAGCTAGTCCAGGTTCTATGAGGTATTGAATTTGTAGCTTATCATAAAAAAAAAAAACTTTCTTGGGGCTCAGTGCAAATGTCATTCCAATTAATGACAGTCTTTGTATTGAGTTTTCTGGCAAGCAGGTCCATAAGAAATTGAGGAGGTGGTACATTTGTCTCTGGAGAAAGTCTGTCATCTTCATTGTTGTTGCTTCTCAAACGGACGGGCTCATGTGGGTTACAATAAGGCTGTTCACCTGCTTAATTGACTAGAGGTAATGTGCTGTGAAATTACCCAGTTAATAGTAGGTGGAATCCATCAGAGCTTTGAATGAAATGGCATGAAAGAAACTGAGCTGCAACATCTGAGCCAGTGCCAGGTCTCTGACATTAATGCTATGTTGTCCTAATGGAATTGCTATTCCTTTTAAAGGAATAAATGTCATCATCCTTTTTAGAAGGGTACTAGCATATATATATATAATTTGTAATATTAAAGCACATATAGAAACCTGTAAATTTTTGTGGATGTGTTTGTAGGTTGTGCAAGGGTTTTGTATGACATTCTGTACCTATGATGTGGGATGATGACAGTGGTATAAATGTACCACACAGCATCCTTTCTCACCAACAGTTTAACACAGGTCTCACCAACATTGACCTGTGTGCTGGCAAGTCTAAACCCTTAGAATGTTCAAGAACATCTTGAAATCACTGCAGCTGAGCTTAAAGGCTAGGAGGTATCAAAGATGTTGACCTGCTTTTATCTCAAGTTCCTTTAAAAAAAAAAACTTTTGGGGGGGGGCAAATTGGCAACGCCACAGTGGGTTGTATCCTAAGGTTTCCTTCCTCCAGAGCCAGGAGTCTTTCCTCCTGTGGAAGAAAACCTTGGAATTACCCACCAAGCATTTCAATAAATATACATGCTTTAATTTGACCTCTCATTCATCTCTCTATGACATGAAGCCCAATCTTAACTGGGCTTAACAACAGCAGAACAGCAGCAAACGGCAGTGTTATTATCAGAGGTCCGCTGCCACAGCCAGCAACCAGCAAAAATGCAGGTAAGTCGGCATAGTGGGCAGGCAGCAGGAGGAACGGGGGAGTGTCTGGGCAGGGAGTGGAGGAGGCCGGAGACAGAACAGGAGTGGGGGGGCAGTTCCCAGCAGCACGTGTGTGCTGGTATCCTAACCCTATTCCTTCCTCCGTTCCCTCTTCCTTACTTCCCTTGGTTCTGTACCAGCAAAATAGCTGATATAGATCTGAGGAGAACCATTGGGGTAGCTGAGCCTTACCCCCAAGGAAACAAAAGTTCCCTTACTTTGAGGAGACCTCCGGAGTGGCCCCCCCCCTTTGCTGGATGCAGCTTGGACTTTGCTAGCGCAGCTGCATCAGCGGGGGGGGGGTATAGTTAGGATTGGGCTGTTAGGCAAGTGCACTGATGTGATAGGAAACAGTGCGTGTCCAGCAAAAGCTTTTATTTCTCTTTATCATGCCCAATGCTCCCTGACAAATCAATGAGGTTGCCATGGGTTCCCCCATGGCCTTAGAAGTCATCAGTTTGTATATGGGACAGTTTAAAAACTCTAGCTATTTGTACCTATGTAGCAAGATTTTCCAGAATGGCTAAGCACAAAAACAGACAAAATCTGTCACAGCAATAACTGCATTTAATTTTTGGCAAGATGTTGTGACACTGCAGTTCTTCTTCCCTGCTTATTGCTGAAATTGGCATTCTGCAAAGCATATGACCTGTATTATCAAATGCTTCCATTGCCTCATGTTTTGTGCTTCCAACTTGAGCAAATGAGTTAGAACTGGAGGGTGAGATCTGTGGTGTTATTAAGAAATGCAAAAAGCTGGATTAACTGTCTTTAGACTATCTTATGAGGTTCTTAGTGTCATTGCAGCCTTATGAATCATAGGAAACTATGAACTCGTGTGTGTGTGTGTGTGTGTGTGTGTGTGTGTACCCTTTTGAGATATACAGTAATTGCAGGATCTGTATACTGTAGGATAGCAGAAGTTTCTCAAACAGACTCCGATTTTTTAAAAAAGAAAGATGACAAATTGCTATATAAAATAAGTACGGTAATTTATGTTGCTTCTAACAAAGATTTTCGGCCCAATCCTATGGGCTACGGTGCTGCGGCCCCAGCGCCAGGTGTCGCAAACGTGCCATAACGCACATTTCAGCAACTGAAGAGGAGGAGGCGCCGGCAGGAAGGCCTGCGCTGTCCTGCTGGTGCCATATCCAGGCCCCACACACACCAGAGCAGGTAAGACCACTCCGAGTGGTGCGGGGACTGGGGGAGGGTTCTGTGGTAGGTGCTGTATCCTATCCCTCCTCCCAGGCCTCCAGCCCCAACACATGGCTGCTCGGTCCTATGCCAGCTAAAGAGCTGGCGTAGAACCAAGTAGCCCCATTCCACAAGCTTTGACTTTACCCTGGGTAAGCAGGCAAATGCTTACTTACAAATGCCCACTTACCCCGAGTAGACCTCCAACCATGGCCTTCCCTGGATAGGACGCAGCGTGGGCCGCGCTGAAAACCCTATGACAGAGGATAGGATTGTGCTGCCCCTCTCTTTCAGTAATTGAATGTGAAGTCTTTGTTTGATCATTGACTCTTTCTTCAATGCATATATGGGCAAGGGTTTAATGTAACTTTTAACAGTTCTATTTACCTCTCTCCTGAGAAGATGTTGCATATCCTTCTTTTGCAAAAGATTAAACTTGCCAAATACTAAGAATTCTGTTCCTGGTACAGCAAAATTATCTAAGCAGGTGTTTACATTCAAGTTGAAGAATGTTTATTATTATATTTATTTTACCCCTCACTAGAACAAAAAGTGGACTTTACTAATCTGATGTCAGGGGCCCAGTGTACCCCAAAGTAATTCACAGAAATGACAGCCTTAATGAGTTGCCTTGAGCATGTCACAGCTGTATATTTTCTTTAAAAAAAGTCATCACTTAATAAAAAATGACACTATACAGCAGTTTCCCAGTCAATGGAGTTGGAGTAGAGGAGAACCCCAGCGGCATCAGACTATGCATTGCAATTTACAAAAAGTCGGGTGGCATGAAATACCACGTAGCAATTGACCTCATTAACAGCTCAATCTTATACATATCTATGAAGAAGTTAGCCCCATTGAATTCAATGGCACTTACTCCTGTGTAAATGTGTATAGGGTGGGTTGCAGCCCAAGGGTGAGAAATGCAAGAGTATGGAATTGTAGAAGCTTGAAACCTGGGACCTTCTGCTTGCAAAAGAACTATGCTACAGCTCTTTCCCACCAGCAGAACAAACAGTTGCATAAGGAAGACCTTGGTCAAACAAAATTCAACTGATTGCACCAATAATCAAATACGGTAAGACTTTAAGGGGCCCAACCCTATCTAACTTCCCAGGGCCAATGCATCCATGCCAATGGGGTGTGCACTGCATCCTGCGGGGGGGGGGCAGTCACGGAGGCCTCTGCAAGGTAAGGGAACATTTATTCCCTTACCTTGGGGCTGTGTTGAAAGTTGGTTAGGATTGGGCCCTGTGTGTCTGATGTTTACTGATCAAGAGGTGGGCTTGGTATGAATTAGCTAAAAGACTGGGGCACCTACCCAAAGTATTTCACTTCTTGCAAGTTTGAAAACTAGCACCTGGCAACTGTTTGAAAACTAGCACCTGGCATATATATCTTTAATCCTGGCTTTCTCTACCAGCCCATCTAGGAATGTGGTTTTGATGGATTCTTCCAAAGTGCTGTAACAAGCTATAAAATTAGCAAAGTGAAAGCCAGGCTGCAATAAATGAAACAAAAGAAGAACTGATTTCTTTTCAGCACAGCCAGGGCAATGTTCCTTGGGACAACTGAATAAAGGAAGATGATCATGAGTTGGAAGCAATCAATAGTTCTCTGATAACAGACAATTTCCTTTCTTCCGGATTTAAAGTGTCCTTGCTTTCCTGCTGCTGTTCAGACACCCACTATGATTCTAACAAAGGACTACGTCGAGAGAAAACACTCTTTTTCCAGGTGAATAGTTTCGTGTCTATGTGAGACAAAAGACAGCCCTCTGTGTGTGTGTGTGTGTGTGTGTGTGTGTGTGTGTGTGTGTGTGTGTGTGTGTGTGTGTGTGTGTGTGTGTGTGTCTAGGATGCAGCAAATGTTAAAGAGTTGTTCCCTGCATGGAAAATTAAATCATCACCTAAAGTTGCTCAAATCTTATTTTCATATTATTAACTATGCAATCCATTGCAATTGAAGGCTCACGGAGTGCGCGCTCTGCCGGCCTAAGGAGTCGCAAGCAAGTTTGTGGCTCCTTTTGAGAAAGCAGTGCAGGTGCAGAGGCCGGCACTGCTCACTCCGCCGTCGACCAGGACTCGTGCTGGCCAACACAGGTAATGCCCATGCCGGTTGGTGCAGGGCTGTGGGGAGGACGGGCAGGGGTGACAAGGGAGGGGGACATTGGCCAGCCCGGGCTGGGAGGGGATATTGGCGCTGGGTTGCACGATATCCTGAGCCCCTTCCCAGGCTGGACCAGCCTTACACAGCTTCCCCGGACATGCGCATCCGAGGAGGTCCATTGGGGCCTGCGCCACTTACACCAAGGGGAGCCCAGGCCGCACCAGCACGGCTCGCAATCCGGCTAGGATGCAGCTGCCGGCCCTTTAGCTTGGCCGCCGCATTTTAGACAGGATCGGGCTGCCCGTTTCTAAGACGCAGGACATTTTAAATACCCCTGTCCCCCAACATCTTTCATAAGGTTTTAAATTCTGACATATTATTTAATTCCTCAAATGTGTTTCTAAATGTCAGAATATGCTATCACATGCTCTTTTCTCTTCCTGCCGATTTGTGAATTTTTTTTTCTAACCAGTGAACAGCTTCCTGCTTTCAGTTCTGTGAACTAAAAATTAGCATAATTCAGTTCAGTACTGATATTCACATCAAAATGAAAAATGTAAAATATTCACATCAAAATGAAAAATGTAAAATAATTACAGAATCATCAGCCTTTCTGTTAAATGTTTTTGATTTTCTTTTCTACATTGTCAAAAAATGAAATAGGGTTTTTTTTTAAAGGGATAATCTCATATGATTTGATTTTTGGATAGATTTAAATGTTCAGTTCTGTTCCATTTTTATCATGAAATGGAAATCTTATGTTTTCATTCTGCCTTCCTAATAAAATTGCTTCTGAAATGTCTGCTTCGTAATGTTGAGTGCATGCTGTAGTTTAATCGCATGAGTTATTTTGCAGAAGGTGAGGCTGAAGAGTAGAATGGTAGTAGCAGTTTGTTGCCATGCCAGGAGATTAATCCCTGTCCCGGTGTTAAAATTGATAGTTCTTTATGGCCTGTTGAATGAAAGAAATGAAAAGGGGAACACTGTGTTTTTCCAGAATAACGTTAGTCCTCGATGTAGCCCCAGCCAATATCTGAAAACTAATCAAGCAACGTTAGCCCCAACTGTAATAATATCCTTCGTGTCCTATTTTTGACAGACTACATCAGCTGTTGGGATGACAACAGGGAAACCTGAAAGAAAATATTAAGCCAGTTACTGCCATTTCTCAATTTATGAATGTTTGGCAATTCCTTGGGGCTTTGCGCATTTGAATTCTGGTGATGGGTGGAGGCCCATTACTATGCCTTCTTCTTTCCAACCATACTGGAACACTGAAAGATTAATTCCCTAGATTTATAAGCATTACTTGCCATAGAAGCAATTTTGTTGTCAAAATTAATAGAAGCCAACCTGGAGTAGCAACAACTTATACGGAACACCTGGCACATGGGAGTAACGCTGAGATCCAGCTCTTAATTCCTGGTTAATAAAGTGCTTCACAGTGCAGGGTGAGGTTTTATAGAGAGGATATTCAGATCCTGGAGGAGACTAGTCTCAGCTTTCAGCTGGACTAGTTTGAATGACTTTCCTGTCGTAGCCCCCCTGCAAAAATGATCAAATGCAAGCCCTTGTGCGCAGGCTAATGCTTCACGCTCTCCTCATTCTGAAGGGTGGGGCAAAATGACCTAACAAGGGAACCGCAGCACAGTTTGAATGCAATCATGTACAGTAGTTGTATAAAATCACAACTTACATTACATAGCTGATGTTGAAAAGGTCCAGGCAATACTGGCTACTCCATACCAGCTACCCAGTGTACTGATATTTGAGAGGACATGTATTTTGGACGTTGTTAAAGTTTTGAGGTAATGAAGTGGTGCTACCAGCCAAACGGGCATTCACTTCACCACAGACATGGACATAAGAACATAAGAAGAGCCCTGCGGGATCAGGCCAAAGGCCCATCTAGTCCAGCTTCCTGTATCTCACAGTGGCCCCACCAGATGCCTCAGGGAGCACAGAGCCAACAAGATACCGGTTTCCTGTTGTCACTCCCTTGCACTTGGCACAGAGAAAACCTACTTAGAAGTGGGTTTTCTCTGTGCCAGGTGCAAGGGAGTGGCGACTGGACACAGGTATCTTGTTGTCTCGTGTGCTCCCTGAGGCATCTGGTGGGGCCACTGTGTGACACAGGAAGCTGGACTAGATGGGCTTTTGGCCTGATCCAGCAGGGCTCTTCTTATGTTCTTATGTACTTCTAAAGCCAGGTTGCTTATGGCTTGTAACCTGTGATGGTCCTTTCCCCCATGAATCTGTCCAAACCCCTTTTAAAGGCATCTAGGCCAGGTGCCATCACCACATCCTGTGGCAAGGAGTTTCACAGATGAATTACACGCTGGGTGAAGAAATATTTTCTTTTGTCCGTTCTAACTCTCCCTCCACTCAATTTTAGTGCATGTCCCCTGGTTCTGGTGTTGTGCGAGAGGGAGAAGAATTTCCCTCTATCCACTCTCTCCATCCCATGCATAATTTTATACATCTCAATCATGTTCCCCCTCAGGCGCCTTTTTTCTAGACTGAAAAGCCCCAAACTCTGTAGCCTTTTCTCACAAGGGAGGTGCTCCAGCCCATGAATCATTTTGGTCGCGCTTTTCTGCACCTTTTCCAATTCAACTATATCCTTTTAGAGGAGTGGTGACCAGAACTGGACGCAATACTCCAGATGTGGCCTTACCATCGATTTGTACAATGGCATAATAATATTGGCAGTTTTATTCTCAATCCCCTTTTTAATGATCCCGAGCATGGAATTGGCCTTCTTCACAGCCGCCGCACACTGGATCGATACTTTCATCGACCTGTCCACTAGCACCCCAAGATCTCTCTCCTGATCCATCACAGAGAGCTCAGAACCCATTTGCGTATATATTAAGTTTTGATTTCTTGTCCCAATGTGCATTACTTTACACTTACATTGAAGCGCATCTGCCATTTTGCTGCCCATTCTCCCAGTTTTGAGAGATCCTTCTGGAGCTCTTCACAATCCCTACTGGTCTTCACCACCCGGAAAGGTTTAGTGTCATCCGCAAACTTTGCCACCTTGCTGCTTGTCCCCAACTCCAGGTCATTTATAAATAAGTTGAAAAGCACCGGTCCCAAGACCGATCCTTGGAGCACACCGCTTTTCACCTCTCGCCATTGTGAAAATTGCCCATTGACTCCCACTCGCTGTTTCCTGGTCTTCAACCAGTTCCTAATCTATAAGAGGACCTGCCCTCTTATTCCCTGACTGTGGAGTTTTCTCAGGAGCCTTTCATGAGGGACCGTGTCAAACGCCTTCTGAAAATCCAGATATATAATATCCACGGGTTCGCTCACATCCACATGCCTGTTGACCGTTTCAAAAAATTCTAAAAGGTTTGTGAGGCAAGACTTCCCCTTGCAGAAGCCATGCTGACTCTCCCTCAGCAAATCCTGTCCTTCTATGTGTTTTAAATTTTTATCCTTAATGAGTTTTTCCACCATCTTTCCTGGAACAGATGTTAGGCTGACCAGCCTGTAGTTTTCCGGGTCCCCCCTCCTTCCTTTTTAAAGATTGGTGTGACATTAGCTATCCTCTGGCACAGTGGCTGTTTTAAGGGACAAGTTGCATATTTTGGTCAAGAGGTCAGCAACTTCATTCTTGAGTTCCTTCAGAACTCTTGGACATATGAAGCTGCCTTATATGACTCAGGTCCTTAGCCCAGCTAGGTCAGTTTTGTCTCCACTGAGTGACAACAGTTCTCTAGGGTTTCAGACAGACGGGAGTCTCTCGCAGCCCTATTTGAGTGATTGAACCTCGTACTCTCTACACATAAAGCTTGCGGCTGATCCCCACAAGATGTTACATGAGCAACTTCCTGTGTGATTCTCAAGCTGTTTCCATATTGGGAATTTGCACATCTGACTACAGAGAAATGTGCAAGCTTCCCATCGAACATTTCAAAAGTGCTACTAGCCATGGAGAAGCGCCTGCATTTGGCTTTTAAATCACTGTTTCAATAATACGCAAAGCCACGCTCCATTCAGTACTGAAGTACTCTATCATCAGTTCACAGCACCTGATTGCATTCTGTCCACTAAACCAAAATGTAATTTGAAAGGACTTTGAAAGCAAGGATAGTTGAGGGCTAACTAGCTTGAAAGTGAGGAACTGGTATAAGCTCAGTTGTTCTCATCTTATTGTAGAGATCCATGACCATTTCCATGTGACTAACGACCAAAACACATTAGAATTCACATACAGTATCTGACACCAATGTAATGTTATACTGTCAGTCTTCTTAAATATGAAACGCATATCCAGCCCTTATGTGGTTTGTTACTTTCTCTATCCCCACCTTATACCATTCCTTTGATCGCTGCCCTCTGGGTTGTTATCAATATTTCATGCTTTCGCTTGCCGAATCTCTTGAAGATTGAATAGATAGCTTTACTTTAGCTTTACTTTAACTTGACTTCTTAAGACCTGACCTTATTCTCCTCAAAAACACTTTATACACGCCCACTGAAAGTGCTCCATTTCAGAGAATAAACCCAACTGTGTCATTTATTCATGTGATATCTTGTCTCAAAGGGATAGAGGTGCAATTCTCCTATAGCCTTAAGATGCTAGGCTGCCTGGCAGCACAGGGTTGCCTTCTTATGAAAGGCAAACACATACACAGACAGAGACTTCAAATGTTAGATAGAACTGCACAGAGTCTATTCAGCGTTACATTGCAAAGAAAACCAAGGCATACTTTTTCATGTTTTGGACACCAGTTTATATCCCTGTTTAGAATTCATGAGTCAGCTTTCAGGTTACATATTACACACATCTGCTAATATTTCATCTATAGCACTGGGGAATAGATTATGTCTCATATACCGTAGCTTTGTCTGCTTCAGGCCCTTTGAGTGTTTCAGGTTGACCACCATTAAGTGTGTTCCATTAACTACTTCTATATATCATGCCATGTTTTGGTACTTTTCAGTGTCTATGTGGTTTGTTCAGACTTGGAGACTTACCAAGGAATATTTAGGAGCTTGAGTTCTTGTTGTGTTGTCTTAACTGGCTGTTTCTGTTCTCGCAGCAGGAATCCTGTATACATATTTCAGGATCAATATATTTTACCTTTTGAATTTGTAACATTTTGAATTTGTAACATGAAGGAAAATAATTGCTTCATAAACAATTGGGAATTGATAAATCTTTGTTGAAAATGAAATATATATACAATCAAATCAAAGTGATGAAAGAATGTAGCACAGAAACTATATAGACATGGGGTAGCCAAACTTGCTTCATGTAAGAGCCACATATGATAAACTTCAGATGTTTGAGAGCCGCAAGAGAGATGTTTGAGAGCCTCAATATTTAAGAAGTATTTAAATATATTTACTCACCATGAACATTAAACTACTTATGTTTTAATCCAGTGGACTCTCGGTTTATATCTGGTAAATAAGTATAAAGCTTGAAAAATTCTTATTTACCTTTTATATTACCAGTAATTGTGATGCAAAAAGGAGCTCAGCCAACATATTTCTGAGAGCCACACATTATACGTCAAAGAGCCACATGTAGCTCAGGAGCCGCAGTTTAGCCACCCCTGATATAGACTAATGGTGCAATCCAGTGTAGATTAGCGCCGGGGGAGCATGTGCTCCCCCAGCACTGGATGTCGCGAAAGTGCCGTAAAGCATTTTCATGGCACGTGCTCCCCCGGCACTGGGTGTCGCGAAAGTGCCATAAAGCATTTTCACGGCACCCCGAGAGTAAGGCGCAGAGGCCGGCGGCCTGCTCTCCCCCTGTGCGCTGTCCCTGCGCCTGCCGGACCAAGTAAATCCTGCACCGGCTGGGGCAGGGGGAGGGTGGCCATTGGCCGCACCGGGCGGGGAGAGGGCAGGGATATTAGCAACAAATTCTGCCAATATCCAAATCCCTTCCGGCCCGGTGCGGCCTTACACGGAGGGCTCGAATGTACACCAGCTCCAGAGCTGGTATACGTTTGAGTAGACCCATGGGCCTCAGGCCGCTTGCACCGAGGGAAGGGGACAATGCATCTCTTTTTTAAGCTGGAGTTTAGATACAGCATATCTTGCATTTGTTGCACTGTACAATGTCATTGTGTTGAATGTATTACCAGTTGTTGACCTTCTGGCCTCCGTGTTATGGCAGTGCTGTTTAAATACATCAACCGGCTAACCTTTGATGACTGAATGCTTTAAATACCCATAGACACATATGCTCAAATCCCTAGCCATTATAAAGTTTGATTTAAAGTATACTGAGTACCAACAATGCTGCCCTTCCCACTTTGTCTTTCCTCACAGAAAGCTGCATCGAGGTATTCAGCAGGACTGTCATTTAGCCCCACTTCTATCATAAAGTTGATTCCATTGGTCCATCTAGTCTACAGTTGTCTAATTTGACTAGAAGCAGCTTTTGAAGGTTTCAGACAGAGATGTTTCCCATCTTTGCTCAAAGATACAATAGGTATGGGTTTTTCAGCCATGTGATTTCAGATCTTAAAATTGAAGAAATAAAGATCAATCTTACAGTTGTCAGTAGAAATTCCACTTCCTGGTTTTACCACGATGTAGATCGGGTAAGCGAGACGGATTATCCAAAGCTGACAACGATGAAATTCTTTAGAGTCTTCTAGCGCTTAACGTTTCTCCCCAAGCATTAGGGGCTTCTTCGGAAGCAAAGAGAACCCAGCTGGAAGATGTCCATAGCTTTGTCCTGGAGGTCTCTGTAGATATAGAGTCAGTTATTGGAAGCATGGGAACCAGCGTGCAGGTGGCTGATTGTTAATTAGATACATAAGCTGTCAGACCCTTGTGACCTGAAGTAAACTCTCCTCCGTGTTCCGCTCTTCCTACTTTGTAGCAATTCTGAAAGGACTTGTGCAGTAAGGCAATCATACTTTGATTCTGCAAGGACTTATGCAGTAAGGCAATCATACTTTGTCAGGCATGGGCACCAGATACGGAAGCTATCGTTTCCTCCATGACCTGAGATGAATTCTCCTCCGCGCTCCGCTCTCCCGCTTTGCTGCGTTGCTGAGAGGACTTATGCAACAGAGGCAACCATACTTTATTAACGTAGGATAATTCCTGTTGACGGTTAATAAGAAACTTTGACTGTCGTTGGGAGATAGAAATTGCTTCAAGGTTTGCACGTTGTCTATTTCTCTGTTCATTGAATAAAGACCTGGTTTTTTGAAAATCAGTTTGGTGTCCTGTTTCTTTAACATGTGTGGCTAACGCTGATTTTTCCATAAGGAAGAACAATCAGCGTTAGCCACACATGTTAAAGAAACAGGACACCAAATTGATTTTCAAAAAACCAGGTCTTTATTCAATGAACAGAGAAATCCATAAGGAATTTTTTGAAAAGAAAGCTCTAGCCACTGCTGAATTCAAACCATCTACATGGCTCCGCTACGTCGATGACGTATTTTGTATCTGGGACCACGGGGAAGAGAAACTTGGTCTCTTCCTGGAACACCTCAATAGCCTGATACCCGAAATAAAATTTACTATGGAAGTAGAAAAAGAGGGGTTTTTGCCATTCTTGGATGTTAAAGTAACTAGAAAAGATTTGTCCTTCGGCCACACTGTTTACAGGAAGCCAACCTTTACAGGCAGATACCTACATCATTCTTCCAACCATCATCCATCTCAAAAAAATTCTCTCATCAACTCATTGGTTTACAGGGCAATGCACGTATGTGATAGGGATTCCTTACATGAAGAAAAAACAGTTATTAAGGAGACCTTACTATCCAATGGGTACACCTCAAGACAGATAGATCAGGTATGGGATAAGCAGTGGGAGGAAATTATTCATATTCCCACCCCAGAAGAAATCAATGAGAAAAACAAGACAAGGGAACTTGAAAAATTAGATCAGAAAGAACAAAAATGGCTGTCACTGCCATATATATGTGGGGTAACCGACAGGATATCTTATGTGTTTAGACAGTATAAGGTGAAAACGATATTTCTACCTACCACCAAAATTGAGCAGCTGTTAGGAAACCCTAAAGACCAAAGACCAGAGTTAACCAACTCAGAGGTGTATGAAATTTATTGTGGAAATTGTCCTAGTTCTTACATAGGAAACACAAAGAGACCCATTAAAACCAGAATGCAGGAGCATGTGAGAGCAGTCAAAAATGGACAGGAAGAAAAATCAGCGTTAGCCACACATGTTAAAGAAACAGGACACCAAACTGATTTTCAAAAAACCAGGTCTTTATTCAATGAACAGAGAAATAGACAACGTGCAAACCTTGAAGCAATTTCTATCTCCCAACGACAGTCAAAGTTTCTTATTAACCGTCAACAGGAATTATCCTACGTTAATAAAGTATGGTTGCCTCTGTTGCATAAGTCCTCTCAGCAACGCAGCAAAGCGGGAGAGCGGAGCGCGGAGGAGAATTCATCTCAGGTCATGGAGGAAACGATAGCTTCCGTATCTGGTGCCCATGCCTGACAAAGTATGATTGCCTTACTGCATAAGTCCTTGCAGAATCAAAGTATGATTGCCTTACTGCACAAGTCCTTTCAGAATTGCTACAAAGTAGGAAGAGCGGAACACGGAGGAGAGTTTACTTCAGGTCACAAGGGTCTGACAGCTTATGTATCTAATTAACAATCAGCCACCTGCACGCTGGTTCCCATGCTTCCAATAACTGACTCTATATCTACAGAGACCTCCAGGACAAAGCTATGGACATCTTCCAGCTGGGTTCTCTTTGCTTCCGAAGAAGCCCCTAATGCTTGGGGAGAAACGTTAAGCGCTAGAAGACTCTAAAGAATTTCATCGTTGTCAGCTTTGGATAATCCGTCTCGCTTACCCAATCTACATCGTGGTAAAACCAGGAGGTGGAATTTCTACTGACAACTGTAAGATTGATCTTTATTTCTTCAATTTTAAGATCTGAAATCACATGGCTGAAAAACCCATACCTATTGTATCTTTGAGCATAACAACTGGCCATGAAAACCTGCATGTATATTTCCCATCTTTGCCAACTGAAATGCATTTCACTGGAAATTCCAGGAACTGAACCTGAAAAACTTGCAGTCTATAAGAGTTTACTCAGAAGGGAATCTTACGATGTTTAAAGGGACTTACTCCCAAGAAAGTGTGTATAGTGTTGCAGCTTCATACATGCAAAGCGTGTGCCTAGGCGTTGCACTTGGGTGCTCCAACTGGACAGAGTGTGCTGGGTATAAATGTAGTAATAAATGTGTGTGTCTCTTTCCCTCCCCCTCTCACACATATATGCACATAGACATACACACAGAGATGAGAGATCGGGGCCTTCAGGAGGGAGATGCAACCTGTCAGGTTCCCAAAGTGGAGCATACAGATTACAGCCATAAAACTCTTAAATGAGTACCAAAGTTCACATACTTCCCATGCACATAATCTACTAACTTGTGGCCATCTGTTTTGAACCATGGTGTAGCAATTTGTGTTCTCCTGGCACCAATGATTCCCTAATCAACCAAGTTGATTGGTTCAACCATTCACTTTGTAGGCTTAATTTGTTGTTCTATGCTGACCAGATTTTGGCCTCATACCTACTATATTTATATTGGGTTTTAATGAGTGCTGGGTTATTACAGTACAGCTTAAACCTCTTATTGCCTAAAAATGTATGGTTTAAATGGAGCTCATGAGCATACTAAATGATAGTATTCTCAGGCTATCTATGATTCACAGTATTAACATGTACTGTATTAACAATCCTATCCCCGCCACGTTGTAGCATGCAGCCCTGGTTCCTCTCCTCGCCACCCAGTTACTCCCCCTGCCCTCCCTGCCCCCCCACACACAGCCTATGGCCATCTGGGGTCCGTGGTGGCAGGGATCCACCACTGCAGCTGCCTTGCAGCAGTGGCCTCAAATGGTCCAGCAGCGGTGCAATCTTTGCACCGTCTCAGGGCCTTTAAGCCAGCGAACCCTAGTTTCACTGTTGTTAAAGGCCCATAGGATTGGACTGTAAATTAATGTTTGCTATAGGGAAATAATTAACTTTTCTAAACTTTGTTCACACACACAGAGTTTAGTTGAAGTATTTTAGTACAGTTCATTTTGGTTCTTGAGTTTGCAAACCAGAGAGACTTGCCTACAGCCTTAGAGCTAAGCAGGTGCTTAATTAAAACATGCTGATTTGTCAAAGTGTTGGCAGGAAGAAAGTAATGGAAAAATCACTATTTTGGAATTAACCATTTCTCACAACAACTTTTCAGCACATTAGTTGTAAACATGTAAAAATGTATAACAACATGTTGACAGTGAAAATTAAAGGGCAGAGAGTGTAATATTGCAACACTGAGACATTCGTCCACGTTTCCTAAGGTTATAAGCGTGATTTGCTGCTCTCACCATAATCCTCAGTGAGGTGTATTGCCAGTGCAGAAATCTCTCAACCATCCCCATAGATACGTTCGCAGACTGTCACGACATGCTCAAATTTCAGAGTTAAAAACTAACATCTCGCTGGGAAAACTCCGGGTTTTAGTGGACTGGGCTCTCCTCCGGTCGTTTTATGCAATAGCCCAATATGTATATTAGTCTTGGGTCTGATTATTGCATTGGACAATGTTTTGGGTAGGAATTATCTGTGGACAGCACTTTAAGCCACAGTGATCCTTACGTGAGGTTGGAGATTTGGTGCAGGTTCCTCCGGAACACATTAATTACTAGAGGCAGGTTCTTCCAAAACTCATCAATTACCTCGTTAACAGAGTCGTCTGCTGTGCGCTAATGAGCTGCGATACATCCGGGCTCTTAGGGCTGTGTTAAATACAGTACAGTAGTCGTTTGCCGGTGGTGTAATACTTCTGAGGATGCCACAAGTGTCTGTGGCGAAACTTAAAGTTTTGTAACATCTGTGATATTTTTTGAAATAAACCTTATTAAAACGATGGATTTTTCCCGGCAAGATGTTAGTTTTTAACTCTGAAACATCCCCATAGAGTTTGTCTCTAAGGGTGGTCCTTGGATGTCTCTCCCCTGCATCAGCATAATAGATTGACCGGGGGGAAAAAACCAGAAGGAAGCAGAAGGACTTTCCACCAGTACAGGAGATCATCCGTTGCTAGGGGCTTGTTATAGGTCCACTAGCACCCACCATGGCAGCCGGCAGCCCCCACAGTGTTCCTGCCTTGTGTTTTTATGCCTGAT
This sequence comes from Plestiodon gilberti rubricaudatus, assembly GCA_026170595.1. Taxonomy (NCBI): domain Eukaryota; kingdom Metazoa; phylum Chordata; class Lepidosauria; order Squamata; family Scincidae; genus Plestiodon; species Plestiodon gilberti. The sequence continues at coordinate 36,416,255 of JANXHW010000002.1, forward strand.
GCGTAAGATAAAAAGGCTTATAAGTGCAGTTATTTACTGGAGTATGATGATGTCATTTTTGAACAGATTATTTCAATGCGCGAACAGTGAAGCAAGCGTTGTATAATGATGCATTAATGTTCGGTTTTTTGATTCTCGGCTCTCTGTAAGACCTGTTAATTTCAAATAATTTGTGAGTGTTTTTACTGGTGGAGGAGAGAGAAAAAAGCACTGTGGTTGGCGGTTATTAAATTTTTCTTTTTTTTCTTCATGTATACCAACTTAATGGTAGCAATTTTGAAAGTATTTCAATATGTTCTTTGATATTCAAATGGATCTTTACATCATGTGTTATTAGAGACACCTGCTGCCACTTCTGTACTTAAAGGTTTATTAGTGAGTTGGAACTCATTTTCCAAAATGTATTATTATTGGCTGTGAAAAACCCCTTTGTATTAGGCCCCAGTACACGGCACGTTTGACTGGGGAGCAAATCTTTCTTAAAAGAATTCTGGTGGTGGAGAAATTAGGCAATTAAACCGAATTGTGCTGTAAAACAATCCGGTTTCTAATATGTGTTCCCCGCTTTCATTTCTGTAGTTTAAAAGAAGAATAAAATTGAACCCAATTACTTTGTTAGAATTCTCCCCCCCCCCCCACTTTTGGGAGTGCTCCTCTGCAAATAAAATAAAACCGGTCTATAGGAAGGATTGGCTCACAGATCAAATGCCAGTATGCTGAGCAACTTGTAGGTTATGGGCTACACTGTTGTAAATCCCTCCCTGCAATATGATTTTGGGCCAGGAGTGATTTATGGAAGTGGTTCCATGAATACAAATTGTAATGGTTAACAGCCCCCAAGCAGAGCCCTGGAGGCTAGATCTGTGAATTAATGCTCTGCGCTTCGCATAATCACTCTGTTTTTGAATCAGAAGTATATCAACTTCTTAGTAGTTTATTTCCCTTTGAACAATCTATTCAGCCTAATTCTATCCAGAGTTAGGTATGTCTGAGTCCAAGTGGTGGGCTTGTACTTAATGTGCTTGCTTAACTCTGTTTAGGGTTGCAGGCACTTGCTGTTATGTTTGCCATTTCCAGTCTCTTTATAGTAACTGCCATTGTAAATTGAAGAAAATGCTTTCATTTGAATTGGGTATCCAATTGTATAGGTTTTTGAGGGGGGGGGTCTGTTTGTTTTTAGGGGAGGGGTCAATTTAATTTCAAGTCACCTAGAATCCAAACTGAGAACAGCTTTCAGTATCAGAGATTGAACATTTTTAACTCTCCCCCCTGTGTGTGTGTGTGTGTGTGTGTGTGTGTGTGTGTGTGTGTGTGTGTGTGTGTGTATTGTTTGTTTGTTTTGTTTTGTTTGTTTTTCATAACCTTGAAGTCAGTGCAGAATTTCTTGGAAGAGAGTAAATCAGTTGTGCACATCAGTCTATGAAATGTGCCTTGCTCTTCTTTAATACGATGGTGCTTGGTAATAAATACCTTCCCCATCCTCTACCAAAAGAGACCACACCAAATGACAATTTCTCATTCCGCTTAAATATGCAGCATATGCAGTCAACCACTTGCTGTTTCCTGGGGCTTCCGATCCTTCAGCACCATAGTAATTAGTTGATCAGTGGCATGTGCCTGCAGGGTCCCCATCAGCTAGCTTTTGACACCCTTCTTGAGGGTTTCATTCTTGCCACTCGTTTTCAATGAGCTATGATGAAGTCATTAGCATAAATTTACTATCCAGGAGTAAAGCTTTTATCCTTCCACCACGATGTGACAGGAGAGCTGTCTCCGTTTTCCTTAAGTTACATGTCAATATGCAAATCTCTGCTGTATTGTTTTATGTCACCTCTTTGTGTCCACACCAAAAAATGTAGCAAGAACAAAGAAAACGCTACAAAAAGATTTAAGAAGCAACAGTTTTGTCCAGCTACAGATAACATTTTCAAGTAGAAATATATTAGATCGCAGTCACTATCTCCAAGTGTAAAAATATGTAGAAATTATAACAATCAGAAAACAGTAAAAATGTACACCCAGAAACTTTATACAGAATTTGGTCTTTGTTGTACATGCAATGTACACAGCGTGTATTATGGTTGTGATGTGTAGTCTATAAAAACAGCTGGATGCTGCTCAATACACCCAGTTAGTATGTTATGGATGAATATGCATATTCAAGCCATCTATTGTGGCACATTTCTTGTGTGATAATACTTTTTAAGAATGTATTAATATATTCTACAGATATTATCAAAATGTTAGTTCGTTTTCTTATTTCTTGCTTTGATTATTATAATGCTGTTCTTATTGGTCTTCCTGCTTCTGTTTTAAGGCCCTTCATTCTGTCTTAAACCCTGTTATATTTTCTTTCCCCTTCCTCCTTAATGTGTCTTGTCTTCTTGTATCATAAGTCTGTGTATACTATCTAAGTAACTAGGTCACGAGTGCAAGTACGAGTCATTTTTGCAAGAGTGCGAGTCAGTGTCAAACTTTTGGGGCAAGTACGAGTCAAGTGCGAGTAATTTTTGCCCGAGTGCGAGTCGAGTACGAGTAAGGCCAGAAACCACGAGTCACAAGTCACGAGTCGAGTCACTTTGGGGAAAATGGCTTTTTCCCCTGAAAATGGGGTGGGTGGGTATCTGTGTGTGGGGACCTCTGAGACTTTTAAAGCACCCACTTGGCTACCTCTATGCCCTTTCCCTCACCTCTCAGTCTTGTCACCACCCATCTGGTTTGGGAAAAACAAGCGTGTCTACATTCAAACCATTTATTATTCCCTCCCTGCACCTTCCCCTTGCTGAGCCGAGCATCCCTTGGGCTCGGAGGTTTGGTCAATGAGGAGGAACTGCTGCGGCAGCTTCGCCTTCCCTCACTCCTCACCACCCCTCGCGCTCGGAGTTGTGGCCAATGGCAAACAGACAGCAACAAAAGGGGGGGGAACTCAGAGCCAGGCTTGCTTTCCCACCCCCTTGAAAACCCTTCCTCCCTGCTGCCCTCCTCCTCCGAGGTCTCCACTGCGCCTGCCTGTGTTAATGCCGGCCATTAAAGGAAAATGACTTGGAAATGGCAAGTTGTTACCCCCACGAGTACAAGTCAAGTACGAGTCCCGTGGGTCACGAGTGCGAGTGCAAGTGCGAGTCAGTGGGTCACGAGTACAAGTACGAGTATGAGTCAGGGAAAAAGTGGCTAAGTCACACTTGCGAGTCGAGTCATTTGACTCGAGTCCCCATCACTGGTTACCTCCCGCTGGTGGTGCTCCTCTTCCGCTGATGCTGACTGCTGTAAGGTAGTCACGCCAGTCGCAAAAGGCGCTCCAGCAGCGCGCTACTCAGCAGCATACTGCCGGGGATGCTGGCGGGAAAGCCTATGTCTTCCCACCGGAGCCATTGGATCTGGGCCCAGCCGCTAATCCAGGTAAGATCGCAGGGGAGGAGGGCTGTCGGGAGGCCGAAACGGGAGTGGAGATGGCAATTGTAACCCCAGTCAAGTGAGTAGCTCAAGTGAGTAGGATATTTGCCTTAGAGTATCCCTTACACACTTGAACCAAGTGGGAAAAGCCTTGCTTATGCTGGAGCTGGTTGTATACATCACAGCCAGCATGGTGTTCTTTATCAGATTTGTTGCATCCCAGTATTTTCCTATATGCTGAACCCTTTATCTCTTCATTTGCTGTTGCTGGGTAAACATAACATGTATTTTTCAATAGAATCAGCAAGGGCACTAGCAATACTATGTGAATTTCACAAAACAGCAAAATGTTCTTCATAATCTACCATACAATTACTTATGCATACTCATTCACTCAGTTCTAAAATCTTTTGCAGAAATATCTTAATACCTGAGGCACAGGTTATGCTACAGGTATATCCTTGATTTCCAGAGAGAATGTTGACACTAAGGTTTTAGATTTGTATTTCCCAATTTCTTCTTTTTTTCTTTTTAATAATCTAAGAAAAATGCCCTATCTGCTTATTTGGCTGATTTCTCTGGAAATGTTGAATTGTAGAATGGAGCTTTATTCCAGGCCTTGAAAATATTGCGCTAATCTGGAAGATTTTTAGAAGGAAGAAACTGTGTTCCAGTAAAAATTCAGCACTAAATTATTCTCCTCTGATTGTTTTGGCTTCTCTGGGGTTTCATTCCCACCATTGTGAGATGAGTAAGTACAGTAATTGACATTAAATGGTATGGCCATGTAACTCAAGTTGTCGCTAGGCCGTTGCTGAGGCAAGCCAGGGCATAGCAGAATGAAACAGCGAATTAGTCAACAAACCTTGAATCCCTGTACTGTGTCTTCATGCTGGGTTTTCACAAGGTTCGGCACATGGCCATGCTGAAGAAGCTGGAAATCCTGGCTCACTCATTTGTGCATCATCAGCAAGGACCTTAGCAAGGAATGTTGAAAAGAAGATTGAGGAGATAGTGACCACATGAACTCTCAGAATGCCAGTAAGAATCAAATCTGGAAGTTCCCAGATAACTGAACAGAGGTTGTTCATAATAAACCATTATTGAACCACTGTGAAGAAGGCCAATTCCATGCTCGGGATCATTAAAAAAGGGATTGAGAATAAAACGGCCAATATCGTTATGCCTTTGTACAAATCGATGGTAAGGTCACATCTGGAGTATTGCATCCAGTTCTGGTCACCACACCTCAAAAAGGATATAGTTGAATTGGAAAAGGTGCAGAAAAGAGCGACCAGAATGATTTGTGGGCTGGAGCACCTCCCTTATGAGGAAAGGCTACAGCGTCTGGGGCTTTTCAGCCTAGAAAAAAGGCGCCTGAGGGGGAACATGATTGAGACTTATAAAATTATGCATGGGATGGAGAGAGTGGATAGAGGGAAATTCTTCTCCCTCTCGCACAACACCAGAACCAGGGGACATGCACTAAAATTGAGTGGAGGGAGAGTTAGAACAGACCAAAGAAAATATTTCTTTACTCAGCGTGTAATTCATCTGTGGAACTCCTTGCCACAGGATGTGGTGATGGCACCTGGCCTAGATGCCTTTAAAAGGGGTTTGGACAGATTCATGGAGGAAGGGACCATCACAGGTTACAGGCCATGAACAACCCTCTGGTTTTAGAAGTGGGTTTTCTCTGTGCCAGGTGCAGGGGAGTGACGACGGGAAACAGGTTATCTTGTTGTCTTGTGCTCCCTGAGGCTTCTGGTGGGGCCACTGTGTGATACAGGAAGCTGGACTAGATGGGCTTTTGGCCTGATCCAGCAGGGCTTATGTTCTTATGTTCTTATTGCTGTCCTGGTTCCAGGGAACTAGAAACCCAAAATATGGGAAGGATTGTTCCTCTGTCAGTGCAGACTTCTGAGTAACGTGGGACTGATACCAGGCAGAATGGAAAGAGCTTTTCCCTCAAAGCACCTTTGCTGTCTACATACAGTAACTGAGAATTAACTACTATTTCATCCTGTCTGGTGAACAGTTCTATGTTACTCAGAAACCTCCAACACTAATGGAAGTGAAATAAATCGCTTTAACTATTTTATGCCTCTGAATAAAGTCAGCCAATTATTTCTTGTTGACTTTCTTTCAGTTTTTGGATAACCTGATTAATTTGAGTTGTGTTTTGTTTGCGGAGACATCAATCATCAAAGTGCTCAAATTTCACACCAGCAATGACCGTTTGGAGGACGAGATTTGCAAATGGGGTGGTGAATCAAATAATGAGAGAAGGCCGTAAAAATGCATGTACCTGTGCAGGGAGGCAAGGAGATTCTGCACTTGGTACTCAAAACCACAATAATGTAGTGAACATGAACTGCCATAACTTACCATAATCTCTTCTCGTATATAGAGAAAGCTTAATTGGCTCTGTACAGAGAATTTCATCGTAAAGAAAATAGGCTCTTAAGTCAGAAGCCTTTCATTTCTTATCCTACTGAAATTACGAGAAGCCTGATCTAGCAATATTTACATCAGTCCTTGACACACAAATGGCTGGAAACCTAACTCTATTCCTGTTGCTTTCTGAATGCCATGTTGAGATCCAAGGTAAAAAGGCTTCTGTGTTTTGAACGCTAGGTTTGAATGTCACTCTTCAAGAATGTAGGGAGGAAAAAGATTCCCATGCATTTTCTTCCCCATTAGCAGAACCATCTTTATATGGGGGTTTGTTAACTTGAATCAGTGAAGCAAGACAAGGACCCAAGAGTCAGTGTGATCCACCTGTGTTCCTTGATTTAATGAGAGTTGGTTTGGTTCATTATTCTCGTATTGATTTAATTCTTGCTCTTTGTCTTGTATTGATCTCTCCTGCGTGCATAAGGGACATTTTAGACAACAGTTGTCTCTTAGTTCAGTGAAGAAACAACCAAGAAAACATGATAGAAAACTGCTAAATTAAAGATGTTCTCCGTGGAGTACTTCCTAGAAGCAGCATCTTGAAATGGTCACATTTTCTTTGACTTGTCTTCTTGCAGAAACGTTGTATAGATGGTATTAACATTCACCCTTGGAGGTCATGCATGAATAAGGCGATGGTTGCTTTAAATTGGACTGCATGGGGCTATCTTGGCGTGGTAAACTACTTTGTTTGGAACAATCCACCACATAGTAGTGTGGGGTAATGCTAAGCTTTTCCACGTGGCATGTCAATCTAAAGTAATGGAGTGTCACATCAAGGTGAAATCAGGAAACGTTTGCTCCAGATGTTTCAAGGTCAGGGCAGCCTCATTGGGTTTATCATTTGATCACAGTCTTATAGAGAGCATGAGTTTAGCTCCGGAAATGCAGTCGCATTGATCCAAGGGGAATGCTTTTTATTGTTTAGACGTGCACGTGTACACACACACACACACACACATACACACACACACACACACACACACACACACACATACACTTTGTACAAGATGCTTTACAGCCCCTAGTTTCTTCATCATCACACCAACTCTTTTTCCACTGAATGATATGAAATAGAGATTGCTCAAGAGAAATTTGCTCAGCACTCTCTAGTTATTTAAAGTATGGCCAACATATAACCAGCGAGCAGTGTATCACCATGCTTGCTTGAATTTGACTGCAAGCCCACAGACTGCAAGGGAACCAAAGGAGGTAAATTATGATCGTGATTAGTGTTGTTGCCATTAAGAATATTTATATACCACTTTTATATACCATTTATATACCACTTTTCAACAAAGTAGATGCAAAAGGTTGCAACATCACAGGGATGCCCAGACGCGCCTATCAGTTCAGACATTGCCACTGCTTCTTGGTTCAGACATTGCAGCACCTTCCTTTGGCAACATCACACTGGTGAAAGTACCACATTAGTCAAATCATGCACCAGAATTCTCTGCAATGTCTTGGGTACCACAGTAACTATCATGGCACAAAGTGTTAACTGTGCTTCTGTAGACAACAAGGCTTATGACTCCACTGGGGTCTAGGAAAAATTGAAATAATAGGTATTTGTTTACATGATTGCTTGTCTCAGAACCTTTAGCACTTTTGCCCTTGCTTTTTTAATTTATGTAACCATGTGGAGTAGAAGGGTTTTTGTTGTTGTTGTTTTAAGGGGAAACTGGGATTTCTGAGGTTTTAACAAAAGGACTTCTGAGCTTCCATTGAGCTTCCATTCAGCTCAAAGGCCAACTCCTGCAACTATCATATACGTTCTACAAGCAAATTGGCATCAGGGTTAGCCCATCCATGAAGCCAACTGGTTGCTTCAGGCAGCAGATTGGTGGGGAGCACCCATCTCTGCCCACCTAATTGCCTCCATGGTTCTTCCTTCTCCTTCCACTCCCTGGATTGGAAGAGGTAGAGGAAATGTTGAGGGGAAGGAGAGTGCTGAGCTGGAGCATTGGAGAGTGGGAGGAGCAGAGGCTGGCACATCATCGAGTAAGGGGCAGGCAGCATTTGACATGCCATCTCGGGCATCAGGAGGCCTTGGGCCAGCTCTGGATGGGATGTAAGAGTTTCACCATAACTTCATGAGGAATGAAACTAAAATAACTGCTAAGCATCTGAGATTCCCTATTTCCAATAATCATACCATAATAAACTATTGTACAACTGGACACGCATCTTTGCACAGAAATGTGTTCAGTCTTGCTATACTTCTATGCATCCTGCTGTTATTTTTTTAAAAGTGTTATTATGTATATCCTGATCTTATATGGACACCTATCAGTCTACATGTGCTTCAGTAATGCTATAGCATCCGATGTCTCTAGACTGTCCACTGATCCCATCCTTCTGTTATGCTGAGATATGTAAAATAAATGTTGTTAGTAGTGATGCAGCAGCTTCTAGAACATTGTTGTATAGACCTCCAGTCAGAAGCATCCACAGAGCTAGGATTCCTATCATAGATTTGAGAATACAGCTGTCTCCTATCTGGAAGAAACTGAATCTAGCCATTGCTGTCTGCTGGCAACTTCTTCTTAATTCATTTCCTTCAAACTCTTGTCTACCAAATACATTACTCTTTTTGTCACTATTTTGGCTATCACTAGCAATGGGGAGGGGGGGGAGGAATTGCAGCCAGTTTCACCAGCCAGTATACCATTGATGGTAGCTTTATGAAAGTTTCCCCTGTGCTTGGTATAATGGACTGATTGATTATATTTTGTACACATCTCTTCTTTGCTCCAATGTAAAAAATAGTTTCCTGTGAATATCTAAAGTTAAATTGGTATTTGCCTCTGTTTGCCCTTGCTGGTTTCTCTAATCTAGATAATACATCCACTTCCTTGGAGTGGAATCGTGGAAGTTGAAAAGGATACCACAACATGATTGTATATGATGACGCAAACTAGCATACTTTCTAAGAAGCCTTACGGAAGAACAATTTGTATACCATTCTCTCATTGGGCAAAAGTGGCATTGCAGCAAGAAAAGAAACTAGAGCAAAGTCTGTAGATCTGCGCAGGTTGTGTGGTTGAGAAGGGGCAAAAAATGCTAACCTCCCGAATCCAGGGCCTGAACATGAATCTTGAGTCTAATTTGGACATGTCCATATTTGTCCATGATGAGGAAACTGTCATGAGAAAATCATATAAATCAGTATATGAGAATGCCAAATAGTGGTGATTTTTGTGAGATAGGAATGTGATTAGGCATTTTTACATATGATGTGTTCCTCCAAGTAGAAAACAGTCGAATAAGCATGACAGTCTTTTTCAGATACCTTTGCCCTTCTCCCCAGCAAAAGCATCATAGTGGCTCAAACATGAGACACAGAGGATTATTACTTAATATTCAACCTAAAGACCTCCTCTATTCTGAGTGAAATTGCTAAACTTCCTAATAAAATGTGGCTGACTCTTGTGCAACTCTCGTGTGACTGAGTAAAAATATCTAGCATCTCTCTCTCTCTCTCTCTCTCTCGTGTGTGTGTGTGTGTGTGTGTGTGTGTGTGTGTGTGTGTGTGTGTGTGTGTGTGTGTGTGTGTGTTAAAAAAATCAGGTTTTACATGCTCCCGAGTTAATGAAAGACAGCAGATGAAAGCTCTCTCTCTCTCTGATGCTGAATCTTAAACATGCAATTGCTATTTATCCCTTGGAAGAGAAATGTGAAAGGCCTCCAATGAGAGCTTGGTGCTTGACAAATGTCAGCCATTCTTCCTGTTTCCCTGTACTGCAAGGTGGAGGGGGAATGGAACACACACACACCCCCGATCGGTTTTCAGATAATAGGCCCTGTTACTAAAATCCTAAGAGTGATGAGACATTATTGCTTCAGCGATTTATCTGTGTAATGTTCTGTATTATTTTACATGGCTTGCATCTGGTTGACATATGCACTGAGAGTTATTTATTAATCCGTTTATAACAGCCTCAAGGCAGTTTACAATGAATACAACCCATCTTAAAACAACGATAAAATTAAAGTCTCAGTAAAAATGAAGTATTCTAATGTTGACTGACATCTCAGTTCTCCTAATGACGTTCCTTCCCATTGTTCTGCCTTGTGCTGGAATCCTATCCTAAATATGCATGTGCCTCTTGATGAATTTTGTTCACATTCCTGCACATTCATTTAGCGCCTCCTATCTTGTTTTAAAACGAGGCTGTCTTTAGCAGGCCCTGTCGAAGTTTGACTGCTGCCTGAGGCAGACCGGTTCCACCACCCCTCTGTGCTTTCTGCATGTGTCTGCATGCGCCCTGGTGGGCAAGAAGGGTGAGGTGATCTGATCCAGAGCCCACCCCCTATCCTCTTACCTTGAGCTTCTGCTCCGCCTCCTTCGTCCACGTTGTCCTCTTTAAAATAAACAAGATGAGTGAAACAGTCTAGGAGTTCTTAACCTTTTTACGATTCCAGATCCCCCCCAATGGATTGTCCAATATGTCCCCGTACCCCATTCACCAGACTGTACCCTGTACCCCATTCACCCTGTACCCCATTCTCCCTGAGGCATCTGGTGGGGGCACTGTGAGATACAGGAAGCTGAACTAGATGGGCCTTTGGCCTGATCCAGCAGGGCTCTTCTTATGTTCTTATGTCAAAAACATCATCATCACCAGTCCTATTAGGTACCAGTATGACTTCAAAAGATCTCCATAGCTTGGTTTTACTTTACATAGAGATAGCTAGGAACAGAACGCCTCATGCCGTATTGATAATGATGATAGTTAATCTAATCTAACAATATTTTTTTAATTGTTCAGAGATTGTCCCATGCCCCCACCATTTGGTTTCCATAATAGTTAAGAATACCTGCTGTAAGCTGTGGAAGTTGAATGGCTTGACACTGTTCCTGGTCATGTCAAACCAGGGCAGCGGGACAGGATTGTAGCATTTTTTTCCCCTAGGTGGTGACTGTTTCATCTGCTTCCCCCATATGCCTGTCCAGTCACTTCATCCTATCAGCTCTGTGAAACTGATAAGAGATGTGCCTCTTGCAAAGATTGAATTGAAACATTCCAGAATCAAACAATGACTCCAGGGTTGAATGTCCTCACTCTACCAAGAGATAATTAATTCTGTAGCTGGATAGAGAGGACAGAAAGAGCATAGGTGAGTCTTACTAGGATGGTAATATACAGCAAGGAGCGAAGTGCCCATCTTGTTGGAATTCATGGAGCATTCCTCTGTCAGTGTTGTCTTTGTTTGCAGACAGGGGACTTGCTTCCAAGTTTAAATAATTTACTCTTTGCAAGCTGATAAAGAATTCAATCTGGCATTCTTGACAGGTAAAGTCAGGCTAGTCTGCTTCAAAAAATGATGCAGAAAAATATCTTTGCAGAAGACGAGTTATTAACTCAAGATTTAGAACAGCTTTGTTATACCTTGTGTACACTGTATTGACAGTTGTCAATTTGATGCCCATTAAAACATTTACAGGGGAAAATAGAAGGTTTTCATTGCAGTTAGCAGAGTTCGGGAAGGATCAGATGAGAGAGCTATTTTTTCATAGATAAAAGTTATAAACTTTTCATGTTACTAATATATGCCTTTTGTATCGCATGAAGATAATTCAGGCAACCCAATCCTATCCAGCGCCGACGCAGTGGGGCTGCACAGCCCATGCTGTATCCAGCATTGGCATTGAGCAGGCTGGAGGTCTTCTCAGGGTAAGAGAACATTTGTCTTCTTTCCCCGTGTCAAGCCCCAGCCTGCTCAATGGGGCTACTTGGATCTGTGCCAGCTAAGTCACTGGCGCAAGCCTGAGAAGCCCTGTGTAGGGTTTCCAGGCCCGGGAGGGAGGATAGGATATGGCGGAGGCCTTCTCCGCCAATCCTTCCCCCCTCCCAGGCCCGTTATGCCCCATCCCCATGCCCCCCAGGCCCTGCACCGCTCGGAGCGGCACCCACTCCACGACGCAGAGTTCAGCAGTAGCCGGTGGGGAGGCGGAGCAGGTGCCGCCTCCTCTCAAGTAGTCACAAATGTGCTTTATGGCACGTTCGCAACACTCAGCACTGGCGCCATTAATCTCAAAGGTTTAGGACTAGTAGAGCCCAATTCTATCCAACATTCCAGTGCCGATGTAACCCAAAGGTAAGGGAAGAAACATTATCTTACCTTGAGGAGGCCTCCATGACTGCGCCCCACCGCAAGATGCAGCAAATGCCCCGTTGGCACGGCTGCATCAGCGCTGGAAAGTTGGATAGGATTGGGCCCTATGTAGTCAGAGCAGTGTGTGTGAAGATCTGGCACTTTCCAGGAAACCTCAAAGTAGCTGGCGTAGGTCCAAGAAAACCCACTGGCGGCCAGGCAGCTTACTTACCTCTCTCACAGCGCAATCCTATCCAACTTACACCAGCGGTGTAACCAGCGGGGGAGGGCAGGGCGGGAGGCTTTGGAGGGGAGGGGAGATTTAAATCTCCTTTGAATCCCCCTTTGGAGGGGATTTGAATCCCCTTTCCATTCTGGGGCCTCCCGTTCTCGCTGCACCGCTGGTTACACTGCTGGTGTAAGTTGGATAGGATTGTGCTGTTAGGCTGTCTGATTGCCCCACCAGCACCACCACCATAGCACGCAACGTATGCTCCATTGACACTATGCATTGCATAAATTGGTACTAGATAGGATTGGGGCATAACAGTGGTATCACATGTCCAGGTTCTAGCAGGACATCCCTGCTTTCAGAGCTCCATCTACAGAGTGAATGATTCCTAACTACTTCTGCATGGCAGCCAAATGGAAGACTCTTTTCAACCACTAATATAATGAGGGAAATTCTTACAGTCACTCCATGAAATAGCATCTACAACTAATGAATTAGGATAATGTGAAGGGAATAATGTAGGAGATTATGCCTGCCCCCCAAATACTGATCCCCCTGACCCCAGCAAAAAAATGTTTGGACTAGGGGGCAGCTGAATAATAGTATCTGAATATCCACGTCCTGGATATGCTCAAAAAAGCAAGGTACTGTTCCAAATTGATCGTAACGTAGTTTGGGGTGGAAGAGTTCATTATACCACTTACTCTAAAGTCATAGGGTGTGTCCCAATATGACTATCTTCTGCAGGTTTTCTGCCATGGAAAAAAATTACTGAGCATCCGCATGGAAGTGTAAATACAGTCAGAAATTAACTCCCAAAGCCAATCTTGCAATATTACTAAATTGTTTCTAAGTGTGCTGAGTTTGTAAAAGCTGTTTGCTAAATTGCTAGGCAAACCAAATAGTTTGTATTGTGCGTACGTATGTAGTTATGACTTAAGTAATCACATCCTTTTTTTTTTCCTACTGAGACAGTGGCTGCAAATATATTTCCCTGTCTAGATGTGTGGTCTGGTTCCTTTTTGTCGGAATGAGCTTATGTGTAAATGAACCACAGGAATGTCTGTCACTTGTTAACACACCTCAGGCTTTGGGAGTTTTTATTTTTTATGGGGTACCAATTTAATTCTCTGAGTTTGTTGATAAGCAAGTTAAACCACATAAAATGTACATTAAATATCACAATGTTAATCTTCCTAATGTAATCATAATGAGTACCGAATAGAAACTTGCTGAAGAATGTCAAAGCTTATCATGCCACTTAGCAACATAAAGTAGTTGAAGGCTGAGTTAGTGGCTGTAAACGTTTGTGTGGAAAAATTAATATGTTTGTGATGTTCTGCATTCTTTTTACAAGTATTTAAGGTGGATTTAAGACCTATTAGAAAATAGGGTCTTTATTGATATGATAATCTTGCAAGTACATACGTGTGAGACTGGTATGTGTAATAGTACCTATCATTTAAAAACGTATTCCCAAGTTGTATCCAGACATACCACAGTGAATACATACTTTATTTAAAAAAATCTTCCTCCTGTTTTAAATTTAAATTAAACATGCAAAACAGCAAAATGTGGCTGTTGTGAGGCCTTCAGTCTGGAACCCGCAAATGTGCTTTGCTGAATTAGCATCATTAGATCCTATTTATGGGGAAATTCCAGATGTATTGTGTCTATTGAAGTTCTCTGATTAACGCAGGTGCAATTTTTACTTTTGCCAAAAGTTTATGCTGGATAAGTATTTGTTGAATCTCTTCCTGACCACTAAATTACCTGCGGGTTCTTTGAACATGTTTTTGTAACAAATGTGATTTAGCAAATGATTCCTTCCGGCACCCCACTCTAACCCATTCCCCAGAGACCATCGCATAGCTCCTCTTTCTTTGTCATGTGGCTGGGTGAGGAGGGGGAACAAGGGGGGGGGAGAAGCAAGGCTTCACTGAGCCTTGCTAGGTTGAGCTGAATATTTATGGGTTTTATTTATTTATTTAAAAAATTTATATCCCGCCTTATCCTATGCCGAGGCAAATGCCCAAGGCGGCTTACAACAAAAATTAAAAAACATAGTTTAAAATACATTAATTTATTTACATTATTTTTTTTCAACAGATAAATTAAAGACAGGCAAACTATGTAAAAATCAGAACAGTCTTGCTATATATTTTTGTCCATAGGGCTGTGTTGTTGTTTTTTTTTTGGGGGGGGGGGTTAAGTCATCCGGAAGTTGTACAGCCCTACAAGAATCAAGCTTCTGAGTCTTGGGGACAAGAAAACTGCTAGCCCTGTGCTGTTCCACAAGGATCAAGCTCAGGGAAATATTGCAACCGAGATGCGCCAAAGCTCAGCCAGCCTCCTGTGTAAGCCCTTTCGCATGTGTTTTGTAATGGCTCCAGCCTGACCCCACCAGCATTCCCTGAGCAGTGTTTTGTGTCCAACATTTCATCCAGCTTTTGCTTGAATGAAAGATGGCAAACCATTTGAAGGTGCCTGTCATAAATACATTGAAACAGAAGTGTTTTTGACAAACACAAAACTGATTGGCGTGTTTCTGCAAGTAGCAATGTAATGTTTGTTTGTTTGAGTAACCTACACTGGTGGAGATAATTTTACTGTCTCCCTCAAAGAAGACCTGCCACCTCCAATGGGGGTGAAAAAATAGATTTTTATTTTGCACTGTGGTGGGAGAGAAAGAAACCCCACATCCTTAGAAAACACGGTATGGAATACTAACTCTGAAAATATGGGATCGAGAGTTTCTTCCTTGTGGAAAATGTGCCAATTTCTCACTGACCTGGTACAGTAGACTGATTAACAAGCAATAACTAGGGCAGAGAACACAACCAACTCCAACTTAGTTTCCAGGGTAGTTGTTAGGATTTCTAGGAAAATGTTTCATCATACATGAACCATGCGATATCCCTTTGAGTCCCACACTGGGAGTTGGAGAGCAAAGCCCCAGTACGTGTGTCAGCATCGCCTGTGACATGATGGATGTGGCAGCCTGGCGAAACGCAAGGATTCGACACACATGTAGATCATATATAAAACTTGGCAAATGTGCCTCTGATCTGAAACGTATTTTGAAGGACGACAAAATGTTTATTCCCTTGCTTATGAACAGTAGCACATGGTATATTGGTTTTATGCAGAAATGTCAGTATTATCGGCAAGTCGTTCCAAGAACTGTGCAATCTTCCTTTTTATTTGTATTGTTTCTTAGCAATTATGAATGTAGAAGTGTTTAGGTTACATCATTTTGTCCCATCACTTCATTTCTGTCATCATTAGGGTAGGTATTCCATCACACTATATTGTTAGTGGGTACTTGGCTTTGCCTATTACAATGTCACACATCTGCTTTTTCAGTTTTGTGTAATCAGCCGAGAAAACAAATACCAAGAAATGCTGTGGCTTGCTTTCAAACAATGGCCCAACCTTTTTTCCTGTTGTACTATTGGTCCATCTCATGTGCAGTAATAGCACTTTCATATCTGAAGGTGCTAAACCTTCAAAAATACTTGAAGGCAAGCACACCCCTGGCAGTACTTCCTCCTCTCACCCCGCCATTAACTCAGCTTAACTCCATTAACCTCTAACCAGACAATGGGGATTCACAATGGTGCTGAAGTAGCATAGGATAAGAGCAGTGCAAGGTCTCACTTGCCCCCTTCCCCCATGCAGATAACCTCCATCCCGTGGAAGTTGAGCCTCCATACAATGGGTTGATGCCAAGGTAGCTTTGTTTGTGGGGCCTTCTCTGTATGTTTGTGGGGGAAGGGGAATGGTTTTTGTAGTTATGAAGAGCTAAGTGGTTAAAATGTCTCATAACAAATAAGAGAAATAACTCTAGGCTGGATATACAGTATTTTTCTGTCAGTCTCTTCAAGTGTGATCATTTCTCTTGCAGGAATAAAGTCTAATATTCAATAAACAATGCTATATCACCGTGCGAAAAAAAAATATTGGTTGGACTCTAAAGATAATAAGCAATATAGTTCTAAGTTTGCAAAAAGTTGCAGATAGCTTTAGGAATCAGTGGGACGGAGACTTTATGATTTGAAGACTCCCCTGCCATGGTAGGAATCGGTTTAGACTGAGCCTAAATCATGGAGTGCCGCTTAAACATGATACGAACAGTTTCATAGAGGGATGTGGCTCCTGTGATGCTGCGTGTTTCCTTATGTGCATTATTATGAAGAATGCTTAAGACTGGAAATGTCTCTATTTAAAGATTAATAGGGCAATCCTGTGTAACCTTGCACCAGTGTAACAGCAGATGCACCGGTGTAAGTGCAATTACACTGGCATAAGTGCACTTACAGCGGTGCATCTACTGTTACAGCGGTGCAAGGTTACGCAGGATTGTGCTGTAAAGCAGCTGTGGGGGTCCCAGTCCACATGTCGGGGGCCAATCTGGGAGTAACTCTTCTGTGCCATTCTCCAGCTGGAATCCCCCCCCCCGTGCACGCTGCCACTACTATTTGTATCCAAGCAGCTAATGTGTTGTAAATAGCTGTGGGGGTAGATTTGTAGCAGAAAAATGCCACAGTCCACGTGCATTTAGTAATGTGTTTTAAGTAATGTATAGTTTGTTTGGGCATTAATAACCAGAGGCTGTGGTAGAACCCAATGCACCATCAGAGGGAGGGCACCATGGGGGCCCAGTGCAAGAGCTTTGCTTCTGGGGGCCCAGCAGCCTGCTGTCAACTTTGGGAGGGCTCATTTCTTGCTGGATGGTTAAGAAAAAAATTAAATGTTGTTAAAATGAAAAACTTAACTGAAATTTCATGGAGGAGCATGAAGACCTGTGGCTTCCCTGCCCCCTGCTGCCTCCTCCCGGGAGGGGGGGGGAAGCAAATGAGTTGGGAAATGACATCTCCCTGGCTAATATTGGAAAGAAGAAACAACGGTCCCTAGAGGCGTGTGTGCCGGGAGAGGGTTATTCACAAGTTTCTGGGGGCAGGGTTATAGGTGCATCACCTTTTGGCTCACTCCTTCATGGCCACCACCCCATGCCCCCAGTGTTATTTTACACAGGGAGTTCTGTCCCTTTAAGAGGAATCCCTCTGCCCACCTTTCATTACTTCACACAGGTGGGTTCTGCCCAATTACATAGGTCTCTCTGCCTGTCTTGAAGTACCCAGCTAAAGGGGTGTGGTTTCTTCCCAAGGGTGCTCTCTGGGGCTTGCCTTGCTTTGTCCACTTGGGGCAAGGATCCCCACCCTTTGGTCTGTTTGCTTCCTTCTCTCCTCCTGCAAGCACTCTCGGTCCCCACCAGACTTTCCTTGTTCCTTCTTCCTCGTTGCTCCGTTCCCCAACTCTTCCCACTTTCTGGCTCCTCCTCTTTTCCTTAATGCCTCTATATCAACCCTGGTAACCCAGGCTTTGCTTCTCCCTTCTTTCTCCCAGTCGTTGTTAGCCTGTTGCTCATTTCCTCCATCCTAGCCTCACCTTCCACTCTCTCCTTCTGCCTCCTCCTCGCTCTGTCGCTGTCCCCTTTGAATCCTCCCACCACCCTCTGCCCCACCCCACCTGAGATTGCCGACCGGTGGTGGTGGCATCTCAGGAGGCTGCGATCTCGAGCAATGATGCGATAACTGGGCCTTGAGTCCACAGGCCAGGCCATACCCCCTTCCTGCCACACCCCATGCTTGGGGCACTTGGTCTCACAAGGCCCCATATCACAAGGCTTAGTGCTGAAGTGGCTGCCTTTCTTTAATTACTGAGATGCATTACTGAGAAAGGGCTATCACTAGACCATCATGCTTCTTGCTTCAAATTTACTTCTTTCTATAATTTTTGTGTGATTTTTTTCTTTTTAAAATAGGAAATAGAATATTTTTAAGGGGGTGGAGTAGAAATAGTGCAATGAGGCCTTTGCACAAACAGCCATTTGCATGGAGCTCCTGGAGCACCTAGGAGTTAACTGCATGGGAGGGGGTCATGCCATTCCTCCACCGTGCTATTCTAACAGCCACTCCAAGTGAATGTATGAACCTGGTGTCTGTTATTGCTTTGGGGTCTTTCTTGACAAAAATATATTTGTCAAGAAGCAAGTAATTTTAGACGGCACAAGCTAGACCAAATGGAGAGGTTGGAAAACTCATTTTGTGAGATCTGCATGTTTAAAAAAACAAACAAATATTAGAAGGTAGAGCCCAAGAACATGAAATTGAGGAATTTTCTCCGAAATGTCAAAATACTAGAAAAAAGGTATAAATCGGGCATGAGGGTAGGAAGAACCAGCCAGTTTTCTGCTATGCCATGCAACAGAAACAGATCTCAATACAACTTGTCTGTCTTTTACATTAACTGGCTTCCTTCTGCATAATTTTTAATGTTGGCACCATAGGTTGGATTGTCATTTTCAATGTCCTAAGCAGTGGGTGACAAATTAAACAATTGGAACCTGGATAATTTCATTGCTGGCTTTGCTGCTGAGAGATGAACAAGCAACAAAAATTAACTTACAAAGTGTTCTTTTTTTTTCTTTCTCAAACCGAATGCCATCTCCAAAGAGACTATTAGAAGGTTCACTTTTCTTTCTGTGTCTGCATCTTATTTATTTAAAATAGCCAAGTTCAATTTGTTTCAACAGAAGTATCTGTTTTACATTTCTAGATTTGATCCTGCCCCACCAAAATCATCAGACAAGTACGAGTCCTCAAAAGGGATATCTTTGGAAACAGAAAAAAATACTGGTGATCCCGAAGACCTCTTTGATGATCTCTGATCAAGCTGGAAGAAGGCTTCAACCTCACTACAAGTTGTTAAAACTCTAATTATCTGTCTGTACACATGTTATAAAGAAAGGACTACATGCCGTTTGGGTAACACTGAACAATGGTTTATCTTTTTCTAATAAAGTTCTTGTGTGTGATCCCCCTAGTGGTCAATATCTTTCACTCAAGACAGCAAAAGATCCCTGGCACTTGATTTGCCTACAGTTGATGTATATGAGAGAAGCTGATCCACCCTCAGGGTCTGTGAGGAAAATTAACCAGACCACCCAAGCGGCAGCAACAAAAACAGTGAAGAGAGTGGAATGATTGCAGTCTGTGACTCGCGGCAGAAAGGTGTCCTAGAAACTGTATACCATTTTCAAGGACAGAAGGAAGATGTTTCCAAAATTCAGGGTTAACAAAGCCTCTTTAATTCATGTTACTGCAATGTATTGGCTAGAAACAGATGACCCTCTTACTATTTTGTGCCATGCGGCGAGCTAGACTGGGATTAGGTTCATGGTCTAGCCAGAACCTACAGTTTAAGGGCACACCACATTGTTGGAACTTCCATGTGAGATGTGTTTCAGTGACTATGTAGTAAGTAATCATCTGTTTCCAGCTTTAGAGTCATATCTGACAAAGAAATTTTCTCATTCCAAGCAATCTCATTTGATTTATTTTAATAACTTCTGATATAGCACTTCCTACATAACATAAGAAAAGCCCTGCTCAGGCAGGCCAAACGCCCATCTATTCCAGCATCCTATATCTCCTAGTAGCCACCAGCTGCCTCTGGTAGGCCACAAGCAGCAGAGAAAGGCAAGCTTCTCTCCCACAACTGCCCCCGGTATTCGGAGGCATACTGCCACTGAAGCTGGAGGTACGGTAGCACGTAGTCATCTTGACTAGTAGCTGTTGTCCTAGTGCAGTAGTAGCCATTGTCCATAGTAGTAATACGTCCTCTGTGAATTTATCCAATCTCCTTTTAAAGCCATCCAAGCTAGTGGACATTCCTGACTAATTATGTGATGTGTGAAGAAGTACCTCCTTTTGTTCTAACATCTAAATCTCCTGCCAATCAGTTTCATTCTAGTATTGTGACAGAGGGAAAAAATCTCTCCACGCTATGTATAAATGTATAAGTCTCAATCATGTTCCTCCTTAATCACTGCTTTTCCAAATTAAAAGCCCCAAACACTATACAGTTGATCCTCTGTATCCACTGGGTTTCTGTTCCCAGAACCCCAGTGGTTACAAAAAACAGTGTTATAGGAAACCCGGGGTGGGGAGCGGTGCTACATTACCTTTTTTCCAGCATCTTCGCCACTTCCCTCCTCCTGTATTTGTTTAAACTGACTGAAAAAAAGAAAAACCGCTACTGAAAACAGTGGCGTTCCTGCGGCAGGGGCTTGACAGTAAGTAGCGCCCCGACCGACTACCGCGTTCATGAACCGGAGCGAGGAGGCCCGCCCCCTCGCCGTCAGAGCCATTCCGCGCAGCAAAGCCGAACGGGCAGGGTCTCCTGCCCGTTCGGCTTCGCTGCGCGGAATGGCTCCAACGGCGAGGGGGCGGGGCCTCCTCGCTCCGGTTCGTGAACGCGGTAGTCGGTCGGGGCACGACTTACTGTCGAGCCCCTACTGCAGGAACGCCACTGACTGAAAGCAACATGTAGATGGCGCCAGAGACTCCCGGTTTCATTTTTTCTTTTTTCAGCAGTTTAAAGCGGCTGGCAGGCCCCCGACAACACTGAAAAAAGAGGTAGTGCGGCACAGTCGGACTCCCTCTTCCACAGTTTTGAGTCAAATCCGTGAGTGGAAAGACCGTGGATAAAAAGGTCTGACTGTAGTCTTTCCTAATAAAGTATATATTCCAGCCCTCTAATCAGTTTGGTTGTCTTCTTTTGCATATTTTCCAGTCTACATTATCCTTCTTGAAGCGTGGTGACCAGAACTGTATATAGTTTTCCAAATGTGGCCGCACCATAGATTTATGTAGGGGCAATATATATTTTTTGCAGCCTTATTCTTGATCCCTTTCAGATCAAGGGACAGGGTGTAAGAAGGGATCAAAGATGAATAAATAAGTAAGCTGTTCTACCCTGAAGGCACTCAGTGTATAACTTCATTTTTTAAAAAGACGGTTGCAATTCCGTATATTCTTTTCTATGCTAGAATAGAATGTTTTTTAGTGTTGTACATCTGCTCCCTTAGTGATTATATGGATTTTCTCCAAGTGTCAATTAAAAACAACAACATTTTATAGTCAGTGTGGGGTGTTGGACTAGTGAAATTTAGATTCAAATCTCCACTCATCCATGAAACTCACTGGGTTATTTAAGAACAAGCCTGTTTGTCCGCTCTCCCTTTCTGTCTCTCTGCTATACCTATATTCAAAGTGATTTTGAAAATAAAATGGATAACTATGCTGTCCTGTGTTCCTGAAAAAGAAAGTGGGATACAACTATGGCAAATACCAAATTTTCCCCTTGATATAACACATTTCTGCGTTTGACCCATTGTTGGGCAACAGATGTGAGCATCTTGGCTTATTTCCCCCCCCCCTTTTCCAAAGCACCTACAATGGCATACAGAAACTATAGACGGGCAGTCCAATCCTAACTGAATTCCCCCGCATCGATGCAGTGGCACCAGCATAGGCTACGCTGTACCCCACCGTATTTAGCAGGTGGGAGGTCTCCTCGAGGTAAGGGGACATTTGTCCCCTTGCCCCGGGGAATGCCCCAGCTGCCACTATGGGTCAACGTGTGGATCCGTGTTGGCAGATCAGGCCCAGGAAGGGGGGATAGGATACAGCGCATGCCAGTTCCGCTGATCCCGCTCCCCTCCCAGGCCCAATCCATCCTTCCCCTGCCCCGTCACCACCCTCCCGCTGCCCCATTTCTCCCCCTGCCCTGTTTCACCCCCTGCTCTGGACTCACCTGGTCCAGCGGGCATTGCTCTGGCCACTGGTGTGCGCGGTAAGACCTCTACGTTGTCGCAAAGTGCTCTCAGGTGCTTTTGCAACAGCTTGTGCTGGCAGAGGTGCACTCCACCGGCACAAATGCCAGATAGGATTGGGCCATAAAACATCATGCTATCTTTACTTTCATTTAGGCTGCAATCCTAAAGTATGTATGCTGCAATACATAGCTTGGAGTAAGTCTCATTGAACTTAACGGGGCTTACTTCTGAAAAGATATGCATAAAATTGGGCTGTTTGTTTAAAAGATTTATATACTTTTCTAGTACTCAAAGCTTACTTTGTTTAAGTTGTATACTTAAATACATAACTGATCCATCCTTAAGGAAACAATCCTAAAGGAAACAATCAATGTTAAAACATATATAAAATGTCAAAATCAAGTTAAAATCAGATGTGTCAAAACCTGGTTTAAATTGTTTAAAATTTTAAATACAGACTTGTTCATAATCGTTGCATATTCAGACTTTTATCCAACTTGGTCAGCATCTTCAAAGTAATCCTGTTAAAATGAGTCAAAAAAGAACACAGAAGCATTTGGGAAGGAACCAGAATCTAATTTGCCCTTTCAATGATGCCTGTTTCTTTTACACAAATGGGATATATGCACATGTATCATTACCCCACTGGTTGCCTGTTTATCTTTTTTCCCATTTGGTTTCAAATTGTATTTGCTTTTTGAGATTTTGGCCCATGAATTTTGTACCAACTTGGTCAACGTTTTCCAAGGATCTGCGTGTTCAGGGTTTATGTTTGTGTGTGCAAGTGTGTTTTGTTTTTTTTCATTCTCCTAGTGTTAAGCACATATGCAAAATGCTCCTGTGCACAAAGTTATGTCGTCATTTTTATGCTGTTTAATTAAAGAGCAGCTAAGAAATCCTGTTTTCTAGTTTCTGCATATGGTTCTGATTATGCTGGCTGAGCACAAATCCTGTATTGGATCAAAGCTTTTTGCCCTTGTTTTCCCCTCTAGCCTTGCATTTCCATTTTTTCCCCTGCTAAGCCTATACAATGTTCTCTTTCATTTAACAAGACGATTAAAGTGTAGTTTTAAATATTAGTTTTATTTTAACAGTAACCTGGAGGTACTACTCAATAGGGCAAAGGTAGCGTTAAAAATAATGTCTGGCTTGGTGAAAGCTGTCTTTCTGGACCAAGCAAGGGAGTGGAAAATGATCTGCATATTGTTGCAGTCAGTTTTCTAGAGACTTGCTCAGCACTTAAAAGGAACAGCATGAAAGTTAACACCACTTACTGTACTATACTCTGCTCAGGAGAAGTCTCTTGAAAGAAGCAGCAGCTTTGGCTGGAGCAGCGAGAAAGCTCAGCTGTTTGGATATTGATATTGCCTAGCTCGACCAAGGGAAAAAGAGTGTCATGTGTGAGAGAGAGAGAAAGATGGAACAGATCTGTTCTGTTAGTTCATCTTGCTTGCCCTGTTGGCTGATGCTGATGCTTTGAGGAGAATTGGC
Source organism: Plestiodon gilberti rubricaudatus (assembly GCA_026170595.1). Classification (NCBI taxonomy): domain Eukaryota; kingdom Metazoa; phylum Chordata; class Lepidosauria; order Squamata; family Scincidae; genus Plestiodon; species Plestiodon gilberti. The sequence goes on from JANXHW010000002.1 coordinate 36,439,615, forward strand.
TTGTGTAGCTGCTTACACATGATTGTAATGGGGTCCCCCAGATATATCCGCCACAATCTAGAGGCCTTCTTTAAATAAACCTTCTTTAAAGGTTTTTCTTTAAATAGTGTGCACATATATCCTGGGTGCAAAAATAACAGGGCACAAAAAGATTAAGGGGCGGGACAGGGTGGTTGTCTGAGTCCCAGAGTGTCAATTCCCACTCTTTTTACAATTGTCTTAATTTATTTTTAAGTATTTTTTGCACTCAATGACTGAGTTGCGCCTAACTGTCCGAATTCGCATCCAAACAAGGCAGTTCAAGACTACAAGATATGTTAAGAATTAACAACAGACATTACATCATATACAAAAAATTATTTAATTACATATACTAATATTCCGTGTATACAATTCTTTGGATTCTGTCCATTACTGAGACTGTCCCTGATGTGCAGGTCGCTCTGGAGAGAGATCTTTGCATGCGCTCAGCACTTAGTTGCCCTGACCCATTGTCGCCCGACCAAGCCATTGTACACTTAAGATCGACATACACCGCACGAGTTCTGGTGCGTAGACGCGTGAGCGTAGGTGCCTGGACGCCCACCTCCAAGTGCTGACCTAGTCTACAGAAGTGTCTTCCTGCAAATAGTCTCTCCTGTTGTCCCGTTTTCTTAAGAAAACGCAGCGGTGATTGGCTAAACACAAGTGCGCTCCGATTGGCCAAGAGCTTGCAGCCTTTTATCCCCCTCTCATCCATTTGGTGACAAAACTAGCTCCGCATCCCACCCCCTAGCTCCGCGTCCCACCCCCTCAAAATCTTGGGCATGATACAATTCTGATCGCACCAGAACTCGGGAGAGCACAGGTCTCCCGCGTTCTGATGCAATCTCTAAAAATGGAGGCCACACAGCTGTGTGAGCTCCACACGTGTCTGGGACGCGCCGGAACTCGTGCGGTGTGGGTTGGGCTTGAGTATTACCACACTGGAGCTCTGCCCTCTTTTGCCATTTGGGAAAGAGCCAGGGTAAATAACCCTTCTGCTAGGCTATCGCAGCCACACAGCTAATTCCCTCGGAGGACTTAACCTGAGACAAAGCTCAGCTCTGGATCCTGTTCTGAATGCCAGGCCTCAGCTCTGGAATATGTGCATTGATAGCACATTTTAACAATACAGTACTTTTCCTTTCAGCATATGCAGAATGCCTTCTCCTCTGAGTAACCTCAAGTTGCCCTTAAAAGGGGCTCAAGTTCCAGCTCAAAGAAAGGAGCTTCCAGAAAAGCTTAACTAAGCACTGAGTGTTTGGTGATGCCTGCTGTGGTTGCCTAGCAGCATCAACAACATAGTGATCCCCCTTTCCCCCTGACTCAGTAAAATGAACAGCCTGGACTATGATGCAAGATAACAAATAGTGAGAGCAAAGCTGGTATCCTGATATCCAGGCCACCTTGGACATGTTCAAGAAGATGAGGTTCCACATGAAGCTTGTTTCTACACTCTCATTTTCTCCAGAAGGGCTCCGATTGCTATTAACTCTGAAATCATAGGCAGAGTGTACCTGTTATTGTCCAAGAGGTCAGGGTTATCAGTTCCCTTGGCTATGACTTGGAGACTCCAAGTCTGCTGCATGTGCCCGCAATGGCCATTCTCAACAGTGACGTTCTCCCCAGCAAGAGCTCCCACAGTGTGGCTCACGTAATGAGTCACCACCATACTGCTTTTTAAACATACATACACTTATGAGTAGAAGAGGCACGTTTGTCAGCTCATACGAGAAAGCCAAGAAAACCTAAGCGGGAAGTAACACCTTGGTGTATGCTTCAGTGTGGAAGCTGCTGGCTGCCCTTGTGTCTCGCTGTTAGCTGTGGGCCATTTAAAGAATGGCAGTACCACCAGCAGCCACAAATTGTTCAGGCATCTGAACGTGGTTCCAGAGAGTAAGCGCAACTGAGACATTTAAGCTCAGCAACGTTTACGATAATCAGCGATGATTTACCACAACAACGATGGAGAAAGTAGCTTCTTTTCTTACACTTGTTGGGCAGTAGAAATTCATGGCAAATTGGCAACCTTCCCAATAATGAATCAGGTTAAGTGTTCCTTCTCATCTGACTTTGTGAAGGCAAGGTGAAAGCAATTCTGATTTATGAGGGCAACTCAGCAATGAGATGCAGCGTAAGCTAGTTTCCTCTAAATTCAATCTTGGCATACAGGTCACCTGCAGAATGCAATGTGGGGTTTTATTTTTGCCTCTTGCACTTTTAACTACAATTTGCAGATGTAAAATAGCAGGAACCATCTTATACCTTCCCATGATAATACTGTATAATGAAACAAAATCTAATGTGATGAGGTGGATCAGTTGACCTTGGATGGGTCAATACAATCAACAATTGTTCAGTCAACTTATTTGTAGAACTTTCATCTGTGTTACTGGAAAGACCACATCTCATGTGTGCTTGAACGTGTGATGAGGGTAATGTGGTTAGGAAAAGCTGCAGACCTTGTTGTGATACGTGAATTGTATGGCTTTATACCAATATTGGTGTTCATATTTAAATCCCTGTATTTTTCAGAGTATCTTGGATTGATGTACATTTTCTAGATGTGTGCATCTATACGGAGGCTAGCTTTGTCACAGTATTGTAGTGGGACATGTTAGCTGTTGAAAATCACATAACTTAACTTGTGGATAGTAAGTCCAGCAATTTGTCATCCTTCCAAAGTTTCATAGTTATATATAAGTGATGTTGGGGGGGGGGGGGGCAATGACATAACCACCTGTTTTTGCAGCCTTCTCGTCTTCTTTCACACAGTTCAGACTTTTGCATCCTTATTCCTTCTTTTGTAGTTTGATTTGCTTGATTTGGCCCCCTTTACACACAATCGCAGTGGTGTGGGAACTGCTTTCCCATGGTGCAGCCTCAGTTGCTGGGGAGCGTCTAAGAGTGATGCAAGCATGTAGGTGAGGCCAACTGCCTGGGTATTTTCCATCCAGCTGTCACACTCCCTCCTGGCCACTGATTGGGAAAGGCCCCTGCATTTTGCCCATTCATGGAGTTCCTTTTTTCATCATGTGATGGAACGTTCTCCCGTGCAAACCCCACTAAAAAGAGGGGGCGATGGAACGGAACAAGTGAATCATCATATGCAGCTCTATTAATGAGGTCTGTGAAAAAGAACAATGTTTTGTTTGATCCCTAAAAATTCATATTTTGAGACATATTTTAAATAGCTATAAAATTTATGGTTTTAAAATTTTATTATATAGGTCAAAATCTTGTTGGGAATGAGGAAATGTGAGTCATTATTTATGAGTACTTGTTGCTGGCAACTTCCCTGGAATAGGGAAATGAAACAGAAGAGAAGAAGTCAGAAAAGCAAAGAGAAGCTTGATTTCAGGATTCCTCACCATCTGTTTAAACAAAAATCTCAAATACAAAGTTAACCCTTAACGTGAAGAGAAATCATGTAGGCTTCCTTCTCTTGCTCCAAGAGATGCCAAGAACCTTATTCTCAGGGGTGATTCCTAAGAACTTAAGGTGCACAGATAGCCATTTTAATATAAATTAAAAATATTGGCAACAAATGGGGAATCTGAAAATGGACCCACCCATTCATTCCACAGTGCATTCATTTCAGAATGAATAGAAACAGATACGAATGAGACCCATTCATATCTGCTTCCGCTTCTTCCAAAAATGAATGCACATGCCTAATTGCAACTTATTCACAGTAGAGGAGCCACAATCTTGAGTTCACGACTCTGATGTTACACTGTTTTTGTGCAAGTGGAGAGCTCACATGGCAAGCTGTTTCATTTTGGTTTTTGCAAAAGTTTGCTGCTGAAGTATTGTTGGAAAGGACTCTGAGTGGCTATTGTTATATCCAATTAAATAGTCTTCCCTATGAAGGATGCGTGCCAAAACCTCAGTTCCATTTCATTTCAAGGGTAAGGAGGAGTGACCACCTTGTGTTTATCATATTGCTAACGTTCTCAGGAGATTTAAAAAAAAAATCAAATATTTGACTCCCCCCCCCCCATTTTATGTTGATTATGTTCAAGATGAGCCTTAGAACCTTCCTATGAACTTTGTCCCTCACTATGGAAATCTCTTCCTGTCTCAAAACTGAAATCTTAAATGGTGCCCCTGGCTGATTTTACCAAGAATATGGAAGAAGTCATATGAAAACTTTGATTAGACTTTTGATACATTTGTAACGGAATATCTGTGTCTCTGTTATATTTGTTTGTTTATTCATTCATTTATTTAAAAGACATAATATACCCAACCTTTCCCCTTGTGACCAAGGCGGCTTCCAATATAGTTTTAGAAAGCATAATAAGCAATAATACACATGATAAGCAAAACACATACACGCATGTGCATGTGCACGCAAGCACACACACAAATCATGATAGCAAGAACAAAAACAAAGGAAGCTAAACTGAAAAGGCAAGATGACACAGGGAAGTTTTTAGATTCTTCTGGAATGCTGACCAGGAGGCTGAGGTGCTCAACTCTAAAAGGAGGGAGTTCCACAATTGTAGTGCCACCATGGAAAAGGCTCTGTGTCACGGCCAACCTAGCTTTGGTTAGTGGCAGCACACAAAGGACCCCCCCAGTGACTTTAGGGATATCTCATACGGGAGAAGGCAGTCTCTCAAGGACCCCAGTCTCAAGCCATAAAGGGCTTTAAAAGTCAAAACCAGTGCTTTGAATTGCACCCAGAACTGAATCAGCAGCCAGTGCAGTCATATAAGCAGTTCTCTGAGTCAAATGGCGGAGTTTCCATAACCACACGAACCACAGTATTCTTTACCACCTGCGGTTTTCAGATGGTCTTCAAGAGCAGCCCTGGTTAGACAGCATTGTAATAATTCAGTCTTGACATCACCAATGCATGGGCCACTGTAGTCAGGTCTGATTGACTCAGGTAAGGCTGCAGTTGACACACCAGCCTAAATTGGGTAAAAGCCCCCCTAGCCACCTTGTTATCCAGGAGCAGTGAGGAATCCAGGAGGCCCCCCAAACTGCAAGCCTGTGTTTCAAGTGGTGTAACTATATGTGTAACAAGTGGTGTAATTATATATAATTTTGTATTCCTTTTGAACTAGTCTCCTATATTCATGTAACCCATAAGCCAGAGACAATATGTCAAATGAGTATAAATTCAGATCAGGCAGCCCAACTCAAGTCAGAGCTGACCAACATCAACTGGTGCCTGCAATGTACTTCTGGACTATTTTCTGGAATCTATATATATGCCAACAATGGATCATAGCATGAACCATGGACATTGTTTTTCCAGAACTCAGGTCAAGCTCACAAGACTCTGTCTTGACCTCTGTGTACTACTAGATGCCACCTCTTGTGGATCATGAACTTTGGGGGAAAGGAATAACATTGCACATTCCTGTCTCATTGTGTTGTGAAACTTCCATCTTCTCTCGGTATCTGTTTGACTTCTGCCTAGATTTGTATTTTGACTGTACCTTTTGAAGGCTCATGCTGTCAGGAAAACCCATATTGGTGCCCATCTGGATTCTATTCACACACCAAGTTACAGATTAACACATCAAAAGAGGGACCCAAAAACCTAATTAAGCCTAATTATTAGTTAAATCAGAGGATTAAGGCATCCCAAAATGCATTGCCCCAAAATGCATTGCCCCTGCAGCCTTGCTCCACCCTCCACCCACCCCCATTCTTCCCTCCCCCCGCTCCATCCCACCTCCTCGCCACCTTACCTGCATTGGCAGGTCCACAATCCTCTATTATGCAGTGGGAAACTCCGCACACTGCCAGAAGGGGTTTTACAACTGCCATAAAACAATCAATGGTTCATTCCATGTCAAATCAACCAAAAAAAAAATACATTTTGGAACTTGACGTCATGGATTTTGTTCATTTTCAGTACAATTGTACCTTACCATGAGATGTTTAAAAATTATTTTTTTCAGATTTTTTTGTCCATCCGTTTTTGAGATATTGAATGTTCAAAATTGACAAAAAAGGCCAAAATTCACTTGTCACCATACCTTCAAATGCCAGTTACAGGATAACGATGAACGCTACAGACATGGGACAGGTGTCCTTTTAAAGCATATGAATAGGGATTTCATTTGATATACAACATGACAAAATTGTAAATTTTCAAGAAATTCAAAAATATTCAAATAATATTAATTTTGAAATTTTGGAAAATCAAACTTCTGTAAAATTTTCAAAAAAAATCACACTTAAAGGTATATGTCTTGTAGTCAATCAGTCAAAATTTCAAGATGGTATCTCAATGGTATCATACAAAAATTAATTTTTCTTGTTGGCAGTGACCAGGAATTAAACCCCTCAAGTCCATTTTTCTACAGTTTACATTGATAAAATTATGTGGTAAACTGAAATGAATCCAAAAATTTATAACAGGACTTATAGAGATAGATTTATAGAGAATGAATTCACTTTCTATTCTTTTACAGGATCAGCTTTTTGGTAAAACTATCAAAATCATACGCTTTTTACTTCTGTTCGTAGTTTTATAAATTTTTGGATTCATTTAACTGTTTAACTGTTCTTTATTACAGTCATTGACCAGCATAAAAGTAAAGAACAGATACAAGTAAAAAATTAACAAATTACAGCCATTGTTTATAATTAGAATTAAAATTAAAACATTATTAGTCTCAATAGTCTCAAAATTAAAACATTATTAGTCTCAATAGTCTCAAACCTGAATCTTACTCGTGCACCTCCTTCAACCTTCTTCCTCCTGATGTTTATTGCAGCTGCCAGAAACTTAGCCACCCCAAGGGTGACTAGAGAGTACGAATCTGACAGGAGGTAAGCTTTACAATCACTTCTAGAGATTGTCACCAGCCCTTCCACTATTGAAGAGATATGGATCTCCCGGATGTCCCTATAAAAATTGCATTCCAACAAAACGTGCTCTATTGATTCGATTTGGTTGGTCTCACAAGGGCATAATCGTTCTGCATATGGGATCCTTTTATACCGGCCCTCTTGAACTGCAGAAGGTAACCCACCACAGCGGGCCAACGTGAATGCTCATCTGTGGCTAGGCAACTCCAGCTGACCTAAATACGGGGCAGGGGCAACTAAATATCTGAGATCTTCCTTGATACAAAACTCTTTTGCCATACTAAGGTCTGATTGGCGCTCACTGTCGATAATCCGCTGTTTGATAATAGCTCTCGCCTGATCCAACCCCAAGCCAATCAAATATGACCTAGAAAGGCCTAAAGTGGGCAGTTTTGCATCGACCCCCTTAATCCATCCAGATTCAAAAACATCTTGTAAAATAAGAGCAATAAGTCCCAATGGACAGAAGAGAAGTTTTAGCCAGTATGAGAATATAACCAACCACACTCGAGCTTCCATTCTAATCTGACCTGTCTCCAAGCGCAGAAGAGCATTCGAGACCCCTCTGGGAACCCCAAGAGCTGATCTAATAAACTTAGATTGAACCCGCTCCAGTTTCATGATATTGGGAAAGGAGCCCAACTGTGCCCCATATAGCATCTGGGCCAAAGTCTTAGCCTTGAAAAGTTTAAGTGCTGCCAGGAAAAACTGTCCCCCTTTAGTGCGCATAAAATGCAGAATGGCATTAGCACTTTTCTGTCCATTTAGGGCAACATATTCAGCATGCGCTTTCCTAGAGCCACTTGAATGAAAGACAACCTCCAAATATTTGAAATGACGTACCTGCTCTATCAGATGTTCCTTTATCCTCCACTGTTGTATTTTGGGTTTCTTAGCAAAAGCCATGATCTTAGTTTTATTATAGTTAATCTCCAACTTATTTTCTGCACAGTATAAATTTAAGGCTCTTAAAGCTCTCCTAAGGCCAATAGATGTTCTGGACAGGATGACTGCGTCGTCAGCATACAGTAAGGTTGCAATGTGTCTCTCTGCTAATTTAGGAGGATGGAATTCTGTCTTATTTAAATGGCCAACCATCGAATTAATGTAGAAGTTAAATAGGGTAGGAGCAAGTATACATTCTTGCCTCACCCCCTTTTGAGTTGATATCGTGTTAGTAAGATGACCATTTAGACTACATTTTACCTTTGGCGAGGTATTATTATGCAAAAGCTGTATGAGAGTCAGCAGTCTTCGGTCAATGTTGGTAGCTTTCAGCTTTTCCCATAATTTACTACGGGAGATAGAATCGAAGGCTGACTTTAGATCAATAAAAGCAGCATAAAGGGAGGCTGATCTGTTTGAGCCATATTTCTCAATTAGATGTTGTAAGATCATGCACTGATCAATGGTAGAGCGACCCTCTCTAAACCCAGCTTGCTCATCTGCTACTATGTTCTCATGCTCTAACCAATCTGTAAATTTCTCCTATAAATGCCTTGCGTATAATTTACTGATGACATTAAGTAAACTAATCGGTCTGTAATTAGATGGGTTATCCCTCTTTCCTTTTTTAAAAATAGGGATAATAATTGCCAACCCCCAATCTTTTGGGATTTGGCCACTATTGTCAATGTGAGTAAATAGAGAAGCTAAAACCGGCGCCCACCAGTCCACGTGGTTTTGGAATGCCTCTGGAGGAATCAAATCTTCTCCCGGAGCCTTTCCTGCTTTCAACTGCCCAATCAAACTGTTAATTTCTAAAATGGTTACTGGCTGCCAAGGGGAAATCCCTTCCAAAGTCAGTTGAGCCTCACTTGGAGAAGAATCTTGATCCTTATATAATTCAGAGAAGTGCTTTTCCCATATACCTGGATGTAAATAACAATCTGGCAAAGCTACACCCCGGTTAGGTGAACTGTTAATCAAACGCCAGAAAAGACTTGTGTCCTTAGCTCTAGCAGCCTGTATCAATTCTGCTCATGCCTCTTTCATTGCCAATTTCTTTTTGGTAGCCAGCAATAACTTATACTGTTTTTTATGCCAGGATAGATTCTGAGCAGCTACCACTCCCCCATTAGACTTATAAATTTGGAAAATATTATGCAATTCTCTTTTAGCAAAAATGCACTCCTGATCAAACCAGTGCTTAGAGGGAAGATGATTATGTTGCGAGCGGTCACCTGGACCAGATGATCCATGAACAAAAACCTGCTTCACAACTTGTATCAATTCTTGATAAACATCAAGAATCTTAGGGTAATCAGCATTGTTTTTTATATGACCCTGAATAAGCTGCAGAGGATCAGAGGCCAGCAGTTCCCTTAATATTTGAGCTGTACGCGAGGACCATTTATAGCAGCAATAAATTTCATCCTCAGATATTGGTATAGAGTTATAAGAATCAGTATTTCTTAGGTGGCACCTAGAAAATGCTAAGGTCAAAACTACCGGGAAATGATCACTATCAAACTTAGGTATAACTTCGAGTCCCTCTAAATTGGCTAACAGATTTGATGAAACAATGAAATAGTCTATTTGACCCATTCTAGTCCCAGCTAGAAAAGTATATTCCGCTGGGTGATCATTTCCAAAAGCAACATTTAAAATATGTAAATTAAGTCTAATAGACATTAATTTCAATTGGAGTCCAGCATAGTTGGATTTGTGATCCTTTGAACAACGAATAAAAGGAAGACCCCCCCATCTCATTTGAAGGCAAATACACTTTTTGCTGTTTGCCTAGGGTGTGATCATCCGGCCCTAGACGAGCGTTAAAGTCACCCCCAAGGACCACAGAAGCCCTAGGGTAAAGGGTAAGGAGATCAGTAATATACTCTTCAAAGCCTGTCCATAATTCTAGAATTTGTGCTTTCTTTTGGAATGGAGGGAAATAGACATTAACTAATAACAGCTCAAGTTGAGCAAAGTGGACCATAATTGCCATTGCATAATTCTTAAATGACTTTAAAGCTTTTACATCCACACACAATGAAGTTGAAATCAGAATACCCAGTCCTCCCTTCTGTCTGCCCCTACCAGACCCTGTCGTTGCTTCTAAAGAGTATTCATGGAAACCATTAAGTAAAAAGTTACCAGAAGACCAAGTTTCTTGTATCATAATTATATCTTTGCTAGCCAAAAATTCTCTTAACGTAGGGGCCAGAATGGGACCATACAATCCATGAACATTCCATGTTATAAGATTGAACTTGCTCTTACGCTGGTCTCTTGAGTATCATTGGGTTCCAAGGTCATCTCCTTGCGTAGATGGTCTTACAATCTTATTAGTAGGTTGCGGAGGACTAATGTCCACCTCTATTAGCTCAGCCATAGCACAGTCAAAAATTTATAACAGGACCTATAGAGATAGATTTATAGAGAATGAATTCACTTTCTATTCTTTTACAGGATCAGCTTTTTGGTAAAACTATCAAAATCATAAGCTTTTTACTTCTGTTCGTAGTTTTATAAATTTTTGGATTCATTTCAGTTTACCACATAATTTTATCAATGTAAACTGTAGAAAAATGGACTTGAGGGGTTTAATTCCTGGTCACTGCCAACATGAAAATTTATTTTTTGTATGATACCATTGAGATACCATCTTGAAATTTTGACTGATTGACTACAAGACATATACCTTTTAAGTGTGATTTTTTTGAAAATTTTTAAAAAAGTTCGATTTTCCAAAATTTCAAAATTAATATTATTTGAATATTTTTGAATTTCTTGAAAATTTACAATTTTGTCATGTTGTACATCAAATGAAATCCCTATTCATATGCTTTAAAAGGACACCTGTCCCATGTCTGTAGCGTTCATCGTTATCCTGTAACTGGCGTTTGAAGGTATGGTGACAAGTGAATTTTGGCCTTTTTTGGCAATTTTGAACATTCAATATCTCAAAAACGGATGGACAAAAAAATCTGAAAAAAAATAATTTTTAAACATCTCATGGTAAGGTACAAATATACCGAAAATGAACAAAATCCATGACGTCAAGGATTTTTCATTGGTTGATTTCACATGGAATGACCCCAATGCTGGCGGAATGCTCATTCTGCCAGCATTACACCCCAATAGAATTGGGCTCCCAGTCCATGTTGATTTCTGCGGAATTTTAATTTCAAATTATTCAATGTGATTTGCTTCTTGTTTGTGAGAGACCAATGAATTATGAATCTGTCCCTCCAGAAGTACGTAGTTGCCAAATAAGATTTGTTCTGCAAGTGCACCCAATCAACCACAACTTTCATTTTTAGTGAAAAATTGCTAGACTCCTTTTAAATCCAGGATACTTATGAAATCTTTTAAGCGGACTACTTTTAAAGCCTTCAATATATAAGAAAAACAGTAACGTGTGATTTATCTTTTTAAAGGCATTGTTTCTGGACTTGTTCAACCCTTGTTCAATGCTTTGTTTTCATTGTAGCAAATAATTACATGTATAGTTTTATGCATTCAAAGTTATGCGTTGATAGATATAAATTGTTCCTGAAAGCTCATAAAGTTCATACCTGACAATCAAGCTGTAAGTGCCCTGGGAGGGTGCCAATGAAAAAAGGCTGTGAAAAGCACAATAAATGTTGCCTCTTCTACTTGCTGGAATTAATATATCAAAAAATATTGCATTATGGCTGCTTGTATATTTTGTAAACCAGTCCAATTTTAGGTCCTTGGAGGGGAAACCAAACCAATTCTGTGGCATGTGAAATCTATAACCACAAAGTCAGCTGGCACTGGGCTGTATATAAAAAGCAGGAGTTCACTGAACCTTCCAACAACTGCCAGTTCATTCAAATCAGGTCAGAAATAGTGCCATATTGGACCACTGTGGGACAGATTTGGCACTACATGACAGTACTGTACAGTAAGTCTGAATTTTCAAAGGTGGTATAATAAGCAGACATACCAAAATAATTGCCCTCCTAGTGAATACCTTATGATTGCCACTCTTGGCTGCCATTCTGCAACCCTCCAGTCAAGCAAGCAGGTTGGCCAGTCTTTCTGGTGACTCAAGTGATGTTTCTGGACCAGAGGAACGAATGCCCTAGCTCAAGTTTAAACTTGTATTGCTTGAACTCTTATTCCTGGAAATAGATTTCGCAGCAGCACAGCTGAGCACTGGCAAGCACTGGCAAACAGTCCAGACCATCGGGTGGGTGGTGCAAAGAGAAGAACTGGGTTCTGTCAACCATAATTTGACTTCCTCCTGTGCAGTAGAAGCAGAAACATAAAAACAGTTTGTTTGATTTGTTTGTTTGTTTACATAGCACCATCCAAGTGTGTTTTCCTTTGATTTACATGGAGATCCTGAGAGAGTAAAAGTCAAGTTATAAATTCAGGAATATCATAAGGTACAACTCTTCCACTTCAGACTGCGAGTGGAAGATTTTGTGTGTGAATGCTCCTCTAACATAAAAAGAGTTTGCCAGACTATTATAAGTTAACCTGGGAGAGAACTTGTGGCTGAGTCAGGGCCCAACCAGTCCTATGGGCCTGCTGTACAGCCAGTCTGAACCCGCCTTCCAGCTGGGCAGGGTGCTTTGTTATGGCTGTTGTGAAAGGTGACATGCTGGGCTGCCGCGCCCTTTAAAGACATCCCAGTGCTGGTAAGTCGGCACGGGGGTGGGCAGAAGAGGGCGGGGAGGAACAGGGTGGAGATTGGGGTGAGGAGGGATGTGTGTCGAGGCCAGGAAGTGGGAGTATTGGCAGTAGCAGTGCCGCTGATATCCTGACCTAGGTATCCCCCTTCCTGGCCTTGATCTACTTTCCCAGGTTCACTCGGACATGCGCCAGCAAAATCGCTGGCACAGGTCCGACCCAGAGGAGCAATGAAGCCTTAGCCAGACCTCCAGAATTGCTCTTACGCACGATGCAGTGTATGCAATCGGTGGGGGGGGGGGTCAGTTAGATAGGATTGGGCTGTTAGAAGGGGCTTTGCAGGTGAAGGGAAGGTGAAACATTTTTGAGGTCAGGAGCATTTTTTTTTAGTATGAATGTTAGAGCGTTGAAAAGCATTCAAACATGAAATCTGCATTCTGAAATGGCACTTTCCCTGGACTGCTATCTTAATAGTAGTTCAGAGCATGTCGTGTGGCCCTCACTGCCTCCATAGTGAGATGACGCAAGCATTTCCACCTCTCTTTCTTGGCCAAGCTATGTCCTAGCTGGCTCTTGAAACGCAAGTTCCAAGATTAGGTACGTGGACTGGATACAAAGCTTCTCTGGGCCAAATAGGTGTAGCAGGAAATTGGTGAGTCAGTAGATGATAACATCTCTTCAAAAATAAACAAATGAGGTTATGGTACATCTGGAAATACTGTTCTAAATCCATGGTTCTAAAGTGTGCTAAAAAAGAGAAAAGAAAGAAAAAGGCAGAACTGTAAAAATAGAATTTGCAATTGTACACTTTAGAGCTTATGTTCCTGAAATGAGCAGCACAAATCTGTGCATGTGATTCAAGAAACAAATGTCTAACATTAAGCAGACAATGGAAAGGCAGACAGGCTACTTGTATCCAGGGGCTGGTCAACCACGTTTTCATAGGTGTGCTTTTAAAAGTCATTCTGTAGAGTTTGTGTTGAACACTGTTACCTGATTAAAGAAATCTTTGTTGATTAAGGTTGCAATTCTATACACTTTTACCTGGGAGTAAGTCTCATTAAATTCAATGAGACTTACTTCTGAGTAGACTTGGCTAGGCTTGCGCTGCAATTGTATGAACATTACAGCCCAATCCTATTGAGGTCCTGTGTCAGCAGAATGCACGTTCCACCGGCTTCTCAGCATTCGCAAGAGGCTCGGCCAAAGGCAGGAGCCTCTCGGGAGTGAAAACGTGCCCCCAAAAGTGCCGCATCGGAGCGAGGTTCTGGTGGTCCTGCGGTCCTAGTACCACTGGTTTTACTAGTACTACTGATTGAGAACTCCTGATCTAGATATTTATCTAATCATCTAAATGTTGCAGCTTTATTTATACATCTTTCCTCAAAAGCAGAGTCTAAAATCCTGACCTCTGGTTCAAATTCCAACTTGGGTAGTGATTTGTTTCACCAATATACTGTAATTCCTCATTGCTTGTCCGGTATATAATGTTGGGCTTCATTTACTTGGTATGCTGTATACCAGTGAGATGCACCAGTTAACCAGTTGCTGCTTTCCATTCCAGAGAAAGCAGACTGTTCACCATGGGCAAGTAATACGATACTCGTGTCCAGAGGTACTCTATGATCATTTAGTATGAATGTTGCCACCTAAGATTATATTCCAAAATCACAATCTGTAATGGTGATATGGTAATAGACACAAAAAGCAAAGATTCCTCCCTAGGGAATGCCTACTCACTTACCTACTATCTATTTGTTTGTTAGGACAAAATAAGACTATGCATTTGTTCTTTCCTGGCAATTTAGGAGGATATATGGCTGTAACAACTCATTTTCTATTTGCCTCTCACACTGGCTCATTGAAGTCTGAACGTGTTGTGAAATAGCACTGAGTTTATCCACTGTGAAACTGGCTTAGTCATGCCCGGATAGTAGCTGTCTGCTGACTGCAAACAGACGGGTCTCAGCTGGAGACACTGAAGATATTATAAGGATTCTGTGAGGTCTTGTGATACAAGATCTATTTCCCAGGCTCTAGGAGACAGGTATCCAAATTAGGTTCACTTCAGACTGCAATTTGTGCTGTATACAACAAGCACGTCCACCATATATCCCTCAGTGAACAGAACACTGAAGGGAGACACACGTTGGCAGACAGGCATTGCTGTCAACTTTAGTTCCTAAGGTGGGTTACAACGAAATTGAATAATCCATACCCAAAAAACACCCCTTCACCACCTCCAGAGATTGCTTTATCCATTTTAATCTGGCTTCTCTCTGAGGTCACCAGGGAAGACTCTCTACTAAGTTCCTACGGAGCCTGAGGTGGGACTGCTGTGGACTCAGCAATAAAAAATAATAAGTAAAAGCAGAAATATACCATAAAAACAGGGGAATAAAAGCAGCAGACACTCACCAAAAACATAGAATGTATCAGGCCCAGTAAGAAAATACCCAAAAGTCCCTAAATGTCATGAAATAGTTGAATAACCACTGTTTTAACTGGTGCCAAACTGCCATCAAGGAAGGGGTTCAGCAAATGGACAGGGGAAGGGTGTTCCACAATCTGGGGGAGAACACTCTGTCTTTTGTTGATACCCTCCAAAGGTAGGGGCACGCTGAGCCTGGGCCTCCAATGAAGGTCTTAGCACTTGGGCAGGGTTGTATGGGAGTCAGAGTAGGTGAACCCAAGCTGGTGTCTACAGACACATTCCCTCCTCCAATATTGTGGTGTTCACCATGAAGACAAGTGACTGACACACACTTGCATAGTTCAACATAACAGATGGCATGAACAAGGATAGTCACCTGTATTTGCTTTGAAAATGTTTATATAGGGCATTTGTCAAATAATGTGGAGCGTGTTCTGTGCAAAAATATCCAGATTCCATGCCAAGGACTGCAGGTGCACTAAACAAGCAATGAAGAAAGGATTCTAAGTAGGCCGAATGGACAGTGTGGGGCATTCTCCCTTACCATAGAGGAGCCATTTCAGCAGAGCAGGGATATTGGTAGGGCCAGTCCAACCACAGAGGCAAAGTACAGTTGGTACTGAAATTTCAGGGGTGTCTGTCCCAGCTATGTAAATGTCTCAGAGAGAGCCTGTAGGGCTGTTCATACATTATGCTATACCTAGGTACAGACTCATGTGTGCATCCAGGTACACATTTCTGGGTGTATGACTGTACCTGGGTTCAGTTTTATAGGTCAGCAATCCCACACAGACTGGACCTGCATGGCATGTGATGTGTGAATAACTGTACCCAGATGTTCAGACTAACAGTGATTGTGCCCAAGTACACAGAAGTATGCGGTAGAGTTTAACATGTAACCAACCCTACTGAGGGGCCAGGGATCTACCACTGAACTATTTATATCCTGGAGCTCAGGACAGCTTATATGGCCAGTGAGGGAGATTAAGCTGAGAAAGTGACTTGCCCAAAGTCACCCCGTGAGGTTTATGGTTGGGTCTCCTCCATCCTAATCCAACCATCTAACCACTACTGCATTGCCTCTAAAATGGATGGCACCCAGGAATCTGGAAGTAGTATTTAGCTGAGATCAACCCATGTGCAACACAACTGTTAAATTATTGAAATTAAGAAAATAGTATCTCCATCAAATCTTTATGATGTAGTTTGCTGCTGTTGTGCTGCTTGGTATACACGAAGCTTCCTGGGTGACCTTGGGCCAGTCACTATCTCTCAGCCCCACCTACCTCACAGGGTTGTTGTGAGGACAAAAAGGAGGGGAGGAAATATGTACACCACTCTGAGCTCCTTGGAGGAAGGGCGGTATAAAAATGTGAAAAATAAAAAATAAATAAATATACAATATGACACATAAGCAAGATATTCTAGAAGGGGAGAGCACATTCTCCAGCCTCCATGTCCCCTGTGACCCTGTTCAGCCATGAAGGGTCTCAGCACTGCCGATGGCTGGTTTTCTGAACACTGGAGGCAGTGATGTGGGTCGCAGGTTTAGCACAAGGAGATGCCCAATTGTCAGTGCTGGGAGACTTATGCTAGAATCTTATGTTAAGAAGTAGTTATAGTTCATGAAACTGTAGAAACGAATTTGAATTCAAGGAATCTAATTTGCACGCTTGACTAATCTGTGTTCATAATGAGGAGCTTTTTCTGTTTCAGGCTTATCTGATAAAGAAGAGTATATTTATACAATAAATATTAAATAGGACTCCTTAACTAAATGTGAGATTTTGTGCATTTTACGTGTCACTCCCTCTTAAAATCTGAAGGACCCTCCAGGGAAGATCCTTTGCAACAACTAAATATTCTACAGTGTCTTTACTGGAGATCTGTTTAGTTTGTGGAAAACTGCACATTTTCAGTGGGAATTCTTTTTACAGCTGCCTTATTCTGTTTATCTGTATCTGTCACTAAAGGAAACTTGCATTTGGTTGTTTAGAAAACCATGGTGGTTTCCAAGGCCCCTTTCTGCCCATGTTCATGAAATAGACTGGTTTATTATCATAACCTTTAGTTTAAGGTCTCTTGACCTTGCAGTTTCATATACAGGGAGAACACCCATTGACTGAAGCAGGGAGAAATGGTGAGCTTTGTTCCCATGAGAGGTGTTACAGGCTTACGTAAAGCTTCCTTTCTTGAATTGGCTTGGCAAGACTTGGCAGGTGATTGGCTGTAAGGCAGTGTTTCCCAAACCTTTTTTTACCTGCGGCTCTCTTGACCATTGGCAACCATTGGCCATGGCTCCCCATTACATTATGTTGATGCCTGCCAATTGGCATTGCACTGTTTTCTGAGAGGATTTCATAGCACTCTACAGCTGCCCTGGCTGGCTTTCGCAGCTCCCCTGGGAGCTACGCCTCCCAGTTTGGGAACTGCTGCTGTAAGGGATACCAGGTCTTAGGTTCTGTAACATCCTCTAGTGATGTGTCCTCAGGGCTGCTGGCAAGATCTTCTGGGCCCAGCACATTCCACGTGTTTGGGACCCAAATGGGGGAGAGTGCACGTTTGTGCGACAGAGAGAGAGGGGGGAGGGGGGAGCCCTAAATTTTTTCAGTGGCATGTTTGAAAGGTGAGATACTGAAGGTACAATTTTTTGAAAGGTGAGATACTGAAGGCACAATGGCAAACAGTTCCCATGAGAAGAAAAGTTGGGAGATATCTAAGGAACCAGTGTGGCTGCACAAAGAGCTTTCTGAAAAGGTGAGAAGCAAGAGGAACATGTACCAGAAGTGGACAGAGGGGCAGTAAACAAAGGAACAGTACCCAAGTATAGTGCACACCTGCACGGACGAGGTCAGGAAGGCTAAAGCACAGAATGAGCTCGGGCTAGTGAGGGATGCCAGAAACAAGCAAAAGTGGTGTGTTTTTTTAATGTCCAAAAGAAGAGGAAGGTCAAGGAAGTGGTAAGGAGAAGATGGGGAAGTGGTCACAGATGACGCAGAAAAGGGCAGGGCTGCTCAATTTTGTATCTATCTTCTCCCGCAACAGGAAGGTGTCCCAACCTAACAGTAACACTAATGAAGAACAGGGGGCATCATGACCCAGGATGGGTAATGGGATGGTAAGGGAATACCTAGTTACTTTAAATGAACTTGGGCCATTTATGGCAGTCAGCGCCAGCACGGGGGGGGGGGAGGCGCACTGCCATCAAGCGGCACACATAGGATTGCGCTGTGACTTATGGTCACTCAATGATAGTTGGCAGCCCTACATGAGTTTCACTGTTGACAGGCAATTGAACTGGGTCTCCCTGATTCTAGTCTAACACTTGAACCCCTTCACCATACTGGCTTTTCTATGCTGTTTTTAAAGGGGGGGGCATAACTCAGTGGAAGAGCACATGCTTTGCATGCTGAAGGTCTTGGGTTCAATCTCTGATATCTCCTGGCAGCAGTACAAAGGGCAGAGGAGGTCACTGTTCAAGAAACACGAGAACAGAGTCTCATTTGCCATGTATCACTATTTGCTCTTGTATTGTTTTTTCCTAATGTTTTTATTTAAATGTTTTCTTCTTTTGTATGTGTAACTTTTATGTTGTACACCACTTTGAGAACCAGAAAAGCGGTATATAAATCCTTTAAATAAATAAACGTGGAACCAACTGTGCAGTTGCCTGGATTCCAGCTTATCTCCTTCGCAAATACATTACTAACAACCAGTTTAATAAACGGACAGCCCGAACTTGCCTAAGATGCGGCGGTCAGCCAAAATGACCAGCCCCTACATCCTAGGCAGGTCTTCAAACATCTGCATACTGTACCTCCACAAATTCCAGAAAATAGATACATCCCTGCTCACTTAGAGCTAGCATGTCAAGGAGGAGAGCCTCCTTCTTGATATTCTAGTTTTGTATGCAAGGAGATCTGTATGTGGAAGAGCATTCAAAGACTCTCATCTGCAACCTGAAGTAGTGCAGGCCAGCAGCAATTGCCTCACCCGGGACTACAGATTGTGTATGGCAACTCTGAATAGTTAGCAACAGTGCATCATGCAGCCTAGAGGCAAATCAGGCAGTGATCTATGGAAGCCACAGCATCCTAGGGCAAGAAACGACATGTTCCTCACCTCATGTCTAGCCTGGGGCCAGAAGACCGGCAAAAACTGCTTTTCATTCCTTCCCCAAGTTGAACCGATGGAAGCAATAGTCCAGAAACATAGCCAGGTGGCATCTAGATGCAGAAGTATAAATAGATGACATCTTTTGCTTCGGGCCAGGAGAAAACCTGTCAGGGAAACTATTCTCTTTTGCTTTGGTTGGGTGTTAGCAGCACTTCTGAGAAAAGATATATCACTAGGGCTGGCACTTCATCAAATATTTTAGAGTCAAATACATCAAAAGTATTGTGCCATTTATAGTCATGCTAATCTTTAAAGCTACCATATGTCTTCAGAAGCGGAGAGTCCAAGAAAAGCTGGCTGAGAAATGCTTTCATATCATGAGAGAAATACATGCCATAACTGTGGGCCAGTATTACTATGTATGCTTTTATATATTGGTTTTATTTGCTCTTGGTGGGGTGGGGTGTTTTTTTTGTGCACTGTTATTAATTTATTATTATTAGGAGTATTCACATACCACTTTTCAACAAAAGCGGTTCACAAAGTGCTTTACATAGCAAGAGAAATCAATAAATGGTTCCCTGTCCCCAAAGGACTCAAAATCTTAAAAAGGACACAGAAGAGACACCAGCCACAGCCACAGGGAAAGGTGCCACGCTGGAGTGGAAAGGGACAGCTTCTCTCCCCCTGCTAACTATAAGAGAACACCACCTAAAAGGAGGGGCAGATCGGGCCTGGGAGGGGGTGGGACTGGTGTCCTTGTTGGATCCTTTCAGCTGACTTGGGGCTGCTTGATTCTCCACCAGCTAAAGAGCAAATACCCGCTTACCCCAAGTAGACCTCAAGCCAGGGCCTTCCCCAGATGGGATTCAGTGTGGGCCGGGGGAGGATAGGATTGGGCTGTCACTCTGATCCAAAGACAATAGAGAGATGGATGTTACAACAAGGTCCTCTGCATTGGATTGGCTGGTCCAACTGCCATTAACTTCCTTCCCTCCCAGAACTATCTCCTGCAACATTCTTCCTGTTCATTATCACCATTATGTGATATTGTGTGCATGAGTTGGTACCTGAATTTGCTTCCCCCCCCTCTTCTCCCCATCCCTTTTTCTTTGTGCAACTACTAGACTGTATGCAGCCTGTTCAGCCCCCTTCCCATGGGGTCTCCCAACCTCCCCCCCCGATGGTGTATTGGGTACTACCATTGCCATCCGTACCGCGTGTTCAGAGTCAGTTTGGCCAAGTGAGCCCTCTGATGGGCTTTGGCCCCATGGGCAAGTCCCCGACATGACCAATCTCTGATATCTCCCCTGATTGTATGTATCATTATTTTAAACTGTAAACCACTTTTGAGTGCATCAACAGAGTGGTAGCTTACAGTTGTGATAATAAATATTTATTAATAATATTGTTATTTATTTATTATTATTATTATTAATATTCCACATATTTTCCAATACACATAGAAAGCTCCTGCATGAGTGGACTTCCCACTTACACTGAGAACACTCTGAAGGTGGATGATACATTTCCACTGCTGTAGGTAAACAGGTTTTGATGTTCGATGATCAACGACTACCTGGGACCCATATGTGAGGTGCTTTGAAGATGAGCAAATAGCAAGAAAAAATAGCAGTCAGCTCAGTACAATCCTCTGTTTACAAAGGAACATATACATAGAATTGCCATCTTCATCCGAATGAACAGAGATGCCTTTGCAAGCACTAGAACTCAGTGCATTCATCCCCCTGCCCAGAGAAGAGAATACACTGCATCACCCATACTTTTCTGCCTATTAAAAGAATGATTTCAGTGACCTTTCTTGCATTGTGCTTGTGATGGCAAACATGAAAACAACGATAAAGCCAATAAAATAAGTAAAGGTAAAAGTTCTTTACATACGTTTCACCCTCAATCCATACATACGTAAAGAAAATAGACTTTTATCTTTATTTGTTTTATGGACACAGTATTTAGCCCAAATAAACGGAATTGTTTTATGTTATGGATGGTGAAACACTTAACCAATGATAAAGCCCCTTGGCAAATTAATACATTGATATTGCTCTACATGTGAGAAGGCCACAGAAGGAATTGACATTGAATGACACAAATATGGACATTTCCTGATGACTCATAGCCGAATCTGTGAACTAACCCGACCCATTGAAAAATTTTGTGTCTTGAAGTAACATGGATGTTCAACCTGGGGTGTTGGATCTATGATGGTTCATTGACACTTGCAATCTGTCATTGGATGCTGAAGTTTCTAAGTAATGAACATGCATGTGTGAACCGGTCCTAAGAAAAACCAATCACCTATGCATCAGATTTAGATGTATGGTTTGAAAAGAAAAAAACAACACATTTTTCAAATTATTATGTTTTGCATTGGGATAGAACTGAAAAAAATAAAGTCAAACACATTGTTGGTTCATTTAGTTCAGAGGATAAGCCACAAACATAGTAGAGGAATTAATAGCGGAATTAATGCTGTCCCCTACATTAAAAACAAAAACACACAGCCATTTTATCAGTGACATTTGAACTTTGAGGAATCTGGAGAAATACAGACATATGCACACTGCAATGTGGAATAAGATCGTGTTCTCCATCAGTGCCCTGGGATACTGTAAGCAGAGGAGTGTGAGAACGCAAATACAAATGAGTAAGGACTTGTTTTGCTTTTAAAGCAAGAAAAAAAAGTGTTTGCCCAAGGAAAGGAAAGAAGAGATACACATGACAAATTCAACCAAAATACATATGTACAGAGGGCAATAGGTAAACTTTGCAAAAGAGACAAATCCAGTGGAAAGCTTCACCAGCAGTGGACGCGATTTCGACAGGGGATGGTTGAGAGGATTCATGAGAACTGAGAAATACGATGTCTCTTTTTGCTATATGAAGCTATATCTCTTGAAAACCAACAGAATTTAGCCAATTGCTTGAGAGCCAGTTTTGGCTGTAGTTTCTAGATTAAATGAAATGTAATACGAAACATGTTGTTCATGCTTTCAATTTAATTAAAATAGTAGCTGGTGGAGGGTGGAATCAGGATTGGGACCATTGCACGCAATGAAAAGGACAGTTCAACCTTTTCCCCTCATGCTGTGGCCCTGACAGAAATGTCCCCTCCTCAACTGCTATCTGAGAGCAAGCAGCTCAGTTTCTGTGTGTGTGTGTGGATGGGTGGGGGGGGGGCATTTCCGTTAGGGCAATGTGGCACAAGTTGAATGGGCTACAAGCCCCTTCCCCATGTGCCGTGTCCCAATCTTGTTCAGTCCCTCCACAGCTACTTTATTTTTAAAAACATATTACCAAATTCTACATGTCGTTTGACTCTTGCCTGCCAATTTGCTGTTTGTGAGAGTTAGACATTAGATGGAAACAGATCAGCATCATGGGGCCATCGATGTTTGATACCTGACATGTGGCTTTCTCGGCAGAAAAAGAGAGTTCATTGTAAGGCCAGTACTGTGAACTCTGGCCTTCACACAAATACATATGTTTGTCATTTGTCATCATCTCATATATTCATTGCATCTGCCAGTCTAATACTGGACGGAGTTCTCATGTGAGAAGCCGTAAAGGATTCAAGCTGTTGTTATAAAAATTTGGGGTCGTAAAAGCACCCCACAGTCAGAAATGCAATGGGGAACATCTCCTCATGAGAAAAAGTTGTTTATCGTCATGGATTTATGTTAAAAACAAGCCTATACGTAGTTATAACCCAGTTAAAGTGTGCAGACCACCAGGCCATGTACAGGTGGGCCTCCATATCCACTGGGGATATGTTCCAGGCCCCTCCGTGGATACTTGAAACCGTGGATAAGAGCAAACACCCCCTCCATGGTTTCCTGAGGGGCCCCCCACCCTGCCTCCCCTGCAGGCAGGCATGCTTGCCCCCCAGCTCTTATTTTTCTTTCAGCAAGCTTTCTTTCTTCCTTAAAACAAACAGAGAAGCAGCCTCCACTGCAGGCAAGTAGAACAAGACTAAGTCCTAGAGAGGCTCTGCAAGGTTTCTTTTAATCTTGCAGAGCCTCTCTAGTACTTAGTCTTGTTCTAACAGCCAGAGGCTGTTTCTCCTGTTTGTTTAAGGAAGAAATGAAGCTTACTGGGAAAACAGTAAAAGCCTGGGGGGTTCCCCACAATCCGTGGATAACTGAAACCGTGGATAGCGAATCAGTGGATATGGGGGCCCACTTGTACAGTACAAATTGCAGTATCCAGCACTTGATGATCTGGAATGCTCTGTTAACCAGCTCAGCGAGCTAACCAGGCCCAGTGTCCATTTTGCAGCCTGCTGACAGATACGGAAGCTGCTCAGGAGCATTCTGAACAGCTCTGCAGTGAAATGGACAGTGTCTCCCCTGCTACATCAGCAAAGAAGACACTACAAAGGAACCCCAGAAGGAAGAGACTAGAGCAGGGGTCTCCAAAGTTTTCCATCTGTGGGTCAGACAGGCATGATTGACAGGCCTGTCCGCCCTTTCCGGCAGCCCCGCCCCTTCTGGCCACATCAGTCAGGTGGGGAAGCCGCTTGCCAGCCTCAGCCACACGTGACCACACCTCTCTCTTGCCATGTGATGAGGGAAAGATGAGCTGTGAGGATTTTAAAATGGCTGCTCACACGAGGCCTAAAAGGGAGAATATCCTGGAGAAATCATGCTATATGAGGCTAGGGTTGCCAACTTTGACTGAAGCTATTCCTGAAGATTTTTTTCCCTCATCATGACATCATCTTCTTTCTGCAAGAAGACCCTGCTAAAATCTTCAGGATTGTTTCAGTAGTTTTCTGGAGATTGATGCTGATTCCTGAAGATTCCAGGCCAATCCTGTAGGGAGGGTTGGTAGCCCTAGGTCGGTGGGCTTCAGTTTTGCTTAGGCCTTGCAGATTATAATGGTAGGCTTGCCATTCGTACCGGAAAAACCGGGACAGTCCCTGTAAATGCCCTCCATTTACCAAGATTGTCCCGGGAAGGTTTTCTCGGCCGATTGGTAAAGCTGCCGCCGCCATGTTGAAAATGTGGAGGAACTTAGCTGGGCGCCGCCATTTTGACTTCCGAAATCTCGTGAGAGACAAGATTTGGGCACCCAAATCTCGGCTCTCGCGAGATTTCGGGAGTCAAGCTACCAGCCCGGAGCTGCGCGAACCTCGGCGAGGCCCGTGCAGCTCCGGGCTCACTGTCACTGGCTCGCCTGGTCTCTCACTGGCGAGCGGGAGCCAGCGACAGCGAACCTGGAACTGAGGCCCATGCAGCTCCGGGCTCGCTGTTGCTGGCTCGCCCGGTCTCTCACCGGCTTCCTCGGAGCAGCAGGAGGAGCGGCGGCGAGACGGAGGAGTGGCGGCGACGGACGACAATGGGGTAAGTTAATTTAATTATTTTATTGTAAAATTAAATAAATAATTAAACATTGCAACCGCGCTTCACACGGCAATTGGGAGCGCTTTGCGCCCCCTTCGTTTTTTCTTTAATTAATTCTTTATTTAGTTTGAAGATTAAATAAATAATTAACTAAAAATTCCGGGCGCGCTTCGTGCAGCAATAAGGGGCGCTTTACACCCCTGTCCACTAAAAAAATTAATTAAGTAATTGTGGGGGGCGTCCCGGTTTGAGGGGGCGCAAATATGGCAAGCCTATGGTTAGATGACAGTAAAGTAATCTAACCCTGCTGGAGTGTGTTGGCAGATCCAAACACCAAATAACCAAGAATGCTTTCTAGAGTTTTCCATCAGTGTACAAGATTTGGACAGTTGGGGATCACAGAGAGTGTTCTCAGTGGCACTGGTGCAATTGAGCTTGGCTTGGAAATGTCCCTCAGATTGAGCATCTTTCTGAGGCACACCTTTTTTTTAAGTCAAGTTAGTTTAATGACCAAATTTTAGGCTCATGACCAACATTAAAGCCCATGTTATGGCATCTTTTATGCTTTGTAATTGTTTTAATTTCACATTAATTGGATATATGTATGTAGGGGGTGTTTGATGTGGCTCAAATCTATGGATAGAGAGAATTAGCAACCCAATTAATAAATAAGCAAAAGAGAAATATTTTACATTCCTGCCTGTTGGTACAAGAATGCTGATGACTTCAACCCCTAGGGTTGTCTCAGGCCATTAGTGCAAGAAAAACCTTCATCTGTTGAATTTCTGACTCTCACACAGCTGGCACAGGAACCCTGCCACAGAAATTTGGTACCAATTCTGTTCCAACTGAAACCAAGGTAAAAATTTATTTGTGGATTTACATTACCTTTATTTTCAAAAAGAAATTGTCTGATCTTTCATACCCAACTGGACAGATAACAGGAAAAATTCAATCCTCAGAAATCAATATCTCCACCATTAACTAACAAATCTAACCTCCCTGCAATTTATCTTGATCTTGACCTCTGTTTTGTTATATGGCTTTCTGTTGATGTGCTTGATGCAGTAGTTGAGCTTTGATTGAGGTTTGCTCTAGCAGTTCTAAAATTCTCTAATCTGCTGAGCGCAGCCTTGTTTAAGACCCTAATTACTGACTTCTTTACCTATCACACCTGTTTCCAAAACAGCAACACACTGCTGTTTATTACCTAGATAAAAGAGTTGCTGATAATCCTTATCACCAGCATCAAATAATTACACTATAATTACGATAGGTAATGTAAAAGGTAAGGCACCACCTAGTGGACAAAAATCTTAACCATGCAGGCTCCTTGTAGTTGTAGGAACAGTTTGCCTAAAAATCCAAATTCCGTGCAGAGAGTTCATAACTACAGTGTTAGCACTTATTTGAATCCAGCAGTGCCTAGCACTACACATTCTGAATAAGATTCTCCCTCTCGGACACCCCAGCTAAACTAACAAATCATGAATGAGCAACATTTTAGACTGTGTGAGGTATGGAGCAAGAATATGCATTAAAGTCATTAATTTAATCTTGTTTGGCTTAACAATTACCGTATTGTCCCGAGTATAAGACACACCTGATTATAAGATGCACCCTTAAAGTTTGGTGCTATTAAAAAAAATTAATTAAATCACTGGCATTAAATTGCAACAGCCTGATTATAAGACGCACCCCAAGTTTAAAAACTTAATTTAGGAGAAAAAAGTGAGTCTTATACTCAGACCAATATGGTATATAAATTCATCATATAAAAAGCTGCATCAAAGAAATAAGTTTATAGTGAGGTGGGAACAATCTACAGGGAACTTGGTTTGTACAAGTACCATTGTAATTACGGTAATGGGAACTACTCAAGTGTATGCTTATTTGAGCTCCTGCACACCTCTCATAAATTTCAATTGACTTTGTAGATTGAGGTTTGCTCTAGCAGTTCTGACGTCCCTATGGATCATGTCCAAAGGGTTTTGTATTTTGTTTTTTGCTATATTAATAATCCCAAGTATAATTATAATTCTAAGTGATTTCACCCATGTAAGAACTAGACTCTAAACAATTCTTGAAGCATCAAAGCATAGACATTAAACAATTGGTACAGCACCAACTTTCCATAATTTTATTTTGATTCCTAGACATCAGATCTAGGTTAGTTCCATTACTAAGACTTCCAGTTCCACTTGACCTTTGATTTTTTTTTTGAGTTGAACACAGGTGTCATACAGCATGATGATAAGCCCATGGAGGAAATCTCAACCTCTTCACCTGTTGGGGTGCCATCTCTTGAAATACAAATTGTGATGCTTGGGTGGAGCCCATAACTGGGGCAAAACATAAGTGCACGTGAGGTGGAGCCCCCCCCCCATGCACACACAAGGGTGAACTCCATACCTGGGGCCAAGTCTAAGTTTCTCCCTTTGCAGTCTGTAGTGGTACAGTCCTTGTCCTCTCATCAGCAGTTTTTGAGCACTGGGCCCAAGACTCATGAAATCAGAGAATTGGTTGAAAGCACATGATACACTTCACTTGCCAAAGCTAAGCAATTCTGACCCTGTAAGCTCCATGGATGGGAGATCACCTGGTTACGCTGCTCTGAGTGGTTCAATGAAACTTGAAAGCCTGAAGTAAAGAAATACAGTAAATAAATGTAGCTTATTTCCAAGTATATATGTTTTCAATCAGGACAATTCAAAGGAAGATGTACAAAACAAGAAATGAAACTGGAAACAAAAGATGTTTGGACAATAGAAGAGATAGAACTTCTTGTCCAAAGCCAGCTGAAACCTCTGGGCACAAGCTCCTGAAAAGTTCTCTCACACAAGGCCTATTTATGCTGCTCCCATTGATTTAAGTGGGGTGTGTGCAGGTGAGCCCTGGGACAATTTACCTTTGAGTTGCATGAATTGGAATCAAGTTTCCATTAGTTGTAATGTTTAGCAGAGACCGAGCAAGGCTCGAGGGAAAGATTACTGACTGACACTCTTTTTTAACTCAAAGTCAAGTCAGCCCCCCTATCAGTGAGGAACCAGGCTTGGAGAGTCTAGTCTTTGCACACAAGTGCAGTAACATCATATCATAAATTATGAAAGTCTGGTTGCATGAGGTAAAAGGAAAAAGAACAAACCCACAATTGATGGTCCAGTATTACTTCTGCATCAACTCTGACGGTGCAGTCTCTGCATTATCAAAATAAAAATAATATGAGCCCGGGGTGAAATTTATCAGCGGAAGTCTGAGACAGTAAGGATTAACACAGTACTTCACTGTGACTGGGACCCCTTGATAGTGATAAGTTTCTCTCTGTCGTTTTACTGTGCTCTGTTCCCATTCAGATCAGTGTGCAGAAGGAAACAAGTAGCTTGTGACCTTTTAAACCCTTCTCTGAAGGCTCCCACTATAAACTACAATATGTCTATTCTTTAAATACACAGACCAAATTCTATAAGAGTGAAGCAGACTATCATTCATACCTAACGCACAGACAGATTAGGGTAACATTGCTTATGTTGACTAGTATATTATTTCAAGAATACAGCTAGATTTCCAGTTGTATTACTCAAAAAGTAACTGCTACGTAACATTCGCAAATATACTATCTGGCCCAATATTGCAACTCTCTGCAAATAAGGAGGAAGTATAATTTTCCAGGGAGCTAGATCTTGGTCTAGTGCTATATAAAATTCAGAGAACTCTGGGAGTTCACCTGATAACCTCTGTCATGGAAATGTTATCTTTTGTTAGGTAAGTTGGTGTCTGGTTCTTAATAGTAATGGAGCCCAGTCAACAAATCAGTTAAGCCATAGCATTTGAAGTTCAGACATTTTAGAGTGTGGTCCACAGACCAGTAAAGGCACAATCCACCATTTAAGCCAATATACTTCAGATCTCTGTTCAACTTTTCTTCTGTGTTTTACAGCCCAATCCTAACCAACTCCCTGCGTGGCGATGCAGTGATGCAAATGCAGCTTCCGCTGTATCCTGCAGGGGAGCTTTGGCATGTTGAGGCTTTCTCCGGGTTAGAGAACATTTGTTCCCTTGCCTCAGGGAAAGCCCCAGCAGCTGCCACAGAACAACGTGGACCTGCACAAGCGCTATAGTTGGCGCAAGTCCGCATTGACAAGTGAAGGCAGGTCAGGCTTGGGAAGGGTCAGCGGCGGAACTTGGGTGGAGCACGTGGAGCAGGAGCTCCAGGTGCTCAGGCGGGCGGGCGGGGCGCTCGGGGCACTTACCGATGCGAAGTGCCGCATTGTGTCGACCCGCCCTCCCTCCCTGGAGCGAGGGACGTGACGTGACGCGAGGGACGTCGACCCGCCTTCCCTCCCTGGAGCGAGGGACGTGACGCATCGACGTGACGCAACGCAGGCCCCGCCCCCACGCGCCGGGCGTTCTGAGGGCTCCCGTCATTTCTGGGAAGGGTGTTAGGATTTGGCAGATGCTGCTGCTACCAAACACACCCTGTTCCCAGGCTCAATCCACCCTCCTCCCTGTTCCACCCACTGCACCCCTTTCCACCCCTTCACCACCTCCATCCCGCCCCCTATGCTGCCTTACGTGCTCCGGCGAGCACCCGGTGCCTATCTTTGCATGGACTCAGCTGCACACCATGTGTGGCGGTGGCCAGACCGCACACAGTGGTGCTGTTGCGTTTGCGATGACTATAAAGCTGTTTATGCTGGTGAAACGCATGCTCTGCTGGCGTAAAAGGTCAATAGGATTGGGCCATTAGAGACTCTGTAGTCAGACTACCTTAAGACTTTTTTATTTGCTTGCTTGTTTGTGCTAAAACACAAGCAGTCTGAACCTCCCCCCACAAACATTAGGAGCGAATGTTGTGCTAAGGCTGACCGAAGCAGCTGCTTCATTCAGCGAATTGTTGAGAGGCGCCTGATCTTTCTCCCTTCTGCTCCCTGGATTCAGAAAGGAAGAGGAGAATGGAGCAGAAGACGTGTGGAGGAGAGTAGAGTTGTGGACGCAGGTAGACCTGATGCTCTAGCCCACCACTCTCCTCTCCTGGACGTGTTTGGGTGGCCTGCAGATACCTACTGCTAAAAGAAATAAACTCTGTACAGTACTCCCCCCCCCCATATCCGCTGGGGATATGTTCCAGGCCCCTCCGTGGATACTTGAAACTGTGGATAGGAGCGAACACCCCCTCCATGGTTTCCTGAGAGCCCCCCACCCTGCCTCCCCTGTGGGCAGGCATGCACAACCCCCCAGCTCTTATTTTTCTTTCAGCAAGCTTTGTTTCTTCCTTAAAACAAACAGAGAAGCAGCCTCCATTGCAGGCAGGTAGAACGAGACTAAGTCCTAGAGAGGCTCTGCAAGGTTTCTGTTAACCTTGCAGACCCTCTCTAGGACTTAGTCTCGTTCTACTTGCCTGCAATAAGCAGCCAGAGGCAGCTTCTCCTGTTTGTTTAAGGAAGAAACAGAGCTTACTGGGAAAAAAGTAACAGCCTGGGGGGGGGCCCACAATCCATGGATAACTGAAACCGTGGATAGCGAATCCGTAGATACGGGGGGCACCTGTATATGCTCAGTGGCATTCTTTAGAATTACTTCATATGTTCCGGGGCTCAACCCTGGCATGGAAAATAACTTCTGAGTCTTACCTTCTATGTACTAAAGTTGGTTCGTGCTCCTTCCCAGGTTTCCTTCGCCACAGCTATTGATCCTTCTTCTGTCTCCTCTTTTTAAATTCTCCTGACTTTTTGAGCTCTTTCAGCACCAGCGACAGCCAATTCACGTAGCAGGCTTTTCACTGCAGAGCAAATTTCAAGCAGCGGCCTTGTGGTTGAGATCTTCATGGAATCCGTTCCTGTGAATGGGTTCGCTGTATATTCCACTTTCCCCACAACATATACTGATCAAGGCTAAACAAAAGAAGACCTAATTCATAGAACTAAATTGGTATGATGAGGGTGGACTTAGCTTCAGTAAGAGGTATAAATGCTAGTGAGGTTTGCCGGTGCTGACCACTTTCAGCAGCATGGTGACATGGCAGATGTGGTTGCAAGCTCAACTTTTGGCTATGCTGCTGACTATCTAAAGACAACTGCCAGAACTCAAGAACTCCTGGGAATCTAGCTGTCTGGCTTGACAACTTTCTTCCGAATTTTGGATGAATGAAGGCTGGTTGCATTGACTCAGTGGCGTTGGAAGGCACTATACACATGCTCACTGATTTCTCCCTGAGTTTAATTTTGATTAAGGATATCAGATTTACAGCACAATCCTGTGTAACTTTGCACCGGTGTAACAGCAGATGCACTGGTGTAAGTGCACTTACACCGGTGAATCTACTGTTACACCGGTGCAGAGTTACACAAGATTGCGCTGTAATAAAGACGTATCAGTGGATTAATCACCTACTTTTAAAAATAATTGATCAAATGCATTTACAGATATGAAAATCTCAATATAGGATTTTGAGACAGGCAGAGTGAGACCTTATAATTTTGTAAACAATCTTGCCACTCATTATTATTAGGGCTGTTCATACATTAAACTGTATAGGAATTTCTGTGTACCCTGGTACAATCATTGTTTTGGGGAACAGTTGTTTACAGTTTCCATTCAATGGGTATAATCTGCGTACCCAAGGGTACAATCATTTTAGTCTTTCTCTGGGTTCTCCCTACTTGCTTTTCAGGGTTTATAATTCCTGGGCTGATTTTGAAAATGGATCCAGGTACAGTCGTTCACATGGAAATGTGTGCCTGCGTACTGACAGCTAAAATTGGGTACAACATAATGTGTGAACAGCCTTGTTGTTAGAAGGAAAGACCACTTCTAATATTTTCTTTTTCATTCCCTCTTACAGAAACATAATGGAACAAAACAAATCATAGATAGTCATATTGATCCATTGGGGGGGGGGGAATCAAAAACCCACATCTGCTAATACCTTTATTAGAACCAACCAAATAAATGCAAACTCTTAAGCAACTCAAATGTCAACATCTTGCTTAGAATTTGTGTTTATTTGGATGGTCCTAATAAAAGTATTATCATGCTAGAATGTCAATATCCTCATATATAGTGTCCCCTTGACTCTCATCCTCATGGATTAAAACTGATTTTTTGTGGTCATTTGTATTATCATTTTTGTTTTGTCAAGCATGTGGTGAATGGGGAGTGGGGTGAGTGACAGAGAATGGGTTCTTCTGTGTCACTGTCATGCGACCTGAACATCACTTCTTTCTACAGATTGTGATGTTCCAAAATTAAGGACATGTCATCAAGCCGGATGTGGAAGAACCATTTTATTTCTGCTATATGTAAGGCTGCAAAATCTACTCAGTCCATCCATTTTATAAACTGATTGCAATCTTTTAATAAACTAAAAAGGTGCCCCCAATTAATTAGGAAGCAGATGTGTTTTTAATGCTATTTTAAACACAAGTACTCATAAAAACCAAGTACCATTCTAACAGCGCAACCCTGTACAACTATAGGCCGGCAGAGCTAGCGCTCCGAGAGAGTAAGCGACACCAGTGTGGAGGCCGACACCGCTCACTCTGCTGCCGTTCCAAACTCACACCGGCTGACACAGGTGAGTACTGTGCCGGACAGTACAGGGGCCGTGGGGCGGACAGGCAGGGGTGGCGAGGGAGGGGGGCATTGGCTGACCTGGGCTGGGAGGGGGCGGGAATATTGGCGTTGAGTTGCGCTGATATCCTGGAGCCCCGTCACAGCCCGGGTTGGCCTTAAACAGCATCCCCGGAAGCACACCAGCTTCAGAGCTGGCGTCCATCCAAGGAGGCCCATTGTGGCCTGCGCCACTTATGCCGGGGGAAGGGTACGAACGCCCCCTTCTCCTGAGGTGCGCCTGGGCCACGCCAGAGCGGGCTGCAATGGACCTAGGATACAGTGGCCGGCCCTTTAGGCTGGCTGTGCGCTGCCCAAGAGGCATTCTCTTTCTGTCGCATAGGAGGGAATGCCTCTTGATGTTCGTGCTTACTACGATATACAGTAAACAGGATGATTATTGCTTCAGAAAGGTTGTTTTTACCCATCTGCACATTTAATCACCAGACTCTTCAATTGACAAAAACTGACCGACTGGCTGAGATTTCTTTAAGACAGCCCTCCTGGTACAATTGTTATAAATAAAAATGCTTCTCTTTTCCTCACCTCCTGACCTATTTTGGCAAGTGCAGGGCAGCAGAACTGTGTGACAGAAAGAGGCAAAACTGGAAAGCAGAAATTAAAGTAGGCACATGAAAATCATGATGATGAAGGCATAAGCCTATAAAAGGGAGCCTGACCTTGGTGGTAGACCGACATTTATACCTCCATTGAGCTCCATTGTTAATGATATTTTGAACAGGCCCTCGGGACCAGCTATTAAGAGAACTGTAAAGATAATGAATACCTTTTCACAGTGATTTCCCCCCCCCCATCCCTTTTGACTGTGGTTAGAGTAGAGATAACTTTCTTATTACAGAGGCAAAGTACAGGGAAGGAGGGGGAGAGAATGGTGATTTCCTTGTAAAAACAGGACCTTAAGGGTGGCAATAGGAAACTATCCCCATTCATTCCCTCTCTCCTCCCAGCCTGCCTAAAAGGGGCTGTTGGAAAAAGAGCTGGACATTGTTAGTGGGTGAAACAAGGGGGGAAAGGGGCTGCAGTTTCCCATCGTGAGAACGGCAATTCTCTTGGCAAATACTTTACACAGATGTCATGGTTGTGTTTGATCTACAGTCAAGGGAAAGGGGGGCTGGAGGAGGGCGGAGGGGGGAGCGAGGCTTCATAAATGCACACACAAAAACTATGTACAGAAAGGTTAAGGGGTTGGCTTAAGCCAACATATGCAAGGAAATTCAAAGTGAAGGCTGAAACTTTCTCCTTTAATCGCTACATTGTGCCTAAGCACAGGAGAGAAGGGTCCACCACGGCTCAGCCTCCAACTAGAAATGTTTGGGACGGAGGGATATCATCAATAAATAAGCCCATACGAAGCGAACAATACGTTCCTAATTTCAACACCTTTTACACTGTAGGCCTGTCAGCCAGTTAAAACTGCTTTTAAAGTCAATGTAATCGTCTGGCTTTCCAACTGTTCGAGATGAAATAATCAGAGCGCGGCTGGCTGCTAGTCCCCCAGGTTTGGCGATGTTTTGAAGGAACATCATGAAAACCACAGGGGCAGATATTTGTTGACTTTCCATTGTTGCTAATCAATGATTTCTCATGTCTGTGGATGTTGCTGATGCATGGGAGAAGGGCTAGGAGGAGACATTCCAGTGATCTCCCATCCTGAGAACAGCATTTTTCTTCCTGGCAAGTTAAACATTGTTTGGGTCAATTTGCTGTTTGGCTTTGAACCACTTAATTATTAATGATGCGTCCAAACCAATATTCGTTTGTCTCAAGACCAGTGAGGTTGGGGAGGGGGGGTCTTTTTAGTACAGAAAACAGTTTAGCAGGCACATTTGGTTTATTTCATTCAGAAAGAATATGGTATACTGTACATTGCTTTTAATGAATAGGCACACTGAACACCATGTATGGCTGCTGTTATTCCTATCATATTCATACCGTGCTTCAGGTGGAATGGGGAGGAACAGGGCATGTCAGAGGTGGGAGGGAGGGGGTGACTCCCAGTGCGGGTGACTTGCACCAGATGCTATCCCCTCTGGAGCAAGCTGACATGCCCCATTTGTCTCCTTGTACTTGCGCCAACTAAAGAGCTGGTGCAGGTCCAAGGAGACCCATTGGCAGTCAAAGGGCTTATGGAGTAGTAAGGGAAAATATTTTCCCTTTCTCCTCCCTAGCCTCCCTATCCCCCCCCCCCCCAAGCATGCCATGCATCCTGTTTTGGCGCAGCTACATGTTATGGCTGGGAAAAGGATAGGATGGGGCTGTGAGATTCTCAAAAGTGGGGGTATGTTCTTTTATTCCCCTCCTTTTCCACACTGCAGCACCTACGTTTCCAACCATGTGGTGTAGTGGAATTATCAACTTAAGGGTCTCTTAAATGTAGGGATGTGCGGTGCCTCCGTCATAGGGGAAGCAACCCCGCCCCCTCCTACTCTACTGAAAATTGCTGTGGTGGACCTTTGAAGTGCGCTCGCGTGCTGCTCACTACTTGAGTGTAGCAGACGGTGCGCGAGCGCACTTCAAAGGTCGAATGCGGCAATTTTCAGTAGAGTAGGAGGGGGTGGGGTTGCCTCCCCTCTCACCCCCGCACTGCACGTCCCTGCTTAAATAAGACCCCTATGACTCACTCAGTCTTTTATGTACAACCTATCAAGTAGGTGAGGGTGGCTGTCAGTTGTCTGTGAACTCCCCTGCCATCCACTGCCCACCTCCACACCAGTTATTAACTGAGCTGCTGTGATATTATGGAATGTTAATAGCCACGCTAATTGCTGCGAGGAAAGGGTCAGTTATATAATGCTGACAGATAGTGAAGCAGATGTGAGGAAAGGGTGAAGATAAGATTTGCTTGGAGGGCGAGGACAAACAGAGCTGGAGAGACAGGAAGGAGAATGAATTGCTGAGAAGGAATAATACCAAGGCCAAGAAGATGAAGGGGCAGAGGTCTGTGAGCCAGGGGACAGAGGTGGCAGGATGTTTGAGGGCATAACATAGAGACCAACAGCCCAATCCAATTCCAGCTGTGCTGCCGGAACTTGCATTCTAGCGGAGCAGCATGCCTTATGGCGGTTGCAAAAGGCAACATGCCATTCAGCGCAGCTGGGTTGCTGCCACAAGCAGTGAGTGGCCTCGCCTCCGTGGCTGCGCACCAATGGCCTGCTGAGGAGCCCCAGCGCTGGTAAGTCAGTATGGGGGGTGGGCAAAAGGGGGCAGGAGGGGGAGGAATGGGGTGGAGGCTGAAGAGAGGAGTGTGTGTCAAGGCCAGGAAAGGGGCGGTATTGGTGGTAGCACGCACCACCACTGATATCCTATCCCCCTTCCCAGCTTCAGTTTATCTTTCCAGGTGCACTTGGACTTGTGCCAGCAAAATCACTGGTGCAGATCCAAGTAGGCTTGAATAAACTCCCTGGTCTTTAAAGTTGTCTCAAATGGTGTTATGGGGGATTTCTGAAGATGCCACGAGTGTACGTGTGCGAAACGTCAAGATATGTTTTAACATCTGTAAAGTTTATTTATTGAAATAAATTGTTTTTGAATACGACGGAGTTTCCCGGCAACATGCGAATTTTTAATTCGATAATCTAGTCACGTCGTGACAATCTCCGAAAATATCCAAGTAGGCTCATTTGAGCGGAGGAGGCCTACCTCTGGGCAAGGGAACAAATGTTCTTTTATCTGGAGGAGATCTGCAGGACTCACCCCCCCCCCCGATGCAGTGTGCGCTCCAGTGGCACAGCTGCATCGGTGTGTGTGTGTGGGGTGATTACAGAGGATTAGGCTGCAAATTTCATATATTGATGTGAAAATAACTGGCCAGTTCTTGGTTACAATTTCTAATCACTCATTTGGTTAATTTGCATTCTACAGCCTTCTCTCCCTATGATGTCCATGTGAATGCATGCTGCAAGGAGTGGGGGATGGGGAGTGGGAACATGTTTGTTGGTACAACTTCTGTATATTCAGTAGCAAGTCTGATTGCGCCTATGTACCACTGAATGTGCCTGAGCTCTATGTGCGCGATCAGGGACTGTGCCATTAAGCACATAGGCTCTTTCCCACTCCCCTATCTGCACCTGTGAATATGGCTAATGTCCAGAGTTACTTTTAAGTTTCTCCTAGATTTTCACACTTTAAGGCAACCAATTATCTCCTGATTATTCAGGCCAAGTCCACAACAATCTTCCATGGTTTTGTACGATTTTGTAATTATTTTGAAAAGATGCTTTTGTACAGTTAATAGAAATGCCACTCTGATAACTGTGGCAGTGAACTTCTATAATGCATACAGTTGCTTAGGTTAACTAAATTTTAGGTAATGCCGTTTATGCAGCAGAAAAATAGAGAGGTGGACATATCATGGACCAGATGGAGGAGCAGGACTGGAAACAATCACATTCTCTCTGCAAGACCTTTTGGCTGGGATCAGTTCCACAGGAAATGTAGACGTAACTGAAAGAATGGATGCTAGAACAATTCAGGCAAATGGCATCCATGAAACCACTTCCGTTTTTGATCGCAATTGTGTCCACGCTGGCCAAAATAATTTGCCTCATCTTGATCTTTATTGTCACAAGACTTTTTCAAAGTGGTTTAAAAATGGCTCTTCTGCACGTTTTCTCCACATGGGGTCCTCTAAAGGCAGTCTTCCTCCCAGCTTGATGTTTGTAGTTCTGACTCTTCTTATCTCTGAGGCATCAGCTGAGTGACTGTTTCTGTGCTGCTGCCCTGGCAGGATAGGCCAGCCTCTCCCAGCCACCCCCAAAGATGTTTGCAGGGGATTTGGAAGCACACCCTTAGAGCACATGGAGAGCTAGGCACACTGGGAGCAGTGCAAAAGGGCCCCCGACTTGTGTGTGGCTTCCAGCATGGCAGATGACAATTGTATTTCCACCATTCGCACCCCTTAATTTGTGCACCCAAGGCAACTCCTAGTACGGTTGAGGCGGGGCTGTCAGCTGAAGTGAGGCTGCCACTCCAACCTTGCCGATTTTGATGACTGTCACCTTCCATCACTTCGAGACTCTTCTGTACTCAGTAGAAATGTTACCTACATGGCATCCTTACCTGGCTGTATATCCTATTTCTCACAAGATTATACCATTACCAGGCCATGAAAGCTTCCGCTCGAATTTAATGTAACCATTGTTTGCACGAGAGCCAGGGCTGTTTGCCAGGCCTGTCTGAAAGACCATGGGAACCAGACCATGAGCATTATGACAGTTCACTAATATGAAAACCACTTTGTCTGTACAGACCCTCCCTTAGTCAGTTGTTGTTTAGTGACAAGTTAACAATCAGGACCTCTAAATGAAATTTACAGCCCAATTCTATTCAACCCCATTCCCGACATCGCAGTGGTGCCAAAATGGCAGCTGCTGCATCCTGTGTGAGGAGGGCCGATCGTGAGGCTTGTGCAGGGAAAGGGCATGTTTAATCCCCTTACCCCTGTGTAAGTCTCACAGCCTGCAGTGGGTCTCCTTGGATCTACACTAGCAATTTTGCTAGCCTAAGTCCAAGGAGAGAAAAGGGGCGGGGAGGCTGCAGGGAAGGGGGATAGGATCCAGCACAGAAAATAGAATGAGCTTTGATTGTGTACTTTGGCATAATACTGAAGCTATTTACTCTTGAGAAATCCAGATGAAGGCAATAAAAGAATTGAGAGAGCCAGCATGGTGATTAGGATGTCAAATTATGAAGACCTTGGTTCAGATCTCCACTTGTCCATGAGGCACAGGGATGACCTTGGGTCATTCAGTCACTGATTTGTAGCTCAGCCTAGTCTACCTCAAAGAGTTGCTGTGAAGAGAAAATGAGGGAGGAAGAGCCATGTATGCAACCCTCAACATCTTGGGCAATAAATGAAATAAATTGCATCTGTTACTAGCCCAGAAAATAAACTGATGTCGCACGATACAATTCTATTGTTGAAATTAAACTGGGCTGACCCTGTAAGGTCTCTGGTTGAGAGTCTGCCTAGAAGTTGCCCTGTGCTCCTTGAATGAAGAGTAAGCTACAACCAGTTGTTAGGGACCCTTGGGCAAAGCCATGTACATGTAGGGCATTGGGCTCCTACATATCCCCAAGCTTATCAGAGGTGGTGGGTGATGGTCAACAGCAGGCAACATCTCTTCCCACCCTCTTCTTTGGTGAATAGGGAGAAACTTTGGGAGCTGCAGTTCACAGGGGTTTGAGGAGAAAACCTGTTGGTCAGTAGGGAGGGCAGGAGGAGGAGCTGGTACACTTGTATCTTGGCCAAGTGACTTGCATGACATTTCCTTCTCTCGCCTTCCTCACTGGCCAATGAGAGCATCCTGTAGAGGCTTGTGGGGCTTCTGGTGTGTGTGTGCTCTCATTTGTATATGGGGGTGCCAAGCCCAGCAGTAGCCTGAGTCTCTCAACCAACTCACACAATCGCTGCCATTGATACTGGGGGGTTGAGGGATTAACCTGGCCAGGGGGGACTTCTGTTGGTGTGGAAATCTGGGAGATCCCTGGTGCTTCAATGTTGTGTGGATATTTTCATGGCTAGGCACAATTGTCACAGTTCTAAGGAATATGGGTTCTGTAGCCATGTAAGCAATAAATAGAGAAAAATAAAATCCTTTACCGCAGATGTCGTTTGGAGAGTTTCTTTTAAAATACGTGTACAGTATCACATAAAGAGTTCCTCCAACAGCTGACAAGGGATCAATTCTCGAGCCGACGTTTCACTCCTAGCGCGGAGCTTTCTCAAGGCAAGGACTTTTTCATCTAGCAGTTGTTTAACTGCGCCCTTGCCTTGAGAAAGCTCCGCGCTAGGAGTGAAACGTCGGCTCGAGAATCGATCCCTTGTCAGCTGTTGGAGGAACTCTTTATGTGATACTGTACATGTATTTTAAAAGAAACTCTCCAAACGACATCTGCGGTAAAAGATTTTATTTTTCTCTATTTATTGCTTACATGGCTACAGAACCCATATTCCTTAGAACTGTGACGATCCCTGGTGCTATCCTGGGTATAACTGTAATTAACATGACAGCAAATTGTTGGGGTGCGAAATATCAACCAAACACGGAAAATGGTCAACTATATATCTTCTCAATAAATAGCCCCAGTCACAGATATTTCTGAATTGCTTTCTGCTTTGGGCATGCGTGATGCAGATCACTCTTAAATGTGAACCTCTCTCCACCAAATGTCATGTCGAAAGGGTTAACATGAGGGCAATTTTTCTCCAGAAAAGTCATGGGTACCATTGGAAGCCACTTCCAACGAACTCTCACATCATAAAAATATCATAAGGGATACAGAACTTCTGATTCACTGTACCACAGCTGCTGTTGCCACATCAAGCCTTGGATGACTGAAGCCTAGAAAAGTTTTTCATTCATTTGGGGTTGAAGCAGACAAACCGGAACCATGTGGTACCTCCTCAAAAGCATGGTGACTATGATTGCATGGATCAGTGGTTGTCTGTTAGCCTCTCAGCCTGCACTCAGACCAGCATTAACTTATGAGCTGAAGTTGCCAGAGGAGGACCACTGTGACGTGGATTCACCACATGGTTAGAAAGGTACAGAATAACAACTCCCTGTTCTTGTGTTTAAAGCTGACGTGGTCAATGCTTGCAATGACTGCGTGTCTCAGAAGGTCGCACCTAAAAACATGTTACTTTTGATGTAACGCAGAAGAGAAATAAAGGGTGGATCACAAATTACCTGAATTCAGTTAGAGAGGTGTGCATAGAATGATGTCGGCTCTACTCTCCTAATTGTTGGATCCTCCTATCTGGCTAGAGAAAAAAAAGAAGTCTTCAAAGTTAGCAGCTTGGACAGCAGTTCTTAGAGTGGTGTGTGTGTGTGTGTGTGTGTGTGTGTGTGTGTGTGTGTGTGTGTGTGTGTGTGTGTGTGTGTGTGTGTGTGTGTGTTCTCTTCTGAGACAGCACAGCAGGCTGCTTTGTTCAACCGGTGCCCTTGAAGAAGATTCGCTGACTTGAACCATGTTGGGCAAAATAAAAATATTTCCAGTGCAACTTTGAAGTCTCCTCTCCCATCATTTATGTGCATAGATTACCCCGAGCACTCTGAAATCATGACAGGCAGCTCTGCATTCAAGGTGACTGCAGGCCTGGCGCTAAGGAGTCTTTTGGCTTAAGTTGATACCAAACATCACAGAACCCCCTGCATCATTTTGTTCTGGCTTTTTACTTGTTGCTTTCAAGAAGCTCTCAGGTAAATTTTTTTCTTGGGTCCACACTATTCCAGGATTCAGAGTTACAACTTTTGACATCTGGAACACAATCAGTTAGGCAGCATGTTCTTTTTAACGCCCCGATCCTGCCTAACTATGGAACGGCGGAGCAGCCCAAGGAGTTGCAAAAGTGCCATAAAGTATGTTTGCGGCTCCTTCACTCACAGACTCTGTGCTGGCCGACGCAGGTCAGTCCCGCTCTGGTCAGCGCAGGGGCAGGGGGAGGGTGGGCATGGGTGGTGAGGGAGGGGGCTATTGGCTGGCTCAGGCTAGGAGGTGTGGGGATATTGGTCTGGCCTTACACGGCCTCACTGGATGCATGCCAGCTCCAGAGCTGGCGTGCATCTGAGGAGGCCCATTGGGGCCTGTGCCACTTACACCGGGAGAAGGGGATGAACATCCCCTTTTCCCGAAGTGAGCCTGGGCCATGCTGCCACGGCCCACAGTGCACAGGGAGATGAGGAGCACTTACAACAGAAGTTGCTCTAT
This sequence comes from Plestiodon gilberti rubricaudatus, assembly GCA_026170595.1. Classification (NCBI taxonomy): domain Eukaryota; kingdom Metazoa; phylum Chordata; class Lepidosauria; order Squamata; family Scincidae; genus Plestiodon; species Plestiodon gilberti. The sequence goes on from JANXHW010000002.1 coordinate 36,480,340, forward strand.
GATTGTATTCTGTATTTTCTTTGTCATTTTGTCACATCGTTGAAGAATGGCAAAATATACATTTGTTTAACAAAGAAGTGAATGGACCCCAAACCTAGCAATACCCATAGAAAACAGAATCAGACTTCTTCTTTTCCCCTTAGAGTAATTGAGTGCAGACCTGCACATGGAAGCACTAACAGATCCTTTCCCATGTACCCTCTGTGGAAATCCCTAAAGTGCAGCCAACTAGTCATCTTAACAGTGTACGGCCAGTTTTTATGTAGCAGGAGCAGCATGGGTGTCGTGCTGCCATAGTTGCTTTCCACTCCACTCTGGTAATATTACAACCGTGAAATTGTGTGGGAAGGGATTGCAATGTGGTTACTTGCCACATCACTCCAGCCCCACGGAAGGGCAGGGCTGGTGTAGGATACAACCACTTTGTCAACCTATCCCATGTGATGTTGCGGCTCTGATGTCAGTGGACTGGCAGTGGGTAAGAACCACAGGGGAGCAATCTATTCCATGTCTGTGTAAGGTAAAAACCAGACCCCTAGAAGGTGACCAAGAAACCTGAACATGCAGATTGTAATGGTTTAAAGTTGACATTTTCACCCTTTGCTGTAAACAAAGTTCTCCTGGCCAACAAACAAAAAAGTGTGAACCTCTCTCAGTGTAATTAAAACAAACAAAACCCAATCCAAACACAATGCCAAATGAATCAGTGGAAACAAAAGGGAGCATGGTGTGCTTAACAATCAGCAAGAAAGGGATGGGACATCGCTGAAGAAGAAAAAAACAACAACGCTTTCAACGCATCTCTGTTAAACAAATGAGTAAATGTTGATAATGGTAGAAGGGGGAGAGTTGGGTACTTACCCAATTGTCCCAAGGGGCAGACATAAGCTGTTGTGTGCTTGCAAAAACAGGACAGATCCCCTGCTAACAACTGTTTGCACCTCCCTCCAGAGAGGAAGGTCCACACCACACTGTAAGAACTTTGGTGTTAAAGGACCAGGGATTGCTAAACCTCAAATGGAAACACCCTTGGCTGGAACAGCTGTGAATGTTGGACAGTTCACAATCCTGGCACAGAAAGGGATGAAGTTAGCAATGACAAATGTATTTTTCTTTAAAACTCCATTGAAATAGGAAAGGGTTGGGGAAGTTTCTCTCCTTTCTGCCCCTCTTCAGTGGCCTGTGACCATAGAGGAGGTTGAAGCACATCTTCATTCATTGGCCAGTTAAGTAATAATTTACATCTATATAAAGTGAGCTACAAATAGAATATGAACTGCACAAACAGTCAAAATCTATCAATATTTTGGTTGTGTGCCAACAATTTCACGATACGTCAGACTGATTCCTACATTACAAAACAGCACCAAATTCCAAACACAAGACTTATCATTATTCACATAGTTAAATTGCCTCTGTAATACCATATCTGCATCTGCGGTGAGCTTGTTTCACACACACTATGGATGCCCATGTTGTGAATGGATCCCCTGGGAAAGCTGAAGAGCATTGTCAGAAATAAAGGACACATAATCCTTTGCATTGTATAAATTACAGTCCAATCCTGTCTAGCAGGATGCAGCAGCGCACATAAGGTGCCCACAGCATCACGAGCAGGATTGGGCATGCCCCAATGCAGCTGGCGGCCTCTTCAGGGTAAAGAGACTTTTGTCCCTTTACCCTGAGTAACATGCCAGCTTCCCCAATGGGTCTCCTCGAATGCACACCAGCAATTTTGCTGGCGTACATTCTGGCGCACATTCATACAAGCTGGCGTACATTTGAGAAGCCTGTGTAAGGCCCAACAGGTCTAGGAACGGGGGATAGGCCTCCTCTGCCAATCCTTCCCCGTTCCCAGGCCCAGCCGACCAATCTCCCCTCCAGGATTGCCCCTGTTCCGCCTTCCCCCCATCCCTCCACTGCCCGGTGGGGGCCTTACCTTCCCACCACGGCGATGCTCCATTCTGCAGCACTGGAGGAGCGGCACAAGCTTCTCCGCCAGCGCTGCATACTCACCAGGTGCTGCAAACGTGCTTTACAGCACATTTGTGACACCCTAGACCGGTGGAGTGGTCGCTCTGCCACTCTGAAGTTACACAGGATTGCACCGTTAGTCTTCAGTCTATCCCACCAATACTGTATATATTTCTGGGACTAGTACCCTGTGTACTTCCATGGCAATGCCCTTCAATACTTTCAGTTCAGAGGTGTAACCCACAACCAAGAACTTTCCAAGTTTGCTTTCCTCCAGGACACTATAATGTTCACCTCTTTCCAGGGAGGGTTCATAGATCAATGACCAAGCACGTTTTGCATACATTCCTGAGGTTCTAGGTTCAGTCCCTCCCTGGCATCTCCACGTAAAGGGTTTCAGGAGGGACCAGGCTTGGGAAAGATCTCTACTTGAAAGCTCCTGCCAAAACAGACGGCAATGGCCTTCAGGGACCAATGGTCTGATTCTGTGGAAGTCCTCTCCACGTGTGTGTGTGTGTGTGTGTGTGTGTGTGTGTGTGTGTGTGTGTGTGTGTGTGTGTGTGTGTGTGTGTGTTCATGTGACTATTCCGTGGGTTCAGACTGAACCAGTCAGGCTGTTTATATTCTGACCTTGCATCTGTCTTTGTCATGTGATGGAACAATATGAAGTATGGATTGTCGGAAGTTCTGCGGTGCAATTTTACCCAGGGCCCTACATAACAGCCACCCAGATATCCCAGGCTTCCGCCAGTGTTCTCCGTGGGTACATGACATTTGCAGATGCTCTGATATCCGGCTTTTGACTTAGCTGGTGGGCTTGGTGGGTTACAAGTTGTGCAGATCTGCTCCAGATGGTTGCATTTCAAGAGGCCACCCATGGGTGAATGACAAGCCGGTGTTCTGACCAAGGAGTATAAAGACCCTGAAATAAATGACAAGAACTAGGCACTGTTTAAAGAAAAATTACCAAGTTTATTTTATTTTATTATGATTGAATCCGATTAAATAGGTTTGATGCTGCAATGCTATACATCCTGGGTGAAAGCACCACTGAATGCACTGGGACTTAGCAACATACATAAGATTGCACTGTATATTTATTTGGCTTTCTTCATTTAAATTCTGACTGTTCCACTCCCAAAATGCTTTTAAGAACATTTCTGGTTACAGGTCTGTATAGAAGAGCACTGTATTGTGGGAAGTTTGAATAACTTTAGTGTTGCTAAATTTTCACATGTGATAGTTCAAGCCCTTTCCTGGGCTGTTGGAGCACACATGAAGATATAGTTGATGCTGATACAAAGTGTAGTGATACAACTTTAAAGATGTCAGAAAAGCAAACCATGCCACGGGGCAGGGAGAGAAACTATTTAACATAATGTGACTGCTGCTTTTACACCAGAATTCCCTGCTTTACGACCCAATCCAGCATACGTTTGGGCCAGCGAAGCGAGCGCTCCGCCAGGCCAGCCGAAGGAGTCGCAAATGTGCCATAAAGCATGTTTGTGGCTTCTTTAGAGTAAGCGGCACCGGCGCAGAGGCCAGCACAGCTCACTCCGCCACGTACTGGAACCTGCACTGACCACCACAGGTAAGTCCCACACTGGTTGCTGCAGGGGTGGGGGGAGGGCGGGCAGGGGTGGCTGAAGACCAGGAAACAGCGAGTGGGAGTCAATGGGCAATTTTCACAATGGCGAGAGGTGAAAAGCGGTGTGCCCCAAGGATCGGTCTTGGGACCAGGACCAGTGCTTTTCAACTTATTCATAAATGACCTGGAGTTGGGGATAAGCAGCGAGGTGGCCAAGTTTGCGGATGACACTAAACTTTTCCGGGTGGTGAAGACCAGCAGGGATTGTGAAGAGCTCCAGAAGGATCTCTCCAAACTGGGAGAATGGGCAGCAAAATGGCAAATGCGCTTCAATGTAAGTAAGTGCACACTGGGGCAAGAAACCAAAATTTCACATATATGCTAATGGGTTCTGAGTTGTCTGTGATGGATCAAGCAAGAGAGAGATATTGGGGTGCTGGTGGACAGGTCGATGAAAGTGTCGACCCAGTGTGCGGCGGCTGTGAAGAAGGCCAATTCCATGCTCGGGATCATTAAAAAAAGGGATTGAGAATAAAACGGCCAATATACGTATGCCTTTGTACAAATCGATGGTAAGGCCACATCTGGAGTATTGTGTCCAGTTCTGGTCACCGCACCTCAAAAAGGATATAGTTGAATTGGAAAAGGTACAGAAAAGAGCAACCAGAATGATTCGTGGCCTGGAGCACCACCCTTATGAGGAAAGGCTACAGCGTTTGGGGCTTTTCAGTCTAGAAAAAAGGCGCCTGAGGGGGGACATGATTGAGACGTATAAAATTATGCATGGGATGGAGAGAGTGGATAGAGGGAAATTCTTCTCCCTCTCGCACAACACCAGAACCAGGGGACATGCACTAAAATTGAGTGGAGGGAGAGTTAGAACGGACAAAAGAAAATATTTCTTTAGCCAGCGTGTAATTCATCTGTGGAACTCCTTGCCACAGGATGTGGTGATGGCACCTGGCCTAGATGCCTTTAAAAGGGGTTTGGACAGATTCATGGAGGAAAAGACCATCACAGGTTACAAGCCATAAGCAACCTCCTGGTTTTAGAAGTGGGTTTTCTCTGTGCCAGGTGCAGGGGAGTGGCAGCAGGAAACAGGTTATATTGTTGGCTGTGTGCTCCCTGAGGCATCTGGTGGGGCCACTGTGTGATACAGGAAGCTGGACTAGATGGGCCTTTGGCCTGATCCAGCAGGGCTCTTCTTATGTTCTTATGATAAGAGGAACACCTTTTGTCCCTAACACAGGTTTTCTTGAGCTTGCAGATATAGTTGACAAATGGCAAGGTATAAAACACCAGAAATAGCAGCATGGAACTAGAATGCGTAATATCTGAGGTTTTCCCCTGGTACCTACTCCAGCTCATGAAAATGATGAGGTTGGCGATGAATCATTAATATTGGTTTATTTATTTACTTAGCTGGCTTAGTCAATGGTAACATGGCTGAAAGTCTTCATTAGATGATGAAAAGACAGGGCTGTCAAGGGCTCACATTATTGTGTGAACTGGACTCAAAAGTTACATATGAAAGAAAGCCCATCTTCAACATAATGTGTCATACATTACATACCCTCTTGAAAGTGCAGGATTCTCTCACTTGTCACACCAAGGAACAGACACCCTCAGTGAGGCTGTACGAGACAAGTGGGAGTTGGTTCAGTCCTAAGTGGCTGACTTCGAATTCTGTGGGTTCCAGTCAATGGGCTTCAGTCTAGCCTCAGTTGGAAGGAACTTTCACTCAGGAGGAGGCTTACCTAAGGTGCATAGGGTGGGTTCAGTGAGTCCCACCCTGACCCTGAGAACATCTCTTGACTTTCTCTCATATCAATGAATAGTTTTTCATTCATTGAAACCTGAGCATCTACACCACCACCATCAAACCCCCCCCACACACACACACACCACAGTGGGTGGCCAGGCCACTTCATTGGTTCATAATGAAAACTTCCCAGGCTTCTTCTCCCAGTCCCACCCGCCTTACTGAAGTTTGTTGTTCCTAATTGGGGGGAGCGAATTTCCCACCGCTGGTCTCCTGCCTGCTGCTGGGTCAGCGTTGTGTGGGTTTCTCCCCATCACCCTACGAGATGCGGTCGTGCGCGCACGCACAAACACAAAGACACGCACACACACACACACACCCCGCCGCGCCCCTCCTCGGAGCCTGCCTGGGAAGGTGCTGAAGGCTGCAGCCCTCGCATGCAGAGCCTCTTGGGACTTTGGGAGTTCAGGAGGAGGCTGTGGGAGGGGGAGGCAGCAGCAGCAGCAGCCGCTCTGTGCTCCTCCTGCTGTCCCCTTTGGCTCCGGCGGGGCTTTCTCTTGGCTGCTACTGCTGCTGGGGCGAACCTCGGCGAGTGCACGAAGAACCCTCCTCTCGGAGCGACAGAGCGGGGCCCCTCCTCTCCTGCGCTGACGGTAGAATGATATAATAATGATGGGTGGCGGAGCCCGCATTTGAACTTGCAGGCAACGCTGGCTGGGCGCTCTTTGCTGCTGGGAGCCCCAGGCAGTCTTAAGCAGCCTGGAATCAGGTGTTCCTTCTTCGCCACCACTGGGGGGGCCACGAGGAAACGGAGCCTGGACCAGCAACTCAAGCAGGGCAGGGGACTTGCATGCGGCTACTGGGGCACCTCTGGATTAGCAGCGCGCTGTGATTTTTGCCTCCCCCCTCTTTTTTTCTTTCATTTTTGCAGTCTCCGCAATAAACTGCTTTGGAAGGTAACTATACCTTTTTTTTCCTTGGTATTTGCGGGGGGAGCGGGGGGGAGAAAGCGCCTACCCAGCATAGCTTCTGCTGTGGGTTACTCTGGTTTACCTGTAAGACAAAGAGTTTGAAAAAGCTAGGAGGGAGGGGAGAGCGCAGGAAGATACATTTCTTTTTCCTCCAAAAGAAACGTTTGCAAGGGTTCTTGTGATCGGTGCATGGAGCACTGGGGAGAGGCAAAGAAAGGGGTTTTGGTGGGAACCACAAAATCTGGGAGGGGGAGAAGTAGAGAACAAAGAAAAGTGAAAAGAATGGAGGAAGTGTGTGTGTGTGGCCGGCGGAATTGAATGGAAAGCAAGGTAGAGTTGGGAGTTTGGTGGCTCTCAAACGGTTAATGGCAGGGGGAAAGTCTTTGTAGGGGCTTGAATGCACAAAGCGGCGCTGGAGGAAGGAGGTGGGAAGCGAGGCTTGGCCGGCTGAACTGAGCAGTGCCCAGGACCGCTTCCCTGCGTGCTGGGGGATTCCTGGAAAGCAGTTCCCCCCTCTCTCGGGGCCGCCGGGGTAGTGGTGGTGGTCTCCGGGGGTCTTCTGCGGAGGCGGAAACAAAAACAGGAGCCCTTCAGCCCCACTGGCAGGCGATCAGGGGGAGAAGAGATCACAGGGGTCAGTGGAGCCAAACGCTCCCCCTCCCTCTCCTCCCCATGGCACCCATAGCCAGCCAAGCTTTAACTGGTCTCTGGGGGAACATTTCTGCCCTTCTTTCTCACCGGGCACCCTCCCTCCCCCTCCTTTTTGTTTTAAGAGGGGGGAATAGGGACGTGAACCGGCGCGGGGAAAGGAGGGTCCCAAGCAGAAGCTTTTGGGAAGTGACCGAAATCCAGTTTCCCGTTTGCACGATTCCTGGTCAAACTTTTGCACTCAAGGCGATTTGAGCGTGTTCTGTACTGCTGAGCCCGCGGCGGGCCACCTACGAAGTTCTCAGTCGTCTCCATCCATCCATTTCAGTCCGCTTCTAACTAACCCATCTCTCGGAAGGGGCGTGAAAAGAGTCAGGACAGAGTCGACCCTTGTGAAAGTATGTGAGAGTTCTCTCTCTCTCTCTCTCTCTCTCTCTCTCTCTCTCTCTCTCTCTCTCTCTCTCTCTCTCTCTCTCTCTGTCTCAGCTGACCTACTGATCCAGATTGCAAAATTCATTATCTCAAGAGGGAGATGTCGCTCCTTCCAAAGCTGAGTAAGACTTGGCAAGATGAGAAGCAAATGCAACACGGAAAAAATTGGGGTGGGTGTGGTGGCTGACTGGCGGGGGGGGGGTTTGAAAGAGACGTGTTTTTGTTTGTTGACGCATTGTGGCCAGATGATGGAGAGTTGTTTGGTCTGCTTCGGCAAGTAAGTTGCTGATGGTGTGTGTGTGTGTGTGCGCGCGCGCGCGCGCGCGCTTTCTTTGGGTGTGTGTGTGTGCTTTCTTTGGTGTCTGTCTCGTCCTGCCTTCGGTTGCTTGCTTGTGCGGACGGAGTTTCTGCCGCTTGCAGGGGCTTCCTACCTTCCTTCCTTCTTCAGCAAGTGCTGTGAAACTTCCAAGACTCCTCAGCCTCTCTGCTCTGGCGGGCTCGCAAATGTCACAGGGGGTGGGGCGATGGGTCAGGGTTTTCTCTGCTGCAGGAAAAGTCTATGTCATCACCACCACCACCACCACCATCATCATCTCGGCAAGTAACCGCTTTCCAACCCAGCTGCTCTCTTCCAGCCAGTCTTCCCACCCCCTGCCCTGAATTTGGGAATAGAGGTCTCCCTGGCAGATTTTCTTTTATTATTTATTGTTTTAAGAGCTGGAGAACAAGAGCGCTTGGCTCGATTCTCCTTCTCCGAGCGTCTCTCTCTCTCTCTCTCTCTCTCTCTCTCTCTCTCACACACACACACACACACACACACACACACACACAGGAGCAGAGGATTTTCTGGAATCCCTGTAAGAAGTCCTCAGCAGCAGTCAGTGGAAACCCCCTTCTCCCCTCCAGTGAAGCTATGAATGGGCGGCTGCAGAGAGGGCTTGGCTGCCGCCGCCTTCCTGGTAGTACTAGAAACCCTGGCAACAAGCGGTGGCTGAACAGGAACCGAGAAAGGCGGCGCGCTTCAGCGCATCTAACCCCAGAGCCTGAAATCTAGGAATCCGGCTTTGGATAGATAGACCCTCGGCTCCCCCTGCTGGGAAAATTCAGAATACAAGGCGAGAGAAGGAACAAGAAAGCAAAACTTTGGGTCAACTGCCCACAAAACAGCGTATTATTGGCACAGTCTTCACTGACCATTCTCAAATTCTTAAGTAGCAATTAATGCAAACAATTGCCTTCCTGACTGTACATTTACAATGTGTCGCTGTTCACTTCGATACAAAACTCCTCGCCCCCTGTGCCTCATTTTCTCTCTTCCTATAGTTTCCCTTCGTCTCCTCGCTTCTTAAGCATGAATCTCACGTAGTAAAAGCGGAACAGATTGTGTGGAATAAACGTTCTGTACATAAGCTTTGTACAGAATGAGTGTTGCTTTAAAAAAAAAAACACCATTCTGTCTTTCTGACTACTGACTTAATTTGAGCTAGAGTTCATTCCCATCCTATGACTTTTTTTTTAATGCCAGAACTCAGGTTTGGAACACGTGAAAGTAATGGGCTCCTGGCTAGTTCACACGTGCATCTCAATCACTTGATGACTGCAGCAACAAGTGACGATTTGCATAAGTGAATGAGCCATCACCAACCGAATTTCCATTACAGGGTCATGTCTTGCCTAGCTTTAAACACAGTGCTGAACAGTGGAGTTCGTTCATGCACTGCCCATCACCACCAAATATTGAGCAATAAATAGACCTTCTCTGAGCACACACAGAGTGTCGTTTACCTTCCACACACCAGGAATTAGGGACCAGGGGGGCTGCTTGTTGTTTGTTTGGTGTTGTCATTTTAGCACCGCCAGTGTACATGTCAACCTACATAGGCAAAATCAGACATCACCTTTTCCCCTGATTGCCTGCCTGTCTGATTTCATACTGACAGAATCCTTGGTTAGTTTTAGAGACAGCTTCCAGGCTAAGGATATGTCTTCTTGATCTTAAACCAACGACTGAGCAGAGCTTTCCCCTGGCTGCTTCTCTCTCTTGTCCAAGGAAAATCTTTGGATTTGCTTGAACTGTTGTTTTAGCGGCCACTCCAGTGAATGATGGGTAAGATAGGCTCCAAAGACAGTCTGTCTTAGACAGACACAAGCTATGTTTCCTTTCCAAGAGAAAGAGAAGTCTGTTCCCATTTTTTGTCTTGGCGGGCGGGGCTGGGGGAGGGAGTTCAGCGGCAAGGCTGACTCTCCACGTGATACTGGCTCTGTGTGCAAATGTCGAGTTGTGACAATGAATGACGGCGAGGCTCTGACAACGGCACGGTGGGGGGGGGGGCGGGACAGTTGAGGGCTATTCCCAAATGAGGGCTGGAGAGGGATCCTTGTCTCGGGAATCTGGCAGGAGGAGGAGGCTGAGGTCGAGGCTGCTGTTGTAAAACAGCTCCGGAGAGGTTTTCTTCCAGGGGCTCTCGGATCCAGTGTGCCCCCCGCCCTCCATTTCCCGGCCGGTGGGATAATAGAGCCGAGCCGAGGACAGGCAGTTCCAGCCGGCGCATCCTGCTTCCTGGCGTTGCCTGGGCTCTCGGAGGAGTCTGGGAGGTCTCGTTCTCCGGCAGCCACGTGGACTGGGAATTTCAGCTGGGAGGCAGTCTTGCTCCTTTGTCCTTCCTTGTCTAGTGTGAAGTTGGGAACTGCGAAGCAGTTTGCCTGGCGCCTTTTGTTTAACTAGGACAAGGAGAGAAAGAGGGGGGAGGGGGAGGGAGAGAGACTGAAAAGCTGAGAGGTGATCAGGGAGTTGTCATCTGCAACGCTGAAGGAATATTAAGGTCGTGCCACCCATCAGTAAAAGCCATGGGGAGGGTGGGGAAGGGAGTTGTATTCTGTGATTGCTTTATTAGCCAGGAAGCAAAAGGGCAACTGTGGCCATGGAAAAGGAAGGGGCTGGCAAGTGGCTGGCAGGGGCACCCACCATCTATGGGGAGGATCCCACTCTAAGGTGTGGAGTACTGACCCTTTGTGGCATTTCCCAGCATTAAGGTCTGCTTACAAAAGCAGTGCTGTGGCATCCTTGAGACGTCACTGGTTTACTGTGTTAGGAGCTTCCCCTACTGCATCACCACCGTCAAGTAGGCAATGTGCAAGAGTCCTAAAGATGTTCAATAGAGACAAATGTAAAGTCCTGCATATAAGTACAAAACAGAGGCACCACCAGTACAGGGGGAGACCTGGCTTGGCAGCAGTGTTGGTAAAAAGGATCAAGATGTCTTGTTGTTGTTCAGTTGTTAAGTCGTGTCCGACCCTTCGTGATCCCATGAACCATATCCCGCCAGGCCTTCCTGTCCTCCACTATCTTCCTGAGTTCGCAGATGTCTTAGTGGACCACTAACCAGCAGTGTGATGCAGCTGCAACAAAAGCAAATGCAATGCTAGGCTGCTTAACAGAGGCGTAGAGTCCAGATCATGAGAAGTAATAGTGCCACTCTATTTTGTACTATAGACTTCACTTGGAATACTGCATCCAGATTTGACCTAGAAACCCAAGTTCTATGAGGAACAGTTAAAAGAGCTGTCTAGCCAGGCTAGACATACTAGCTGCTCAGTGTGTGTCTAACCTGGAGACGAGAAGACCAAGGCGAGATACAACAGCCATCTTCAAGTATCTGATGGGTTGTCACACAGAAGAAAGGGAGGACTATTCTCTGTGCCTCCTGAGGACAGAATAGAACCTATGGGTCAAAACAACAGGGGAGTAGATTTAGGCTAGACATGAGGAAGAATTTCTCAGTTGTAAGAGCTATTTGGCACTACAACCATCTGCTTTGTACAGCACCGGGCTCTCCCTTGTTGGGGGTTTCCAAGAAGAGTTTGGATGGCCACCTGTCATGGATGTTGTAGCACTTGCCTACACTGAGCAGGGGGTTGGACTAGATGGCCCCCAAGGTCCCTTCCAACTCTAACATTCTATGATTCTTTGACCCTGTTATGATGATAGGTGAGGGCATTTCAGCAGGTGCAGCTGTTTTAGCAGCACCATCAGCAATTGCAGCTGCCAAGAGTCTGTCTTCTACACAACTCTTAAGAACACAGAGGTCCTAATGCTGGAAGATTGGGCACCCCTGGTCTAGACTGTCCTAATAGACAATTGGTGCTGTTACTTTTGAGAATTCCAATTCCCTGTATGTGGAATGGTGCTTGAATTCCCTTCTTTCTCAACAGAGAAGGAAAGCAAGATTCAGCCTGCACACACACACCCCAAAACACACACACACACACACACACACACACACACACACACACACACACACACACACACAGAGAGAGAGAGAGAGAGAGAGAGAGAGAGAGAGAGAGAGAGAGAGAGAGAGAGAGAGAGATGCACAGTGCACTCAAAGTTGATATCCAGTGTCATAAGGGAAGTGCACAATCACTCATTGTGGTTTTGGAGATAACAGGAGCTAGCCGTAACCCCTGTGAATTCCCTGCAAAGGCAGGGAGTCTTGATTCCATGGAGTGGAGAATCTCTCCTACCCTGTCTCCAGTTTTCTATGCAGACTGCCTTGGGAAACAGATCCAGTCATTAGCACTGATTTATCATTGCGCTTTAAGTCTTAGTCTGCAAACATCACAGGAGGCCAATAAACTCCCTGAAACAGGCAGAAGTGTAAGAGCAAATATGAGCAGGGTCAGTATGGGTGCATTGACCCAGTTAATCTGCTCAGTAATCCTTGTTGACAGAGGTGCCAGGCCAAGAACTCAAAGGGAACCTTCCAAGCCTCTGCCTGGACCGAGCATCAGTGATGGATGGGCAGCAACGACTTAAGCACTATCCCAAATATGCAAATAGAGAGTCCTGCAGTGACAGAATGGCCAGACAGTGCTTCTGGGTGGAGATCAGCCGAGGTTTCTTTTCTGTACTGGGAGTATTAAAACGGCGGACAGTTCAGATATTCGCTTATCACATGGCAGCCTCTCAGTGGTTATGATCCCACTGAAGAACAGAATGAAAGAGCTCACTGTAGAGAAAGACATTCAGGGTGCAGGAGAAAAAAGGAGAGTTGTCTGTTATGACTGCTTCTGCAGGGATAAAAAGGTAAAGGTATCCCCTGACAATTAAGTCCAGTCGTGTCCGACTCTAGGGTGTGGTGCTCATCTCCATTTCAAAGCCGAAGAGCCAGCGTTGTCTGAAGATGCCTCCGTGGTCATGTGGCTGGCATGACTCTCCTTGCCGCAGCGCGTAGCATGCAGCTGGAACATGGAGCGCTGTTTACCTTCCCGCAAGCGGTACCTATTTATCTACTCGCATTGACATGCTTTGGAACTGCTAGGTTGGCAGGAGCTGGCCAAGCAACGAGCGCTCACCCCACAGCTTATGGTTCAGTGGTTTAACCCGCTGCGCCACCCGCTGGCCTTCTGCAGGGATACAAATCAGAAAAAGGTGGTATAGTAGCCCAGCACAGGGACCCAGGTAGAGATATCTGAGCTTGAGTCCTATAACACACTGGGTGGAGTCTACGGAAGACTTAGTGTGGCAGCTGCCTCCATGCAGGTATTTATCTTAGCCTGGTCTCTTTGCATCCCATAGCTCAGGGCTTCTTTATCAAATGTGGACAAGAGAGGCTTGCAGTATGTCCACCATGTGTTCCTGTGTTAAACATGTGATCTTTTCCCTGCCATCAAACTGTAATACCAAATGCCCAGGAGCTTGGCATTTACTGTGTGTTTGCAAATATGTGTTTGCCAGTCTTGTTACGAAAGGATTCTAATGTGATAGTTGCTAACATGCCTTTCCTACGAATGCATAATTCAACCATCAAGCACCACTATAGCTGCATCCCATCACACATGGGAGATGGGATGCAGACAAAGTCTATTCGTTGTAGATATTATGGCTACATAGCAATCCTTCATTTAGCACTGGAAGGGTTGTGCTTGAGTGATTTTATCATACACATGGGAAGATCCTTGTTACTGGCTTTTAAAAAGGTGACAGTCCCAAACTGTTTTGGGGAGGACTTTGGAGAACTGATGCCTTAAGGACTTTGTTGTAGAAATGAACATCTACTAGCGCTTTTCAATGTGGATTATACACAAAGGTGCATTTGAAGGTCTACAGAAGGATATAGCAGGGTTGGCACCAGGTTGTGCTGGACCCTCAAGCACTAGGCTTTCTGGGGCCCCATGCACAGCATTTACAGGACCCCCATGACTCCTCCCTAGAGCTCCCTCACCCTCTTTGTGGCATTCCTCTCTCTTCTCCACCCCCTGTGCCCACCCACTTATCTGGGGCATCAGTAAGTGACCAGCCAGGGGCCACTGCCACTGGCTGCCCTTGCTTGCATGCAGAAGGCCCCTAGGGACCAACCTGATTAGTGGGGGGGGGAGCAACACTTTGCTGGGTCTGTGAAGGCCTTGTTGGTGTGATCACACAAACAATGGTAGGTGGGGGTCTAGATGCTTAGTTTTAGTTGCATATTGGCAAGAGGAATTACCTATGCATGCCTTCTGACTCATGTCTCTGAGATGATGAGGTGGACCATCAGGGTTAAACAGAGAACGTTCTGGTATCGGAAAGCAAAACATATGTGACCGAAAGTGGTGACTCACAGATTGTGTTCAAAAGTGGGTCTTTAAGATGAAGGATGGTGTAAGCAATGTTTGCCCTGTCACAGATTTCATTAAGGGCTCCTTCTTACTTTATTCTCCCTACATGGACGGAGGCTTCTAAAATCCAATTGCAGAAAAAGAGTCAGAGTTTGTACTGACTTCTAAGGGCATTTTGGCTGTGAAAACTAGATTTACATCACACTGCAGACCTGCAAGGTTCCTGTCTGGCTCTATAGGTCAAAGGAGCCTCTAGTGTAAATTGAAGTAGACTTCCATTCCACAAAACAGAAGATGCTTTAAAAGTAGGATTAGCAGTGCATGCAGACGGGTGGTTCAGATTACCCCCTCCCCCAATGCAATTAACAAAACTGCCCTAGTAGCAATGGAGGGGCTGCAATGTGTATACACCTGAACGACAACTCTTTTATTGCACAGGACTGGTTCAACATTTAAAGTATAGTCAAAACCAACCCTATGACTATTGTGAATTTGATGTGAAGAGACAGAGGCAAGGGCCAAAGTATGCCTTGAGGCTCATCATTTTGAAAACCTGGCAGCCTGTACTTAGAACACTGCAAGTGATCAGTTAATCAAGTGACAGTGATTAATTGAATATAGCCCAAATTAACCAACTGTGAGCAACAGAGCAATTAATCAACTGGCAGTAATGTGGTGAAACTGGCAAAGTTAATTAAATAGAAGGCAGAATATTCAAGCTGTGGCATTTATGGTAAAGCTGATCAGTGTTAAGCAATTAACAGCCCATCAGATAGTCGAAAAAGATTACAGATGAGTGATAGTGAATAATAGAGGGTGCAAATATATGGAATAACTGTCCGTTCACAAAGAAGGTAAAGAAAAGGCAAAAAAAAAAAACCCACCACATATTGAGAGCTAAATATGCATACAATACATTATTGACACATTTGCTGTCACATCCAAGGGCAAATGCTGCTAAATCTTCAGCTCCCAGTGATGTTGTAGGTTGCAATAGACTAATAGCCCAATTCTATGCATGTCTATTCTGAACTAAGTCCCACTGAGTTGAATGGGATTTACTTCCAAGAAGGTATTATAGGATTGCAATCCTGTACATACTTACCAGGGAGTAAGTTCCATTGAATTTAATGGCTTATTTCTGAGCAAACATGCATAGAATTGCTCTGTCAGTTCATTACCCTGGTTCCTCTTCTATTAGTAGCTCAGGCAGTTGCCTGTTACACCTTTTCTGTATTCTTGTTCCTGTGCTTCAGTTGACATAAATACTGTGTGTGTGTGTGTGTGTGTGAGTGAGTGTGAGTGTGAGTGTGTCATTAAAACCACAAGGAACATCCCTCTGGCTGTTTGGGAGAGAATAAGATTTGAATCTAAGAAGATCCTGTTTCCCAAAACAGGAATATTGCCTCTTCTAACCCAAGGGCCCTTTCACAGTAGCAACAACAGCAGTTAAACAGGAAGAGGCAACCTCCCCCCCCCCCCGAATCTGTGGTTTCTTAAGTCTAAGTTTCCAAGAAGACTTTGAAAGATGGAGGCAGAAGCAATGTAGAGACAAAACTCTCCTTCAAGAAGCAGTCAGTTCTGACAAGCAGTGTACCAAATGCAAGGCAGGAAAAGTCACCATTCTTGAGAGCCCTGCTGCTCCTGTTCATTTTTGTTTGCTGCTGCAGGATTTCCCAACTCAGGGATGCGTTCCTCCAAATTTTACCCAAAGTCTGCTTGGCTCAGATTTGTGTGTACACGTTGAATAAAGGGGCAGACATTCCAGTCTGTTCTGTCAGTGCTACACAATGGTTGCCCAAGTGTATCCTATGTGCTTGGGAGCTAGTCAACATGGTAGGTAAATAGGGCAGTATGAGCGTATAATAAGCACATCCTAGCACATCCTAGCTTTTCATCCTTGTTCGGATTGGGCTGTTTCCAGCTGACCTAAGAAATAAACTGGGTTCAGCCATAGCCTATTCACATGAATAGGGGGGAGGATATGCTCAAAGTATTCTCTTTATATACCTTCTTCTTGAATGCCTTATACTGCATTGTCACCAAGGTTGGCTAGCTAAGATCACACATGGTTAATATAAAAGCATTCTTAGCGGGTAGATTCCTTGATTAGTTTTGTCTATTTGAAGTGTTCTTGTTCTATTTAATGGATGACAGATAATCAATGGCAGTATAACTAATTGTTTTAAAGAACCCACAAGGGGGGAGTATGACTTTACTCTGCATATTACATTATTTTTACATTATTTTAAAGTAATGTTGAGTTTGCTTAAGGCTTTGGTCGTCTCAAGTTCGAACGTGTGATATAGAAATCTATGCTTTAAAAAAATGAAAAGGAGATAGAGACTGTGTGTAAAAATGTGTAAAAATTGGGTCGAAACATGGAGCCATCATTTGGGCATGTTCCTTCCCAACTGCAACAAGAGTCTGTCTGTTTGCCCGTAGGCTTGAATGCACCTGGTTAAAATGAAGACTTAATACTTGCTTTTCCCAATGTATTCTACAATTGCAATTTTCAAGCCAGTTAATCTTCCTTGGTAGCTCCTGAGATTAGTAGAAATGCTTCAGATCTTATCAGACTAAGAACTGAGGATAGCAGTTGGCTAGCTTGATCCACAGTTTTTGCAAAGATTGGGTTCCAGGGTTTTCACACAGTTTCTCATATAGAGAAAGTATTTTATGCTAGCTGCTTCAGAGGAGCTTACTACAGTACCTGGCACTTCCAGCTAGGGCTGGGAAAGGCTCTTGTTTGAAATCCAGGAGACAGTCAGTGTAGACAATCCTGTGTGAGGTTGATCAATGAGTGTCCGTAAAATTCACTGATTGCTCTCAGATTATCTTTATTATAAACCTGATCCATGATAGATCACTTGTGAGCAGTGGCGTTCCCAGCCCTCCCGGCACCTGGGGGGGCGGGGTTGGAGTGCCCCCCCAAGCAGCCGGGCTCGGGGCTGAGCACCCACTCGGCGCGTCCCCGGCCTCCGGAGGCTCCGCTCCGAAGGCAGGGGACAAGCCCTCCTCAAAACGACCGCCCAGTTCGGTGGTCGAGGGCTTTATGAGAAAACCGAATGTGTCACCGGCTTTTATATGTTTTGTGCATGTGCAGAACCTTTCTGAGGGCAAACAGGCAGCCCGTTTGCCCTCAGAAAGGTTCTGCGCATGCGCAAAACCCATATACAAGCCGGCAACGCGTTCGGACTTCTCATAAAGCCCTCGACCGCCGAACTGGGCGGTCGCTTTGAGGAGGGCTTGTCCCCGGCCTTCGGAGCGGAGCCTCCGGAGGCCGGGGACGCGCCGAGTGGGCGCGCAGCTCCGGGGGTCGCGCCAGCCGGGCTCTGGTGCCGCGCCGCTCTGCGCAGCCCCGAGCCCGGCTGCCACGCCCCTGCACCCACTTGGCGCCTGGGGTGGAGCACACCAGCTCCCCCCATTAAAGAACGCCACTGCTTGTGAGAGTGATCTCTGGGGAATAGACAGGCATTTTGTATTAGTGAGTGGATTTCACAGAGTGAGCAGTGTCTTTTAGAAAAATTGTTGGTCTCTTGTACAGCAATGATACATTCTAATCAAAAAAATGATTATAGAGCGGAAGGGAACAAAAAGGCCAATTGCCATTGCAAGTCACAACCATCTGTTTGCACAGAAACACACACCGCCAAACCAGCGTGGATAATCCAAAGCATATGCATGCATTCTAATCAGAGAAGAGATGCATGTGTATCACAGATGATGTCCTATATTACTCACATAGCATAAACATGCAAGACCATAAAAGAACAAAACTACACCATAAAAATAATCACAACATGCAACTAAACCAAGCAATGGTGGTAGCGGGGGAATCTTTGAAATGTTAAAATCAATTCACAGCAGTTTGTGCTGAAGTACTGTCAGGTGTTTCTTCCTGGTCAGGAACAAGCACAAGAATTTCATAGTGTAGTGCAAAATATTTGCAAGCTTTTCATACCAAGTGAAAGAAAACTATATTTCATTTTCATCGTCAGTCAAATTTGGCACGAGTAGGAGGCCACTGTGCCTTTGTGGACTGCTATGTGGTGCTTCCTAGCCCCACCACATCCAATCTTTCGTTATTTAATTACCCAAATAAATCAATTAAAGTTCTGATTTTAAATTATCTTTTCCTCTACACTGTCATGTTTAGTCGTTATTGTGAGGTGGTACCTGTGGAATCTTCTTTTAAGCCCTATGAACACTTACCTGGGAGTAGGTCCCATTACACACAATATGTCTTAGTTCAAAGTAAACATGCAGATGATTGTACTGCATCATAAAAAATTTAATAGTTGAATAATTGGCTTCTAATATCCATTCAGTAACATTAAATCCTAGCTCGATATGGGTGCTTTGTAATGAGATCAGGTGTTGACAGCCAGTCTTTCAACATGTGTTCATGGTGTACAATTTAAGTTTAATTGCTATTGCATATTTTCCACAATGTCATGAATACTAAAAACAGTGCAAATGACTGAATTTGGGGCCTAGTTTTCTAGGGAAGTGTCTGGAATGAACTTCTTTTGTTGAACAGGCTAGCAGAAAATGGGCCCTACTGGTTGAATTGGGTTCTTTAGATCAGTGATTGTGAGAAACTGGGCCCCTTTGGCAGGAACATAACATGCTCCTGTGCCACCTGGGGCATGGGAGCATGCTGTGCCCAGAAGTGAGTGATGTCACTTCCAGGTTTGGGTACATTTAGCAGCCGTCGTGTTCAGCTCAGAGCGCTCTAAGTGGAACATAAGGGCTGCCGATTGTCTGCTGCCTCCACACACTGCCCCTTCTCTTCACGATCCCCTCTTTATTTTCCACTGGCTGCACCTCCGACAGCAAGAGGACATGGTGGGTAACCTTCAAAATGCAAAAAAAATTCTTAGATAGGTTCATATGGGACATGGTTCTAGAGATCTCCTGTTTGAAGACTGTTTCAAGTTTGAAGGTCAAAGCTAGTGCCTTGAACTGATGTCAGAAACAAATTAGTGACCAGTGCCATTAATCAAGGATCAGAGTCATATGTTCCAAACTCTTGGCCCAAGCCACAAGCCTTGTGGCCCCATTCTAAACCAACTGAAGTTTCTAAACTGTCTTCAGGGGCAACCTCATGTAGAGAGCATTACAGTAGTCCAAACTTGAGTGATCAGGGCATGAATGACTCTAACGTCTCCATGTAGAGGATTAGCTGGATTACCAGATGAAGTTGGTAGAAATTACTGCTGACCACCACCCTCACCTGGGCACCCAGGAGAAATCCTAGATTCAGGGATGGCCCCAAATTGCCTTTCCCCAAGCCTCTCCTATCTGCATTTCCTGGCCTCTGAAAACCCCCAAACCCAGAAGTAACTGGCAATGATGTCATTGCCAGTCATTTCCGGTGGTACACAGCAGGAGAGTGGCGTCAGAGGTGGTACTCGGCCAGGAAGGGGTTGAGAACCCCTCCACTACATTACTAATGTTACACAACAGTGAAAGTGGATTAGCTGTTGTCTGTAACTCCCATAATGTTATCCGGGAATTCTAGCCTCAGCAAGGAATGTGAATAAAAGACTTTCCCTAGTATTCTGTAGCTGTCCATTACTGTCCATTTTTGCAATTGCTAAACTCCAATCCAGGAACAGGAATTGCTGTAAACATCTTCCTCTTCTGCCTTAGTGCTCCTCATCTCTCTTTCACTGTATTCTATATCATTTTTTCCCTTTTCTCTGGCTTCCCATATCTAGAAAAAAAAGTGCCATCCTGGTTTTAGAACACAACAGTGAGTCTGGATTATGCTTGGTGTTCTATGTCTGGCTTCTCTGATAATTGTGTTTGTTGAGTCTATTATTGTCAGGACCTCATAACAAGTGTGCTTTACTTGTAGGATGTCCTCCCCTCCTCCTGCCCTCACAGGAAATGATAAAACAGATAACACCCAGAGAAAGGTAGGCAGCTAGGCAGAGTTTGTAGCAGGGCTGTGGAGTCGGAGTCAGAGTTGTGGAGTTGGAAGCAATTTTGGGTGGAGTTGGAGGTTTTGTGTACCAATTTCTCAGTCCTGCTAGTTATAATAGTTGGCACACCATTGCTAACCAATGATAACATGAGAGCGCAGGGCTGTGGGGTCGGTACTTAAAACCTCTGACTCCACATCCCTGGTTTGTAGGAAGACCAAGGGGCAAGGAAATGGAAGGACACATGCAGCATAAACCTAAACATATTTACTCAGAAGTAACTCTCATTTTTAATGAAGTTTACACACAGGTAAGCGGGTGGCATAGTGGGTTAAACTGCTGAACCATGAGCTGTCGATCGAAAGGTCGGCAGTTCGAATCCGTGACGGGGTGATCTCTCGTTGCTTGGCCAGCTCCTGCCAACCTAGCAGTTCCAAAGCATGTTAATGTGAGTAGATAAATAGGTACCGCCTGCGGGAAGGTAAACAGCGCTCCGTGTTCCAGCCGCATGCTACGCGCTGCGGCAAGGAGAGTCATGCCGGCCACATGACCACGGAGGCATCTTCGGACAACGCTGGCTCTTCGGCTTTGAAATGGGGATGAGCACCACAGAGTTGGACATGACTGGACTTAATTGTCAGGGGTCACCTTTACCTTTACCTTAAGTGTGTTTAGACTGCAGTCTAAATACAGGAACTATACCCAGTCTACAGTGGAGGTTTGTGCAACAATTCACTTGTGGACTACTACTGATAGAAGGATGGAGCACCTGGTGACTATTTCATAGAGCATTAGGAGGTGGTGGCAGAAATAGTGGAACTGCGACCTAAGGGCCAATCATGGGCTCGTCATAATGTCCATAATTTGGCCCTATGGCTGCAATTCTATACACAGAGTGATGTTCCTGGAGGGAGTGCGGCACGTTAAGTCATGCAAGGCGCCACACTGTGCCTTGCAAACTGGTGTAATGCACCCCTCCCACTTGCTGCCAGAGCCATTCTAGCGGCAAAGGCAACGTGCAGGAAACGGCTTTGCGCGTTGCCTTTGCTGCCGAAATGGCTCCAGTGGCGAGTGGGAGCGGCGTGTTACATTGGTTTGCAAGGCACAGTGCAGCGCTTTGCATGACTTACAGTACCGCACCCCCTCCAGGAACGTCACTGAACACACACTTATTTAGGAGCACACTGATGTCAGGGGGAGTTACTTTTCCGTAGACATCCATAAGTTTGGGCTGTAACTGCAATTTTCAAATGAGCTTTTGGTGCACTTAAAATTTGCAAGAAGTCCAACATCTTGGAAACCATGCATTCTACCAACCTTCCAGCTGGAATTCCTATCCTATTTTAGTAGCTGGGATTCATTAAAAAAAAAAAAACAGTTAAAGAGATAAATCTTTGGAAACCAAAGTATCATTTATACATGATTAAAAAAAAAAAACCCCTGGAAACAGATTGTGATCAGCTAGTGTTTATTATTTAGTTACAAGTAGCCCCAGTTTATCCAGTTTGGTTTCCCTCTTAATCCTCTTCAGGTCATCAGATAGACATAATTTCGGGCTGCTGACATTGTTAAAACTCTGGCATAGTGCAGTCTTTCAAAATGATCAACATGTTTAATGGAATGTACGCTAACAGTGGCTTTAATCCAACCAAGTTGCCCACATTTACCTCAGATTGGTTAATGGGATCTAAGTATGCATAACTGTGGACTGGATTGCAGCCATAATTTTACAATACTCGCTGGTTATGAAAGGTACTTTTCATTACTTTGAGATATCCAAGACAAGTAGTTAGAAGAGTAATTGAGAAGAGATTATTATAGCGACAACCACTGACATGAAGTTTTAAACTTTCTAATTCAGTTTATCTTTTTCCATCTTATTCATACAGGAAAATCCTTGCAGAATTGCATTTTTGAAGTAGAAGCTTCAAAACAACAACCATTATAATCTCAAGTTTAGGACTGTATATGACCCTATGCACCAACACTTTTAACCATATTGAAATGTTGCTACCAATCATGTTTTCTATGGCTGCCGCTGTGCAGTAAAACAAGGCAAAAAAAATGCCATTCATTTGTTTAGAAACAATGTCATATAAGGGAACTGGAGGACTGATTTTTGATCACCTTAAGAAGACAATCTTTGGAATAAGCTTACGGACAAGGTCCAGGCACTGTTGTTTATATGCCGGGCAGGCAGAGGTACCGTAGGTGAAGTTCAGTGATGTGCAGTCCAAAGCTGGGGAGGTGAGGCCTCACACACAGAGAGGGAGAGAGAGAATGTAGAGAAACCTACCTTGCAAAATCTTTCCCGTGTGTGCGCGTTCTTGTGTCCCCGCTCTCTCTTCAGAACCGGAAATAAATTCAAAACCAGATTCCTGCTGTGTTTTCATGGTGTACACCAGGGGTGGCCAACCTTCCACCATTAGGGCTACTGTGTTCTTAAGAGTCGTGTAGAAGGCAGAATCTTGGCAGCTGCAAGTGCTGATGGTGCTGCTAAAGCAGCTGCACCTGCTGAAATGCCCATACCTCTGCAACCATTTAAAGGGCCAGCATTCATGTTGAAAGGTTGGCCACCACTGGTGTACACTGAGGCAAATCTGCCTGCTGCCGCCCTAGCGCTTGCTGATGCAGGCACCCTGCCTTTTTTTCATTGGAAGGCAGCCTTGATTGCAACCAGACACGACTGAGGCAAATCTGCCTGCTGCCTCCCCAGAGCTTGCTGATGCAGGCACCCTGCCTTTTTTTCATTGGACACCAGATGCCCTGCCTTTTTTAAATTGGTTGCCAGCCATGATTGCAGCTAATCAACTGAGGCAGTTCTGTTAGGGGCCTCCCTGTGTATTGTAGTGTGTGTGTGTGTGTGTGTGTGTGTGTGCGTGCGTGCGTGTGCGTGCGTGTGCGCGTGCGCGTGCGTGCGCGTGCATTGCTTAATTCACTGACTGTGCTGGAGAAGAAAAGCGCAGCTCAGAGAGGCAAGGTACTTTTTAAAAAACTTGTTGGATTCGGTGAGGCTGTGCCTCCCCTGCCTAACCTGACCGCACGTGCCTGGTGAAGTTGGATAGTCAGAATTGGAATCAGGACAAATTCATGGTGGTGGTTGCATACTGTAGCCCTGCGCTGCCAGGGACAGTTGGATCAGAAGGTTAAGGAGCCCTGCTGAGACTCTTCCTATTTTGGATGACTTCTGTTGCTGCTCTACGAGGCAAAGCAAGGCTGGGTTTTTCAAACAGGTGGTGATTTTGGACCCTGAAAGCGACAATATTCTAAGATGCTGAAATGTTTGAGAATGTGGGCCATCAGCTAATTAATAGTATTTCACAAATACTTTGGGAAAGTGACATCTTGCCTAAAGAAGTGGCATGAAAATCGAATGGCCCATAATTTCATAAACCTATGTAATTACTAGAATAAAGTATACTGTATACTTATAACTCTTTGTAAAAACCATGTTAGATTGCATTTTACTTATTTATTTGTGTTTTCATTATTTGTAGGTCAAGATGTTAAAAAATATCTTATGGATGTGTTGGACCTTAGCTATGACATATGCGCTCCGCAAAGGTAAGAGTGTCACGCATGAGGATATTTACTGAGGCTGACTTCCCTGAACATTGGAGAAGTTATTATCTGAATAATGGAAAAACCCTCTGATTGTGATCATTTCCTTTCAAACTAGGCTTGTTTTTAACTGATTATCCAGTTAGAGCTGCCACTCAGCTACATTCTAACTGGGACTGCTCATGAATCTTAGTTCAATCTTGTGCTAGGATTGCTTAAAATCCAACTAGTGAATCATTTCCTAATATGGTGTTTTAGTGACGCACCAAGTGTCATTCACCTCTGGGGTTCATCATGGGGGTGACGCACTGAGCTCTCGCACCATGTGACGCAAACCCTAGTGACACTGCAGGATGGAAGTGCATTCTCTGTAGGAATTTTGGACCATATTAAGTGGTTCCTACTTTGCTTCAGTTCGTTCAACTGGTTTGTGGATTAGGCTGTTAGAAGACTTTAATGGGCTATAATATTCCATTGAGGTGGAGATTTCCATGATGCCTTGCACTGTCTGTAGCTAAAGTGTGACCTTTAATAACAGTCAAGTCAATAACATCAGTAATCAAGTGTGACGTAAATGGTGACATAAATTAAATATTTGCAAGTGGGTGTGATTTTTGAGAGGAATGGTATAGCAGAAGAAAAATCCTTTTATGGAAGAAGAATGTATAAGACCAAACACGTCCTTATTTTTCCTTTCTAGCACCCTGTTTTTCCTAAAGCCTTCTTGCTCTTTTTAACTGAAATGTACAAATACCAGTGGTCTTTTTGGTCTAAGAACCAAAAATAAGTGAAGTTTGCAAAAAATGATATTATCACATGCAGAAGGACCACTATTGTTCCAATTACATCAATTGTCTTTTGGGGGGCGGGTCATTGAATCACTAGTTCACTCTAGTAGCGTATTTTTACATCACCAATTTACCCCCTGGATCAGTATGGTATGGCAGCTAACCAAAGGATATTCATTGTAGTAGGTGGAATTTTGGGGTAACTTTGTGCCTTGTAGAGATGCATCAGGCACATCTCTAAAAAGTGATTGGGGAAGTTGCACCTACTGAATTTCTGTCTGGACACATCCCTCCCAGAGTAATGTTAAACTGAAAGACCAAGGAAGCCTACTTTGGAAAGCCAACACTGTATATGAGACTATACAAAGTATTTACTGTTTACATGGCATATAAATTAAAGTGACCACATAGTGGCATAGCTATGGGGGGACGGGGGGGTGCTGTGTTCCCAGGTGCCACCCTGTGATTCTGGGTGCCACCTTTGGTGTGTGTGTGCAACATGCGCCGCGCACAGTTTTTAATTTTTTTTAAAAAAATAGTTGTCGTGGCTTCGTGTTCACAGCAGTGGCAAAAAAGGTGAGTGGGTGGGGTCTGGGCTGGGGGGCAAGGGGGTTGTGGTGAGCAACGCACCTTTCTTTCCACTGCCTGGGTCTCCAGCCAAAAAAGGCGGCATTTGTAGACTTGGGGAAAAACACACCAGAAAAAAGATGCTCAAAAATCTATCTCCTTATATTTACACAAGCTTGCAAACTACAGGAGCTCAGCTGTTTGCCGGGCAGTTAGCAGCTATCTGATTTTTGAATAGCCTCAGGGCTTGAGGCAATTACTTATCTGATCTTTCCATCCCCCATCATTGGAAGCTGTGTGGGACCCACCAGAAATCAGGTCAGGATCCACCAAGTAGGTCCCCCGACCCAGTTTGAGAAATGCTGCCCTAGCATATTCTCCCACCTATGCTGTTGCTGGAGATGCACACGGTGTCTGTATATGTGATCCATACCCTAGAAAAATGGAGGGTGCAGATTTTGCACCTGGAGTCTATACATCTTGGAAGCGTACTTGCATAGACCCCTGTGAGTTCAGGTGATGTCAGAGGGAAGGACCAACAGGTGCAGCTGTGATCACCACCAAACCCTATGTACAGCTATACACTCTGTGTGACTATGTGCAGTTTATGTTTATGGAAAGCAGTTTCCATAAATACGACATAAACAGCTTCAAGAGGTTCCTAAAAGACTTTGTTGTAGGGAAGAGCTGTAACTCAGTGGTAGAGCATATGTCTTGCAAGCAGAAGGTCCCAGGTTCACTCCTTGGCTTCTCCAGGTAGGGCAGAGAAAAATGCCCACCCCAAACTAAAGAGAGCAACCACCAGCCAGCTTCAACAATACTGAGCCAGATGAGCTCCTGGCCTGACCCAGTATAAGGCGGCTTCCCAATGGGTTGCATCTGTTTTTAAAAAGGCCAATCTATATTGAATGAGTAACAGAAGTGTGTGTTATTCACGTGCATGTATACATGTTTGATGCAACTGCATTCAGATCCACATGCATTCCCAAATATTACTGCTACAGATGGAATGTACATTTGCCTAGTTTCGCATGATTTACAGTCAGAGTTTGAAAAGTAACTGATCCTTCACTACGCCTGGTTTGCGTCCTCCCGCTCTTTACTGTATAACTCAGCCACAAGCCATCTGGTAGAACAGAAAGGGTTTTGTTAGGATTCAATTTATGACTTTCATTGTCAAAGCCCAAAGCAAGCGTTGCTGGTAGGCCGGGATGTTTCTGTCTCTCTGCTTTAGCTATCTGTCATTTAACAGATCTGCGTGATCCTAAGGGCTGCTTTAGGCCTGATGCAATTCCTGCACAGTCCGTGTAGGTAGTAGCTGGTGACCCACTAGAAATGCCTGACGTTTGGAGTAGGGTGGGTGGGCAATTGGCCTGATCCAGGCGGACTTTTCTTATGCTTTGAGAATAAGCAACAGGACAAGAGGAGGAACTGGGCATCCTCTTTGACAGGTCTGGGGCTGGTTCAAGAGACATGAATGATGGTTCTCTGGCTTGCAACCTAACAACCCTAGATCCTGAAATAATGTAGTTGTGGTGTGAATGCTGCAGTCCAGCAAACCTTTCCCATTGTTGGCTAATGGAACAGGAAGCACTGCTGGATCTTTGCCTTCATAGCTGAGAACAGGCGTGATTTGCACACACAACTTGCTCAGTTCACATTCTTATGTTTATGATGCTTTCTATAATGTAGTGTTTCAGAGGCAAATTTCTGCAGAGATGAAGTGTGTTTCCACAGGGGCCTGCAATTTTTGTCCTAGGAAGTCACTTAACTTCCAAGGGAACCTTGGCGTCCTCTCTGGCCCAGAGCAAATATTTTATTCTCAGGGAAGCTTCAAAAGCAAATACCATTTTTGCCCCTTGGAAGAAGATGAGGTTTAACAGCACAGACTTTGAACCCAGAGGGCTGGAGGCTGGGGATCCCTCCTACAAGGAAAGGGCTGGAGTTCTGATTAAGGTCAAAATGGAGAACATCTTTTATTCAAGGTAGATTCTCAAAAAGAGGAAAAATTCTAGCTGTGCACTCCAGGAGGCGTGGTGTAGAATGTATGGCTTCTCTGGGCTCCCTGCCTATTTAATGACCTCCCTTTAAATTAATTAAACCACTCAACAGCCCTTGCAACCGTCTAGCAACTGGATAGATTTGCTTTCTCAGTGAAAAACCATTTCCACATGTTCCAGAGGTGATTGTTCTGCAACATTATCTATGCACTTTAACAAAAGAGTGGACTCCTACCTAGATTTCGTAGCTTAAATAGAGAAATTTGGTGTATAACCATTATCTTTACCAGTCTGTGTGCTGCACTGGCAGTAAATAAACGGAAACAGAATCCCACCCATACATTTGTGTGACCAGTTGGCTTGTCTTGTGCCATGTTGAACTGTCTGGGTATGAGTGTGAGAGCGTCTGTGGTTAGGTTACCAGACGCTCGCATATGTGCAACTGCTATTTGTAGCAGAGAGGGCAAGAAGGAAGTCACTACAAAAATCTCCTGATTTTCTTAGGAGTAATTCGTAAATATTTCTAGCTCTCTCTCTCCAGTTCATTCATTGCTGTTTCTCATGCATCTCACACCAGAATAACCGTGTCTGTATTCTAATATGTAAGGAGCCCTTTGTCATTGCTGCCTTTATTTCAGCTATCCGGCTTACCACCAGACTAACTTTGCGATAAAGTACTGCTCTTCTGAGGGACTTTTACAGGGACAACCTTTTGTGGGCTCCCAGCCTTCTGTCTCAAGTACAGTGATTTTCAGCAGCTTAAGCTGCTGATTCACTACCTGACAGACCAAATCCCTCGGCTTCCTTGCAGACATGCTCTTTAGCTGGAGTCTCTGCAAGTGTTGGCTAGCTTGCCAAGCCTACCTCCCGGTAGCTCTCTGGTGGGTCTTGCTTCCTGAGCTGCTAGCATAGCTTTTATCAGTATTCCCGCTTGGTGCAGTATTTCCAACAGGGCTATAAACTCCACATAACTGTGAAACGGTCACCTGCTTGCACTTAACTTTCTCTCAGAAAGCAGCTCGGTTACTTCTGGGCCCCAGTTGAAACAGCAGCAGAAGTTCATGCCCGCGTTCCCAAGTCCCTTTGGCATTGTGATTGAAATTATTGCCTTTGCTGTTTTTTTGCATTTTTCTGCACAATTATTGCACTTTCACCCATAGGCCACCCAAAGTGGTCCAGAAGCATCCCTTCTCTGATAAATAGAGATGGAAATCCGGGTTGGGACCATGAGCAGGGGAAGTACCATGAGTCATTTTCCTGCTAAAAATTGCCACTCTGAGGCAGCTATTTGCTTCAAATGTTTGCTTTGGAGTGATATTTGGAGGGAAAATGGCAAAGTGAGCCAAGCATTGACCTTCTATGTGCTGTGGTCCTGAACACAGTTGGCAGGGCTGGTCCATCCATGAGGCCGATTGAAATGTTTGCCTCAGGCACAGATCAGTGGTGGTGGGGGAGGGTTCATCTCTATCCACCTACTTGCCACCTCCCTTCTACTCCCTGATTGTAAAAGGAAGAGGTAGACAGAGAGGAAGATGAAATGTAGAGAGGAGGAGATGCTGAGCTAAAACACTAGAGCAGTGTTTCTCAAACTGTGGGTTTGGACCCACTTGGTGGGTTGCGACCTGATTTCTGGTGGGTTCCAGGTGATGGAAAGATTAGCAAAGTAATTGCCACAAGCCCTGAGGCTATTCAAAAACCAGATAGCTGCTAATTGCCCTTCAAAGAGCTGAGCTCCTGCAGTTTGCAAGTTTGTGTAAATATAGGGACATAAATGTTTGAGCGTCTCATAAAGCTAGGTGGGTCCCGATAGAGTGTTGTTTTAAAAAGTGGGTCCCAGTGGTAAAACGTTTGAGAACCACTGCATTAGAGACTGGGAGGGGCAGAGGCTGGCACATCATTGCTTAAAGGGGGCAGCATTTGGCATCAGGATCTCTTGAGCCAGCTCTGCCAGTTGCCCCCCCCCCCCCACTGGCAGCTATTGTTTATAAAACAAGGGACATTTTGGGTGTCAGATCTGTCTGTTGAGGACAGTCAGAAGCAGCCATATTGAGTCAAGACCATTGGTCCACCTAGTTCGGTTTTGTCAGCACAAAACTCTAGCTCTGCTACAGCCCTTCCCCCAGACTGCATGTAATACATAGTCTGGCTCTGACATTTGAATATTTCTTGCAAAGACTCCTGGAGCAACTTTGGAGCTTAGGCGTTTTTCCTCAGAGGTCAATAAAAGTACATTTTCACATATCTTTAGGCAAGGGTGTAACTTGTGAGAATGCACACACGTTCTTAAAAAAAGCTCTAACCTGCTGTGGGACGTATGAACTATTTTTTAATATTTGTATTCCGTTATAACTAGCTCTATCAAATTAAATAGGGGTTGCTGCTTTACTGACTGGAAACTTATTTGGCCAGTTTTTCTGTTACTTTGCTGTGGTTTTCTTGCTCAGACTCAATCGAAATCAACACTGGGCATACATTATTATTATTATTATTATTATTATTATTATTATTATTATTATTATTATTATTATTATTATTATTATTATTATTATTATTATTATTGAATTTCTATCCCACCTTTCTCCCCCCAGTAGGGGAACCCAAAACAGTGAGTGTGTACATTTGTACACATTTACAAAATTAGCATCTATGCTCAATAAAAGAACACACTTTCTTTTTTTCTGCTCTAGACCCCAAACTGAACATATGTTTCCAAACAGCGTCCATAATACCTACAGATGCTTGAACAGTTTAAATGGCTGCTTCTGCCTAATGGGCAATAAACCATTTCTGAGTAGGTAGTAAGAACTGCCACAGGAAATTACTTATTTGGAACAAAGTACACGTATCACCGCTCAATATTTTGCTACATGCTGCCTTTCTCTTTCTCTCTGTTTCTTTTCCCCTTCCCACAATTCACTCCAGCTACAGGCTTGAACGTGGCTCTCTGCAAGTTAGAACAGAAAGGCCTCCTAAGGGGAACTTTGCATTGGGATGCTTAGCATATGAGGTAGATGTATGTATCTGTGGCTATATTGTCTCTTCTGATTCCAAAATGGGGCATTAGATTGGAATAGAAAATAGAAAATAGCTTGTGTGTCATGATGGCTCCATTTGCTGACAGTGGTTTTTAGATAACAGATTGTGCAGATACCCTAAGGCTCATTGCAGGTAATCAGGAGGTCACTAAAGCTGGAAAAAAGGAGCTTTGAATTCTCCTAAAATGCCAACAGGCATGTTAGTTAATTATAATTATTCGGTACATTTCCGTTTAATAACGATCTATGGAAGTACAGTACAAAGAAAGGCATAGTTTTGGTCCTATGCATGTCTGATCTGGTAACTAATAATAGCACCTGGTATGCTGCAGAAGGTCCCAGGACCAGTCCTTGGCATAGTCCTGCTCTGCCGTAAACCCAGGAGTGCCTCTACTAATCACTACTGACAGTACTGTTAGCGCAATCCTATCCAACTTACACCACCGGTGTAACCAGCGGTGCAGCGAGAACGAGAGACTCCAGAATGGAGAGGGGATTCAAATTTCCTCCAAAGGGGGATTCAAGGGGGATTTAAATCTTCCCTCCCCTCCAAAATCTCCCGTCCTGCCCTCCCCCACTGGTTACACTGGTGGTGTAAGTTGGATAGGATTGCGCTGTGTGTTAGATAAACCAAGGGTCTGACTCAGTATAGGGTAGCTTCCTGATCAAGATTTTGATTCCATTTTGGGGCACAATAGTGTTAAGCCTTCATTCAAAAGCTGCTGAATTTAGTTACTGTATCTGTATAAAGCCCTTGTTGACCTTAAGGGATTTGGGATCAAGCTCTTTTAAGCCTGTGTAAATCTAAGCAGTTACAGCCTAAATCTCCTTTGCCACAGATAAGGAAATCTGATTGCGTGGATTGAAATAGTTTGGTTGGTTTGTTAGTGTCATCTATCTATGGAACTCATAGATATGAACATATAACGCCACCTTGTACTGAGTCTGTCCACTGGTCCTTCTAGCTCAGTCTTGTCTATACTGATAGGTGGCAGCTCTCCAGGCTTTTGGATTGGGGTCTTTCCCAGACCTATTTGGAGCTGCCTGGGATTGAACCTGGGACCTTCGGAATGCCAGACATGTGCTCTTCTAGTGAACTACAGTACTTTCCCAATGAGTTCATTAAGCTCTACCTTGTATAGTTGCCCCAAGTTGTTCAAATAAAGAAAAGAAGGACTGGAAAAATCCCAGGAGCCTGGTCACTCCATCACCTAAACGTTTGAAACAGGCATTCAGGAGTTTAAATGTTTCCTCAGCTTTGTACAGATTGGGTTCTGAGGAACTGGACATTTTGTTCTAGTCCTGCTGGAGATAAGAGCATTAAACAACTGAAGTGCATGACATACACTACCTGCTGGTCCTGCTGCTTCCCATGTTGTGAAATGAACAGGTTCACCTTGGGTACAAAAATTGGAAGAGAGCAAAACCTTTTCTCCTCTGGATATGCACTGTGTATATGATGCACTGTGTATATGCTACAAGGAGTCATTATTGTCTGCAGATTTCCACAGCAGGTACTCACAAGGGCTTTTCCCTTGTGAGAACAGGATTGCACTTGCTCGCCTTGCCCCCACCTCTAATGCATGTTCGAAATAGCCTGTGAAATAGCCAGCCTTTGAATCAGCAACTTTCCCGGTTGCACGTTCAGAGTTAATTTGCATGCACTTTGAGAGCACATCCTTTTTTTTCACAGTTTATGCTGAATGTTCATAGTAGGTGGTAGGGGTAGGGCTAGAGTAGTGAACGTGATCCTGCTTCCCACCTCTAGCTGCATTCTGTGTCATGTGTGAGGAGCTGTTCAATGAATGTACAATATAGTTTTCCTTTCAAACATTACAGAGGATAGATACATAATGGACCTGCTACGTTTGCAACGCATACTGTACAGTGGCAGCGCTCCAGTATTTCTCCCCAAACTACTATCTACCGGATGTCTCGTTGTGGTGCTCAATATGCTAAGGGCTCAGTAGTAGCACTGCACAACCTCCAAGTCTCTTTCCCCCTTCGGTGGGGGGTCCTCTATACCTTGCCTTATCATGCTATCCTACAGCCCAATCCATCCCCCCTGGTGATGCAGATGTGCCAACAGAGCATGTGCTGCATCCTGCAGGGGGCAGTCCTGGAAGCCTCCCTGAGTCCCTTATCCTGGGGCAAGACCTTGCTCCCCTACTGGATCTCCTTGGATCTGCGCCAGCCATTTTGCTGGTTTAAAACCGAGGAGAGTAAAGGAGAGGGAAAGGGAGAGGAATGGGGAGAGGATCCTGGCAACTGATGGTGCCCCCGGGATCCCCCCTCCCCCCGTTCTGCCTCCCCACCCCCTCTCCACCCAGAAAATCCCCCGTTCCTCCTCCTCTCCACCCCATTTTTCCCAGAACCCTCTCCCCGTGCCAGCTTACCTGAACTTTTGCAGGTAGCTGGCTGCCATTCACAGTGGCAGTTCCGGAATGGCCTCCATACGACCATTTACGACAGCGGAATCTCTGTTCCATTGTCGTCAAGCCCAGTTAGGATTGGGTTGCTAGTTTTAGTTTTCTTCACTCTTCATTCTCACATACGGTATATTAGTAAACAACACACAAACAAAAGTGTCTTTTTGACTTCCTCTGTATTTCTTGGCAAAGAAAGAAACAAACAAACAGGACATGTCTAACAACTGAGAGCTAAACAGTTAACTTCTGTGTGTCAGTAAGTGCTCATTTCTTGCTTTGCACGGTTAGTGGCCAGTATTAGTTTACAGAGATTATGTTTCTCAATTGTTTTGAATTAATATCATAAGAAACATATTGTGTTTCTCGATTGTTGTGGATTAATACATTCAGACTTTATTGAGACGGTCTATAAGAGAGTAAGGACAGAACTTGTTTTTGTATCCAAGGTTGTCAAACCCCATTGAATCACATAATGAGGGATTAGTGTTAGCAAATATAACGTTCCCTCTCCAGACATGCAGCAGGCAGGTTCGATAAACGGTAGCCAGCATTATCCTCGAAGATACTCTATTGTTGAATGGAAACATTTCATTGTCTGCAGCTGGAGAGGTATAAAACTGTGCTTCAAGTCCTTTCATCAGATATGTGAGTCAAGCAAGCGACCATCCTGTCTGTGCTTCACTTCCTACAGTTCCCTCCCCCCCCCCACGCTAGAATGTTTTATTTCAGTGATATGTTGTTAAGCCCTGAGGTTGGAACGGAAATAATTAAAGGAGAATGACTAGTTGCTTGGAGTATTTTTCTGGAATGAAAGGAAAGATAATTTCCTCTAAATACGTGGCAAAATGATATTAACTCTTGTTTAGATTTACTGGTTAATTTCTCTTCCTGTAACTGAAGACTGACCTCAACAGTACTCTTGATGCACAGATTTTATTTATTGGCTGGAAGGTTAGGGTCACACCCCAGCATCTGGAACATCTGCTTGAGCTGCATTCTCTTTGTATCTTCTACTTCTCTTGAACATGTGTAGTATTGATGGGGTTAATACATAATACAATACTGTATTAAGCTCTTTTACTGACATATAGATCCCAATGAATGTGATTAGGAAAAAGGAATCATTAAAGGATAAGCAGAAGTTTTCGCGTGAAAGTACACAACTATTTTTTTATACGGAAACATTACCTGCAAGTGATTTCTTTCTGTAAGGGAATTAACATACTGTACAATGAAATAGTCCCTTTGAAATGTAAATCCAAGGTAAAATGAAAGTACATGTAGACTGGGGGTGACAGGTATGGTGTCAAAGTGGCAGTCTCTTACTCCAAAGTATGCGCTTTCATTAGAATGTGTTTCAAGACCTTTCTGTGCATGCAGTGGCTCTCTCTCTATGATCAGATGGACTTGTGTCGGTCACACTCACTTCCCCCCACCTGATGTGCATTCATTTTACCTTGGATTAATATCTGAAAAAGGCTACTGAGCTGCAACATTATTAATGCACTGCTGTTTTTTTCCCCCAACGATTGAATTTCATATGGTTGCATTTGAAATGCAGGTTGGCTACTTACAAGAATGGGAAGCCACAGAATTCCTAGTGTTCCCCTATCAGGCAAGATTTTGTTAAGTCACCCTCAGTGAGATAGCCAGGATGGTGTAGTGGTTTGGGAGTTGGACTTAGACCTGGAAGATCCAGGTTCAAATCCCCGCTCAGCCGCAAAGCTTCCTGGGTGACCTTGGGCCAGTCACTATCTCTCAGCCCCACCTACCTCACAGGGTTGTTGTGAGGACAAAAGGGGAGGAAATATGTACACCACTCTGAGCTCCTTGGAGGAAGGGTGGTATAAAAATGTGGAAAATAAATAAATAAGGCATACCCGTATTTAAGGAAGTTATGCATTAATTTGGAGTGGCCACGCCCATGATCTAAAGGGGCATGTGCACATTATCACATTTTTTGTGTGTGGTCACCCACATTGATGGTTGCTTGCAACAGAGCAGGCCTCTTCATGGTAAATGACCAGCACCAAGTTGCTCAGTGCTGGGGACTCTGGGGCAAAGTCCTGCATTGAGTTCCCTCTGGCATCATGCCACACCTTCCTCCAGTGGTGCATTGGGTGTTACCGTGGTCACTGATACTGAAGATTCAGGTGCTGGCCTGGCCAGTGGGTCCTCTCATGGATATGGGCCTTCAGCTAGTGAACCTGATGCAACTCCTTATGCACAGGCTTACCAGATCGTCGCCGGGACGGGAGCGGTCTACCCTTAAGGGGGCGGGGCCACGCCACGCCCCCTTAAGGGTAGACCGCTCCCGTCCCGGCGACGATCTGGTAAGCCTGCTTATGTAGTTCAAGATACTTGAATCACACTTGCTTTTGTTTCCCCTAGAAAATAATGCATTGTGGTAGTGAATCTGAAGCAAGCTTGTGGGGGAAATTGCCAGAAGATGCCCTCACAAAGCTCCCAGCTACTCCTTTCATTTCTCTAAATTATAAAACAAAACCACTGCTTTGGGGATTGAGCATAGGAACATTTTGAAGGGACCATGGTGCTGATATGTGCATGCTCTCTCCCCCCCCCCCCCAATCTTTGTCACATTTTGACAAGGCTCATCAGGTCCTGGAAAAGGTTTAAAACGTGGCTTGAGCCCCATGATAAGAGTGGAATACGGTACATGCTTTGCTGGAACTTTCATCATAATCTTATATTTGGTTTTTAAGATTCATGATGGAATTTGGGCAAAATGTTTTATCAGAACACCCTAATGCTCCTCTGTACTTTGCATCTATTCATTCTTGCCCATTTTCACCACTGGCTGAGCTCTGAGTTGTGCTAATAGAAAATGGTACAATTACCTGGTTTTTAAGTCTGAGTAGATTTCATGTAGCTAAATTGCTTGCTTAGTAATATGATATTTTCTCTTTCAGTTAAAGTGGAAAAAAGTCCGCCAGTGAAAGGCTCCCTCGCTGGAAAAGCTATCCTTCCTTGCTTCTTTTCGACTTTGCCTACCTTGTCTCCTAGCTACCACAATACCAGTGAATTCCTCCGGATTAAGTGGTCAAAGATTGAGCAGGATAAAGGTGGAAAAGATCTAAGAGAAACTACAGTTTTGGTGGCCCAAAATGGGAATATTAAGATAGGCCAAGGTTACAAAGGTAGAGTGTCGGTTCCAAGTCACCCAGAAGACATTGGTGATGCATCATTGACTATGGTGAAATTGCGGGCAAGCGATGCCGGGGTTTACCGCTGTGATGTCATGTACGGAATTGAAGATACTCAGGACATCATCTCGCTGGCTGTAGATGGTAAGATTGCTTCTTTTGCATTTCCTAAGCTAAATTTGTGAAGCAAATCAGCTACCAGACAAAAATAAACTGATGTCTTTAACAGCCCAATCCTATCCTTTCCCCTGCTGGTGCAGCTTTGCTAAAAAGGTGCGTGCTGTATCCAGTGGGGGTGGGGGAATGGGAGGCTTTAGAGTAAGCCTCCATAAGCCTCCCACCCCGCAATGGGTCTCCTTGGACCTGTGCCAGCAATTTTGCTGGTGCAAGTCTGAGGAGAGAAAGGGGGGTGGGGAGGCTGCTGCCAGAGGAGATAGGATCCAGTGCGCGCCATCACCACTGGGTCCACCCCTCCCGCAGTCTCGCTGCCCCTGTTCCTCCCTCCCCTCCCCCTCCCCCAATGGCATACCTGCTTTGGTGGGCAGCCAGCTGTCCGGCGATGTGTATAAGAAGGCTCTGGCCTTCTTGCTGCTACTCCGGCAACGCACTACTTGGTGCATTGCCTGAGCGCACTTTAGAGTTGCTTTTCAGCAGCCAGTGCTGGCAGAATGTGTGTTCCGCCAGCAGTGCAGTCCAATAGGTTGGGCTGTAATACAGTTCATAAATCTTTACCCATTTGTCAGCAAGACATTATTACATCATGATTATATTCTTCTGCTTTTCTTTCTTTGAGTTGCATGGGAGGGCCAGTGTGAGGAGGGGTCAATGAAAATGGCAAGAAGTCCAATTTTCATAAGTCTTAGTCACTCCATGCATATCTTTGGCCTTGGGCTGGCAGCTGGGAGAGGGAACAGCTGGTGCTGCTCATGGGACCAGGTCTGGTCCTGAAGCCTCCAACTGCTAATCCATCTTCTGCTCTTTTGTTGCAAAAGTGTTAGTGATTTAAAGGAAACCCATCTTTTCCTTGAATGCGAGCTCTGCTCACCCTATGGCCAGGCCTAATCCCTCCCGTTTGGACCCTTTCATGATCTGAGGATTTCCACCTTGGGCTCTTATGAGACCCAGAACTGCCACAGAAGAGGAGGAGCTAGGGTCCGGTGCACTCAGTGCCCATCACATTTTTGCACCCCCTCGAGTCCCAACAAACTCATTACATATAATATTAACTATGATAATAATTAATAATTAATAATTAATAAATAATTAATAAATAATAATCCCAAGACATTCACAGAAATGTAACATTTCATCCCCCCCCGACCCTTACAGTACAGTACACACCCTAATAAAAATGGGTGCCCCTATGGGGAAAAAAAGTGGGATATAAATTAAATAAATCAATAAGTAATAAATAATAATTTATTATTATTAAATGGTACCCCCCGTAGCAGCCCCCCATAGGCCTGGCCCCTGGGCCCCCAGGCCCCGCCTTAGCTACGCCACTTAACTACATCTTTCGTTCCAGTGTTGATGTCATACTAGCAATCTCTCAACTGATCAGGAGTAGGGTGTGGGATGGCATACTTAATCTGCCCACACCCTCTTCTCTTGAGCCATTACCACAGTTAAATGTTACTTCAGCACAGATTTTACCTACTAATTAGGGATTCCATTTTACCAGGATTTGATTCCACAGTTTGAAGCTATGAGTTAAGAGGGAATTCTTATTAAACAAACTATAGTTAAGAATCGATGCTCAGGTAGCTTAGCTGTGATTTTGGTTGGGAGGGGTGTGGACAGTTTGGTTTAGCTGTGCTATAATATATAGCTGTGCTGTAATTCTAAACATACACAATAGGAAATAATAGGCCCCATTGAACACAGTGGAATTGACTTCTGAGTAAGCATGCGTAGGATTGCAGTGTAAGGCTGGTAAGGGGCAGATAGGAGGAAGTCATGCTGCAGAGGACAGAAGGAGGATGTCTGTGGGGGGACAAATCAGCCCACTGCCCCTCTTCCTTGTCCACCCTCTCTTGTAATATCTTCAGCCACCAATCTGGGTCCCGCCTGCAGAGGACATGTGCAGGAATCAGGATTATGTCATGAACGACCTGTCAAGGTGGGTCGGGTCCCCCTTTTCAATTCAGTCACCAACAATTGATAAAGAACTTTTAGATTTATTACTACAGATTACTGAAGAACTACATGAAGTCAAAGGCAGGTCACTCAGAAGATATATACAAAAAACAATGACAGTATAATGCGATTTAAAGCTACTTCCGGTTTTCGCCAAAACCAGGAAGTAAAACGGAAGTAGCTTTAAATTGCTTTTAGAAGCTAATCTGGGGTGTGGGGAGGCCCACCGAGGGGTCCGTGGCCCTCCTGCACCCTCCGGAAGGCGAGCACAACCCCTGGTGAGTCAAGAAAAGCCCCACTTTCCCCGGTCCCAGCGCGATCCCTGGAGTGCTTTTGCACATCACAGAACGTTGCCATCCCCCTTACGGGGGTAGCAACCAATTCTTCTCGACTGGGGCGTCGCAACACCTCAGTTTGGGAACCTCTGCCTTAAACCAAACTGTCCACACCCCTCCCAACCAAAAACACAGCTGTCCTCACTTCCCAATTAAACTGCTCCAGGTCAAAGCCTAATATATTCACCTGTTCTTCACACAGCCATCAAAACAGAATACAAGTTCGGAACGTTTCCTCCAGTTTCTATTTAGCAAATATGCAATGATGGTATTTGCATGCACAAAACAAATAACAGTTCTCCTACAAAATAGGGGAAATGTTACTGACAAGAAATGTTCAACAAAGAGCTTCCCAATTTTATGAAACTGGTTGAAAGGTGATGGGGCTTTTAATACAACAAAGAGCCCAATCCTATCCTTCCCCTCCTCCCCACTGGTGTAGCCACACCCTAAAGGAGCCATCACCGCCAGATCCACCCCTCCTGCAGCCTCCCCCACCCCATTTTCCCCCCTCCCTGCCCAGTTTTCCCCCCTCCCTGCCCACCCCCTGCCCCCACCGCTGCCTTACCTGGTCCACATCGGGACTTACAGTAGTGGATCGCGAGATCTGCTGCTGTGATTTTCCCAACAGGATTGGGGTATATGTTTTATTGAGTAGCCAGGAGGATTAGAAGTCTGTGGTGTACTTTCAACATGGTCATTGGGTGCAATTCTCATGATTAGAACAACTGAAGCTATCAGAAATCACCAGAGTTACCAGGCTGAAAACACAATAGGAATTGTTGACATTTGTGGAATGGTATCTGATGGGGAGAAGTATACAGTTAAATAACAGATGGCATGATCCCAGTGATGAGTTTTGTAATGCAGAAATACATTTGTGTTGTGAACCAACAAGTCAAATGATATCCTCAAAATAAAAATAGATTCCATCTATTGCAAATCAGTATGGTATAATGATTGAACTTCTTTGTTGAAAAGTGGTATATAAATATTCTTCACCACCACCACCACCACCGATGCTGAAACCTTGATAATAGTGTGTGTGTGTGTGTGTGGGGGGGCATCCTCCTCTTATTATACTGCCTTAACTGTGTTTGCTTTCATAAGGGAAATTCCATATATACTTCACCACATACCATATATACTTCACCACAATAATAAGGGA
Organism: Plestiodon gilberti rubricaudatus; assembly: GCA_026170595.1. Taxonomy (NCBI): domain Eukaryota; kingdom Metazoa; phylum Chordata; class Lepidosauria; order Squamata; family Scincidae; genus Plestiodon; species Plestiodon gilberti. The sequence continues at coordinate 36,519,428 of JANXHW010000002.1, forward strand.
AACATTCCTGACCACAACTATTTAATAAGCATAAATTCAGCTTCCAAAAATTATGACACTGCATGAAAAGTTTTCAAGGTTTAAGAGGAACTTTGTGAGGATAAAATAGGGACAAATCCGTGTTCTTTGGAGGAAAGGTATCGTGTATGTGTTTAAAAAAATCAGATCAAGGTTGGTGCTGTCATGGCTTGATTTAAAACATTCAGCCCATTCTGGGAAAGCTGATGATTCTGTTCAAGAAATCCTAGAATTAGCTATATTCTCCTCCCCCTCAAAATCCGGGAAAAGAGCTTATCTTGAAAGGCATTTGAACTTGGCATAGTCCAGAACCACTGTCACAGCCTGATCCTGTGTAAGGATCTGTGGCTGGTCCATAGGGCTGGCTGCAGGATCCTGAGCCCTTCTTGGGCCTCTCCAGCCTGGGGACTCCTTGGGAGAAGGGGACGTTCATCCCCTTCCCCCGGTGTAGGGCTGCCCGGCCCCAATGGGCCTTCTTAGATGTATGTCGGCTCTGGAACCAATGTACATCTGGGGCGGAGGAGTAATGGTGGCCCAGGCCAGGAGAGAGCGGGGCATATCGGCAGAGCTTGCCACTGATATCCCCTCCCGGCCCAGCTAGCCCAACAGCTGCCCTCCCTCGCCACTTGGCCTGCCCTCCCCCCACCCCTGCACTGGCCGGTGCAAATCTCACCTGCTCCAGGGTCAGTCTGGAGGCAGAGCAAAGGCTGTTGGCCTGCTCGGCAGCGGCCCTTACTCCTTGGGTACCGACAGTGGCGTCGCGATGACGCGCGACACCCCTGAGCAGGGGCGCGCGTCGCCCTTAAGGGGGAGGCTCCGCCCCCGCGCGTGACGTCACGCGCAGGAACGGAGCGCCCTCCCCGCTCCGTTTTCGGCTCATTTTGGAGCCAAACGGAGACAAGGGAGGGCGGGCGGGCCCACCTCAGCGCGAAATTGTAAGTAAGGGGCGTCGCGCGTCACCCCTGTACGCGCGACGCCCCCCAGCGGCCCGCCCCCCCGCCTCCCCTCGTCGACGCCAGTGGGTGCCGAAAATGTACTTTATGGCGTTCCACAGGCGCAAAGTTAGGGAGGATCGTTACTTAGAGATCATGGGGAGTATGCCACAAGAAAGCAGTATCACTTCTGTCCCTTGTTACATTTTTCCTTAGATGTATTGAGCATCAAGCTCTCTCTCTTCTTCTCTTCAATATCAGCTTCTTTCAGGGACAGCTTGGCTGACTTTTTCATGTTGTTCCCAGTTGCTTTTGTAAACTAACATTACCTTGACATGAGCTACAACACTCAATATGTCATTCAGTCCTAACTAGAACACAAAATCAAAAGCAACGCCCCTTGGAAACTGAAGAATTTCTGAACAGCTTCAAAAGATGTATGCAGGTCTCAGCTGCCAGTGGGCGGCAGGTGACATCTTTATATATAGCTTTTATTTTCTCTTTCAAAATCCCATTAAATCATGGTGTCAGCCTTTTCCTTGTCTCCCTGGCTGATGTGAGGGGAAGAACCGTTTTCATGGATATCAGCCAGTTTGTTCTAATTGCTTCAGCAGCAAGTTGGAAGAATTAAATGTACCGGTAAATAGAGAAAATGCAGTAGATATGGAAGGAAAATGCTCTTTCTTACAGCCCAGTCCTATCTAAACCCCCCCCCCCCCGCTAATGCATGCTGCATCGGGGGGGGGCAGTCCCAGAGGACTCTGGGTAAGGGAACATTTGGATTCCCGGGATGTAAGTCATACCGTATTAACTATTATCTCTAGCTTAAATATCTGATATCCCTTTCTACAGCTGACATCAGCATGAAACCATTGAACTGGATGGTGAAAAAGATCAGTCTTCCAGGTCTGTGCATTGCCCTATAGGGAGTTACCAAGATAGCCTAAACTGAGCCTTGTGAATGAGTCTCCAAAGCAGCTCCAAAGCAGCTACACAACTTCAGAGCTGCTGATTTCCTACCTCTGGCAGCCCCTGTATCTGGACTTCATTTGAGGTTAACAGCACCCCTGATGATCCCTGTAGAATCAACATGGGTGCTGTCAAGTGTATATAGGGTAGTTTTTTTTTTACATCTGTGAACCTAAATTGTGTTATAATTTATGAAAATATGCACATATGCCAATGCAACATTGTGATAGAAGGCAAGTAGCAGGTGTGGGAGTCTGAAGAGCATTCAGTCACCACAGCTGTTTCTTTTGGAAGAGGTAGAGTTTTTCCTTTTTGTTAGCAACCCCTTGCACCTCATGGGGTGGCAGTATGCAAGGTACCCACCCTTTTGTGGTGCTGATGGGGGGTACATGGGGATGCTGTTGGAAGGAACGGAGCTGAAGAACCCCTGCAAGTGGGAGAATGCCATGCCTCCTGATTTGGGTGTTTCCAAATGTCTGTAGCCTTTAGTCTTAACGCTTTGATCTTGGTGATCTTTGATGTTGATAATCTTTATTGATGTTGGACCATATCAATATGGCCCATAATTATGGGGCACACCTTGTCACTAGGATGGACCAATTGCCATCCATTGCTCTTAACAACAGCTTGATTGTCAGTTATTAACAGATTATAATGTTTATCTCTGCAATATGGAAAGCTTCAGCTGCTGATGTCTATAGATCAAACAACTGTACAAGCACAGGAGCAGGCTGTTTTTAACCTGGTCAGCTGGTAGTCTTGTAGGCCTGTTCAGATGATCCAGCAAACCATGGTTTGTTTGATCACGAACACAGAGGGAAGAAGTGCTGAGCCCGTCCCCCCGTCCCCTTCCCTTCTCTCTTCCATGCAGAATGCAGAAATCCTGGTCACTTAAACCACACCGTTCCATGTGCCATCTACACTTGGGAGCTATGGTTTACACACTACTACATTATGAAACCAAGATCTGATGCTGGTTACATATCATAGTTTGAACCACAGCTTCTGAGTTCAGATGATATACAGAGCTGTGGTTTAATCCGAATTCCTTTCTTGTTGCTGGGTATACGGGTGGAGGAGCAAAGGAAAGCAAGCATGTGAACCCTTTTCTGTGTTTCCTTTCCCACTGCATTCATGATCCAACAAAACATGGTTTGCTGGCTCATCTGTACTGGCCGTATGTATTACTGTTTGCTTTGCCACAATACCAGCTTTGCGAATATTTCTCACCACAGTTTATTCTTTGGGCGCTGTAATGAATAAATTGCGATCTTTAAAACTAAAGGTTGTTTTTAGCACATGGGAGTTATGCACATTGGTAAAGACTATCAGTGGAAGCATGTATAAACACACCACTGAAATGTTCATTGATTAGCAGGTCACTGTAATATACCATATTTATTAGCTGAGACCATCTATAAACATTTCAACAAAAAGCTCTTTTAAATAGCTACCTAATACTGAAAAGCAGGATTGTGGATGTTCAACCAAGAGCCACTTCTTTTGTCTGCAAAGCTTTTTTAAGACCTCAATAATAATATTATTTGTTAATTTTTGTTACTTAACAAATCTGTTAACATTGACAGGTAAACTCTCTTCCTTGCCCCCTGAACATTTTGCTTTTTGAGACAAAATGTCAAAAAGGGAAAGGGCTCAGTGCATATTACAGCATTTTAAACCGCAAAATATAAAAATAAATAAATTCCAGCAAGATTCAATCCCACTGAATCCTTACAAGATTAATCAAAACTACAACACGCTGGTATCAGTTTTCCTGGAACTTCTCTTGACTCTTTCCCCAGGATTTACGTTAATCCTGTTTGTCTGAATTTCAGCAAAATTATTATGCTACTGTATCTTGTTCCTCAGTTAGTTTATTTGGTCTCTCTCTTATTTGGTGGAATTCTTAAACAGATAGACACATGGAAAAGAAAAATTGAGATGGTTGCCTTAAAGTCACAGAACCTGGACAGCAGGTTTTACCTTTTCCTTTCTATACCTCAACGTCAAGTAACAGATATCTTGGACTTTAAGCCCCAGGGGGGATTTTCCTAATTGCAACCAGGGCATACTGTGCAGCTTCTCCACACATTAATGCAAAGGGCCCTGATTTATCGTCGCAGGAAAATTGTGATTTTACAGATAGGTAATATTTACTTTCTGGATCAGAGGAAATTGAAGAAAACATAATATTGGAAAATGTACTTAACATTGTGTATCTGATTCACGTGGGGGAAGAAGTCCTTTTGTTTCAACTGTATTGACTCTCAGAAGCAAGTTGAGACATGATTTAGGAGAACCATGTTTGAATCTCCCAATCTTTTGGGCATTTTTTTCCCATTAAAAGCAATTGTAGGGGTTCTGCTTTTGATCAGAGCAGTAGCACTGCAGGAGGGTGTTTCACTCCCCTCCTCCCCAACCCAGCCTGATTCCCCTGATTTAACAGCCCAATCCTATCTTCTGCCAGACCATAATATGCAGTACTGCTGACAGAGCATGTGCGGCAACCAGGTGGCCTGGGAGAGGTAAGTACATTTTTTTAAACTTACGTCCCCATAAGCCACTTGGCCGCCAGTGAGTCTCCTTGGACCTAGAGCAGCTATTTACGTAGCTGGCGTAAGTCTGAGGAGGTTTCAGGGCCAGGAAAAGAGGGATAGGATCATGATTTGCACTGCTACTACTGACATTCCCCCCTCCTTCCCCTGACTCAGCCTGGGCCCTGCCCTGATCCACCCCTGAACCGCTCCTTCCGCAAACTTAACTGTTCCGGTGGGGAGACTGGGAGCCACTGTCATGTGCGCAGTGCCTCCAGCCATTTACGCCATCAGCTCCGAAGTGCACAATGGCGGCACAGCTTTTGTACCACCAGAACAGAGTTTGCGGCAGAGGATTGTGAGATCTGCTGTCGTAGGTCCTCAATAGGATTGGACTGTAAGGCACCTTCTAAAATCTGTTAGCTGTTAAAATAGCAGCTGGGGGGGGGGAGGAATAGATTGGGATGATGTCACAGGGAAAGTACCTCCACCAGCAGCACAGCTTCTTCATTCAAAACTGGATTCACCTACTGTTGCTTTCAAGTAAATAAGAAAAAAGATCTGCTCACAGACCTCCTGTATCATTTGTATTTTGGCCCTTAGTAAATATGCACAGGATATAGTCATTTCCTAAGTTTGCAATCCTCTGCACACTTATTCGGAAGCAAGTCTCTAAAGTGTCCCCGGAGTGGAAATTATTTGCGAGTAAATGTGCATCGGCTTGAAGTAAGAATGTTTACTTTTTAAATCTTGCTTTGCTTGGATATCGCAGAGGTTGAAAGCAAGTTTGCGTTTGCAGTTTCAACATGTTAGCTCAGTCTTTGGAAATGTCCTTGTGTAATGATGACTGGGAAAAAGAAACCAGGAAACGTTGCTTCATCCAGCCTCATTTGTATCCCTGCAGCTGTAGAGCTTACCTGAAAAATTGAAATTGAGTAGTATTAAGTGGGGAATCTTTCAGAAGCACAGACTCTTGACAGGCCACAAATCTAAATTGGCTTGAACATTATATTTTAATGAAGATCAAGATATACATGGATCAGGTTAATATCTTCACATATTTGAGGTCAAAGTCCAGCTGAAACTATTTTCCAGCTCATTAAGCTAGTATGGTTGAGTTACACACCAGTTTCTATGGTCTTGTGCGCAAGGGAAGAGAACGCATGTGTGGTTGTCGCTTTGATACATGTAGCAAAGGAAGAAACTCTCCCTTTTACAGCTGGATGACCAGAGGTAGCCATCTGCTATGGAGGCCATTGGGTCTAGGTCAGGGACATAGCCAAGGTTTCTTACTAGCTGACAACTCTGCCCCTTGGTTTAGTTACGGACATCTATATTTCAATACCAAGTGTGGCGCAGCGGGTTAAACCGCTGAACCATAAGCTGTCGATCGAAAGGTCGGCAGTTCGATTCCCGCGACGGGGTGAGCACTCGTTGCTTGGCCAGCTCCTGCCAACCTAGCAGTTCCAAAGCATGTCAATGCGAGTAGATAAATAGGTACCGCTTGCACGAAGGTAAACAGCGCTCCGTGTTCCAGCTGCATGCTACGCGCTGCGGCAAGGAGAGTCATGCCGGCCACATGACCACGGAGGCGTCTTCGGACAACGCTGGCTCTTTGGCTTTGAAATGGAGATGAGCACCACACCCTAGAGTCGGACACGACTGAATTGTCAGGGGATACCTTTACCTTTAATAGCAAGTGTCTATTTTTAATATTGTTATTGTTATTGTTATTATTGCTATTACACTGATAGCTGAGCTAGCAGAAAAGAGGATTGTAGATCTGCTTCAATAGGGTAATAGCGTGTGGGAAATTCCAGAGTGGAATATACCTAGCATGGCTGGCTCTTTGCCACCTTCTAACATTATGAGCATGCTAAGATTTGGGCCCCTTCCAAACACAGTTTGGCCAAATGTTAGCAACCTAATGGGAAGCTTAGATGAATTATACATTTGGAATAACAATCCGAGTTCTGTGGAATGACAGTACACTTACACTGTGTGAGAGAACAGATTCCAGTCATGAGAATACTGTGGGAAATGGTAAGGATACTTTTCAGAGAAATGCTGCAGTCCCATGTTTCATTAAGCATGCCTAAGTCCCATTCATATCAATAGGATTTGGGTTGCAGGCTTGCACTTACTCCATCATGTTGAAGTGTTTATTTGAGTTGGAGCACTTTCGGCAATAGATATAATGCGTGTGCCACAACGTTATTGAACAGACACGCACAAAATGGTGATTAAAAAAAAAAAAGAATGGCCACATTCTAAGCTTATTATCCTACAAGACGGCTGCTTTGGAGTAGTCCCCTTGATTGTGGTGGAGCAGCTCTGAGGACAGGCCCACATGTGTGGTTGTTTAGGAGGTTGCTTCACAGGTTGACGGCACTGGCATTTGCTGTATCCTAACCCCCTTCTCGGGCCTGATCCGCCGACATGGGTGCATGCAGTCTTGTGCTAGTCATACGGCTGGCGTGGGTCCAAGTAGACCCATTGTGTGGGCTGTGGCTTTCCTCGGGGCAAGGGAACAAATGTCCCCTTACCTTGAGGAGACCTCCCACCTGCTAAATTCTCTCGCAGGATGCAGAAGAAGCTGCACTGGCACCACTGCATCGGTGTGGGGGAACTTAGGTAAGATTGGGTTGTAAGTCATTCATTCGAGTTCATCCCAAAACCTTTTTAGCAGTCCAAATGATATCCATTCCTCAGCTATATATACCTCCTCAGGGATACTGTACCTCCTAAGTGAACCTTGTCTTCAATGATACTTAGGCTGCCAGGGATCCAAGCAATGGAGTCTAAAGTCCCACATCTAAGATATGAACAACTTGAGGATGGGCTGTAGCTCTGTGATAGTGCACATGTTTTTCTCAGCTTCAGTCCCTGGTGTCCCAGGTAGGACTGGGAAAGACCCCTGTCTGAAACTTTGGAGGATTGCTGCCAGTACCGAGCCTGCTGACAATATTGAACTAGATGGACCACTGGTCTGATTCCTGTGTAAAATGTTTTGGTTTCTAGTCCTGTAGGCATACGCATAGCACTATTATATCTATTCGTTTTGGAGGGAAGGGTGGAGAATGAGGGAACGGCAGTTTGTTTCCTGTCTCATAAAACCTCATGAGGAAAATATGTGAGCGCCTTGCTATATGGCATTTCAAGTCTTGCTATCTAATTGGCTGATAACAAATTCACCAGCAATGTAGCAAACATCAATGCAACGTGAGTGACTAACATGGGTTTGCTTTCTTTGCAGGTGTTGTGTTCCACTACCGTGCAGCAACCAGCAGGTACACCATGAATTTCAAGCAGGCCAGGGAGACTTGTTTAGAGAATGGTGGCGAGATAGCAAGTCCCGATCAGTTGAAAGCTGCCTACGAAGATGGATTTGAGCAGTGTGACGCTGGCTGGTTGGCCGACCAGACTGTTAGGTAAGATGATCAAGTTGCCTTTTGGCTGTGCATCTGAAAAGAAATTGTCTTAGCGACTCTGCAGTGGAAAATTGGTTGGAAAAAAAGCTTGACCATCAGCTTCACATACTATATTGCAGATATCCCATCAGGCAACCTAGAGTTGGCTGCTATGGAGACATGATGGGCAAGGAAGGAGTCAGATCCTACGGATATCGTCTTCCTAATGAAACTTATGATGCCTATTGCTATGTGGGAAGCTTAAATGGTAAGCAAACCCCTTAATTGTAGCACTCAATGCCAATTGGTATTTGTGATGGGGGGGGGTTTCCTATCTTGCATTTCTCAGTTCCTTCTGGGTACCTCAATTTCCTTGAGAGGGAAGGGGGGTTCAGTCATCCTGGTCCTCCTCCTCCTCTCCATAAGGTAGCTTTGTGGAGCCTCCACTCCTTAGGCACACCCTGGAGCTCTCTATTAGCCTGTCCTTCCTCTCTCTTCATCAACACATTACTTTTATACCTCCTCACTCCCATCTGTGACCTGTTTCCCCATCCTTCCTGTTTTCTAGTTGTCCTGGTGACCAGGGAGTGGCAGGAATGGGAAACCATGCTCCTCCTGAGAAGGTCAGGATTGTTCCTCATGAGGAAGCTGGGATTGCTCCTTATGAGGAGGCCATGACCTCCCACTGGTTTCTGCCATGGCTCCCTTCAGCTATTCTGAGATGCTGGCATTACTGTTGTCACCAGTGAAGGGTGGAGGGACCGTGCGCCATGTTGGGTTAGAAGGGGTGCCAGCCACTGTGCTCTCAGGCAGAATTGTTTTGAAGGTGGAGAGTGCTTACAAAAGTCATTTGTTGACATTTATTGCAAATTTACTATACTAATTAAATTCATTATGGAGAGAGATGTGTATATGCACCCATGATTTCAGCTCCCCCATTTCCTTTTTCAGCCTGATCTTGTGCATGCGTACTTGGATATCACCCCTAGTGAGTTCAGTAGGACTTATTACTAAGTAACTGTGCATAGTACCAGGACCTCAGGCTTTCTAAAACCACAGTGACATTCACTAGCGTTGCTGCAGGGGGGGCGGAGCTCTAAGTTCCGCTGCGGTCCGACCCTCCATTACACGGGTGCACGAAGCGGCCCCGCCCCCTCGCCTTCGGAACCAGTCTCCCTGCGCGTGGCTTTCACCGACTTGAATGGTTCCGAAGGCGAGGGGGCGGGGCCGCTTCATGCACCCGTGTAACGGAGGGTCAGACCGCGGCGGAACTTAGAGCTCCGCCCCCCTGCAGCGACGCTGCTGGCGACATCTTTAAGTCATAGTACTTCAGTATTTATCTCCCCACTTTTTTAATCAAGTAAAGTCATAAATATCAGCGGTTGTTTATGATTTCTTGTAAAATGTTTTCATGTTTGATTTAAAAACAAATTACCAATTCAGATGCTGCAGGATAAAAAAGTAGAGAGAATAACTATGGAATATAAGTAGTATTCTGACCAACTTTGTGTGCTTGCAATGCCCATTTGAATGTTTCTGCTTGAATGCAGTTGCAAGCTAATTAATTCTTTGATTAATGAATATGGAGTCAGAAAGGGCACATTAGTGGACGTGAATGGTGCTCTTGATATGCTTGCTAACAGACTTTGAACATCTGTATTCAGACCTAACAACAAGTCATGGTTTGCCGTTACGAGTATGTATGGGAAACCTGAAGCTTCTGGCTCACATGCTCCTTCTTTCCCTTTTCACTTCCACTGGTCACAAAAGGAGGAGATTACAATCTTCTGTTCCACGTTTGTGGCAAACCATAGTTTGCCATTTTATACAAAACCAGCAGAACTTGTGATTTATTTGTAACAAAGCTATTTGTATTTGTACTGAAGCTACTGAATTAGTTGTAATTAAATGGTTAAAGCATATTTATTTAGCAGAGCCTGCCCCTTCCCCTTCCTCAATAAACATGCTAGTAATAATATTTGGCTGATACTACTGGAAACTGGAAAATGACTCTCAGGGCCCAATCCTATCTGGGTGTTGTGCTGCTGGAACATGTTCTGGCAGCACAAGGCCCTTTTAGGGGGCATGAAAGTTACGCCACCGTCATGCACTTCTCGGCTGCTGCTGCAAATGGGCAATGTGGTGTTGTGTATGGGGGATAGGGCAGGGCAGGGAAGTTCGGGAGGGGGTAGATCCAAGCAGCAGTGACTTGCACCAGAATCCTATTACCTCTTTTTAAACCTTCTCCGCCCCTTTTTGCTCCTCGGATTTACACCAGCTTTATAGCTAGCATAGGTCCAAGGAGACCCATAGGCCACTAGGAGGCCTATGAAGAGGTAAGGGAAAAATATTTTCCTTACCTCTCCCAGGCCTCCTGATCCTCTCCCCCACCATTGGATGCCACGTGTGCCCTGTTGGTGTGGCTGCATCATCTCCAGTGATGGGGGATAGGGTTGGGCTGTTAATGGTCTATTTTCCATATCTCCCCAATGGTGCAATTCGTGAACTGTTCTCCTGCCTCAGATCCAATTAAACCATGCCCATAGAATATGTGATCTGGGGGAGTGGTAGGAAAGCTCTTTTATGGATTGGTAATGGGAAATTCTAACATGTAATTTCCCATGATGCACCTTCATATATTTTAGTTATGAAAAGTAATATAAATCCAGATGTTACATGCATATTTTCCAAATATCCATAGGCTAGTAAGTGACTATCCACAATCCATTGAATAGCAAAGGATTATGTTGGTTTGCAATTGCAAAATATCCCAATGCTAAACTGATAAAAATAATAATTATCCTGCAAACCTCTGGAAAATGGATAGGCCAATGGGAGGGAAGTTTGAGTTTTACAAGACTGCTAAGCAGTATAGCACTCTGTTCCCGACAGTGGTAAAGCACACGCCCCCCTGACACTCACAAGAGGAGCATGGTGGAGATAATCATTCCCTACTCCTTGTCCTCAGTAATCAGAATATGGACAGTCAATAGTCATCAATAAACCAATCCTTCATGGATTTGAAGTTAAGAAAAAGGCACGTAAGTGCCTACAAAGGATAATAATGAAGTGAGGTTTATTATTGTCCAGTCACATTTTTGTAGAGGGTTAAATTGGGGGGGGGGAATGTGCCCCTTTCAAAGTAGGTTTCCATCTAGTAGTGCTGAATCAAAAAAATACGTCAGGGAACATGTAGCAATCTGTGCAGGTTCTTTTTTTTTTAACTATAGTCACTCATTTGGCTGGCATCACCCATACTGAGTCCTTGGCCTGCCATTTACTCTTTAGTGATCAACATAGAGATTGGCTCAATCACCATGTGAATTACAAGTGTCAAGTGCACCAAATCAGGCTGCATGATACTGGGGAAACCCAGGAGTTGGAGGGAGTACCCTAACAGTACAATCCTATGCATGTTTACTGAGAAAGAAGTCCGAATGTGTTCAACAGGACTTACTCTCAGGTAAGTGTGTATTGATGAGGTCCCCAAACTACAGATCATGGGCCACTTCTGGTCCACTAACACATTGTGACTGGCCCAATTATATTATAATGATGTGCTCCCCTCAACTCCTTCCTTTCCCCCTCCCCCACCCTTGCCCACCACCATGTACTTCCTTCCTCCTGCTGGGTGAAGCAATTGCAAGGCTGGATCACTCTCCTTGAGAGCCCAGCTGAAAGAGTGAGAGAGACAGCAAGCAGCCTCGCAGCTATAAATATTGCAAATATGTTTCTCCTATTGTAAAAAATGTTTACATTATGTATAAGATATCTATATTTTCTATATTTGACCCACTCTGGCCCAAGACTAAGTGATGTGGCCCTGGCAGCTGAAAGTTAGTGTAGTATAGGATTGCAGTCTTAACAGCCCAATCCTAACTAAATCCCCTCTGCTGATGCAGCCACACCAACGGAGTGCGCCCTCTATCTTGGGGGGGGGCAGTCCTAGAGACCTTCTCGAGGTAAGAGAATGGTCATTCCCCTACTTTGGAGTAAGCCTCTGCATCCCCAGTAGATCTACTTGGACCTGCGCCAGCTCTGTGGCTGGCACAATTCCAAGTGGACCCCTGGGAGGTGGAAGAAGGCTGGGAAGGGGGATAGGATATTGGCGGAGCTGTTGCCACTGATAACCACCTCCTTCCCGCCCTCGACACACCACTCTCCGCCCCGGTCGTGCCCTATTCTTCCTCCTTCCCACCCCATTCTGCCCACCCCCTGCACCAACATAAGTAGCAGTGCTAGGGCATCTGAGATTGCTCCTGTCATGCGGCTGCCACTGCTTACCATTTCTAGCAGCGGCCCAGTTGCTCAACAGTTTTGCAATACCGGAAAGGCTGCTGCGCCACTGGAGCACAAGTTCCAATGGCACAGCGGCCTGTTAGGGTTGGGCCCTGAATGATCTAATCCTAGTTGTTTTCATACAGGTGACACAATTTACTGGTCCATGGCACAACCCAGTGCCTGCAAGTAACTTGTGACACGCAGATATTCCTTTGAAATGAAATGTTGCTTGATTTTTTTTCCTCCACGTGCAATGAAATATGTGAATTGAACTTCAGAGAAACAAATCATGGAACAATGCCATCTGGTAATCTCCTTGGAGTTCAAGCTTTCTTGCCTGGGCCAGGAGGGGATCAGTTTTGGACTAAAGCAAAAATGTTGGCTGCCAAGTCTATCTTTCTGTCTTTAACAGCAATAAGAAAAGCTTAGTCAGGTGCTTCATAAACTCAGCAAGACAAGCATACACAACAGGAAAATCTGGAGATTCTTAGAGTGCTTTGACTTTGAGGCAGAGGCAATCAACCTAAAACAGTGTCCAAAACCAATAGAAAACGCATTGTTGTCTATAATCCAAACATTGTCATGGTTTCCATGTCACCCCTGTTATTATTGCAGGGCACAGCCAGAGCTAAGCTCCCTTCTTCACCACTTGCCTTGATCACTTTGCTGAGTTTCTCCTCAGAGTGGATTCCAGCTATCAAAACATTACAGATTACTTTTAACTTTTTGGGTTTTTTTCCTTCCTTCTCAATATTTCTTCATTGCTTTAATGTTCAAGGCTACGTCACTCACAAGCTTGCCAGATGGATTTTCTCTATGTCTTTCTGGAACATATGGAGAAAAATAAGATTGAAGCTATTAAATCTGTTTTTGTTTGGGAAACCTTTACTCTTGCTGATACATCAGACAGTATGAAGTGACTAATCCCTCCACTTAAATGTGAACTCTAACACTCCCCATGGCCAGATTAAGAGCTGACCTCTGAGATTACATTTAAGACTTTTATTATTTCACTAACAAAGTTATAATCTTGTCTGATGTGAAGGTCCAAATAATCCTTCCCCCTTGATCCTTATAACCAGATCAATTTGGCTCCTTCTAGTGGAAGTCAGGATTAAAATTCTACTGGGTTTGAGGCTTGGCGCCTAGAATGCGACATACAGGGGGAAACCCTGATGTTGTCCGGAGAAACTCTGATGTTGGTGCCTCTCTCCTTTCCCCTGATCTGACCCTATGCCAGGCTCTAAAATTCAGTAGACTCCACTGCCATCATCAGGATGAAGCCAGGCAGCAAGACAGAGCTTTGGAAGTTTCTCTCCAAGTGACATGAAGAATTCCCACAACCCTATGCTGTGGTGTGTAACCAACGATCCAAGAGGATTGAGACAACGCTGAGATAAACCACACAACAGGCAGAAGAAGGCTTACAACTAAAAAAACAATAGTTTATTACAATGGGATGGAAAAGGGGGTTGCAGAAATCAAAGAGGAAAGAAACGGAACAAGCAGGCTTTGGAAAGGCATAGGCATTTGTTGTCCACAGAGGAGACTTACTCTTAGGATGCATAGGATTGCACTGTCACTCAAGGGAAAAGGAACTCTTACAGCCCGATCCTGCCTAACTGTAGGCCGGCAGAGCAAGTGCTCTGCCAGCGTGAGACACAAATGTGCCGTAAAGCACTTTTGCGTCTCCTCAGGAGCAAGCGACACCGGTGCGGAGGCTGGAGCTGCTCACTCTGCCGTCGGCCAGGACCTGCACTGGCCAACCCAGGTAAGTCCTAGGCCGGTCGGCAGGAGGGCTTGGGGAGAGTGGGCCCGGGTGGCGAGGGATGGGGCCATTGACTGGCCTAGCCTGGGAGGGGGCAGAGATATAGGTGCTGGATTGCGCCGATATCCAGTGCCCCTTCCCAGGCCGGACTGGCCTTACAAGGCCTTCCCGGACGCGAGCCAGCTAAAGAGATGTCATGCATCTGAGGAGGCCCATTGGGGCCTCCAGTGCTTACACGGGGGGAAGGGGACAAACATCCCCTTCCCCCAAGGTGAGCCTTGGCCACGCTGCCACAGCCTGCATCCTGTGCAGGATGCAGCGTTCAGCCATTTAGGCCGGCCGCCGCAACTTGCACAGGATTACGCTGTTGCTAGCATACCCAATCCCAGAGGAGTCCATTCAATATTTATTAATATATATATATATATCACAGTTATATTAACTTCTGAACAGGGCTTCAGTCTGGGATCATGTAGTTAAAGCACTTGTCCATAGTGGAGGATATCCAAGACCAGACATTTGTTCCTTTGTTTGTCAAATTGAGACCAAAGCATTTTTGTTACCAGCTAAATTAGCTTGATATTAAAAGCTTTTCTCCAATGCATTCCCAGGATAATAGTATGAACATATTTTTGACCATAAGTCTGCAGAATTAAAGAGCATCAGTTGAACATTTTCAGTCTCACATAATCCTTGTTGAGAGTCTGTTTTGCTAACACGTCCTAACTGGCTGCTACAGCACTTGAGATGTAGATCAGAGTAATATTGACACATGGATTTGTGGTTTCCTTGCAAAGCAGCTGGTGTGTTTGTAGACGTATGGCCTGTCTGTGACAATACACATTAACTGGAATTTGTTCGTTATGTTTATTGGCTGAGTGGCTGTTTTTTAAGCTAGATGTTTAGTGGTGTTATTTTGCAAGTGCTTGAATGTCAGCAACTGGGCACATTAGCATAATCCTTTCATCTTCATATTTGCAGAAGTACTTGATGAAATGACAATGGCACTAATTTTCTTGGCATTTTTGTTGCTTTGGGGGGAGCTTCTTTGGTCATCTGAGTACATAGTGTCTTGTTATTGAAGGGTCTTTGTGTGTGTGTATCCTGATTAGTCTGATTAGTTGTACTTTCACTGAAACACTGTTCCCCAAGTGCTGCACTTATTTTTCTCCGCAGCAGCCTGCTTGTCCAAGAGACTGAGGTAGGGTTGGGGAAGAGGAACCTGGCAATGACGATGCTGATACTGCCTTTCATTTTCTTGCGTTTTTTAATTTGATGCTCTATTTTGTGTTCTGTTCTATTTTATTGCAGTTGCTTTTGGCTGCCTAATGGCAGAAGAGACGGGGTAGAAATGTTTTAATAAGGTCAGCAATGTACAAGCTGCTTTACAGAGTGTCATAAGCAAAGACAGAAAGACCCTTGCCCTCAAGGAACTGAAAGCCTACATTTTGACCAGACGGGAGATAACAGAGGGAGGGGAAGAGAGAGGAGGGACAAAGGTAGCAAGAGATGGATGGATGGATGGATGGCAGCGGATGCAATTTCGTGTACTCAGATTTGGTTACAGTTGGGGTTGCGATTGGACACGAAGACTAAGGCATTAAACTGAAGGGTTCACCAAAAAGTGAGTTGGAGAAGGGATCTGGAGGAAAAGGGAAGGGGCATGACCCACATCTTCAGGGAGGCTGTTCTGAGACATAAGGAACAGCCAGGAAGAATTGGATAGGGTTGTTTTAGAGAACAAGAGGCCTTTGGGCAGTAGAGTTGCAAAAGGAAAGTGATGGGAAGGAACGTACCAGGAGATAACTGTAGAAACTTCGAAAACAAAGTATCACAGCAAATTATAGCTTCTAATTACAGGTATGCGCCACAACGGGGATACATTCTCCGATCCCCGTCGTTAAGTGCATTGGTCGTTAAATGAAAATGAGGCCTCTGGAGCCCGCTTGCAGCCGCTTCAGGCCCAAAATCCACTCTATTGGTGTCTATTGGCCTCCCTTGACCTCAGAATGTCCTGCAGAAGCATCAGAAAGCAACTTGAGTCCATCAAGCATCAGAAAGCAACTTGAGTCCAGAAACCAGAAGTCACATTCTGATTTCTCTGCAGGCCATTCTGAGGCCCACAGAAGCCAATAGCAATGAATTGGCACTCTCCTGCGAGTGCCACCTCTGTCTCAAGTTAGGGGAATGGCAGCTCGTGGGCGAACCTTCTCTGCTGTGGCGCCACAATTGTGGAACTCCTTGCCAGGGGATTTGAGAACAACCCCCTCCCTCATGATTTTCCGACGGGGGCTCAAAACGTTTTTGTTTCGTCTGGCATTTGGGTGATGGGTTGTTGTCTGTCCCCAGTGCCTCAGTATGTTCTGCCTTGCTGTTTTTTTCTGCTCTACATTGTCACCCCCCAGTGGATTTTATTGTTTTTTTAATTTACCTTATGTATTGTTTTTAAATTATGTATTTTAACTTGTTGTAAGCTGCCTTGGGCATTTGCCTCGGCATAGGAAAAGGCGGGGTATACATTTCTTAAATAAATAAATAAATAAATAAATAAATAAATAATTGCAGGCCCGGAGTGGCCCACAAGTGGCCTCTGGAGGTTCCGGAGGCCTCATTTTCGTTTCCCATGGAAATGGATGGGGAAATGGAGGGCCTCTGGGAACAGAGGCATCGCCTGATAGGGGGCGTGGGGGTGGTGGGCCCCATGGCATAGGGCGCTGGGCTCAGGAGGTGGGGCGGGGATCCTTAGGTTTCGGTTGTTTTTTTTTGTTTTTTAAGGTTTTTTTTTACTGTTTTCATGGTTTTTTAAGTGTTAACGGGGCATCTGGTTGTATATGTATGCTTTTCCCCCACTTATCTTGTTAATGGAAGCTTCCAGCGACAATCTTCTTCCTGCTCCCGGGCGCATCTTCTCCCTGCGCCTGGGTGCGAACTCCGTTAAGCCCCCAGCAGCGCTTCCCGGAGTTTGCGCAGGCGCAGAAGGTCGGCTGGAAACTTAGTGGTTCTGCGCATGCGCAAACTGTCGAAGACTTGCGCATGCGCAGAACGACGAAGTTTCCAGTCGACGTTCTGCGCCTGCGCAAACACTGGAAAGCGCTGCTGGGTGCTTTACGGAGTTCGCGCCGGGCGCAGGGAGAGTATGCGCCTGGGCGCAGGAAGAAGATCGTTGCTGGAAGCTTCCATTAACAAGATAAGTGGGGGAAAAGCATACATATACAACCAGATGCCCGTTAACACTTAAAAAAACGCAAAAACAGTAAAAAAACCCTTAAAAACATTTAAAAACGTAAAAAAAACTTGGGGGGCGCTGGAGGGGCCGGGGGGGCGGGGCGGCAGGGGTACCGGCACCAACCTGCTCCGGGCACAGCGACGCCACTGCCTGGGAAGGCCATTGTATATGCAGCCCGTCGTAAAGAGGTAGGTTGCTAAGCAATGCACAGCTGTATTGTAATAATGCTGAAAGCCAAGATTTCTATTTACATAAATTTTAGGAATGTGATACAGCCATGCACTTTTGTTCTTATTGGATGCCATTTTAAGGAAAGGTGCCATTTGCTTCTCTCCCTCTAGGTGAGGTCTTCCATGTAACTTCTCCCAACAAGCTAACCTTTGAAGAAGCAAAACATTTATGTGAGGAACAAGATGCAGCACTTGCTTCTGTTGGTGAGCTGCATGCGGCTTGGAGGAACGGCTTTGACCAATGTGACTACGGTTGGTTAGCTGACGGCAGTGTGCGTTATCCTGTTTCGGTGGCAAGAATCCAGTGTGGAGGAGGCTTACTTGGAGTACGAACCCTGTACCGCTATGAGAACCAAACAGGCTTTCCTTTCCCAGACAGCAAATTTGATGCCTACTGCTTTAAACGTAAGCTGACTTGATGTTTATGTTAAGAATGTATAGGTAACACAAACCATAGCAAAGATGTTACATAAACTGCTAATGAACTTGATTCACTTTCCTACAGGGCACGTGGATGCTAATAATAATAACAGCTCATGGCTGAGGCTTTGCACACCAAGCACAGAGGCTTAGCTGAACCGATGCTTGAAATGTTAGCAGTCTGCAGATATTTCATTTAGGTTAGGAAGAAGCTGTCAGTCTAAGGTTTCATCTCTCTTCTGTGGTGCCTTACCTCTGGAAACATTTTAAATCAGCCACTTAGGGATTTATTTTTAAATCCTAATTTCCTAGGATTAGATGACTCAATGCATGTCTGAACTGTTACTTCCTTTGGAGCCCAAAGTAACAGTCTTGTGACTGTTTCTAGTGGCTGTTGCAGGAAGAGGACTGGCTGCAACTGATATGTGCCTAGAATGAGGATCTGGCTCTTTCTTCATGCACCTGCCTACTATCTTCCTTGCATACTGTCAAGAGCTATGGAGCGTAGTGGGCCGTGGCTAGCAGCCCAATCCTAACTACTTCCCCACGCAGCAATGCCGGCGTGAGCTATGCTGCATCCTGTGGGAGATTTGCAGCTGCTGGAGGTCTCCTTGGGAGTAAGCTCCAACAGCCACAACAAGTCAACTCGGATCTGCGCCAGCAATATTGCTGACTCAAGTCCATATTGATCTGTGCAGGTGGATCAGGCCCAGGAAGGGGATTGGGATATGGCGTGCATCACCGCCGCCGAACCCACTCCCTCCCAGGCCTGATCCGCCCACCCCTGTCCCGTCTCCTCTCCATTCTGCCCCCACCCTGTTCAACCCCCTCCCCACCCCATTCTGCTCCCTGTGCTGGTTTTACCTACTCTGGTGGGCCTCTGTAACTCTACTGGTGTATGTGGGAAGGCTTTGGCCTTCCTGCTGGTGCACCAGTTTGCTGTACTACCATAAAGCACTTTAGGACATATTTGCGGCAGCCTGCGTCATCGGAACATGCGTTCTGCCGGTGCAGGCCCTGGATAGGATTGGGCCGTAAGAGACTGAGCATGAATCAGGAATTCCCCAGTTTAAATTTCACCTCTGCCATGGACTCACGAAGTAATTTCCGGAAGCCACTCCTTGTCAGCCTGAGCTGCAATATGGGGAGAATGACAATTACTTACCTTACAGGGTTGTTGTGAGGATTATGATGCACATAAAGTGCTTTCAGTCCTTGGAAGTGCTATCCTTATTATTACTCAACTTCCATTTCTGAAATGTATGAAGATTTGATGCCAACTCTGATTAGGGGCATCAAGAAAGTAACCTAGGAGAACTTGTTTGTATGAGAGTGGTTAGAGGAGAATATCCTTTGTAATTTCTGTTGGTTGACTCTCCTAATATGTGACAAGTCATCCCTAAGCCAACCTGCATTGCTTTGAATATCTGCAAAGCCCTGTCTCCTTCTGAAGGAAACAGAGTTCCAGCTTGTTCCGTAGACAGAAGTGTACTTGCACTCGAGAGACTGTTCTGCAGCATTTTGCATGTGCGGAACAGAGTTTAACAAGCTGGAGTTATTCCCTTTGGATTGCCACTGTTATTAAATTGTTACACGCCCTCCCCATTCTCATACTCAACTATTCCAAAAAGCAGCTAGCCTAGTTGTACAGAATGCATTTAGAATTCAAAACAAAGCACAGTTTATAATTACAATCATTGCTATCACATTAGAAGCTGTTAATTGTGGGGAGGCGGTGGGGTGGGTTGGGATGAGGGCAGAAGACATCATGTTCAGCTTAAAAGAAGGGCAAAATCCGGCTAAGTCATTTAGATAACAGGAGTGCCTGAAGTCTGTGAAACAGATGTTCGTACAGTAAAAAGCAATGATGTCACCTTTTTATTGTGTCCCTTTGACCTTTCTCTTAAAGCTGAAGAACTTCTCATTTACTTGACCTTTGTATTTTTAAGCCATATGTTGTGTATTTACTAGAAAGTGGGGGGATCAATCCTACCCCCTTACTCCTAGTGTAGTTCCAGTCTGGAGCCATCAGTGTAGAAATTATCTTTGCAGTGTCACTCCTAGAAAAGTCAGGAAATGAAGAGGTGTGGTACTGGTGAAGTTGGTGGACTGAATTAGTCCTCCTAAAAGCCAACTATACGCCGGGGTTTTCGCATCCAGCGAAACAGGAGATCTTTGCCAGAAAAGGCATCTGTCGTAATAATAATAAAAAACAAACACTGTTGTCAACTAAGGAGACAGCCTTTTCCTTTCTGGCTGAGCTCAAAGCTCTTTGAGCGTAAAACCTTTCTATGGAGCAGAGGTTGATACATGAACAGTTAAAAATCAGTTGAATTTTTATCAATTAAGAAAAAAATGATATCTTCACTTAAAATATTCATCTAAAATTAATTTCAGTAAGCTTAAATTGCAAGCTAATAGCTAATAACATAAAATGTTAGGTGCAGTCCTAAAGTTAGGTGCACATAGGTCCCACTGATATGAGTGCGGATCAAGTACTTAATTGTGTGCTAAAGTTCCAATTCTTTGTCATATACAGCCAACCCCAGACATAACTTAGGACTCAATCCTATACACACTAATTTGAGGGGGGGGGCAGCCCAATCCTATCCAGCACTGGTGTAGCGTGGGTGCCAGGCTCATGCTGTATCCAGTGTTGGAGAGAAGTGGGCTGGGGGTTAGAGTGTCCCCTTACCCAAATAATGGCCCAGCCTCTGCTATGGGGCTACTTGGGTCAGCACCACCTAATTCGGTGGCACTGACCCGAGAAGCTCTGTGTTGAGGCTCAAGGCCTGGGAGGGAGGATAGGATACGGCTTCCAATGAGGACGCCAGTCCCACCCCCTCCCAGACCCAATCCGCCCTCTCTCTGCTGTCCCTTCCCCATCATGCCCCCTCCGTGCTCTCCCCAGCCCCTTGCCCCAGTACAAGGCTTCCCTATTCCATAGCGCAGGGAGCTGGACCTAGTGGTGGAGTGGTGGCGCCGGCCCTGGTGCCGGCACGGCCTACTCTTCGGGTATCGTGACATGCTTTATGGCATGTTAGCATCACCCAGTGCCGGCGCTCCCATTACATAGAATTGCATCGTAAGTCCTATTGAATACAGGGGACTTACTTCTGAGTAGCATTCATAGGATAGTACTGTTAACCATAGTGGAGATATATTTAAGCTTTTACTTAATTTGATTTCAAATGGCAATATGCCTGGGATCTAAGTAGTCTTTGTGCAATGATGAGTCATTTGAAATAGCTTAAGGTTGTCATCCACATCTGTGTGTTTCATACATAGATGTGTGCTGGGTTTCTGTTCTTAACTTTCATTCCTGCCTTAGCTTTGCTCCTTCTGAATCTCCAGGTTTCCTTTTGTACCTGAGATGAAATCAGTTAAAAGGTCATCTATTATACGGGTGCTGAAGAAAGCCCTAAGTATATGTGTCTGCATGCTGCCTGGTCTTCTGCATTATAACCTTTTAAAAAGTTATTTTTAACAAAACATTCACACCATTGACCATGGTCATTTTGGTCATGAAGTTGTTTCTATAGAAACCACATGGCTATCTAAAATACCAGTGATTTGCTTCATGCTATCTGTTGGTTATAGAACTCAATCCTTGAACCCCCATCACATCTTTAATGAAAGCATTTAGAGGATTTGAGCCAAAGGGCACAATCCTAATGGGCTGCTGCGTTGCTGAAACTCATGTTCTGGTGGTGCAGCATACTTTATGGCTGTTGCAAAAGGCAACACACCATTCAACATGGCCAGACCACCTCTGCAAGCAGCCCATCAAGGAGCCTGGGGCCAGTAATCTGTGTGGGAGGTGTTTGGAACAGGTTGGGGAGGGGGCAGATTGAGGCTTGGAAGGGGGTGGTATCTGTGCAGCAGCACTGCTGATATCCTATCCCCCTTCATTCCGCCTTCCAAGGTGCACTCGGACCTGCGCCACAAAATCGCTGGTGCAGGTCCAATTTGGGTGGCAGAAACTTTCCTATGGGCAAGGGAACAAATGTCACCCAGAGGAGACTTTCGGGATTACCCCCGCATGATGCAGCGAGCACTCCGGTGGCGCAGCTTGGGGTGGGAGGGGTTAGTTAGGATTGGGCTGTAAATCCTTCTTGTACTTTACAGTTGAGTAACTGTTATTCTAGTAGAATTTTCATGTTACAGATACCTGAAGGAAAGTAGCTTTTGGAATAGCTCTGGAATTTCCATCCTCATTACAACCTCTTTCTTGTTCTCCAAATCTCCTTCCTTATATCCTCATTGGTTAATTCTCTTGCTTGATAATTTCCCAAATGCCCAGAGTCTCCCACAAGAATGTAAGAATCAACATGCTATGTCAGACCAATGATCCGTCTAGCTTGGTATTGTTGGTGTTCTGTTTGCTGATTCCAAGAAGGTTCTAGATCTTATAACCACCCACCAAAATTCAGATGGCAGATGCTTCCTTTGTGGTTGGTTGCTCGTAATATTTAAAGCCACCCTCATTTTCAAAAGCACTATTCAGATGATGTTTGAGGGGATTCTGCTCCCGGGTTGATGTGCACTCACGTGACTGTCCATACGGTCCCTATACATGTGCAAACTATAGGAACATAGCTCTGTATACACAGTTGAGGAACTGTGCTTTTTGCAGGGTCTGCAAACTTGACTACACTTTGTAGTGCATCAGGACCATACTAACAATTTAGTGACAGCCCAATCCTATCCTTCTCCCCCACTGGTGCAGCCAGTGGGGGAGGGCACAACGGGAGGCTTTGGAAGGGAAAGGGGATTTAAATCCTTCCATTCTGCCCTCCCCCACTGGCTGCCCTCCCCCAGAAGGGTAGGATTGGGCTGAAAATGTGTGTGGGTTGGGGTAGGGGTTTGTGACTATGATCCTGATCTTGCTATGTTCATTCATTGTACAAGAAGTCACCATAGTGATTGTGCTAAACATTCCTGTATACATGGCTAAAATAACTTTATTAGGACATAAACTTATTTATGCATGTGCTGAATTTCTGTTGTTTAAACAGTGTTTTGCGCATCCAAAACAAAGACTTCCTTTGGCGAGCGAGGAAGCATGAAAGAAAAAATTAAAAAGAAGCTTCTAACGAACCCAGTTTCTTCTTTGCTGTAATAAAGTAAAACATTACTTTAGCCAAAAACAATTCGTTACTAATGGATCCTAGTTTTATGGCCAGACATAGAGTATTTTGGAACATTTCCCTCCTCTTTCTGAAGACTTAACCCTGGTGGAGGCAACGACAGTCTGTCCATTGGGTTTGTAAGCTTTGGCCCAAGTACACAAAATTAAGCAATTTTATTTCATTTTTATTTACTTGGGTTTTTTAAAGATCTCTTTTCAGCCACAAGGGCTGAAATCATATTAAACCATCATGAAAATATTCATTTATAAAACAAAACACACAATCTAAAAACACTAGCTGCAGTCTCTCTCAAATTACGGTAAAATAGAAATAATCCCAGTTCTCAGAAAGTCTAGTGGACTAAAAAAGTCTTTACAAGTCTTTTAAAGACTGCGACAGAATGTGCTTTGTGAATCCATAATGAAAGTGCCACCACCAAAGATGCTATGTTTCTGGTAATCTTACTTCAGATGGTGAGGGCATTGAGGGCAACATCTGTCCTCCAGAGTTTAATTAGCAGAGCTGGCGATATGGAAGAAGCTGTTCCCTTACATAGCTCAGACTGTTCCTTTAAATACTCCAGACCCAGCTATGCAGAGGCGTAGCTAGCCTCTCTAGCACACACCACCTGCGTGTAATGGCACAAGCCCCACCCCTGCCGGTGGTGTCCCCGCCCTGGCGAGAAATGCCCCCCCAGCGTTTTTTTCGCTAGAATAGAGCTCCTAGGAGCCCGGGCGGGCAGGCCAATCATGCAAGCTGCGCGGCCATTTTTTGAACGCCACGATTGCGCATCTTTCACCTCAGGCGGGCCTCTGCTACTGCACCTATGGCCAATTGTAGGTTCATGAACGTACTGTAGTTGCTCTCAGTTTAAAGATAGGAAAGTTTCCCATGTAGATCTAAATACTTCATTTTTATTAATGTATATAGATTAATATGTTAGCAACTGTGGCTTATATTATGTCTCTGTATAAGAAGCTGTATGGTCAGGGGTAGAAAAGCCACAGCACCTCCTATAACCCTTCTCTGGGGAGAGGCAACCATGGTGTTTCAGCCCCTCAAGCCATGGCTTTTTGTCTGAGAGCCAAGAGAATGGGACTGACTCCCAGGTAAGTATTCTCAGCTCTTAGCTGTATAAATGTTGACTAATTTTGAAAAAAGTTGTCAGATGAAGAAAGTTTGATCCAATTTAAAAGTATGAAGAAAATGAGAGGTTTTTTTTTTTAAAAAAGCACAGAAATCAATCCCAATTCCAAAATACTTCAGTCCAGGTCAACTTCATTCAGTTTGTGCATAATATAAAAGAACACATTTTTAGAATACATGATAGACTTTTTACTTTCATGTAAGCATGAAATGAGATAATTTGCTTTTTTGCCGTATTAGATGCGGATATTTTATTAGGAAAAAACTGCCTTATGTCTTGCATCAGAAGGAGCACAAAGAAGATATCCCATCGAACACATGATTCAAGGAGTTTAGTAATGCAAAACAGCTGTATGGAAAGGCAGTGCGTTATAGCTGGAGCAGGTCCTATTTTAAAAGAAATAACCTAGTCTAGATGTGTCATCTTTGCAGGCTAAAGGCAGCTGAATTGGTAGATAGCTCCTTTGAGAAGAAACAGCTTTAACGTACTAACCTTTTCTTAGTTATGCCCACAAACTTTAAACAGTGGGCATATCTTCTGAACATATGTTGAACAGTGTTGGTGGTCAAAGCAATGTCTGATGAAGCTGAAATAACCCTAGATTTAAATCTAGTCACAAAGAGCAAAAATCATCTGAAATCAATCTGAGCATCTGGTTAGCTAGCTGGAGACGAACTGAACTCTGTTCTGGCTGAATGTTAATTGGAACACTAAACACTGGAATGAATTTTGGCGCTTCGTTTGTTGGGCCTAATTGCAATCTGACAAGCCCCCCCCCCCAGAGCATGCTTATTCAGAAAGTATAGGAGTTTACTGTATTGAACATGAAATGTGGAATTTTTGTAGGTCTGTGAAACATTTTGTTGAAACAAATAGTAATAGACAACTTTCATATAGTCAGTAGCGTCACTGCAGGGGGGGCGGAGCTCCAAGTTCCGCTGGGCTCTGAGCCTCCGTTACACGATGGGAGAAAGCGGCCCCGCCCCCTCGCCTTTGGAGCCATTCCGGCCGACGAAAGCACTTGCTTTCGTCGGCTGGAATGGCTCCAAAGGCGAGGGGGCAGGGCCGCTTTCTCCCATCGTGTAACGGAAGCTCAGAGCCCGGCGGAACTTGGAGCTCCGCCCCCCCTGCAGTGACGCTACTGCATATAGTGGTGAATTCTTTTTTGTTTTTGTTTAATGTATGCTTCTGTGCTGTAGTTGGAGGGCACTCAGTATCCTATGAGGTACCACTCCCATCTGACTAGGAAGCAGAGCTAAACAACACTGACATTTAGGGAAGGGGTTCCACAGTTCCCCAATCTGACCCTGCCAGGACTCTCTGCATAATAGCTAGCTAAAAGGTGTTTTCACTGATGCCTCCCAGCACGGGGCTTTGAGTACGATTCCACCGTAATATATCTTTCTAAAAATGCTTTCAATGTAAGGTATTTTACAAGGTAAAATATGTTTTTTATTACATTAGGTATATGTTACTCATTTTTTCAATAACTTCTTTGGTTTAGGTGAAGAGAATGTATCGGATTCTGCATCTGTTGAACTGAATATCCCTTTGGAGAGTGGATCACCTGAAGTCCATTCCAAAGTTACACTTAAACCCAGCATCTCTTCAGTTGCTCCAGGAGTGGCTGAAGCAAAACCTAGCGAGATGATACCTAAAAAGGTTATGAGTTTGTCCACTATTCTACCTCAGACTGTTACAGATGCTTCTGATTCATCAGAAGTATCAGAGTCAGATACTGTACCACGTGACCTACTAATGACTACACAAGCTGATCTCAGTGAGGATGTTTCCTTGAGCTCTGAAAGTCAGACTGAACAAATAGAGGTAGGACCTATAAGAACTTCTGCAGATGTTCTACTGAGAACTGACTTGAGTGAATCTGTAGAAACAGCTACTTCGGTTGCTCTAACAAAGGAGGAAACACGTCTTCATATCCAGCCCACAAAAAAATCAATGGAAGCCAAAACGGACATAAAACTTACAACTGTTGTCATTCCAAAAGAGTCGCTCACTGATCATCATGAACTTACTGCAGAAAAGGATGACAATGGGGATGATATGCCTGATGATGAGAGACGAGTAGCTTCTAGCTCTGTTCCAGGTGTAGTTAAAGTATCAAAGGCTTTCGTAGGTGAGAATGCTACAATGACACCAAGTGAGTTCATGTCTTCAACAACCTTATTTGAAAGCAGGAGTCCACCAGTTACAAGGTATACAAAGAGCTATGACACGTCAGCATTTACAGCAACTGATAGAACTAAGGTGGTGCATGTTAAGTCAAAAGAAAAAGAAGTGCCATCAGTTGAGAGCACCATGAGATCTTTTCATCCTGAATCAGATTCTATGGAATTACCAAGGATCACACTGACTGTCACCGAAGCAAATGATATATTGAAACAGGAAGGAGGAAGTGATGAAGTGTCAAGGCACCATGATATTATTGCATCCACACCAGGAATGCTACAAGAGAAGATGAACGGAGTAATAGATCAGAAATATGATTGGACTTCTGAGGGGAGTACTGCTGAGCGGCAGCCAGACTTAGGAATTCCCAGGGAAATAAGTACTGTTTCACCAGTGGTAGACATTGGAGGCATAGCAAGCACAGAATCAGTTATATTTACAGATGCAACAAAGTTGGCAACTCCTACTCCAACATCAAAGAAAGAACCTAGCATTTCTCTGGTTTCTGAGACTTCAGGGGATCAAATTGTTAAAGACATGGTTACTGTTCTTACAGGCGTCGCAGGAAAAACTGAGGCCACAACAAGTATCCAGGATGAACTCGGTACTAAATATCAAGCTATGGAAAAACTAACTACTGTCCCAGACCCTACAGTAATGATTTCAAAGTTGCCATTGTCACATGAACATGACATGGCTGCTGAAGGATCAGGATATGGAGAAAAATATGTAACTACAGAAACCTTGAGCCCAGGTGTGAAAATAACAGCTTATGAAACAGCCACAAAGCCTGAACTGCCTTTCAAAATGGATGTTACTGAAGGCAAACAAAAACCAACTGGTGTTCCTCCCACAAAGTCAAGTCTAGAAAGTGGAGTACCTACAATCAAATCTGTAGAGTCCCTTCAAACAGAAGCTATTGCCCCTACAGTTGGAAAATCTGCTGATATGGGAAAAGTAGATACTTCTACAATCCTTAGTTCAGAAGGTTCAGAAAGAACAGAAGATGCTATAGGAACTGGGCGTGTTTTATCTTCAGCGACTGCAACAAGTAAACCAACAGTCGTAAGTGACATGGCCACATCTACCATGGCTGTAGTAGACAAAATCCAAACGACATCAGCATCCAAGTCCTTAATTACCAAAACACAGCCACCTTTACTTGACAGGGAATCTGACGAGGATCCGAACAAAGACGTGGTAGTAATTGATGAATCTATTTCTCCCATTAAAACCACTACTGATGAGGATTTTACAGGCAGCACGCTAGAACCAGAGATCGATACTGAATATTTTACATCATCAAGTGTTACAGCAGTTGCACAGCCTACAGGACGACCCACAGAGGTTTTAGAACCTCAAGAAGAGTCTCTTTCTACTTCAGATGCTGGCATAGGGGTGGAAAGCGAATCTGACATAAACTTGTTTGTTGTTGCTATCTCAGGCAACGATACAGGTAAGCCTTTGCTTTTAGGTCAGATGCTCGAGGTCATGGATGTTTGGCCATAGCATGAACTTCGAAAATATCGTAGAAGAATTTTTCTTAATGATTTCTGGAGCATCACACTCTCTTTTTTTCTCCATGTCTAAATGCTGTAAATAGTTGATTGTTAGATATTGGTCATAGATAACATAGATGTTTACATTATTATAAGTATTATGCAATAGTAATAGGTAATATATTGCTGTTTGATATTATCAGATCATTGAATTGACTTCCATTACCTGTGGAACAAGTCATTTTAATTTCATAGCTTCTACACCATCCATTACTACTACTCAGTGTAGCATTGGAGCGTGTTAACAATCCATTAGTCTGTAGCTATTAACAATGGCATTAGCAGTGCTATCAGCTAGGCAAAAGCTGCAATCCTGTGCTCACTTACCTGGGAGTAAGCCCCATTTAATACAGCAGGGTTTCTTCGAAGTAAACATGCCTAGGATTGCACAGAAAATGTAGGTTCTTTGCAAAAGATACTTTCAAAATTGGGACCAGAAAGGTGTGGAATTGGCAGGTTTCAATCACAAGTCCAAGGGGTTTTGTTTTAGCTGAGGGCACTGCCTATGCAGCTTTAGTCCTGTGGGTATCCAGAACAGAGATTTCCATTATCACGAAACTACTAAGCTATGGTTTGTTTCTTCTGTGTTACCAGAAGATGGTAAATGTTTCAACTGAAAGGAGACCTGACACTGGATATGGGTTTTACATTATGTTTTGATGTTGGGTAGAAAATGTTATTAGAGAAAATAGTGATTGTAGTTTATCGGATATCTTTCTGTGTCTAATGTTTCATATGTAGTTCTACGTTATTATTTTTCATATATTCTTTCTAACCAGCTAGTACTTGTTTAAGTTTCATTGGATACTCTTTTTCAATTTTTGTTTCATGAATACGATACTAGGGTGATAGACTGTCCATTATATAAATACTGTTTATATAAATATAAATACTGTTATATA
Source organism: Plestiodon gilberti rubricaudatus (assembly GCA_026170595.1). Lineage (NCBI taxonomy): Eukaryota > Metazoa > Chordata > Lepidosauria > Squamata > Scincidae > Plestiodon > Plestiodon gilberti. The sequence goes on from JANXHW010000002.1 coordinate 36,548,143, forward strand.
TAAATACTGTTATATATTAATACTGTTAAATATAAATACTGTTAATAATAATAATAATAAATTATAGGAATGAGTGTGACTTACCTAAAGATTTCTTCTAGCACTACGTTTTATGGGAAGCTCCCATCTGAACAAAAGTAGACCTTCAGCTTCCCGCCCCTTTCCCACTTCTTACTGTTAGTTTCTGACCTCTTCTTCTTTGATCTTATCAGTCTTATGTACATCTAAACTACTTGTGTTATTTCCATGTTCTGACTAGCGGTTAACAGCAATACAGCTAGCACTGTAGAAATAATAGTTTAGTAGTAATAGAATAATTGTACTAGTAACTTTTTACTACGTGTGTGTGTGTGTGTGTGTGTGTGTGTGTGTGTGTGTGTGTATAATTGTCAAGATTAAGATAATCAGAAATGCACAAGGTTTTTTTATATAAATGTAGTATAAAAAGAACAATCTTTTGAATTAGCTGAGACATTTCAATTATCTCTGGTTTGAATTCTGTGTATTGGCTGTGATTTGATAGATGGAACTTGAAAGCAGATGAAATTGAACGAGGTGTCTCACTGAAACAATGACAGCATATTATGCTAATTTCTTGGATAAATAGACAAGTAGAATAGATTTTGAAAAATGTTTCAGTTAATGTTTTCAGTTAGTGCATATGTGTTTGTACACAAGAGTCTGTGTTTGTGGATGTGTACATGTATGACAGGCGTGGGTAAACGTTTTGGCCTGAGGGCCATATTGAGTATTGAAATGGTACAGAGAGGGCCATAATGCGTACCTGTTATAATTACCATACTTCGTTGTTATAGTTACCATCATAATTATACGTTACCAACATTCTGTTTTTAAAACAATTAAATTAATGGCCCAGTCCTGTGGGCCATTTATGACAGTGGATCTATCAATTTACTGGTGTAAATGGCCCTGCGACAGCACAAGTGTTGAGCTGCCATTGTGTGTGAAGGAGCCACTGGCGGAAGCAGCCAGTAGCTCTGGCTGCACCAGAATCACCTGGACACTCCACCAACCCAGGTAAGGTGGTGGAGGGTGTAGTTTATGGGTGGGGAGGAGCAAGGAGGGGAAGGGCAGGGAGCAGACTGGTGGGGGTGAATCTCAGCAGCAAAAGCACATGCTGGATCTATCACCAATTTTCTAACATGGCCCACCCCCTTTCTCTTCTAGGACGTACGCCAGCTACATAGCTGGCGTGGGTCCAAGGAGACCAATGTCCGATCAGGTGGCCTACCAGGAGGTAAGTAGAAAAGTTTTTTACATACCTCTCACTAGCCGTCTGATTGCCTCCCCCCACCATAGCATGCAGTGTGTTGACGTGGCTGCATGCTAGGGAGTGGTAGGGGATAGGATTGGACTGCCAGAAGAAGTAACTTCCCCCTCTACCAAAGTAAGCATCCATCCGGTTTTATTTCCAGATACAAAATCCCTCCCCACCCCCCAGAATTAAATTTTTAAAGGAATGAAATTAATCCATCAGATACAATCCCATTTTCCTCAAGTTTTCAACCTTTTCCCAGTTACAAATCTTTTTCTTTCACACACATAACCCACATGCACATATGCATATTTTTAAAATGCATGCATGTTTTTTTTTAAAAAAAAAGGTTTAATTGTGGACAGCCCAATCCTAACCAGCGCCAGAGCAGTGGGGCTGGGCAATCCAGCGCTAGGAAGGAGCAGGCTGGTCTCCTCGGGGTAAGGAGACATTCATCCCCTTCCCCCAGGTAAAGCCCCAGCCTGTGCAATGAGGCTACTCAGATCTTTTTTTTTGTCTGTAAACCGCTTTGTGAACTTTTTGTTGAAAAGCAGTATATAAATACTGTTAATAATAATAATAATCTGTGCCAGCTAAATAGCTGGTGCAAGTCCAAGCAGCCCTGTGCAAGCAGAAAAGGCCTGGGAGGGGAGATAGGATATGGTTCGTGTCAGCACTACTGATCTTGCCCCCTCCCGGGTTCAATCCGCCCGCCCCCTGCCCTGTTACACTCCTCTCCAGCCCCGTTCCGCCCTGCCCCTGCGCTGCCCTGCGTGAACTTATGTGCTCCATCGAGTGCTCCTTCCAGATCTGGTGCTGGTGGGGTGGCGCAGGCCTTCCTGCTGGTGCTTCTTACTCTCACAGTGTCACAGAGTGCTTTCCAGTGCTTTTGCCACAGCCTAGGCTGGCGCAGTGGTCGCTGCACCTGTGCTAGGCAGGCATAGGATTGTGCCGTTACAGCCCAATCCTCACTACCCCCCCCCGGCGACGGAACGAGTGTTCCAGCGCCGGAAGCAGTTGCGAACGTGCCGTAAAGCATGTTCACGACTACTTTCGAGCAGACTTTCTCCGCTCCGGCGACGGAGCTCCCATCGGCCGCCGAATCCAGGTAAGACAGGATCCGGCGGGCGGGGGATCGCCAGAGCCGGGAGGGTGGCCATTGCCCCCCCGGCCAAATCCTGAGCCCTGCTGGGCGCCAGAGCCTTTACACGGCCTCCTCTACTTCCGCCAGCAAAATAGCTGGTGGAAATCCGAGGAGGCCGATAGGGCCAGGCCCCGGTTACACTCAGGGAAGGAGACGAGCATCCCCTTCCCCGAGTAGACCTCCCACCCAGCAGCCACGCTGGCTGCCGGTGCACAGGATCCGGCGGGCAGCCATGGGCTGCCAGCCAGATCCTAAGCAGGATTGCGCTGTTAATCTATCATCTCCAGGTTCCTTGCTACCCACTTTAGCAATTAGTCCAGATTTCTGCTCTCCCAATCCCTTAACATTAGGGTACATGGGTACAAGTCACACACATATGTTCTCTTTCTCTAGATAAAATGACCACAGTCACCAAGGAGAAGGGGGATGAAGGGCACCCAGATTTCTCTCTTGGTGAGGCAGACACACTGCTTATCCTAAGTCCACCTCTATGGCCTTAGGTTTCATGTGGTGGCAAAGTGACTCTCTCTAGGCCCACCCAGTTTGCCAGGGAGCCCCTAATGCCTGGAGCTGACCCTGGGAACGTGATTAATTAAGCTCATCATTATGTCTTGCTTTGGCAGCCACACACAAAATGTTGAAAATGGAGCACATTTAACTGGTGAGACTGAAATGTGTAAGAATACAACAGTTGGGAAAGTTATTGTACATGCAACCCGTGTATTGGCTCAAAACTAAATGAGGCAGGTGTACAAGTTAATGAGGAATATAAAGCACCCCATTACAGTGGGTCAGGAGGAGGTCTGGTGTGCAAATTAATGAGTAAATCATGTGAGCATGGAGAGACATCTTTTCTGAGGAGTTTTTCGTTAGAAAGAGGCTGAGCTGCATACGTGCAGACACGTTCTTTCAAGGCTCTTGTTTCTTTCTGTAGAGCTCCATAGCTTTCCCTTTGTATTACTGTTGAATGCAAGATGACTTGCACAGGAAACAAAAAAAAATTCTTTCACAGTTTGATGCTACCATATTTACATATATTTACCATCCTGAGCAAGTGGTATCAGTCTTGCATTAGGGGAAGTACTGGGGAAAAACATGCGTCATGTCTGTTGTAATGGCATAGAAGGAGCAGTAATGGGGAGTTATGAGCTCTGCAGCTAGAAGGGAATGAACTAGCAGAAGAAAAAGGAACTTTTCTTCAGCTCATAAACCTTTTATGAGCTGACAAATACTGGGGATTGAGGTGAGACTGTTGTTTAACAGTGGTTGAGGGGATACTGAAAGCACGACTTCTGTCTGTATCAAGAATAATTTGCACACCTGCATCTTGCAGAGGCATTTAAAAGTGTTTACTTAGCATGTTTGAAAGTCCTTGTTGTGGAGCCCAGGTTTCACACCAGCTATGTCTGGTTTCTTGACCTTTCTGCTTTCAAACAGTCTGAAGTTGAGAAAACCATCCTTTTTTGAATGCAATGTTATATGAAAAGAGAATGCAACCCTTTTTAATGCTATTTAACATGTCATTTCTTTTTACTATGCATATTTCCTGCCTCTGCGATGTAATAAGTGGGTGAAATTTCAATGAAATTAAGTGCTTTTTGCAGGTTAATCATAGTTTTAAGCCTTAGAATAAACAGAACATGAGTCCTCATTAGGAATCATTGAGACTAGACGTTATGTTTACTTCCAAAAAATAAGGTCTTGTGATTCAGGGGCCAGATGGTAAGCACATAAGGCTAATAGTAATATGAATACAGTGATGGACTTCAGTAGTACCAAATGTGTAAGAAGATGCTGGGCACAAGATGGAAAATGGGAGCCACTGGTGCACACCAAACAGAATGTCACTAGCTTTGATGGCAGACTAGTCATTGGACATTGCTCTGGAGAGAGACTTTCAGAACAACATTAATGTTGAAAATTGCCTTGTTTTGATAGTGTAGCAAGATTTGGGGCCATGGCCGGCCCAAGTCCTCCTGGTGCCTGAGGTGGTATGCCAAATGCTGTCCCTACCCTTACCTGTGGATGTGCCAACCTCTACTCCTCCCACTACCTGGATTTGAAAAGCAACAGAGGGATGGAGCAGAAGAGAAAATATGGAGAAGAGGAGACGCTCTGACCCACCATTCTCCTCTCCACCACACTTCCAGGAGTGAAGATAAGTGGCCAGATCTTAGTGAAGGAGGTGGGCGTCTGCTGCTTGAGGCGACCATTTCAGTCGGCCTCATGGATGGGCCAGTCCTGTTTGGGGCATGTTTTCATATGTGTAGTTTTTGGATCGGTGAATGCTCAGTTGGTGCATATATGCCGATATAATACAGTAGAAAGTGAGGAGAAGGAAGTATCTGAAGGTGTTTGAAACTGTTGGGTAGGAAGCAAGAAGAACGTCAGAAATAGGGACATTTGGAAAGGAACTCCTGTCATTGGGAAAGCCCCAAATGCCTCCAAATTTTGCCCCAGCTCCTAACAGCTTGGTGATAACCCTCCATCTGCCAGTTTCCCTCTCTCACACTTTCTCAAATTTGGGGAATAGGTGAGGAAAGAGGGAGAACTGAAGTTTAGGTTAAAGCCAATAGCTCTTTTAAGCATTCTTGCATCACTGATGTGACATGCAGGGTTTTTTTTTTTGTTTTTTGTATTTGTTTTGTTTTTTCAGTTTTTCCTTACTCATTGACTAGGAGGAATTAAAAACTACAGTTCCCAGAATTTATTTATTTTATTATTTTATTTATTTTTCTACCACCCTCCTCCAAGGAGCTCAGGGTGGTGTACATAGTTCCTCCCCTCCCTTTGTCCTCACAACAGCCCTGTGAGGCAAGTGAGGCTGAGGGATAGTGACTGGCCCAAGATCACCCAGGAAGCTTCATAGCTGAGCAGTGGCGTTGCTGGAGGTGAGGCAGAAAGCTAAGTTCCGCACCATTCTGACCTCTGTTATTCACTGGCATGAGGCGGCCCCGCCCCCTCGCCTTCGGAGCCATTCAGTGGGGCGAAGGCAATGCGCAGGAGACTCCCTGAGCGTTGCCTTCACCCCACTGAATGGCTCTGAAGGCGACGGGGTGGGGCTGCCTCGTGCCGGTGAGTAACGGAGGTCAGCACGGTGCGGAACTTAGCGTTCCGCCCCACCTCCAATGACGCCATTGTGGCTGAGCAGGGATTTGAACCTGGATGTTCCAGGTCTCAGTTCAACTCTCAAACCACTACACCATCCTGGCTTACGTTGAGGACTGCTTTAAGCTGTTCCTCACATTGCAGTGAGGACAGCTAAGCATGTTCAGAGACCATATTGAGAAACATCCCAAACAGATAGACCAGGGAACAGACAGATTGAATGAATAGGTGCAAATGGGGAAGAGGGGGGTTCTGGTTTCAGAATCCCAAAAGGATCTTGTAGCACTTTAAATAGTAACCCAATTATTTCAGTGTACATTTTCATGCCAGTGCACTTCATCAGATGCGTGAGGTGAAATCCTCAATGAGCAGGCATATAGGTTATACTAACTTTGCTTGGGCAATAAGAGTCCTATATGGGGGTGGTGGTACTTTTTTGTCCCAAGTCAACTTGATTTTCCCAGCCATCTCTTTTCCTACTTTAACATGTGTAAGGTTTTCCATGTCTAAAACTGTGTAGCTTTTAAAAACACTCTGCAGATTACTCTGTCACAGAGTAATTAGGCTGTCATCTTGTCAATGAGAGTGTTAATTTCTTTAGTTAATCACTGAGACAGCTGTAGTAATTTTCATATTTTGGATGGTCCAGTTCTTTTTCTTTTCTTTTCTTTTTATGAAGAGAAATGAATGAAGAGTCTCATTATTATCTCATCAGTGTGAGCACTCTGGTGATTGACTGGTGAGCCATTGGAAGCTCGCTTACTGTTGTAAGGCTCAAGTTTCACCAAGATGTGTTATTGGAGGAGTCAGAAATATTGCTAACCACTAGGTGCTAAGTGAACCCAGGTGAAAATGTGGGGAGAGTGTGGTCAGTTCTGGAATTCAGAGCAGCTCATTCTGTCTTCTTGGGCCAAATAGTTGGTTAAAATCATTTTGGGAAAGCTGGATCCAGGATTAAAAATTGTGAGGGCATCTTTCTGCACTATTATTATTTATATACTGCTTTTCAACAAAATGTTCACAAAGTGTTTTACAGACAAAATTAAATGAGTAAATGGCTCTCTGTCCCAAATCTAAAATCTAAAAACGGTGCAGAAGAACACCAGCAACAGCCACCAGAAAAGAGACTGTGCTGGGGTGAAAGGGGGCAGTTACTCTCCCCCTGCTAAATATAAGAGGAGCACCAATTGAAAAAGTGCCTCTTGCCCAGTTAGCAGGGGTTACTCATTATCATTATCATTAGCTCCTCAGGCAAAGCATTGCTCCTTGGGAAAATGTCACTGTGTCACCATTGCAATTAACTGTACTAGGAAACAGCCCCGACCCATATAGGTCTGCTTGGCATGGTTAGAATTGGCCTGAACCACATGAACAGTACTTCACACAAACAGCAAACTATGTGGAAAAGCAGCCATGCATTTTGGGTTCCCCATAGGAACCATGATGCATTAAGAATGTGTGAAATGGGCCATATACCTGAAGCCGTATAGAATAACCATTTCTTCGTTCTCAGTTTTGAGGGAAAGCCCTGGTGTTCAGCAGTTGCTTAATTTTGCCAAAGCACCATGGGAACAGTACAAAAATGAAATACATAAACCTTTTTTCAGGTGATGCCACCATGGTGAGTGAATGTTCGTGGAGACTGGATCTATGCAAGTTCAGTTGAATGTCTGTATGAAGCCGATATGTGGACACAATGCATGTTGGGTGTCAAGTATGGGGCCTGCCACCACTATCTCCCACCTCCACATGTTCACTCACTGAGGTAGTGTCACCTGAAAAGGCTTATGTGAGCATTTCGGGTTTTGCAAAGGAATTGCAGAGCCACCTTGTGGGAGTCAGGGAAAGGAAAGGAGTCGGAAAGCCTCACACGTGGGGATGATGCTCAAGAATTAGTTACTGAGGCCCCCTGAGAGGGTCAGTGGAGGCATCCACTAGACCTGGGGAGGCACCACCCTGTTTTCTGTTATATGCCTCAGGGTGGTGCCTCCCCAGGTCTGTTCCTATAACACAGGGGAGGGGAACCTCCGGCCTGTGGGCCGGATCCGGACCGCGTGGCTATCAGCTCCGGCCCCCGGGGAGATTGCTGGGAGGCCGCCCAACCGGCCCCCGGAGGCTCCGCCGGGTCTGCGCGGAGCCTCCGGAGGCCGGGAGAGGGCCTCCGCACGTCATCTCGGGCCGCCGGCTCGGCCCGTTCTGAGCAGGCCCTCGTCGGCGTTTTTGCACATGCGTACAAGGCCGATGAGGACAGCTTGCCCTCATCGGCCTTGTACGCATGTGCAAAATCGCCGACGAGGGCCTGCTCAGAACGGGCCGACCGGTGAGCGAGGAGGATGTGCAGGGGCCCTCTCCCGGCCTCTGGAGGCTTCGGACAGTGAGCGCGGAGCCTCCGGAGGCCGATGGGGGGTGCGGGGGCCCCTAAATTAAATAATTAATTTAAAAATGGCGGGCGGCCTAGCGGCCGGCCCGCAAACAAAATTTTAATATTTAAATGGCCCTTGGCGGGGAAAATGTTCCCCACCCCTGCTATAACAGAAAACAGGGGGGGGGGCTCCCCAGGTCTGGTGGAAACTTCACCTTTGTTCTCAGTCTCAGTGGACACTGCTTAAGTCTGCCTCCCTGTAAGTGGAAGGGTCTGTGGGGATAATGCCCAGGCCACCTCTCACTGTAGGGAGGAGTTTCAAATGGCTGGGTCCTCCCAACTCTAGGGTAGCAGGTGGGAACCCTTGCAGCCCCGAGCCATGGAAGGGATCCTGGCATCTCTTCCTGCCCCTTGCTTGGCCATCACTTTCCCCATTTGCCACTCCAGCCCACTTTGTCTTGCCTTTTATCCCCGCCACTCTTGGCTTGTCCTGCCTGTCCTCTGCCGGCAACCTCATCTCCCTCGCCTATGCTCCCATGCTCTTTTCCCACTTTGTCTCTCTACATGCTCCTGTAACGTCCCATTCCTTGTTACTTCATTGCTCTCTCTCTCTCTCTCTTTCTCTCTCCTCCATGCTATTGCTCTGCTTTCTCTCTTCGCCCACTCTCCTGTGCCTCCCTGTGCCCTCTTTATGGCCAGATACCCCCAACCTAACCCCTCTTCCAGCCAAACACTGGCTGCTGTGGTCTGGCTGCTCCCACTAGCCCCACCTACGCTCATCGCCTAATCGATGTCTGGCGGTGACCTGGTGTTCAGATGGCTGCCATGCTGTCCTGCTCCTGCTTGCAGAGCAAGAGCACGCCTCGGGGCTCAAAGCTTGCAACTGCTAACGTTAGGCAGCAATCCTATATACACATTTACCTGGGAGTAAGTGCCATTAAACTCAACAGGACTTACTTCTGGGTAGACGTGCCTAGGATTGTGCTGTTACTGTGGTATTACACTGCTACTTTGAAAATCAAATATACAGTATATGAATCAGAGTAAATTCATTGAAGTGACTGAGAAGAGAGTCTGTTCTTGAAATGGGCACAAGAACTTGGCTGAATTGCGTCCCTAGTTGTTTCACCTAATTTTTCATTGGCATATGTAAAACTACTTTGTTTTGGATCAGCTTATTTGAAGGAGCTGTTGTTTATCATACTTGTTTTATCAGCATTATGGAGGCCTTTCTTAGCAAAGTGAACACAGGCCTTAGTATAAATTCAATTTGGTATTTTATTTGAGAAATAGTTTTATATCTTTTGAAGGAGAAAATGCAGCTATTGTGTATTATTCCCCTTCCTCATGCAGAATGTGGGCTGTAGGCTTGAAAACTCATTTGCGTTGTTAACCTACAGTAAATTGTGCAGATTTTTAAGAGGTTAAATAATTGGCTAAATAGCCTATTTAGCCTTCATTGTAAGATGTTTCTGAGGAACATATTATAGAAGGATGATCTTCCTCACATTCCTTCACAGACACCCCCAGACACTAGGAAACAGCATCCTTCTGTCACACACTTCATTCAGATATATACACATTCTCTATCACTTTTTGCCCTGTTGCCAAGGAAACCTCCTGGCCCTACACACAGGGATTAAACATTTGGGGCTTCCTTATGGCTCTTTAGTGTATTCATGAGACAAATAGGTACCATGTCATTTGTATTGTTCTTGTTTGAAAATAGAAAAAAGCCCTTTGAGAAGCTTCATACACGACACAGGAGGACACTTGGAGTGCTGTTAAGGCAAATAAATAACTTCTGTATTTTACATGAAGGCCACCGTTAAGGTTGTTTTCTGTTGAGGGGAAAAAAATATTACTTTTTGAATAAGTGAGTAGTTTGTCATTTGTTCCTTCAGCCATTGTTGAAACACAGATGACTTGCCATTCCTGCAGAAAACATTAGCTAATTGTCACCTCTGGGGAAATATCTGGACGTAGTGAGAACGGCAATTCCAAGACAAATGGGCTTAAACGCATAAAACCAAATTCAGAACAAATGTGGCATTTGACACCATAAAAGTAAATAGGCGTATTATGGGTAGAAGTGTATAATGACTATTTATTTATGTAAATATCATACCACTTTTCAAACACATTTCAAAGTGGTGTAGAACTTTTAAAGTGCTAAAGAAGCAGGTCACTTACAAATATTTCTTTTAAAGGTGAGGCTTATTATTTTTTAGTACGTCATTTTGGCAGAGGTCTCATGGGACCCTTGAAATTGTTGGGAATGTCCACTCACTGCTTTGTTAGGTGTGGTTAGGGTCAGCACTAGTATTTGGCATAACTACAATGTAGGAAAAATAGTACAGTAATTTGAACCCGCTCCCTGCCCCCCCCCCAAAAAAGGCTAATCGTGATTGGTGATTTATTGTACTTTATCCTTGTCAATCCAGACAGAGTTTAAAACTGAGACGTTAAATATTTCTTTTTCCAGCTTCATCTAGGGTTCCCAGTAAAAAAAAAATTCTAGTATACAGGCAGGACTTGGATCTTAGGGTAAAGTCCAATCATTTTTGGCAGGGTCAGAGCCTGGTGGGTTTTGGCGGGTTTGAGGATGCATCCCAATGAAAAAACTGACTACTTAAGGTGCTAAAGATTAGCTAAAAATGACTAACAGGAAAAAAAATGACATTGCCCCTTACTTTTTGGTAACAAAATTGTGTTCAAATTATGCAGGAAACGGTCTAGGCGAGGCCTTAATAAGATGTACAGCTCCCAGTTCCTGACTCCCATCTATGTTAGCAAAATCATAGCACCCATGTAGTTTTCTAACAATCATAGCTGCATGGGGGGGGGGGCTTTCGCAAAAAGTAAGGGGGCTGGGCTCCTCTGTCTCCTCTTATAACTTGAGCACTGTAATGAAAGGAGAGAAAATCTGGATTGCCAGGTGTAACATTTTAAACAGCTTATTAGAATGTTGTGTGGTTAATTGATTATGTGTCATTCTGTTTTTTTTGTGGATTATATGCAGTCCCACATATGAGAATATACCTTCACAGGTGGGACTCAAAGGATTCAAAGCATCAACTTCCTGTCTCTTAGAACAGTGGTTTTCAAAGTGGTGGGCCGCGACCCACCATTGAGACCACAAACTGTCCCCTGCCCCCTTAAGGGGCGGAGATAGCATGGTGGCAGCGATCCCAGGGATCGCTGCTGCTGGGAAAAATGCCCCTGGAAATGCCTTTTTTTCACTTACTGGGTTGGGGGGGGCCTTTGGGGAGACCTGCACAACCCTCTGCAGGCCTCCCCAATCTTCAGATCGCTGAGAAACTGTGATTTTTGACCAGAAAGAGCTCGAAAATCACCATTTTTCGGCAATCTGAAGATTGGGGAGGCCTGCAGAGGGTTGCGCAGGCCGCCTCGAAGCCCCCCCAGCCCCGTTAAGTGAAAAATGGCATTTGGGGGGCATTTTTCCTGGCAGTGGCAGCGATCCCCGGGATCGCCACAGCTGCTGGCCCCGCCCCCGCAAACACTCAGAGTTCTCCCCGCCTCATGGGGAGAACTTTGAGAACCACTGTCTTAGAACATAAGAAGGGATTAGGTCAAAGGTACATCTAGGTTCACAGGTCTACTTTACCACAATGGCCAACCAGACCTCATGTGGCAGAATGTCTGCAGCAAGAATTCTGAGAAGACAAGAGTTAACAAAATATGTTAGCATACATAGGCTTACCAGATCGTCGACCGGGATGGAGCGATCGCCCCTTAAGGGGGAGGAGCGCGGGTGGTAAGCCTAAGCATACATGTTGTGAAGGACAAGAGCTTGTTTGTGCAAAGTGCTCCCTTTGTGTGATATGTGCACTTTTACCATGGTTGCCATCACTAAAGTTCTCCTTTGAGAGACCAGAGAGGTATAGCCCCATGCTATGCATCTTCTCTTCTGAGATGTAGTTTCCCTGACAAGTGTTTTACTGCTTGGGTTGATGTGCTGTGATTGGCTGCCAAAGGGACAAACAGCGGAAAATTGCACCTCCTGCTACCCTCTGCCCCGCCACTTTCCTACAATGGAGCATAGGATACAGACTATATCGAATGCTCCAGTGAGGAGTTGCGGTTGCTGCTTGTCTGCATTGAGTGGTTCAGGTGTCTTTTTAACAGTTTATAACTCAGTTCAAAATATATTTTTACAAGGCTACTGGTTATATGGTCAGCAATCAAAATCACAGTTGATCATATAAACGATGCCTGGCACAGCCCTTGTTCTATTTCTGGAATTTATTAGGTTATATAGTACTCTTAGAGCCCAATCCTGTCCTCCCCCCTGCTGGTGCAGCTGTGCCAAAAACAGGTGCTATGTATCCAGTGGCTGTGTGTGTGTGTGTGTGTGTGTGTGTGTGTGTGTGTGTGTGTGTGTGTGTGTGTGTGTGTGTAAATTGGGAGGCTTCAAAGGCGAAAGGGGATTTAAATCCCCTTACACTTCTGTAAGCCTCCCGCTTTGCAATGGGTCTCCTCGGACCTGCACTAGCAATTTCGCTAGCGCAAGTCCAAGAAGAGGCTGCAGGAAAGGGGAATAGAATCTGGTGCACACCATCACCACAGGATCCACCCCTCCCGTAGTCTTGCCCCTTATGCCCTCTCCCCACCCAGTTTCGCTCCTCTCAGCCCCCATTCCGTCCTTCCCCACCTCTCCCGCTTCTCCTGCTGACTTACCTGCTCCAGCGGGTTGTGGGAGAGCTGATGACGTGCGTGATGACGTCCGGCCTTCCTACTAGCATCTCTGGCAGCGTGCTACCTAGCACACCTCTGGAGCGCATTTTACAATTGGCTCTGACTGCTTTATGGCAGCACCAGCAGAAGAGATGCTCTGACCCGGATAGGATTTTGCTATTAGTTTACAGACCTCCTCTTTGGTATAGAAACCTTTGTAATTTTCAGACAAATGTCTCCCTAACAAAAATGTGCAAGCATTTAAAAACCTTAGAAATGCATTTATGAATTAGTTAGAAATGCATTTATGAATTAGTTCTCAGAACTCTTAGGCCTAAAAGATGGGATGATGGTTAATATTTTGTTGTCTAATGCAGTGATTCCCAAACTTATCAGCTTCATGGCTCCATTGCAGCCCCTGGCTCAGCTGGGTGCCACCATCTTGGATCATGTGAAAGCTCAGGAGTGCTGGTAGGAGGGGCCCCTGGGGCCATCCCATGCTGCCCCTGTGAGTGTGTTGCAACATCCTAAAGGCTGTGACACACTGCAGGCGATGCGGCGCAGTGCGAGGTGAAGCCAAGCTGGCCTTTGCTTCGCTTCGCGCCATTCTGCTTCCTGTCTAAACTAGCCTTGGAGGGGGGGCTTGGATGGCTCTCTCTGTCATCAGCCTTTCAGCCAATCAGAATTGAGTCTTTTTAGACTTGATTCTGATTGGCTGTTAGCTTCCCTATGCATCCCGCCCCACTGCACCAAACTCAGCTGCTGACTGGCGAAAGTTCAGTTTTTCCATCTCTTCTCACAGGGCTCCACCAGCTGAAGCGTGCTGCTGTGCGAGAGAGGAGAATGCATGACACATTGCCCATGCCGCGCTGCTTCCTAGCTCTTCGCGTTGCGGGCAGTGTGTCTCAGCCATAAGGCATCGCGACGCACAGTTTGGGAACTGCTGGTCGAATGAATAATATTTCACTTACAGCCCAATCCTGTCTAGCAGGACGCAGCAGCACATATAAGGCACCCACCATTGCGCCTGGCTGCCTCCTCGGGACAAAGGGACTTTGTCCCTTTACCCCGAGTAACACGCCAGCTGTCACCCTTGAATGCATGCAAACAATTTTGCTGGTGTACATTTGAGAGGCCCGTGTAAAGCCCAACAGGCCCAGGAAAGAGGATAGGATATGGTGAAGGAGGCCTCCACTAATCCCTCCCCCTTCCCAGGCCCGATCCTCCAATCCCACCCCCCTGGAATGCCCCATTCCACCCTCCCCCCCACCCCTCCGCCATCTGGCACAGCCTTGCCACTCTGCCGTGGCGCTGCTCTGTTCTTCGGCGCCAGAGGAGCTGTGTAAGCCTCTGCACCAGTATCGCTTACTCTCTGGTTGCTGCAAACGTGCCTTACAGGACATTTGCAACACCGTAGACCAGCTCCACTGGTCTATTTGTAGACAGGATTGCCTTGTTAGTTTAATGGAAACATGTTTCTGTTTTGATGCACTCTGCATGCATGTCTAAAATAAGTGCAGTGCAATACTGTGCACATTTAAAATAAGGTTCATGGTGTTCAATGGGGTTTATTCTCTGCTGAGTGTGTTTTGGATTATGGCCTTTTCTCTTTGAAAAGACAGCACATGCTGGTAGTCCAGATGAAGAAATGCAGTTTCATTATGTTTCTGGTTTCAGATTTTGTATTCAATTATTAGCAAATACAATTTTTTCTACTGTGCTATTTTTCAACTGGCCAGATTAGTTGCAAAATAAATTGACTGACAGCCCATTCCAACCCAACTCCTCTCCAAGTCAGGCATAAGTGTGGCCTAAGTGCAGCCTAAGTTAGGCAGAAGTTATGCCTGAGGTAGGTCAGAGTTATGCCTGAGTTAGGCAGGCTGCAGTTTCTGTGGCCCAGCACCACCCCAGGATCCAGGCAACACTTACCTCCCAGGCAGGCAGGCTTTTCTCCAGGCTCCGTGTCTGGCTCAGGCATGTGCAGGCCTCTGTCTGCATGTGTCAGCGTCCATCCATGGCAGCTGCCACAGGGTCTGTCGCAGCCCGGTCGCAAAGGGGCTGACCGCAGGCAGGGGGGTTGCGCCAGTCATGTGGTGGGCGCAGGGCAGGTGACAGGTGAGCGAGGTGCCTGAGCCCAGCCGCCACAGGGCACCCTGTGCATCAGCCACCTGCTGCAGGGGAGAGTGGTCATCCCCTCCCTCCTGCAGAAGGCGATGCCATCCCCAAGCCACGTTGAGGCTGCACTGGGGGGTGAGCGGGGGAGGGAAGGGAAGGGGAGGGGGGTGGGAACGTCACACACAAGGGGGGTCTCATGAGGACTGGAACTGCCTCTGACATGACTCGTCCGTGCGCTGCCTGAAGCCCTGGGCCTCCAAGGCCGGGGCAATGCCCACAAAGAAGGCATCCCGGCGTGCCTGCTGCTCTGTGCCCTGGCCAAGACCAAGAGATGCCTTGGGCTTGTCTGCTGCGAGCGTGAAGGGCTCACACAGCTCATCACACCCCCAGATGGGACGACGACGGCGCCTCACGGCAGGCGCTCTAGCAGGGTGGGGGGTGGCCAGCAGCCATCATCAGGGAGTGGGAGGAGAGGCAGACACACAGGCAGGCAGACAGGGGGTGCTGGGGAGGGGCATGGGTGGGTCAGAGACAGACAGACAGACAACAAGGCTGGTGGGAGACAGATTCCGAGAGAGGGGTCTGCAGAGACCGATAGGGACACAGGGGGCGCTCCGCAGATGAAGGTGATGCATAAACAGGCACCTCTTATGCAGACAGACTTTGGGCGGAAGTGGCTGCATTACGGGCGGACCTTCGACGGAGGCGCCTGCATTACGGGCGGACCTTCGACGGAAGCGCCTTCATTACGGGCAGACCTTCGACGGAGGCGCCTGCATTACGGGCGGACCTTCGACGGAAGCGCCTGCATTACGGGCGGACCTTCGACAGAAGCGCCTTCATGACGGGCGGACCTTCGACGGATCAGCGCCTGGATTACAGGCGGACGCCCTGGCTGTCACTGTTTGCCTGCCTGAGAGGCCCCCCTGACTCCCCCCTCCCCTCTGTGCCATGGGGGTCTCGCAGCACCCCTGCTGGGTTCTCCCAGGGAAGGCCGTGGCAGTCCCTGGCTGGGACTCATGTAGGGGCTTCAGTGCTAGGGGCTGTCTGTGTGTGTGTGGGGCAATGCTTGTGTAAACACTGGGCACATATGTTTCACTGGGGCTCTGCCCGAGGGGCATCTTTATTATTCTGGAACGTTAGCAGACATGGCCAGGCGAGGCTGTCAGGGGTAATCACAGCAGCCAATCAGAAAGCAGCAGCAGCACACCTGCCCCCTGGACCTGGACATGCAGGCTCTTCCCCTGTGGAACCACAGCCTGCTCCATAGAAAGGGGAGGGGCAGCAAGAACCACAGCCAGGGAGGTGGAGCAGCAGCAGCAGCACCGACAGCTGAGGAGTGTTGCAGGGCTGGCTCCCTGACCTCTGGCAGCATCGAGGCAGACGACAGTGGGGCAACCAGACTGCAGGGCCAGGGGTGCTCCCAGGAAGGTAGGTGATAGTGGACGTTCCTGGGGAGACAAAAAACAAGGGGGAGTTACATGTCAGCTAGTATGTGGAAGCAGTCACCATTGACGACAAGCCAGTATGTCAAGCCAGTATGTCGTTGCAAAAGCCTGCAGGGAGAGAAATAAAACACAGCTGATAGGTGTGACACACAGAGCCTGGTCTGCACTGCTTCCCTGGGTGTAAGGAGAGCATGATCCTGTAAGGGGAAAGGGTCAAAGAGAAAGACAACACAACTTGGGGGTCACAACCATGGCAAACCTAGCAATACTGACCTGTCAGTAGACCCTGTGGAGAAAAGGGGGGGGGAGAACAGCTGGTGTCTACATAAGGCTAACAGTTCCACACTTGTGGCATTGTCTGCTCACATGACTACAGGCAGCAATCAGACACAACAGTGGTAAAGAGGCATGTATCCTATATATCATAGCAGGCTATGCAGGCAGCTATGAGACAACACATTTGTAGAGAGGCATGTCATGGCAGGCTATGCAGGCAGCTATGAGACAAGACATTGGTAGAGAGGCATATCATGGCAGGCTATGCAGACAGCTATGAGACAACATATTGGTAGAGAGGCATGTCATGGCAGGCTATGCAGACAGCTATGAGACAACACATTGGTAAAGAGGCATGTATCCTTCCTATATTTCTAAATGCAAAGAGGCAGCAGTCAGACTACATGTCAGCACAAACCCTGCTCTTACCTACTGGTGTTGTTGCCTGTGGGGGGGGGGAAGAGGGGCTGGGAGAAAGACATGGGTTAGCAAACACTTGCATGGAGGCAGCTGCCCAGGCACAGCTGTAAACAGGTTGGCCACAGCCAGAACAGCCCTCTCTGCCCTAGAGGGAGGCAGAGAGGAGAAGAGAGAAGTGGGGTGTTTGTGAATTTTGCCCTCCACCAACAAAGTCCCACTTTGTGGCTGTGAGGGACAGAACCCCACGCCACGTGCTCAGAGAGAGAGAGAGTGACTGGAGGTCTGGGGCTGGGCTTTTGTGGGAATGAGGCTGGGTGGGGCTGGGTGCTGATAGGCTCCCTATCTTAGGCATAACTCTGTCGGTTTCCAGACCTAGCAGGCCCAACTCCGTCCTAACTCTGACCTAACTCAGGAGTAGGGTGTTAGAAATTTTCAGGAGAGGGCTGGCTTAGGTAAGGTAAAATGGCTCCTATGGGTCTCCTCGAATTTGGGTCCACCTTTTTGGTCGACCTAAATTTTGTGTCAGCATTTGTGTTGGAGGGGGTGTGTCTGTGCTTGCCAGGGTCTGGAATCCAACGTTAATTGGTTGCCGCCCCTGTTACACCCACGGTCCGCCCATGTTCCGCCCACTTTTAGGTCAACTTTAGGTCTGACTTGTGCTGCTTAGCCCTTGGGTTGGAATGGGCTGTTCTTAGTCCATTGGTCGTAACTTCGACCTAACTTTGACCTAACTTCGCCCTAAATGGTTGCATTCCAGACCTAACTTCGACCTAAACGACTTAGGCTGACTTTAGGTCTGACTTGGGCTGCTTAGCACTTGGGTTGGAATGGGCTGTTAGCCTGCTTAAAAGCTGCATAGCAAAGTACCATCTATATGTGCCTGAGTGAAGTTTTGAGATGAAGAAATGTTTAGTTTCATTAACATCTACTACATCCTTGACGGTAGTGATATATTAACACCAAGTATTATTTGAAGAAAGGATACATTTCTGACTTCCTTCCCCTCTGTTCAAAGATAAGCAGCTGCTCAAGATTCTCCATTAACCTGTCCAGCAATACTCAGCATTTTTAAGCTTTGAGAAGGCTTAGTTGACCCTTCGTTTCCTATCTAAAACAAATATATAAGTAACTGGTTTGGTCAGCGTTCCTGCTATGGCATTTCAAGGTATTGCAGCGTTGATGCCTCTGAATGCCGTTTTACCTTACGCCATGAAATGGTTTCATGTTCATTGATTGGGGGATAATTAACCAATGAAGGATAAATTATGTGGTCATTCACACTACCTAGTTTATTCAAGCGTGGAGAGAAATCCATAGACGGGAGCAAAAATTCTGAGTAAAGATTTCAAACCTGTTATTGGGTTCACTGATCCATAATGCTTCATTATCACAGTAATCCTACAGCTTCACTGAAGGATAAATTCTTGCCTTTATCTCACCCTAGCAGGCCTATATGTAATGATGAATGTTTAGAGAATCTTGGAGGATTTTAAGGCAAGATTTAGTACCATATAAAAGATCCTAGGCTCACAAGAGCCTCAATTTCCTCATGCAGTCTGCCAGAATGGAAAGATAGGTTTGGTATAATATCCACTTCGAATATAAGAGACTTTCTCTTAGCTGTTCTGTTGCCAAAAAAGGCAAAGTGATTTGATTAAAGGTGGCATAAGAAAACAAGCATGGCATATTAATATTGCTGAAGGAATAATGATTCAGAACAAGATTGTAAGATAATGTGTGTAAGTTTTTATACTATGGGAAATCAGATCTTCCACAAATCAGATCTGTGTTTACAACCTTAACCTAGAAGCAGTTTATGCAAGTGGTGACTTCCAAGAAGGACACAGATATTGCCAAGCTTGACAGACAGCAGTACCATATCTTTCTTGGACAAATCTTTTCTAGGCTCCATTTTTAGACTTGGGATGATGTTGTGAGAACACTTACACTCCCATGACTCAAAAAGGCAATATGGGACGTTTTTGTTTTAGTAAGGGAGAACAAATATTCACACCTTCCTTAGCTTATCTTGTAAAGTAAGGAAGGTTATCCTATAATGCAGCGGTCCCCAACCTTTTTTGCACCAGGGACCGGTTAAGTGGTAAAAACAATTTCCACGGACTGGGGGGGTAGTGGGGGGGCGCAGCGCAAAATGAAACCCCCCGTGCAGAGGCGTCGGCGATCTGGGGGAGCCGTGGGCCCCGTGCACAGGGGTGTCGAGCTCCGGAGGGGGTGCACTGTTGCTGCAACTACGGCGGCAGTGCACCCCCTCTGGAGCTCGAAAGCAGCCGGGGGTGGTTGTGCACTCCGGGGGGGGGGAGGAAGAATACCATGTGCGAGTGAGCGTTCGTTCGTTCACATTTGCACAGGCGCAGTCCCTCTAGCATCGTCTTTCCTACTGCCGGCCAGCCAGGAAGGACGCGTCTGGCCGGCCTCCGCCCAGCGTGTGTGTGTGTGTGTGTGTGTGTGTGTGTGTGTGTGAACGAACGAACGAACGAATGAATGAATGAGTGAATGCTCGTTCACTCGTGGTATTCTTCCTTCCCCCCCTCCCCAGAGTGCACCACCACCTCTGGCTGCTTTCTTTCTTTTTTCTGTTATATATTTATATTTTATTGATATATTAAAACATAAAAACAATACATATTTCATAAAGTTATAGCAAGCACGAAGCAATACATCCTACTAGCATACTATTCACTATTTTCTACATATAATATCCAACTGAGCCAAAATAACACCCACATTCTATTCATTAAATCCGCATATCATCACATCGTTCTCTCTCTCTCTTAAAAAATTGATAAATGGTTTCCAGTTATTCACGAAAAGGTTAACTGACTTTTCCTTAATTAAAATTGTAAGTTTATCCATTTCAGCATAGTCCAAAACTTTCAGCCACCAATATTCCAGCAAAGGTATCTCCGAATTCTTCCAGTATTGTGCATATAAAATTCTTGCCACAGCTATCATATATAAAAACAAAGTTTGAAATTTTTCACCTACATGATCATCCCTCATACCCAACAAAAAGGTTTCCGGTTTCATTTGAACCTTAATCTTTAAAATCAACTCAATCTGTTTATGAATCTGAGTCCAATACTTCTTTGCTTGGGGGCATGTCCACCACATATGGTAAAAAGTTCCTTCTTGCTTTTTACATTTCCAACAGCTATTTGTCACCTTCTCATACATTTTTGCTAATTTGCTTGGGGTTATATACCATCTATACATCATTTTATACATATTTTCTTTAATATTAACATTTAATGTAAATTTCAACTATTTTAACCATAGTTGTTCCCATTGGTCCATTAAAATAACATGACCTACATTTTTCGCCTAATGAATCATACATTCTTTAACCTGTTCTTCTTCTTTTTCAAACTTCAAAAGCAATTTATACATTTTTGAGATTACCTGGTCTTCAGATTTTAATTGTACCTCCAATATTGATTCTTTTTCTACAAATCCATATGCCTTCTTGGCCACTTTAAATCTCTCCAAAATTTGAGCATATACAAACCATTGGCAATTAAAGTCTTCTTCCATTAATTTTTCTCTTGACTTCATTGTATAGTCTCCTTGTGAAAAAATTAATAAATTTCTGTATAGTTGTCCTTTCTCTTTTGGCACGCTACTTCCACCAAAGTGCGCTTCATATGGTGCAACCCATAATGGTATTTTTCTCATAAAACCTCATTTTATATCTATTCCAAATTCTCCATAATGCATGTCTAACATAGTGATTTTTAAATTCTAAATTTGGTTTCACTTTATCATACCATAAATACCCATTCCAACCAAATCTCAAGTCAGAGCCTTCTAAGTCCAATAATCTTCTATTTTGTAAATAGAAAATAGGCTGCCCGTTTGCCCTCAGAAAGGTTCTGCGCATGCATGAAAAAATGAATAAAAGCCGCGTCGATGCATTGGGCCTTCTCAGAAGGCCCTGGACCGCCGAACTGGGCGGTTGCTCTGAGGCCTTGTTCTGGCCTCAGAGCCTCTGGTAGCCTGGGTGACGCACCCCGGCATCGGAGCTCCGGAAGCCGGTGACGCGCCAAGTGGGCGCGCTGCTTCCGGGGGGCACGGCAGCCGGTCTCCGGTGCTGGACAGCCCCGAGCCCGGCTGCCGCGCCCCCTGGAAGCACTGCGCCCACTCGGCGCCTGGGGTGCAGCGCACCAGATCCCCCCATTATAGGACGCCACTGCTTTTACCCACAAGTACAATTTTGCAGTTACCACCATACTTTCCTCTTCCTGTTGGCTCCCCAGAGGCTGGAGAGCCAACAGGAAGAGATGGTGGTGGTGGTTGCTGCTGCTGCTCCTTCTGAACTAAGAGCCAGCTGACTCTTGACCTGGAAGGAAATGCAACCAGCTGCTGCTACTTCCACTCTCTCTTCTTCTTGCTCACTCGCAAGAGGTGCCTGTGGACTGAGTGGGAAACGGAGACAACCCGTCCAGCTGAAGCCAGGTGGGTGCTGGGCAGGTGTGTGTGTCTGCCTGCGACAGCTGCTTCATCCCACCTTCTGGGCAGGCCGACTCTGCAGTTTTGTCGTACTTGACCTACGGGGTGGTGCGACCCCCAAATGCTGCCTGGTACAGTCAGGTCTACTACCTCTCCACTACAAAACCAAAACAAAATCCTTACCGTGCTCCTCGCATGCTGTCGTCAAACCCGGAAATGTAGGAGTTCTGGTTTTATTTATAGGGACAGCGCAAATAAAGGAACTCCTTTGTTTGTGCTGCCCCTATACATAAAACTGGAACTCCCACACCTCCAGGTCTGACAACAGCGTAGGAGGAAAGGGATCTGCTTTGGTGGTGGGCTGGAAGGAGTTGGCGGTGGCAGCAGCAGCCTCAGGGTGAAAGGCACCTTGGATCCTCCATCCCCTCAGACCCCTCACAATCTGCCACTGATGCAACCCGTATCAGCTGGTCTCATGCATGGGCCGGCCCTGCATGGGATGACAATCTCATGACAGTCTCTCGCTAACTTTCAATGGAAGTTAGAATGCCATGTTTGTCTTTGAAAGCTGTATCACATATGTTAATAATTGCAATGTGTATGTACGCACATCATGCAGATAGATTCGGAGATAAATTAATGTTTAAGAATGCTGCCTTTGTTGTTTTATAACTTTCTTTCATCCATGAGACATATTTCACTTAAACAATCAGCATAAGCTGCTACTTCAAGCCACTTTCCCCAGAGCAGTTACTTTGAATGCAGTGGCACTACTTCAGAGTGAGTGGTTTGAGGATTTCAGCCATCTTCTAAAAATAAAAAAATAAAAAACTTGGACAGCTACGTCTTAAATAAAGCTGCAGAAATGAGCATAGCCATTGTCAATATTTAGCAAGTGTGGCATTAATTTAAACTTTCTTAGAACTGCAGTGAAATGTATATTAAGTCTACTGTAACAGGTCTACACAAGCCAAGAATATATTACAGTCATATTGAACATCCATGGCCAATTGGGGGGGGGGGGGTCAATAATAAAGAACAAGTCTACGCTAAATCACAAATGAAACAGAAGATGCAAGAAAAATATCAGAAATGCTTAAATTAGGAACAGCACAATATTCTCCCCAGCCTCTGGTAATCTAAAGGAATAATTTCCTTTTCATTTCCCTTGCAATCTATTGTTCTTTCTTTGAAAACTCCACTAGTACTGTTTGTTTGTCCAAAAGCATCCTATCACTAATACCTATTATTGTCTGTAAATAATAGATAGGAAGCTGCCTTCTCTTGAGTCAGGTGTCAGGTCATTGGTTTATCTGGTTCAGTGCTGTCTGTCTGTGCTTTGTCAGCCCTGTATGGACATCCCCCCTTTTGACTTCTTGAATATGTAGAGGAAAGTTGGTTCTTAATTGCTGGCAATGTAAATAATCCCAAGCCAAAACAAAGTGAACAAAACCACCCCAAGTAAACAAATAAAAGCATTCAAGCTTGTATCAAATAGCTGTTGTATTTGGTAGTTTGATCAAATACAACTCTTTTCATTTTTAAAATCTGTATGTATCTGAACTCAGTGTGATTTTTCTGATGGGCATCCCAATCCTATTGGGTACTTACAGCAGCAGAACTCCTGGTCTGCTACCGTAAGTGCTGCTGCAGTGTTGTAAAAGGCGCTCTGCTGTCGTGCACTGTGGGGCTGCCAGTACAAATGGCTGGAGGCCCTGCACATGTGACAGTGGCTCCCAGATGCCTCACTGGAGTAATTGGGGGGATGGTTCATGGGTGGTTCAGTGGAGGATCAGGGCAGAGAGTGGGGAGGGCAGGTGCAGTTCGGAGGCGGGTGGATCTCCACGACAACAGAGCGCTCTGGATCCTATCCCCCTTTCCTAGCCATGACTCACCCCAGGAGTCTCCTCAGACTTACGCTAGCTAAAGAGCTGGCATAGGTCCGAGGAGACTATCAACGACCAGGCGGCGTACAGAGAGGTATTGTAAGTAAAAATGAGTTTTGCTTACCTGTGCCGTCTGTTCCCCCCCCCAACAATAGTATGCACTGTATGATCCATCAGCAGTGCTGCATGCCATGGACTGTGGGGGATAGAATTGGGCCCTAAGTTCTATATGTGTGTATAGGTTTAACAAGAAGGAATCCTATATGTGACTTATCTTCATCTTGTCTTGTATTTGCACCTCAGATATATGGTTCATTTCAGCACAAAATCTGCCTTTACCACCATGAATATATAGATCTCCTTAGTAATAGAATTATGCCACATTTGTATAATAAGGTTGAAGCCAAATGACTGGATGCCCTGTGTCTTTGTAGAGAGCTGTGTGGTTCCATTGTTTTCAGGAAGGGCATGTTGTAGCTGTTTCTTTTTTTACTGATAGTTTGTGATGGTTATTATTCCCATAGCCTTCAACTAAAAACTTGTCTTCTTAGCAACAACACCAAAGATATGTACTACCCCCCCCCACACACACACTATGGTTCTGATCCAGCTGCTGTTTGCCGAATTAAATCCAAGCACGTTAGCCCCCAACACACACTTACGGCTCAATCCGTTCAGCCTTGTACGACCACAGATTTTCTATTCTGCTATCATAAAAGGCTCAGCAATGGCCCAAGTGTTGTGCAGCTGTTGCGCATGATGGAACCACTGGTGGAAACAGCTGGTGGCTTCCCGCACATGTCAGCACTGGCCAGACACCACAACAAAGCTGGTAGGTTGGTGTCATGGGTGGTTCAGGGGAAGTTTGGGGTGGAGACGGGGTGGAACTGGGGCAGTTAAGTGGAGGGGCAGGGTGGATTCCGGTGGCAGTGACTTGTGTGGGATTCTATCCCATCTTTTGCTGCCTGACATGCCCCCTTCTTCTCTTCGGACTTATGCCACCTATATAGCTAGCAATTATTAGCCTGAGGAGACCCATTGCTGACCATGTGACCTATCAAGAGGTAAGTAAAATGTTTTTTACTTTTGATTGACCTTCTGGTCAACCCCCCAGCATGCAGCCCATGCTCCGTTGGCATGACTGCATGGTATGGAGCAGTAGGGGATAGGATTGGGCTGTAAAAGTAACGATTTGGAGGCATTCATTTTTGTGGCATTTCTCCTTTTCCTGCTAGTGGATAGGAGGACTTTTACTTGCTCTTTCATATGGCAGGCTGACCTTCCTCTCAGGCAAATCCTCTTACGCATCAGGGTTATAGCCACCTCTTCTGCTAGATAATTTGCTCACAAAAGAGGGAAGGAAGGCTGCATCCTTCCATGTGAAAGCAGCAAGCTATAGTAACAGTGCAAGTTCTTTTCCACCAGATCTACTTGTGAGTAATTGGTCCTGGTAATTGTGGACTGGATATGCTGCAAGAGCAGCATAGGAGTTCACTGATGTAAGATGCTTAGTTCTCTTTTTTTCAGGAAATATATTGAGTAGTGAAAACACAACATATGAATATGTTTTAGACTAGAATGTGAAAATGCCTGAGGTACTAATCCAAAATATTAGAGGACAACAACATAAGTTTGAACGGTTAGTCTGCAGCTGAGCCAAGACATGCATTAATCTGAAATGAATGAATGACTGCTCTGAAACCATTTGTGAAGCCCTGATAGGACCAGAGTGAGGCATGGAACACATTTCTCTGTGGAGACATTTGTATCTGCCTAGGTGTTTCCAGTCGTAGTCGACAATTTCGTCAAGCTGTAATGGGATTGTATGTAATTCTCAAGGATTGGAATTTGAGAAGATTCTGCTAATTGAAACACACATTTTCCGTTGAAATATAGGCAGTGAAATGTTGTAAATCAGGCTCTATAATTAAAAGTAAAGACTGAATACTAAGACTGACCACCCAACTTGCATCTCTTTCGATTCCTTTCCGCTAGTTGTACAAAAAATGAAGAAATTTCCAAAGTGAGTTGAGTAATTTTATAATCTTATGCAAGATATCTCTGTGTGTGTGTGTGTGTGTGTGTGTGTGTGTGTGTGTGTGTGTGTGAGAGAGAGAGAGAGAGAGAGAGAGAGAGAGAGAGAGAGAGATATTTAAAAAGCTGACTGCTGAAGGAAATAAAAGGTGTCCAAACTTATCTTTTAGTTGTTGGTGACAAAACAAAAAGTGTATTTTGATAAGATATGGTGGGGGGAAACATATAGAAAACATGTCCAACAGCATATTCTCACAAAGTTCCAAATGGGAGCCAAGGACAAACATTTTTATGTTCTTATGCACTTCAACAAGAATAGGTTGGATAGGATAGGAAACATTGTAAAATGGATTCTCCAAATGTTCTATTTGTCTAAACTGAATAAACAGAGCGCCACCTGACTTTTTCTAGCCTATTTAACACATGTGTGAGGGGAAAACTAATATAAAAATAATTTCTGAATAGCTTGGTTTGTTTTACTTAGCTGTGTAATGATAGCTGTTTCTTAACAATGAATGCTGTAACTGGGCCCATTCCAGATTCCTTATGACCAGAAAAAGTAGAATTGTTAGCAACTGTTAGTGGTTTTAGCTGTTTCCCAGATGATGGGATTAGAGAGTCATCAATGAATGACACTTGAAAGGCACGTCTACTCAAGTCTTATTTCAGAGATGTGGAAGATGGTTGCTTTAACAAGATCTAATTCTGGCTACTTGACAACATGATAGAGGCAGAGGTGTTGTCAGGGGGGGAGGTGGGGCTGTGGGCCCCCAGGCGGTGGGATTGGGCCCCGTGCGGCAGGCAGGGGGGTTGTCACGGCAGGTGACGGTGGCGCGAATCATGCCGTTCGTTGGCATGAGCGAGGAGCAGTGGCGGCGGGGTTGGCCCTCCCACCTGCCCTGCGCCTCGGTATGGTCCATAACGTCTTCAGTCATTATGTCACTTCCGCCGCCGGGGGGGCAGTCCATGCTCCGCCACTGGATAGATGGACAATTGCCAGGTCAGTAGGAACTGTACAGTTTATATCAATAGTTTCTTATTAGATCTAATACAGATGCAAAAAGTTCCAGGCAAAAAGAAAGAAAATCCAAATGCTGGAGGATACCTGTGAATTATGGCAGGAGACCCAGCAGGACAACATGAGGGCACAATCAATAAAAGCTAAGTTAGGAGCCAGAAAGCAGTCCAGTCTCAGCAACTGTCACAACGAAAAAGATAAGCCAGAATCAGCTGCTACCAAAATATTAGCTGGGGATGCTGGTGGCAGGATAGTAGCTGAGGCTGGGATACGTGTGATGAGCAGGAAACCTTTTCTTTCTGTTAAATCCTTAGGCTGTGTTTTCAAAATGTAGCTGGCCTGGACCAGGCCTGTTTGTTTCAGGCCTCCTAATGGATGTTCATGTCTATTTCCCATTCTTATCTCTCTGCCCAGGCCAGAGGATCTGGCAGCACCTTTAGATTGCCTGAGTTCACCCAATGATGACCATACGTAGATGGTGATAAGGAATGTATGTGGGGAACCGCCAACCTGGCTAGCCTTGAGGCAGGAAAACCTAGCCAATCCCCCTTGCTCTAAGCTTTGATCAGGTGGGTGGACTCAGTCAATAGGCAGGTGTGATGAGAACCCAGCTAGGTGCCACTCCTCACTGATTGTTCTAAAGACATAGATGCTAGACACAATGGTGTTTCCTCATGTACTTTCCTGATGCATCATCTGAAGATGTTACCAGGCCATTGAGCAGAAAGCTCCATAAGGATTCTGAGTGTCACCTGGAAGCTTTTGTCTCCAGGAAGGTAGCACTGTCCAATTCGGGAATAAGCAGGCCTTTGGGAGAGAACAAAGTCTTTTGGCACAGTCCTATCCCCTACGGGTGCCGGTGATGATGCCTCAGCACTGGGTGTCGCAAACATGTCGTAAGGCATGTTTCAACACCCTGTGAGTAAGTAGCGCCGGCAGGAAGGCCTGCACCATCCTGCTGGCACTGAATTCAGGTCTCGCTCATGCTTATAAGGCCGCTTCAAGCAGCATGGGAGCTGGGGGAGGGCGGGGTGTAATGGGGGAGGGCAGGGTGGGCAGATTGGGACTGGGAGGGAGTGGGACTGGCATCCGTGTTGGATGGCATATCCTATTCTCCCTCCCAGGCCCTTGCAGCCGACATGAGCTGGTGGAAAACCGAGTAGCCTCATTGCGAAGGCTGGGGGTTTACCCAGGCTAAGTGGGCCTGCTTCCATGAGTAGATCTCCAGCCAGGTCCTCCCAATTATGTTCCTATCTGGCCCAATCCTATCCGGGCATGATGTAGTGGGGCCACACGGCCCTCGCTGCATCATATCCTGGCAAGGAGCAGGCTGGAAGTCTCCTCAAGGTAAGGGGACATTCATCCCCTTACCCCAGGTAAATTTACTGGCACAGAACTGAGACGTCTCGTGTCAGGCTTCCAAGCCCGGGAGGGGGCATAGAATTCTGCTTGTGCCAACATCGTCAATCCCACCCCCTCCCAGGCCTGAAACACCCCTGTCTCCACCCTCCCCTGCCCTTCTACGGTTACGCAGGATTGCGACCTCAGTGTGGAATTATAAAAGAGCCAGGATGGTGTAGTGGTTTGGGAGTCGGACTTAGACCTGGAAGATCCAGGTTCAAATCCCTGCTCAGCCACGAAGCTTCCTGGGTGACCTTGGGCCAGTCACTATCTCTCAGCCCCACCTACCTCACAGGGTTGTTGTGAGGACAAAAAGGAGGGGAGGAAATATGTACACCACTCTGAGCTCCTTGGAGGGGCGGTATAAAAATGTGAAAAATAAATAAAAATAAAATAAATATTGCAATGAGGTCTCAAGCAGTCTTGGGCACGTTACATCCTAGTTCATGGTAGGAGTTGGCAAAGTAGACCCATTGCATCTTGTGTTTTATTTTGGGTGACTGTCTTTTTGGAAATTGACCTTGGCCCACTCTTTGCCTCTGGTAAATTTTTGGAAATTGACCTTGCCCATTTGGACCATGCCCTTGGCTACTGGGACAACAGAGCAGACCCCTGATGAGACATAATAATTATTACCAGCTATATAATATGCTCTTTTCAGGAGCTGTTATGCTGTGAAGAACCATTGTTTTAATATTTTGGAAGAGTACCTGGTAGAAACATATCCAAGACTATCAGGGAATTGCATTTGTACAAAAGTGCTGTTTTATACATTAGGTGTTTTAAAGAATAGGGGAACGTATGTAGACTTGATGTAGACTTCTGTTTGATACAGCGCCATATGTATGTGTTTACGTCTTCTGTGGGGTGCCTAGAACATATGCTTTTTATTAAATTTATTGCCTAGTATAAATGGTTTTGACTGAGGCAGTCTCCCAGGTGTGCATGATTAGAACAATAATTCACTAGTCAGAACTTGTTAGTCTTGTTATTCTCTCACAGATTGTTGCCTATGCAGTCTAGATATTCAGAACATTTTCGCAATTCCTAGCTTTATTCACTGAAATTCTAGACTGTTCACATGTGCAACTGTATCCAGTTACATTTGTGTATCCAAGTACAATTGTTGGTCTGTACCTGGGTACAGTTATTCACATATCCTATTCAATGTTCTGTAAAAATGAACGTAGAAACAGTCACTCATCCAGAACTGTGTACTCAAGTCCAGACAGATGTACCCGGTACAGACATTGTGTACCTGGCTACAGCATAAAATGTGAATAGGTTAACTAAAAAAATTAGTTTCTAACAGCCCAATCCTATCCTTTTCTCAGCCATAGCATGCAGCCGCACCAAAATAGGCTGCACTGCATGCTGTGGTGGGAGAAGTGATTGGGAGGCTTGGGAAAGTTAAGGGAAAATATTTTCCCTTACCTCCATAAGCTGCTCGATCGCCAATGGGTCTCCTCAGACCTTGCCAGCTTTATAGCTGGCGCAAGTCCGAGGAGAGAAAGGGGGCATGTTGGGAGGCTCCAGAGGGGATAGCATCAGGTGCAAGTTGCTTGTGCCGGGATAACCCCCTCCCACCTCTGACACCCCCCATCCCTCCCCCTGATCCGCCCTGTTAATTCCAGTGATACTGGACAAAGAATAGGATTGGGTTGAAAATTATGGAAAACTGTGTTGTGATAATTAATATTATCTCTAAGTTCTTCAGTTTATGATAGCTTAGTTGCTGCCATCTCATCAAACAGTGAAATTACCTCAGGGAATGGATTGTTTATTCTCAAGTATATTCAGACTTCTCCATATCTTTAATTTCTTGTTTATTTAGCTGTTTTGGAGTCAGAGCCCATCTTGGGGTAAAAGCATTTATGGGAAATTCTATAATATTAGGATATTCCTGAGTACCGTATTTATTGGCGTATAAGATGCACTTTTTTGTCTACATTTGTGACCCAAAATAGTAGGGTGCGTTTTATACACCAATACTAAAAAATCCCTTTTCCCCCCTTGCCCGTTTTAAAGCATTTTTGGGCTTACCGCGTTTTTCCGGAGCCGGAGAGCTCCCTTGTGCTTTCTTCCCTAACTAATCTATCCGATCTACAGCTGTTTGTCGGGTTTAATTTATGCACGTGCATGAGTTGAGCTTCTCAGCAGCCAGCAGAGGGCGCTGTGCTCAGTTCAGTTCAGCTGAGCTGCTGAGGGCCTACTGTTGAATGCAGCATGGGTAAGCTTCTGAACTGGGCCTAGTTGGGAGGCTTTGGAAACTGCATAGGGTTGGGGGAAAAGAGTTGAGTCTGGGGTTGTTGTATTTGGGATTTATGTTGTTTAAGAGTTGGTAAGAGTTGAGTCTGGGGGTGGTAAGGTGGTAAGAGTTGAGTCTGGGTTTTTTTGTACTTTTATGTTTTTTACTGTGGAAACTGCAGGGGTGGGGTGGGGGGGAAAGAGTTGAGTCTGTGGTTTTTTTTTGTATTTGGGATTTATGTTCTGGTGCATTTTGTTCATGTGTCTTATTGCTGTGTGTTTTAAAAGAGATCCTGGTATTTTTGTGCAATTTATGTAAATTAGCTAATTAAGCAGCCAAGCAGTAAGTGGCCAAGTGGCCCAAAAATGCTTTAAATCTTTTTTCTTGAAACCCAGGGCCAAAAGGAAGGTGTGTCTTATACGCCGGTGCGTTTTATACGCCGATAAATACGGTATATCTCAGGACAAAGTCAGAGCTACAGTGAGCATGAAGGGACTGAACTTCCTCTTTCATGTTATAGATCCCGCACATACAATAAAGGGATGTACTGTATTAGAAAATCCTTAATTTTCTTTTTATTCCAAAATTTAGAAGGAAAGAAACTACCATATATGCTTGGGTATAAGTCGATCTCATGGATAAGTCGAGGTCAGGTTTTAAGCCAAAAATCGTGGCATTTCCTTTGACCCATGGATAAGTCAAGGGTAAAAGTTAGAGGTGTATGAAATTTTTTGAAAACAATTTACCAGTAATTGTTCTGAGGCAGCAACAAAAGTTTGGTATGTATAAATAAAAGGAGCCATTTTATCTTGTTCTGAAGCAGCACAGAACAGAGCTCTTCTCCAAACAGGAAGTAAGGCAAAGGAGCTTATGGAAGCTGTAGGCTTTGTGAAAAGTAAAAAAAGGTAAAGGTGACCCGTGACAATTAAGTCCAGTCATGTCCGACTCTAGGGTGTGGTGCTCATCCCCATTTCAAAGCCGAAGAGCCAGCATTGTCCGAAGACGCCCTGTGGTCATGTGGCCAGCATGACTCTCCTTGCCGCAGCGTGTAGCATTCGGCTGGAACACGGAGTGCTGTTTACCTTCCCGCAAGCGGTACCTATTTATCTACTCACATTAACATGCTTTGGAACTGCTAGGTTGGCAGGAGCTGGCCAAGCAACGAGAGCTCACCCCGTCACGGATTCGAACTGCTGACCTTTCGATCGACAGCTCATGGTTCAGCGGTTTAACCCACTGCGCCACCCACTGGCCCTTGTGAAAAGTACAGAAACGGAGCACTTCTCTAAACAGGAAGAAAGTTGAAGGAGCTTATGTGAGTTGTAGACTTTGTGAGTGCTATTGCTATTGTGAAAAGTACAGTACTTCAATAGCAATAGCACTCACAAAGTCTACAACTCACATAAGCTCCTTCAACTTTCTTCCTGTTTAGAGAAGTGCTCCGTTTCTGTACTACCTCAGAACAAGGTAAAATGGCTCATTTTTTTAACCCACCCTCATATGTCCTGCTTCTCAGCCCAGTTCCCCTCCCCCCACCTCACCAAGCAGCTGTTTCAGAAGCCCCATGTATAAGTCGACCCCGGTTTTCAGGGTCAGTTTTAAGGGCATAATTTTTTGACTTATACACGAGTATATATAGTAGATAAAAGGTCTTTTTCTTTCTTCCTCCTTCAAGAACAGCATACCATAACACAAACTTAATCTTAAAATGGTTGCCTTATAATCTGCTCATGAACTAATGCTGAGTTTGACTGAATCGCTTCATACATTTGAGGTGATTGTCCATGCTTCAGTGGCACATGAAGTCTATCAAATCTTATAGGGCTATGTCCTGTATCCTTGGCCCATTGCCTCAGCTGCTTAACACTTAGCCCCTTTCCCTTCACGGTCGTTTTGACCTCAACACAGCCATTCACGTATTTGCTCTTCTTTTTCCATTTTCTTCCTCACCCTTCTCTTTCTCAACAGTTGTGTGATTTCAGGGAACTAGAAATATGCGTGAAGGCAACAGATGGTTTTTGTCAGCACTTTTATATCAATGGCATCACCTGCCAGCCAGCCTTGAATCTTGTTGAAGTAGAACTCTTGGATTAGTATTGTCTGAGGATGTTATGTTGTCAGTTCATGTCTTTTCCCTAAACACGTTTTCATCTGGTTAGTGATAAAATACTCCCATTGGGTGGCTGTAGTATAAGAACTATTCAAAGATCTAATTGGACTTTTGAAGCTATTTTTCTGAAGACTGAATTATCTCTACATTTCCTTATTTTTGCCTCACATGCTAAGAAAGATTAATTTATGACAAAGTACATGCAACTGTGTATGGGTGTAGTATGTGTAGTTTTGTTGCTGGCTTATTTCATGAATATTTTTTTTCAAATGATGATCGACATTTTTCCTCTTTTTTTGTAAGTGATACTATCTCTGCTTAAATATGTGACTTGAAACTGTTTGGGTTTTTGTTTTTTTAATTTCATGGCATTAAAAATTGAAAAGAGTATGTACCGAAACCAGATGGTAGTGAAATATTAAAAGTATTTTAACATAGGTTGATAATCATGGAAGAACATTGAGATTTTCATATCCTTGTCCTTTCAGTTCGTTTGGTGCATTGACAGTGCATTGTCAGTTGATACCACCCATGTCAAACCAATTCCCAAAAGATTATGAAAAGCTTTCTTTTTTTGCAGATCATTTGCATGGAGTTTTGGATATGCTTGGTTTCCAAATTCATCCACCTGAAATAGACGAACCCCCCACAGATTCTGAATCAACACATGATGAACCTTGCACAGCAACCACTGATGAAGAGTCTGAAGAGTTCTTAATTATGGGAAATTTCTTCCCATATAGTCTTGAGGAAGATGATGAAGAAGAAGACTGTGAGAATACTACTGATGTCACGACTCCCCCAGCGTTGCAGTTTATCAATGGAAAGCAGCAGGTGACTGCTGCACCTAACGATAGAAAAGCTGAAGAAGTCAGGAGTGACCAAATTGAAAGTTTATCACATTCAAAAAATATAACATTTTCACAAATCAATGAAACTAACATAATGTCTGAGAATGAGGTCTCTGGTGGATTGCAGCCAAATGAATCAACTGAAATAATGAATGAAGCTACAGTCACACAAAATATAATAGGAGTGCCTGCCATGACAGAACTGGTCTTTAGTGGGGACTCAGAAGTTTCCATTACAGATTCAACATCTATATATGGCCAGTCTTTATCAGAAGCTACAGAGAAATTAACACCATCTGGAACAGATTTTCATCAAGCCTTAACTAAACAACCTAGCATTTTCTCTTTAAGTAATACACAACATGCAATAGATTTTACTACTGAGCCAGAGTTAAACAGTTATGACTTTTCACACACAATGAAAACAGCACTAAAAGAAGATTCAGAAAGGTTTTCTGTTACAACTTCTGCTCCAAGAGGGTTTCCTCCTTCCACCTCTGTAAATGTAGGCACGGAAGACATAATGTTGGAAAATGAACCTTCTGTTCTCCAAGATGATTATAAATCAACACTTAAACCTGATATACTTTCTTCAGTGAAAAGTTCTTTGGAAACAACCAGAAGTCCAAGTTCTTTGAGCATATCTGAAGGCTCCGGAGATGTGCAAGAAGAGATTTTTCAATCTACGACTGTAGTAATAAAACCAGCAGGAACAGAAAAGATCCCTGTTTGGGAAATGTTCTCAGATCTTAGCAAACCCACTCCTAGCCTTAGTGTTTCACAGCCTCCTGCTTCTTTGTATAAAGAATCTAATTCTACACTTGAACAAAGTTCTATAGAAGCTATTACTACCCAATCTATTACTGATTTAATGTTAGAAAAAAAAACTCTGAGCTCTACCAAAAATACAATAAGCATGGAGGAAGATAAGGAAGAAACAGTGAGCACAATTTCATCACCTAAGGAATATTCAACTTCTTTTGGTGCAGAAAAGTTGCTGTTCAATCATGAATCGGAGAAGTTTATTGATAATGGTAGAGTTGTGAGTCAAGAATCTGTAACCCACACCAAAACAATACCAGTGACAGATGCCTCACTTCTCCAAACCAAAGATGTCACAGAGAAGAGAATGCTCATAGATGAAGAATCTGGTGATAGGTCTACAGATGTGTGGAGGAAATCTGGCACAGATATACTATTTGGGGGGTCCACAAGCAAAGTGGTAAGTACTGACACGCCATTTATTGACTCGGGTTCTGGAGAAATGGATGTTAAAATTCAGCCTACTACCCTGACTTCATTCCCATTGAGGTCTGGACCTGGAAGGACTGACACACCTGTAAATAAGGTAGACATTCTTAACACAGTTGTACCACCTTTGAAACATACAATGATTATTGATCCCACAGTGCAAGTGTTAAGTACTGAATCATATAGGTGGACCATGAAAACAAGAATAGAAGAGAAATTAACTGATAATGATGGACTGCAAAAAGATGAATTTGATACAACTACATTGTTATTTAGTGAAAAGTCCATTCTCGAGTCAAATGAAGAGGTGACAACGCTTCCTACAGTATTGGAAGAGAAAACTGACTTTGAAATCTCTAGTGTGACATCATCTGTGAAACCTATGACAAACATTGCTGCTGACATCATTGTGACCCATGGTGTCAGAAGTATAAAGCCAGTAACTGAATCTACTGAAAGTGAAAACACTACAATAATTTCTGCCAGTACTCCTAGAATATTGACAGATAACATTGTTCTACAAAGAGGAGGCTCTAAATTTACAATAAATGAAACAATTAAATCTGTTGAAACAGAAAACACAAGACACTTTTCTTCAACCACTGCTATAGAGAAAGTTCATTTGGTAGACATAGGCTCTGGGGAGGAATCCCAAGATGACAGAGGTAGTATGGTGCTTGAGCCCCATGTTCCGACTGAAAAAACAATTCATACTAAATTTCCTGTGATTGAACAGGGTTCTGGAGATATCGACTCCTTTGCAGAGCCTCCTATAAAAGCAACAGGTTCATCACAGTTATTGTTAGACAGGCTTGGAAAGCAGACAGTAACAAATGAAAGAGAAGTTAGTAGCATGACATCTAAGTATCAACTATATACAGATGCACCTACAGAGTTAGACATAAGTAGTGACATTGTGAGCACCACAATGAATACAGGAATGACAAACGATATAATGAGCACAAAGGAGAAAACAAAACCTTTGGAATATGAAATGAATTCTGATGAAGAAGTTGCTGATGAAACATCAGGAAAAACTGAACAAACCTCTAAGATGGTAACGCAGAGATCTTTCATTCAAAGTACAGAAACTATAACAGAACATCCAGGAATGTCAAGTGTTTCTACATCTGTCCCAGAAAAAATGAAATCTGATTTCAGTCTTAGTACAGAATCTGTGCAAAGCAATCCTTTTTCATATGATAAGGCCCTCATAACTGAGTCCAAAACAGTTCCCAGCCAAGTCACAAGCACTTCACTAAAGCTCGGGGAGAAAGAAGAGTGGTTGAAAAAAAATGTTTACCCTACTGAAGACAGTCATGAACCTTTCTCAACTCCCAGATTGTATAAACCAGTAACTGCAGTGATCAGTAATGCTCCATTGTTCTCAGAACAAGGTTCAGGAGATGAATTTTTTACTGTTCCTTCCACTACAATGCCTGTACATTCTACTATATTAACAGAAAGTGCACAAACATTCAGTCATGATATTCTTTATTCTAAAAGTTCAGGAGTGAGTTTTTCAGAGGACAAAATAAAAGAAATTGAGATACGGCCAATTGAACAAAATTCTAGCAATGAAATGGCATTTCTGTATACTATAGCAGAAGCATTGCCTGCAACAACTGATAAAACAATCCCTACTGCATCTACCTCAGGTGCTGGGGTCATTCCTACTGTATCAACTGTAAAGCACCTTCTTCATGAAAATACTCAAAAACAAGAAAACGGCTATCAAGAGGAACATACAGAAGGACATAGAACACTATCAATACTGACTGCTACTGAAGGAGGTTCCCAAGGGAAAGCTGTTCATGTGACAAGGTATGAAGACCCAACTTCTGTTCCTGAATTATTTAGTGGAACTCCTATTACTGGCTTACCCAAAACCCTTAAAACCTCCTCAACACCAAAGATGTTGAGTGTAACCATTCAGGAAGGCTCTGGAGAAGGATCTGGCTGGGTGGACATGATGGGAAGACATTCAGAATCACCTACTCAGTTGCCAGAAAGGGAAATAACACTTGCAGTTCATACCCATGGTGAAAATTATCCAGATATTGTGAACCCAGATGTAGCAATGAATGAATCACAAACTGTGTCAGTATCACCCATCCACAACAATGTAGAAGAAATGCTACCGACCTCAGAAAGTGATCCTTCAGAGACATTTGCCGATGAAAGTTCCACAAATAGCATAAAAGACTCTGAGGAGCTTATCCCAATGGTTGACGAGAAAAGGAATTATTCACAGGATATTTCTGGTTTTAATGATGTTACACTCATTGAAACTCACCATGGCATAACATCTGATGAAATGAAAATTATAGACGCTGATATCATGTATAGTGTTAGTACTGCCACAGTTGACATGAAGATTCAGAATACAAAACCTGAAATTGCTTTGACTGATGATAAATCAGGTGGTTTTGGAGATAATCAAGGGAGGGCAGTAACACCTACATTATCTTACAATGAACCCATAGTATCTGAGCACATGCCAATATTCGATGATGTGGGTTCAGGAGATGTCATACCTTTCACAACAAAAACTCCCATCACTCAAGAGCTACCTGAGATAGCCACTTTGCTTCCAACCTTACCACTTCCCCTCCGCTCTACCATATCATCTCCAACCAGCCCCAGAATTGATGAAAAGGCTGAAGAATCACAGTTTGAAACACAACCTATAGAATCCAAAAATAGACTAGAAGACAACTCTGAATTGCATACGTTATCAGACAACCAAGCAATAGCTGATGAAAGTGAATTTTTTTCTACTTCTGGCATTTCAGGAACAGACCAAGTAGAGATGGATGAAAAGAAGCATATAACTCCATTTTCTACTCCATCATACTTGCCTGTTAAGACAGGTCACACTTTAACAACCAGCAAGTCTGAAGAAAGCACTGTTAGCACACAACATGTTTCACGAAGTGCAGCAAAGCCTGAAGAAACAAGCCACGAGGGTTTCAAAGAACTGAAAACTGCAACTGCAGAATCTATAGAAACCGATCCAGAAAAATCACTTCCTGTAACGCAAATTCCAACATCACCTATGACTGTCTATTTACTTAATGGAGCTTCTGTGTACCCTGAAGAAATCATGCAAAGTACTTCATCATCAGCAGGGAAGCATGGTTTGTCAACGATACAGACCTTCAGAGAAGCTAGCGCTGACATTGCAGCCACTTACAAACCTCCCTCAGAAGAGTCATCCGATAACACAGAGTTCCCATTAGCATCTTCTCCCAAACTGGAATCAGAACATATAATCACTGCAAGTACACCTATTTCTAGCAGGCATGTAACAGGAGTGGAAGAAAAGCCAGTAAATTCAATAGGACTGATTTCTGCAGAAGAAACAACTGTTTCTGGAGAGTCTTTTTCAAAAGAAGCAACCCCAACACCCTTTGTCCATTCAAACACTGAAGTTTTAGAAGAGAGTTCAGAAGACACCTCTGAGAAAGTGAAAGAGCTAAATCAGTTAGGTGAAAATAGTGCCGAGGGAGACTTATCATGGATTCGCTCCACACCTTCTCCAGTTCCACATGAAAGTAAAACAGGTGGAATATTTGGTGCTGATGGGGAAGCCGGTGCTTGGCCAATTTCGCCCCCACCATTTATGGAGACTCAGACAACTTTGTTTGTGCAGAATGAGCTAACAACGTCTTCTAACATTGCCACCAATGACCCAGGTCCTGACAACGTTGCTGAGTATAACAAACAGACAAGAAACACTGAGGATATAAACATGAACAAACTTGTAACACCATCATTTTCACTTCCGGATGTTACGAACGGATCAGATTTCCTGATTGGCACAGGTGGGGGCTCAGTTGAAGGCACCGCAGTTCAGATCCCAGGTAAGACCTAAATTGACTCATTGCATCTCTTTCCCTTCTGAAACTCTGTTTGTATGTAAAATGCTTTCCATTCCTAAGAAAATATTTGTCTGTGGATATATGAAAAACAATCAAGATGATACATCATAGGTCACATGATACTTCTCCCCCCCCCCCCTCAGTGTGAGCAATCCCAACCTTCTTTGGGCACGCATTCTCATGGACAAATGTAATATGTGAATTGTGGGATGATGGATGGTGGATGGGAGCAGTTACTTTGCCCAGCCACTTAATTACAGGAATGACTGCCGGCAGTTTCTGGGTTTGCCGGATTCACATATTACATTTGTCCATTTAAATGTGTATCTAGAGACAGTCAGGACTGCTTGAATGAAGAGGAAAAAAAAACTTACTGTGTGACCTGACAATGAAAAATTTAAGTTATATGATGAAATAAACCTAGAATTTTACAGAACAACAAATGTGGTAATGTTAGTAAATGCTCTAAGGTTGTTAGAATGCCATGTTTCATAATGGTACAGATAAATGGCTTGATCCTAATATATCCATGTATAAAATGATGCTGTATAATCATGGTAATTTTGCTGGGATTCACATTTGCATGCAGGTCCTGAGATTAAAGCCATATACAACTGACAGCAGAAGTGGGTAGAAATCTGTTTCCACCTTGCACTGGTTCTCTATTTATATTTTGGCCTGTGTTCAGTAGCATACAATGTAGGTTTGTGCATTTGGAATAACCATTTCACATGTGCAAAGCCCCTACTGTTAATATAACCTGCTACCCGGATGATTTTTAATACTCTAGATTGGTGGGAATAATTACTTCTTCTAGTATGGTTGAAATGTTGATGAATTATGTGGGTTATTATTCTAAATAGATTTAAGGTGTGTGTGTATGTGTGTGTTTTAAATGATAGCGGGTGTTCATCAACCTTTGTTTAGAATGATTTTTCTTCAGCTAAGAGTCCTTTTACGGAATGAAAGCTTTTCCATTGCATCCCAATACAGGCAAATAGATCTAGAACACAGAACCTTTGCTCTTATCTGAATCTGTCCTGGTTATCATGGTGATCTGAAGCTATTATATACACAGCAATGCTATGCATATAATCAAAATGCTGTAATGGTTTCACTGAATGCTTGTAAATGCCACCGATAATCGCATCTGATATTTATAGCTACCTTTATATGTGTATGTTAAAAACTGTTCCAGATTGCTTATATCACACACATGACCAAAGTCAAGAGACTCTATCACTGTTTTATATTTAAAAAAATCATATATTAAATAGAGTTTGCATATCATTTGAAGGCAAGCAAATTATTCTATGTTAATAAATAATAATTTGAGTATTTAGTAGTCAAATGTGATATCCAGAAAGAAAGCATACAAGAAGTATGGTATAAGAATGCATGTTCTGTGTACCCAATCATTCCACATAAACTAACCCCCTTCAGATAAATGCATATTTCATTCACCGTGCACATATGTTTTAACCGTTTTCGGCTATAATTAATTGTCATGTCATGCCAACTAAATCCTCAGAAGAATATTGCAGTTGCCAAAAATAATATAAAATGTCATTTGAAAAAAATGAATTCTTGTTGGAAATAATTTGTTTTCACCAATGAGTAGAATTGCATCACCAAAATGGAAAACTGATGGCTGATTTATTTATTTATTTATAGATTTATACCCTGCATTTCAATTAAAATGTTCCCCAAGGCAGCTTACAATCACAACAGAAAACAATCCTGGAGTCCCTTAGTCATCTGGCCGATGTCTGCCCTCATCTCTCTAGTCCCTGGGCAACTGATAGCTGGAACAGAGTTCTTTTCCGGCAGAGAGGGGGCGGCAAGTTTGGTACAGCTACTCCATTAGTTGATGGTGGGACCGAGGCTGATCTTCCCCTTGCCAGGATATTCATCTTGAAAGGCAGGGGGTGCAAAATCCCAAGGGTCCCTTCATCTTCTGTTCAATGACAGAGGCCAGAGCATGTCTCTACTTGCTTCTCCAGTCCTTGGGCAACGGGTAGTTGGGAGCAGAATTGATTACTGCTGTTTTTTACGATGAATTGATTGTTTTTGGTTTTGCTTTTTAATCTGTACCCTTAGCAAATTTGACAGCACCAAATAGAAAGTGGGAAACTTCTTTTTTACTTACAAGAAATTCGACATCCAAAAAGCAATTTTCAATGAACTCATTTTACAGGCCAAGATCCATGCAAAATAAATCCATGTCTTCATGGGGGGACTTGTTATGCACGTGACTCTTTCTACATCTGCACATGTTTGCCGGGTTTCAGTGGTGATCAGTGTGAAGTAGGTAAGAACTAAATATATTGTTGGTAATTGACTTGTCTCATCATTGATTATACAGAGCAGACAGTCGAATTATGTGACAATTGCATGTGTGCAACAGAACTTATAGAAGATTCAGAGTGATCAAAGCAGGTTGAGATAATGGTACATGTACAAATATGTGAATGAATGCACACTCTCTCACTCAGAAACATTCTGCATACGTGCCCCAACCAGAAAATGTAGCTTGTATGTTGGAATAATTTTCCATATGTAGGCTGAACATATCCAAAAAGGGACAGGGTGCCTATATTGGCTTTAACCATTGTAAGAAGAGGGAATTTGGGCAGGTGTAGCTTGTTGCACCCTTCCATGATGAGCTGCATCTGTCCAAATTCCAATGGTTAAAGGTATAGGCACCCTGTCCCTTTTTGGATATGGTCAGCCTATCCATATGCCAGTCTGATATGCTGAGTGGAAAAAAGCCTACTATTTAAAGGATGATAGATTGCATCCAGAAAGACAGCAATGTATGCATTACTCCATACTGATGTGACCATCAGTATGCACACTGAGCACTTTGGGCCCAATCCTCCTATCCAACTTTCCAGTGCTGATGCAGGCAATGGAGGCCAACAGAGGATTCCTCAAGGTAAGATAACATTTGTTCCATTACTTTGGGGCTGCATTGTGGCTGCATTGGTGCTGAAAAGTTGGATAGGATTGGGCCCTGTGTCTTTATGGGCTCAGCAGTTTGTGCGCAGTCTTCTGCTACTTCCATGGTTTTCTGGATATGAACAAGAACGTCCCAGATGGTGCTAGTTTAAGATAAAATTTCAGCAAATTGATAAAACGTTCAGCTATTTTAGTATCTGGTGTTAATGTATAGACAACAAAAATAACTGCCAGTGCAATCCTATGCATGTCTACTCAGAAGTAATCCCTATTGAGTTCAATGAACGTAAGAGTGCCTAGAATTGCAGGCTGAGAGATAGAAATGTATAAGAGGGCAACCTAAAGCTGCAATCTTACACACACTTTCCTGGAAGCAAACTACACTGAATACAATGGAACTTACTTCTGAGTAGACATGCAGAGAATTGGGCTGTAATCTGCCTCAAATTTATAA
The DNA here is from genome assembly GCA_026170595.1 of Plestiodon gilberti rubricaudatus. Lineage (NCBI taxonomy): Eukaryota > Metazoa > Chordata > Lepidosauria > Squamata > Scincidae > Plestiodon > Plestiodon gilberti. Next base: position 36,589,555 of record JANXHW010000002.1, read on the forward strand.
ATGCTAACAGCTTCACAAGAGCTGCTGCTTCTTGTTATGGTATCAGATTAGTAGAAACACTGACATTACTGAAGGTGGGGCGGAGCTCTAAGTTCCGCCGCGGTCTGACTCTCCGTTACACGGGAGCACGAAGCGCCCCCGCCCCCTCGCCTTCAGAGCCATTCAAGCGTTGCTTTCACCGACTTGAATGGCTCCGAAGGCGAGGGGGCAGGGCCTCTTTGTGCTCCCGTGTAACGGAGGGTCGGACCGTGGCAGAACTTAGAGCTCTGCCCCCCCTGCAGCAACGCCAGTGAGTAGAAACATTAAGGTGGGAATGCCCAGTGCCAGTTTGTCGGGAGCCCTGGGATAAAGGCCTGCAATGGGCCTTCCATGGCATCCCCTACCTGTGCCCTGGTGATGCCTTGAGCAGTACTGCTGCCCCTGGTAGTGAGAGTTCAGGGGTTGGCTGTCCCGGTTGGCTGGGCCTTCTGATGGACATCGGTCTTCAACCAGTGGCTGAGCTGGCCAACCCTTGACACCATCCATGGAAGCACCATATATCAATGAAGAGTCATTTGCTCTAAATCATTCAGAATCACTATAACTTGTCCATGCAGCTCCCCACTTTGTTCTCATTTGCTGAACATCTAGACTGATCTGGTTTTTTTTTTCAAGTGAGTGGCTTATGAGTGGCTCATGCAAACAGAAGTATGAGAAAATTTACCAAACGAATGAACAAAATAATAAATGAAGCAGCTTTTTATTTGATTGGTTACCCCAGGCAACTGCCAAAAGGCAGAGGCTGTTGTGGCCATGGTGGGTTTTGGGAACAGCTAGTTTCTAGCTATCTAACCCACCTGTATCTGATTAGAAAGCAAGCAAGCTGCAATACTGGAGACTCTCATAACAGTACATATTTGGCAGGCAGAAATGAGTGTGCAGGTTAAAAATCCAGCAATCAAAAGTACAGGTGTGTGCATTTTATTTAGAACTGTTCTCACAATTCTGAGATGTAAGTGCTTAAATGCTGCCCCATGCTGTATTTCAATGAAGAAAATACTTTTGTTATATTGCGATGCCTGTAGTTAGCTGACAGATTCTTCTTATTTGACATGATTAATGGCCCAGTCCTATCCCCCCTCCCCGCCGCCGGATCTAGCGTTCCGGCGGCAGAGTATGCTTTAAGGCCATCGTAAACAGCCTTCTGACAACACATGGAGCCACCGCCAGAGAGGCTGGAGCGGCCCCATGCGTGGCAGTGGAAAACAGAACACCCACCAACGAAGGTAGTTCAGCAGGGAGGGTGGAATGGGGGAGGGTGGGGGCGTGATGGAGGCACGAGGGGTGTCATCCAACATGGGTGGCTTGCGCTGGATGCTATCCCTTCCAATAGTACACCCCCTTTCTCTCCTTGGACTTGCGGCAGCTAAAATGCTGACACAGGTCCAAAGAGACCCATTGGCAAGCTGGAGGCTTAATGGGGAGGTAAAGGAAAATATTTTCCCTTACCTCTCCCCAGCATCCCAATCTGCCCCCCCCCCAGGATGCAGAGCAAGCCTCCTTGGCACAGCTGCATCAGCAGGGGGAGGGAAATAGGATTGGGTTGTGATATATATATAATCATGATTTTCTTGTTTAAATGGAGACACTTCTTTTAAATATGTTTTTAATTTTTGGGGACAGATGTTGATGAATGCCAATCCAGTCCTTGTAGAAATGGAGCCACATGCATTGATGGTGTCAACACGTTTTCTTGTGTTTGTCTTCCAAGCTATGTTGGAGCTCTCTGTGAAAAAGGTGAGAAATCAGTATGAAATGTATTTAACTCAACCCCAGTTCCAATGTAATCAAGTGTGCGAATTTGCCAACAAAGCTCAGGAGAGGCTGAATTCACCATTCTTTATGTCTGCTCTTATTTACTTGCTCTTGTATTTGTCTGTCTTTCTTTCTCCATCCTGCTGATAATAGCTGGAAGAAAGTCCTTGTTATTGAGATCTATGCAGATGCTGTAAGATGATTCCTTTTGAATTCTGACTTTCGCTTGTCATATATTTGGCTTCTGTGATGATGTTTAATATGCATACAGCATCTCGTTGAGCTTCCAGGGCCTGAAATCTGCTCTCCGTTTTTAATTGCTTGTGGCTAACCTCTTTTAGTGAAGACTTGTGCTCTCTAAAGTATAGAGAAAAATATTGCAAACAGTCCAGCCAAAAGACCATGAAATACAAGAGGCAATAATTTCACTCCTGTAGTGGGAGAAAAAAAAACAAACCTTAAGTTCTAAGGAATACCATTTTATCAAAGTTAAATGTCTTTTTTTTTCCTTTTTGTGCCTGGATTTTAAGTCCTATAGTCATGGTCAGCTAGCCTCTGCAACATGGTGAGTCAGACAACAGATGGGCAGAGGTAGCAGCCCACACCCATCTGTCACCTTCCCCACAGCGCCCTCTTCACTTATTACTAGGATATCCTTTTTCCCTCCGACTCACAGTCACTCCTGCCTCTGCCTTTTGAAAACCAGAAAAAGGAAGTTGGGAGGAGTGGTGGCTGGAAGTGGGGAGGAAACAGGGGTGGGACCTCTTGGTTCTGCCATGCATGGACAGGGTTTGAGCTGAGCCTGCCTGTAATTCTACATGAGATATTTGAAACATAATGAATCTCAATAGATCAGCGGTTCTCAAAGTGGTGGGTTGTGACCCACCATTGAGAACCTAAACTGTCCCCTGCCCCCTTAAGGGGTGGGGATAGCATGGCGGTGGCAGCAGCGATCCAGGGGATTGCCACCGCAGAAGTGCCCGAACCCCCCCGCACGTACTGGGGCTTGGGGGAGCTTCGGGGAGGCCTGTGCGACCCTCTGCAGGCCTCCCCAATCTTCGGATCACCGTTGTGCAGCGATCTTCTGGCACTTCCGGTTTCGCGAAAACCAGAAGCGCCTGAAGATCGCCGCAAAATGACGATAATAATAATATTATATTAGTTCCTCATAATAATATATAGTATTAGATGGCCTGAAAAATCATTGTATCTTTAATTATTTGTCATTTATCATCAATTTGGGAGTGCATCTGAGATGTTTAATGGGAACATTTCCTTATTGGTCAGTCTGAAATAGATCTCTTCTCAGTTAACTGTGGAATTTAAATTTCCTCCACTCAAAGTCCTACAGTGGTTTGGGATATTAGAAAGGCATTCAGTGCCAGATTTTTACTTCCACCAAGTGTTTGTTTTTTTTTTTAATGTGTTGCCAACAACTTGCACATTTGTTTGGTGAGCAGTCTCAATTTCATGGCATTGAACCTGAATTCACTGGATCTCAAGCAAAGTCCCAAAAAGGCAGAGCATGTGTTCCTTTGTCACAGACTTAGGCATGGCTGAGTTCTTGTTGCTTGTGATCGTGTTTCATGCCTTGCATGTTATGTTATTTTCCAGCATGCATTATTAATCTAAAAAACAATAGGAATAAAGCTAAAGGGACCTGATATTCCAAAAGGTGTGTCACATACTTGTGAAAGGTTGACCTTAGGGTGGAAAATGCGACATGACGAGGCAAGTGTTCTGTGGCTGACCTTTTGGTTGTACAAAAAGCCATAAGGTCATTTGTGTGCCTGGCAGTTGGTATTCCATTTTGATATTTTCTGTGCTGTATCAATTTACAGCAGAATCCTATGCATATTTACTCAGCAGACAGTCCCATTGCATTTCATTGGACTTACTCCCAGGTAGGAGTACATAGGGTGATAGCCTTAGCGTGTGTACATCAGGACTCAGGAGCCAGTTACTATTGGTTTCTACAGTGGAAAATAGGACAAATGGACACAGGGAAAGACACAAAGTTCCACTGACTTCTACTGTCTTTTGGACATCTGATTCTCCCAATGGGCAGAGCAGGAGATAAGCTGTGAGAAAGCTCCAGTTAGTGTCTAATCCTAAATTCAGTGATGCCCTTGCCCAGAAAACCAGTATGTTTGTTCAGACCCCTAATCACATGACATCCCAGACTATGTCCTTAAAAGGAGGAGTAACTGAGCTCCAACTAACAGCGCAATCCGATCCAGCTCCCCCACTGGTGCAGGATTTAAATCTCTTTTCCCTTCCAAAGCCTCCCCTTCTGCCCTCCCCCCCACTGGCTGCACCAGTGGGGAAGCTGGATAGGATTGTGCTGTAAGTTAAGTTATGCAGGAAGGTGACAGAAGTAAAGCTGACCCTGCTGTTACTAGAACATCACATGGTGTTGGAGAGATGGCAGGGGTGATATGGGGCTGCATCAGTTGGTATGGTGCAACTGCTGTGCCTGGAGAGTGGTTAGCGGTGCCAATGATCCGATCAACCTGCAGCAGTGTGTTAACCACTCTCCAAATGTGCTACTTAAGCTGTATATCCTGGTGCTGCCTCGGGGCATGTCCTGTCTCCACTGCTGCCCTGCAATACCCTCCGCTGATGGGAAGGCCACCCTCCCCTACTTGGGTCATAGTTTCACAACAACTGTTAAGTACTACTTTCAGCCCCCACCCTCCTCACTCACTCACCATTGCTACATCAGCACTAGAGGCTGATGTTGAAAGTACTTGTGAGTGTCTCACCTACAGCTATCACTTATCCTAATGAACACAAACAAGTCAGTCTGAACTGGTAATAGTGAGCAGATCCCTGGTGATTTCAGTGTCAGAATGACACATGATTTATGCTGAGTCATATTGAAGCATCTCCTCTGAGCTATCTGTGTTCCCCTGGCAGCAATAAGTTTTGATACATTGCTATCCCTGTAGAAAAAGAGGCCAAAATGTGATTCACGGGTACAATCTTCCACTTACTCTTGCCCTATCAATTATTATTATTAACACCACCACCACCACCACATTCACAAAGGGGTTTAATAACCAAATGACTGCCTGTCCCAAAAGGGGCCACAATCTAAAAAGATGCAGAAGAAACACCAGCAAAGTCATCAGAAATGACACTGTACTGCAATCTAATAGTTTATTAACGGTCAATGACCAGCAACATAAAACAGCAAAACACAGCATCATCAAAACATCAAATAACAAGCCTAAGTTAAAACAAGTAAGAAGCAATACACAAAAGAGAACAAACAGAACTTAAATAAGCATTAAAATTTTCCCTCGATATTGACAATACTCTTTCAGGTTCTGCAAGCAGCTGCCAAAAAATGTGCACACTGGATAGTAAACCAGGGGCTTTTTCCCATGAGGAGCATCTTGGCCAACTCCACGTCAGTCAAATTAGGATATTTTTTAATAAAGGGGAAGATAAACCTAGCACGCAGCCCCTGATAAAATGGACAGCGAAACAGGACATGCTCTACTGTCTCCACTTCTCCCGAGTCACACGGGCAAACCCTTTCAGATATTGGAATCCTTCTAAAACAGCCCTCCAAAAATGCCGAAGGGAGGGCTCTCCACCTGGCCAAAAAAAAGGCCCTCCTATGCGTAGGGAGCTCCAGCAGTGATAGATAGGCTGCCGGCGCTACTTTACAGGGATGTATCTAAGTAACTAGGTCACGAGTGCGAGTGCAAGTACGAGTCATTTTTGCAAGAGTGTGAGTCCGAGTGCGAGTCAGTGTCAAACTTTTTGGGCAAGTACGAGTCAAGTGCGAGTCATTTTTGCACGAGTGCGAGTTGAGTAGGAGTAAGGCCAGAAACCACGAGTCACAAGTCACGAGTCGAGTCACTTTGGGGAAAATGGCTTTTTCCCCTGAAAATGGGGAACAATGACTTCTGAGGCTTTTAAATGGGGAAAAATGACCTCTGAGACTTTTAAAGCACCCACTTGGCTCCCCCTATGCCCTTTCCCTCACCTCTCAGTCTTGTCACCACCCATCTGGTTTGGAAAAAACAAGCGTGTCTACATTCAAACCATTTATTATTCTTCCCCTTGCTGAGCCGAGCATCTTTGGGCTTGGAGTTTTGGTCAATGAGGAGGGACTGCTGCGGCAGCTTCGCCTTCCCTCACTCCTCCCCACCCCTCGCGCTTGGAGTTGTGGCCAATGGCAAACAGACAGCAACAAAAGGGGGGGGGGACTCAGAGCCAGGCTTGCTTTCCCAACCCCTTGAAAACCCTTCCTCCCTGCTGCCCTCCTCCTCCGAGGTCTCCACTGTGCCTGCCTGCCTGCGTTGATGCCGGCCATTAAAGGAAAATGACTTGGAAATGGCAAGTCGTTACCCCCACGAGTGCAAGTCAAGTACGAGTTCCGTGGGTCACGAGTGCGAGTGCAAGTGCGAGTCAGTGGGTCATGAGTACAAGTACGAGTACGAGTCAGGGAAAAAGTGGCTAAGTCACACTTGCGAGTCGAGTCATTTGACTCGAGTCCCCATCACTGCTACTTTATATCTAGTGTCCTCTGCAGCTAAAAAGTGTGGGGTTCTGCTGATGTCCTCTTGCCGCTCTGTGTCTAGCAGCCTTTGTCTTATGGCTGCTCTTGCTTGAAAAAAGTCCATTGCCAGCACAACCTCAGGGGAAAGTCCCATATGTCTCAATTTCCTGTGAACTGCCATAAGCCATGACGATTGAAAGTTGTCTTGTAGAATTAGTGATGTTAGGCCCTGGGCATTAAAGTTTAGATTTAGCTAAGTATTAATAGAGGCTAGGGAAACCCTAGCCTCAACCTTGAGCAGGTCAGAGTCCAAGCGCAAGCTTGCATTGGAAACATAGCTGGACACTTGGAATATAGATCTCAAAAACTTGGATTGCACCCGTTCCAAGGGGGCAAAACTGGAGGAAAGGGGCCCCAAAATTGTCCCATATAAAAGCTGGGGCAGAGTTTTTGCTTGATGTAACTTAATTGCCGCAGGCAAATAATGGCCACCTTTGGTGTTAAAAAACTTAACTACTGCACGAGCAGATTTCTGGCCTACCTTGGCCACGTACTCGTGGCGGGCAGTTCTGGCTCCAGTTGCTTGCAACATTATTTGATGTTTTGATGATGCTGTGTTTTGCTGTTTTATGTTGCTGGTCATTGACCGTTAATAAACTATTGGATTGGACACTGTACTGGGGTGAAGAGGGACAGTTAGGTTCCCCCTGCTAAATATAAGAGGAGCACCACTTGAAAAAGTGCCTCTTTCTCCAGTTATCAGGGGACATTTGGTCAATCCTATGGACTTTAATGGGAATAAACTATTTGAGAATTATAGCCATAACAAATAAAGGGATTTATAATCTGGTCTTGAATGGTTATTTCTCAGTACTGAACCTGTTGCGTACAATCAGATGTCTGTGCAGTCTCCATGATTTCAGTTGGATGGTTTTTGAAGAAAACAGCTGTATTATATGAAGCAGCACTGCATGAACTGTGTGTTTGTTCCAAGATTCTTGAACTAGAGTAGAAAGTGTCGTTTAGGCTAGTGTCTGTTTCTTTCAACCTACTACTCACCTCCCATGGCTCAGGTTTTTCCGTTTGTTGCCATTTCTTTGCTGGCAGACTAACTCCGCTTAATTGTATTAAAGTCTTCTTTTTTATATACAAATGTTAAAGTAAAATTGGACTTGCATGTGCCTGAATCCCAGCAGACACTCCCTTAGCTTACACTATTTATTTATTTATTGCAGATGTACATTTGAACCCGCTGCCAAAATTGCACAGATGCAATTGTGAGTAGACAACCCTCCTTGGGACAGTATAGCTAGGCAGGGTTTCTCTCTTCTCTTCTCTTCTCTTCTCTTCCCTTCTCTTCCAGGTTTCCTAAGCAAAAAAAAAAAAAATATGACTCCTTCATTAGTAAAAGTGTTCAGTTTTATAAAGGAGTTCCCTGTCCAAATGTTTGTGATTACTGCTGCTTCTGCCCACAGGCTTTTGTTCTGGAAGTCATTGTAGTTTGGGAAGAAAAGCAGCAGCTCTCTTTGGAAACAAATTCTAGCTGAGTTCCCACTGCTGAGAGGGGGAAAAAAAAACCCAGTGTCACTTTTTGAAAACATTTATGGCCCAATCCTATCCCAGGCTGATGTACAGGATAAAGGGCCACCGGCGCAGCGCCCGTTTTATCCTATGCGCCGATTGGGGACCAGGCCGGTTGGGAGAGGTAAGAAATGAAAAACATTACTGACCTTCCCGGCTGCCGCATGGTCGCCAGTGAGACTCCTCAGATCTACGCCAGCTCTTTTGGAGAGGCCGCCGCAATGGCAGGGTCCTTGTTGCACCAGGGTACCTGGCGGTACACCAGCACAACCAGGGGGGTATAGGATTGGGCTGTTAGTTGAATTACACTCAAGTTTTGGCTTTGTAGACTCGGGATGTTTCACACATCACACGTTCCAAGGTGAAGTCATCTTGGGAGTTTGAGACTAGGCTTGCCCTGCTTGACGGAGAACTGTTTGGGCAGCAATAGAATGGGTATAATGAATGCCCCCAGACAGAGAAGGAGATAGCAGTAGGTGGCCCTGCTCCAGACCTACCTGTGTTCAATTGGTCACCTGAGCAGACCCTACACACATACAAAAGGTGTTCACACACAAACTGTAAGCATGGTTGGGAGCCCTACCAAAAGTGAATTTCCCAACCACGCAGAGAAACTTATCTTCATACAGATTATAAACATGTAGGCTTGTCCAAGTGATTTGGGACCCTGCTTTTTGTGGGGTTCCCAACCACACATAAAAAAAAGTCTACATGCGGACAGTTTGTAGGCACCCAGGAGTTGTTTGGGGAACGAACTGAAAGAGCATAGGTCCTTGTAGATCTTGCCACCATGATCCTGCTACCCCACCTATATGCCTTCTTTGTAATTTACTCCTTTAGAGTAAGCTGGTTGGTTTTAATGTGTGTTTTGCTATCAACCAAAGCTTTTGGAGGTTTGGTTTCTGTTTTATTTTGCATGAGCATGAAAGAGCACAGATCTAAGTCTTCGTTTAACATTCTTCATCATGTTTGTACTGCACGCGGCTTGGGTTATTCTGTTTTAGCCTTACAAAAACTCTGTGAGGTAGGATAGGCTAAGAGAGCTCGGCCTCCTGAAAGCTACCTGGTAAACTGCATGGCTGCGGGTGATTTGAACCTGGGTCTTCTCAGGCCAAATCCATTGCTTTATCTACTACATCACAGTTGGGTAGTAACTGCAGTTCAGATTTTGCTTTCCTGGCATGTTAGTGGATGTTTTAGAAGGCAATAGAACTATTGTCACAGATTTGTTGCAGCTGTTACTGATGAAAAAAGGAAGAAAGAAACTACAACCCTAAAACAAAAACAATACCTGTTTCTGTTTTGAATCTAGAGAGTGTAACTTTATTGCAGGGTTTGGAGACTTGTCTCCATGCTATAGCTGTTAAAAAGAGCTGTGTATGTTATGCATGACCCTGTAAAAAGAAAAACAAAATAATAATGTCTGCCCTATAATGACTCCAGCATTTAGCAGAACAGTTTTCAAGGCACTCTAAACATGACAAGCAGCATTTCGGTTCTTATGTAATACAGTGTGACTATGAATGCCTAGGATGTTGGGATTGGAAAATAAAGTATATACACTTGGTTGCACTAATATATTTTTTCTATATCTAAATTATTCACCAGCTGAGAAAGCTTGCTAGGTTCTCAACTGACAGTTTCTTTAGTGCTTTAAATAATTAAGACTGCAATCCTATACAGACCCGTATTTCTTCGATTCTAAGACGGCATCGATTGTAAGTCACACCTTAATTTCAGTACCACCAACAGAAAAAAAAACATCTGGTGCTGTCTGCAAAGTGCGGTAAAATTTAAAAAACTGCAAGTCTAAGATGCCATCGATTCTAAGACACACTCCGTTTTTAAAGTTGTTTATATGGGGGGGGAACGTGCGTCTTAGAATTGAAGAAATACGGTACTTACCTTAGAGTACATCCTATTGAAGTCTGCGAGGCTTACTTCTGAGTAGACATGCCTAGGATTGCACTGATTCTGTGACTTATATGGTCCTTATAGCAAAGGCCAACTAGCTCAATCACATAATTGGTCCTGGAGTGCTCACCTTTTTTGTCCACACACCCCCACCCCGTAAATGCCATGGCCAATTATTTGATTAAAGTCACATCCATCTGGCAAATAACACAAGTTGTTAAATGCACAGTTGTGTATGTAGGAACACAGGGAAGCTGCCATACAGAATCAGACTATTGAGCCATCTCAGTGCTTTGGACACTGCCTGGCAGCGGCTCTCAAAGGTTGCAAAGAGGGGTCTTCCTCAGCCCTCCCTGGAGGTGCCAGAAACAGAACATGGAACCTGAGCATGTGTTCTACTATACTAAGATGTGCCCCCTCCCTAGTGTGATTAGAGGCATGTCTTGATATGGCATGTCTTGATAGATATGGCATAGCCAGGGTGACCAGATACAATGGAGGACAAAGTGCCTATACCTTCAACCACTGTATAGAAGAGGGAATTTTGGCAGGTGCAGCTTTTTGCACCCTTCAGTGATGAGCTGAACCTGCCAAAATTCCCTCTTCTATACAGTGGTTGAAGGTATAGGCACTTTGTCCTCCATTGTATCTGGTCACCCTGGGCATATCCACCTTATATGCTGATTCAAGAAGCTCCCTTGTGAGGAAGCTGACGCCCTGGCATGAATCTTTTGTTGGGCTGTGTATCCGATGGGAAAATAAAGGTAAAGGGTTAAATACATCCTACCTCCATGCTGTGATCCTGATCCAACTCTTAGCCTTGAGTGACTGCTACTTATGAGTAAAGACAAACCTATACAATGACACATGTATAGTTGCAAATGGTTTAGCTTCCAAGAGCTCTTTAAAAGAGAATGAAGATACAGCCCTCGAACAATAGCACTATTTCAGAATGTTGGTGAAGAATTACATGTTTGAATGATCCCCCTGAGTAAAAAAAGTGACATGAAATCCAGCTCTCCCTGCTCATAGAAAGCTACCATATTGACAAGAAGGGTAGGACAGAACCCTTCGCCCAACATGGCAGCTTTCTGTAAGGCAGTGAGTTTGGGTTGGAGTTGAACAGTGGTATGCAAACTTATTGCTTGTCCTGAAACTGGGTCACTAGTTGAATCTATGCGTACCACTCCTATGCAAAATGTGCTTTGTAGGGTTTAAAGTTAAAAGTTTGTAAACCTTTTTCTCATGAGCTGCATCACTTCATGCTCCATGTCCTGAAATAAAGGGTTTGATCATTGTGTGATGTTTCCACCCCTCTTTCCATTTCCCCCCCCCATTTGAAAGTTTTGTTAACATTGGTTGAAAGTTTCATTAACATGGTAATTTAATTAGCTGGTGTTGTGTGCTTTTAATATCGCATCCAACATACTTAGCAGTCCATCTTTCAAGAGAGGAGCTTCATCTGCTTTATATTTGTTTTACCCATTTTAGTTCAAAAAAGTAATGAAAATGAAGCAGTCCTAAGGAATCACGTCAATTAACAATTCTGGTGATCCTGCATCATTGGGGGGGGGGAATGTCACCTGAAATTGTACTTTGAGGAGCTCAAGTGCCTTCTGTCATAAACTGCACTGAGTTCAAGAATTGCACCTGAGATTAGCAAAGCATCTGTGATGGTGAAAATTTCAGGGATTGCTAGGAAATGCTCTTGTTGGATCAGAGAGGTGCAAAATTTTTGATTGATAACATGAGAACATGTGCTGCTATTTAAGTAAAAGTAATTTTGATCCAATTCATACTCCTCCCAACTTTGTAAAAGCAGATGTTCAGTATTCAGAGATTCATTATTCCATGATTTGGCATTGGTTCACTTTGCAAGTCTTCATTTCTCTCTTCATTATTTCTTCTCGAGTTTGTCATTAATCACTTAATTTCTGGCACACAATAAAGGCAACAATGTGTTGTGCTCTTCTTCTCATTCTAAATGCTGCAGTACTGTGTAAGAGAATAATCTGGTGCTGTCAAGATGGCATTGCGTGACAAGTGCAAGTGACCATTTTCAAAGCTTGCAGCACTTTGGTATTGCAGATCACATGCTGATTTTTGAGATAGCTTAACTTGCAGCAGTATGTGCACCTTCCATCGTTAGACTGCAGTTATGTTTCTTCCTGCAAGCCAGCTGCACTCTTTGTGATCTGTACCAAATAACATCTAGAGCTGCTTCAAAATCTATATTCCCTTACTTATTGGTATATTTTAAAAGTGCATATTGGGGAAGCAGTAATTCAAAGGCCACAATGCTGTGGCGTAGCTTACCGCTCTTGTACCTGGTGTGTGTGGGGCCCTGGCACAAAACGGAAGTATGGTGGCGTGGCGTATGGTGGCGTGGCGACATCATCATGAATTACTTCTGGTTTGCAGCTGGCTCCGCCTCCGACCCGAAGCCACCCGAGTCAAAGAGAAATGACTTGGGCAACTTTGGACTGGAGGCGGAGCCGGCTGCAAAAATGGAAGAGCCTAGGGATGTCACCCACCCCTCCCTGCAGCCTGCTTGGAGCTCAGCTCGGCTGTCCTCATGGCTCCACCTCTGAGCCAAAACGAAGCCGACAGTCAAGGTGCGTCTTCATGAAGATGCGACTCGACTGACGGCTTTACTTCGGCTTGGGCCAGCCAATGGTGTGTCACCCTCATTAACAGGGTGACACCTGTCACTGGAGAAGGGTGACACCTCCTTGCTTGGCCATTTTCAGCCACTCAAAGGAGTTGCTTTTTCTCTCTTTGCTTGCAAGAACACAAAAAAGCAACTCCTCTCCGCATGGCCAAAACCAAAATGGCAATGGGGCGACCGTGGTGTCACTCCGAAACATTGATGTAACCCCCGTGTGCCCCGCACTTAGTGCACCCCAAAATGACGTCAGTGCCACAATGAGAGTCTAGGCTTTCAATCCAGCTAAGATTAGTTGTGACTAATTCCAGTTGAAACCAATGAAACAATGTTTTTTCCTGATTCATTTAAATGCTATCACTTTCAACAAGATTAGCGTTGTGACTACCTTCATCTGGATCAGGGCCATGAACTCTAATGACAGTAGATGTAGAGAGTGTGCCATTTTGTATGTGATTTTCATTTTAGGTCTCTTTAACTTGGTTTTAAAGTGGCTGTTTGCTTGCAAAAACGCAGCTTCTATCTATTGAATATAATAATGAAATGAGTCAGTATACTTTGTAGGCAGTTCTGAGGATCTGTTTCACTACATGATAAAGGCACATTGTGTCCATCTGCAACCCTAAGAAGCTGTGAAACGTTATGCCACTTGTCAGCCTCTCTCCGAGACGCCACAGTCTTGACAATATAATTGACACCAACCCATTGAAAGGTTTGCTACGTTTCCAAACTTTGTATTTGTTTCTCTTTAGCAGAATTGAATTATTGGCTGATGCAACTGTTTCTCTACTGTGCAGCCTTATCAGCGCCATCCGTCATGTGAAGATAGACAATGTGCATTTCATTATTTTATGTTCCAACTTTACAGCTGCCTTCAAAAAATATTCCTTTGAATTTATTAAAATGTTCTCCTTCAGGGACCTTTTTATTAACATTTGGCTAATCTTAACCTTTGCTGAGCTTGCACTCCAGTTTTGATCTGTGAACTGCACACTGACAATTATTTTCCTCTGTTTCTATTCTCAATCATCAATTCTTCCAGACCATAGTTGCTGAAATGAACAACTCAAAGAATGTTTTTTTATGAAGACAATGAGAGAAAAAAACAAGATGCTTCCATATTTGGTCCTAGCAATCCACCTGGATCTAATTTTTTTTCTTTGAAATAACTCTTGCATCCTCTTGCAATATTCAGTTACAAAACACAGTCCTTCATTCAGCTAAAGTTATTCAGAAAAGCAGTTGAACAAATCAGCCGCAACTTACTCAAATCCGATCAGTTTTCAGTGAGACCTGGGGCCTAACAAGATGTGATAGTGGAGCCACTTAGATTTTATTCACATGTCTACCCTGTTCACAGTAAGCCTTTCACCTCATTATTGGAATCTTAGTTGATCAGTTGGCATTAAATTGATCACTGAAATTGTATACATTTACGTATGGGTAAAAACAATAATGTTGACATAAGAAACATTTTTTGTTTTTAGATCATGCATGCATAGCAACTAGCAAGCATCATCTTAGAAGAGTCATTTCCTTCAATGTAGATGAGAAAAGGGGGGGTGCCTCTTTTAAGATGGTACTTGCCATCGACAGATCGTATGAGTAATATATGAGTATATATTCAGAATAATATTTGTGCTGGAAGGCTAGTTTGGATCCAGAAGTTGAATAGTGAACCCAAGATTTAATAGGACTTCAAATCCCCTCTAAAAGGGGAATTCAAAGGGGATTTGAATCCCTTTCCATTCTGGGGTCTCCTGTTCTCACTGGACCACTGGTTACACCGGTGGCATAAGTTGGATAGGATTGAGCAGAGCTCAGACGGTGGCATAAATTGGATAGGATTGCGCCCTTAATGTGTTAGGGCATGTTTTTGGCATTAGAAAAGATCCCATCTAGTCCTCTAGGTTTATGACTACATAATTCAATAATGGTTAATCGAGAAATTGATGATTCTAAATTGCCAAGCACAGGGTATAGTTTTAGCTAAAGGAGTTGAAAGGACTCATGGGAGCAAGATATCCATTATATGCAAGGCTTACAGTTTCATTTACGCTCTGCAATTTTAAATTATAATGTGGCCTTCCCAACCTTCAAATGGCATAGGTTTCATTTTTGTGATTTCATACAGAATGCAGTATCTGGCACCTGGTGTAGAAATGGGTTTTATAAGTCTTCCTGGTTTAATTTTTTGGGGGGGGAAAGTCTAGCCTTAAATATTGAGGATTTGGAAGAGATATAGAAAGTGACCATAATCAAAACTCTATGGTCATGCAAATTGCTTTCTTCGAAGATTTCCCTGCAGCAGCTCCCTCTGCTGAAAACGGCAACCCATGCACTGTTCAGATGAAGAAACTCCTGGTTTCTAACATAGCTGCTGTTACGACAAAAGCTTCTAAGCTCTAGCTTCAGGTGTAGCTGTTGCCCGTAAATGCACATAGCTTCTTTGGTTTGTAGTCCTTGGCTATAGAAGGTTCCCATATACATGGACTGGAGCTTCTGAGCCCAGTATGGTTATCTGTTAGTCCCTCATGATTTGTACTAATGTTCTTTTACTTTCTAACGTCTAACAAAATTCACTTTTCCAGACCTCTCTTTTTCCCCTCTACCCACTACTTTTTCCTGAAAACTGTGCAGCAACAATGCAAAGATCCGAGCAAGAATAAAGCACACGAGTGACCCATCACAATACAAGCACGTTCACTTAAATGTTATTTGCATGTTGAATGTTGTGAGCAAAGAATTGGAGCTTTCTTCACGCAGACCTTGGGTCGTCTTGGCCACGAATGTTTCTGTTTTATTTCAGCACTGGCACAGTCAATGGGCAACCTGGGCTTTGTCTTTTTTGTCCTCTTTGGGGAAAAAATAACCTGTGTTTAAGAGTTTTGTGCTTGTTTTGTTGCAGACACCGAAACCTGTGATTATGGGTGGCACAAGTTCCAAGGGCAGTGCTACAAATACTTTGCGCACCGGCGCACATGGGATGCAGCTGAACGAGAATGCCGCCTTCAGGGAGCCCATCTGACTAGCATCCTGTCTCATGACGAACAGCTCTTTGTGAACCGTACGTGGCATTTTGATCCAACGCCGTGTCATGAGATGCGCAGGGTCTGAGATGGCTGTAAAGAAAAGACCCACCAGGCCCCTAAATAGTTTCTTTCTAAAATGTGTATTATCATTTATCGTTTTAAAAGAGGACCCTTTGTCCTTGACCGCTACTTTGATCCTTTCATTCCGGCGCCAGGTCTGTCTTACTCATTAGCCGGGGTGGGGAAATTGCTGATCTTTGAGGGAAATAAACTTTTACAATCCTGAAGTATTTAGTTCATGAGAAAAAGGCATTAGAAGTGAGGCGTTTTATTCCAAAACTATCCAAAAACTTTTATTTTAAGCTCATTGTTTAGACAATCTCATCTCCAGGCACTCTAGAAATAGTGTTCCTTACAGGCACGACAGCATCAGTCACTTTACATTCTGTTCTAAGTCAGACCCAAGTGTCTGACATTTGTTACAGTTCCAGGTGCTTCTCTGCAAAACCAGAACAATGTTCTGAGCTAATAGTGCATGAGGTTTGTTTCCAAAAGCTCTTCATTAACTGTGTTAAAGTTTGGGTGTTCAGTGCCTGAATATCTTCCTGCAGGAAAACATGTATTAGTTCTCAGTGTCAAGTTTCAGTTGCCTTCTGAGAAGTCTCCAGGTTGTTGATCTTCTGCCAAATAGTTTGGCACATCTGTACTACTAAGTATTCCTGAAAATTGCTTAATGTTACCAAGGAGGATATACTGTCCCTGAAAAGATGAGTACACTGTGGCACAGCTGAAACGAAGGAGAGACAATCAATGATAGATAGAAAATGGGGGAGTGTAGTTCATAGCTTAGACGTGGAGCACTTGCTTTGCCCGAGTTTAATCCCTGGCATTTTTTCCCCGGTGGAATTATTATTTTTATGAATCCTGTATTTGTATGCTGCTTTCCCACAAAAATGGTCACAAAGACGTTTACATAGCAAATGGAATGAGAAGATGGTTCCCTGTCCTTGAAACCCTGGGCAGCTGCTGCCAGTCAGTGTAGGCAATATTCTGCTAGATGGGCCAGTGGACTGACTCAGTGAAGCAGCTTCACATGGTTTTTAGTAGTTCATCAACATTTTCTGTTTCTACACTGAGCATGCCAATTAACCTAATATGGGGTGAGGCGGGTTTTTAACCCAATGGGCAGGCATGATTCAACGTGTCACAGTCTCAGGGTGCTCCACACATGCAAGGGATGTGTTGTTCTTTTCTATATTGGGAAATGCTCTACATACATAGTGAGAAATTCCTGTTGTGTATTTAGAGCATTCTCCAACTTGCAGAGGACAGGACAGAATTATACAACTCAGCATCAAGTATGCATTGAAGCACTCGCATTTGCAGGGAAACTTTGTGGATCACATTGCTTGTGTAACAGCCATGAGCAGGCCTTTTCAGAGAGGATGTAATATAGAAGTGGGAAAATTAACAGCAAAGGGCAACAGTAGCAATCTTGCAATAGCAATCATGCTGTAATCATATTTTTCAGAAGAGAAATTATTGTTCTGATACAGTAAGACCATTGATTGTTCAGCTGGGCAGCCCACTCTTATGCAGAGCCTAGGGCAGTGCATCTTGCGATCCGCTGCTGTACGTCTTGTTAAGGCAGCGTGAAAGGCATGCCGCTATTGTGCACTCCAGACCTGCTAGTGCAAACAGCCAGAGGCTCTGCACACTCACCAGTGGATCAGAACACTGTGATGCCACACCTAAACAAGTACAGTGGCGGCGGGGGCAGATCAGGGCAGAATCGGGGCATGGAATAGGGCAGGAGGGGGTGGATCTCAACTGCACTAGTGCACACCAAGATCCTTTCCCCATTTTCCCATCCCAACCTTCCCCCCTGAGACTCCTCGGACATACACTATATAGCCGGCATAGGTCCGAGGAGACATATTGATGACCAAGCAGCCTATGGAGAGGTAAGTAAAAAAAAAAAATTTTTTTACTTATCTCTCTCTGGCTGTCTTGTTGCCCCCCCCCCAACCACATGCAGCGTCTGCACTCCAGCAGCATGGTTGCATAGCATAAACTGGTGGAGGATAAGATTGGGCCATAATTATTTCAATGCAACCAACTGCTAAAACCCTGTCTGGCATTTTGCAGTGTATAATTATCTGAGAAAACTAGAGTGCTGTTTAGGAAGGTCAACAGAAAAAAGTGAGATCACTTAAAACAATATAGTTTGTGAAAACATTTTTATAAATATCTTCATCTGCAACAAAAAGGGGAGGAAGGGCTCCACAAGTATTCATCTGTCTTCTAGTGAAACACTTGGTAACAAAACAAAACAGGAAGCCTGATTCAGTCTGTGAAAATGCTTTTATTCAGAGACATTTTCCTTTTATGGGAAAGTTAGTAAAAATATCTGCTTGGTTCTTTTCCTGCTAGGTATAGGACATGATTACCAGTGGATTGGCCTAAATGATAAGATGTATGAGAATGACTTCCGCTGGACTGATGGCAGTGTGCTGGTAAGAGACCTATAAAACATTTCGGGAAAGTTATTTGTGATATTGCTTTTGAGAAAGGAAAATAGGTCACGATGCAGGAACAATGGGGACATGTGTTTCCTAGCAAGCAGCCAGCCAGTTCTGCAGTAGTAGGATGCCGACATTTTCTTATTATTATAATGCTAGATATGAGATGATAATGCCAAGATTGTGGCGGCTTTCAGTCTCCTGTAGCGTGAGGCTGCAGGCATCTACCCAGAAATTCCTTCTGCTCCTCGCTCAGGCCACTAGTTCTCTAAACCAACTTTCTTCCTTCCAATTCCCACTGAAAGCCTGACACCTCTTACAGTAGGTAGCCATCATCTTTAAACTGAAAGAAAGCCTAAGCACCTATAGTTGCATTTGCTTATCTCTTGTTACCATTTTCCCTTCTTCCTTCTGTTGCCTACTACTGCCCTACCCCAATCTACATTTAGACTATAAGTTCCTTGATATATCTAAGAAGGGAGATGGTGATACTTTCATGCTTGGAATCTTTTAAAAAATGGCTGAGAGGCCACTGAAGACATGCAGTGGGCATGGTGTTCAGCTAGGGGGTCCAGCCAGTTGCTGGCTTGGTCCCCTGACTCTCTTTATTTCTATACATGACAATGGCAGATTCTAGCTGTGGTGAGTCCCAGCTCAGCTTTTATCTGCCATTGACAAATAGCGCAGATAGTTTTGTTTGGAGCTTGATTATTTCTCCAAGCCCTGGAATGTCCTGTGGTCAGGATCAGAATCAACTACTGTTGACTTGGTTAAGGTAGATGCTGTGATCTATACCTTGCAGCAGTTCCACCACCAGTAGTTGCCTGCGCCCTACTCCGTCCTCCTCACCATTGTCACCTGCCTGCCCTTTTCTGTCCAGAGGGAACAAAGAATAGCAGTGAGAAGGAGCGAGAGAAGCAGCTGCCACTGAATGCTCACTCCCTTGCCAACCAGCTCTCTCCCGGACAAGTGAGAAGGTGACAGTGGTGAGGTGGAACAATAACAGCAGCAGCAGCAGTAGCAGCCGGTGGCAGTGGCAGCAAGGAGGATGTCTTCTCTTCCCCAAGAACTCTCCAAAACCTGGAGCCATCATTGCTTGTAGTATCTCTTGTTCTGGCTTTAAGCATACAGTTCCTTCCTGGAACAAAGGAACAATTGGCAGAGCACCAGTGCACCCCCCCCCCCGTGCACTTTCTGCCAATGATGGTCTTGCCCATAATGCATTGCAGATAGGCTGCCTACTTGCAGCTGTAGAAACGGGTGCAACGTACCACAGTCCAGCTACTGCTGCTGTGTGAGTTCTGCTTGGAGGCTGCATCCCCTTAATGTGTTTCATGTATGTGTGTGTTTCTTTCTAAGTGGGTTGGTGTGTGGCAATCACAAGCAGAACGAGGTGAATTTAATTAGAATGACTGCCCAGCTTGTCCGCAGGTGCTTTGTCCTCGCTTCCTGGAATTGCACTTTGTTTTACAAAGCAGAAACCAATGCATGAAATAAAGGAAAGTAAAAGTAGAGCTCACTCAGCTGTCCTTTAATACGTGGCTATGTTTTATGCAAGACAAAATCCTCACGCTCTTCCGTATGAGAAATAGGTGATTTACAGCCATTTGAATGTGCATGGATACTGTGGCTATGCTTTATTATTTACTTTTGGTAGTTAAGGATCCAGGGAAACATCTGGTCCTTTTGTTGCAAACACACAGGCTTTGGTTACTTCTGCATATTGAATACGGCAACTTCAGAAAGAAGTTCATGAAGAATCTGCCGTTGGCTGCAGTGCTATGCACACTTTCCTGAGAGTAAGCCCCATTGAAGACAGCGGGCCCTACTTCTGAGTAGGCAAGCATAGGATTGTGCTTTTGATTGATTACCATTTATAATGTATAAGAAGGGGTGTGTGTTTTTTCTAAATTATCCATTTCTTTAAGAGCTGCAGTTAGCTGCAGGTGACAATATAGAAAGTTAAAAGGGCAAATAATCTTTTTTCTCTCTTGTTTTCTTCTTTGGTTGCTAAGAAGCTTTATTGCTGGAACAAACATGCTTTATTGTGCCTAGAGGCACTTTTTCTCTTGGTGCATGGCAGGAGGTAGCCTATTACTATCCTGGACACCCTCCTGCCTCCCCTCCTTGATTCTTGGAAGCCTAAATCATTCAGGCTGTATTACAAACGTGATAACCTTGCTCTCCATTTATCCTGTTTATCCCACCTCCACACCCCAGCTTCTGCCTGGATCAAATACATTCTAACGCCCTAAGTATCGTATTCAGATGATCAGCCTGCCTCCAAAGTAGTCAAAGTAGATATTAAACATGTGATAAAAACCTCAGTGCTGGAAAGACAAGAGCTGCATGACACCAATTTTTAGGCTCCAGGAAATTAAATCCTAATTCAGGCTTGTGGGCAAACTCGGGTGTTAAACTTTAGATTTAATGTTGAGATGAAGAAGAGAAGGCATTTTGTGAGCAGGATAAGGCCATCTGCCCAACAGGCCTCTTTCTGATTGATCTCCATCCCATTTCATTCTGGTTTTTTTTTTAACCACTTCCTTCCATTTCTTTTCTTTGGAAGCAATCTAGGTGTCTCTTGAACTCATTTATACTCATTGCTTCAGTAGATTTGCACATGGTAAATTATTCCTTACTTGGATTATTACTCTGTGCCTGCAAATGTTCTATCTCATTTCCTTTCTTACTCCTTCTGTCTGAAGTTTTGATTATTTCACCTGATGTCAATCATTTAGCCCACTAATGAATTGTTAACACGTCTCCAAGTTGCACCCTGATTAACCACAGAAGCACTTTGGTGTACCTGGCATACAGCGCAATCCTATGCATGTCTACTCAGAAGTAAGCCCCATTATATTCAATGGGGCTTACTCCCAGGAAAGTATTATAGGATTGCAGCCAGAAAATAATGAATGATCTCAAGGACCACACTCTTCAAATAATTTGAGTTTAGTGATCTGACCTATTGTAGAAAAAGAAACAATAAGAAATGGGGGGGGGATAAGGAAAAGTTGGGGGCTAAGAGCAGCAATGAGAAAACTGTGGGAAAGCAAAGGAAGTTGAGAGACAACTGAAAGATCCATCCATTATATAAGGCAGAAATCTTCTTTGGTCTAGAGAAGGAGGGTGGAGACTACATTTTCCCTGCTGTTTAAGATGCATCTTCCCCCCCCCCATGCACACATACAATTGTAATTAATACAAATGCATTGTACTTTGCATTAACAGAAGTTTATTGGCAGAAGTTGTAAAGATCATCTGATCAGCTGTACCAAGCGATTGTTTAATCAGTGTCTGTGCCAGGTTCTATCCCTGTGCTGAGCCCCCCTTTGATACTCTACTGTGTGCATACTTGAATGTGAACATACTGCTGTCCCCTGTAGGAGCGGCTTGGGTGCACCTTTCTCAGCATCGCTGGGGCTCTGACAGCCATGTAGTCTGCACTGAGAAGTCAGCAGCCAGACAGACCATTCCTCTCTCAGTGCCCCATCAGTGCTGGCAAAGGAACTGCCAACCCCCCTCCTTTAATTTGCCCAGTGTTGGAAGGTTCGACTCAGTCAGGCAGCTATACTGGCTGCCGGTTCGTTTCCAGGCACAATTCAAAGTGCTACTGTAGTCTTGACTTTTAAAGCCCTTTACGGTTTGGGACCAAAGTATTTGAGGGACCGCTTCCTTCCTTATAATCTGCCCCATCCTCTGACATCAGGGGGCCCCTGTTAATTGTGCCACCACTAACAGAGGTGAGAGGGATGGCGGCGAGAAATAGGGCCTTCTTGGTGGTGGCACCCCAATTGTAGAATTCCCTCCCCTTGGAATTAAGAACGACTCCCTCTTTGGAGACCTTTTGGCGGGGCCTCGAGATTTTTTTATTTAGGTTGGTGTTTGATTGCTGACATGGCGGGTTGGCTTTTTTTCAACCAAATGTAATTTTAGGTGACTCATTGGTGTCTGTTTGGTTTTAACTGTTTTAATTGTTTTGTTTTTAATTATTTTTATTGTATTTGATTGTTTTAATCCAGTAAGCCACCTTGGTTGCCCTGTCAGGAGAAAGACGGGATATAAAATAAAATAAAATAAAATAAAATCATGCTGTTATACAAATAGAGGTCCAGCCAAACTTGAAATACTGTGTACAATTCTGGCCGATGCATCTCAAAAAGGATATTGTAGAGCTGGGAAAGATGCAGAAAAGGGCAACCAAATGATCAGGGACTTGGAGCATCTTCCCCATGAAGAAAGGCTAACACACTTGATAAGGGTTCATCCAGTGAAACTGTTTGGCAGGAGATTTAGGATGGACAAAACGAAGTACTTCACACAGCAAGTAATTAATTTATGGAATTCACTGCCACAGTATGTGGTTATGGTTACTAGCTTAGATGGTTTTAAATCCTAAATTCATGAAGGACACATCTATCAATGGTTATTAGTCATGATCGAAGTATACTACGTTGACGTTCTGAGGCCGTACTCACCTGAGTACCAGTGTTGGAAAGCAATAGCAAGAGAGGGCTGTATACCTATAGGCCCTGCTTCTGGACTTCCCAGAGGTACTTGGTTGGCCACTATTGGAAGCAGGATGGACCCTTGTCTGATCCAGTTTGGTTCGTCTTAGTTCTTATGACTGGTGCTGCCTTTTTAGGGTTCCAAACGAGTCTTTCGCAGCCCGACCTGGAAGTGCGAAGGATTGAACCTGGAACCTTCTTCATTTGAAGCATCTGTTCCATGCCTACACGATTATTCCAACATCAGTTCTGTTTCTGTTCTTCACAGAAAAAGAATAATTTAATCTGGCCCATGAACTACCATGGCAAATTAAAGAATGAACATTGAGATTGCTTTAGTGCACATTTTTCATAATGTAAAGAAACCTTTAAAATTTCTCATTCTGTCCATTTAAGGAAATTCTTTTGGCAAGAACTGGCAAGCAGCTTTGTATAGAATAGTTTTAGAGGATTGAAAGAGACATACAGGTTATCCAGTCCAACTGTTTGTGTAGTTCCAGCTTCCTCCATAGCAAAACAAGTTGCTACAGTTGGGGGAAGAGGTGTGGAAATTCATCAGATGGGGAAATTCTGTCAGAGAGTTTCCCACGCCCTTCCTGGACCTGTCTGCCTATCCCCTGCCCCATCACCACCCTGTTTCACCCTCCCCCCCACCCCCATTGCCACCTTGCTTTGCCTTCTCCAGTCCCCATTCTGCTCTCCCATCTTGCCCTCTCGCCTCCCCATCATCGTACCTGCTCCGGTGTGTAGCGGGAGAAGCAACTATGCAGGTAGGAAGGCACAGGCCTACCTGCTGGTGTCCCCTGCAGCACGCTGTGTAGCGCGCTATCGGAGCACCTTTTATGACTGGCGCTAACTGCTTTATGGCAGTCTGCGCCAGCGGAGAATCCTTACTGATGACAGCCAGTAAGTATTGGATTGGGCTCTCAAAAACATTTTTTCGTATAGTTGATGACTGTGGATTTTTTTAAACTACCACCTGTTTATTGCTAAAATTACCATTTGTCAAGGGAACTACCTACAGAATCAGACTTATGGCGCAATCCTGCATTAAAAAAAAACATTCCAGTGCTCTGCAGGCACAGGGTATCGTAAACGTGCCATAAAGTGCATTTACCACACCCGGAGAGTAAGGCCCACTGGCACAGACGCCGGCAGGCCTCTCTCCACTGCGGAAAGGACCTGCACCCACCGGAGAACGGTAAGCGTTGCTCCGGTGGGAGCAGAGGCCGGGCAGCAGGGGAGGGTGACTGTTGGCCGAGCCGGCACGGGAGGGGGTGGGGATGCCGCAATATCCCCATCCCCATTCCTGGGCTCAGCAGCCATTACACAGCCGCCTCAGATTTCTGCCAGCTCAATAGCTGGCGGACATCCGAGGAGGCCCATTGGGGCCTCCCAACCTTACACTGGGGGAAGGGGATGAACATCCCCTTCCCCCGAGAAGACCCCAGGCTGTGCCAGAGTGTCCTGGGAAGGGCTTAGAATCCTGGTATGAATCCCATAGAATCCCACAATGCACTGGCCATGGATCTTTGCGCAGAATTGTGCTGTTAGACTTCTAGAACACATCTTCTGTACTGTACATTTAAAATAGCATGTGCAGATCAGCACATTAGGAGATACTTGGAGTACAGTAATCTGCAGTGTCCAACTTAAGCACCCATTAACATTCACATAGAAGTTCATGTCTATATGTTCATGGCCTGCTTTATAATTTGTAGTGAAGTGAATTTTCAGATTTTGTGATGTTTGTGTGTGTGCGTGAATCATTGTCTTTAAGTGACAAAGCACAAATTTTGTCATCTAAATAATTTTTTTGGGGAAAAAAACACTCAGGATTTTGAACATGGAAAATAAAATTTAACTCTTTTGAAGTTGGGAAATTCACCATCATTCAGTTTCACATAATAATGTATTGTAGACTTTTCATTCCATCAGTTGACCAGGATCCAGTAGCAATAACAATTTTTTTTGGCTAATTAAATCACATTGTCCCAGTGCACTGAATTATGGAATGTCATTTGGCAAAGTAAAAGCTTAGTAGGTCTCCTATTTTGGTCATACGGTAGGTTTCTCTTGAAAACACCTTTGTACAGTCTGTGTACAAGGAAGGATATCTCTATGTTGCTTACTGGACACTTCATAAAGCAATGTGTCAGATGAAATGTAGGCATATATGTGGACTTAAGAGCCTACCTGTTCATTTTCAGAATTCTTGAGTTACTTTTTCCCATGGATATGATCAGCTGTTGGCAATTTACCAGAATTAACAACTGTAAAAATACCAGACTTCTGCAGTGCATTTTTTTTTCATACATTGACTGGAATGCATGTGAAGTTAACAGAAATAATTCCAGTAAGTGTAGTAAGCTTCTAATCCATGAGGACTCATTGAAAAGCAACGTTTCGGAGGGGAAAAAATGCTTAGGTCATTGCAGTTCCAACCACGAGCTGTCACACTGGAATTGTTTGTCATAGACCAAACAAAATTATTGTTATCCATCTGTCCAGTACTACCTCAAGATTCTCTTAAAACAATGGTTCTCAAACTTTTTGGCACTGGGATCCACTTTTTAAAATGACACTCTATTGGTACCCACTTAGCTTTATGAGATGCTCAAACATTTATCTCCCTATATTTACACAAGGTTGCAAACTGCAGGAGCTCAGCTCCTTGCAAACTTGCAGGGTAATTAGCAGCTATCTTGCAAACTGCAGGAGCTCAGCTCATTGAAGGGCAATTAGCAGCTATCTGATTTTTGAATAGCCTCAGGGATTGTGGCAATTACTCATCTGATCTTTCCATCACCTGGAACCCACCGTGGGTCCCGACCCACAGTTTGAGAAACACTGTCTTAAAACATTTTAAATTCTGGGGAAACCACCCATGAGTGAGGGAGGGGGAGAGAGACAGAGAGAGCTTTGGACCGTGAGTTGTCTGGACTTCAGTGGGGCTTCTTACATGGGTAACAAACCAGTTACTCTTTGCAGAGTTCATACCTCAGCATGAAAGTAGGTTTGTTAAAATTGTTGCCTTTGTCTGGGACATGATGCAATAGTACAGTGTTTTTCAAACTGTGGGTCGGGACCCACTTGGTGGGTCGGGACCTGATTTCTGGTGGGTCCTGGGTAATGGAAAGTTCAGATAAGTAATTGCCACAAGCCCTGAGGCTATTCAAAAATCAGATAGCTGCTAATTGCCCTTTAAAGAGCTGAGCTCCTGCAGTTTGCAAGATAGTTGCTAATTACCCTGCAAGCAGCTGAGCTCTTTACTTGTAAATAAATTTATTTATTTCTAGATCACTTTTTTTAAGTCACGTAAAGCTAGGTGGGTCCCGATGGAGTGTCATTTTAAAAAGTGGGTCCCGGGGCTAAAAAAATTGAGAACCACTACAATATTGTATATATACTGTAAAAAACTGAACTGGATTCACATAAGCAAGTAAGATACCATATTTATCGGCGTATAAGACGCACCTTCCTTTTGGCCCTGGGTTTCAAGAAAAAAAGATTTAAAGCATTTTTGGGCCACTTGGCCATTTTTGGGCCACTTGGCTGCTTAATTAGCTAATTTACATAAATTGCACAAAAATACCAGGATCTCTTTTAAAACACACAGCAATAAGACACATGAACAAAATGCACCAGAACATAAATCCCATGTACAACCCCCCCCCAGACTCAACTCTTTTTCCCCGCAACCCACCCATGCACAGTTTCCAAAGTAAAAAACATTTACCCCAAGTACAAAACCCCCCAGACTCAACTCTTTCCCCCCCAACCCACCCATGCACAGTTTCCAAAGTAAACAACATAAATCCCAAGTACAAAACCCCCAAGACTCAACTCTTTTCCCCCATCCCACCCGTGCACAGTTTCCAAAGTAAACAACCTAAATCCCAAGTACAAAAAGCCCCCAGACTAAACTCTTTTCCCCCCAACCCACCCATGCACAGTTTCCAAAGCTTCCCCAACTAGGTCCAGTTCAGAAGCTTACCCAAGCTGCATTCATTCAGCATCGGAGGAGCTGGAAAGACCACACCCTCTGCAGCTCAGCTGAACTGAACTGAGGAGCACAGCGCCCTCTGCTGGCTGCTGAGAAGCTCAACTCATGCACGTGCATAAATTAAGCCTGACAAAGAGCTGTAGATCGGATAGATTAGTCAGGGAAGAAAGCACAAGGGAGCTCTCCGGCTCCGGAAAAATGCGGTAAGCCCAAAAATGCTTTAAAACGGGGGGGGGGAAGGGATTTTTTAAGTATTGGTGTATAAGATGCACCCTACTATTTTGGGTCACAAATTTAGACAAAAAAGTGTGTCTTATACGCCAATAAATACGGTATGTTACTAGCATAAGGGCTCAGACTGCAGCATCCATTGCTCAAGCTCCTTTGAAAAGGAACTCCCATTGGTGCAACTGGAATGTAATTTAATAGAGAGAGTAAATTTAAAAGTAGGCTTTATCTTTAAAACTGTGAAGAATCATACTAGCTTGCGGCATCTTAGAACATAAAACTTCAAATTTACTCAAGTTTTTTCTGGATTGAAGTAGGATGTATCCATCAAACATTCAGTCATCTCTTCATTTGGTTGTTGAGAGCCACTTCTACACAAGGCACATATTCTACATGGATATCGCTTCTGCGTGTGGGGAATTGCATGGATCCATCATGTGTGACAAGAGTCACATACAGCACTGTCACAGCCAGTTGGACTGGTTACCATGTGTACAAATGTTACTTGTACATGCAACATTGTTTCCTGCATGAAAATGCTACCTATGTCCACTACATAACTTGTATATCCCCCATGAAGTGGGAAATTTCCATGTCAAGGTGACGCCTGTTTGAAATACAATCAGTTCAGATTCCCATGTGGAAGAAACTGTCTCAAGAATCTTTTGATGCACCTAAAATGGTTCATTTACATAGGGTCCTTTTCAATGAAGTCATTCCAGGAAAGGGGGGGAAATGCATGCGGAAGATCTTACTAGAATTATTTAAAGGTATTTGTCCAGATTTATTGGTTCAGGTGTTCTGGCTGGAAAACTGGACAGACTTCAAAGACTAATGCAGAGACGAGTTTATACCTTCTTAATAAATATTCAATCAGTGCAGATGTAGCTGGAGTGATCTCTTACCAATTTAAAGATTGGGAGCAGGCCAGGAGATCATGTGCTCCCTTCTCCCCTGCCCTCATGTCTCTGGTGAGATTCTCCCCACTGCTGAAATGGGGAGTAATGCTTAGGCATTACATCAGCACCATTAATCATGATTAAGGCTAACCAGCTTTGCTGCTTAACCAGACTTTTTGTTTGTTTGTTAATAACTCCTTTATATAAATATTAACCAATGCTCTAGTCTTTCATTTCAGGCACAACAACCTATTTTCACTTGCACTTTTTAATTTTTTTATTTTGGCAAGGGTTTGAAGCTGGATGGCAAACGGATTAACAGTGCAATCCTATCCATCTTACACCACCGGTGTAACTAGCGGGGGAGGGCAAGAGGCTTTGGAGGGGAGGGGAGATTTATATCCCCTTTGAATCCCCCTTTGGAGGGGATTTGAATCCCCTTTCCATTCTGGGGCCTCCCGTTCTCGCTGCACCGCTGGTTAAACCGGTGGTGTAAGTTGGCTAGGATTGCGCTGTATGTATCTTTTTAGGTTGCTTAGTCAGTGTTCAAATTCATTTTTCCAACAATCGGCTTAAATATGCCAATACTGAAAAGCATCTAGGAATTGGTGTTGGCATTAGCCACTACCTGAAGCTTTTTGTCTAGTTCAATTTGCCCTGCTTTAGATGTTCTTGTTGAAAGTTAACTCTGCCTTTTTGGGAATACTATGTGTGGTGGAGTTGTTAGTTGATGTGCCCACATTTTACTTTTCCCCCGCTGTCTTTGTCCATTCCACTTAGCACAAAGAGGTGTTTTTGTGCCAGGCATGAGATCACATGGTTCCATGTAATTTCAATTACTTTATAATAGCGGTTCCAAACTTTTCAGTGCCACAACCCACCTTGTCCTCCCTGGTGGGTTGCAACGTGATGCTCCTTCCTGGGCAGCCAGACCGTATTGGGGGGGGGGGCAGAGGCCTCTTCTGGCAATAGGAAGGCAAGAGTATGAATTTGCACCTTCTGTCTCATTTCCTGTTCTTTCACAGGTTTAACTGCTGCAAATTACCTGCCTGATAATTTAAATTTATACAGTATCTAGGTCAGACTTGCTGGTTCACAGTATGACAACGCAATCCTAACCAACTTTCCAGCGCCGGTGTAGCCGTGCCAACAGGGCGCACGCTGCATTTTGCAGTGCAGGGGCAGTCATGGAAGCCTCTTCAAGGTGAGGGAACATTTGTTCCCTTACCTCGGGGCTGTATTGCGGCTGCACCAGCGCTGGAAAGTTGGTTAGGATTGTATTCTGAGTCAATGAGAAACATTAGACACAAATTAGGAAATTGATGTCTGCAGCATCTGGTGATAGCTTATAGCAGGACTCAAATAAATCAATGTGAATGCAGCTACAAAACACTTGTGATGCTGTTCACTTGTTAAGGAATACATGGGACTTTGCTTTTTATCATCAATCAGAGATTGAGCTTTTTGTTTTTTTGGAAAACAAAAACTGAAGGGTCCCTAACATTACATCTGAACTTGCCAATCAATGTATAACAGCGCTGGGCTGTTCACAACATGGCAGCACTTTGCAATGCAATCCATAGCATTGGTATACTATAGAACAGTGGTTCTCAAAGTGGTGGGTCATATGACCCACCACTTTGAGAAGCAGCAGGTTGCTACCCCCTTTAAGGGAAGTGATGACCTGCGATGGCGACAGCAGCGATCCCAGGATTGCACCGCTGCCAGGGACAAAAGGGTTCGTTAGACACTTACTTGGGGTTGCGCTGCCCTCTGGACGCTTCTGAACGGCCCTCTGTAGCGATTAAGGCCCACTTCCAGTTTTCGCTGCTTTCCCCTACAGTTTTCGTTGCTCTCCTAATGGGGAGAACTTTTGTTCTCAATGGTGGGTCATGACCCACAGTTTGAGAAGCCCTGCTCTAGCCCACCACTCTCCTCTCTTCCACACTTTCTCTTCTGCTCCATCCTCCCCTTCATTTTCCAATCCAAGGTCTAGGAGGAGTAGGGCCTGGCACATCACCATGTAAGGAGGGCAGGATTTGGCACCCCACTTCATGTGCCAGGAGGTCTTGGCTGGCCCTGCTCTCTGATGCCTGGAGACTCCTTTGAGTTTTAGGTGTTAGAATATCCTCTCCGCTTCATTCTCCTCTTTTGTAGTGACTGTAATACTGATCTGTCTTACAAGACTGTCATAAGGGTTACTGAGATAACATCTGTGAATCGCTTTGAATACACTGTACAAATGCTATCTATTATTTACATGTATTACATTATATAAGTAGCGTGGACTAAATCTTGAATAAATGATGATAACCTATGATAAAAACTCACTGAAGTGAATTCAAAGAGTTTTCTGTGGATGCGTATGGTAAGAAATCTGCTGAAGAGTGCATGTAACTTGAGCATTTCATTAAAAATGGCTATACAAAACAGCTGTTCTTTGTATACAACATAATACAAACAAGAGATTCATGTGTGCCCACACAGACATATTAAAAGAAAAAAAAAAACCAAACCCAATTCCCATTTTGTGATTTCTTCCAACTTCTTCCATTGCAGTTTTTTTTAAACATATGTGTTCCAGCCAAAGCCATCTGTAATGACTCTCCGAGGTAATAGCCTACCTTGTTTCATGAAGGAAAAATACAAACAAACGCCTGTGTGAGAGAGGCTAACTAGTTTGAGCTGGGAACATGATTTTGTCATTAAACAATATATTTTAAGGCATTATGGCAATAGGGGTCCCCCTCCCTTTCCTCAGAGTAGGTCAAACGGGCATCTTAAATAGACTCTGTACCCACGGAAAATCAAAATATTTGCAAAGTTTTTAAATCCTTTATTCAAGGATCCTGTGGGACTCGGGCACAACGGGCTTTTTGTCTGCCGTCTGCCTACAGCACTCCCAAGCTGGTTTGTTTGTTTGTTTTATTTAACTCTCACAGGCAACTTTCCTCCATAGGAGGCTCATGGGGCTTTTCCTTTCCTCCCTCCCTCCTTTGCAAAAGGGGCACAGCCATAGATTTGAGTAAGGTGAAGAAAGAAAGAAAGAAAGAAAGAAAGAAAGAAAGAAAGAAAGAAAGAAAGAAAGAAAGAAAGAAAGAAAGAAAGTGTTTAACATAACAATGTTTTTATAATGCTGCCTCTTCCCACTGGCAACCAGAAGTTCAGCATTACAAACACGTGAAATGTGCCTCCATGCGCGGAAAGCAAAAGGCGCATAAGCTCTCTGAACTGTTTTAACGTGGCACCACGCCTGTTTCCAGGGGTGAGACACAATCTGACTGCAGAGACTAGCCTGCTCTTTTAATAAAGCACTAGTCTTGTGTGTAATGTGAGTGAGCTCACTGCTGTACAAAGTACTAATTATCAGCAGCATTTTCCAAAGGGTATGAATAACTCCCCCCTGTGAGAAAGGGGCCCAAGGCACAACTCTGAGTTGCTTTAAGTGCTTAATCCATAACATGAATAGTTCCCGTGGACTCCTTTACCGCTCCACCTGCTTGCAAAGGTTCCTGAATAGCAAAATGGGAATCATCCAAGTTTAGTGGAAAGTGTGCCAAAAACAATAACCACTTTTTCTATTTACATGGTTAGGCTTTGCTGATATCAAAGTTGGCAGTCACCAACCTATCTGAATTATTTGAAATTCAATTTCCCTACAAGGTTTTCAAACACCTCCTAATGATGTCTGAAGGGCTGGATTTACTCATGGCATGTGCTTATCGTTTAATGAAAAAGAATCCCAGCAGTTAGCACTGGAATAACAGCTGCTTCAGTAGACATCTCGGGACTTGAGAGATGGGAAGTGTTTGGTCATGAGGATGGTTCCTGATAACCTGTGTTTTAGTGGGTTTCCCCCAGCTCTGGCAGCAACCCAGGCCTGTCAAACTTTGACCACACATTTTCCTTCCACTTCCAAGGAAGCGTAGGAAACTTGATGGGACTAACATGTGAGCAACACAAGGCCTCAATGATGTAGGGTGTGTGTCTGCCTAAAAAAAAAAAAGGCCAGCAGAGCGCGCGCTCCGCTGGCGTTAGGTGTAACACAGGTGTAAAGTCTGAGGGGTGTAACGGTGGCAGTAAGGGAGATGGATGACAGGGCCTCTGAGAGGAATTTTATCAGGGGGTACAAAGTTTCTTTTGGGCTCCTTCTCAAAGGGGGAGGGGGCAACAACCAGATAAGTCTTCGGAGCCCAGGTCTACCAGACTTCCCGCTACAGCACTCAGGTCTACCCGCCTGGTAGACCTGGCTCCCAGGTTGGCCAGGCCTCTGTCTTTCATTCTCCTTGAGGCCATCTGAGATTCCAGGAAATTTCTGGGGGGCCTCCTTTGGTTCCTGGTCCCCCTTTTTGATCCTGGGCCTGGGTACAATTTACCCCCTTTACCCCCCTCTCATGGGCCCTGATGGATGGGGTAAAGATGCGAAAGTGCCGTCGATATCACATCGGTCCGCCTCCGTCCCCACCCTCCGTCCTGCCTGGGAACACCTCCATTCCTCCCCACACCCGCCGCCGTCACACGTACCTTTGTGGGTCTGGTGGCGGCAGAGGCGTTTCCACTGTAGGGGTCGCACCGTAAGTCGCGCCCCATCTTAGTACCGTGTTTACCAACCGGAACGAGGTGGCCCTGCCCCCTCGCCGTCGCAGCCATTCCACGCTGCGAAGGCGAACGGGCAGGAGACTCCCTGCTCGTCACCTTCGCAGCGCGGAATGGATCCACTGGTGAGGGGGCGGGGCCTCCTCATTCCGGTTTGTAAAGACGGTACTGGGACGGGGCGCGACTTATGGTGCGGCCCCTACCGTGGAAATGCCTCTGGGTGGCGGGCCCCCTGCACTGCTGCTAGTTAGAGCAGGACACTCAAAATTGCCACTGGCAGAGCATTGTGTGCCGCTGGAAGCCATTTTATGACAGCAGAACTCTGTTCTGCTGTCATAACTCTGTTCTGCTGTCATAAACAAAAAAAGGCACAAAGGAGACCTTAGCAAATAACCACTGAAAAAGATGCTGTGCTGAAAGAACAGTTGCTCCCCCCACCCCTGCTAAATTTAAGAGAACCACTATTGAAAAAGTGCCTCTTTTTGTCCAGCTAACAGGGATCCCTCCAGTTCTGTATTTAAGATTCAGCACAATTTTCTGTAATTTGTGTTAAGATAGATTGTGTTCTTCAACGATAAGGGTCTTGTGCAGATCAGTGATCTAACAAAGCAAATTGTTGCATAAATATATATTTCGATTATTTTAACTTGCGCTGAGCATTCTCCTTCTTCTAATTCCTCTTTTTCTTCACCTTTCTGTCTCCATCCTACCCAGAATTACTGTAGTAAGAGGAACATACCATTAACTGCATGAAGTTTGTGGAAAGAAATGGGAAGGTTGAGATTTATTTCCTTGGTATTTGTACTGGGCATGAAAACGATCACATCTTTCTCATGTCTTAAAGCTCTTCATGCTCATATAAAATCAAGAATGGTTATTATCGTGGTTCAGTAATGATTCAACAGCACCATCTACTGGATAATCTTGGTGCTGCTGCATAAGTATCTGTTTTACCACTGAGCTGTCTATCTAACCTGTATGTTCTGGTTTAGGGTGAAAATAATTTTTAAAACACAACTTGATTTCTAGTTTTTTTTTTAAATGAGCTCAGTGTGTACTTTGTGCAAAGTAGTTACTTATTTTGTAACACAAAGTTGGTGTTAGCCATATTTACTTATTTATTTACTTTTATTCTAACTTTTCTTCAAGGAGCGCAGGGAAGCATAAGTGTTTCTTCCATGTGGATGATTTCTCAGGTGTCTGACAATCAAGTGTACCTAAGGCCCACAAGTCACATCCACGCTAGTTCAAACCACAAACTGGGAAGCGAATAGGATCTGTGTAGGTGACCCAGTCCAAACAAAGAACTTGCACCACGATGTGCTTCTGGTTTCTGGATCCTCTTTCCTCCACTTCCTGCACAACCAGCACTGTGGGAAGCTGCTGTCCAAATGCATCCCTTGACTTGCCTTTTATGTTACACAGAGTGGCATGTTTCAATATGCACTTAGGTTAAGCGCAACAACATAATGCAACCGCCTCCACCCACTTTTTGCAGCTCCCGGCAGGGTGGTGGTGGTTACAAATATTTATTGGTTGTGTTCTTTTCCCGTCCGCTTTGCAAGAATATTTGCGGTCCACGCAAGCTGATCAACAGCTTCGGACGGCCTCGGAGCGTCAACCCTGGGCGGAGGTCCGCGGCCTTCTAATGAGACCCAGTGCGGTGACGTAATATTATTTATTTATTTATTTACTTACTTACTTATTATTTACAGTATTTTTATCCCGCCTTTCTCCCCGAAGGGACCCTTTGCCCTCAGAAACGTACTGCGCATGCGTGAAAAACCTAATAAATATGACGTCGCCGCATTGGGCCTCGTCAGAAGGTCCAGAACAGCTGGCCGGAGAGGCTGTCTCCGGAGCCGGCAGCAGCGGAGTCTCCACTGCTGCCGGCTCCGGAGACATTCTCTCCGGCCGGCTGTCACGGCGGCGCGGCAAATTGCAGGGAGTCAGGGGGTCATTAGGACGGCGCGCGTGCCCTCGCTTTAGGGCGGTGCGCGCCCTAGTGACGCCACTGGTCACAGATGTTGCTACGGTGGGGGTGGTACTGTAAGTTGCGCCCCGTCCTAGTCCCCATTTACAAGCTGGCACGAGGCAGCCCTGCCCCCTCACCGTCGGAGCTATTCCGTGTGGAGAAGGCAAAGGGCAGTAGACTCCCTGCCCATTGTCTTCACCACATGGAATGGCTCCGACGGCAAGGGGGCGGGGCCTCCTTGTTCCAGGTTGTGAACGGGAACTAGGATGGAGCACAACTTACTGTACCACCCCCCACCGTAGGAACGCCTCTGTGTATTGTTTCACTGTTTCCTGGATTAAAAAGGGACAGGGGCTGTAATGTCGGGGTCAAGCATACGTTTTGCATGCAGAAGGTCTCTGTTTCAGTCCTTAGCAACGCTGCATAGGCCTGGGAAAGATCCCTTTCTGAAACCCACTGCTAGACAACGTGGGCTAGATGGGCCAATGGTCTGATCTGATATAAGGTGACTTCCTTTGTAATCTCTTCAAGTTCCTGATAACATCTGCACCAGTCTTTTTAAGCTGTCACAACCATACAGGGCAGCCTGCCCATGTCTGAGACTCCCT
The DNA here is from genome assembly GCA_026170595.1 of Plestiodon gilberti rubricaudatus. Classification (NCBI taxonomy): domain Eukaryota; kingdom Metazoa; phylum Chordata; class Lepidosauria; order Squamata; family Scincidae; genus Plestiodon; species Plestiodon gilberti. The sequence goes on from JANXHW010000002.1 coordinate 36,624,402, forward strand.
GAGCATTGATTAGTGCAGTTTGAAGTGTAGATTTTAAATGTACATCTAAAAATGTAATGTGTGAATGAAACAAACACATGATTGGAAACACATATGACAGTCGTACAGTCAGAAAAGCAGGATAATAGAGAAGTGCAGGGATGGCACTTTGGATGCAGAGCTGCCGGCGCAATGTCCACTGCATCCAATGCACCATCCCAGTAGAGAGGCCGGTCAAGAGGGGCAAGACTTACCTGAACCACCACATAGTCCCCTATGGGACTCCTCAGAGCTAAACCAGCTCTGTTGCTGGCATAGCTCTGAGGCGCCACTGGGGGGGGGGGGCGTGTCTGGCCTGGGACGGGGGTTTGAGATCTGGCTGCCACCAGCTCCGCCTTGTCCCGTCCCCTATTCCCTGCCCCTCTCCCACCTCTCCACTGGCAGAATTTTGCTGGCAGCTGGACTGCACCCCACTGCTGGTGGTGTGAGGCTGCCTGGCTGCTGCGCTGGCATCCGTGCAGCAGCCACCAACAGAGGGGCTTCCACAACGGAGGGTCCATCTTTTCGCTGGCATACTTGGCAGTACACCAGCATTTCAGGGGCATAGGATTAAGCTGCAACAGAGATCTGAGTAATGGGGAGCCTTATGAGCATGCAAAGACAGGGGAGGGTGCGTGTGTACAGGAAAAAAAAGAGAACGGGCCAACAGAAAAGAAGTGCTTTTCTGAGGTTGATGTAGCGATATGCTTTCTTGAGTTAATAAAAATGTAAAAGTGGCCCTCCAAATGTTCTGACTTGCACACTCCTGAGCTAGATGGAATCTTTAGATATTTCAGATGTTTTCACAACTCTGAGTTGTTTCACACTTTACACAGCAACAACAGATCTGATCTTGTTACAGATTTCTACTCTTATCAAGAAGTTGTAGCCAACTTCAAAAAGACTGAAGCGTGTGCTTAAAAGTCTTAGGTTTGCACCTTTTAAAAAGTGTAATATATGAACTGGCACTCATTCAAAGGTTTCTTCAAGGGCTTCTCAAGGACAGAAACCACGTTGACTAGTTCACCCTATTGCCTTTGAATCAGAAGAAGAACCCACTTGAGGTAACTTCAGCAGGTGGACATCTAACAGGGCTATTCTGAAAATCGTGGATATGTAAATACGCCACAAGTGAAATTCACCAGTGTGGGAAGCCGGCTTTCTAGATAACAACTTCTAAGAGCTTATCTGCCAAAAACAGAAGAGTGTTTGCCAAAACATGAGGAGGATTATGCTAAGGACAACACTGGTGAGCTATAATTAAACTCCAGTCAGCAATTGCATCGCTTCAATTTAACTTGGCAGAACTGATGGGGAATTCTTGGGCTTCTTCCTGATATATCTTTCCTCGGGTTTCATGATAAGCTCAAAAAGTACTGTATTGAAAAGGATTTTCAGGGGGTAGTGGAAGAAGGAGAAGGAAAATCTCAATTCTCATCATGAAGCGTTTACAGATGCTGAAAACTAGATGATCCATACACCTATACTTTGGGTTTATTTATAGTAAATAATTCTCTGACCTTAGCTATAGAGGGGATTATTGGCTTTTCACACAATGGATGATCCAGTAATGATGTGTTTGCATCAGCAGTTGATTTAGTTGAGGTTCACTACACACTGTTCCCCACTGGCTGTTCTGGAATGTGAAATCCAGCCTATCGATCCACTTGGTGGGCATTTCGGAGATAAAAAGGTTTGCTGTTTTCACTCAGTGCCTTTTGCATTGCTTCAATACTGCTCACAAGAGATTCACCGTATCCACATCCAAACATCTGAAGAGCCATGTGGATTACTCATTAGTTATTCAAGTAACTAAGACCAGAATATGCTCTGATATTTGTCAATGATATTAAAGCTAAACTTGTATATTTTGGACGAGTCTCCTCAGAGTTTTGTCTCCTTTGTCAGATGAATGACAAAGGTTAGCAAGTAGCCAACAAAATTAACCAAGTTATTGTTGTTCATCTTGTTTCCTCTAAATGTCGTTTCATTAAAGCAATTCTGGCTCTCTTGGCAGAGAATAGTAGTATTTAGTTGAAGCCTACATTTTGGAAGTAGATAACAATCAGAACCCAGTCATGTAACTAATAAGGAACTACCGCACGGTAAACTGACTGTGCCCAGAAACAATCATATGTAGGAAAGATTAGATTGCAAATGTCTCATTGTCAGGAGTGTAGACTTAATTTTCTGTATTGAATCTTGCCAAGATGGATCTATGGGATATGTTGTCAGTATGAGAGCCGTAAACAATCGTACACACGCACTAAGCATATGCATTCATTTTCAACATGAATGGGAATGAAAATGGATGTATCCTGCATGTTTTCATTGAAAATCAAAATGAATAAAAGATAAAGCCAATGAAAACAAATCAATTAAAAAAAAATCCACACATGAAAATAGGCTTTTTTCTTGCACACCAGTGCCATTTTCAGAACTGTGGTCAATGCATAGAAATAGTATACCGAGCGATGGGCCCATCATTGCATTTAAATAAAGAAGCAAGATTCACTTGGGCAGCCCAATCCTGTGTAGGATACGGTGCCCGGCCAATGGCCGCCCTCTCTGCCCGTCTGGTCTGCCCTCCCCTCACCCCTGCCCCGGCCGGGGTACGACTTGCCTGCTCCGGTGGGTGCAGGGCTGGGCAGGAACCTGGGTAAGGGCCGCGGGCCGCTGCGTCAGTGGTTCTTACTCACCGGGTGCCGTAAATACACTTTATGGCACGTTTACAACACTGTGCCAGGGGAGCACGCGCTCCCCCAGTGCATTTCTACCCAGGATTGTGTGGTAAGTTATGTACCAGTAAAATTTGCACCCTGCAATAGTGATCGTTGCTGGTCTCCACATGCATATGCAGTAAGCAAAGTTCTGATAGGCATGAAAAAAGACAAGGAGTTTCAGAGCAGTGGCAATAAGCCACATTTTGGACTTCTGAGATGTTGCCAAATTTTGTCCACATAGTTTCAAGTCTATATTTTATGTTTATTTCAAATATTTATGCCTCACCATTTACATCTAGGCTGCACCGGGTGGCTAACATAACCAACATTTAAAAAAAAACAAAAAAAAACAATCAACTCCGTTTAAAAGATTTAAAACATTTAAAATGTTTTAAAACAGTTTAAAAACATTTAAAACAATTAAAAGCAAAACAGCTTAGCAAACTTCTTCAACAAAACCGCAGAACGGAGCTCCAGAATCTAGTGTTAGAATCTGCTCAGCCTTCAAGAGGAATTATCAGAAATGAAATCTCTTGATTATCATCAGAGTGCCAATGAAGACGGGCTGGAATTAGCTCCCCCCCCCCCATGAGAGAGTCCCAGAATCATGTTGCTGCATGCACGCCTTACCACCAGCTATGCCCACTATTAATTTAATTTTTAAAAAACCAGGAAGAGTCAAGTGAAAATGTGTGGCAAAATGCCTAAAATGCTTTCCTTTTCACTTATGGGCAGCAGGGTGACTTTGCACATGACCCTCACAGGACCTCTGTGCTCAGAACAGGGCCCTTCTGCATTGCATTTTACCCCTTTTGCACAAACAGATTATATTCATCAAGGCATTCTAGATGTGGAAGCCTGGATCACTTGAAGTGCTTGCACTGCCAGAACTAGTGTTCCGTTGTGAAAGCTGTGTCACCATCATGCACTACTGGGCCACTGCCACAAATGGGCAGCACCTCCCAAAGCCTCTGCCAGGTCTGGTAAGTTGGTGGTGGAGGCGTGTTGTAGATGGGGAGGGGGCGAGGAGGGGAAGGGAGGGAGTAGATCTCGGTAGCACCAGCATGCATCAGATCCTATACCCTCTTAAAATATGTTAACTTACCTGGCTGTCCAATCACCCCCTCCCCACCATTGGATGCAGTGCATGCTTTGTCAGCGCGACTGCATTGGCGCCAGTGATGGGAGATAGGATTGGGCAGTGAGTGTAAAAGTGAAATCTCTTTTAGTTGAGTGGAGTGTAACATTTTACATAAAGGTATACCTTTATACCAGCAGGTGGCGGGTGGTGCAGTGGGTTAAACTGCTGAACCATGAGCTGTCGATCGAAAGGTTGGCAGTTCGAATCCGTGACGGGGTGAGCTCTCGTTGCTTGGCCAGCTCCTGCCAACCTAGCAGTTCCAAAGCATGTTAATGCGAGTAGATAAATAGGTACCGCTTGCGGGAAGGTAAACAGCGCTCCGTGTTCCAGCCGCATGCTACGCACTGCGGCAAGGAGAGTCATGCCGGCCACATGACCACGGAGACGTCTTCGGACAACACTGGCTCTTCGGCTTTGAAATGGGGATGAGCACCACACCCTAGAGTCGGACACGACTGGACTTAATTGTCAGGGGTCACCTTTACCTTTTTATACCTTTTCTAGCAAGTAACTGGAACAAGAATACTGTCTTGTTTTGTTTAATCTGCCTGTTCTTTTTGGCTGGCCATTTTTTTCCCTAAGATACTAATACTGTGCCAAAAAAAATTGGAAATGAAATGTTCTGATTTCCTACAAAGTATCGTGTGAAAAACACAGACACAGAATAAAACCAAGTGCAAAGACATGGAACACAAACCACAGGAACGTCTCCTGATGAAGCCCCATTGAAATGATTGGGAACGGCATCAAAGAACATACGAGCTCTTGGACAAGTCACATCTCTTGCAATGGGGAATTCACAGAAGATGATCCTGCGAAATTGTTTCCATGATTACTACAGCTGAAAAAAATAGTTCTATTCAAGATTTGTTTTAAAAATCCCCAAAGGTAATTTTTGATGCATTTCAAGTGGCAGGAAAAATGTATTTTAGCACCACAAGTTATTTTATCTCCACAATGTCCGGTGCAGAGATTTGCATGTCACCAGTGGTGTCACTAGGGGTGTGTGTGGGGGGGGGGGGCAGACTGCACTGATATGTTTGGTGATGTGTACTGTTTTATATATTAAAATAAAGTTAATGGGGGTAACAACATATGTTACTGAACCGGGTGACACCAACCCTAGTGACACCACTGACCAGGCTTCTTGGGTGACCTGTACTGTTATACGGTATATTAAAATAAATAAAGTTAATGGGGGTGACACCATGAGTTACCGGACCAAGTGACACCAACCCTAGTGACACCACTGACCAGGAGTAATCTGTAGAAATACATAGTTCTGCCTGATGGGCGTCTTTTGTAGAACCCAGCTGAGCCCAGCCTTGTTTCTCCCTATTCACCTCTGGGGTCCATCATGGGGGTGACATGTTGAGCTCTCACACCGGATGACGCAAACCCTTGTGACGCATCTGCATGTCATTGTCCTTTTGTCATTATCTGGGATTCACAAGTGTGTGTGCTACAATGTTCCTGTCACTACAAATGCTGATATATAGTTTTATCAATTTTTGAGTTTCACCTCGAAATTATTTGGAGTCAATATCTGAACTGAACTGAAATACAGATTAGCGGTAGATCTAAATTAGGCCTGTCCAGAAACCTTTATGCATGGCTCTATTTTTCTCTCTCAATTTGCGTGTTGTCTACGGCCATGTTAAAAAACAAGTTCCCGTTGAAACAACATAGCGGTGTTCTCATTGATATTAAACCACCTAGTACGGGATTGGCAAAGTCATATGGCAGTTGGCAAATCATATTTTGCATATTTATAAGAACATAAGAACATAAGAAGAGCCCTGCTGGATCAGGCCAAAGGCCCATCTAGTCCAGCTTCCTGTATCACACAGTGGCCCCACCAGATGCCTCAGGGAACACACAGCCAACAAGATAACCTGTTTCCTGCTGCCACTCCCCTGCACCTGGCACAGAGAAAATCTACTTCTAATCCTTTAGGATGTTGTTAAGCCATCTTTTCTTTGGTCTTCCTCTTGGTTTTTCCCCAGTACTTTTCGCATTATATGCTTGCTTGACTAAGCAAAGGTTGTCCTAGCGCAGTATGTAGCCAAATCAGCACTGAGGGCAGTTTCTCTTCTGCTTGAATCCATACATCTTTATTCTTCTGGTGTTGCCACCCCCTGATTTTCATTATTTTACGAAGACAGTGGGTGGCAAAGCTGTCTATTTTCTGTTGATCATGTTTCTTTAGAGTCTAGGTCTCACAGCCATATAGTAAAGTAGGAATGATTGTGGCTTTAAAGACTTTAATTTTTGTGTTTCTTGAGAGGTGCCTATTCCACACTGATTTTGTTAAATTTGCCTATGTAGCTGTTGCTAAGCCAGTCCTTCTAATTATTTCTAAGCTGCTAGAAGTCTTTCCAGCTACCTGACCCTAAAGGTACTAGTGCCATCTGAATTGGTGTCTGTGTACTGTAATTGGCTTGTGCCCATTAAAGCATTTTCACCCATATTTGTAAAGCAGCAGTTTTACCAATTGTCATTATAGGTATCTATCTACAGTATTTTAAAGATCTAAATGTGCCATATTTTATATCAGTTTTGTGAGAGCAGTTTTTGAAGGCTTATCTTCCAATCTGTGAAACCTGCCTAAATAAGGAATTGAACAATTTCAGTGTGTGTGGAGTGGAGAGTTATGAAAGCAGTTCATAAGTCTGGAACTGCCTCCATTAAGTGGTTCTGTCATTAGTTTTTGTTTTTGTTTTAAACAATGTAAGGCTTACAAGGCCAAAGTAAATGTCCTCGGTGACAATATGAGCTGTGAGAGGCAACAACATGTCACGCCTGGGGAAAACATGCAAACTTGCAAAACCACAGAGCTCGTTTCATGAGGCCGAAGGCACTTGCCAACAAGGCACACAAGCCAGGGCTTTCCGTTGTTGTTGCAGGTCCCATACAACACCCTTGAAATGCCTTGAATCTTTGCTCGATCAAGTGTAATGTGTTGAAGTCTTAGTACTTGTGCATTTCTGTGGAATTGAGCACGTGCATCACCAGCTAGCATTTGGAGATGCTCATATAAGCATTCGGGCAAGGCATTAAAGGCTGATTCCACAGCGACTGAAGTCAGTTATTGGTTTTGGATGAGACTTGCAAAGTACGTTCTGGCTCTTATGCTGTTTTGGAAGTTTTGCATCTGAGTAGGACTCAAGTGGGTTCATTGGTTGTGTTATGCTAACATAATTGTTAGGGCCAATTTCCACATTCAGAAAAATCATTTGGCCGAGCATCCTCCACCGCAAGCCTTTTCAACTTCAGAATGCAGGTGTGGGATTGCATGTAATCATATAATGTCCCTGTTGACAGAAAAGCAGCTGTGTGTGTAGAGGAAACCCCTTGTGTATGCCAAACTGACATCATTGCAAAGTTTAAGGCTGGAGGAGCAAGACTTAGATCATATACATTGTTGTACTTAGACAATGGCTTTGCTTAGTATTTGTTTTCAAATGCAATTGCTCATCACCACATATAAAAGTGGCTTATGATAAATTAGTAAAGCCTTCTACAGCAGATGTTCACACTTAAGCCAATTCAAATGACAGCCACTTGAAGGAGTGCAGCTCCACAAACCAAACTGTTTCTGTTATTGCAGAAGGCATTGTTGAAATCACTTGACTCATGTGAAGCCACTTCAGAACAGTTTGCTGCAAGGAGTTGCACCCTGTAGGTTCTTTCTTGAGTGGCGACCCCCTTGAGCCCCTGGCTGCATATGTAAATTCAGTCAGAGCCGAACTAGGCATGACTTTAATCACATCACTGACCTTGGCAGACTAGTTTTTTGTTCTAAAAATAGCATGCATTGGGGGGGCACTTTGGATTGGAACTGTGAAGGCTGATCTACACCTATCCCTGTTGCATTGCGTTTGCGTTGGGAGGCGCGTGAGCATAGGGGACAGGACGCCCCACCCGAAACGCTGCCTTGGGCTCCACCAGTTTCTTCAACGCAAATAGTCCCTCCTGATTGTCCCACCTTCTAATAAAGCTCAACGGTGATTGGCTGAAACACAAGTGCACTCCAATTGGCTGAAAACCCCCTCTCATCCCACTGGTCAAACAATTAGCTCCGCGTCCCACCCTCTGATAAAATGGAAACCACACAGCTCCGCACTCGCCACACGTGCCCGGGACGCGCCGGAATTTGTGCGGTGGAGATCAGCCTTGATGGGGGGGGTGAGTGAGGGCTTTGAGCCTACCTCCATTGTGATCCCAATCTGGATCCTTGCTCCTGCATGCTGTTTGCTTTGTAATACAAGCTCACCTTAGAGCCAGTCTTAATCTTTTTGAATATATTGGAAAAAGGATTTGCATTTAACATGTCTTGAACCCATTGGTAAAGCAGCACAGATTTCAGTGGTGTTGCATCTCAAGTATATTCCGTGGGCCTTACTCATAGGAAAATATGCATAGGCTTACAGTCCTAGTCTTTTAACAATAAAATGTTTTATTAGTTGGCACTGGCAATAATTTTAATGCAGCAGAATTTAGAGTGCTGCCATTCACTTGCTTAAATAATTAAAATACTGTGATTGATCAGATGACAGAAAAGTATGGGAAAGATTTAAATATTATATTCATCTTTTCGACAGCCTCAATATGTAAGCACCACATTTGTGTGGTTCATTAACTTTATTACTAAAATGTGCTCAGAAAGATGCTGTCTTTGGATTACTTTATAAAGAATTAAAGCAAAACAGTTTGGACTTTTTATAAGCACATAAGTGAACGAGCTTCAAGATGTAAGCACTGAAATTAAATAAAAGTACTTGCAAACTGCATCATTTTGACCATTTAAGGGATGGATTGGCTGGTAAGTGCCTGGCATTTATAGGAATTCTTGCCCTTGTAGAAACTTATTTTTATCCTCTATTTAATTATACTTGCAATGACAAATTTGTGCGCTGAAAAGAATGGCTGAATAGGTTATTTAAGCATTCCTCCCCCTCCCTCTTTTGGTCATACTGTTTAAAATAAGAAACAATTCAAAGAGTAGTACTGAAACATTGGAACAGGGTGATTTCTCTTGAGTACAGTGAGACAATATACATGTGTGCATGCAGAGCACAGCCAGGACTGCTAATGGCAAGCGTCTTTTTCCTGCAACAATAGCCCTTTCATGCATTTTGTGTAGTATGCATGCATGGAGAGAGTAGTGAATTTTGTCTGCTAGCCCTGCCCCACCAACCTCTACATAGTCATTCAGACCAGTGGCATAGCTAAGGGGGGACCTGCGGGGTTTGCCCTGCCCCGGATGCCACGACCTGCCCGGTTATGTCTCAAAAATGTAGACATCTAAACCAAGCAATTCTCAAGCCTCAGAACACTCCATCTGGCACCCGGGGGCACAAAAATTTGTAACACCCACCCCCATATCCCCCCATCAACAAAGCTGAGGGGGTGTATGGGGGGGTGTTAATTTTTTTTGTACCTCTGGGTGCCAGATGCCCTAGCTATGCCACTGATTCAAACCTGTGAATAGACCCTACATGCATAAATGTACCTTCGACAGCTTCCTTCTAAGCCAGGGGTGGGGAACCTCCGGCCCGTGGGCCGTTTAAGGCCCCCGAGCTCATTCCGTCCGGATCACCGAGGCCCAAGAGAATAACCAACATTAAAGGCACTTATCTTGTATTGGCGTGCAGCCATGAGGGCAATCAGGAAGAGGAAGTTCATCTCTAAGAAGCGCCTCCCTAGTCTTGCTTTATCAGTAACCTCCTACGGTTTATATATTAAAATACATGGCTTGCAAACCCATAATACTTGCGTCCACTACTAAACAAATAATTTTGGGCGGCCTCACAGCCGGCCCTCAAACAATTTTGTAAAATTTCAAATGGCCCTTCACAGAAAAAAGGTTCCCCACCCCTGTTCTAAGCAAAATATCCTGCTCATGAGATTGTACATCTCACTTGCTGTGAGTCATATATCAGGCATAGTTCACTTTGTCCTGAGCTGCTAAGGCCATCACTGAATTCAGATTCTCTTACAGTGCAATCCTATGCCTGTTTACTCAGAATTAAGTTCCATAGTGTTCAATGGGGCTTACTCTCAGGAAAGGGTGCATGGGATTGCAGCCCCAATCATGGATTCTGTTTTGTTTTTGTTTGTTTGTTTTCTGCAGCAATATGAAAACTGGAGACCGAACCAGCCTGACAGTTTCTTTTCTTCTGGAGAAGATTGTGTTGTTATAATTTGGCATGAGAACGGCCAGTGGAATGATGTGCCGTGCAATTATCATCTCACTTACACGTGCAAGAAAGGAACAGGTAAAGAATTGCTGACTGGGTTCACCAGTTGCCATCCAAAGGGCAGAACAGCGCCAGCTTTTTCTAATGTCTAATGTCTAAATGCAACCCTATATACCTGGGAGCAAGTCCAGTTGAACTCAGTGGGATTACTTCTGAGCAGACATGCATTAGATTGTGCTGCAAATAAACCTAATGAGACAATGATTTAATAAATACGGGACAAACAAGACTTTCGAAAGCTTTCATGGCCAGCAGATATAGTTAGAGAAACAGGTAGTACGGGTAACGCAGCCATATCTAAGTAAAAACACAGCAATCCGACTGAGGTTTAAAAACAATGACTATTTTATCTGGGTTTAATGATGTATTCCCGGACAAACAGAAATTATTAAGAAACCACGGCTGGACAAGTGAGCCCAACGTTTCGTGTCCTAATCTGGACACATCTTCTGGGGCAATCCCAAAAAGATTGCCAATCCCCAATCCTAACATCTCTCATTCCTTTTTGGGATTGCCCCAGAAGATGTGTCCAGATTAGGACACGAAACGTTGGGCTCACTTGTCCAGCCGTGGTTTCTTAATAATTTCTGTTTGTCCGGGAATACATCATTAAACCCAGATAAAATAGTCATTGTTTTTAAACCTCAGTCGGATTGCTGTGTTTTTACTTAGATATGGCTGCGTTACCCGTACTACCTGTTTCTCTAACAAACAAGACTCTTTACAGCAGCCTGGTGGTTATCTGTAGTTGACTCATCACATGCTTCTAATCACACATAATTGTTTTCTTTTATGGAGCCCAGTCTTTTCCACTCCTTTATAACTTGACCTGCAGACCTCCTGGCTTCACCATCTTGTGCAGCTTGTGCTCACTCACCTGATGATATCCATAGGAACAAAAGGAACGTTGTGATTTTTATTGCTTTAAAGGTTTTCTATGTTTCTTGGTGCTGGAGAAGACTCCTGAGAGTCCCTTGGACTGCTAGGAGATCAAATCAGTCAATCCTAAATGAAATCAACCCTGACTGTTCCCTGGAAGGACAGGTACTGAGGCTGAAGCTCAAATATTTTGGCCACCTAATGCGAAGAGAGGACTCTCTGGAGAAGACTCTGATGCTGGGAAAGATTGAAGGCAAAAGGAGAAGGGGAAGGCAAAGGATGAGATGGTTAGACAGCATCACCGATGCAATGAACATGAAAATGAGCGAACTCAGGAAGATAGTGGAGGACAGGAAGGCCTGGCGGGATGTGGTTCATGGGATCACGAAGGGTCGGACACGACTTAACGACTGAACAACAACAAATGTTTCTTAGCTGGTTTTAATTGCCTTTTTAGCTTTTAAACTTGATTTTAAATTGTTTAAAATGCTTTTTTAGCTTTTGGACTTGGTTTTTAAACAAGAAATCTTTTGCTTTTTTGACATAGCCTTTTGTCCTGTATTTGTTAAATCATTGTCTATAATTGCTGGCCATGAAACTTTCACATCCAAACCTAATGAGTACACAATAATTAATAACCAATTATTAACCTGCTTCCAGCGGGCGCTGCTTTTTTGCCGGCGGGACTTGCCTCCACGGCAGTGCAACGTGCTTTACAGCGCATTTGCGCAGCGCAGAGCCCAGTACCACCAGCAGAGGCCAGCACAGGATTGGTCTGTAAAGCTTTTAGAAATGAAGATTATGTCCTGATCTTCCTCTCCTTTAGTCAGTCTCTCTAAAAATTACTGAAAACCCAATCTGAATAGTGATTTTGGAGGGACTTTTATTTGGAAGCTGGTATGGAAGATATGATATGATACGGAAGAATACTGACAATAATCCTGTATTTGTACTTTCAGTTGCCTGTGGTCAACCTCCAGTTGTAGAAAATGCAAAGACTTTTGGGAAGATGAAGCCTCGTTATGAAATTAACTCATTGATCAGATATCACTGCAAAGATGGTTTCATCCAGCGCCATGTTCCAATCATCCGATGCCAAGGAAATGGGCAATGGGATTTGCCTAAAATTACCTGCATGACTCGTGAGTTACCTTTGCAAAGGAATTTATGATTACTGCGGTTCAGTTCAGACATTTGTCAGGCTGGCAAAGAGCCTTTGCATGTTAGAGGAGAGACACATCCTCTTCGCTCTGCCATGTACAGAACATTGTTTGATGCAGGTACCTGATCACAATGCTGCTCAGTTCACTCAGTTGCCCTCTATTCTTTGAGATGGTGGGACAATTGCACACCTTGAATATCTTCACATTTGTGTGTCCACCTGGACCACCTGTATCACATGTGACATTATCTCCATAGTGGAGGGAAGGGAGTCATAGAATCATAGAGCTGGAAGTGACCTACAAGATCATCATCGAGTCCAACCCCTTGCCACTGCAGGCTGTCCACAGCTACAATATACCAGATAGATGGCTATTCAGCCTCTGCATAAAGTCATCCAGTGATGGAGGCAGACTGTTGCACTGCCAAACAGTTTGTAACCTCAGAGTGTTCTTCCTAACATCCTAATCTCCCTTGTTGTATTTTAAATCCATTTGTCCAGGCTGTACCCTCTGGAACAACCCAAAACAAATCCGCTCCATCTTCCACATGACAGCCCCTCAGATATTTATCATTATCATGTCCTTGCTAAACCTATGATAGTTGTCATGTCCTCTCTAAACCGTCTCTTCTCCAAACAAAACATGCCCAACTGCTTCAACCTGTCTTCATGGGAAATGGTCTCCAGCCCCCTCGGCGTCCTGGTCGCCTTCCTCTGGACCTGCTGCAGTTTGTCAATATCCCTCTTAAACTGTGGTGCCCAGAACTGGACACAATATTCCAGGTGGAATCTGGCTAAAGCAGAATACAGCAGTACTGTTACTTCACTTGATCTCGATACTACACTTTTGTTGATACAGTCTAGAATTGCATTAGTCGTCTTTGCCATCATGTCACACTGTCAGCTGGTGTTTAGATTATTGTCCACTAAAACTCCTAGATCTTTTTCAGACATAGTACTGCTCAGGCAAGTACCCCCAATCTTAACAATTTGTGTCTGGTGTTTCCTACCCAAACACAAAACTTAACATTTATACTTGTGCATTTTGTTTGCATTTGCCCAATTTTTCATCCTGTCAAGATGATCCTGGATCCTGTTCCTGTCTTCAAGGGTATTAACTATCCTTCCCAGTTTGGAGTCATCTATAGATTTGATGAGTTTCCCCTCTACTCCCTCATCCAACTCATTATAAAGATTTGAACAATATTGGGCCCAAGATAGAGCCTTGAGGCACCCCACTCATCACTTCCCTCCAGGTCAAAAAGGAGCTGTTGACAAGGACTCGGGCAGAGCAATCCTGCCTAACTATCCGGTGGGCGTCCCAGGCCGCCCACCAGATCCTATCCTCATTCCGGGCTGATCAAAATCGGCCCGGAGGTCTACTTGGGGGAAGGGAACGTTCATCCCCTTCCCCCAGTGTAGCACAGCCTGGCCCCAATGGACCCCCTCAGATTTCTGTCAGATATTTAGCTGGCGGAAGTAAGAGGAGCCCGTGTAAAGGCCATGCTGGCCCTAGAGGGGGATGAGGATATGACGGCCACCATCCATGCCCCCTCCCGGGTCGGATCCACCAACCCCCAGTTTCCCTCGCCACCCGGACCGTCCCCGCCGGGGATCTCTTACCTCCTCCGGCAGCCGCATGGGCAATCTAGCTGCGGAGTAAGGGCTGCCGGCCTCACGCCGGCGGTCCTTACTTTAAAGTCGTCATGAACATGCTTTATGGCACGTTCGCGATGGCTTCCGGTGGCAGAGCGCTCACTCCACTGCTGGATTATTAGTCAGGATTGCGCCGTGAGTATAGTTTGCCAGCCAGCCATGGATCCACTCCACAGTAGCATCATCTAGCCCACATCCCACCATCCTATCCACCAGGATGTAGTGGGGAACCTTGTCAAATGGAAGAGTGTTTGGTTTTCCACCAGATGAAAATTCTCACTGGCTCAGGAGTCGTCCGAAACAACCCAGCATATGTAATACATTGCATCCATTCATCCTGCTTATTGTTTTGTTGTCACATTTATAAAACCTTTTCTTCTTTTCTTTCTCTTTTATTTTCAGCATCCTCATTCCAAAGGACTTATTCTAAGAAATATTATTATAAACATTCTTCACCAGGAAAGGGAAATTCATTAAATTCATCAAAACATTTTCATCGTTGGATCAGGACATGGCAGGATTCAAGGCGCTGAACGCACTTCTGGTGAAAGCGGAATGTTCACCGTGCCAGCCAAAGTCCTAAATTCCTGTGCCTTTTTCTATCAATTATAGGAGTATTATCAAGCAGTTTTGGAAACTTAAGGACCTCAGTACTCACAACACATATCAGTGGTTGCTACAAATGAAAATTTGAAAAGGGACCATTTCCAGCCTACCTAGTATGTTAATTTCTATATGTCATTGGTGAGAGACCATTTGATTATCGATACCAGTGCCCTATAATAATTAAACTGTTCCATTTTAGCACCAATGATAATGTAAATAAGATGATTTAATGGTGTTTAAATGTGTGTTGTGATCAAAAACTTGTATATACAATGAAACGTCACACTAAGTTCAGGCTTATTTATGGCTATTTGGCCTCAGAGGTCTTTAATCATTTATTTCATTTGTCTTGAGGTACTTCAGCAGGCTGGAAATAGTTTTAAATTGCTGTCTGCTCTCTTTTTCTGTAAACATGGGAGGAAATGGCTATTACAAGCTGAAGATGAACAATTAACGCAGCATCTTGCTTTTCAAACATGGCTAGTTCCCACCAGAGGCCCACGTAGAACCATGTGATGCAAATCTTATCCACCAGAGGCTCACCATGTGATGCAAACCTTATCTAAGGAGTACAACCAGCAAGAAGAACCATGAACTTCGTTTCCAGGGACCTCCGTGTGGAAGTTGACTTCTGTCCTTTCCAGCTTCACCGTCAACCAAAAGGGACTTGCCTGGAGGACTTCTTCTTCTTCTTCTTTTTTTTAATGACAAGGAGGGCCTGTAGGAATAAAAAGTGCTAATACAATAAATCTCAACCAGGGCCACTTTTTAAAAGATGACTTTTACAACACTAATTGCGGGTCTATGTTACAGCTCTCTGCATTTTAAGATGGAGATAGATAGACCTACTTTTTTTGTAAAAAAATAAATAAAAATAAAATAAAAAGTAAATAATTTTGTATATATAAATATATATAACCATTTTTAATCCTTTTATAAAGTAATGAATGTTTGTGTATGAATGCTGCAGCTGTGAAGCATACATAAATAAATGAAGTAAGCCATACTGATATAATTTATTGGATGTTCTTTTTATCCTGAAATAGCTTGGTAGCTCACTTGTTAGCCACCAAACTCACCTGATACGTTTGGAAGAACCAGAGTTGGCTTCAGATGTTTTTGACTTGAGAAAATTTTCTAATAAATGGAATCGTTTGTCTGTGATGACATGAGTGAGAGCTGTGTGACTTGTATACAAACCAACATCTTTACTTGTGAATAATATTTATGTGTTCATAGAAATATTGTAGATTTTTTTCTTCATGGTAGACACAGTTAGGGAGGGGATGCTTTCCCTGCTCAACAGTCAGCTCTGTTGTGATCTGGTCAGTGATGCTAACAGCAGAAGTGGTGCTTTAAAGGACCGGGTCAGACAATATACCCTAACCCATAAGTGTGGGGAGATTCAGAGCATGCCTTTCTCCTCATCCACCCAGTACACCTGTTCTGGCTTCAAAGCCACTGCATGTCTTCACCGGGGTGTGATTTCAAATGGAGCCTCGTATATCCAACATGCATAGCCACAGTTCATGTGGTCAATACCTGGGTCTTATCTGGTGTATTAATCACACACACAAGCTTTTGCATGCATAGGCCCTATTTACATGTTACACTCTTTCCTGGTGGAGTCGGAGGCAAGGCAAGTGCACCGGATGGACAAGGAGTGAAGGAGCAGTCTCACTCCCCACCACAGATATGGGACAGATCCAGGGACCAGTTTTGTCTGATGTGGCCCCAAATAATCTGCCCATTGCAGTACAGTTGGACTTCGGTATCCGTGGGGGTTCCGTTCCAGACCCCACCACCACAGATACTGAAATCCGCATAAAGCGAAATCGCTTTAGCGTGGATACGGGGATCACTGTGAAAACCTTAAAAAAAAATCAAAAAGGTTTAAAATAGCATTCCTTACCGCTGGCAAACCACTCCATTTGCAGGGCTGTAGACAGTGAGATCGTGATCCTACAGCCTCTTCCAGGTCGCTCAACATCCCCCCTCCCCCAGGCTCGCCCCAATGGGGGAAAGGAGGCAGAAGGGAGGGGGAAGATGAGCAACAAGGAAGAGGCTGTAGGAGCGCCATTTCACTGTCTACAACCCTGCAAATGGAGCGGTTTGCCAGTGAAAAGGTAAGGAACAGAATTGAGAAAAATCTGCAGAGGCTGGATACGTGGATAGGGAGGGTTCACTGTACATCTGTTTGTTTCTAGCATCTTTGAAGGGGGCAAGCAAGTTTTAAAATTTACTATGCTTTGAATTTTAAAATAATATTATGAAGAAAAATATTCTAGCTGTATCAGTGCATGCAATTGTGAGGAAAGTAGACGATGACATTAATTAATAAGGGCTAGCACATAGACGGATCTTTTCATAAACTAAATTTAGTATGTGTTTTTAGTATGTGAAGTAGCTATATTATGAACAGGCTCTAGGTGTACTCTCACATGTCAAGAAACTGGCCCTTGACTGGTGCAAGAAGGGGTTTTCACACATAATTTTATGTTGGGTTAAATTCAGTTAAATAGAGCCTGAATTTTGTGAATTGGCCAAGTTAGTGCTAACTGGTTTGGGCAGGTTTCCTCCTTTGTGGTGTACAATCTCTCACCACATGAAACTGTTCACTCTGTGAAAGTGTGATTACCTACTACAGATTTTGTAATGTGTGAATTTTTGATTGGATTCATACAATCAGTTACCATCTGTGTAACAATTTTCTGCATACACAACAAGGAGGAATTCCTAAGGAATTGGGTCATATAAAGTGACTGAACATATAATTAGCTTTCAGATTATGATGCAGAATGCCTGGCTTGCCAAAAAGCAGAGTCTGAGATGATCATTTATGCCCTATTTCTATTTCCAGTCCCATTTCCAATTACTGTACAAAAATAATCCTACCGTGTTCTTGGAAAATCTGGGCCAACCAGCCATTTTCTTTTAATAAAATGGTGTTCAGTGGCAGTTGGTAGATAAACTTGCTCTATGAAAAGGATAGTGAAAAGAACCAAACATCCATCTTGACGTTTTTCTGCATATTTACTAACTTCACCCTGGCAAAAACCAATCCAAAGGATCCAGAGGCGTCGCTACAGTGGGGGCGGTACTGTAAGTTGCGCCCCGTCCTAGTCCCCGTTTACAACCGGGAATGAGGAGGCCCCGCCCCCTTGCCGTCAGAGCCATTCCGTGAGGAGAAGGCAACGTGTTGCCTTCTCCTCACGGAATGGCTCCAACAGCGAGGGGGCGGGGCCTCATTCCCGGTTGCAAACGGGGACTAGGACGGGGCACAACTTACAGTACCGCCCCCACCATAGTGACGCCTCTGAGATGATCCTAGGCCAATTTGGGGCCAGTTTTGCAAAATGTGAAACCATCCTGAGATGAATCGGGCCATGCCTGATCATTCTGACCCATTATAATCTCTCATACAAGCGACCGCTGTTTTGATCTGTACATTTTCTTTCTTTCCAATACACGAAAAACCTTTTTCCACTATTTATATTATATTTTGTAAAGTATGTAATGTGAATGTTTGTTTTTGTGAAAAAAAAGTTTAGAAACTTTGTTAACTTTTTATATATTGGCTTCTGGCTCACCAAAGAAACATTGTTTTGCTCTACTGTGACTTGTCCTGTTTATTGCATGTCTTCAACATTGAGTCTCTGTAATGTCAGTTCTACTGATGAGTCAAGTCAGATAACTGAGAATAACAAATACTGATGCAAACACTTTCATAATTTTTTTACATTTCTAATAATAACTTTTTAGCTGGTTAACCAGGGTCAAATTTTTGATTGACTTTTAATGGAATATGGATTTGACCATAGTCAGATACAGATGATTTATGAAATCTGTTTTATAATATACCATATATATAATAAAACTTGTGTAAACTGAGATTTTTCTCAATAAACAGTATATATTGTCATTTTGTACAAAGATACAGTACACTAGCACAGGCTTGATCACTTTTTTGTTTTCACCATCTGTAGTAAAAGACCCATTTCTACCTGTTTGGAACCAGCACAAGGTCCACTTCTGTTATTTTTGGGCCTTAGTAGCCAGAGGTCAAATCAAGGTAAGTGATGAAAGGAAATTCAAGAACTGCTGAATTTAGATTCTTTGCAAAGCAGAAATGCTCTATTTGTATCATATTAAAAATAAAATCATTGGCCTTGTGCTAAATGGGAAGTGCATTTCCTGAGTCATGCCTGTCTTCCATCATAGTTGCATTATTTGTCAACTTCATCCTTACTGCTTTGAAAGACTTATCTATAGTCCAGGGGTGGCCAAACTTGTTTTATGTAAGAGCCCCATACAATAAACTTCAGATGTTTGAGAGCCGTAAGACTAAGAGAGATGTTTGAGAGCCACAATATTTAAGAAATGTTTAAATTCTTAAATATATTTACTCACCATGAACATTAAACATGTTTTAATCCAGTGGACTCTCAATTTATACAGTGATGCCTCGCAAGACGAATGCCTCGCACAATGAAAAACGCGCAAGACGAAAGCGTTTTGCGAGTTTTTTGGTGACTCACAAGACGAATTTTCTTGTGAAAAAAATTTCGTCTTGTGAGGCATCACTGCACATCAGCTTACCCCCTCCCCTCGCCGGACGCCTCAGAGCCTCCGGAGGCCTTGGAGCAGAGGAGGGGAAAGGGTGGATCTGGCTCCGGGCGGCTTCGCGGCTCGGGCAGCATTCCACAGAGCGCGCGCCCGGTCATGCGGGCAGGCGCTCCTAGGGCTTCTCCCCCCGGCCTCGGAGCTGGAGAAAGCCCTGGATCGTCCATCTCGACCGGCGGTCAGGGCTTTCTGAAGAAGGCCCACTGCGTCGTTGCCCTATTTATCCGTTTTTTTAGCGCATGCGCAGAGCGTTTCAGAAATGTTCTGCTAACTAACTAATTTACTTAGTGATATACCAGCCTCTCCTCCATACTTCCTCTTCTGCTCTGTTCCTCCTCTTTTCTTTTCCAGTCCAGGGAGTGGGAGGAGAAGGAGCAGCGCATAGATGAAGGTGCACAGATGAAGCCAATGCATAGATGAAGCAGTGCATAGATGAAGCCAATCTACCTCCTGAGGAAACCACTTCAGTTGGCCTCATGGATGGGCCGGCCCTGAAGGAAAGACTGCCACCAATAACTGCCTGCTTCCCGCCCTCGACACACCTCTCTCCACTCCGGTCCCCACTCCTTTCTTCCTCCTTCCCACCTTATTACACCCAAGTTCTGCCTGCTGCTCACCCCTTGAGCCAACTAACAGCCCAATCCTATTGAACCCCCACGCTGATGCAGCCACATCACCAAAGCGCATGGTGCATCCTGTGGGGGGGGGGCAGTCCCAGAAGTCACCTCTAGGTAAGGGGACAATTGTTCCCTTGCCTGGGGATAAGCTCTTGCTGCCTCCTTGGTTCTACTCGGAGCTGTGTCAGCAATTTAGCTGGCGCAAGTCCAAGTGGACCCAGGAAGGTGGACCAAAGTCAGCAAGGGGGATAGGATTTGGTGGCACTGCTGCTGCTGATACTGCCACCCTCCTGGCCTCAATCCGCCCTCCTCCCTGCTTCAGTCTCCCTGATCTCCCCCCCTGTTCCACCCACCCCAGCCTCCTTCCTGCCCCCCCCCCCCCGCTGATGGCGCATGGCTGCTTGAGGCAGCAGCCTGGCTGCAAAAAAAATAAATAAAAAATGGTGTGCCACCTTGTGCTACAGCCATAAAAGACCCTGTGGTGCCGGAACACTCGTTTTTCAAATTGGGGCTTTACCTGGGTATCCTGGAAGGCTGTTTGTCACACGGCTGCCGCTGCTCACTGTTTCCAATAGCAGCCTGGTTGTGCGTGACAGCAGGTCACATTCTGTGATGCCAGAAAGGCCACTGCGCCACTGGAACATGAGTTCCAATGGCGCAGTAGCCTGTTAGGATTGGGCCCAAAGTGAGATTTGCCTAGTTGTATTTCTTAATGTTTAGGCTATCATCTTTCCCAAGGGCTTCCTGGGCAGCAGTATTCATGTAACCTTAGGACTACAATCCTCATAGAAATTTACCTGGGGACAAGTCCTACCGAACAGAAAGGGACTTGCTTCTGAGAAAAACAAGTATAGGCTCACTCTCTAGTATACCTTTTTATATTTATTTAGGGTTTTTAAATTTTATTCCCATTTTCTAGTTCTTATACATTTGTTTTAAAACTCAGGCCCCAATCCTACCCTGCAACAGTTTTCACGATGCAGCAGCGCCCACAGAGTATGCACTGAATACTGTGATGGGCAGTGATCAGACAAACTTGGAAAGGGAAACGTAAAATATTTTTAACTTACCTCCCGGTAGGTGTTATACCACTTGCTAGCAGGCCAATTCTACATGTTGCGTGGAATGACGCATGTATGGTAAGTGCATATAAATGTGATCGGGTGCAAATAGAACTCTTCCACAGGAAATCCTACCATACAGTAGCTCACATTCAGTGCCAGGCTGAGGCTCTTCTTCCATTAGACCCGAGTGAGTGCTTCGAGCAACGCCTGAAAGAAAATAGTTTTTTAAAAAAGGGCTTCCCCCAATTTTTCTGGAATTTTTTGGTGGAAATTAGACAGGTGAAACTATTTTTCAAAACAATTTTCAGAGTTCTAGGGTCACCCCACTGACCCCCCCAGAAGAGCAAAGATCACTGTTTTTAGGGAAAATGAGGTGCAGGAATTGGTTGCAGGGTACCCCCTCCTCACTGAAATTAGAAATGAAACTTTGGCTTTTTTTTTTTTTCATGGCCAGGGCCCTGGCTTTTGAATCCACTTTGTTTGGAGCACCTCAGGTGCAGGTGATCAGCTGTACACAGCTGTAAGCAGGAGCAGCACCAGGCGTTGCTCAAAGCCCTCATTTGGGTAACAGAATAGACCTAATGCAGTCATTTTCATCATATTGCATCATTTCCTATACTTTGTGAGTGGATTTCTGGCTTTTTTCTCATGGCCAGGGCCCTGGCTTTTGAATCCACTTTGTTTTCAACACCTCAGGTGCAGGTGATCAGTTTTACAGAGCTGTAAGTAGGAGCAACACAAGGTGTTGCTCAAACAACTCATTGGTCCTTAGAGGGTAATCTAATGTTGTTCCTGTAAGTTGGCTGTTTGTTTCTGGGTTTGTTTTTTCTATTCCCCCCTCAGGCTGAGCCTAGCAGGGGGTGAAGGTTGGGGTACTAAGAATTCTGTCTGCAGCCTCAAACTGACTGTTTGCAAGTACCTTGCAGGTAGTTGTTGTTATATACTGATTTTTAGCTGGATTGTTGCAGGGAGCTCAGTTTAGTTGTTTATTTCTGGGGGGGGGGGGTTTCTTCCCCCCCCCAGGCTGAGCCCAGGGCATGCTGAGGACAGGGGGTGAAGGTTGGAGTAATCAGAATTCTGTCTCCAGCCTCATGTAGCTACTGCAAGGTGCCTGTTGATTTTGAGCAATACAGCTACGGTGAGCTCATTGCTAAGATATATATCATTGTAAAACATAGTAATTTTCAACTGACATTCTTCTACTAAGAAGTGCATTCAAAGGTCAGGAACTAGCCTGCAGCTAAATGGGGAACAGCTGCTTCTTTGTGTAACTGATAGCTGTCATTACGTTTGATGGCTGAGGCATTTAACTGTGTCTTAAAAAAACTAAAGGGCTAGAACCAAGACGATCTTGCAAAAACTAACTCTAAGAGCTATTAAAAAAAACCCTGGCAGGTATTGACTTGTAACTTGGGGTACACTGTGCTGAGACATACCCCTGCAGACCCCTAAAGCACAGACGTTGTGTGCACAACACAACAATGTTTGTTTGAGTGTTGTAGTGGTGAACTCACAACTTCAGCTGCAGCAATTAAAGGGTTCAAATAGCCATAAAAAAACCCTGGCAGGCAGAAACTTGTAAATTGGGGTGCACTATGCTGGGACATGCCTATGGGTGCACAACCGTAAAGTACAGAAGCTGTGTGTACAGCACAACTATTTGTTTGAGATCTTGTGTTGTCAGTTCTATGTCAGGTCTATGATTTACATAGGAATGAATGGAAAATGTCCCTTTAAACCTCAATGATTGGCTGCTAGCTTTAAACCCAATGAGTGGTGTTTACAACACCCATGCTACAGGTATATGGCACACGTGGGAATTTTTTTTGCTTGTGGTTTTCTCTATTTGGGGGTACCTTAAACATGTGACAAAAACTGGCATTTGGAAGTTCTGGGGAAATATGGCCTCGGGTCGAAAGTGGAGACCCGCACCCAGGAATAATACAGCAGGCAGCAAATGGCTGGCAGGTATAGAGTGTTGCCTATCCTCCAGTGGCTTGTGGAAGCATGATGGAAACCTAGCCAAATGGTAAGTGCTTCCAAGCACAAAGAACCACACTGAAGAAGCCATAAGCAGGTTACCGTCTCACACCCTGATGACTGAATCATGCCTTCCAATATTTCACAAAGGAAAACAGTGCATGATGCTTGTAAACCTCTGTTCCCATACCAAGAATCACTGCCAGCCCCAGTCACTTCTCCCTCCCTTACCAGTACCACACTGTTCAGCCAGGACGTGAGTTATCTAAAACAAACTTTTCTGCTTAATGGAACAAGTCTGCTGAACCCCCACTCTCTTCTGCTCTTGTGTTTGAGTCACTTCTTGGTTGCTGTGCCTTTAACCTGTATCTCCCCTTTGTGTCTTTCCTCCTCCCTGCTTTCCTAACTCCCATACTTACTTCCCCCTACACTGGTACAACTATTACACATTGCTGAAGGCTCTGCTATACCGGCTGTATGTAGTATTCATGAAATGGCCTATCATAAAATAGCCTATCTCTCACTCAGTGGCGTTCCTAGAGGGGGGGGGGGCGGTACTGTAAGTTGCCCACAGGTCTGCTCAGTGTTACACGGTTGCCCCAGCCCCTCGCAATCAGAACCATTCTGAGCAGCAAAGGCAACGCGCAGGAGTGCAACTTACAGTACCGCCCCCCCCCCCCAGGAACACTACTGCTCCTACTGATTGAAAAACTCAGTGAGTGTTTATTCTTCTGATTAAAGATTCAGAGGTGCAACGTGCCGGGAGGGCGCCCGGAGCAAGGGGCGGGGCCAGCGTCGTGACGCGCCCTCGCATCACGTAGACGTGCCCCCCGACCATTTTGCTCCTATTTCGGAGCCAAACGGGCTGCAGGGCGGGAGGGAGGGCCAAACCGCGACGCTGCTTCGGGAGCTGGTGAGTTCTCCCGACCGCGTTCTGCCCACCCCACCCCCCGCGGTGGAGTGCCTGGAGTGACCGCTCCACCGTAGTTACGGCGCTGTAAAGATTTACTTGGAAATAATATAATTATCCAACAATATATTTGTCAATAGTTCAAAATACATCTCAGCAGCTGCAGTATGTCAATGGCATGGATGTGCATTAAGGACAAAATGCATCCGCTCTGTATTCAGATATTGATATTCCTATGTATATTCACTTGGGAAACAAGTCCTGTGGTGTATACAGTGGGAGTTACAGTGGGAGTCCTTCAAGGGAGAGTGAATAGGATTGTATGGCACATTTCTAGAGACCCAAGGGAGGCAGCACAACCCTGAAGAATCACAATCAATCTAGCAACTCACACTAACAAAATTTTAACAAGGCATCTCCAAAGACAAAATTCAAAGCAGAGACAGGGAGTTTATTGTATGGGGCTCTTACATGAAGCAAGTTTGGCCACCCCTGGACTATAGATAAGTCTTTCAAAGCAGTAAGGATGGAGTTGACAAATAATGCAACTATGATGGAGGGACAGGCATGACTCAGGAAATGCACTTCCCATTTAGCACAAGGCCAGTGATTTTATTTCAATATGATACAAACAGAGCATTTCTGCTTTGCAAAGAATATTCCCATGCCATTGTTTGAATCAACATTCAGCAGTTCTTGAATTCCCTAGCAGGATCGTGCTCAATATATGTACTCAGTGAAAGATAATCCTGCATAACACTTCACCTGAGCATTTGCACCTTGAATTCTATGCTACGTCTTAAGTCAAGGGATGAATCCAACAAACCTGCTCTTTGTTTAAGTTTGGAATAAGGGAAGGATTTATGCTCATAAATATATCCATGAGAAACGGAAATGCCAAGAAATGCCACGTGGCTTGCCAAATAGCACCTGGGTTTGCAGCATGCACAAGTTCTCCTCGGAAGTAGACACATGCCTTTCCTGTCTTATATTTTTAGCTATGCAGGAGGAACATTCCTTGGGCTTAAAAACGTAGCATGATATGTCTGGCTTGAGAAACGGTTGCTGCTTTTTCAATAACATGCACAGAATTTCCTCTTTTTCCACTCACACACAAACAGGGCCTGTTTGGATGATGCTTTCCCTGTCTGACTGACCCCCTGAGTTTAGATGTGTGCGCTTATGGTGCATACGTGACCTAGTCCCTTCCCTTGCATCCAGGCCAGTTTTCTTAAGCACATGTGAGGACAGTTCATACGAATCATCCCTCTGTGCATGCACTGCTAAACCTACCCGGATGGTTAGGGATACTGACCAGGAAGTGAGGAGAGCACACCACTTTAAATATGTGAGGCTGGTTGGGGGGGGGGGGAAACTATCCTTCAAAGTGGGCAGAGATGTGCATGTAGGGGTGCACAAAGGGATAGATCCATGCTCAGCAGCAGAGCACATCGGCATTACATTCACAGTGCCCCAGGCTTGGTCTCCAGCATCTCCAGCTAAAGGAGCCGGTCTGGGAAAGACGCCTGAGACCCTGGAAAGTCACTGCCCCTTGGAGTATAGACTCATAGAGTTGGAGGGGGCCTTGTAGCAGAGGCGTTGCTACGGTGGGGGCAGTACTGTAAATTCCATGCTGTCCTAGTCCCCGTTTACTTCCCAGTACAAGATGGCCCCGCTGCCTCGCCGTCGGAGCCATTCAGTGCGGCGAAGGCAACGGCAGGCTACAATTTTGAGCAGAGGCTACAATTTTGAGAAGAGGGCTGCTGTTGGTGAACCCTTTCACAACCAATCATTTTTCCATTCAAAAATACCCCTACCCTAGGTTTTTTTTTTTCTCTGTGGTTTGAGATGTGTGATTATTCTTGTCAGAACATGTATTTGACCCCTGCTGAAGGAAAAGGGAATTTGGAGTTGAAAAACAGCCAGCAGGAAGAGGGTTAAGGGCTCCCCTGCCACACTTCTACTCAAAATCAGAGCCTCTCAGGGCTGTTTTTAATTGGGGGAAAAAAAAAACCTGTCATGGTTTCATTACGTGTATTTGTGTGAGGTTTGCCCCTTACACTCAAAATG
This sequence comes from Plestiodon gilberti rubricaudatus, assembly GCA_026170595.1. NCBI lineage: Eukaryota > Metazoa > Chordata > Lepidosauria > Squamata > Scincidae > Plestiodon > Plestiodon gilberti. Next base: position 36,650,114 of record JANXHW010000002.1, read on the forward strand.
CACCAAAGTCTGTAATATAAACTATTATAGCTTAACTTAATAAAACTGTGACATTCTTTTTCACTCAGAGCATAAAGCATGGGAAAATTGTATCATTTTTATATACACATTTTTTTTAAAAAAAGTGAACTCTGTTGCAAAGAAGGGAAAAAAGCCAAAATTAATAAGGAAGCTTTCAAAGAACTTGATGGCCAGGGATAGCGTTTTGATTTATGGTGCCAAAATCTCTTCCAAGTGTAGTCTCTTTGCATCCAAGAAAAAGAGCGCAAGCCAAGAAACACAGCCACATATGGATGTTATTAGTGTTTAAAGAATTGTATTGTAGGAGTGATGCTTCAGACAAAGTTAATGTGGAGCAGAAGCTATCAGATAAAGGACCACCCTTCAATCCAGGACATGCCCTTGAAGTGGCTTTTGTCTCGGTAGCCTGCTGCAACCACAAGCATGCAGGGACCCTCCAGAACAATTCTTGCACCTCTTCCCCATACCCAATGCAAAACTATTCCTTGGGACCTAAGGAAGAGCCTTGGACTACACCAGTCGGGTGGTAGTGAGATGCTGGGTCACAGGTTTTCAATTGGTGACCAGATGCAAAGGAGGACAAGTGTAGTAGTTGTGTAGAGGAGGGGATTTTGGCAAGCGTAGTTTTCCATCCAGGGGTGAAAAATTCCCTCTTTTGCACAGCTGCTAAGGACACGACAGCTCTCCTTTACATCTGGTCATCACTAGTCTAGATCCTAAACAGGACCTGCTAGTGCAAACCCTGAAGAGTAAGAAGCCAACCCTCACTACAACAAAGAGCCCAATATAATATTGACTGGGGTGTTGAAACCAACATTATTCTTTTGCTGCATTGTGCAGGCAGATGAGAGGTCAGCACAGCTTGTGTATGGTGCCTCCGTGGCTTTCAGGAAGCAAGGGAGAGCAGTGTAGAGTGCCTGAGAGTCTGAGCTGTGGATTGGGACCGTCCTGGTTCAAATCACACCTCTACCATGAATTTACTAGGTGGCCTTAGCTATGCCATTCCTGCTCAAACTCAGCTGCAACATGGCGATAATAACATGCAGAGTTGTTGTAAGGGCATCATCAAGATAATACATGGGTCATGCTTTGTGTACACACAAAGAAAGTGCTATAGAAATGTTAGCATTATTATTAAGTGCACAGGTCAGCCTGAAAGCCACTTTTGAAGTGCTACTTTTCATAATTTTCTCTTTGTACAGAGAACTCAAAGAAAGTACAGTATATGGTTAAAAACATAAGCTGTGGGCCTTTAGATCTAATCTCAGCGGTGTACTCAAAGATAGCCAAAAGATCCAGAAAGGGTCCCAATTCAAATATATTTCTTGTGCGGTGTACTGAGTTACTCCAGCTACACTTGAATCTTAGTCCTTAGATACTTAGATAATCTTAGATACTATTGTATCTACTGTATTTTTGTTTCTTCTAGAACAGGGGTGCTGTGAACAGGGGGGCGCCCCAGGTCGCCAAACACTGAAAGCCGCTATGGCGCCTGTCGCGGAACCGCTCATGGCCGCCACAGCCGTGTCGCACCCGTTCGACGACCGGGGCTCACCTGCGCGCCACACGAATGGCACCCGTCACGCATGTGCCTTGGCAGCCGCCATTAGATTCCCGGCTGGTCGCTGGCCCCATGACATCTCCTGCCCCCGCTCCCATGTGCATCCCCCCCATGGCATGGGGTTGGCAACGCCTGCTGCAGGTGGGGGTGGGGACTCTCCCCTCCAGCAGGTGGCTGAGGCACAGGGTGCCCTGTGGCGGTTGGCACAGTCTTCGCGACACTCTGGCAACTGTCCTGCGACTATCCCATGATGGGCGCGAACAGAGCAACCGGGTTGCTATGGATGCGGGGCAGCTGCCGGCGCCTGCGCCCGAGCCCTTGACAACCGGGCTGCCAAGGACGCAGCAGCAGCTGCAGTCGATCAGCACTGACAAGCGCGGGAAGGGTGTGGCGCATGCGCGAGACGGACGCCGAGCCACGGGAGCCTGCCTGCTTCGGAGGTAAGTTTTGCCTTGATCCTGGGCTGGTGCTGGGCCAAAGATATTCCGGACTACCTAACTCAGGAATAGCGGCAGCCTAACTATGACCTAGCTTAGGCCGGAATAGCCAGAGAAGTTGGGTTGGATTGGGCTGTAACACTGTTAAAATGGGATCCTCCATGCTAAATAAATAAATAAATCCTGCATGTATTTTCAGTACTTTGCTTATTTTCAGCAGATCAGGGGAAGGTCTGCACTAATCCCTTCCTGCAGTGTGGTGTGCTCACTTATTACATGCAGCAAGTTTTGTTTTGCATGGAGAAACATTCTGAAATATGACCGCACACCGCAGAGTGAAGAGGAGCAGTCAGACTGCAGCCATGCTGCCTTGAATTTGTTGCAACTTCCTGCTGCTGCTGCTGAATTTACTTTGCAGCGATTTGTTCTCTGTACTCTAAATGAATTTTAGGCATTTGCATGATCAAAGTTATTTAATTAACGAGACTTGTCTTTTCAAAACCGAGTGGTCAAATAAAGAACTGTTGCATCTCTGTCGTAGCCTCCTTTTTTGAAGTTAACTTCACATGGGACACACATACTTTCCTATGGTTAATGTGGTGCACGGCACGCTTGAGTTTATAAAAGGGGCCCTTGCAGCTATTTGAGTTGGGCATCCCTTTCAATACACTTGAATTTGCAAAAACTACTTTTTGTTTCCCCAACTGCAATTTGAATCTACTACCACTAGATGTCAGGCACAGGAGGTTTATTGAATTGGATCTGTTAGACTGGGTTTGAGAAGGAATAAAAAAGTATGTAACTAACATTTACTCCTAGTACTACAAGCAGGGTGCAAGTGACCACCCACTGAAATTCATGGAAAACCTGATTATAATGAAGCTGGATTGCACTGCTCAAGCCCATGGAACCCAGCAGATAGAATAACAGACTTGGCTGATGTGAGCTGAATTAAATAGCCTGAGTTTCGCTGGCCTAAAGCTTAAGCTTTCAAAATACAGTAGTATCTTTAATGGCTGGATGTATTTTTCGCAGCTGGCCACCAGAAGTGAAAAGAAAAAGTGGTTTATTCTGGAAAAGAGATGGTCCTCTGGTCTGATTTAGAAGGGGAAGGCATCCCCCAATTTCTACCCACTTTTGTCATACCCAGTGTTCCCCCCTCCCTACAATTTGATAGTCTACATGGCCATCTCTGTGTCTAACTAGACTTATCATTCATCCCGGAAAATCCGGGACAGTCCCGAAAACCAGCCTCGGTTCCCGGAAATGTCCCAGACCATTCCGGGCTGGATTCAAGTCTCCGCCACCGCTGCCTGTTTTTTAAAAAATAAACTTACCTTTTTCCGGGCGCTGCCATTTTGGATCTCGCAAAATCTCGTGAGAACCAACATGGCGGTGCCCAAATCTCGTGAGGGCATGAGTCAGCCTCATGCCCTCAAGAGATTTGGGCGCCGCCATGTTGGATCTCATGAGATTTTGCGAGTTCCAAGAAGGAAAAAGGTAAGTTTATTCATTTTTAAAAAGGTGGCGGCTGCGGCGGATGCTTTTTGGGAGCTTAGTGGCAGCTTTGGGGGCTTGGCACAGCGGCTTGGCACGGCGGTTCACGGCGGCAGCTCAGAGGCTTGGCACGGCAGCCGCCGGCTCATGGAGGCTTGGCATGGTGGCCGCTGGCTCACGGAGGGTTGGCATGGCAGCATGGCATGGCACGGAGGCTTGGCATGGCGGCGCGGAGCATGGCAAGTCCTTTTAAATTAATTAATTAATTAATTAATTAAAATATAAATAAATAATTAAAAATGCGGGTGCGCTTCACGCGGCAAAAGGGGCGTTAAAATTTATTTTATTTATTTGATTATTTATTTATTTGATTCTTGGTTTAAATAAATAAATAATTAGAAATGCTCCCGTGCTACGTGTGGCAAAAGGGGCAATTCGTGCCCCAAGAAGAAAAAAACCCAGAAAATTATTTGTTTGTTTGTTTGTTTGATTGATTAGTTGTGGGGGGGGGTTGTCCCGGTTGAAGATCGGGGAAATCTTGTAAGCCTATGTCTAACCCTTAATACTGAACAAAACATGTCATTTTCCAATGCAGAATACATACTACTACAACAGCAGCTAAGTCAAAACTAATTTTGTCCCTGGAACTGGAATTTATACTGATACAAATGAGAAAAAAGAGGCGAATTCAGATAGAATGAAATGTTATGCAAACACAGCTAATTTCATATTATCTAGCATAAAATTGTAAAATGGTGAACCTATAAATTTGATTTCATATGAATTGACACTGTCTTGACAATGCATGTAAAAAAAAAAAGACAAAAAGACAGAGGAGAACGAGGACAGCAGTCCTTTACTGATGGTGTAACCTTTAGGTGCCCCTCCATGTCTGAATTATGAAAAGGTTATGTATAAATTATCTGATTGTGGAGAAGAGAGGCAGGCATTAATAGCTTTTGCCTGAGGGCACTGCAAAACAGTTTCTCTGTCAAGTAAACTTATTAAATGGCCTTTTAATCAAATCAATAATTCACGCCTGGGGGATAATGTTACATGGATCTGGGAGCCCGGCACTCTGAGAAGACGCATAAACACTCCATCGTGTTGCTGGGGGATGTAGCCTGGTGCTTCACTTGTCCATTTAGCTGGAGAAATATGTTTGGAGAAAAGCTTCTTGTTTTCTTCCTGGTCCAGTCTAAACCCAGGGGCACACACACTACCTTTAGTTTAAATTCATGTAGTAATATATAGAGAATTTTAATGTCTGATGACACAGCTGTAACTCGGGCTATTTCATTTGAGAGATCCAGGCTATTTGAGGGAGACTGGAGGTCACATTCCAGTCTCGGGTCCAGGGTATTTGAGGGACCGCTGTGATGAACAGGCCTATATCTTCTGGTCTGACTCCATTTTGATTTCTCAGTTTTTTGGATTTTCTGCCTGCTTGTTGCAGTGCTTTGGAGATTGGCAGGTGGCCAGTGACCATGAGTTCCAGTTTTGGTTCTGTCCTACCTCGGGAGTCTTATCTATATGGGAACTGAGTTAGTTAGTCGTTCCCTCATTATTTCAACCACCTGTGTTAAACATCACAAGACTCTTTCAGTTGGGAGGGGGATGAAGAGTTTGAACGTGTGTCATCTTTTGATTGGTCAATTGCCTTTGTCCATCCCCTGATCCCCAAAAGTGTATTTAAACTGTCCTTGGTGACTCCATTTGGAGGAGCATCTCATTTTCACTTACTTGCCTGCGTGCTATGGCGTTTTGTGGAGTCGGCTTCCTGGGCTGAACTGCCCTGATGCCTCCCAGCCAAGCCTGGTTGGGTGGACCCCTGCACAGCATCCCTGCCTGGGATGGCTGAAAACTTATTCCATCGTTGGTGAGTTCTTTAGGGAAATGTTAAGCTTAGGAGTTATCTCTTTTTTTGTGTTATGTTCTGTTCTTCTGTATGTTGTATGCCTTGTGTATTTAGCAGTTTACTGCCTTATTTATTCCTGTGTCTCTTCTATGCCTTTTGCATAGCCTAAATTAAATAAACAACTCTATTTTATACATTGTGGTTTTTCCTTTGAACCAACTCAAGCTAAATCCAAAGTCTACGCTGGCCACATGCTACCCCATTCTCTCTCACGTTGGGTCATTTGGACTGCCCTTGGTCAGGGAGTCACTTGACCCACGGTCCTGTACTCTGCAGCCCCCCCGGAAGCTGGGGTTTGGGGGGAGCTAGGAGGCCCCCAGCTGGTGGCAACCGTTGTCCCCCTTGTTTTGGGGGTGCCCCCCTCCTTGTCCAAGGCTGGGGGGAAAAAAGAGCAAGGGGGGAGTGGCGCACGCCGGTTTGCTGGCCTTGTTCTGTGCTGGACTCAGGGTGGCCATAAACCCCCCTTCTCTACAACCGCCTCCTTCCTTATAATCCGACCCGTACTCTGAGGTCATCAGGGGGGCCCCTGTTAACCGTGCTGCCATTGACAGAAGTGAGGGGGATGGTGGCGCGGAATAGGGCCTTCTCGGCTGTGGCGCCCCAATTGTGGAATTCCCTCCCCCTGGAATTCAGAACAGCTCTCTCTTTAGAGGCCTTTCGGCGGGGCCTTAAGACGTTTTTATTTAGGACTGCTTTTAATGTCTGACATGGTGGGCTGACCTTTTAACAAATGGTTTTTAACATATGTAAATGCAGGTGACCCACGGGGGTTGTTTATTTTAACTTAAATTGTTTAATTAATTATTTTAATGTGTTTATTAATTATTTTAATGTGTTTATATGTATTTTAATATGTTGTAAGCCGCCTTGAGTGCCCTCGGGAGAAAGGCGGGCTACAAATTCTTTAAATAAATAAATAAATCCCTACCTTGCTGTAGTTTTGGGCATTTTGGTTATGCTTTGGTTATGCTGCAGCATTAGTAGGCCTTGTTTTTGATGTTGTGGAAACCTGCTTCCTTACCTCAATTTACCTCAATTTATTTATTTATTTTTCACATTTTTATACCACCCTTCCTCCAAGGAGCTCAGAGTGGTGTACATATTTCCTCCCCTCCTTTTTGTCCTCACAACAACCCTGTGAGGTAGGTGGGGCTGAGAGATAGTGACTGGCCCAAGGTCACCCAGGAAGCTTCGTGGCTGAGTGGGGATTTGAACTTGGATCATAGCCAGGTAGAGTGGACACCTGATTCAAACCATTAAAAAATAATAAAAAATAAATAAAACATAAAATGCCCAGTGGATTTCCTCTTCAGAAACAGGAAACACTGTCAGAACTTTGTAAGATTCAAAAAAGCTTATGACTATATATTTGCATGAGCACAGCTACAATAAGTGGTACGTATGTGAGGTGTTTTAATTTAGACGGTATTTTGGGCAGTCTGCCCTGCTTACTTGGCATGAGAGTCTTCTAGCTGTTGCAGCACAAGCAGAGTTCTGTGCAAGAGCTAACGTCCTGGATGGCCATGGGACAAGGTTGCCAGTTTGCTGTAAATGCTGTTTATATGAGCAAACCAAGACACGAAGAAATGTTTTCCTGTTGCAAGCTTTCTTTTCCCCCTCTTTGCATTTTCCTTGACGTTACATGCTTTTTCTCTCTGTTCTACCATTTGCACACGAGCAGACAAGAGGGTTAGAAAGCTTTCCAACTGCCACATCTTGTCTTACTTTTTCTGAGATATACCGAAGAAACAGAGAGGTACCTTGTGAAGACTGAGAGAAATTTTTGATGAATTGGTTTTGCTGTGTGGCCGTGTGTGTGTCATATAAAACCAGCTGCAAATGCCTGGCCAAGCCATGATGATCACAGCCAAAAATGTCAGGGAAAAGAGTTTCAGGTCTTTTTTTCCTACCACAGTAGGTCTGAAATAGTCATAGAAAATTCCCCTTGAAGGTAACTGCTGAAATGTTCTGTGTAAATGTTTTATTTAAGGGTGTGGGGAGGGAATCACCTTCCTCACACACCCTAGAAAAATGTTGGGGAAAGTGGTACGTTATTTTGGACATGTGCTTGAAAACTGTGGACAAAGACACACTGTTCCTTTATTATTGGCTAAATTGCTTGAATTGCTTTGCCAAGAACAGGCAAATATAGCATATTCAGTCAGTATAAGAAAGAAAGAATATGCTTAACTTCTATTGAAATCAATGGGACCTAAAAAGAATTTTGCTGGAAAGAAAGCAAGAAAGAAAGCTGTAATATACTTAGGGCCCAATCCTATCCTCCACCAGCCCATAGCATGCAGCACCACTGATGGAGCATGAACAGCATGCGTTGTGTGTGTGTGTGTGTGTGTGTGTGTGTGTGTGTGTGTGTGTGTGTGTGTGTGTGTGTGTGTGAGTGACACCAGATGGCCCAAGAGAGGTTAGTAAAAGTATGTTACCTGTCCGTAGGCTGCCTGGCCTCCCATGTGTCTCCTTGGACCAATGCCAGCTATTTAGCTAGCATAAGTCTGAAGACACTCAGGGGGCAGTCCAAGTTGGGGAAATAGAACCTTGACTGCCACTGAGATCCTCCCCCTCCTGCCCCCTCCCTCCCCTTATCCAGCCCACTTCCCACCCTGAACCACCTGAGATCCTCCCCCATACTACCCCCGCCGCTGACCTACCTGCTCTGGTGGGGTGTCAGTGAGATGTAGTTGCATGTGTGGGGCCTCTGGCTGTTTGTGCTGGTGGCCTCGATGCGCACAACAGTGGCACAGCTTTCACATTTTTAGGGACTTACAATGGCGGACTGCGAGATCCACCTCTGTAAACCATAAGATTGGGCTGTTAGACTTCAATCCTTAGGCTGCAATCCAATGCAAACTTTCTTGAGAGTAAATCCCATTGAACTCAATGAAATTTACTTCTGAGTAAACCTGTATAGGATTGCACTTTTAATTGTTTTCCTAGTCCAAATTTAAACCTCTTTGAATCAGCATGCTGTGGTAGATTGTATAAGTGTACGTTTGCCAGGAGATTATGTGTAAGATTTGGCAATTTTGGCAATTTTCAGCAGTTGTGTGTGAAAATGGTCTTAATGCCAACTAGTAACTGTGCTGATCTAGAAAACGTTTGTCCCTTACACACCAAGTCACTGCTTGCTTGGGTAGGTTTGATTTTCTTTTAAGTGAAATAACCACATACCGTTCATACAAATTGGCCCACAATTGCACCTTTGTCAAGCAAGGTAAATGAACCCTGTGTAGTACTGTGGAAGGAAGAGAGAACTATCAGTTGTGGTTCATTTACCAGAGTGTCTTCTTGGCCTGTTTCACTTTGCACAATCATAATATACCGTACTCCACAGAAGTGCCGTTATTTCTGGCATATACAGAAAAAAAGGAGAATTGAGGCTTTCAGAACTTCTCCGTACGAAAGAAGCATCTGCCCATCAATGGCTGAGTTGGATCAACAATTCTTTAAACACAGAGTCAAATTCTTGGTTAACCTCATCTCTTCTTCCCCAGCAAAGCAGGGCAGTGGGAAGCACACCTGTGCATTTAGAAGTCTAAACAAGCTACGTAAGAATGAAAAGTATACACAGAAAGGTGCCTGGGAAATGTCCCAGAGTTCAGAATACTTTTAGATATGGTACTAATAAATAACCATAGTATTGTGCTCAGCTCACTGCTGTTCAAAGAGCACCTCCAGATGAATTTTTAACACTGGCCTCCTGAGATACTTTCTTTGCTGTTGGAAAGTCAGCTTGGCATAGTCTTATGAATAAATCCTACGAGGAACAAGAGATCCTGAATTCATTCTCAGTAGTAGATGCACAGTGTGTGTTCTGTTTAACAATGTCACGAGAGTGACAAAGAGAGAGGGAGGGAAGGAGGACAAGAATGTGTGTGTGGCATTGATAAAAATAATGAATCTAGATGCCACAAAAACTAATACTATTGCTTCAAGGAATGGACAAGTTTCTTGTTTGTTTTTCTAACAAAGGATAAATAATAATTAGTAAGATGGTGCTATTTATTGGACCAAGCATAGATGTATACACTGGCAGCCCAATCCTGTCTAGCAGAATGCAGCAGTGCAAATAAGGTACCTGCCACATCCTACGCAGGATTGGGCCTGCGCTGGTCGAGCCAGAGGCCTTCTTGGGGTAAAAAAGAGACATTAATTCCTTTACCCTGAGTAGAATCCCAACTGCCCCAATGGCTCTATTCAAATGTGTGTCAGCTATTTTGCTGGCTTATATTCGAGTCAGATGTGTAATGCCACCCAGGAGGACCAGGAAGGGGGATAGGATTTGGCCCCCGCGCCTTCCGAACCAGTCAAAGCAGTGAAAACAACGCGCAGGAGACTCCCTGCGTGTTGTTTTCACCGCTTTGAATGGGTCGGAAGGCGCGGGGGCGGAGCGCTTCGTTCCTCCGTGTAACGGGAGGCTCCGATCACAGAGGAACTTAGAGCTCCGCCCCCCTGCAGTGACGCCAGTGCCCCTCCGTTGCCTGGCACCATTCTGCGGCACCAGCAAAATGGCGCAAACTTCTCTGCTGGCGCCACTTACTCATCGGGTGCCACAAAATGTTTTCTGGCATGTTTGCAACACCTTAGACCGACATAGTGATCGCTCTGCCACTCTAGTTGTAGACAAGATTGCAGTGCAAGTTTCCAATGTACGTACTGGTTCTGTTCCGGAGGTCTGCCCAGAAATCAAAACATAAGTAGGTTGAAACAGCTGGATATCAAAACATACATAGGTTGCGCAAAAACACCACAACAGACATACTGTGCCTGTGCAAAAGTGCCAATGCAGCCATCCGTAACTCAGATGTCTGTAATTTGAGTACAGAGTGTACATATTTCAAGCTTCATCATGAACTTGAGCAACCTAATCCATCCACTTTGTTAACCAGGTAGGCTTGACTACCAAATGTTGGGCTCATGCCAATCTCAGCAGGAGGGTTGGCCAGAATCCTTTGTTTCTGGGGAACTCCGGACTTGAGGACAGTGAATCCACATTCTGACATGTAACTGTTTGGTAATGGTGCTGCTGCATTCAAAAATGGTCAAAGCTTACTGCAGGAAGATGACTCAGCCATTTTTCGGATGCTGAGACATCTCTAAGAGGATCAGAAAGGTCCAAAAGCAGAAAACATTCCCAGAAAATGGGAGGTGGGGATCAGGAATTTTTACCATGAGGGCAGTCAGTTTTGGTCAAATTACTCATTGGGCCCACTTTAATTGCTTTGGTGCTAATCAATAACCAAATATCCATGTGCCTGCTGCTGCAAGGAAGACAGCTAGCCAGATTTGCCTATTAACAAACCCGCACTATCTATTGAATGGCAGGTCTGCCTGTGGCCCTACCTCTTCCCCAGCCCAAGGTACAGCAGAAGAATCCGTAAGCAATCCTTGCTATTTCTCCTACTCCTAAGTTAGGTTCAAGTTTAGCTTGAAGTCACCAACTGGGGGTTCATACGGGACTCTCCAGACCAGACCATGATGATTTTCATAGAAATGGATCGTTTGTTAGGTAGACTTGTAAAGTAGTTTATTTTCGGTTGCAGAGAGAGAGAGAGAGGAAAATTGTCAAATATTTGCACACTCTCTGCTTCCTGCAACTGACAGGACTACAGCAACATATGAAGGGAGACTTGATTCTTGCATTTAATGCCTCCCACTTCTGAGCAGGTTCAGAATCTATATCAAGTACTGTACTTTGATGCTAGCTAGAACACATGTGGAAAATTACCTGGCCTCTTCTTGGATCTGACGCTGATCAGTTCTCATGACAGTTACATAGGCTTTTAACTTCGGCTATTTTTTGTGATTCAAACTGACTGTAAAATATCCCCAGACAGAGAAAAAAAATAACTTCTCATTCCTATAATTTAGTTTGATTTGCATAATATGCATAATCTTGAATTTCTTGGAACAGAAAAGCATTTTCCCACCGCATACTGTCAGCCCTGATTTAGAAGTCCTATTACTACCACTAACCTGCATTATTTCACCTAAAGGCCATGCTTGCTGAATATAAATTGAATGCACTTCATTAATAGTGGAATCAATACTGGAACCTCTGCATAGGCTGCCCCACTGCCATACAAAACAGCATAACTTTTAAAATAAACTATATCTGTATAGTAAATAAAAAAGAAAAGAAAAGCTCCTCGTAATTCACCGTAGCCTTTTTGCAGTAAACGAATCAGAGAGACAACTCCCATTCCAGTAAAAGTTTCCAGACTCATCAACAGCTGGGAAACAGCTGCATTTGGTATAGTTATCAAACTTTAGGACCTAGTAGCCTGATCCTTACCCAGAGCCTCTTGCAAGGTGGGAGGGGGAGGCTGTGGAACATGATTCTTACACAGCCTCACAAAAGAGAGCCAATTTCATGTCAGGTGGACAAGAGCTCTGTAGGGAGGGCTTGCAGCTCAGTAGCAGAGTACAAGATCAGCGGGTCTGGGAAAGATCCCTCTTTGAAATCCTTGAATGCCACTGACAGCCAGCGTAGACCAATGGTGAGCTGGTGAGCAGTTTCCAACTCCTGCAAACATAAATAAAATTAAAAAGTCTACCATGGATGGTTTTGCGCTTATCACTTCTCTCTCAACCTCAGCATTCATTCCTCACCTGTAAAGTCAGGGCATCAATTGATTACCTTTTTGACCAACCAGGTTTTTGTGGACCTCTGCTGGCCAGTTTGTGTCTGTAGAATCATTGCATTGTAGAAACCTGGCTGTAGATTCATACTTGTACATGTAGATGAGTGTCTGGCTCATGGCATGCAGTAGGTCATTGCTTCATTCCTTGAGCCACCATTTTGCACCTGGCTCTACTGCCCTCCCTCCCACTCCAGCAAGTATTTTGCCCTTGACTTCAGCTGGTGGATCTAATGGTTTCTGGTTGTTGTGCTGTTGTTTTTAAAATGTAGATCTTACAAGCCTGAAGTCTGCCCAGCCCTGTTGTAGACAATGCTGAAGCTGGATAGACCAATGAACCAGGGTTCTGAATCCGTATAAGGCCAGCTTCAAGGGTTTGTGTGTAAATCTGGTTCAGACCTTGATTGTGGAGATTTCTTGCTGTGGGGATTCTTGGGTAGCTTTGGACAAGTTCTCAGTCCAGCCTACCTCACTTGATTGTTGTGTAAGGATAACATGGAATAATCCCAGCTTTGCTACTAAGAGGAACTGTAAAATACAAGTGTAATGAATATACATTTTTTCAAAAAATGCCAGCACATGACTTTTCATAAAGAAATCCCCTTAAATGCCTGTATATGGCTTTCACTAAAAGTGGAATACTGATTGAAGAGCACTTTATGTATTATTTTTTTTCCAACACAGAGAGAAACTTTAGAATTACAGTAATGTGGTTGATTGAACAATTTTTCCCCCTCACCCATCTCACGGTCAATTATACTGTAGTACTTAAAAAAATACCAGCACCAGAACACAGCTTTCCCTGATGACTCTATGGAATGCTTAAATACTTTATAAAGGCAAAGTCATGATCAGAAACATGGGCCGGAGTTGAGCATGCTGTCCCACAAGTGTGAAATGGATATGTAATGGGATATTCTGGTAACAAGATTCTTGGATGTGTCAGTAAGGTTTCTAGGGCACCAAAAGGATGCTGACGTGGGTGGAGGATATTCTTAAAACACTGAGGAGAAGACTTGGAATGCAGTTCTTCAGAAATACAAGGAAATGTTTAGACAGAACATAAGCATTAGGAGGAAAATTTCACAAGGACAAATGCATGTGATTGTTGGCGCAATCCAACGCAAGTCTAGGGTGGCGGAACAAGTGTTCCGCCGCCCTAAGTAGTCGCAAACGTGCCATAAAGCACATTTGCGACTACTCGAGTGCAGGGAAGGCCAGCGCAAGGCCTGCCTCCCCTGCTCCGCCGCCGGAGCACTCGAAGGACTGCCGCCGGACCCAGGTAAGGATCCAGTGGGCGGGGGCGGCGGATCGGTGGGGGATGGAGGGTGTTGATAGGCCCAGCTGGGCCAGGAGGGGGCGGGGAATGGCCTCGGCCAGATCCTGACCCCCACCGCGTGGCTGGGCCTTTACATGGCCTCCTCTTACTTCTGGCTGCCCCAGTCTGGGGCAACCAGCTTGGACATAGTGCCCATGCTGCATCCTTTCCAGATAGGACCCAGCACTAGCATGGCTGGAGCACTCCGAGCGGGAAGGGGACATTTGCCCCCTTATCCCAAGTAGAGCCCTAGTCATTTGCATGTACAGCAGCTATTTTGCTGGTGCACATTCGAGCAGTCCGTGTAATGACGGCCAAGCCAGGGAAGGGGGATAGAATTTCCATTCCCTCCCCCTTTCCAGGCTTGGCTGACCAATCCATCCTCCCCTCACCCCTTAGCTGCTCAGTGGGAAACTTACTTTCCTTAGTGGGCACTCCAATGCATCTGGGATGGGAAGAGCGGTGCCAGTCTCCTCGCTGGCACCACCTACTCACCGGATGCTGTAAATGTGCTTTGCGGCAGGTTTGTGAACAGCCTAGACTGAAGGAGTGTCTAAGAGTTACACAGGAATGCACTGTAATTTGCTTCATCCAGGTGCTTCACAGGTCCTGATTATTTAAAACTTACTGGAGAATGTACCAGAGTGTGAATTTCCAGAAGGCTGTTTCAAATGTCAATCCATTATTAAGTACATTTGGCTGCTTTTTTTTTTTCCAAAGAGAATGGAAAGCACTTTAGTTACAGTCTTAGTACTCTGTTTACATTGGCTGGGATCCAAAGAGCCCTGCAAGGGAGTGGAGTTCCACACATGCAGGGGAGCAGTTTGCTGGTTTTCCTTTCATCCTTCAGTGAATGCTATGTTAAAGGGTCCCCACCCTTTCAGGAGTGAGTTGTTGGGAGCAAGTAGGTTTGCAGTTAGAATGAGAAATACTTTGATAGCCTGTTTAAAAAAGGGGGGTAGGGACGACCCAGAAAAGAAAGAAGAGAAAAGCAAATACAGATTTGTCAATTAAATAAGTATAAATAGATGTTGGATTAAAATTGTAGATCTGATCAATCAGAATCCTTCTCTTTACTGAAATTCATCACAGTTTGGTTGCTTCAAGTTGTCATTGTTATCTCACTTACAGCCCAATCCTATGGGCCACTTGTGTTTGCGGAACTCCTGTTCCACCGCTCTAAGTGGCACAGCGGCTTCACTTAAAGGTGAAGGCAGCTTCCCATGAAACCTAGATATTTCTGCATTGTTTAGGGCATCATGGTGCACTCACAGGGGCACCGCGGGATGTCCCCAGTGACCCTTACTACGGGCTCTCCCAGGTGCCGCCGTCTTGGACCATGTGAAATCTCGTGGGTGCAGCTATCTTGGATCTCACGAGATTTGGGCACCGCCATCTTAGATCTCGCAAGATTTCATGTGATCCAAGATGGTGGCGCCTAGCTGAGCCAGGAAGAAGGGGCTGCAGGGGAGCTGTGACCCCAGTAAGTTTGTGAACCACTGAGTTAGGGAGAAAAGGAATGGCAGCCATTTTTGCACTTTTAAAAAATTCATGTTTCAGTTTCTCATTTAAATTTTGTACATTTTCAGTATAAACAGTTAAAAAAATCATGTAAACACTGAACATATTGGCTATATACAGAGCTATTATGTTGCTCAAAATCATTGGCCTTAAGCACACATACTCCAAGTTGGATTGCGACCATGGATTTTGACAACCACTCAGTTCTACAATAGAAATGGCCAATCAAAGCATGACACACGAGAAAATTCACATCTCATCTCAGATGGGTCAGGTTCATAATTAAATGCATTTGTGGAAAACGGTGATACAAATGGTAAACAGCTCAGTACTGAACTCAGGTTGGGACAATAGCTACAGTAGCTCTCCCAGCTCCCTGAAAGGTTTCGTAAGTGTGAGAGTGAAATAATTGCTCCATCTCACCAGGCTTTATTTATTTATTGATGAAAGGGGAAAGAGAGATGAATGGGAACTAGCAGGGAATGATCACCATTGCTTTTTTTTTCTGGCATTAGTAGATCACTCTCTCGGGCCCCAAATTCATAAACCGCATGCAAGTGTATTTTGTGGTCCTTTATAAATCTGTGATTTGATATCTTGCCCAGGAACAAAATTAATCAAGTGAAAGGAATTGTTTTATGCCATGATTGCTTAGTTCCTATAGGCAGAATTGAATGTACAGTAATCAAATAAATTAACCAATCCTCAAGAACTAATATGTGATCCATATAATCTTCCTTGATATATGGTAATTTACTTTTTAGTGATTGCCAATGAATCTTTTTATTACTAGGTTGCTGTGCATGACTGAAGTGAAGAATGACTCAGTTAATAGGCGCCACTATCAGTCTGAATGTCAACAACTCACACTTGCTGCAAGCATGTTTCAGTATTTCAGTGCTAGATTCAATCCAGACTTTGCAAAAGCAGGAGGGCACATCGGTGAATGCAAATGAAACGTGGGCTAATAGACACAAGCACGTACAATTCTAAATTAGCATTAACATTTGGAGTCGAATTCATCAAATTCCTCAGGAAGAAAATGGAACTGACAGCTAATGCCATCCTTGCCATGGACTTACAAAGTCATCTTTTTGTACTGTATTTCAGCTTGGGATCAGATATTTTCTTCAGTCTGAGAAGAGTGGGAAATTGAAAAGTAATGATACCTTGCATGGTGCTTTCTGAGTGCAAGTGATTCACATCTATTACCTTGGTGTTGTCCTTACAACAACCATGTTCTCCCCACATTGCAACTGGGGCTGAGAGTGAGAGAAGCTTGACAACCGGCACCTGATGAGTTCGTGACAGAAACAGGATTCAAACTAGGGAAGTTTTGATTCACCGCTCAGGCACTCAGAAGGAACCCAATCCTATGGTTTTCCCCACCATAGCATGCAGCCATGCCAAAGCGGGCTGTGTTGCATGCTGTGGGGGTGGGTGGGGGGATATCAGGGGCTTGAGAGGGGAAAGGGAAAATATTTTCCCTTAGCCCTCTGTAAGCCTCCTATTTGCCAATGGGTGTCCTCAGACCCGTGCCAGTTCTTTAGCTGAAGCACGTCCAAGGAGACAAAGAGGGTGTGTTGGCTGCTTCCAGAGAGGATAGCATCCAGCGCAAGTTGCCTGCGCTGGGTGCCACCCTCTCCACCCCCCAAACACCACCCCCTGCCCTGCCCTCACCCCACCCTGTTTCACCCTCCCTGCTGACTCGCCTTCATCGGTGGGTACTCCTTTCCCTATCATCATGCATTGGGCTTCTGCAGCCTCTCTGGCAGTGGACTGGAAGCACACGGCTATGCATGTTTCTGAAGCACCATTTACAAAACCCGTAAATCGTCTACCACTGCTGGAATGCTAGAAACCAATAGGTTTGGGCTGTGTCAGCCACTGTATTATACAACTCTCTTACATATAACATCATGGCAGTGTTGCCTTCCATCAGCAATGTGATTTCTTCCTTCCCTTGTTTCAGACCCAGCAAATTGGCCAGGTGCCAGCATCAGCTGTATTGCAGTAACAATAGACAGGAGAAAGTATGGAAGAACAAGAGCCCAGGTAGTGATGTCAGGCCCCGTACAGCTATTCAGACACCCCGGTGCTTATGCCTGGTTCTGACTGTAGAGGTTCGTGTTCGTGTTATGTCTAGACTTAAACCATGGAATGTATTGATTCTTTTTCATTCTTTTTGTAACACTATATTAACTGTCATTTGTTACTTCACTCATAAGTCAACGTGAAAGTCAAGTGACACAGATAAAGATTTATTGCCCATAAAAATACAGTTTGTCCATAAAGAAAGAAGTTCTCTTATTGAAAAGTTCAGCATGATTTAATTGTTGCCATTCAGAGACATTAAAATTCAGATACATTGTGGAGTATATGAAAATGACAGAGCACATTAATGCATTCTAATTATGACAGAGAATTGATTCTTTCTTTCCGAGAACAGTGACAGACATAAACCAGTTCTTTAAACATTGCCTTCAGGTATTATTCAAGCACCGTTTTCTCACAGAAGAATGCTCTGTAAGTCCCAGCGATGTTGTGAAGCTTACGTATTATCCATATAACTGGGTAAAATAAATATAATTTATGCAGACTATGCATTCATTTTTTTTTATAATTCCACTTTCTATTATTCCTAACCGAACTACTTGCAATGTAAAAAGTTGTTTTCTGCAGCCTTGTGTATCTCCAGGAATCTGAGGCTACCCTTCCTTCAGTAAGAATACCTATGAGAAAATGAATACTTCCTCTCTTCAATAATGTCATATTTTCTGAGCACAGAGACCTCAGTGGCATAGTTTGGATTGTGTCTGATGCTGCAAATCCTATGTAACAAATGGACTACAACCAGTACAGAGATAAAGTAATATGGATATATTCTAGCTCTCAATTATATGTCTTTTGTCTTGTAATCATATAAAACTAGAAAACTTGAATTTGTAAACTTCTTTGATGTATAGACTGCAGTGCTGGTTTATCCGGATGCTCCCTTGATCTAAATGACAGGGTTAGGGATATGCCCTGCTGAGAAAGCCACTATGGTTATGGGCATACATAAGATGTAACTGTAAATGTAAGCGCATGTGACAGATGCGAGCGAGATTTAGTATTTGGGATCTGCTAAGATGCTGTATGGTTAACAATAGCTGAGCAGATTGTACAAGGAAGATACCTTGGTCAGGCTTACTTCAGAGAGTTAATGGCATATTACTTTTCAAAATGTTACATTTCAATATTAGAACAATTGGTTCAGATCTGATAATCCCATACTATAAAGGCGGCTTTTGTGAGGGGAGTTAAAGAAGTCCTTATTAGATTATCTGAGAGTTTAGCTAAATTCACACACACCACATGTCTTAGACTGTACCATTTCATAATGAAGGTGTGGCATCACATGTCTGAACGCTCCCCCATGTCAAAATGTCTGAACGCTCCCCCATGTCAAAAACATGCTAGTTAGAAAGCTAGCATGCAATGAAGAAGGCTATGTTGGAATCTTTTCCCTGATGCACAAACTTTCTGTGGGAAGGGAGGTATTGTCATCGGGAAGCATTCAAACACAATTAGATTGCTCATTTCCAAACCCTCTCACGATCAACAAAAGCGACCAAAGTTAGCACAAACCTAAGAGGGAAAGACCAGTTACACTAATATATTTTCTTTAAAACGTTGCTGCCATCGTTATGAGATTTTGTTACCAGCTGATTTCCTTTGGATGACTTAGCCATAATTATTTACTATAGTTGTCACCGTCATAGGAAACAGCAATGTAGATGCTGAAAGAAAAACTATAGCTAGCTGTATGTAGGGCAATCTTTTCTTTTGAATTTGTATGTGGTACTGCAGAAACAGCTCATATTCTTGCTATGTCTGTCAGTAACTGGCCCAAATATTTTGCTGTCATGTAATCTTTACTTCTATGTATGGCCCTCCATGCCAAGCAAGTGCCTTCAGGGAGAATATGATATTGCTGCATCTTTTCCCCCACAAAAATGGAAGCTGATGCTTATACCTATATGGAGTATGGTCTAGTTAAAATCTTAAGTATGCTGCTGCCTAATTCTTCTTCAAGAAGGGATCGGTATGTTTGTCAGGTTCTCTTTTGTTCTTCAGTGGATAGGTGTCACTTTGTAGTCAACTCTCCCATTTTCCTTTGGACATTTCTACCATTGATTTTAGAATGTTTCCATTATGTTTGTCCTTAAGGTAAGTGGTGAAAAAGTGTGTACATTAAAGCACCACCTTTTTTTAAAGCTAACACAGCAGTTACATTTAAATTCTTTTACTGTCCTTGAAAAATTCCCTGCTTCTGAGAGTGGTGTTTGAGGAAAATGGCTCACTTGAAAAGTTCTGAAGTTAATGCCAGAAAAGGCCTGGCTAGCTTCATAATTTGACTCCAGTCCAGTTCAGCAGGTCTGCATCTGAGCATCAAGAGCTGTGGCTCCAATGCGACACTCATACAAAATCATGCAATGTGATACATACCACATGTGTACATAGCAGTAAACATGTAAAAAGAAAACACCCACTCCCCGAAAACTGTGTGCGCAAAAGATCGGGGGAAAAAAATCACATCAACATTCCTTTTAGTTCACCTGTTTGATGGATTACCTGGAGATTCATTTTAACAGAAGTTTGTTAAATTGCTCAACAATACCCATCTGTGGTCTTGAGAGAAGGAGAAACTCCAGCTAATATATCAAGTGCTTCAACTAAAAGGAATGTTGACAGATAATTGCTACAGTAAATATAAGCAATATTCTGCTGTTCAAGCAATCTGTTCCAGCCCCATACACAATTCTGGACAGGTAATTTTCAAGGACATTAAGGAAAGTTCTATGCTTTCCATGAACTACAAAGAAGTTGTGTTTTGATGCACACAATTGCTTGTGCGCTTGATTTATGTGAAATGAAAAAAATACTGTAATTGACACAAACAAATGTCACAAATTGAAAGTTGTGTCAAGGACAAACCATACCTCTCTTATTTAGAAATCATTTAATAAAATTACTGTGGGCTGTTGACACAGGCACCTCTCAGTGCTCAATAGTTTCCACAAATCATGCCATTGGTGTGGAAGGTACACTCCAATCCTTCCTCAGTTCATCTGTTCCCTCCAACTATCTCCAACAATGTAGTCAAGTGAAGACCAAAATCAAGTGGGAGATGCTCAAGAATTCCTGTTTAATGTTCATATCTCACCTGGCAAATAAGGAACCATGCTCCAGAAAGAAATGTGAAGCTGACATAATTATTGCAAATAGTAGTCACTCACCCCAGTCCAGCTAAAGTTACTCAGGAGTACTGCTGAAAGCAAAAGGACTTATATTAATCACTGTTCCATTGTTGTTCCATTGAGTTTTTTTGTATCAGTGGAACTAAATTATAACTTCTGCTGGACCAGGGTCTAAGTCTTCTAGGCAGCGTCAGCCACTATATAGCCTATATATTGCTTCTTCCCACCCACCCCCATTAGACCATGTACCAGGCACCATTTCCAATGCAGAAATTAATTATGCACAGTTGGGTACTACAGCTAACAATATGGGGAAATGTCCCTTAAGCCCAATCCTGTGGGCCATTTATGACAGCAGACCTATTGATACCTGGGCCCTGCGACAGTGCAAATGTCATGCTGCCATCATGTGCAATGCAGCCTCTGATGGAAACAACCAGCGGCTCCACATGCATTCCAGAACCATCCAGATGCTCCATTGGCCCAGATAAGGTGATGCAAGGGATGGTTTGGGGTGGAGAGAGGGAAGGCAGGGGTGGATTGGAGGGATTGGAACTCAGGAGCAAAGGCGCCCACCAGATCCTAACCCTGATTTTTCAACCTGTTTTGCTCCCTTCCTTTCCTTAGACTTACACCAATTACATAGCTGGCATGGGTCCAAGGAGACCCACAGTTAATCGGGTGGCCTACTGGGGGGGGGGGAAGTGAAAAGGTTTTTACTTAACTCTTGCTGGCTGGCTGATTCCCCCCCCCCCCCGCAGCATGCAGTGTGCAGTGTGCACTCTGCTGGTGCAACTGCATGGTATGGAGTGGCGGGGATATGATTGGACTATATATCTCAACACTGATCAATTGAGGAATCACTGTTAAGAATGGTGGTGCAGTTGATCATGGTTCTCTCCTGATCCAGTGATCTTTTGTGGTCATTGAAGCACTAATGTGCACACAGAGCTTCTTTGCTCCCAAGGGCTTCTTTTTCACTTCAGTGCAGGAAATTCCATAGGCACAAAGGGATACACATGTGGAACTGCCATCTCCATTAAAACAAACGAGCAAATTCTCACGTGCTCCATTTGTAAATGGGGAATAAGATCAGGAACACTGAATACAGAAATATTCTACCCTTTCCTAAATGGGAAGGGAGAGTTCACTTAAAAATAAAATCATCAAGTGGATAATACGTTTCAAGGTTCATTCAAATGTTTATCTTTCACAATTGTAACTAAGGAAGAAATATTAAATATTTTAATGTTTCATTTATAAAGACAATAATATTTTAAAAGCTAACATGAAATCAAGCTGCTAAATTTAATACATTTGTTGTTGTTTTTCTGTCCAGCAGTTTACTTATATATAACTGCCCTGAGTAGATGCTGCTTAGCAAAATGGCCTTTAGAATTAAAAAAAAAAAAGGTAACCCCAAAAAGCTACTCAAAGGTAATGCAATACATCTCAGGCATATTTAGTTTGTATTAAGAAGTAGGGTCCACTCTTTAATTCTTCATACACTCATTTTTCTACTGCATACACAATAAAAACTGGAATGATGATTTAACTGTGCTTGTTGGAAAGTTATGGGATTATTGAGCAGGTTTTGCTAAAAGGCATGGCTTTAAATAGTGAAACAAATTTCAAGTTGTAGGCGCCATAGACACTGTTGCTTTTCACTGTATTCAGAGAACACAGTTGTTTCTTTTTAACTGCTTGCAAAACCACATGGAATGCCAGTTAGCAAACAATTAATGCAGTTCAGACCTGCAGATCTCGGACATTATATGGCCTTTTTAAACATGATACAAATATGTAAACTTTGTCCGTTAAAAGGTTTTTGCTATGAGTAGCTTTACATTCCTTAATTTTGTCCTAGCAATCATCAAGCTATTGCATGCCCCATTCATGAAAAGTATGTTTTGTTGGAATGATGTAGCTTAAACAGTTACACTTCAAACACATCCTTGCCTAGAGCTTCCTTTAAATTATATTAATTTAAAATATCTATTGAATGATAGCTTAAAAAAATAATAATAACCAAAACAAATTAATGGGTTGGTTTTGCAGAAATGACTCTTTACAGTAAGTAAAAAAGGTTTATCACAGTTTTGGTAACTTGCATGAGTTCATACTGAAACAAAATCCTTCACATGTTCTTGATGGATTGGACATTGTTGTGCTCTAGGGACATTCACTGGTATGACCTGAAGCAGTAGACACCATAGAGCTTGTGCTTTTTATCTGGGAAGCCTACAAAGCGTACTGCTGCTTCAGTAGGGCTGCAGCGTTTCCTTGGCTTGGAAATGGGGTAGCGGACACTGCCATCAGCCAGCCAGCCAGCATCGCAGCGGTCATATCCGAGGAGTTTCCAGGCTGCAAATATCTGACCTACTTTAGCAATCTGTGCCCCGTCCTTGAGGCAGGCTTGCACTGCTTCGTCGTAGGTCAGCTTGGTTGGGTGTATTAGGTAGTAAAATCGGCCTAATGAAAAGAGAGAAAAGAATATCAAGTGTATGAAATGAACATCCGAACGATGCAAATTGCAGTTCTAAAAAAAAATCACTGCATTTTATGGCAGCTTTCAGCTCTATGGTAGCCTCTAAAAATCTTTTAAAAATAGTTGTTGTAAAGGCTCTTATGAATATTAGGTCTTATTTCTGTTTGTCACTCCATGCTGTGTTTGCCCAGTAGCTTTGTTCATCTGACAGCGCAATCCTGACTAAGGATCTGGCTGGTGGCCCTGGGCTGCCCGCCAGATCCTGAGCCCAGACTGCCATTGCACTGGCGGGCTGGAGGTCTACTAGGGGAAGGGGACGCTCGTCCCCTTCCCCGGGTGTAAACCGGGGCCGGCCCAATAGGCCTCCTCGGATTTCCACCAGCTAAGTAGCCATGTAATGGCCTAGCCTCCTGGCAGGGATGGGGAT
This sequence comes from Plestiodon gilberti rubricaudatus, assembly GCA_026170595.1. Classification (NCBI taxonomy): domain Eukaryota; kingdom Metazoa; phylum Chordata; class Lepidosauria; order Squamata; family Scincidae; genus Plestiodon; species Plestiodon gilberti. Next base: position 36,673,201 of record JANXHW010000002.1, read on the forward strand.
ATGGCGCCATCCCCTCTCCCTCCTGGGCCGGCTAGGCCAATAGCCCGCCATTGGACCGCCCATGCGGCCGCCGGGAGAGCGCATACCTTTCTCCGGTGGCCGCATCCTCAGTCCGACGATGGAGTGAGAGAGGCCGGCCTTGCACCAGCCTCCTTTACTCTTGAGGCATCGCGAACGTGCTTTACGTCACGTTTGCGACGTCTTGGAATGGCAGAGCACTCGCTCCCCGTTCCGAAGATCCGGGAGATTGTGCCCTGAATGTAGTTACTCATCGATGTTTAAACTTGCTGGAGCCCCTTTGGTTCTTGAAAATAGCCTGGCAGCTTAACTGACTGCCATTGAAGGGAAATGTACATGTTCTGTACTTTTATTTGTCCTTGTATGGTAAATGCTGTAATCACTCTCAATGTATGCTTTAAAAAACAACAACAAAGCAGACCTTGAGATGCTAAGACAGAGTTTCTGTTTTTATATATATAACTGCATTGCATTAGTACTTGTCCCAGAGACAACTACTTTATGGTGGCATATTGCATAAGATAAGAAGGATCTCACAGTAAAAGGTTGGGATGCTGGGAAACGTATGGCAGTTTCACCTGCAAGGAAAAACCAGTCTGCACATCTTCTGGGGATGGGGGGAAAGAACAGAATTTTCATTATAGGCTGGTCAAAGGCTGGTTAGTCATATCTATTTTTTTTTGATGCCATGGTTTTTATTTGTTTTGTTTCCACATATTGCATAAAACTGCTAAAATGTCTTAAGATTCAGTTGCATAAATTTAGCGAACCCCTTATGGAACAATCTAGCTGGATGCAGATCAGGTAAACATTTGCACAATGTTTTAACTTTGGTTTTCAATGCTGTTTGTTTTGGAAATGCAAAGTCAGAACTGAAGCATCCTTGCCCAAAGCAAAACTAGTGTTTACTCTTTGCATGGTTTAAGGCACATAAATTTCATTGTGAACTTGTTTGCATAAGCAGAGATTGGGACCATGTCTTAGTTTGCTGGCTACAGGCCAAACATCTGCTCTCCAACATGCATACAAATTAAGTCACATGCAAGAGGCCCACAGTGAAGTCACCAGAAGTCAGGCCCAGTTGTCACTGAAGAAGAAAATCTGTTGTGTGAAGCTCCCTGCCTTTCTATTTTGTATACAGCAATGGTTTCCATACAAATTATGAAAGAAATCAATAATGGACATAGGAGTGGGGAGTTTCTGGGTGGGGAGGGAGCTGGTGAGAGGCAGAACGGGAGAGGAAGGTGGTGGATCTCGGTGGCACTGGCATGCACTGTATCCCAGGGATGTATCTAAGTCACTAGGTCGCGAGTGCGAGTCATTTTTGCACAAGTGTGAGTCCGAGTGCGGGTCAATACCAAATTTTGGGGGGCAAGTACAAGTCAATTGTGAGTCATTTTTGCACAAGTGCGAGCTGAGTGCAAGTAAGGTCAAAAATACGGAGTCATGAGTCAAGTTAATTTGGGGAAAATGGTTTCCCCCCCTGAAATTGGGTGTGTGGGTGTGTGTGTGGGGTGTGTGTGGGAACCTCTGAGGTTTCTAAAGCACCCATGTGGCTTTCCCTATGCCCTTCCCCTCACCGCTCAGTCTTGCCACCACCCATCTGGCTTGGGAAAAACAAGCATATTCGTGTCTACATTCAAACCATTTATTATTCCCTCCCTGCCCCCTCCCCTTGCCAAGCCGAGCATCCCTTGGGCTCAGAGTTTTGGCCAATGAGGAGGAACCGCTTTGGCAGCCTTGTCTTTCCTCACCCCTCCCCTTGTGCTCAGAGTTGTGGTCAATGGCGAACAGATGGCGAGAAAAAAAGGGAAAAAACTCCAAGCCAGGCTTGCTTTCCCACCCCCTCAAAAAACCTCCCTCCCCGTCGCCCTCCTCCTCCGAGGTCTCCACTGTGCCTGCCTGCCTGTCTGTGTTGATGTCGGCCATTAAAGGAAAATGACTCGGAAATGGCAAGTCGTTACCCCCACAAGTGTGAGTCAAGTGCGAGTCCTGTGGGTCGCGAGTCCGAGTGCAAGTCAGTGGGTCACAAGACCGAGTCAGGGAAAAAAGTGACTCAGTCACACTTGCGAGTCGAGTCATTTGACTTGAGTTCCCATCCCTGCTGTATCCTAAATCCATTCCCTGTCCCCTTCCATCTCCCTTACTCTCCTCAGACTTGCACCAGCAAGAGAACTGGTGCAGATGCAGATCCAAGATCCAGATCCACTGGGGCAGCAGAGGCTTGAGGACACCTTCACAACTTGAGGAGACCTCCACCACTGCCCCCACACAGGATAAATCATGTGCTCCTTTGGCATGGTGGTGGATTAAGTTATGATTGGGTCCAGATTCTACTTCTGCTATATCTGTTTTTGTCATGCTGGTTTTCATTTTGATTTGTTGTACATTGTTTTCTTTTTTTTATTTTAAAATCTGATGTTAGCTGCCTTGAGAGATACAAAGTCTATACGGTACAGTCATAAGGCAGGGCATTAAAAAAATTCCTTTTCTTACAGCAGAAAAATACCCCTTTGAACGTGTATTCAGAGTTCCTTACCATTAAAATTAGATGTAAAACAGAAGACATCGTATCTACTTTGATCTTTATTTGAGAAGCCATAATTTCTGACTCCAGGCACCGTATTCTTCCCACCACAAGGCTCCCTGGGATTTGTGATGGGATATTGCACCGACCCATCACTGAGCCAGCCTGCATTGCACCAGTCCAGACCTAACCTCCATGCTTCATACAACTGGTCAAATGAAGCTATAATTGCATCTTGGTCCAGGCAAGCTTGCTGAGCCTCATAGAAGTTTAAGTTATAGCGACCCAGTCGCGGAAAGTAAGGGAATACAATGCCTAAAAAGAGAGAAACAAGCATTATTTTTTAAAATAACATTAAGGAAAAAAGTAGAAAAAAAATGCCAACATTGTTTACACATTCCCATTAAATCTTCACCCACTATTATTAAAATATAATGTAGACAGGTACGGATAATCATTAAAATGGGGGGAAAAGTTACTACATTTAAATTCATTTATTAAACTATATGCATATCTCATTAGTTCACCTTGCAGATTCCTTGTGTACTTATCTTAGGCTGAAATCGTATGCATGATTTCCTGGGAAGAAGCCCCAGTGAACACAATGGAACTTATGTATGATGGACAGCGCAATCCTACCCAGCTCCTCCATTGAGAGCCTCCTGTTCTGCCCTCCACCAGTGCTGCACCAGTGGAGGAGCTAGGTAGGATTGCGCTGTAAACATGTGTAAGATTGCACTGCCAATAGGTCTATCCTAGAGCTGGCCATCTATGAGGCTAACTGAAGCAGTTGCTTCAGGCAGCAGAATGGGGGGAGGCCAAATCTCTGCCTGTTTGCCTTCAGTGCTTCACCTTCTTCTATTCCCTGGATTAGACAAGGAAGAAGGGGGAAGAGAGAGGAAGAGGAAATGTGGAGTGGAGGAGAGTACTACTGAGCTACAACGTTGGAGAGCAGGAGGAGCAGAGGCTGGCATGTCATCAGGTAAGAGGGAGCAGCGTTTGGCATGCCGCCTCAGGTGTTAGAAGCTCTTGGGCCAGCCCTGGTCTGTCCAACTGGTTATTTTAAAGACTGTCTTACCCAATTGTGGGAAAAATGCATCAATTGCTCTTATATTATAAAAAGGTAAAGGTGACCCCTGACAATTAAGTCCAGTCGTGTCCGACTCTAGGGTGTAGTGCTCATCCCATTTCAAAGCCGAAGAGCCAGCGTTGTCCAAAGACGCCTCCGTGGTCATGTGGCCGGCATGACTCTCCTTGCTGCAGAGCGTGTAGCATGCGGCTGGAACACGGAGCGCTGTTTACCTTCCCGCAAGTGGTACCTATTTATCTACTCGCATTAACATTCTTTGGATCTGCTAGGTTGGCAGGAGCTGGCCAAGCAACGAGAGCTCACACCGTCACGGATTCGAACTGCCGACCTTTCGATCGACAGCTCATGGTTTAGCGGTTTAACCCACTGCGCCACCCGCTGGCTTATATTATACAGGCCTGCAAATTTGAGGGTCATTTCCCCCCAAAAAAAATTTATGATGGTTTATATGAATTTGGGGTGTTGATTCCAAAAATGGCATCAGTTTTGCCCTATTACATCGCTTTGAGGGTACAGCCTTGCCACCTCATAATGTGAGTCAAGCAGCTTCCTCATGAGGAAGCCATGGTGTCAGATTCCTCACGAGGAAGCTGCTTGACTCGCATTATGAGGTGGCAAGGCTGTACCCTCAAAGCAATGTGATAGAGCAAAACCGATGCCATTTTTTGAACCGGCGCCCCAAATATACCCAAGAATAAGTCTCACTTTTAAGAAAGCAAAATGTGTGCAGGCCCATATTATCAATATATTAAATCTGTCCTTGACCATAATACAGCATATATTTCCACTTAAACATCTTAACATTGACCAGCATTTCTCTTCCCATCAACACTGCTTTCTTTCACATTTGGGCTACTAATATCCCAGCTGCGATTAGCAAATAAAAAATTATTTCAATCTCATATCAAGCCCAAATAGTATCATTGGGCTGGAATCCCCGTTGTGCTGACCCCTTTGGCTACATGATTGGCCTGGGACGGGGATAGGATACTTACACAGGATTGCGCTTTGAGACTGTCCCTACCTGCAGTATCTGCACCAATCTTCCCAATTAGCATGTTTATCTACAAGGCCCTAACATTTCCAATATAAACAGAATCCCATCATGAGAGTTCTAAACTTTTTTAAACCTATTCTAAATGTATATCACAGATTTCATTATGATGTCCCATAATTTTTGCAGTCTTCTTATGTTGTTTTATTTATTTTCATATGTATATCCCATCCGGATGATCAGGATGATGTTCAGGATGATGGTCATGGCTCCTCCCCCTTTTATCTCAGAACAACTATGTGAAGTATGGTGGCCTAAGAGACGGTGACTGGCATTGGGTTCTATAGAAAGCTTCATGGCTGAATAGGGATTTGAAGCCAGATCTTCGACTCTAATCACTACACTATGCTGGCTCCCTTCTCATTCTTCCTTCTGGCTGTTCTTGCTTTGCCTATGGTAATGTAGTACTATATCAGTGTCCAACTATTCCTATTTCTGTATCATCCTTTTGCCTAACCCATTTTAATATGGCTTGCATCTGAGCTGCATAACAATAACAGAACTCGCTTTGAAAGTCCATCCATCATCTTCCTTCAAAAGTGTGTGTGTGTGTGTGTGTGTGTGTGTGTGTGTGTGTGTGTGTGTGTGTGTGTGTGTGTGTGTGTGTGTGTGTGTGTGTGTGTGTGTGTGTGTGTGTGTGTGTGTGTGTAAGTAAACATTTACTGGAAGCAGAAAGAGGAAAGAAGAGAGAGGCTATCAATAAGTAATGCCAAAATACCAACCTGCTGAGTTTTATGTCTTGGGATATATAGGCAGTCAGCAAGTCACTGTTTAGTCTGAGAGGTTGACTGTCTCCACTGACAGATAGCAGGCTTCTCTCCCAGATAAAATCACACCCTTTCCTTCTGGAATGTCACCAGTTCTGCATACTATTCCCAAGTGCGGGTTTCTCCACACTGAAACATTACTCTCCTTGTTCAGCTCTGTCTACCACAGTATTACCCCTCCTACATAGGCAAGCCTGCATAGACAAATTTTGAAAGGAGGAAAAAACAATTAATGGCCCAGTCTTATCCCATGCTGGCGTGCCTGCCAGCATGGGATAAGATTGGGCCATTAATTGTTTTTCCCAGAATTTGTATGCAATACCGCTAGTGCAGCAGCTGCTGTATCCTGTGAGCCAGCAGGGGACCAGCACAGCCAGGAGGGGTAAGTAAAGAAAAATTTTACTTGCCTCTCTGGCCGCTGCCTGATCTCCTTTAGGCATATTCAGATCTACACCAACTCTTTTGCTGGCATAGAACTGTTGTGTCGCAGTGGGTGTGTCAGGCCTGAGATGGGGGTATTATTATTATTAACAGTATTTATATACAGCGGGTGGCACAGTGGGTTAAACCGCTGAACCATGAGCTGTCGATCGAAAGGTCGGCAGTTCAAATCCGCGACGGGGTGAGCTCTCGTTGCTTGGCCAGCTCCTGCCAACCTAGCAGTTCCAAAGCATGTTAATGTGAGTAGATAAATAGGTACCGCTTGCGAGAAGGTAAACAACGCTCCATGTTCCAGCTGCATGCTACACGCTGCGGCAAGGAGAGTCATGCCAGCCACATGACCACGGAGGCGTCTTTGGACAACGCTGGCTCTTTGGCTTTGAAATGGAGATGAGCACCACACCCTAGAGTCGGACACGACTGGACTTAATTGTCAGGGGTCACCTTTACCTTTTTTTTTTTAACCTTTCAACAAAAGTTCATAAAGTGGTTTACAGAAAAAAATCAAATGATTAAATGGCTCCCTGTCCCAAAAGGGTTCACAATCTTAAAAAGATGCAGAAGAACACCAGCAAACAGCCACCAGAAAGACACTGTGCTGGGATGAAAGGGGAGCAGTTGCTCTCCCCCTGCTAAATAAAAGAGGAGCACCAATTGAAAAAGTGCTTCTTGCCCAGTTAGCAGGGGTATAGGACTCAGCGGACATCAGTGCAAATGAGATATGCCCCATCCCCACCCTGATCCATCCCCACTGTAAGCAAAACCATGCCAGTGTCAAATCAGTGGTGCACTGTCTGAAACACATGGCCTTCCGGGCTTTGCACCAGTGGCAGTGCACCACAGATACCGTGACAGCATACCACATGGATAGGATTGGGCTGTAAGAAGGGGTGCTGGTTTAGGCACATAAATTTAGGCACAGAAACATCTTGACAACTGGCAAACAATTACATTTGGTGTGAGTTATCACAAAAGGTTACCAATTGAAACATTATTTACCTAACTTGATTGCATCATGGGCAGACAGATCCTAACTACGGGTCTGGCAATGGAACTTGTGTTCCAACGCCGGAAGTCATCGCAAACGTGCCATAAGGCATGTTTGCGATGACTCGGGAGTAAGGGAGGACAGCGCAAGGCCAGAAGTCCTCACTCAGTTGCCGGGACGTCCATGCGGCTGGCGGAGGAAGGTAAGGCTCCAGCGCCGGCTGCATCGGCGGTCCGGGCAATGAAGGAGCGGGGTCATTGGCCGAGCCAGCCCGGGAGGGGGCAGGGGTGGCGTCCACCATATCCCTGTCCCCACCAGGCCAGTTTGGCCGTTACACGGCCTCCTCCTACTTCCGCCAGCTATTTAGCTGGCCAGCTATTTAGCTGGCGGAAATCCGAGGAGGCAGATTTGGATTACACCTGGGGAAGGGGATGAACAGCGTGGCCCAGGCCTGCCTGCCCGATCTCTATGGTGGATTTTGCCATGCGTCTCATTTTTACAATAGCAAATAGCAAAACAGCTATTAGTTCTGATAGTTGCATGAAATCTCCATAACAGCTATTAGTTCTGATAGTTGCATGAAATCTCCATAACAGCTATTAGTTCTGATAGTTGCATGAAATCTCCATATACAGAGGAAATATATCTCTGAATTTCAGATACTAGTAGGGATAAATAATGGGGGAGGGCTGTTGCCTTCTTGCCTTGTTTGTGAGTTTCCTGGAAAAACTGGCTGACTACTGTTGAAAGCGGAATTCTGGACCAGATGGACCTTTGAATACACTGAATAAATAATAAACAATGTTCATTTTTTTTCCAGTTTATGGAAGGGATATGAGATCTTGCATTCACTTGTTGCTTCCATATTACACTGCTTCTGCAAGTACTGTATATCATTCACATGAACACTGTTTTTCCACTTGTTGACTCCCAACGTCGTTAGAAACAGATGGTAGGAGGTATAAAGCTCCATTGATGTAAAAAAAAAAAGGCCACTCTTGAAGGCAGAAAATGAGTTCACTACAGCTTGGTATCTGAACTGATGCGGTGCCTGTCAGTTTCAGATTAGAGAACAAAGAGTGCTTTGGGATGGTACAGGAAACAGGACTATGCTGGTGCCAAGAGCCATATAAGTTCTGGAGCCATAGTATAATATCTGATAGGGCATGTTTCCTAACTTTACATCACAAGCCCACAAAACTGAGTGGGCAGGCTGTATGACTCAGAGTGTCCTCTATTCAACATGATGCTGCTTCCTGTACATGCCCATGAAGAGATAAACAGAGAATTTGTAGAGCAATCTGCTGCAAGTTGAGTAGCTCAGATCTATATGGTTTGGCTATGGAATGCACAGTAGCATAGAGACCACATATAGTACATTGTTTCTCATTTTTGCAGATCCAGAAAAGATATCCAGTTGGGGTGGCCCATCCATTGCGTGAGGAGGAGATACGAGTTGCATCAGCAGCAGATGGAGGGGGGAAGAGGCAGGTGGATTTGGGGTGCCCTTCACCCTGAATCAGCAACCATCACTGCCTCCCTCCAGACAACTGTGGATGCCCTCTGCACTGATTCGCTTTCTGCCTGCCAAAAGCAAAGAGAAAATGGATCACCCACCTCCTTACCTTGCTCCAGGCTCAATTTCTTCAAACACAAAAGTGCAGGACTTCCAGTTTGATTCACAGGGACCATGCGAATCTGTTCATGTGGTCCCTTTAAAATCAAACCAGAAGTCCTGCACTTCTGTGATTGAAGAAACTGCACCAAGGAGTGTGATAAGTGGCTGCTTTTTTCTTTTTGCAATTGTGCAGAGGCAGTAGACTTGAAGCAGCATGCCAGGTTGCACCACAGCTGTATCCAGTTCAAAGTTTATTGCAAGTATTTCAGGCACTTTTACAATAGTAACAGAAATCATGCTCTCAACAAATTTGAGAATCCATTTTATTTTACAGTTTTTAATGTTTTAATTCATGGAATGTGAATTAAAGTAACATATAAACCTAGCAAATTTATACTTTGCTGTCAAATTGTATTTTTTCCCTTCTATATAAGAAATTAATTAAGCTTCCTGAATATTCTAGTAATCACATCAGTATTTCAATTAATCCTTTGCTAAACTGTTTCAGTTCAATTGTTGCTTATTTAGAACAGTGTTTCAGAAGGGAGAAATTGGCACAGCAGAGAGAATGAATATAGCCAATGATGCTTATTTATGCACAAAATACAAACCTTTTCTTGACCCTCATTGCTGACTTAGCATATCTGGTCACTACTGTGCAAGAGTTAATTGCAATTGTTCAGCATATGGTGACTTAATGTTCATGATAATATTCTGTATTGTTTTTATGTTGTGGTCCCGTTGACAGTCAAGTGCTATTAACTATAAGCAAGAGCTATATCAAACATCTGCTTTTCAGAACAGAATTATGGTAATTTTAGCCTCCTCAGCCAAGAACTTGGCTCATAAATATTCATGTGCCCATACAAAACTCTGCCAAGATTTTAACACTGAGTGACGCTGCTCTTCAGCTTGGAAGACCAGGCCAACAGGAAAGATTATTTTGCCACCGTCATGTTATTTTGTCTTTAGTCCATCTGGAGGCTCAGGTTTCCATCAGCATGCACTGATGATTGTTTACCCAGCATACTGACAAAAGAGACTTCAGGACTAGGGATGGGTTTGATATGCACTTAGAAATGCTAGATGTCAATTTCCAGAAAAAGAACCCACACCTTCTGAAAACTGATATTTCTGCATAAGGTCTCCTGCATTCTGAAATCCCAGGGGACAGAAATCATGCTTTGAGTAAAGACATGCCATTTTTTCAAGTGCTCATTTTGCCTTTGTTAACCAAGCTTAGGATTGTAACTCTGACACTTGGTAAAGAATACTGGAGCTGCTAAGTTAACACTGTAAAGAGTAACCACTTTGTATTTACAGAGAGACTTCAATTTCCTGTACTGTAAGTCCACATGGAAGGAAAAAAAAGGGGCTAGCTTCAGCCAGGGTAAAGAAATTGGCTTCCTTTGGTGCTAGTCTAAACAGAAAATTCAGACCCTGTAGCCAGAGTCAACAAGGGATACAGTAGGCCTTGCTGTACACCCTACCCTAGTGTAACTGACTTACATTGGCTAGCATTTGCTTAACAAACAATTTTCCAACTGTTACTTTAATGGGGGCAAAGGAGATTCCCACTCCTTCAGAATGTATCATTCTCTCTCTCCCAGTATGTATGATGCTCTAGTGTTATTATTGAGTAGTAACATTAACAATTTTCGAGCGAAAACTGTTATAACTGGCAGCAGTCTTTGAAGAAGCAGTTAGCATGGGTAGTGCGGTCATAATTGAAAGTTGAAAGTGACAGTGCACCAGCCGATAAAAACAATAACGACTTTATCCAGATAGAATGTAGCAGTTCAAACCGGACAAACCAGAAATTCTTTAAAATCAACACTGGAGCTTGAGGACCCGACGTTTCGTGTTCACTCCGAACACATCTTCTGGGGACTTCCAAGTAAATTGGAGGATGTTATGATACTGAGCGTCTTACTCTGTCCTTTTTTATTTTTCAAAAAAGCGCGGGAAACCAGCTGTCAACGGAAGCGGTTTCCGCGTCAACTCTGTTGTAGCGGCCAGTGATCCTGCAAAACCTTAGTATACATAAGTTCAACATGACAATCAAGGGAAGCCTTCTTACTAGAATCATTTTCAATCTATGTATTGACCGCTGTGCAATCTCTTTGTGTTTCTGTACGTTCTATTTATGTTGCTGTCATATCTTTTCCGCATTGCTTGTGAATTATAGGCAACCATATGCGATTAGCTAGGCTTAATTCTTGCTGCCTGTTCATCAGAGCCTGGGGCATTTTTCTGCTTATTTCTAAAGCCTCCAGATTCTTCAAAATATTTAGTTTGTTCTCTGTTCTGATGGCACAAGTGTCCTTGAAATGAATCGTGTGTCCTGTAGTCAACGCATGTTCAGCCACCGCAGAAAGTTGTGGATGCTCCAACCTCAACAGTTTTTGATACATTGAGAGCCAATGGTTATCCGGAGGCTCAAATAAATAAGGGGTGGACTGTGCAGAAGAACAAAATTCAAAATGAGAGAGAGGGGAGGAATAGAGCTGACAATAGGACTGAAGACACTAACAAAATAATAGAAGACAATAAAGAGGAAAAAATTTGGACATTTCTGCCGTTTATTAAGGGAGTGACCAATAAAATAGCCAGAGTGCTGAAACAGGGTAACATCAAAACGGTCTTCAAACCAACTAGGAAAATTGAGCAGTTGCTCAACAATCCAAAGGATAAGAGACCTCCGCTTTCGAATCCAGGAATTTATAGGATTCCATGTGGCACCTGTGGCAAGGAATATATCGGACTAACTCAACGATCTATTGGGACCAGATTAAAAGAACATGAAAGATCGTTGAGGTTGGAGCCACAAAACTAAGGTTTTGCAGGATCACTGGCCGCTACAACAGAGTTGACGCGGAAACTGCTTCCGTTGACAGCTGGTTTCCCGCGCTTTTTTGAAAAATAAAAAAGGACAGAGTAAGACGCTCAGTATCGTAACATCCTCCAATTTACTTGGAAGTCCCCAGAAGATGTGTTCGGAGTGAACACGAAACGTCGGGTCCTCAGGCTCCAGTGTTGATTTTAAAGAATTTCTGGTTTGTCCGGTTTGAACTGCTACATTCTATCCGGATAAAGTCGTTATTGTTTTTATCGGCTGGTGCACTGTCACTTTCAACTTTCAATTATGACCGCACTACCCGTGCTAACTGCTTCTTCAAACATTAACAATGTTTATTTTCTCTTTGCACCATCACCTTGCCAGTTTTGGAACCTCTGCCCCATCACAACCCTAGGGTGTATTAATTTAATTCATTAGTCATTGCTGTAGATACCATACTCCATACACAGCAGCTTACAAATAGAAGGGTGCAATCCTGAAAATCCGTCCGGCGACGGAACCAGCATTCTGTTGCCGGAAGCCATTGCGAACATGGCCGTAAAGCACGTTCGTGATGACTCTGGAGTAAGGGAGGCTGGCGCAAGGCCGGCCTCCCTCACTCCGGCACCAGGACAAGCATGAAGCTGGCAGCAGAAGGTAAGCCCTCCACCGCCGGCTGCATGGACGGTCTGACCCGGGAGGGAGGGGGGCCACTGGCCTAGCTGGCCCGGGAGGGGGCGGGGGATGGCATCGGCGATATTCCCATCCCCGCCGGGCCAGCTACGCCATTACACGGCCTCCTGTACTTCCGCCAGCTATTTAGCTGGTGGAAATCTGAGGAGGCCGATAGGGCCGGCCCTGGTTTACACCCGGGGAAGGGAACAAGCGTCCCCTTCCCTGAGTAGATGTCCGGCCCGGCGGCAGAATGGCAGCTGGGGCTCAGGATCCGGCGGGTGGCCCTGGGCCAGATCCTTAGTCAGGATTGCTGTGGAAGACTTTGCATCAGCAGAATGATACCTCTTGAACGAGAGGTAGCTTGCTCTCACTAATAATCTGTTAGTCAAATCTAGTATTGTTCTAGTCAGTGAACTCGTATAAGAATGATTAACTGATTTGTTCAGTTTAGGACCATTCTTGAAAATAAATGTTTTTATCACTTTACATAGGACCGTTCTTTAAGACCAGCATCTAGGGACAACTGGCTATTGATTCACAATTTTGCCACTGGTAATATTTGCTCCATCTAATAACTGAAGACTGGGAGAATGTGACATGTAGGTAAGAAATACCTGTATATTGTTCTAAAGGAATGATAATTTGTCATTCTGAAGGGATTGTTTTGCATTCTGTAAGTTTAAACCTTCATAAGCATGATACATTAGTTTGAAATACTGTATATTAAGGATGCACAGAGGAAACAGCATGATGGTCATATAACCTTTTTCCTAGATCTAACTGGCTACATCCAGATGCCTGCAATTAGAATACTGGTAAGGTTATGGATATTTTAATCTCAAGTACTGTATTTTGGTATGTGTTCGAAGTTGTACACAAGGTTAAAAAAATGACATTACGTATGGAGGGCTGATGCAGAATAAGCTTCAGTGTTATTTAAAAAGTATTTGAAAGAGGGTAACAAGTCATTTAGTCAATAGTTTATCTTCTTATTTCTCATAATTCTCAGCATTGTCATCTTATTTCTCATAATTCTCAGCATTGTCATGACTGCTGGAGTGAAAAGCTCACCTGTAGGTGGTAAAATCAGAAACTCCACTCTGACATGTAAAACCACTAAACCCAGGAAGCATTTTATAAAATTGGGAAACTATGGAATGACAAGGCAACACTATGCTATTCCCCCCCCCCCCCAGTGATGCCCCTCATATCCATGAATGCCCTTTCCCATGCCATAATGTGAACTACTATTTGTGCCACAGCAGCATGATATTAGACTATTGCGATCAAAATAAACCCATAAAATGCAGAATTGGGTGGTAGGAAATGGAACAAAATGAAACTCTTGTATTTAGCAGTAGAAGAGCAAATGTCTCTATTCAACCCAGCATACCATCCCTCCCTTGGTGTCCTTTTGTTGTTTTTTTGAGCCAGTTTTGAGCCAGTAGCATAGCCTGTACCTGGGGTCATCCTGCCCTCTGCGTCATCACCCTGCCCCACCTATGCTTTCGGAATGTGTTCGATTTGGAGCACAGAGAGTGTGACACACACACACACACACACACACACTTGGCACCCGGGGCATTGGCCCCACTGCTGTGAGCCCCTTTGGGAGAGGGAACCATATTCTCATTCCTTTTGCTACGTAAATCGCTTTGAGAACTTTTTCTTGAAAAATAGTATACAAATATTGTTATTAATAAGATTTTTGATTTGGGTTATGTATCTGCTTATTAAAAAATAACCCATAGACTTCTCTCTGTGGGCATAGCTAATCATATCTATCATAAATACACAAAAAGAAGAAAAAGTCCTGGATTCAAATTACCTTCTGAGCCATGATGGACAGCCTTGGATGCATCTCCTTTCTCTCATGAAAAGAAAATGCAGCAAAGAGATGCACTCAACAAATAACTTCGTGTTGCTTTTTGTTTTCTTCAGGTTTCACAAATGATATTTCATTGGAGCTAGTAAATAATTCCAGAACTAAAAAAAACCCCATTCACCTTAATTTCACCTTGTTGTTGTTCAGTCGTTAAGTCGTGTCCGACCCTTCGTGATCCCATGAACCATATCCCGCCAGGCCTTCCTGTCCTCCACTATCTTCCTGAGTTCGCTCATTTTCATGTTCGTTGCATCGGTGATGCTGTCTAACCATCTCATCCTTTGCCTTCCCCTTCTCCTTTTGCCTTCAATCTTTCCCAGCATCAGAGTCTTCTCCAGAGAGTCCTCTCTTCGCATTAGGTGGCCAAAATATTTGAGTTTCAGCCTTAGTACCTGTCCTTCCAGGGAGCAATCAGGGTTGATTTCATTGAGGATTGACTGATTTGATCTCCTAGCAGTCCAAGGGACCCTTCATGGATCATTGCCTTGTTGTGGCGAAGGGGCTTGCGTAACTCAATGAAGCCATGAGCTATGCCGTGCAGGGACACCCAAGACGGACAGGTCGTAGCAGAGAGTTCTGACTAAAAGTGATCCACTGGAGAAGGAAATGGCAACCCACTCCAGTAACCTTGCCAAGAAAATCCCATGAACAGTACCAATTTCACCTTAGCTTTATTAAAAAATAAATAAATGAACATCTTCGGAAGGTAATTCAAAGTTAACCTATCTAGGGGGGAGGGAGGTCCAGAACAGTAGTTATGTTAGCCTTAAACAAAGCAGTAAGAGAGAGAATGGCGTGGCACTTGCTTATTTGAATGTGAGTGCTGGTAGGTAACTGCCTACTTCAGATGCACTTGGTGAAGTCATCAATTACCTACAAAAAGTTGTCAAAAAACATTGTCATTTATGTTAGACTGAGAATGCTTACCTTCTAAATCTAGAGATACAACTGCTGTGTCATCTTCTAATCCTTCAATCACTTCACATTTATATTTCCCATAATCCTCTAGCATTATATCAATGATTACAAGAGAGGCATCATTTTCAGTGCTTTTCTGGAGGAAGACTCTGTCTTGGTAATTTCCATAGCTCTTTTTGTGGTATCCCATTTCAACATAGACATCCACTTCCTTGAGGTAATCAGAGGTGAGTTTGGTCCACTTGATCCGAATTTTATGGGATCCTGAGTCAGATGATGCATGATCACGGTAAAATTTACATGGCAGTGTAACATTGCCACCCCGATGTGAGAAGACTTTAGTTTGTTCTGCTTCCACAAGAAGGCGAGGTCCATTTTCTGGTCACATATCAGGGAAAAGGGAGAAAGGTTAGTGGTGTACTGTTCAACAATTCACAGATAACAGTAAAACACATCGGCAGGCAATGCTAAATGTTAAGCCTGGTAGACAATGATGGGACCTGCATAATCCAAAATCTAATGTTTCACAAAGAGAAAGTGGGAATTAAAAGTGCATGCAAGCAAATGGCTCCAACTGACATAAGAAGTAAGGTAAGCTGCACACTGTACAACAAGACAAATCTATAAAAATACTCATATATGCATTATTGCAATTGGGTCATTTACATGCTACATTTTACAGCTGAGGACCACTGAGGCACAACAATAAGTCACAAGCCCAAGATCCGTCAGAGAATGGAAGAAAAGTGGTATACAAGTATGCAAAACTAAATAAACCGCTGAGCCATGAGCTGTTGATCGAAAGGTCGGCAGTTCGAATCCGCGACGGGGTGAGCTCTCATTGCTTGGCCAGCTCCTGCCAACCTAGCAGTTCCAAAGCATGTTAATGCGAGTAGATAAATAGGTACCGCTTGCGGGAAGGTAAACAGCGCTCCGTGTTCCAGCCGCATGCTACGCGCTGCGAACCTAGCAGTTCCAAAGCATGTTAATGCGAGTAGATAAATAGGTACCGCTTGCGGGAAGGTAAACAGCGCTCCGTGTTCCAGCCGCATGCTACGCGCTGCAGCAAGGAGAGTCATGCCGGCCACATGACCACGGAGGCGTCTTTGGACAACGCTGGCTCTTCAGCTTTGAAATGGGGATGAGCACCACACCCTAGAGTCGGATACGACTGGACTTAATTGTCAGGGTTCACCTTTACCTTTTACCTAATTACAATGGGGTGCCTCTGCAAAGTTCTTATTTGTGGTCAAACTAGTCCTATCCAAGGTCTCCCACTTAGAAAAGATTCTTTTCTCTATAAAAATGAAAAGCCTTAGTGTTTAACTAAAGGGTATCTGCAAGGGGTATCTGCAACTATTGGGTATCTGCAAATCTGGGCTTTCCTAACCAATGCATTTGTACCAAGCGTATCTGCAGCAGATCACTATCTTGAAATATGTATCAAGATCTAGGATATGGAACCTGATATTTTCACACATAGCTTGCAAAGCCATTTGAGATATGTATCAATTTATGGAATTCTCATGCATTGTTAAATGCTTGCTTATGTTTAGAGTTTGATGAAAATCAGTATAGTCCTATGGGTGTGAACCTTGATTTACACGACGAGAAACAACGTTTGAATATCACTATATATGGGTATAAAATCAGGTTTTGAACAGAAAGAAATAAAGTTCATTTGATTTGGCATCCAAATTGAAGGGGTCTAAATCCCCTTTTATGCCCAAGCTGGCTATGGAAAGTGAGACTGCCCTATGGGCACATGGAGCTTTGATGGACAAAACCAACAATAAAATGCAGCTTTTTAGTTTACTATGGTAATTGTATGATACTATGTTAATTTCATATGTTTTAGTGGGACTACAGTGAAATAGGATGCGATTGTGATGTTGCAAAGAATGTAAACTTAACAGCTTTTTCCCCATTGTTCAGGTTTAGAAGGGTATTCCCTTTTCTCTTTCAACAGCCTGATCCTACATACTAAAATTAACTTGACTTTCCATGCGGCAATGCAGCAGCACCAACATAGCTACCACTGCATCCCGTGGGGGAGTTTCAGCCTCCAGAGGACTCCTTGGGATAAGAGAACATTTTTTTCCTTTGTCTTAGGGTAAGCCCCTGTAAAGGTGGATCGGGCCTGGGAAAGGGGTTAGGCACTGCTGCTGCCAAATTCGCCCCCTTCCTAGGCTCAACCCGCCCACCTTCCCTCCCCATCACACTCTGCTTCGCCCACCGCCCGCCCTGTTCTACCCATCCATGCCTCCCTCCCACTCCTTATGCGCTCTTACCTGTGGTGGCAGGTGGAGGGTGTCCACTGCTGCGAAGAGCTAGTCACTTGCAACCTAGTAGTGGCCAGCCTACACCCTCCAGCATGTCACGTTTTGAGGCTGCTGGAAAGCACATTTTGCCGCCAGGATGCTTGTTCCAGTGGCACAACACACTAGTGAAATTGGACCGCTAGTAAGTTTTACCTGGAAATAAGTTATACTGACTTAAATAGGGCTTACTCCTAAGTAAGTGTCCATAGATATTCTACATACACTTACCTGGAAGTAGGTGCCATTGCAAGAAATTAAACTTATTTCTGAGTGGACATGCATAGGATTGAACTGTCAGTCTTTCAAACAGAAGTATGTGGAAAATGCAAAATATCCCATGTCTTCCCTTTCCCTTTTATCTTTCATATCTGTACATCTTTTCAATAATGTACTTTTCAAGTCTTTTCTCTCATTCTGCTCTCTATCACATATCTGCTAGTTTTACCTATAAAACTTTGCAGTAGTTTTATCTTGTGTAGATTTCTTTTACCTTTTATGCAGTTTTATATTTAGTTTATCTACATTTTTATCTTTTTTGTAAGTTGCCTTGAGCTTTGGAGAGGTAGAACAAAAATATTTTAAGTAAATAAATATTTAATAGAAAATCATGCAAACCTTCAACAACCAACCAACCATCTTTCCTTCTGTATCAAACTTTCTGCATTATAAGATTTGTTTTTGCCTGATAGTAACTCTGATGCTGATAGAAGACTCTGATGCTGGGAAAGATTGAAGGCAAAAGGAGAAGGGGAAGGCAAAGGATGAGATGGTTAGACAGCATCACCGATGCAACGAACATGAAAATGAGCGAACTCAGGAAGATAGTGGAGGACAGGAAGGCCTGGCTGGATATGGTTCATGGGATCACGAAGCGTCGGACACGACTTAACGACCGAACAACAACAACTTTCATGCTTTTGGTGACATTCAGCTGCATCAACATATTCAGCAGGTTTGGCCTGGCCAATTGTTCTTACAAATATATATCATAATCATAAGTATTTCATAATATGCTCCTGCCTTGGGGAAAATGCTGGAATAACCAGAGCTGAAAATGGCAGAAAGCCCAGCTGGTAGAGTTAAGTAACGGGAGTACCCTTCTGATCCCTGTTTTCTCACATAGTTTGCATAAATTTTGGCCTGGGTTGTAAATACAGCTGTCTCTTTTCATTAGCAGCAAGACTGAGGAGTACAAGGCAGTTGTATTCCCCGAACCCACATGTTGTAAGCAGCGACCTTCTTGCTGAAACTGGTCAAGATAAGAAGAAAGGGTTTTTTTCCTTTAAAAAAATTCACACATGTGGATCTCACATGAACTACCTACAAATGGCTTCCAACTGATGCTAATGGAAAAAAGGAAAGGGAAATTCCTGACCCTCATCTGAGAAAAAAATCTCAAGCTGACAGACATTTAAATAGGTTTCTGTATTCACTTATGAAGAGGAGACAGCAATGGGAGTTATGCAGACCAGATTAGTGAGGAAGCAATAAAGCAGAGCAGGAAAAAGATCTTGATGGGGATGAAAGCAGCATGCATGACCCATGTCTGAGAAGTAGACTACAGTACAAAGATCTAATTTCTAAAATGATAAGATACTCCATAACACTCAGTTCATTGTACCTGTACATGGCAGTACAAGTCACAAATTTCTGCCCGTGGTTAAGAAGCTTCTGGGGGAGAGAAACTGTGGGTGGCATATTTATATATTACTTTCTTTGTGAAGCATTTGGGTTATTTATTTGAAACAATGAAACTTTAATGTATGAACTGATGGGTGGGTACAAGAACCAGGATAAACGAAAGGTGTGATGGAATATTGCATTGCATCAGAACCATTTCAACAGATATTTATGCTCAATATATATGAAAAACACAAGCTGTTATTAAAAAAAATCTATAATCATTTAAGGATTAGATATAACGTTTCCCAACATTTCCAAAAAGAATTTTGGTGGGAAAGGGATGTGAAAAAGAAATTAATAGTGTACAGATGGAATGCATATATTTCTTTATATAAACAATTTTAGTTAATTGCAGAGTTTATTATAGACTACACGTTATGACTCAGATTTTCTCCAGACAAAAGGAAATCCCACATTCCTGGGCCATCTTGATCTGCTCCACTTTGGAAGAAATCCAGTTCCAGAAGGAAGAGGAAACAAACCCAGCTGTAAGGCACTCTAGGGCATATCTGCACTACAGAGCCATAGAAACCATCATTCTGTGCCAAGGATGGTAAAGTAGGGCCCCAGTAACACTCCTACAGCACAATCCTGTGTAACTTTGCACCAGTGTAACAGTAGATGCACTGGTGTAGCAGCAGATGCACCAGTGGAAGTGCAATTACACTGGCATAAGTGCACTTACACCGGTGCATCTACTGTTACACAGGATTACACAGGATTACACAAGGTTACACAGGATTGTGCTGCTGAAGTTACTTTGAGAATCTAGATTTAATCAAGTTTCCCCATAGTGAATTTAGGAGTGTTTCTAGATTCATGGAAATAATTCATGGGCTTAGAAATAGATGCACATAAATGCTGAATTATAGGTGAAGGAAAATCAGGGAGGATACATAAGACACTAGAGATGAGATGGGGGAAAAGCATGCCTGAGACCAGCGGCATCACTAGCTGTCTGGGCACCCGGAAATAATTGGCAGTCGCGTCACCACCAATTACTTTCGGCTCACACAGGCCCCACCAAAGTGCCAATGGTGCCTGATCGGCCTCTCGCTCTTGCAAGAGAGGTAGACTCATGCAAGCATGTGAGGTCAATCGGGCACCTTCGACGGGGACGCGTGCCCGATCAGCCTTGCAAGCCTTCTTCTGCTCACGTGGATGTGCAATGCTGCTTGGGCACCATCAGGTTTTCAATGGGGCCTGCGAAACGCCTATGGTACCTGATTGGCTTCGCGTGCCTGTGTGAGTGGAGGAAGGAAGGCTGCTTGTTTTCTGAGGCGGTGGTGGCGCGTCACCCCCTCCTAACACGTCACCCTTCCCGGCGTGTCAACTGGTGCGGTCCACACGCCCCACATCCACTTAGTGAAGCCAGTGCCTGAGACCACAACTTGCTCTAGATACAGTCCTCTAAACTCAGTTAATTGTACTCAGTTGAAATGGAGGAAACAATTGACTAGGAAGGTTGTGCAATCCTATTGTGGATTGTTTCAAAGAAAGGCAGGGTGAGCATTTGTCTTTAAGTATAGGTTAGTGCTTTTTTAGGGCAAGCCAAGTGTGTATGTTTGCGTGTGTGTGAAACTAGACAGCTCCCCCCCCCCAATTCCTCACTGGTGATTCTATGAATCACCCATTAATTTCAAGTGTGTGGTACTTGGCCAAATGTTTCAGTCAAGATATTATACAATGGGTAGAGGTGTTTTTTGGGGTGTTATCTTTTTCAAAATGTATTGTTTAAAAATGCAAATAGTGGTGTTATGTGTTTTTATTCCAAATTTTCATTTTTATTAATTTTTATTAATTTCTTAATAATTGCATTTGTTTTAAAGTTTTCAGATATAGACTATATATGCACTAGATAGGTGACAGTGTCAACAAATGCAGCAATTAAGCCACTGCTTGTTTTTTCAAACAGTAGTATTCACAGATTCATTTCCTGCTTTGGAAGCTTATCCAAGAGAGCTTAAGTTCAGGAGAATATCATGCATCCTCAGTTTCCAGTCTCTCTGTTTTTTGGCCTATCTATCTTTCTCCTGAACAGTTATGTTTCATTGCTTCCCCCCCCCCATTCACGCCTATTGATTTGAATCTCTATAAATTGAAACTTTACAGATAAGAGCAGCATGAGCAGCAGCTTGTTCAAATACAGCTCAGATACAGCAATTTGAGCAGCTTGCTCAAATACAGCAATAAAATAAAAATACTGTAAAAGAAACAGGAAATAAGAGGCTTGCCTGCTCCTTGCCTGCGCTCATTCTTGCCTGTGCCACCTAGTGGTGGAATGCAGCAAACCATACAGAACCCATACAGACGACTGGAGATAAAGAAGCAGAAGCAAAGCAACTGGAAGCAACAGCATGGCCTTTGGAGCTGTTGGAGAGGCTCTGCAATTGTTCTAAGTTCAAGATTCCTTACTTAAAAGTACCAGCGGATTACTCAAAAGTAAGAAAAGGCGGTGAAATGAAGGGTTTTTCATGTTTAGAGCTAAAATTGTTTTATAACCTGTTTTGAGTCAAAATTAGCTTTATTTCGCATTCTGTGTTGGTCACCCCAACCCCCCCCCCACCTCTAACAATGGGAGGAAGATAATGATAACTCTTGGTACCTTAAACTCTTAAACTCTTGGTTTAAGTTTTGTAGTTTTGCTGCTTTTGTTGTTTCTTTAGAATTGAGAATCTTTTTTTATTATTAGCTGCATAATCAACGCAAGCATTTTGTTTTGATTTGGCTCATTCACTTGGCTCACTTCATTTCTGTCATGAGAGTGAAAAATATGTGCCAAAACATTGTGCCTCCATCCCGAATATGTCACACACACAAAATAATTTTCTCCACATGATTGTAGTAAGGGTGAGTGCCAGATGGGGCCTCCCTCATTAGCTGGGACTATAGCAGTCAGGTGAAGTAGAGATGAGATCAGTTTAATTCTGAACTCATCTCTACTTCACCTGACTGCTATAGTCAGCAAAAACTGACTATAGTTTTTTGGTAGCAAAAACTACAGAGGGAAGGGGGAAAATAATACATCTTATACTTCAATCTAGTAGTGGAAGCTACAAGCAATGTGGGGGGGGGGAGGTCAAGCTCAGTCACATATCTGCAACATGTTTGGGCTCTACCCAATAGCTAGCATTCCAGCAGCGGTAGCTGCTTTAAGGCTGTCAGTGTCGCAAACAGTGCTCCGGCAGTGCACATAACCACATGCTTCTAGAACGCTGCTGGAGAGGCCGGAGCAGCCCCATGTGCGGTGGCACGGTGAGGAAGGCCTGTTGACTCAGGTATGTCAGCGAAAAGGCAGAACAGGGCAGGTGAAAGGGCATAATGGGGCAGAACAGGGGAGGGCTGGGTGACTTGTGCCAGATGCTATCCTCTCTGGTAGTATCCGGTGTGACCTCCCTTTTGTCTCCTCAGATTTGCACCAGCTAAAGAACTGGTGCAGGCCCAAGGAGACCCACTGGCAAATGGGAAGCTTATGGAGGGAAAATAGATTTCTCTTTCCCCTCCTAAACCTCTCAATCTGCCTCTGTCCCACCATAGCATGCAGCACAGCCTGTTTTGGCTGCCCAAAACAGCCGTCCCACCATAGGATGGACTCTAAATATCATTATTATTGCAGCCGAGGCTGAGAGTGAATGGCTTGCCTAAGGCCTAAAGCCACCTAGTGAGTTCATGGCAGAGACAACATTTGAACCAAGGAAGTCCTGATTCACAGTTCAGTCTGTCACTGCTACAGAGCTCTGATTTTTTTTTTAAAAAAAACTTACTTACATGACTTGACTTGGAAAGTCCTATTTCATAATCCCAAATATATGAAAGGCTGTGGTTCCTTAGTTGTGTCTGAAATGCATTCTGCACATGCTTTTACTCTGCAAGTCCCAAGTTTGAGTGCCAGCATTCAAGGACTGAGTTCTGGCTCAAAGTCATTCAAATTTTAAAGGACTTCCCAGTGGTAGAAGAGTATACTGACTGGAGAAAAGGTGATTGCCACACTTTGGAGCATTGTTAAGTGCTTTCTCCTCATGCTCCAGCTGCTGAAAAACTACAGAGTAATTCATGCAGCCAACATAAGCCAATTTTTGGTCAACCTGAGCTGGATTTTTGCTCTCCTTGCCACAGGCAAAAGGGGGCACACAATCTCCAAACACTGCTGCAGATCAGCTAATTCCACTAACTGCAACTTCCCTTGAGAGTCTATAGCAAAGGATCAAATCTGCAAACTTTTGTATGCCTGTGTTCCATATACAAAACACAGTCAAGGAGCCAGAAATAGTCGGCAAGACCTCTCCCTGAACAAACCACCATGATATTGTAAGTAGGAAATGTGGTTAATGGAGGGCCCGGATACTTCCCAGGGACAAGGAACACTGAAAAGTTGACTCTGAAAGATTCAGAGTTCAAAAATTACTTCGAAAAAAGGAACACTGAAAAGATGGCTCCTGTAGGAACAATGCCTGCTATGGCTCCATATAGGCTGCTTTGCTATTGGCTATATGGCTAGACGTTCTCCCGTGTGTGGGAGAGGAAGGGGATATGTCATATGCTGCTTGCCTTCAAAGAGACTACAGTGGCCCCATCACACATTCTCTTCCTGCCTGTCTCTGTGGGTAGAGTGCAGCTTGGAGTTTTCATTTTGCAGTATCTGCCTTGTTACATCTGAAGTTACTGTTGTCAGCAAGCTTGCCAAATGTTAAGCTATGCTTTGGCATGCAGCATTCCCATTTCCTCCAGAGCTCATCACCCTTTGCCAGTGGTTTCCAAACTGGGAGGCGTGACTCCCAGAGGAGTCACGGAAACCAGCCAGGGGGGCCGCGAAGTGCCACGGAATCCTCTTGGAAAACAGTGCAATGCCAATTGGCAGGCATCAACATAATGTAAAGGGGAGTCACGGCCAATGGTTGCCAATGGTCAAGGGAGCCGCAGGTCGAAAACATCTGGGAAACACTGCCCTTTGCCTTTCTTTACTGAACTACCCCTGGCGGGATATGGTTCATGGGATCACGAAGGGTCGGACACAACTTAACGACTGAACAACAACAACTGAACTACAGGGCAAGTCCTGGTGTTGTGTGTGGTGCTTGCTGTTGTAGCTGCCATTCTTCCTTGCACATGTGACCCCAATCTCTTTCTTCTACAGAATTCTGGATCTCCTCATACACCGTGTACTACAACTATGTTGTGTGAAGAAGGATTTGAAACCTTCTCCTGGGAAGCCTCTGTGCCCCCCACATAGGTCTCTTCCCCACAATGCCATGTGCAAAAGATTGGTGCCTTTTTGTGCATGGGTGATGTGGGAGTCTTGGTGAGAAGCAATGTGATTGGTGCTGGCAGAGGTCATGCAGAGATGCTGTGGGCATGTCCTCTGGAGTTGCTGTGATAGGTCCTGTTGAGTCTGCTAGGTGAGAATAGGATTGGGACTCTTTACATTGGTGTTAGCCATGATTCTCATGACCTGAATCATAACATTTCTCCATTCTCTGAAGAGAATTTTCAAAGCACAAATTACTCTTTGGCACCTAACATCAATTGGGTAGTAAGAATCTATCCACAAACTCACCTCAAAATTTACATTGATATAAATACTTTTGGAAAACTCTGAAGTGGCATGTATTATAAACTGGAGGATACAAATTATTACGGAGAATGAGACAAAAATCACTAGTGGTAAAACCTGCTCCAAAATATATCAATGACCAGGCTCTTCTCAGTCAAAATTTTGCTGTATTTGGAGCCTGCTTTGTTTTGCACATAATTCTGATGTAATGTAACTCCTTCCCTGTATTAGCACTTCTCCCTATACTGTACCCATTTCTCTGGCATCCTGTAGCTAATTAAGGCTGCAATCCTATACACACTTTCTTGGGAGTAAGCCCCATTGAACACAATAAAATTTACTCCCGACTAGACATTCATAGGATTGATCTGTCAGATCTGTTTCCTTTGGGGTGTAAGTTGGACTAATTATTTGGGTTTATTAACTGTTCATTTGTTTAGTTCAACCTCCATGTTAGTCTAAAAAGGAAATTGGAAAAATTGGAAAAACGTGCAAATGAGCAATTGGCACCTAATTTTTCTCAGAGAAATCCCCAGTGTATTTCTTTTTTTAAGCTCTTAGCAGAAGTAAAGATAGTGAGAGCGAGCCACAAGCCGGGTCAGTTCCAGAGACTGCACGCTAGTTTGAATACCAAAGTTTGCATTTGTATTGGCACTACCATTTGTTTACTACTGGACGGTGGTGTAGTGGCAAATTGTAAAGTGCAGGACCTCATTATGACACACAGCCCCACTCCATTAAGATTATAACCCTCCTCAAGAAAAAGTCAACTTTATTAGAGTGTTTTCTTTTCCTGCCACTTCTACTTTGAGTCTTATTTAATTTAAAAATCTAGCTCATTTCATCCCAAACTCTTAGTGTGGGTTGCAATAGTTTTAAAACAACTCTATAACAATTGAAAAATTGAATTATGAACTACCCAAATATAAATGGTATGTTAGAGTGCTAGCCTATGTATGTTTACTCAGAAGTAAGCCCCACTATATTCAGCCTGGCTTACTCTCAGATAAGTGTGTATAGGGTTGCAGCCTAATAGCCTGATCCTATCCCCCACTTTTCAACAGCAGGACACTGTCCCACTGTCGTAAGTCAGCTGCCAACAATGCACGGAGTGCGCCACTGGTGGCCATTTTCAAACTGCCGTCACAAAGTGGCGGCAGCATTGGTGACCCATTATTGTGGCTGATGAACTGGTCCAGCAGAGGTAAACCTGTGCAGGGGGTGGATGGGAAAGGAGAGGAACAGGGCGGGGATTGGGGCCACCGGGAAACCTGTCAGGGCAGGCAAGGGGTGGTCATTGGTGGCAATGGCACCACCAACATGCTATGCCCCCTGCTCAAACTTGCCACACCCCCTTGGGTCTGCTTGAACTTGCGCTAGTCAAACAGCTGGGACAGGTCCGAGTAGACCCATAAGGCAACAGGGAGCTTACCCAGAGGAGGCCTCCTGATTGCCCCCTACCACCATAGGATGCAGCACATCATGCTTCCATGGCATGGCTGCATCAGTGCTAGTGGCAGGAGATATGATTGGCCTGTAAATGTAACATATTCTCCATACTGTCTCTCATGCAGCCCTTAGGAAAGAAAATGGATTATTAGACATTAACGTGCCCCAAGCAAATTGCTTATTTTGCCTCCTGCTGAGCCCGATGCTTATTCTCAGCTAAAGTTCTTTGAAGAAAGTTTCAAAGACAGCACCTGAACTGTCCTGCTGAGGACATCACAGCTTCTGATGTAGGAGAAATCCAGGAGCTCTGCTTCTCCCCCCCCCCCTGAAAAAAAAACTCTTGGTCTACCCTTGGGTATTTCTCTTCTGGAAATACTTGATGCATTCCTACTGCTATAGTATGTATTTGCACTTGAGCAATAAGCTCTTCGGTGCTTACTATAGTGGTTCCCCCCTGCCCCCCCCCGGTGAGCTTGAAAAGGATAGTACAGAATAAAATGTAACTTCTGTCCCTCTGAGCAGAAATACTTTAGTTAGTAGATTGACTTCTCATAAGACAGCATCTTTCATGCTGCCTTCATACATGCAACAGAACATTGCTAACCACTGCTTTCCTTCCCAGCCTGATAACCAAGTGAAGAGAAACAGCAATGGATGAATTTCCACTGAAGTGTCAATGCATCACTGAGGCAAACTACTGCTAGAGTGAACACGGAAGTAGAATACTGTACTGCTGTTTGAAAAGGCAGGTTCAAAAGCACACTGTATCATTCAACCCTTGTCCTCTCACAGAACAGCACCCCCCCCCCCATTCCTCAAGGGGACACTACAGTCATGGTTTAACAACACAAGTTTATTCAGAAGTCCCATTGTGTGGAACAGGACTTATTTTCAGGAAGGTGTGCATAGAGTTGCAACCTAAGCTTGTAGCAAGGACATGTTCTGAAGTATTAACCATAAGCAAAATATTCATTGGGAAATTCAAAAAGTTATCAAATAGGAGATTCATCATCATCAACAACAACAACCTTTATTGGCATAATACAGAAACACACAAACACACACACACACACACACACACACGCACAGAGAGAGAGAGAGAGAGAGAGAGAGAGAGAGAGAGGTTAAAATAAATAGTGCATAATACAGAAAACAGATAAAGGGAGAGGGAAGGAGGTTATTATAAGGGAATAGGCAGTCAGCACAAATAGGAGATTCTAAACAGTTTCATGTCACAAGTTCAGAGTGCAACCTTCCACCCCACCCCCACCCCCAAAAAAGAGAAATGCTGGTATGAAATACTAAAGTTATGGTACAAAAAGAATCTATCACTGAGACAATAGCTACAAACACAAGAGTTAGTGTTTTAGGAATGGATAAATTGGCACACACTGCTTCGCAAAGCCTGTCTGATTTGAGTTTGATTTACATCCCCTTTTAACCATACAGCTTGCTTTTCTTCTAGCACCACTGCAACCAATCCTGTACAAGTTCTAATTTGACCTTGAAGACAGGGTCTGGTGCCTGGAGATACTGGGCTCACTGAGAACTGCAAATGCTAAACATACCATGGTATCACATCTGTTTATAAAAAGTGCAAAAGCCACTAAAGATGTAGCAATGCACCTCCAAACTTCATATAGCTCCAATAGGCTGCATTATTTTTATTGTCAAAATTCAATGTATACAAATGAGAGAAGTCTTTCAACTTGCCTGTCACTTTTGCATAAATAAATGTTTTGGCTTGCTTCATACAGGATGACCCTCAACTGCTGAAGCTGGAACTAAAAACAGCTGCATTGCACTGCAGCCTCAAAGCTTCAGACAGCCATAAGCCTTAGGATTCAAATGGACATACACGATTATGCAGCGAAGCAATATACCATTTTATGTGAATGAAGGCTACAGGGAAAGGCATCTCTTTAGTGAGGTAAGCTACTTCTTTATTGCTTAAGGCTGTTCACTCTTTCTTTCTTTTAGGATTGTATCTTAATATCCAGTTATTACAATGTATCGGTGCCATGAAAACCTTTGCTGTATGATCTATTTTAGATCATTTTTATTCTGCAGTAAGGCAAACAAAGTTAAGTCTAAGCCAATTGCTTGCTTACGGCTTTCAGTATGCATGCACTTTTATTTCAGCAAATATTGTTTTGATCTCATAAATCACTGCAGGGTTGCATACTTAATAACTGCAGATCTATAAACAATGCAAGTTTCAGTTTTTCACAGTATAATAATGTAAATACAATGCAACAAAAAAGGTAGCAAAGTAAGCCCTTTTTAATGTAGCAAAACTGAACATTTCAGTACAGCATCATAACTCTGCTGCTTAAATGCTTTTTACTTACCATGGATGTGAATAATTCTGTCATGCTCCAGAGTGAAGTTGGCAGCATGATGATCAGCCCAGCAGAAAGAAATCAGCACCAGAAAAAGTAGACTCTTCATCTTTTATAGCCCAAGTATCTTCTTCACTGTGAGAGCACCACATACAAAGAAGCTGGTGAAATTTGGAAACCTTAACAGTGATGCATTGCACACAACTTGTTACAGCCCCACCATTCTCTCGTTGCTCTATAAAGCTTTAACCCACTCTGCTGGAAAAGTTACAGCAGCTGGTGACCTTTAAAAAAACTTGCAAAGATTGATCTCCTTTATCAAGGGTTGCATGAGGCTTAGAAATCAGGTATGAAATCAAATAACTCGTTACAAGTAAGAAAATTGAAAAAGTGCCCTAATCTCCTCTAAATCTGAAAAGAAGCAATGCTTGCAATTCTTGAAAGTTAAATGGACTAGGGGGTGTTTCTCTCTCTCTTAAGCACTCTGAATGTATTTATGATCATTAGATAAACATGTACTATGTATCAGATACTGGAGATACAGTATGTATGGTAATATTTCCCCAAACGTTTTTCATCCTATTTCATTTAACATAGTTAAGTACAATGCCCTCATCTAATCTAAGGAGCATAAAGGCATCCTTTGATTTCAGGTACACTTACCATCTTAGAGACTCTACTAGCCTACAGTGAAATGCTAAAAACCATGCACAAAGTAGGTTAGAGTTGCATGTGCTGCCACTGCAGTTACCCTGATTGATTTTTCATTCATTTCTATCTAGGATGCTGACGCACTAAATTGTGTGCCAGGTAGGGTCTCTGCAGTCAGCAGAGCTGCTCCACGCTGCAGGGGAAATCTCTGCCAGCCTCAGCGTAGTAATTAGGCATATGAAGCCTGAAATAGATAAGGCGGCACAAGATTCAAGAGTTCTTATGCAGAAGGTTCAGAATGGCATGCTCTTTTCACAGGGATCATAAGCTCAACATTCTCTCTTTGAAATATGCTTGGAAATGTTTTGTTCAAACTAGGAGAGACTCTGCAGATAAGATAAGAAAAAGTAGAGGCAATGCAGAAAATACACTTTACCTTCTCTGCTTGCATCAGAAATTGAGATGGATCTGAAGCATAGCTCCAGATCTAAACTACAGTACTCTAAATTTGGAGGTAGGGAAGCAATCTATCCAGGAAAGAATCTGACAGCCCAATCCCATTAAAAGCCCCGCGCTCGGATGCAGCGGCGCCAGGTCAGGCTCCGCTGCATCTAGCGCAGAGTTGGAGGTTTCCTCGAGGGAAGGGGACAATCGTCCCCTTCCCCAGTGTCAAGCCACAGCAGCCCCTATGGGGCTACTTGGAGGCACACCAGCAAAATGGCTGGCGAAGCTCCGAGAAGCCCCATGCTGGGCTTTCAGGCATGGGACGGGGGATAGGATTCAGCAGAGGCCTCCTCCGCTGAGCCCACCCCCTCCAGGGCCTGATACGTCCTCCTCCCCACCGCGGGATGCCTCCTCTCTGCCTCCCCACTACTCTCCCCCGCCTCCCTGCCGGCTGGTGGAGAGCTTACCTGCCTACAGTGGGCGTAGCTCCTTCACCGGTGGAGGCCTGCCGGCGCTGGTCTCCACGCCACTGGGACAGGCCTCTGTGCTGTCACAATGTGCTTTACGGCACGTTTGCGACAGTGCAAAGCCCAGGCGGACGCCAGCATAGGATTGGGCTCTCAATCTAGTTGTGATGTTATAGTAGCTAATTCCCCTCCAACTTGTTTCGCAATCAACCCATGGGCTACTACTCTGGCTAATATATGTTTAGAAGCGGGTGCAAATCCTGCTGCAATAGGATGTCATGGCTTCTGGCACGTCTTGATGCTGTCTTGAGCTAATCCATGGTCTTGTCCTGCTGGAAGCGTATGTCAGCACTTTAGCTCACTATAATTGATGTCAATTCATGGGCATTGGGGGAAAGTATGAAGGTTACTTATTTCAGCCAGCATGGAACCAGCTGCATGGACATTTGTATGTAATAGCACTTGTCAGGCAATGCAATGCTATGGTCATGCCAACTTGCTAAGTATGTGTGCTAATCTAATAGTATGCATATGCAGGCTGGGACAACACATGTGAAGCCCATGGCATATTGTCCAGTTCTGATGAATTATCTTGAGGGAAAAGGGAAATGGGGGAATAAATCTAACCTCCTGCTCACACTTTCAAACACTGCTCACACTTATTGGTACTATTGTCCAATCTGCCAGGGCTAGCCAGGTAGAGCTCCAGTAGTTTGGATGATTCCTCATATGGGTAGAATACATGTGCAGAAGCCTGCAGGAATGTGCCTTACAGTTCAATCCTAACCACCACCACCCTACTGATGCAGCCACGCTAAAGGAGCATGTGCTGCCTCCTGTGGGTAGGCAGTCCCAGAGGCCTCCTTAAGGTAAGTGAACTTTTGTTCCCTTAACTTGGGGTAAGCCTGTGCTGTCCCAATGGGTCTCCTCAAATCTGTACAAGACA
Organism: Plestiodon gilberti rubricaudatus; assembly: GCA_026170595.1. Lineage (NCBI taxonomy): Eukaryota > Metazoa > Chordata > Lepidosauria > Squamata > Scincidae > Plestiodon > Plestiodon gilberti. The sequence goes on from JANXHW010000002.1 coordinate 36,703,875, forward strand.
TTTTGCTGGTGCAGAACCGAGGCGAGTAAGGAAAAGGGAATAGGGAAGGAACAGGGATAGTATCCTGGCACATGCCAGTGCCACAGGATCTACCCCCACCCCTATACTGCCTCTCACTTGCCCCCTCTCCTCCCTGCCTCATTCTGCCCCCCCCCCGCCCATTGCACACCTCCCACGATGGCTTACCTGCCTCAGCACAGTTTACCCTCTGTGGCAGCACTGCCATTTGTGGCGGTGTCCCTGAAATGGTTGCCAGTGTCATTCTGTTTGCGACATCGTAAAGGCTTGTACACCATCGTACATGCCTTTATGACATTGCAAAGCCAAGTTAGGATTAGGCCCTTAGATGGATTTATGCTTTTATAGCAATATCAGCATGACTATAATGCCACTACAGCGATGCATATTTGTAGGACTGACTGCCAGGCACTGAAACACAGCAAAATACATTGATTGCAGCCTTGAACAGAGATGTTTAAAAGCCATTATTTTCCCTCGTAAAAGTTTTTAAAAGAATGTGTGTACTATTTTTTCCATTAATGCATAAAGTCAGCACAGAACAATTTTCTAAGCCTTGTTTTGGCTTTGTTCAGAACCTTCGCTAATGACCACAAATAAATATCTCAAACCCCACCAACTATCCCTCTCGCTGTCGTCATAAGAAGTGTTTATCTCAAGATCCTGTCAATAAACACTAGTTTGCCTTAGATGGTGGAGATCATATTTAGTTTCCCAATTCTCAAGTGATAGCTAGCCCAGGGATTTGAATCAGAACTGAGAGACTCTGTGTGGGGGCACACTGCAAAGTACTGCTTTATTTGAATACAAGAGAACTCTGACTCACTATCCCCTCTAGGAACAGTTTTATAAATTTAAAAATTGGCTGTAATTGGTTCTGCTTTGCAAACAGACACAGCATTTGAAAGACTTCTCAGTTTCCATTACAGCCACTGATTTTGTGCCAATGATGGACACAGAAGGTCTGAAACACAGTGAAAGCATTAGCTTCATGGATTTAATGAGACACACTAAGCAGGAGAGATTGGTGACACCATATGTTTATGATGGATCTATGCCCTGTTGGATTGATCATGGGCAAGAGCTGCAAAGTTGGAGTGGGCAAAACGCGTCCCTTTGTTTCTGCACATAATTCGACTTTGCTTCTCTGTGTTCCCAGAAATCAGTGGAAAGTTCACAGAATGTTGTTGCTGTTGTTGTTTGTTTATATAGCACCATCAGTGTATACCTGACTTCACACAGAATGAGAGGACAGCTCTCTGGCCCAGGAAGGGGCTTACAACCAAGATAAACAGGGAAACAAAAAAGGGAGGGAAATAGAGATAGGAGAAAGCAGGGCACCCTGATGTGTGGGGGAAAGATGGGATATAAACATTTTAAATAAATATGCTATTGTTTCAATTACACATACTAAAGCTTAGTTACAGTATGGAAAGAAATGTCTCTATTGTTTTTCTAAACTTCTAAACATGCAGGATTTTGGGTTTTTCCCCTTGAACAAGTATGCAAATTTATGCACAACAAAGAAATGGGCTGATGCATGCAACTTGACATGTCACAGGCACAAATGCATCCACAATATTGCTGATTATGCCCCCCAATTTCCATAACTACGTGAGTACCTGCACAGTTTGAGAAAAGTTGTACCGAAGACACAGATAATTCTGGAAAGTGCCAGCCATAGGGTAAAAACAAGTTTTGCTTGGGCATGCAGCTTTAGTTGAGTCTAGTTGCTTGATGTTGTGAGAATAATGGAGTTCAGACAGATGTCTGCACCCAAATGCACATTCCTACATGCATTCAGCCTCTCATCAGTTCCCCTTTCCACCTGGCTTGTGTAAGACTTTGTGCATCCAGCTGTCAGGTGTTTTTTTTTAATTAATGGGAAATTAATAAGATAGAATTGAACATAAAGAAAATTCTGAATAATTATCCACACCAGCAAAACAATGATATCCATGACAGAAACTGAACTGGTAGATTACTGTTGCAAGCCTATTGTAGAGGTAGAAGGATACAAAGAGGGATCACCCATCCTATTTGGACAATTTGAGATCTCCTAATTCTAGTGGTTTCACTGGTCCTTGTACAGTATTTTATACAAATGCAATATTGCTGTTTCTATGCACCATGGCAACAAATCATCACATCATTTCTGATATGAGACTTTATATACGGTAAATGTTTTCTACTTGGGTAATGTTAGTTGATCTGTGATTTAAAAAATCATAGGGAATGGAAATGCTTGGATGGGCAGAAGATGGATAACACTAAAGGCTGATCTACAACTACCCCTGTTGTGTTGCGCTTTTGTTGGGAGATGCACGAGTGTAGGGGACAGGACGCCCCACCCAAAACGCTGCCCTGGGCTCCACCAGTTTCTTCAATGCAAATAGTCCTTCCTGATTGTCCCGCCTTCTAATAAAGCTCAACGGTGATTGGCTGAAACACAAGTGCACTCTGATTGGCTGAAAGCCCCCTCTCATCCCATTAGCTCCTCTCATTCCATTAGGTCAAACAATTAGCTCCGCGTCCCGCCCTCTCAAAATCATGAGCATGGTCTACAGCTGATTGCAACGGAACTCAGGAGAGCGCGACTCTCCCACGTTCCGATGCGATCTGATAAAATGGAAGCCACACAGCTCCGCACTCTCTGCACACACCCGGGACGCGCCGGAATTCGTGCGGTGGAAATCAGTCTTACTCAGAGGTAATTTTGTCTTCAGACTAGGCAAGACTGAGTTACCACTTCACAGGGTTTCTGAGAAGTAGAAGAAGATGTAAATAATCCGCAGTCTCAAGATTTTTTTTCTTTCATACATTCTTCTCATATAACATTGTCTGACCTTGACCAAGATCGCAGAAAGAAAAGAGAAGGAGCAGCACTAGAATTAAAAAAACAACCACCAAAACTAAAAAAGAGGCAAGGCTAAAAAAATGCACATTTATTATGGGATTAAGTGAACTGTCATAGCTTGTTGCATAGCAATTGCATCAATACAGTGCAAAATTATTTTGTCACTCAAAGACAATAGAAGTCAACATATGCTGGGAATATCACACCCCATATAATACAAGTCAATTAGCTGAGAACCATTTTGAGACTTTTCCTTTCAAATTTAAACCATCTGAATTCTCTATTTCACATTTGAAAGATAATAGATGATCCTAGTAAATAGTAGCCAGTATATAAGAGCAATGTTTCTATTTGTAACATTTTAATGGATACCGTTTATTTATTAATTATGGAGAGGCTGTCATGGATCTCTAGAGCTGTATCAGTTTTTCCCCCGTACAGAATTAAGGGTAGCTTTTAAAAAACAACTTTCTATAAATTTAATGCATGTATCATTTATAGGGCACAGCAGGGGAAAGTAAATGGAAAGGAGCCAGTTTTCCTTGCGATGAGAATAGCAATTAATATTGACAGCTTTGATTTCACTTAATGGCCCTATGATCTCACTTCATGACTGCTTTGGGATTTGCCCATTTAATTATTGCATACAATCACTGAACTGCCCTGCTGATTTAAATTACAATCCTATGAGCCCTATCCAATGTGGGCCTTCTGGAACATCTGATAGTGACATGCCTTTTGCGCCACTGTAGCTGGAATTATGGCAGCGGATTGTGAGATCTGCTGCCGTAGGCCCAGGATAGGATTGGGACATTAGGTGGTGACTGTGCGGTTTATGATAGTGAATACCAGTGACCCAGGCTAATCAATTTATGCTTCAATAACCACAGATCATATTCAGGGTCAAATTCCTTGTTATGCAGGAAATTGGCTAAACCTCTGTAGTAGACATGGAAGGAAAGCGTTGAATGGTTTAGATTTCTTAAGTGAATCAGTAGGCTACTGTGTTCACACTGTGATCAGGATGGGTGAAAGATTTGCACAGGGCTCATAGCTAAAATGCCAATGAACAAAAGCAGAATCTGAGCTCCAGGAAAAGATGAATAGAATTTTAAAGGAATGGATGCTTGGCTCAGGATTGCAAGAGCATTTCCAGTAATGCACTTTTGTGACCTATCCATACTTCTAATTTAGAAATACAGTTTTTAAAAAGTCTCTCCCCCACTTTCCTCAATACAGTGTCAATGAGGATCACACTGAAAACAGTACACAAATCACCTTTGTTTCCCTGCGTGGGCAACAATCCCAGGGATCGCTGCCACTGCCGTCCCCGCCCCTGCAAGTACTCCAAGATTGAGAACCACTGCTCTAGTGCATTCTGGAATAGGTAGCTTTATATTTACACAGCATCATTATTTTACTTAATTGTTCATTTTGTTTATGTATATCCTCTCATTTGGTTCAACGTTTATTTATATTTGTGATATCTGGCATCTAGGCTTTGTGATATCTGCATCTGGGCATCTGGCATCTATATATCTGGCATCTAGGCCAGGTGCCATCACAACATCTTGTGGCAAGGAGTTCCACAGATTAAGGAATGAAATATTTACTTTTGTTTGTTCTGATTTCCCACAAGTCAATTGTAGTGGATGCCCCCTGGTTCTGGTGTTGTGCGAGAGGGAAAAAAACTTCCCTCTAGCCACTCTATCCATCCCATGCATAATTTCATATGTCTCAATCATGTCCCCCCTCAGGCACCTTCTTTCCAGGTTGAAGAGTCCCAAAGATGTATAGACAGTAATGTTAGATACTGTGCTGCACACTGTGTTCACAAATATATGTATAGCCTTTGCATCAAATCAAGGTAAATCAATTGAATTTCTTTCATATATGACTAAAATATTCTCCTAATCCTTGTCTTTCAGATAAAGAATACAAACCTCTCTCTTATACAAAAAAGGCTTCAAGTTATTTTAAGAAGTTTCTGTATCCAGTCAATTTTAATAAGGTATTAAATCACGTGCATGGAGGGGAATCTCTGCGATTGGATCTCATCTCTTCTGTGTGACGTTGGAGGAGGAAAGGGTTTGTTGCATCTGTGCCATCATTCCCATTGCCTCAAATTCCCAGAGGGCCATCTCTACAAGTTTAAGACTGCACACATGGGTAAGGAAGCTTGTGGGGATGCAGTTTCCCCACCTCAGAAGATCACAGAGATGTCACAGGAAAGGCAATACAGCCTGAAGCTGTGGACTTTTTCTGCTGTTGTCCTTTGTGTGGTGCAAACTCCAAAAGAGGAAGTGGTGGAAAATGGTGATGTGGCTGCACAGGAGTTGCCTCACCAGGAGCAGGGAGAAAACCACAAGGAGATTTGGTGCTAATCAGACACTACATCGATGACATAATGTATGTCATGTAATGTATGTCAATCCATATAACCAGCAAGTCATCAACAACCACAGACATCAGTGTCATTTATTCTTCTGCTGAAACCGAGATAGGAGGGGTAATCAACGCTTCTCACAGCATAGGGTAGCCTATCCTTCTGTTCCAAAACACGCTTTCAATACCATTCTCTACCTAATGCCAGATGTGATACGCTGTTATAACATAAACTGAGGACTGTTTCTTAAGCAAACATTGTTACTGAAGAATAGCTGACCCTTTATCAGTAACTGCCTGTAATGGTTCTTAGCCGTAATGGTTCTTAGCCATCAGGAACAATACTAGCTCATCCAAGACTCCACTGTATCAAATGAAATTAATTGGAACCAGAGAGCGTAGCGTACTTTTTAAGCTTCTTCCCCTGGTCTTGCATCATTAGTCAAGTAAGCATAGATAGACTCTCTTCAAGTGTATTTAAAGATATCCCCCCCCCCAAAAAAAAAGTTTCTTGGAAGTGAGAGAAGCTGTGCAAGTTAACGCAAGACTGGTCAGATGCAACAGAATACTTTTCGCAGCCACTGAAAACAATGATGCTGATGATAGAAACTCTCTTATATCCATAGTATAACTTAAAAAGTTTAACAGATTCATCAGTCTCACTCTGCTCATTCATTAGTAAAGTTCCATTTGTAAGCCTGGAAGGATTCCATAAAAATGTTGACATTTAGGGCTAGTCAGATACGATATTGTGAACCTAACAGCAGAAATCAGCATGATTCCTTAGCAGAATTGAGAAACACGCTGAACTTGGCAGAACTATGTGTCCTTTTAATTGTCCATCAACTGTTTTGAAAGAGATAGGACAGTCATTTTATTTTGACTTTCAAAAGGTGCTTCAAATGTAGGAAACTGAAGCTTAACACAGGCAAAAGTCGGTATACCAGTTAAATCACACAGCGGCAAAGAAAACAAGCAAAGAAGCTTTGCAGACGATGTTGACATGTTATCTTCTTTTTTCCATAAACTTCCATAAACTTGGACTCAACCAGAAAAATTCAGAAACTTTATTGGTTACAGGGATACTACCAGAAAGCTTGTGCTTAGGAAGTCCACACTGAGAACACATAATCAAGACCTGCTGTTCCCTCCTTTGATACAAGTGTCTGTGTTGCTCTTCCCAAAGGTGGGCAAACTCTCGTAATAGCATCATTCCCTTGACAACTTGATTTTGAACATCCTGAGCCTTACTGTTTTGACAGCTGATTTTACATAGTAATGTTGTCAACATGGAAACACACTGATACGGATCTGTCTTAAGTATGTTCTACCAACCTATGTTGACCAAGATCATGTAACACCTACAGCCTGTCTCTTCAAGGATATTCTGGACTTGGGTCTCCATAGTTCAGTTACCACTTGCATGTACTCTGGGATGCTTGATATGTTTTAGTTAATTTTTTTTATCAAAAAGCTCATAAATAGCCACGTATAAGATGGAATAGATGCTCCTCTGTCTGGCAAAACTCCAGAAGGAAGATACAACAAATGATTCAGGGAACAACGTAGTCTGTGGTCAGTGTTATGAATTACTAATTCAGTTATTTAAATTCACTTATTTAAATTTCTCTTCAGCTCTATCCCCCAATGCCCAGGGATATTAAAGATCTTTTTTTTTCTGCTTCATTGACTATGCAAAGACCTTTGATTGTGTGGATCACAACAAACTGTGGCAAATTCTTAAAGAGATGGGGGTACCAGACCACCTTACCCGTCTCCTGAGAAACCTGTATGTGGGTCAAGAAGCAACAGTTCGAACCGGCCATGGAACAACTGATTGGTTCAACATTGGGAAGGGAGTATGGCAAGGCTGTATATTGTCACCCTGCTTATTTAACTTATATGCGGAGTACATTATGAGAAATGCAGGGCTGAATGAATCGCAAGCCGGAATCAAGATTGCCGGGAGAAACATCAACAACCTCAGATATGCAGACGATACCACCCTAATGGCAGAAAGTAAAGAACTAAAGAGCCTCTTGATGAGAGTGAAAGAGGAGAGTGCAAAAGTTGGTTTGAAACTCAACATTAATAAAACTAAGATCATGGCATCTGGTCCCATCAATTCCTGGCAAATAGAAAGGGCAGAAATGGAAGCAGTAACAGATTTTACTTTTGGGGGCTCCAAGATCACTGCAGACGGAGACAGCAGCCATGAAATTAAAAGACGCTTACTCCTTGGAAGGAAAGCTATGGCAAATTTAGATAGCATAATAAAAAGCAGAGATATCACCATGCCAACAAAAGTTCGTATAATCAGGGCGATGGTGTTCCCAGTAGCAATGTATGGCTGCGAGAGTTGGACCATAAGGAAGGCTGAGCGCCGAAGAATAGATGCTTTCGAACTGTGGTGCTGGAGAAGACTCCTGAGAGTCCCTTGGACTGCTAGGAGATCAAATCAGTCAATCCTCAATGAAATCAACCCTGACTGTTCCCTGGAAGGACAGGTACTGAGGCTGAAGCTCAAATATCTTGGCCACCTAATGCGAAGAGAGGAGTCTCTGGAGAAGACTCTGATGCTGGGAAAGATTGAAGGCAAAAGGAGAAGGGGAAGGCAAAGGATGAGATGGTTAGACAGCATCACCGATGCAACGAACATGAAAATGAGCGATCTCAGGAAGATAGTGGAGGATAGGAAGGACTGGCAGGATATGGTTCATGGGATCACGAAGGGTCGGACACGACTTAACGACTGAACAAACAACAACAACAACAACAATATAAATATATTCCAGAAAATGCATCTCCAAAACAATTGCTAGAAACCCAACTAATACCACCTAGATCAGAGGTTCTCAACCTGTGGTACGGGTACCCCTAGGGGTACGCGGACCTCTTGCTGGGGGTACTCCAAGCCATGCCCCTTATCTGCCACATCAGTCTCTAATTAAGTGTTAATTAACATGGATTTTAAATTTTAATTATTTTCAGTGCCCTTCTCTCTCTCTGATTTTGGTTTTGGGCTTATTTTTGTACTTTGGAAAATGTACTTTGGCGCGGTGGGGGAGGGAGGAGCTGATTTTGGGAAGTGTGACTTGGAGCAAAAAAGAGATCCTTGCATATGTGTGTGTGTGTGCGCGCGTGTGCATCTCTCTCTCTCTCTCTCTCTCTCTCTCTCTCTCTCTCACACACACACACACACACACAGTTAAATAAGACATTTGTTCACATTTAAAATTGTTTTAGTACTTTTTTATTTAACAATGAATTGCCTAATTAATTGATTGTTTGATCCAGTTAATTAGCAGGGGGTAGTTCAGAAAATTGGACTGTGATAGGGGGTACCCGGGCCTCCAAAGGTTGAGAACCCCTGATCTAGATAAAAATTTCAACAAACATTAACCATCTATTTCCACATACCAGCTTCACTTGGGTCACTAAGAGCCATTCTGAACAGAAAGATCTTGGTTAGAATTTGACAAGACTCAAGGGAGAACATAATTGCATTAATGTGAAGAAGCCATTATTATGTAGGCTTGCCACTGACAGCGCAATCCGACTTACGGTAAATTTTGTGCCGGTTTAACCAGTGGCGCAGCGAGGAGGCCCCAGAATGGAAAAGGGATTCAAATCCCCTCCAAAAGAGGAATTCAACGGGGATTTGAATCCCTTTTCTGTTCTGGGGCCTCCCGTTCTCGCTGCGCCGCTGGTTAAACCAGCACAAAAGTTAAGTCGGATTGCGCTGTGAGTCTTATGACTGAAGCCATTAGCTGACTTTCAGAATACTATTCTAGCGGTTTATTTTCTCCTTGTCTCTCAGCAATAATAATTTGCTTGCGGGTGACTAATATTTCCAATTCTCAGGGAGGGGACCAATTGAACTGGTAGTTTGCCAGAGTGAACTGGTGTACTGGTAGCTTGCCAGAGTTTTTTTTTTTTTAAAATAGAAATGGGCGGAACTGCTTTGGTCCACTCTGCAAAAGTTTGTCAGATCTGCAGTTTTCATTTTAATCTCTTGAAATATTTATCTCATGGTGAGATGAAGAAAAGAGTCTTAAGGCTCCATAAGGGAGAATGTGTTTTCAGACTTTCAGTGGCTAGGCTTAGAATAACAGATCTCATTCGAATAAAGTGATGCTGTAGCTGTCAGTAACCTTAGTGGAGAACTGTTCACCTTTAGAAGAATATGGGAGCAAAGGTCTACTGAATATGCAGCTGTACTGAAATCCTGAATGAAGGTCAGCAACCCAGGCATGTGTCTAACACTGTAGCCCTATGCAGATGAACATTCAAGGTGAATGGATACAGGGAAGGAGCAAGTTGCAATAGGAGGCCGTACCCCCGATATGACTCATGTGTTCCAAAAATGTGCTTTGTATATGGAGCAAATAGTGGAAGCAGTGTCTCCAGATTGCACTGAGAGAACATATGCACATACATCTTATAGATACATGAGGTCTATGACTATGCACAAGGCATAACCTATGCATGGAGTCCTGCTACTTCAGTCCTGCTCTCATCTCCAGACATTCATAATTTATTGATCCTGAACAGCTGTTTGCATTTGGCTCATGCTTACATAGAACCTAGAATTTCCTCCCCTGCACTGCCCCCACTACCACCTTACCTGCTTTGGTGGGGCACGTGGGAGCTGTTGGTGTGCATGCGGAGCCTACAGTCATTTGCTCTTGCCGCTCCGCAACGTACAATGGTGTCCCTGCTTTTGCACTGCCAGAAAAGGGCTTACGGCAAGATATGCTGCTGTAAGCACTGAATAGGATTGGGCCATAAGGCACACTACTAGAAAAGGAGATATTTATCTCTCACTAGAAACAATGTTCAAATGCTTCATTTCTGTAAAACGAAGGAGGAAATTTCAATACCAGCAGTATGTAATCAAGGTATAACCAGCATAACAAGAGAATTCTAATGTAGAATTATAAATCACACATATCATAGAGTAAGGGTTAGTAACTGGAAACCCAAGGCCAAATCCAACCCTGCTGAGAAATATCAGTTGCTCCCCCAGTCCATTTGCTACACACATTCAGTTTTATTGTTGTGTGTCACTTTGAACTCCTTTGGTCAAGAAAGATGATGACCTAAGTAAATAAGAAAACCTAGAAGGAAGAATTCTGTGTCCAGGAATTGGTGTCTGTGGCAAAACTGTGAATGGGGAAGGGGAATGGTCCACCATCCTGCATACATTAGTCAAAGTGACCATCCTGTAAAACTAGGTGCTAACAGAGCTATAGTGCAAACAAACTAATTTGCATGCTAAAGATGTTCTTTCCGACTTTCTTTCATTTCCATCAAAATGCAAAAAGATTGATTTTAAGCAGTGGCATTCCTAGAGGGGGCGGTATTGTACGTTGCACACAGGTCTACTCAGTGTTTCACGGTGGCCCTTCCTACTCGCCGTCGGAACCATTCCAAGCAGCAAAGGCAATGCGCAGGGAGTCTCCTGTGGGGTGCCTTCGCTACTCGGAATGGCTCTGACGGTGACTGGGCGGGGTCACTTTCTAATGCTGAGTAGACCTGTGCGCAACTTACAGTACTGCCCCCTCTCTAAGAATGCCACTGATCTTAAGAAGTATTTTGGAAACATGATTTATACAAAACTGTTTAGTTATTGGGATTTGCATTAAACATTCTTCACTTATCTGAGACAAAACTTATAGTCGTTTTGTAAAATGCATTCCACATTTTTGAGCACATTATACTTTTAACTCTGCCTACAGGGTGAATACATTGTTTGCAATCATCTGGGATCTCTTATAAAGATCTGAATTCCTGTTTTCATTTAAAATGTGTAGTTGACTTACGTATGATAGTAAGGAAATAACTTGAATAGACTCCCTGGCATCTTACTAGACTCAACAGAGAAGAATATTAAAGCATATTCTAAATATTGAAGTATTTATCCATTGGAATGCAACAGATTTTTCACATGCATTCTCACATATACATTCTATAATTTTATCTAATTGATTCCAGCAAAAGGCTCTTGGTTATAGCAGACGAAATAAAAATCAGTGAAAGCAAAATTACATTATCTGTTCCTTTCTCTCTCCTTGATGCAGTCCCAAATTCTTTTGGCTGTGGCAGTTTAGAAAGTTTCCAGCATTTGGAGGGGCTTTTGTTATAGTTTGCTATCCTGTTATCAAACATAATAGCTCTATGCTGATGTTCGGAATGAGTGGATATAATGTGTAGAGAGGGAACAGGATTGCTCTCATTGTTCCATCTCCTGTCTTCCATATGTTCTTCTGAAGGCCTACATGTGTACAAGCTACCCATCTGTAGGCAATCTCTCTGCAATTAGGAAACGGGAATCTCTAGAAGTCAGAGTTTCCAATCACACATACAGAAATTACGTGCATGCAGTTGTATATGTACATAGACTCTGTTCAGATCTTCAGGTGAAAATACAGAGCAGGAGCAGGGACATTTTGTATGGTGGTTTTCTTCAGTTTTATTATTATTTGTATTGCTTTTAATATAATGCATATAAGTGTATATGTAGTAGTAACCATGATTTGTATATGCTCCGATGCAAAGCTGCATCATTCAAGCCAAACTGCTTGCTTATGCCAACCCCGCATTGCATTCTGGACTAGTTGAATCAGTGGACAACAATGGACACCGTTTGTTTTGAAACATGAGGCCTAATGTTCAAGGCCCTGACGCCTGTTGCTATTCTGCAAGTTGTATATCCTGGGAAGGAATGTGTGGCTGTAAGATGGTTCTGAGGCAGAGATTGCTACTCTGCCTCTTGTCTGTTTGGAGGTTTGGGAAAGTGAAATATCTTTCACACAGGCAATCATGTTCCCCTCCCGAAAAAGAACAACTGATATACAACAAGCTAGGACCCTCCAGCTTGCCCAGTCTCACTTGGGCCCATATATTGAAAGGCTGCCTAACGATTTTAAGAGGAGTAACATCTTGGAATAAGGCAGAGAATCCCTGGCAATATCTTTGGAAGCACCACATGGTATTCTGCAGCAGGAATTGGTCCAATTGTCTACAAGTAGCTATTTTTGTGTCTTGGACTTTCTTTTCCCTACTGCAAGTTTCCTTCCCTATATCAATCCTTCTTCCATTATTACCAGCCTTAGGGAAAGGGACCAGAGAGTAGACCATTCCTAACCCCCCCTTTTTCCCTGCTACTTATCCCATTCCCCTTCTTATCAGTACACCTAATACACGCTCACACCACAACCCAGCTTCATTCACAAAATTGTTAGGATTAATTAATATTTCTTGATGTAGTTCTGATGTTGGTCCCTTTACAATAAATCTTCCTTGTTTGATTGGAAGCCCTCAGTCTCTCTCCGATTATTTTCCTTAAACGAAATTGGTCTTTCTCTCTGTATTGCGCCGGCTTGTAACCAGTTAAAAGATTTCTTATGAGGGAGCGGTCCCTTACTAATTCCCCTAGCAGCTTCCTTGGTAACAAGCTGGTTTGATCTCAACACCTCTTCCTTCCATGCATTGAACCAAACATCTAAAAAGTGCTAATTTGACATAGAATTCAGCATATTGGATACTGAATTGTTCTATTTTTCTTTTTGTTTAATGTTACCTTCATTTCATGCACACTTAGACACTTTTACCTAGATGGGTAGAATTAAGATTTATTTCAGTTGAAATGTTTTAAAATCACAGAATAATATTTTACCTAAGATTTGCTCCACCAGAAAATGATTGTTCAGGTTGGGATGTACTAAATGCTGAGCCAAAAAACAACATCACCGTCTACTGCATTATGCTGGCATAGCAAAAAAAAGATATGCTAGCACTAATGCGTAGGATTGCTAAAGATTCAGTAACTCATGTAAATCTGCATCAACCATTAACAGAATAATTGTTGTGCAATGCTGTGGTACATATACCTATATTAAAGTATACTTGAGGGAAATTGCTGGCCAATCTGATTCAAATTGTCCAAACTTTGCAAGATATAAATGAAATGCAAGCATATTGTTTGGCCTAATGATCTCAGTCTCATGGGTAAACATATGGCTGGTTCAGCTGAGATTGCTTCAGCAATTAATTTTCAAAACATGAACAAGATATGCATTAATTTACAGATGATTTACATTTTATTATATAGTATTCCAAGAGTAGTCTTACGGATTACTACAGGAGTCAGAATGCAGGATGCAGTTGGGTAAAAATGGAGTCTCTGGTTCTACCATGCACCACAGGGGTCAAACCAGGAGCTCTGTGTATCAGAAACCGAATCACTGCTCTTTGTGCCACTTTGGCTGCTGGTCGGAGAAAATGCTTGCAGGCAGCTCCAGCTGGGACACTTGCACTATAGCCCATTATTATTAAGAATGTCTATATACTGTTTTTCAACAAGATTGTTCATAAATGGCTCTATGGATTCGCTGTGCCACTGGAACTCGTGGTCCAGCGGCACAGCACGCTTTGCAGCAGTCACAAAGTGCAACCTGCTATTCTGCTGAGCTGGGCTACCACTGCAAGTGGCTGCGACTGCACACCAGCAACCTCCTGAACAGCCCTGGCAAGTTTGGTGTGGGGGTACTTGGAACGGGGAGGAGACAGTGGCGGGGATGAAGTTGTGTCAACACCAGGAAGAGGGGGGGTATTGGCGGCAACAGCACCAGCGATATGCTATTCCCCATCCTGACTTTGATCTACCTTCCCAGGTCCACTTGGACTTGCACCAGCAAAACTGCTGGTGCAGGTCAGAGTAGACCCATTGTGGCAGTGAAGGCTTACTCCCAGGCAAGGGAACAAATGCTATCTTACCTGGAGAAGACCTCCAGGACTGTCACCTCTGCAGGGTGGCTTTCTGGTGGCATGGCTGCATTGGCAGGGGGGTGTAGATAGAATTGGGCGGAAAGTGGTTTACATAGCTAGATAAATAAATGGTTCTCTGTTCCCAAAGAGTTCACAATCTAACAAAAGATGCAAAAGAAATACCAGCAAACAGCCACAGGAAAAAATGCTCTGCTAGGGTAGACAATGGCTCTCCCCTTGCTAAATACAAGAAGACCACCACTTGAAAAGGTGCCACTTTGCCTATGTAGCAGATGATAATAATAAGGTGAGAGCCAGGTGTTATTATTATTATAAGGTGATGATAATAATAAGGTGAGAGCGGTTTGGGAGTTGGACATAGACCTGGAAGATTCCGATTAAAATCCCTGCTTAGCCACGAAACTTCCTGTGTGACATTGGGCCAGTCACTTTCTCTCAGCCTAACCTACCTCACAGGGTTGTTGTGAGGACAAAAGGAGGGAAGGAACCATGTATACCACCCTGAGTTCCTTGGAGGAAAGGTGGAATAAAAATGTGAAAAACAATAAATAAATAATCTACCTGGCCTAGGAGGTCAGGTGACACTAGATGGCTAATCCGGTACCATTGGTTAATATGAAGTTCTCAGATTCATTGCCTTGCTTTAGACTCAGTAACTTGTCACTGATGGAGGCTTGTCACAATTTGACACTGCATCCCACGGGGGAATTTTGGCTGCTGGAGGTCTCCTCGGGGTAAGGGGACATTTGAAGCCTTGCCTCGGAGTAAGCCCCAGCAGCCACAACAGGTCAACTCGGACCTGCACCAGCTCTATAGCTGGTGCAAGTCCATGTTGATCCATGTCAGCAGATCAGGCCCAGGAAGTGGGACAGGATACAGCGCTGGCACTGCCAATCCCATCCCCCTGCCGGGTCCAATCTGCCCACCCCTTGCCCCCGTTACCGCCCTTCCCCTGCCCTGTTCTGCTCCCTCCCCTCTCTTCCCCCACCCCTGTGCCGGACGTACCTGCTTCAGTGGGTGTCCCTGAGGCTGCTGGCACCAGCTGGAAGACTCCAGACTTCCCTCCGGTGTGGTATGGCCTTGAGCTGTCATAAAGTGCTTTATTGCACTTTTGCAACAGCATGCGCTAGCAGAACTCATGTTGCAATAGTTCAACCTGGCAACAGGATTGGGTCAAAAATCTGTCTCACTGGAGAATGTGGAAAAAATTGGACTCAAGTTATAATCTGCTTTGCTTGGGCTTGGAAAAAAACACAAACCATCTATTCCTCCTAAACAATAAGCAGAGTCAGCTTGAAAACAAGAACAGTGAGTTTTATTTTGGCACAGTCACTCTAATAAAAGCCATTAAAGTAATACAGAATGTTAATTTGATGATGTGCAGAGTGTATCATGCTGACTTCAAATTCATCTAAAGAATTTGGGAAAAGCATAAAATATCTTAACATGCTTTTGGGTGCTAGAAAAGCAAAAAGTATCAAAAATACATTAGAAAATTCAGGGCGCAATCCTGCCTAAGGATCCACCGGGTGGCCGAGGCCGCTCGCCGGATCCCATGTACCGCCGCGGGCAGGCACCCGCTCGGCGGTAAATCTACTCGGGGAAGGGGATGCTCGTCCCCTTCCCCGAGTGTAACCAGGGCTGGGGCCGAACGGTCTCCTCAGAATTCTACCAGTGAAATCGCTGGTGGAAGTCGAAAGCCATGCAATGGCTCAGCCAATCGGCGGGGGACAGGATTTGGACGAAGCTGTCCCCTGCCCCCTCCCCGACCGGCTGGGCCTATGGCCGCCCTTCTGTTACTGCCGGACCACCCCCCCTGCTGGCTGGATCCTTACCTGGGTCCACCGGTCATCCTTTGGGCGCTCCGGTGGCTAAGCAGGAGAGGCCGGCCTTGCGCCGGCCTTCCCTGCTCTTGAGTCATCGCAAATGTGCCTTATGGAACATTTGCACGTCTTTGGCCAGTGGAACGCTCATTCCACCGGCCATGTTTCCGGTAGGATTGGGCTGCCCAACATATAGCCTGAAAACTCATTATCAATACATTTCAGCAGTATCCCTATATAAAATCCATTCCTTTTGCAAAGTATTTTCTGACATTTTATGATTTCATCACTCCTGACACCTGACCACCCACCAGGTTTGTGGCTGAGAAAGTCCCATCAGTTTGCCAACAGTACAAAACTCATCTGTGAAATACTGCAAAGATAAAATATTAATGTATTTGGACCAAACTACTCACATTATGCCATGTATTGTTAGAGCTAACATGCTTAGTTTTTTTTCTAAACAGGTGCCACAGGATGGAGCAATCTAAATCAGGACCACAACTGAGGTGGAGAGGGATCTTTAACCCTTGATGGTAGCGTGGCTTGATGGTTTTTTTCTTTTTAAAAAACTAATGGGAGGTTTATACGGAGGACATAGGGTGTGAAACAATCAGGAGTGGAACCACTGTCGGGCAAAGTCCTAAAGCCTCCCAACCCCTACATGATTGTGCTCTGTTTCACAGCCCCCCAGCAAGTATTTTCTTTAAAAAAATACAATACAAAACAATAGGCATTTCCAGAAATGCCTAGTTTGGCCCTTATCCTGCCACCCAGTACCTGAACTGCAACTGTGGCCAACTTTGATTTTAAGAGGAACAAGAGCAAAACAAAGGGTTAAGTGAAAAAAGAACAAACTTTCCTAATCCTATCGAAACAACTTAAGTATCATATAAAAATGATATACATACCAATTTATAGCAGACATACAATTTTCTTCTCACCTATGTCAAATAGCAATTGCCCCTTGGTGAGCAGAGGGATAACAAACTGCTACTGAGCTCATCTATCACTCTCTTAACACTGCAATGCTACTCAAGGAGTCACTTAAAACTGGGGCCAGGAAACATGAATGATCTTGTTCCCACTGCAGTTTACAAGGTGGAAAAACAGCCTATCATTGTGTCAGCTGTGTACCCAGCTCTCTCTTTCGGCTGCAACCCTTTGCCTGTAGGAAGAGGACCAGCTTAGCCATGATGAATTCATTGGGTTTACTATCTTTTATCCTTTCTAAAGTTTACTATCTTTTAGACTTACTTCATCTGTGTAAGATTATGGGTTTTTGTGCCTGTTAATATGCCTACTAATTTGAGAGGAAGCTTCACTGAATATTGTAGGACATATTTCTTAGTAAATATACCAGGGGTGGCCAACCTTCCACCACTAGGGCCTTTGTGTTCTTAAGAGTTGGGTAGAAGACAGAATCTTGGCAGCTGCAATTGCTGATGGTGCTGCTAAAGCAACTGCACCTGCTGAAATGTCCTCACCTATACAACTGTTAAAGGGCCAGGAGCATTCAAGTTGAAAGGTTGGCCACCCCTAAAATATACGGGTCATTCCGTGTCAAATCAACCAATGAAAAATCCTTGACGTCATGGATTTGTTCATTTTCGGTACATTTGTAGCTTACTATGAGATGTTTAAAAATTATTTTTTTCAGATTTTTTTGTCCATCCGTTTTTGAGATATTGAATGTTCAAAATTGCCAAAAAAGGCCAAAATCCACTTGTCACCATACATTCAAATGCCAGTTACAGGATAGCAATGAACGCTACGGACATGGGACAGGTGTCGTTTTAACGCTTATGAATAGGGCTTTCATTTGATATACAACATGACAAAATTGTAAGTTTTCAAGAAATACAAAAATATTCAAATAATATTAATTTTGAAATTTGGAAAATTGAACTTTTTTAAAATTTTCAAAAAAATCACACTTAAAGGTATATGTCTTGTAGTCAATCAGTCAAAATTTCAAGATGGTATCTCAATGGTATCATACAAAAATTAAATTTTCTTGTTGGCAGTGACCAGGAATTAAACCCCTCAAGTCCATTTTTCTACAGTTTACATTGATAAAATTAGGTGGTAAACTGAAATGAATCCAAAAATTTATAACAGGACTTATAGAGATAGATTTATAGAGCATGAATTCACTTTCTGTTCTTTTACAGGATCAGCTTTTTGGTAAAACTATCAAAATCATGAGCTTTTTACTTCTGTTCGTAGTTTTAAAATTTTCCTTTAGTTGCTGAATAATTTCTGAATCAGCACAGTGACATTTTTCCTCATCTAAATCATCTTCAGAAGTAAAAAAATAATTCTTTGTAGGTCCTTTTAATCTTCCCCATCTTTTCTTTGCACTTTAAATACTTTCTTCTTGACTCACCAAGGGAGGTCAAAGAGGCATTTAAGTGGCTTAAAGCTGTATCAGGGTCCAAATACTCAGACTCCTTTATATGACTAAGACCAGGAATCTCATAATTCTCAGGAGGAATTTCCTTTTCAAGTATATTGTTTTCCATCTGACAAGGCTTCTATTCATGTGTGGTTTGATTTCACTATTTAGTGAAACCATCCAATCAGTTACATTCCTCAAGTCTTTACTAACCCAGTGCCCCCCTTTTTTTAAAAGGGCTGCAACAGTTTTTTGACCACATATTCTCCTCCATATTTCAAATCATGTAATTATCAAACAGTTAATGAATTAAACTTAATAAAGACTAATAAAGCAGCTTCACAACAAAAATGTCCTAGAAAGCTTCACTAAAAACACACTGTCCAAACCCACTTAAATGCCTCTTTGACCTCCCTTGGTGAGTCTCCGGTGTGCAAGCTTCCTGGTCACTGCCAACAAGAAAATTTAATTTTTGTATGATACCATTGAGATACCATCTTGAAATTTTGACTGATTGACTACAAGACATATACCTTTAAGTGTGATTTTTTTGAAAATTTTAAAAAAGTTCAATTTTTCAAAATTTCAAAATTAATATTATTTGAATATTTTTGAATTCCTTGAAAATTTACAATTTTGTCATATTGTATATCAAATGAAAGCCCTATTCATAAGCTTTAAAACGACACCTGTCCCATGTCTGTAGCATTCATCATTATCCTGTAACTGGCGTTTGAATGTATGGTGACAAGTGGATTTTGGCCTTTTTTGGCAATTTTGAACATTCAATATCTCAAAAACGGATGGACAAAAAAATCTGAAAAAATATTTTTTAAACATCTCATGGTAAGGTACAAATGTACCAAAAATGAACAAAATCCGTGACATCAAGTTCCAAAATGTATTTTTTATTGGTTGATTTTACACGGAATGACCCATACATAGGACTGGACTGTAAAGTACTATTGAAAGTGCTTAATAAGACAACCACAAAGGTAGTACTACAACAGTACTGATTTGGGAAGGCATGTTAGCAATCTAAATGGCAACTCACAATGCAAGGACATACAACTGCTAGAGTTAGGCTTACCAGATCTCCAACCGGGACAGAGTGCTAGACCTTTAGGAGAAGGAATGTGGGCAGGTGTAACTTGTTAAACCTTAGAGCACAATCCTAGGCATGTCTACTCAGAAGCAAGCCCCATTCCCTCTCCTAAACGTCTAACGTTCTGTCCCGGTTGGAAATCTGGTAAGTCTAGCTAGAGTGGAATCTAGCTTATGCTGAAATAAATTTGTTTGTCTTGAAGGTGCCACAAGGCAGTGGCACTGCTCTAGGTGGGGCAGAGCTCTAAGTTCCGCCGCAATCCGACACTCCTTTACTCAGCGGCCCCTCCCCCTCGCCTTTGGAGCCATTCAAGGTGGTGAAAGCAACACACAGGGAGTCTCCTGTGTGTTGCTTTCACTGCCTTGAATGGCTCCGAAGGTGAGGGGGAGAGGCCGCCTTGTGTGGGTGTGTAATGGTGGGTTGGAGGCCAGCAGAACTTAGAGCTACGCCCCACCTAGAACAATGCCACTGCCACAAGGCGCTGTTGTTTTAACTTCAATCAATGTAACGTTTTAAGTTTGAATAACAGAACACATTTCCCTTGCCCTAAAAATGAGGTACAACTCAAATCTCACCTTAAAAACTTGCTACTATTTCGAGACAGATAAAATCACAATCAACTAAAAACACAGAATTAAAACACAGAAGCAAAAAAGAAAGGATCTTAAAAATACTTTATTATAGCACAATCCTATCCATGTTTACTCAGGCATAAGCACTACTATGTTCGATGGGGCTTAAGCCCAGGTAAGTGTACATAGGAACAGTAGCCTCAGGAAAATACCTAAGCCATTAAGCAAACAAGGTTTGTGAATATAGTACAGGCAAAAGCATCACTGCAAATGCAGAATGAAGACATATCAAGTCATTATGTCTATATAAAATAAAGACTCTGGAAAGGTAGCTGTGTTATGGGGAAAAAGATTGTATATAAAGATGCCCTATGAAATCAAGCATACAGGAAGGCACAAAACTGCCAATTTAAGATAAATTACTGTATTGGGGAGATTGGTGAAATAAAATAAAGTGCTCTGGTTTTGAGCGAGTGGTTCCCAACAGATGGTTTTTAAGGAGCGGTTCCAAAATCCATTGGAATGCTTTGAGTCATTAGGGCTGTGTTCCACAACCAGTGAAAATAGCATACTTGCACTTCATCCAGATCAGTCTGATTAGAATCAACACAACTACTAACCTTGTTTAAGTATACCAATTATGGCTCAATCCTAACTAGGGCTGCAATGCTATTCGCACTTACTTGAGAGTAAGCCCCATTGACTATCATGGGACTTACTTCTGAGTAGATATGCATAGGATTGGACTCTTAAGACCATGCCTGCAGAGCCACCGCTCCGCCGGTGCAGGGTGTTGTAAATGTGCCTTACAGCACATTTTTGACACCCAGTGAGTAAGCGGAGCTGGCGGAGAGGCGATTAGTGTAGAGATTAGCTCTACAATTTTTCACTACAGAGGTTGTGGGGATATGGAGAATCATCTGCAATAGAAAAAAGTTCTAACTTACAGTATTGCTACTTAACCTTGAGCAAAATTGTTCAGAAAAGGAGCAGAGACTGCAATGCAGCTCTGCACCATGCCTTACAAATGGTCATGCCTAAGGGTACAATTTACAATGTGTGCATATTGAAGTGGAGAACACTGATATTAATTTACAGACAAATGGCTCCTCAGGATTATGATGACCAGAGGAACACATACATTTTTTCTCCTCTATCAAATGATGATTAATTTAAATGGCTAATACCTATTTAAGACACATTTAAGAAAGAAGAAAAAGACAGACTTCAGCTCTGGTTCACCTCTGCCAACACATCTATTTATATCACCTCAATGAAAACTTATAAAACAAATTATGTTGACACAAAGAGTTACTTCTTTCCATTGTGGAATCACATTTTCAGGTTATAGTTATAGCAACTCAGTTGTAGGATTTACTTTCACAATTCTAGGAATGGGACATATTTTTAATCACTTTTAAAAATTTCTTATGTAAGCTAAATTATTGTTTTGTTTTCTTAGCAATTCAGAATATCTCTAGCTAATTTCTGTTTTAACTGATAGTTGCTGCCACTGCCAGCAAATGCTAGAGATCCAGGAACAGAAACATATGTGATGCGTGTGCATGTCAATGCATACACATGAGAGATACCAGGAAGCAACCACTGGCAAAAGACTTTATGGGATAAACTGGGACAGTTGCTCTTCCCCTACTAAATACAGGAGAACCACCACTTAGAGACGCCTCCTTGCCCAGTTAGCAAGGGTTAGCTAAATAGTTAGCTGTGTGTTCTCAGCAAAGTCAAGTTTAAAGGGTAAACTGGCCCCCAAACAGAACCTTTCATGGAGGCTTTTTGGCAAGCATGCACACAGAATAACAATCTCTTTTACACCCAAACTATAAGAGATATATCTGCCCAAGGAAAGTAAGCATGGCCAGGTTGCCTCCCATGTGGACTGGCTGATGGTACTTGCATTTTTGTCCAGGTGGCACTGCTACTGTTGCTCTAATATTGCAATGAGCATGTTATGCTTTAAAAACAGCCACCTGCACTTTTGACTTGCAAACTCCTTGGCAATGAAGGCTCCTTCCAGGTATTTGCGTGTGCTGCAAATTCTGCTCTAGAAATCCATAATCCCACTGGCAGAGAGTCAAGGGGCAATGACGGAACCCTAAAGATAGACTACATCCGTGGAAATATGCAGGAGTTTATAGAATCCCATGCAGTTGTGAAAAATGTTGTATCGGGACCACAAAAAGAAGTGTAAACACACGCATAAAGGAACACCAGCGATGTTTAAGGTTGGAACAAGCTGATAAATCAGCTATTGTGGACCATGCATTAAAAACTGGACACCAGATTAACTTTGAGCACACCCAAGTTATAGTTAAAACCAAACAATATCGTTCCCATCTGAACAGGGAAGCAATCGAAATAACAAACAGGAAACCGAGAGAAAGACTGCTTTAATATCGCAGATAATTTAGCACCTAAGTAGTTTTCACAGTGTGTGACTGTCTAAGCTCTCAACGACACAAGGGAGGGCTGTTGCGCTTTGATGCCCCATTTTATATCTAGAAAATCTTTGTAGTTATGGGACTTTGTTATAAAATGGTGGTATGACTTTAAGGAACCTGGCAAAGGCAGCAGTTAATCTTCCAACTGTGAACAACTTGTGCTAAGAAGAACTAGAGCAGACAGCAAGTTGCTGCACCTTTGATAATACTCCTCATGGTTTAGGAGCGTAACATTAGTGTTGCTGAAAAACAGCTTTGGATGGCTGTGAGTTAGCTCAAGGCCCCCCGAAAGGAATTACAAAACATAGTCTTAAGAGAGAAGAGAGATCTGCATAGAATATTTATTCCATTTTGAAAATTTTAGCATGGCCATGGGTCCCAGCAATAAGCGGATTGGAATCAGATTAGCTGGAACAATCAACAAAGAACTGAGCACGGTCTTATACCTATACATTTTACATATTCATGAAGGGAGGTGCAATCCAAAATTACAATAGGACAAACAGTTTACATGCCATTAGAGACAAAACCCAAGCAAAATCCCTCCTCCCCTTGGAATGCGTCCTTTGTCTTTAGCTAACCCTAACAAACAGGATGAGGGTCTGTGTGATGTTCCTGAAGCAGCTTTTCCCATAGGAGAGAGACAAGCTGATTTCTTATCTCCATAGCCCACTCCTTCCTGGGCTCTTTAGGTCCTGAATAACAGGAAAAGGGGAGGGGGGAGTTGAGGTAAGGCTGAGAGTGGGATACTTACAAAATCCCATAGCCCATAGTTCAGGCTTTGTGTCAAGATGGCAAAAGGCCTAGCTTGACTAGAAGCCTGTGAAAAGAAAAAGGGGAAAAGTCTCCACTTTAAATTTGGACGGGAACATTAGGACAACCCCTTGTTCTCTTGTTAACTTAATAAAACGACCAGAACAGCCTAGAAAATGCTTCCTTTGAATTAATAAAAGATATGTACCGGTCGCAAAAACCTCAGAACATACATTGTGTTTAGAATATTACACCTGCTCCCTGATAAGAAATTCTGCCATAATTCCTTCTGGCAATTAAACTGAAATCTGTACCTAATGGATACTGTGACCTTTGTAATCCTTATCTATTTCATGCAGCTGCATCTTTGACATATTCCTGTGTCATCTATATTTGAGAAAGAAGTTGTCTGTATCATAAACATTCTGATCAGACACATTCAAATCGTTATTCTGGGCTCAGCAGCCACTCCAAGTAGTCCAAGCAGATTTACAGTGACTTTGAAAGTAAAGTTTATCCCCAGGCAGCTGCCCTTGTAAGAAGAGATGTGGCTTTGGGAAGGAACAACACTGAAGGCAAAGCCCATGCATCAAAAGTTGCTTGCTAACGCTTTCCATGTTGTCAGTGTTTGATCTGAACATAAATTTGCCAGTGTTAGGCCCTGTAACCTAAAATGTCCACATGTATTAATTAGCAGTGCATGCGTGTGTGTGAGCTTATGACATGGCAGACTCATGGAGAGAGGTCTGCATGTTGGAAGATCAGGAGAAGAGAGGGAATAAGAAAGGTCACACACACACCCACACCCACCCCCAGGTCAAAGAGGACAAGAGTAAAGATCTGAGACAGGTAGCCTCTGAATATCTGCCTCCTGGATGATATACTGCCCCCTAGTGTCCTTAAGGCCACATTATAGCTACTTTCCAACAGAATGACCCTCGAGGTGGATGAGATGGGGTCCACCAGAGGGGAATTGCCAAAGACCAGGCACAGGCACCATCTTCAAACAGAACTCTGGTTGCGGAAGACAATTCCATCTATTTCTGGGGATTTCTTCCCTCTCCCTATAGCCCAGCACCCCATGCCACACCATACCAGTGGATCCCCCACACCTCAAGAACAGCTTTTTGTGAAAAGGGAGTCAGAGTGGTGCAGTAGGCAAAAGGAAGCAGCAACAATTCATTTATTCCATTCATGCAAGCCTGAATCCATGTCTTTCTTACTATGTTTGTATCACATTAGTGTCACAACAGGAGACAGATTTCTGATAGGCAGTCTCTTTTACTCACTCTTGATAAGAAAGACTAAGGACTGTATTTGCCAGATGTAAATGTTTCTGGGTTAAAACCGGATGCACTTCACTCTTGCATCAAAAAGATATGTATATATTTGCAATAGTTCCTTGATCTATAAGCAGGCATCCTTCTTGCCACCGTGGTATAGCCTAATTAATATTGCCATATAAACAATACCTTCTCTTTCCTTTGCCTGGTCAGTACTTTCTGGGCAATGCCAATGGTAATGTTGCTGGGGTATCCCTACCATCTATAGCACTGGCTGTATCAGGAAACACCTGCACCCTTTTGCACCTGGAGAACCATTAGCAATGCCAAGCATGGGTTGATAATAGTACCCTTGTTGACTGCTGCTAGCCTCAAGGGGCCTGTGCGTTTTCTCCCTGTCCACCACGAAGTAGCAACTTCTGGTAACCCCTTTGTAACATTAGCTTTTGGTAACCCCTTTGCAATAGTGCATTGCTTTACAGATGCTTAAAATCTGTCAAAAATCCACCATCCCACACAATATAGCAACTGTAAACATGATGGGATTATTCCCTGATTTGAAACTAAGCATTTTGCTTTGCTGCAGACAGCATTTCCGAAAGTGATAGAGCCTTTTTTATTCTGATAGTAGGAAACCATTATCCTGTGACTATGTTCAGTTCAAGGAACATGATCTCCTAATTACTTCTACTCTTTTGTTACAGTGACAGTATTTGAAAGATTTAAATCCCCCCTTTTAATTGGCTTGTTTCCTAAAATTCAGTATAACAAGGACTATTTAGCTAAGGTGACTCATAGAATCACTTACGTTAATGATTACAACTCAGAGCTAGGAAGAAATCCTCAGAGAACATTACATGATCAACAGATATCAATAATGTTGCCAATATTATAGATTCAAAGCCTGTGTCCTGGGTTTGTATTGATTAAAGAATAATGAATAATAGTTACTATTCAAAATTCATTCCAAAATTACCAAGTACCAAAATTCACAGATTACTAATTCAGAGAATTGGATTCCTGTTAACATGAATTGAGCAAGTTAGTTGCACTTAAGGTAGTCACAACTAAGTTTTTTTGGATGGGGGGAGGGTCATCAGATTTTTGACAACACAGAAGCAATATTTTTCCATTTTCTCTGGTCACTTATCCTGCTACTTACCCCGTATTGTCCTGAGTATAGGATGCTCCTGATTATAAGTCACACCCTTAAAGTTTGGTGCTATTTTTTAAAAAATACATTTTTAACTTTTTTTAACTTAAATATACACATTAGTAGAACAGTAAAACAGTACAGTTAAAGGCATAGGCACCCTGTCCCTTATTAAATCTGGGCACCCTAGTATAAGTAGCCTTCCCAGATCCAAAAGGGGACAGAGTGCCTACCTTTAACCGTTGGAATTTGGGCAGGTGCAGCTTGTTGCACCCTTCCATGATGATGAGCTGCACCTGCCAAAATTTCAATGAACAGCACAATCCTATGCATATCTACTCAGAAGTAAGTCCTATTGCATTCAATGGGGCTTACTCCCAGGAAAGTGTGCATAGGATTGCAGCCTAAAGGTAGGCACTCTGTCCCCCTTTGGATATGGTAAGCCTATGCAGGAGCTCTTGCTCTCAACTTTCAAACTGTACTCTCAACTTTTAAACTGCAAGATCAATAAATATCTTAGTTTCCACAGAGTCCTGGGGTTGAAACTTAAGGGTTAATTTTTTTCAAATGCTTCCAGAGGCTGCTGAGAGATAATGATCTCTCATGGTATTCAGCAATTTAGCAAGTGATTAAGAACTGCAAGGAAAGGCTTGAAAACACAGTGCAGTTACCTTTGAAAAGAGACTCGGAGAGGCTTGGTTTGAAAGCGCTTTGCATAAAACACTAGGCAGAAACGCTAGGCTTTGATTGTAGGGCGCACCCCCTACTTTAAAGACTTGCCTTAGGGGATAAAAGTGAGTCTTATACTCGGGCAAATACGGTATTTATGCACTTATTTTTAAAAAGTACATCCCACCATCTTTGTTAAAAGACGGCCAGCGCAATCCTGACTAAGGATCTGGCCAGCGGCCCAGGGATGCCCGCTGGATCCTGAGCCCAGGCTGCCTGTCGACTGGTGGGCCAGAGGTTTACTTGAGGAAGGGGACACTCGTCCCCTTCCCCGAGGGTAAACAGGGGCCGGCACGATGGGCCTCCTCAGATTTCCGCCAGCTGAACAGCTGGCATAAATCGGAGGAGGCCGTGTAACAGCCTAGTAGGCCCAGCGGGGATGGGGATATGGCCGACTCCATCCCCCGCCCCTCCAGGGCCTGCTAGGCCAATGGCCCCCCTCCTTTGCTTGCCAAACCGCCCCCGCGCCTGCCAAATCCCGACTCACCTCCTCCGGCGGGCGCTCTGGCAATGGAGTGAAGGAGGCTGGTCTCTGAGCCGGCCTCCCTTGCTCCCGAATAGTCGTGAACGTGCTTTACGGAACGTTCACGACACTTTAGAACAGCAGAGCACTCGCTCTGCCATTCTAAAGATTCCCAGGATTACGCTGACACACTGTTATCTTTGTTAAAGGACAAACTCGTCAAGGCAGTTAATAAATAACAACAAATGATTATCAACACACTAAAATAACAGTACTGAAACAAAAATAACAGTGGCAGAAAACATTGAGAGATAAAAACTGTAACAAAACAGCAGTCAAGATGCACATGATCAGCAGAACCAAGTCTAAATAAGCACAAAATCAATTTGGCCTAAAGCTTTTTGGGGAAAAAATGCAGTTTTTAGTTGGGTGCTTAAAACTATATAGCACTAGGGCCTGGTGGATTTCTCTGGGGAATGCACACCAAAAGTTGTTGACACTGCTGAAAAAAGCAGGACAACAGCCTACTGGAATGTTTCTTACATTTTTGCTTACTAGTTTCAGCCTCAGATTGACTTGTTCACCATGCAAGCATATCTGAAATTTGAAGGGATCATTACCATAGATATGATATACTATAAACTGTAAGTGACAGACTCTAGGGCAGGGGCGGGGAACCTTTTCCCTGGCGAGGGCCGTTTTAAATATTAGAAATTTGCTTGAGGGCTGGCCGTTAGGCCGCCTGCCATTTTTATTTATTTAATTAATTTTTGCCCCCGCCCCCCATCGGCCTCCGGAGGCTCCACGCTCACCGTCCGAAGCTGCCGCCCGGTCCGCACGTCACCTCCGGCGTACCATGCTGATGAGGGCAAGAGGGCAAGAGCTTGCCCTCATCGGTGTGGTACGCATGTGCATGTGCGAAGGGGTCGAGGCGGCAGCCGGGGAGGACATGCAAAGGCCCTCTCCCGGCCTCCGGAGGTGATGCGCGGACCCGGCGGAGCCTCCAGGGGCCAGTTGGGCGGCCTTCCGGCAATCTCTCCGGGAGCCGGACCGGATGGCCTCAGGGGCCTAATCCGGCCCTGGGGCTGGAGGTTCCCCACCGCTGCTCTAGGGTATTTCATCTAAATTCATTAGGTTACCAGTCAGGAGGAACTCTCTCAGGCCAGGTCCAAAATATTACGTTGTAATTCTGTTATTTTGATCATTCAAAGCATACAAGGTCTCAATTCTTTGCAACCAGACTCTATGTTTAGAAATTTTATAATCCTGTTTATTAGTGAAAAATCACATAAAGAGCAAGCAGGTACACAGGCTGCTTTTCAAAATGTGTTCCCTTGTATCGCAGTAAACATTTCAAACCTAGGTTCAAACCAAGTTGCAAATTGCCAGGAATAACTGCTGAGGGAAGCTTAGGAAGGGAAACTCCTCAGTTAACAAACATGCAAACATATCTCAAAATAAATAAGAAACATTTACAAGGAAGTCAGAACAAATATATAATTGTAAGTGGAGCTTGGAATGTCATCAGACCATGCCATGTCTTCACCATAACTAAATTCCTAGTCCGCAACTCTATTAGAGCAAAGTACTTTGAAGCTGTTTCAAGCTTGGTTTATGCAAACACTTTCTTTGCTGCCTGAAATAAACGCGTCGACTTTTTCCAGTGGATAAAGTCATGATTAATCATTCTGTCAGTGCAATCCTGGGGATCTTTAGAACGACGGAGCACTTGCTCCGCCATTCTAAAGTGTCTTTAGCACTTGCTCCACTGTTCTAAAGTGTTGCGAACATGCCGTAAATCATGTTTGCGACTACTCGGAAGCAAGGGAGGCCGACACAAAGGCCGGCCTCCCTCGCTCCATCGCCGGAGTGCCTGCATGTCCGCCGGAGGTAAGTCAGATTCTGGCAGGGGAGGTTCGGCGGGCGAGGGAGGGGGGCCATTGGCCTAGCCGACCCGGGAGTGGGAGGGGATGGCTCCCGCCATATCCCTGTCCCCGCCGGCCCGGCTAGGCCATTACACAGCCTTCTCTACTTCCGCCAGCTATTTAGCTGGTGGAAATCCGAGAAGGCCCATTTGGCCGGTCCCGGTTTACACGGGGAAGGGGACAAGCGTCCCCTTCCCCGAGTAGACCGCCGGCCCACCGGTTGACAGGCTGCCCGGGCTCAGGATCCGGTGGGCGGCCCCGCCGGCCAGATCCTTAGTTAGGATTGGGCTGCCTGAATAGTACAAGCATACATGACATGACACCTTCAAAAACTAGATGGAACTCAAATGTATTCTGTTATTATGATCTAGAAATGTGACCATTCGTAAGGCTAGTAACAGAAGCAAATCTACCAAAGAGTTCAACTGAAGGTAACTTCTACAGCACTCTCTCAACATTTGGGTAACTGAGCTGTGGCTACATTTATTTATTTCATTTAAATCCTGCCTTCCTTGCCTATAGTCAACCCACAGCCAACTAACAGTAGAAAAAAATAAAAACACAATAGACAGCAACACAAAATAATACCATACAACAACAAAATATAAGCACAACAAAGCAACCACAGCATAAAAAATGCCAACTACAAAGCAACAGCCAACCATCCAAAACCCAGGAACACCAGTATATCAGACGTGTATCACATTAATCCCTTCTAAATGCACAGCACAAAAGTTACACTGTAACTTGCTGCTTGGAGAAACACAGTATGGAGACCACACTGACCTCCAATGGTAGCCCTAACAACATCAGGTTGTTACCACCACTGGAAAAAAAATCCTGTACATCTGACAGTAAGGGCATCTGGAGCAATGCCCCAGATGTTGAGCAGATGTTGAGCAACCAGGCCACCACCAGAGACAGCAAGCAGTGGCAGCCACGTGACAGTGACAATAAGTAAATTGGCCGGTAGGTTGGTGGAGGGGGAAGGGTGATGCATGTGGGGGGGGGGCGGTGGTAGACGGAACAGGGCAGCAACCAGGGTGGAGAGGGTGTGTGTCAAAAGGTGAGAAGGGGGCGGTTATTGGTGGTAGCAACTTTTCCAATATCCTATCCCCTTTCCTGGCCTTGATCCACCTTCCCAGGTCCACTCAGAGTTGCACAAGCCAAAATGTTGGCGCAGGTCTGAGTAAAATCTATTGGGGAAGTGGAGGCTTACCCCGAGGTAAGGGAACAAAAGTTCCCTCACCTCAATGAGGCCTCCCCCAGGGGAGTAGCCAGGCACCCCTGCTACTGGGGCGGAAAAGCCCACCGCCCCATTATGCAAATTAAATAATTAATTTGCATAATGAGTTTCGGTTTTTTTAAAACGTTTTTTTAAAGGTTTTTAGCGCTAACGGGGCTTCTAACAGTGTATGTATGCTTTGCGCCTACTTATCTTATTCTAGGACGACGTTCAGGGGCGACGAGCTTCTCCGGGGCTCCTGGGCGCTTGAACTGCAGAGTTAACGCATGCTGAGAGCGACAATGTTTCCAATCGTCGCTCTGCGCATGCGTTAACTCTGCAAAGCGCCCAGGAGTGTTTTGCAGAGTTAACGCATGCGCAGAGCGACGATTGGAAACATCGTCGCTCTCAGCATATGTTAACTCTGCAATTCAAGCGCCCAAGAGCCCCGGAGGAGCTCGTCGCCCCTGAACGTCGTCCTAGAACAAGATAAGTAGGCGCAAAGCATACATACACTGTTAGAAGCCCTGTTAGCGCTAAAAACCTTTAAAAAAACGTTTTAAAAACCCGAAAATAAGCGAAAATAAAAACGAAAGTTAAGGAGGCTCCCGCCCCCCCCCGGAGCCTTCCCGCCCCTACGCCCTGGGGCCCACCGCCCCATATCAGACGACGCCTCTGGCCTCCCCCCCCCAAGATGCAGCGTGTGCTCCATTGGTGTGGCTGCATCGGCGCCGGGAGTTTCATTAGGATTGGGCTGTTAGTATAGTATGCCTTCCTGATAAAGTCCAGTCAGTGTCTACAATATTTACAAAATTTATATAATAATAATAATAATAATAATAATAATAATAATAATAATAATAATAAAAATAAATACTTAGTACTTGTATAGAACTTTCTGATTGTGCAAAGCATTACACATGTACATTCTTGATTGAATGCTTATAATGCTGTAAAAGGTATTATTAGCACTGCATTGCAGCTGGGTCTGAGAGGAAATCTAAGGCTACCAGGAGTCTTCATGGCAGAGGTAGGATTTGAACCAGGGAGGTTCTGATTTGCAGCTCAGAGCCTTAGTCACTTCATTACATCAACTCATATATAATACAGTGGACCCCTGCTTTACAATGAATTCACTTTACAATCAAATCACTTTACAATGGACTCACTGTCGTAAAACAAGGCTCACTATATGATGCTATTCACTTTACCACAGGCTCATGATTACCACCAACAGGAGCCATGTGACAGATAAGACAATCAGCAACGCGAATGCAAGTGTTTGGTAGCATATCAGCCAATAGCAGTGTTTTTAACATCATGGGCTGTGTGTCTGAAGGATATAACTGATGCGAAGGCTGATGCAAATGCAAGCCTTTACATAGCATCTCAGCTGGTAGCAGCATTTTTAGCATTGTGGCTGTGTGTATTGCAGGAAGGCTACCACCTTGTGATTTCTGTTTTATAATTACAACATTGTGTAACCATGACCATGGTTAGATAAACCATGCCTACTGCACTCTTTATGGGAAACCAAGACCTCTAAAGGGGGAGGCACCTTTTAAATCACCTTCTTAGGAAGCACAGTGCAGTGCTCCCAGACTGCCCTCCTAACCTGTATCTCATGATCACCTGCTGATTCTCACCCAGGCTGGGTGGAGCATGAGAGTGGTCCATTGCCACTCTGCCTCCACTAGCTTACTCTGCCTAGCCTGTATGCATCAAGAAGCAGCTGGGCAGGAACCAGTAGGTGGCAGAGACTAACATAAGGGTGAAAGGACTCTGCCCAGGCTTACCAGATCGTCGCCGGTACGGGAGCGGTCTACCCTTAAGGGGGCGGGGCGTGGGGGCCCCCAGAATGCGACGCATTCTGGCCCCCCACACCCCGCCCCCTTAAGGGTAGACCGCTCCCGTCCCAGCGACGATCTGGTAAGCCTGACTCTGCCTGACCTGCCTAGGCAAGAAGGTGACAGGGGAGGCAGCACAATTCTGTTCTGATTCATCTCTCTCTTCTTTCTCCAGCATCACATCACTGTATGCTGAAGTATGTTGTCACAGCCTCGGGCCTCCTCTCACTTGTTCTCTGAGAGCAAGAAGAGAATCAGAGCACATGGTGAAGCAGCTGCAGCAGTTTGGCAGCAGGCCAGGGAAGATGGCAGGCAGGCATGGAACACCCCTCATCAATTTGCTGCCTCTTCCAACCTGCCACTCAAAGTAGCTACTTGAGTCTTCCTCAAGGCTGGCCTGCCCTGACTGCAGTCCCCTAATTCTTTATATTTTCTCAATGTGATCAGGACAAGCAATCTACCTTCCTGACAGAAAAGACTGTAGGAATCTCAGGAACTATCTGAGGTAAAAGTGAACAAATTTTGATTGGGACTGAAGATTATTTAAATTAAATGAAAAACACTGCAAGGAATGTACAGTAAGTGTCTGTGAGTAGTTAAAACTAATATTGTCTCATGTGTTGTAACATACCTTAGAATGTTAAAGCTGTTGTTTTGTGAAGAACTGTTGTGCATATATCATTGCAAAAGGATCAATTTTAGAAATATTAGACTTCTTTCTTGTATCACTACTGCAAGTGTATATCAGGTAATACAAGTTCATGCCACTAGATGACAGCACAATAAGCACTATTACATGTAAATTAATAACAACTTTATGTACAGCTAGACACAATAAGAATTTAATAATTTCACTGCCATTAAATAGTGCTCATGATGTGTGTGTTTAAGACTGTGGGGATTAATATTACAATTTTTCATTCACTTAGGACATTTACAGCCCAATCCTGTCTAGGACCTCTGCAGCATGCTAAAGCACACTGCGTTGGATCCTATCCAGGATCGGGACAGTGCAGGTGGAGGCCATCTTGGGATTAAGGGAAAATGGGTCTGCTCAGATGTGTACTGGCAAAATGGCTGGCACAAATCTGAGAGGCTCATGTCACTAGTGTCCCGGAATTGAGACTGGCTTCGGCCTAGAGCGGACCTGAGCTGCTCCCAAGTGTGCACCGCGGCTGCCCAATGGGGTTCCGGCTTTTGACGCGTCGTTGACCGGAAGTTCCAGAAGCCGGAACCCCATTGGGGAGCCGCGGTGCACACTTGGGAGCGGCTCGTGTCCGCTCTAGGCCGAAGCCAGCCTCGATTCCTGGACGCTGGTAAGGCTACATGTAATGCCAGACACTCCCAGGAAGAAGGATAGGATTTGGCAAAGTGCCCCACCAATGATCACTCCCCCTTCCTGGGCTTGGCCACCCAATCCCCCCATCCCGTTCCACCCACCACCACCCCCAACCGCTGTCTGGGGTAGAGCGAGTAGTGCCGGCCTTGGCACCAGCACCGCTTACTCTCCAGGCGTTGAATATGTGCTTTACGGCATGTTTCAACATATGGAAGAGCCCAAGTGTTGCCCTTTCAGCAGCACCACTTTTACCAAGTCATTGCTTTGCAGCTCAGCAGCTGAGAGATGCTCTGCAAAGAGACACTCTGCAAGGCAGAAGCAGTGCCGAGTGATAATTGGGCTGTTCCAGTACCTCAGCAGCTTCTCCCTTTCTCAACCCTCTTTGTCTACCTCTTCCCCCATACTGCTCCTCGCCTTCTGAGGCCTCCTTCCATCTCTCCCTCCCGGTGCCCAAACAGTTCAAACTAAGAGAGTCACAATACTCCTGTCTGAGGGTTATGCTATCACCACTAGAACTTTTCTTTATAGCCAAGTGATGCTGATAACTGTGTAAACTGGATGTGGAGCTTGTGTGTGTGTGTGAAATCCTAGAGAGGAAAAAGGATTCACATGTGGGAAGTGCATGTAAACCTCCCAATAGATACAATGCCCAGGCACATGCAGTTCATTCAGCACTATGTGCACCCATCCCAGGGGAGGAACAGAAGTGTGCTATTTGGATCTGTGGGGAACAGAGCTCCCCTCCTTTGCATGCAGCCTTGTAATCTAGAGAGGTAGAATGTGCTCTCATTTTAAATTTGTTTCTTAAATTTGTTCTTAAATCACTGATTATTTGACACCATCCTGCATTCCTCTCAAAAAACTTTTAAAATTCAGTCTAAATTGCTAGTGATCAGCTTCTGTCCATGTGTTCTGTACTCATTATTTCCTTTAATATAAATTTACCATGCAGCCATTCAATGTACCCACTTGATTTATTGTAAAATCCATTCACTTCCTAATGCCTCTTACACACTTCTCCAACCCATTAAGCAAGTTCTTGCAAACAATACACACATTTATGTTTAACTCACAAGTAGTTATACAAAATGAGATACAGTAATTTCTGTTATTATTCATGAGACTGATGCTTAAATGAATAGGTTTGCACTGTGATGTGAGGTTTTCGGAAATGACTTCAAAACAGTAACAGTTGGTACCAGTCTCTAGCCATGCAAACAATGAGGTACCAGTTGTGAATCAATGGGAAACAATGGTCAATGTGCAAAGAAACATAAGTCAGCAGTAGTGTACAGCCTGAAACAATAGATTCTCAATCAGGGAGAACAGCAAAAACAAGCTCCATTTGCAAAAAAAGGTTTGTTTGGAGGTTAAATCAATATGCATTACATACAACAATGGGCATAATTAAACAAAGAAAACATGAATGGGGGGAGGTGAGTATCTACCGGTATTTCATATCTTAGATCTGACAATAGAAATCCTTAACATTCTCCACTGCTGCAGTTTTGCTTGATTTACACCACCTTGAGTTTCTGAATCCTACTGCACCTAAGAGTAAGGCTGAAATTCTATCCACAATTACCAGGGAGTTAATTACACTACGCAATGGAGCTTACTTTTGAGGGGACATACATAGGCTTGGCCTGCCACCACTCCTTCCCCTTCCTAGTATAATTTCTCCCTAGTATCAATTTCTAGCCCCTTGGGCACTACCTATAAAGCACCAAGCACATTAATGGTGCTATATAAATAATAACAATAGTACTATTATCCCACAAAGGGTGGAATAACAACCAACATTAAGAAAGTTCAACAGAAGCACTTTAGTACAGTGGCATCCTGACCTTAGTCCTCAAACAACTTGCTTATAATGATGCCATTAGTCTCAGTGATATTATTCACTCTCAAGAAATTTCTGTATACTGTACTGTATTGTCACTGTCAAGGAAAGACCACATGAAACAGCTTCTCTGCAGCAAGCTCTCCACATGGAATAAATGACAGGCAGCGCAATCCTGACTAAGGATCTGGCCGGTGGCCCAGGGCCGCCTGCCGGATCCTGAGTCCAGGCTGCCGTTGCACTGGTGGGCCGGAGGTCTACTCAGTAAAGGGGACGTTCGTCCCCTTCCCCGTGCGTAAACCACGGCCGGCCCAATAGGCCGCCTCCTGATTTCCACCAGCTAAATAGCTGGTGGAAGTCAGAGGAGGCTGTGCAATGGCCTAGCCGCCTGGCAGGGATGGAAATATTGTGGGCCCCTGCCCCCTGCCCCGGCAGAGATGGAAATATGGTGGGCCCTTGCCCCCTCCAAGGCCAGCTAGACTAATGGCCCCTCCCTCGCCCGCCGGATTACCCACGCGGTCGCCGGCGGGTGAGCTTGCCTTCCTCCGGCAGCCGCATCCCGGTCTGGCAATGAAGTGAGGGAGGCCAGCTTTGCACCGGCCTCCCTTACTCCAGAGTAATCGCAAACGTGCTTTATGGCACGTTCGCGATATCTTGGAACGGCGGAGCACTTGTTCTGCCGTTCCAACATTCCGGTGGATTGCGCTCATAGAGACTTTCCAGTGGGTCATTTCCATTGCATGCAATCTTTCTGTGTTTCTGCTGGATATTGCTGGCAGTGGCATGAAACTCTCAATGCAATGGAATGATCTGTGTAGTGAGAGACACTGCACAATATAGCCACCATGCAATGCAGAAATCATGTGGATGCTGTTTCAGAAGGCTTCTATGTGGTGTTTGGTGTTCGCAGTGTGTAGAGTTGTCTGGCTGCAAATAGTGTCTCTACAGTAAGTGCTTTGATGAAGATGCCTTAGCAATGTCTTGCTTGTTGAAGTTTCATACCTGTTGAATTAAACCAAGTGGTGAAATATGAGCAGATGATGTTAACATGCCAGAACTCACAATTAGAAGTTTTCTGTACAGCATTAATCACCACGTTAACAATGTAGGTTGACACTGATCGATCCCTTATTTGAACTATTACAGTACTAAATAATTCTCCGCTCCTCCCTGTGATACCTTGAAGCATTTGTTTCCTGCTACTCAAGTTTCTGCTAAGCACATCTCTTATCTACCTTGTCTCCATTGCCCATATGGTTCTTTGTGTTTCATAAGCCTTTCAAATAATTAAGATATATTGTTAATGGAATGCTGTGGCAAGTTAATAGCCTGTTGCCACTAGATACAATGTCAAGATGGAATTTATTTTCTAAGCAGGAGGCAAGTATCTGGTAACAGCTTTCTAATCCAATAATTTTGTTTCTGTTACACAGTACTACATGATTAATGATGCAGATTCTATCATCATATCTCCTGAGGAAAAATGACAGTGGTTTAGTGTGCATTAAGTGTAAAGCTTCGTTTCATTCCAAACTTTCTGACCTTGTGAGAGATTTCCATTCTGCCAGGTTGGAGACACAAGTACATCATCCTACAGGTCTTACTTGTGAAACTAAATCTCCTGTCTTCATCTATGAGGCTAGAAATCATATACATTGGCTGCTGGGGCATTTTATCAACCACAGTTTCAATTTGCTCTACCTCTGTCATGTGAAAGGAAAATTCTGGCTTGCTCCAACCATTAGCTCATACATCACACTAACAGCTTATTAAAATAATATTTCATATAGCTCTGAAAAAAATCCAAGTACTCAGAATAGTCTTCAGAGACACTATTCATATTCCCTCTTTTCCCACATTTGGTTTCAGTGCAACTGATCTTGTTCAAGATTTCCACTCTGTAGTGCTAATTAAAGGGAAACAACCTGTTCTGAAACTTAGGGCTGCCCGTGAAAGGCATAAAGAAGCATTCTACGTAATGACAGAGCTGATGTTCCATTTACTTTTCCCAGCTGACAAAAATCCAGCACTGATTATACTTATGTCATCTGCTTTCATCACAGCATCACTGAATCTAAGGGACTACCCTTATATAGAAAGCATTGTCCATACTCTTGCAAAAAATCAGATCCCCCAAGGGTTTGGGGGCTCTCTATTCTTCTGGAAGGGAGGTTTCTCCAAGGTACCCTCCTTCTGTCTGTTTTTTTTTTCTTGACCTTAGGTGGTGACCGTGATCTGCCATCCAGTTTAAACTCAATTTCAGGATGAGAAGGGGATGGAAGAAGATGCCAGATACTAGGTATTCCCTCCTGGGTCCTCCTGTCAACTACCACTGGTAGAAAGTCCGTATTTCCCTTCCAGTACTTTGCACCATTGTATACATTCTAAATACAGTACTGTAGTTACTTTCCCCATAGCCTTAGCTTTTCTCTTGCTGTGCCCCCCATCCCCCAACTCCTTACAGCCTCACATAACTGTTGTTATAAACTGTCCCCACAATATCTAGGTGTGATTCAGAAGCTTGTAGATGAAACACCTGTCCATATAACTGCATAGCTCCTGAACTATGGGTTCGACTGTTGACAAATGAAAGGGCCAGACGAGGAGATGATGTTCAATGTAAATGAGAAAAGAAATTGGTTCAAAGGCAAGCTTACCACACCAACAAATGAAAGAGTAGAGGGAAAATATGGTGCAGCAGTGGCCCAAAGAATGATGAAAACAGGAGCTGTATTGGAGAAGAAAAAGATATGGAGAGGAATGTAGGAAAGGTTTTGGAAATGTCATGAAGGGTTTCCCCCCCCCCCTTTTCTAAAATACAAAAGAAAAACTGGTGTTGTTAGGCTGTCAATGTGCATAACACTTTACAGAGTACAGGAGACAGGCCCCTGCCCTGGAGGGCTTACTGTCTATAATTTGACCTGGGAAAACAACACAAGGAGGGGAAGCAGGAAAATAATACAGTTATTTCAGTTATACATACTTAGACTAAGTTGCAGGAGAGCTGGAACTAGGAAGTTGTGCCAAAGGCTTTATGGGAAAAGTGGGTTTCGCTATCATTGCTTCATTTTGATGATGTAGTTTTGGAAGTATTGTTGACATTAGCTGTGATTATTTACAGTTGCTCAATGGACTTGCTTGTTAACATATTGTGGAGGGGACCACCCCCAAACCCCGTAACTTCTTCCTTTCTCCACGTCTAAAATCTGCCTCAAATAGGGTTGTTACTGCTTTTACATGTGGACTTATGTCATGAGACTAAACCCCCTGGAAACAGCAGAACACCAATGGCCTGCTACATTCAACTAACATTAAACTGATTTTTAGTGGAAGGAAGTGTCATTTTATGAAGGGGATAAAGATAGCCGGTGGCAGTTAATGACTTGCTAGACTTAAATTACATGCAGAATTGGCTACAGATGTGTGAATTTTTGTAAAACAATATTTTGTTATGGTAGTAAAACACTGACATATCCACTAGGTGGCACATGATGACCATAGTTAATATATTCTACCTTCTCCACAAAACCTCCCATTCATGGCATAAATAAAGACCAGCATTATTAATTTATACCATTGCATCCCTCTACCCCCAATATTTGTTTAGCCAGCTGTTTCCTCTAATCCTGCTAAAACACCATTGATTAAAATCCCAAATATTCTGAGGGGTTGTTTTTTTTTATCCCCAGAGAACATTTTGTTACCTACAAATTACAAGCTACCTTTTCAAGTATAGTACATAACTGTACATAACAGTTGCTAACTGTGGAGCCAAAACGTCTAAAAATTCCTTAGCAGCAACAAGAGAAGTTTGTGAGCTGAAAAGGATTCAATTAAACATCTTCCAA
This sequence comes from Plestiodon gilberti rubricaudatus, assembly GCA_026170595.1. NCBI lineage: Eukaryota > Metazoa > Chordata > Lepidosauria > Squamata > Scincidae > Plestiodon > Plestiodon gilberti. Next base: position 36,742,693 of record JANXHW010000002.1, read on the forward strand.
AAATGAAAAGAAAAAATGTATATATTTATAGACTATATTGCTGATTTTGAACTGTACGATAAATGAAAAAATGATACCATTCAGGATGTTTTAATTATCAGTTCAGTAGAAAGGCAAATATTTATTCCAGACTGGAGCTTTTAATTCTTGGCTTGACTTTCAGGTCTTCTCTGAACAATGTTCAGGAAGTTACTCCTAGTCCTAAGCATACCTACAAGAAGAAAGTCCCATTGAATACATGAGACTTACTCCTCTGTAAGCATATTTAGAATTCAGCTACAAGAAAGAAGAGGACTAACACTGATTCTTTTCATTTTCACAAGGACTCTTTGACTGCATAGACTCAATATATTTAAGTTCATTGTAGGTCTACAGAGACAGAAAAATCAAAAATATAAAGGCAGATTAGCGCAAACACAACTAGGAACTCATTTCATTTTCAAAAGCTACTCTTGTGTAGGTTGTTGATTACCCAACTTAACTCTGCATCACAAGGAACAGTTAAATTGATTTTGTGTAAAGAAAACTATAGAAAAGAAAGATATCCAGTCAAAGTAGTTTTCCTGGTTAACCAGACTATTGAAAGGAGCATCAATTCAGGATTTCTTTAAATTTCATGCACAGTACACATAGCTGCTCCCTCATCACAAGGTGAAGCAGCATCTATAGTCTGTGCCTGATAAATAAAAGTTAACTAGTAGTCCATCCAATCTAGGAGTAGAATGCTGCCGACTACGAATTTTTCAGGGGCAGAAGGAGAGGGAGTAGTCGCAAGGCTGAATGTTTGAGAGAAGGGTCATAGTTCAGTGGTAAAGTACATGCCTTGCATACAGAAGTTTGGAAGCTCAATTTCTAGCATGTCCAGATGTGCTAGAAAAGATCCCTGCATGAAACCTTGGAGAACTGCTGCTAGGCAGTGTAGATAACTATAAGACAGCTTCATATGAGGGTACAAATTGGAGTTGGCCTGTCTTCATGTATAAATTTTAACAGAAGAATAAGCAAGTTTTATGATCGGTGAAGGACAAGTCTACAATCAGCGTAGGATTACCACACCCTTTTACCTGGAGGGAGCTGGCTAAGTGCTGTCTGCTCTATGTCTTCTCCTACAAAGACAGTGGTCCTCAGTGGCGTAGCTAGGTCTTGCAGTGCCAGGGGCAGGGCGACACCACCCCCACGTCATTATCCCACCTTGGGTGACATCATTGTCCCGCCCCCAGATGACATCACCCGGGGCGGAGCCCCTTTCCTCAATGCCTCTGATTGGAGCCAGCACAGGCTAATCGGCCAGCGCAGGCTAATTGTTTGTTCAATTATGCAGAGAATGTCCAACTGCTATTGACTAATCATGGCATGATCTCATAAAGAAATTTGTGAAAAGCCATCCAGACCATAGGATTCATAATGTCCTCTAAACACAGCTGTTTAAATTAATTAACTAATTAAATCAAAATAATGCATTCAAACCAAAAAGTCAAATAAAACCATGTACTACTCCTTGCTTCTTTGACTAATAGGAGTCTTAAGCTAGGCTAAAATCATGACAAAATACTCAGATATAATAGCACAAAAATACATAATGCAGCAACCTTGCAGAAGCTAAGCAAGTCTAGATTTGAACGGTGTATGAATGGGAAATTGACTAGAATTCCATGGAAGAAAGGCAGAACGTTGTAATAAATAGAGGTCTCACATTAGTGATGGAAGATCAATTAGCCAGTGCATCTCTTCCTGACAACAAACACTATAAGCCAGCATGCTGACTTATTGCATTTGTTGTAAAGAAGATACATGCTGGCTAATTGATCTTCAGGAGCCTCTCTAGGACTTGCCTGCTTCATGTCTTAAGCCATCGTGCTGGCTTATAGCATTTGTTGTAAGGAAGATACATAATAAAGGTAATGGGCACATGGGGGGCAGGGGATAATGTGGCAACCCCCCCAGGCATGGTAACCGGGGGCCCGTACCCCCAGCCCCCCTTAGCTATGCCAGTGGTGGTCCTGTAATCTAAAAGCATCTCCAACAGGTGATTGTGGCTGGAAGATATCTGTGAGTACATTATACTGTTTATAGCTGACAAGAAGGAAGGTCCACATGCACATTGGCTCTGCTAGATTACAAGCTGATTAGCTATTTTATGCACACAGGAAGACCGAAAGATACAGTAGCTCCTGCCTTAGGTGCCTGCAGCAAAATAGACAGTTTTGCAGACATCCCTACATAATAATGTATACACATGAACAATATTCATCTCTATGTTAAAAAATAATAATGTGTGAAGTATTATTATTAAGAAAAATACAGGTCGACCCTTTTTTAATGCGGAATAGCCATCCGCAGAATTGTCTCAACATGGATGGCTACCCTGGGTACAGCGGCGTAGCAATGCCCTGCGTGAGGGTGGGTGGCACCAAAATATGTCGCCCCCGTGACCAGAAGTGACATCACCCACCCTGCCCCCAGTAATGTCGCCACTGCCATAAACAGGTATCTGTGGGCGGGTGGGAGCATTCTTATTCACCGCCGCCCTTTGCTCACCTTTCTCGCACCGCTTTGCAGTGTTTTCCCCTTGCTGCTGCCACCATGCCACCGCTGCGGCAGATCTGTCGCCCCCACTTGTCACCTGGGGTGGACCGCCCCCCCCCGCCCCCCCATTCCGACGCCATTGCCCGGGAATAAAAGGGTGACTGGGGGCCATGCGTAGTATCACAGTACCTTATTTTAGCAGTGTGCCAGCCTATCTAGGACTGGGCCAGCTCACGCAGGACTTTACAGCAACAGAGCACAGTTCTGAACACAGAAGGCGGCAGCACTCCTCGACTGTCACTGGGCTGCCCAGTATACACTGGAGCAGGTAAGGCAGCGGCAGAGCAAAGGAGGAGGCAAAACGGGCAGGGAGGAGGGAGGAATGGGACACTGTGTGAGGGGGATGAATCCAGCAGCAACAGCACACACCAGATCCAATCTCCTGTTTTTAAGCCTCCCTGACCCCTTTGTCTCCTCGGACTTGCACCAGCGAAATTGCTGGTGCAGGTCCAAAGAAACCCATTGCAGAGCAGGAGGCTTATGGAGGGGTAAATCCCCTTTCCCCTCTGAAGCCTTCCAATCCACCACCCCCTGCGGGATATAGCACACCTGTTTTTGGCACGGCAGCACCAGCAGGGTGTGTGTGGAGGATAAGATTGGGCTCTAAGAAACAGAGCTGCAAAGCAGGACTTCCCTACCTTAAATCTCACTTCTGCCATGAACTCACTTGGCCTAATTACTATTCTTATCTCAACCTCCAGACAGCTAAGAATTCTCAAGAAGTTGGTGCCACCCCTACTTGCCACAGTTCTAAAACAGTTCTAAAACACAAACTCTACAGTTCATCAAAAGATGACCTGAACTAGAACAAACATAGCGGGAGCGACTCTCCTGCTGGGTTTGCATTTTCTGGAACAATTCCTGACTATACTACCATAATTTATATTCCACAGACACAGAGTATTTGTGAACATAAGTATCTTTAACAGTAAACTGGAGTTATATAAAATAAAAAGATTGTTTACACTGTTCATCTTCTCAATAAATTCTGATTCTTTTTGCTACCATTTTGATTTTTCCTGAAAGAAGACATGGGTCACAGACCAGCAAAGAGCCTAGCTTTACAACAAGCATGTTTCTCTCTCTCTCTCTCTCTCTCTCAAAAAAAAAAAAAAAAGCAATTTACAACTTCATATTTGATCCAAATTCCTTTAATATAAAAGCTTATGAGAACGACAGCCCTCTTGGCACATATGCGCCACATAGCAGATGTTTCTTCATTGCACTACTAATAGTTTTAGCATTTATGTCTTTGAAGGCAGGGTTTGTTCAATACTGAATTTACTGCCCAAACCTACCCCCCCACACACACACATTATAGCATGCAGCTGCACCAACAGAGAGAGTGCTGCATGGGGGGGGGGTGTCGGACAACCTGAAAGAAGTAAGTATTTTTAACTTACCCTTTGGTAGATTGCCCGATTGCCTATGAGTCTCCTCGGACATACACCAGTCATTTTGCTGGTGCATGTCTGAGGAGAGAAAAGGGGTGGGAAGTTTAAAAAAGAGGGGATAAGATCTGATGCATGCTGGTGCTATTGAGATTCCCCTTCCCTCCCCATCCCCTGTCATCTCACAATCCTCCCTGAAACTCCTCTTCCCCACCCATGACACGCCCCTGCTGCCAACTTACCAGCACTGACAGAGGTCTCTGGAGCTGCTGCTGCGTGTTGCACCACTTCCCATCTGCAGCAGAGGCCCAGAAGTGCACAACAGTGGTCCAGCTTTCGCACCACTGTAAAGGACCTTGCACTGCCAGAATGCTAGGATTTGCTAGAATGCCGGAATGCGCCCAGAATAGGATTGTGGCCCTAGGGTTGCAAGGCTTGTCAGTTTAACAGCGCAATCCTGACTAAGGATCTAGCCTGCGGCCCAGGGCCGCCGGCTGGATCCTGTGCCCAGGCTGCCCGTCCAGTGGCGGGCCAGAGGTCTACTCGGGGAAGGGGATGATTGTCCCCTTCCCCGGGTGTAAACCAGGGCCGGCCCTATCAGCCTCCTCGGATTTCCACCAGCTAAATAGCTGGCGGAAGTAGAGGAGGCCGTGTAATGGCCTAGCTGGCCCAGCGGGAACAGGGATATGGCGGGAGCCATCCCCCCCTGCTAGGCCAATAGTCCCCCTCCCCTGCCCGCCGATCTGCCCCCGCACTTACTGGATCATTATTTATCTTCTCCGGCAGCCGCCTAGTCGTTCCGGCAACAGAGTGAGGGAGACCGGCCTCTGCACCGGCCACCTCTGCTCCTGAGTAGTCGCAAACGTAGTACAGCACGTTTGCGACTGCTTCCAGTGCCAGAGCATTCGCTCCCGCACCGGCAGATTCGTCAGGATTGTGCTCTGCCATTTTATGTATACTTACCTGGGAGTAAGCCCCATTGAACTCAGTGTGACCTTCTGTGTATGCAAGTACTGAACGAGTATGTAATTTAATAAATCCTGTTCATTAAACAGAGCTGTCTCAGTATCTGCTTCCACTAAGAATTCAAAGCTACTTGCATAAGCATCTTACGCTTCCTTCATCTTCCTGATATAATATCATTTCTTGAATGTTCTTGAGAGAAGGAGAGGGCTAGGAAACGTTATTCCATGTTTTCTACCTTAGCATAATTAAAGGCGGAGAAACCCCTTAACTCCTATTATTCAAATGCTGTAAGGATTCTTCACTCTGCTTCTGGATTACCTTCTCCCCCTGATTCCCACTGGACTAATGCAAATTAAGAAGCCAGTTTAATTAAACAGATTACGTTTGGTAAGAGGCGAGCTATTGTGACTCAGGGAAGATCTAGTCCAATGAAGAAGGAGCGCCCCTCCCCCCACACACACACTTGTCTACACACTCAGCCAAAATTTAGCACTTCCAAAACAAAATTAGTATATTGGGTTAAAGACATCTAGTACCATAGACTTGAATAGGAGGGGAACTGGCTTAAATCCAATAACTCCAGTTTAATAGCCTATTGGGTCAGCCTGTAACTTTCTTAACATGCAAGGAAGCTGGCTTCTGAGAATATAATTATCAAAAGGGCACAATAATACAATTCTTTCATCTTCTGGGAATGTGCATTACAAGTCATATTGCCTCACAGCATGTATAATGATACCACAGAAATTCTCATTCTGCGACAACCTTCTTGCTTTCTATACACACAAAGTGCTAGCAAATTGAAAATCTTAAACTCGTCCTCATTAATTTTCCATTAATTCCCCCCCCCAAACTGTAATGTATTTACTTCATGTAATCCTTTTTTGAGGTTATGTTTAGAATTCAAGAAAGAATGTAGAGATTTATTTGATTTTTTTAAAGACATCCCACTGAAATTATAGGCGGGCTTATTCCACTTTGAAAATTCCTAGCAGCAACAGGTAGATTTTTCTACAGACATTTAGAACATTTACATTTAGACATTGCCTAAAATGTAAATTAACAGTTCCAGGGAAAGAGCAGCACCTAATCCAACCCTTGCAAAAAGTGTTGGTTGGGTGATATTCATTTAGGATTATATTTTTCTACTCAACTGAACTATAAAAGCAAGAAAAACAAATAATAAACTCTTTTTTTAGGACTTTGAGATCATAATGTCATGGATTCACTGTGGTGGAACTATGTAGAATTTCTCCATTCACAACAAATATTTGGGGATGAACCATCTTTATCAGGCAAAATGAGCTTTTTTATGTCACGCGATCAGTCCCAGTTTTATAGTGGACAACCATGAAGCTGATGTTTCAGTGGTCTTTAAAATGTGAGGTAGGCTGGCAGTTGCTAAAAGCATAGTGAACTCTTTCTCTTTGGGCACGTACTGATTGGTGCTCATTCAGGCAAACAGTATGGAGCAAAAAGGAACTGTCTCCCATCTTGTTGACTGGTATAGTAAAGTCCTATTCCTTGCAGACTTTTCACTGCTCCTCTTTGTGTGTGTGTGTGGGGGGGGGGGACAACATTCAAGATCATGTACCTTGAATTAGGTACCTCTGGTTACTGAGAGAACCATAGTTCATGAGCCCCCCCCCCCAGCTTTCAATGCATGTTTATGTATGAAGCAAGGAGGATTAATGACTGCAAGGAGGAGAGAACCAAAGAGGAGAGAACCATCCTTATTCTGGATGAGGGTGTGAAATTCTGAATGTCCTCACTGACATTTTGAAGTTCACTGCAGCCTCTGCTCTCTCCCATTTCTACTTCTTTCCGTGTCAGGACAATCACCACAAGCTGGGCCAACTTTGGTTTATTTCCCTCCCTGCTTTTTTGAAGGTTTACAAGTTGGTTTTCAATAAACTCTCCTTGCTTCTGGTCCTGTTACTGCAAAAAGAATATGCCCAATATATTTGATAAATAATAACAGATAATTTGGAGAATCCAGGGAGGGGGGGGGGGATTGGTGACGGCGATAAAGAAATTGCCCAAATCTCACCTCCAAACTCCGCCTAAGGTTCTCACAGGCTATCTTAGGCATTCACATTCAGGACTGCCCAACAGGTGAAGACCTTGCTGCCAGCATGGAGACGGTGTAAAGGGAGGAGTCAGTCACCTGTACAGGTTCTCAAAGGCAGAGGAGCTTTTGACAGGAGGAAAAAGGTGGCAACGCCTCTCCCCAAAGCGCTGCGGAACTCACGGCAAACTGAGAAAAGTGGCGCGTAAGTTTTCACGAGCGCATTCCAAGAGGACCGCGCGCCTTCAGGTCATTGTCTATTGGCTGAGACGGAGGCAGCTTCATGGCACTCCTCCCGCCCCCCCCACCCACCCCACTGTTTCCTTTGATTTGGGTTACCTTGCTCACAGCTTCAAAGCGCAGATGCGACCCAAAACAGACAGCGAGCCTCGCGACGTCGGCCACAGAGCTCAGGGGCTCTTGCTGAAGGCGCTCGCCTGGAGTGAGTTGTGCGCGCGCGCCCGCTCTTTGCCTCGCGCCCGGCTGGCGAGAAAGTCCCAATTCGAGGGGAGAGCGCGAGCCACTTTCCGTCGGGAAAAAAAGCCCCACGTCAGACGTGAAGGACGCCTCCAGTAAATTACAGCTCGACGTGAGCTCCGTTCTTCAGAGCCCGGCAATGAAGAGGAGGAAAATGAGAAAGCCAAACACACACTGTGCACACACCCAGTGGCCGGCGCAGCAGCGGCTCTCCACACACAGCCTCCTCCTGTCCCTTCAATCCCCTGTCCTGGCGTTCTCTCGTCTTACCTCAGGGGCTCGCTGGTGCCCTGCCCTCTTGGCTCCGCTGCTGAAGAACTCCCCTCACGCCACCCACCCACGCCCAGCGTTGCCCACAGACTGGAACAAGTTCTCAGAGTTTCCCTGTGGAGGGAATGGGCTCACTGGCGGGAGAAGGACGAGACCGACACCTTCAGGAACACGATACACCCCAGCCCCGCTGTTCTGCCCTCCTCCTGACTGACGCCCCCCCCCCCGCTTCCTTGCCTTCTTGGGATGGTGTGTGGGTGTGGAAGTAAATAAAGAAAAGTTAAGAGGGAGAAAGATCGACCCACTTTCCCGGCGAACTCAATCCACTAGCTCCAGACGCGGCAGGGCACCTCTTTGACAGCCAACAGAACTTTCTGGAATGTGAGCGCAAAAGCTGCAGATTTGGGGGCCATCCATATTCGCCATAATCCTCGCTGTAGCTTGGCCCTCTCTGAACATTCGTGGACTGCAATCCTGGACCACACCAAGCCAAAGAACTAGTCTATTTCTAATGTCTTATAACGTTATGCTGATTTTGATCACACAACATATTTTCAGTTATGTTTAGCTAGAAGAAGTACAATGGAAATGAGGCGAGAGTGAAGGACTGTAGAACCCTGATGCCCCCTAGCATACAAAAAGGCTGGAATCTGCCTGTTTTTACTCCATCCCCCAAATTTTGCATTTTGGGGGAGACCCAGTATCTATCCACAGGCACCAAAAACCGGCTGCATCTTCTGTTTCACTGGGGGTCAGACACATGATGCTTCCTGAAGAGTCACATCCAGTTTCAAACATTGATCACAACTTTTATAGCTGTTTTTCTTTTTCTCTATTTCCATATGTGTGCACTCACATGTGCGCACACATGCACACTCACACTCTACCAAATGAGTCTGATGAAGATGCACACTCACATCCTATTGATGGGTCTGATGAAGTAGACTGTATCCACAAAAGCAATTGGTTGATCTTCTTGTTTTTCAAACGATTTTCAAGCCATAAGTCATCTGCCCTGAAAGGGCTAAAAAGGTGAAATAACTTCCTTGAAATGTCCTATTACACCTTGCCCCACCATGGGGGACTCTCCAAATTGTGGAAAGGCAGGGGCATGATGAATCTACAACCATAGGATCTAAAACATATCCCTCCCCAAAACCCAGGAACTGTGGTTTAAACAATAATATCAAATGTTCAAGCTGTCACAAACATTTTGCAAGCTCTTTTCATTGGTCTAACCCCAAACTCTATGCACTTAGCAACATATTTGCTGCCACAGCCCAGCTCTGAGACATCATTCCTCCATAGCAGAAGCATGGCACCCTGTTGGAACATGCTATTTTTAATCTGTACTGTAATATCTCAAAATTGCTATGTATTGCTACTCTTCTTTGGCCAGAAAAATCCAGGGTCTGGCAAGCATAGAAGAAGATTCTTCTGAGATCCAGCAATATTTTGACCGCCAACATCTAGTCTACTGAACAAAAAGAGCTCTTTAGTAGGCTACAGGTACATCCCGACAGTGTGCTTGAAATATCCATTTGTAAATATAGATGTAGAAAGTCTGTCCTCACACCCTAATGTCAAACACACTAGGAACACTCCAAAAAAAATTTGTTTCAGCTAAGTCCCAAAGAAAGTAATAGAATGGGATCTGGTCAGGCTAATTTAAATCCCTATTGATTTCAACACGATAGGCCACCATACACTAGTTTTTTTTAGCTGTGTGTAAAATATGTAGGCCAACGGGTGGCGCAGCGGGTTAAACCACTGAACCATAAGCTGTCGATCGAAAGGGCGGCAGTTCGATTCCCGCGACGGGGTGAGCGCTCGTTGCTTGGCCAGCTCCTGCCAACCTAGCAGTTCCAAAGCATGTCAATGCGAGTAGATAAATAGGTACCGCTTGCGGGAAGGTAAACAGCACTCCGTGTTCCAGCTGCATGCTACGCGCTGCGGCAAGAAGAGTCATGCCGGCCACATGACCACGGAGGCGTCTTCGGACAACGCTGGCTCTTGGGCTTTGAAATGGGGATGAGCACCACACCCTAGAGTCGGACACGACTGGACTTAATTGTCAGGGGATACCTTTACCTTTACCTTAAAATACGTAGCTAAAAAAATGTAAACTTTGAATGCACAAAGGACATATTTGCAAAAATGTATCTTATAGGCACACTCATCAGAGAATGCCAAACGCCGGCGGTTGCCTGTTGAGTGATCTTGCTGCTGTGCAAAGTATGAAATGTCTTGCCTAACTTTTGCTTAGTGAGGCCCACTCCTTGGAAGTAAATGACATTGAACTCACCTAAATATGCTTCCATGTAATGTATTTAGTGTCAGGGTGTTCCAGCCCGATCCTGTGTAGGCTGCGGCGGCCGGCCTAAAGAGCCGACCACTGCATCCTATTGAGTTCCCGGGAACAACTCGGGAGAAGGGGACGATCATTCCCTTACCCCCATGTAAGCAGTGGGAGACCCTATAGGGAGGCTCTAGAGCTCGCGCACATTAACGCCGGCCATGTCGGCATATCTGAGGCCTGGAGGGAGCTCAGGATACTGGGGAACTTGGCCCCTGGTATCTCCGCCCCCTCCAGGCCCTGGGCAGCCAATGGCCGCCCTCCCTTGCCACCCGGTCTGCCCTCCCCCCGCCCCTGCCCCTACCGGTGTAGGTCTTACCTGTTCAGGTCGGCACAGGGCTGGGGAGATGGTGGTGCGAGCAGCGCAGGTCACTGCTTCCTCTCCGGGTGTCGCACAAGTGCTTTATGGCACTTGCATGACACCTTGCCCCGGGGCAGCACACACTGCCCCGGGGCAAGAGTTACACAGGATCAGGCCGTTAGTCTACTTTGCCTACTGCAGGTTTATCTTACCCACAGAAGGCAGGCACAGCAACCTTCATTCAATGAACATTCAGATTTGAAGAACTGTCATTTTCTATTTAAATATGTTGAAGCCCAGAATTCATCCTCAGGTGTTTTCACATGACAGTAAAAGCACATCTGAACTTTCCTGTTCCCATTTGGGCAAACTTGGTCAAAGTAGGTTTTCTACCCAAAGTAGGTCTTATTACATGGGAAATTCCTGATTGCCTATGGATCTGCTCGAAACAATGCCAGCCATTTTGTTGGCGTAGGTCCAAGGAGAGAGAAAAGGGGTTGGGCAGCTTGGGAAAGAGGGGATAAGATTTGGCATTTTCCAGTGCCACCAAGATCCATCCACTCCCTTCCCCTCTCCCTGCCCTCCCCCAATCCCCCCCCCAAATCCCCTGCCCTTCCACTCTTTGCCTATGACACACCTCCACTGCCAACTTACGGGTGCCAATGGAGGCCTCTGGAGCCGCTGCTGCACATGCCGTGCTGCTGGCTGTTTGCAGTGGCAGCCTGGGAGTGCGTGATGGTGGCATGGCTTTCATGCCGCTGTAAAGGACCTTGTGCTGCCAGAACGCTAGTTTAGGCAGTGGAAGACCCCAATCAGGCCTTTGTTTTTTAACACAATCATTTTTAACTACTATAATTTTATATCAATGGGTTAATCATTCCGCTACAACTTCATCATATCAATTTTATATCAATGGGGTTTATATCATTTTATATCAATGGGTTAATTGTTCTGCCTCATCATCTCTGCCACAACAATGAATGAATTTCTTCATATTTCTGCAGTAGACTTCCATAATGTTTTCAAAATAAAACTAATGATTTACAGAATAGTGGGGCATTGATGTGACTTGTGTGTGCTTGACAAATTAGTTCACCTGTGCCAGAATTATACAGAAGTAAAGTTAGCAGCGGGTGGCCAGCAGGCCACCAGCGGGCGGCCAGCGGGTGGCGCAGTGGGTTAAACCGCTGAACCATAAGCTGTCGATCGAAAGGTCAGCAGTTCGATTCCCTCGATGGGGTGAGCGCTCGTTGCTTGGCCAGCTCCTGCCAACCTAGCAGTTCCAAAGCATGTCAATGCGAGTAGATAAATAGGTACCGCTTGCGGGAAGGTAAACAGCGCTCCGTGTTCCAACTGCATGCTACGCGCTGCGGCAAGGAGAGTCATGCCGGCCACATGACCACGGAGGCGTCTTCGGACAACGCTGGCTCTTCGGCTTTGAAATGGAGATGAGCACCACACCCTAGAGTCGGACACGACTGGACTTAATTGTCAGGGGATACCTTTACTTTTTTAAAGTTAGCAGCCTTCAAAAAAATTAAGAAGGGGATGTAATTAATGGAGTCCCATAAAGAATCACCAATCCCATCAAAACAACATCCAAAATGTGTCAATGTAATTCATAGCTATATTCCATGCAACAATCACAATGAAAATGAATGCTCTGTAGGGGGAAATATCGCATTTAGGGCGCAATCCTGTGTAACTATTGCACAGGTGTAACAGTACATCCCCCGGTGAAAGAGCACTTATGCCAGTGTAACTTGCCATATGCCGACAGACGCAGGATGGAGACTGGTGTACCCCCCCTCAGACACCTCACATTCGCAGTTCAGATGCAGAACGGATGCTGGCGCAACTCTGCCGGTGCAGGGGCATTCCGGGGGCGTCTGAATGTCCCCAGAATGCCTCCTACGCCAGCAGAGTTGTGCTGTTGTACTAGCTTTGAACATATATGAACACACAAAACTGTCCAAATGTCTGCCCATCTCAGCATGAGCACCACCTTCCTCTTTCTAGACTGAAAGATGTACTTGCTAGTTGTTGACAATGTGGGCCCCTCCACTGGTATATAATATAATTGTTGAACTAGGTGCTTGCCAGTTCTTTCCATTCATTCTCACCATCACGATGTGTCACAATTAATTATCCCCATTTCACAACCCATAGTTTTAGGGGACATTCACACGTTATTTATTATTTTTATTTAAAAAGCATGCCAGCCCAATTACACCCTTAACATAATGTGCATTTTTTGGCCATAGATAGGAAGATCAGCCAGCACAACTTTGGTTGATCCACCTACTGATGAAAAGCTTGCTGTTTAATAAAGAGAAATAGTTTGATCCTCTTGACAACTATGCATGTATGTGGGGACTGCACAGGCAGACACGCAGTCCCTGCATAAATGCTGACCCAAGACAATGTGATGCTAAACAGGTAATGGTCTTATTTAGGGGTTACTTTAAAATGGCAGCTGTACTGTACATAGCTGTACTGTACAATGGCAGCCAAAGATGGAGAAGCTCTATACAATCAGTAAAAACAAGACCTGGAGCTGACTGTGGCTCAGATCATGAACTTCTTATTGCAAAATTCAGACTTAAACTGAAGAATGTAGGGAACACCACTAGACCAGTCAGATATGACCTAAACCATATCCCTTATGAGTATACAGTGGAGGTGAAGAATAGATTTAGGGCATTAGACCTGGTAGACAGAGTGCCTGAAGAACTATGGACGGAAGTTCGTAACATTGTACAGGAGGCAGCAACTAAAACCATCCCAAAGAAAAAGAAATGCAAGAAAGCAAAGTGGCTGTCAGATGAGGCTTTACAAATAGCTGTGGAAAGAAGGAATGCAAAAAGCAAGGGTGAAAGGGAAAGATATAAACAACTGAATGCAGAGTTCCAGAGAATAGCAAGGAGAGATAAGAAGGCCTTCTTAAATGAACAATGCAAGGAAATCGAGGAAAACAACAGAATGGGGAGGACTAGAGATCTCTTCAAGAAAATTGGAGATATCAAGGGAACATTTTGTGCAAAGATGGGCATGATAAAGGACAAAAAAGGCAAGGACCTAACAGAAGCAGAAGAGATTAAGAAGAGATGGCAAGAATACACAGAAGAACTATACAAGAAAGATCTGAATGTTCCTGATGACCACGCTGGTGTGGTCACTGACCCAGAGCCGGACATCCTAGAGAGTGAAGTCAAGTGGGCCTTAGGTAGCATCACTAACAACAAAGCTAGTGGAGATGATAATATCCCAGCTGAGCTACTTAAAATCCTAAATGATGATGCTGTGAAAGTGCTGCACTCAATATGCCAACAAATTTGGAAAACTCAGCAGTGGCCAAAGGATTGGAAAAGGTCAGTTTACGTTCCAATTCCAAAGAAGGGCAGTGCCAAAGAGTGCTCAAACTACCGCACAATTGCACTCATTTCACATGCTAGCAAGGTTATGCTCAAAATCCTACAAGCTAGGCTTCAGCAGTACGTGGACCGAGAACTACCGGACGTACAAGCTGGGTTTCGAGGAGGCAGAGGAACTAGAGATCAAATTGCCAACATGCGGTGGATCATGGAGAAAGCACGAGAGTTCCAAAAAAACACCTACTTCTGCTTCATTGACTACGCAAAAGCCTTTGATTGTGTGGATCACAACAAACTGTGGCAAATTCTTAAAGAGATGGGGGTACCAGACCACCTTACCTGTCTCCTGAGAAACCTGTATGCGGGTCAAGAAGCAACAGTTCGAACCGGCCATGGAACAACTGATTGGTTCAAAATTGGGAAGGGAGTACGGCAAGGCTGTATATTGTCACCCTGCTTATTTAACTTATATGCAGAGTACATTATGAGAAATGCAGGGCTGAATGAATCACAAGCCGGAATCAAGATTGCCGGGAGAAATATCAACACCCTCAGATATGCAGACGATACCACCCTAATGGCAGAAAGTGAAGAAGAACTAAAGAGCCTCTTGATGAGAGTGAAAGAGGAGAGTGCAAAAGTTGGCTTGAAACTCAACATTAATAAAACCAAGATCATGGCATCTGGGCCCATCAATTCCTGGCAAATAGAAGGGGCAGAAATGGAAGCAGTAACAGATTTTACTTTTCTGGGCTCCAAGATCACTGCAGACGGAGACAGCAGCCATGAAATTAAAAGACGCTTACTCCTTGGAAGGAAAGCTATGGCAAACTTAGACAGCATAATAAAAAGCAGAGATATCACCATGCCAACAAAAGTTCGTATAGTCAGGGCGATGGTGTTCCCAGTAGCAATGTATGGGTGCGAGAGTTGGACCATAAGGAAGGCTGAGCGCCGAAGAATAGATGCTTTTGAACTGTGGTGCTGGAGAAGACTCCTGAGAGTCCCTTGGACTGCTAGGAGATCAAATCAGTCAATTCTAAATGAAATCAAGCCTGACTGTTCTCTGGAAGGACAGGTACTAAGGCTGAAACTCAAATATTTTGGCCACCTAATGCGAAGAGAGGACTCTCTGGAGAAGACGCTGATGCTGGGAAAGATTGAAGGCAAAAGGAGAAGGGGAAGGCCAAGGATGAGATGGTTAGACAGCATCACCGATGCAACAAACATGAAAATGAGCGAACTCAGGAAGATAGTGGAGGACAGGAAGGCCTGGCGGGATATGGTTCATGGGATCACGAAGGGTCGGACACGACTTAACGACTGAACAACAACACTGTACATAGCAGTAAGGCTATTTAACCCCCTGCTGCCATGCTGTTTTCCAACTGAACTGTCCCCCTCAGTCACCACCCACCACCCAAGTTGTCCTGGACTCCTAAATTTGTTATAATGGCTCTGTTCAGCGCCTAGGTAAAGGTGACCCCTGACAATTAAGTCCAGTTGTGTCGGACTCTAGGGTGTGGTGCTCATCCCCATTTCAAAGCCGAAGAGCCAGCGTTGTCCGAAGACGCCTCCGTGGTCATGTGGCCGGCATGACTCTCCTTGCCACAGCGCGTAGCATGCAGCTGGAACACGGAGCGCTGTTTACCTTCCTGCAAGCGGTACCTATTTATCTACTCGCATTAACATGCTTTGGAACTGCTAGGTTGGCAGGAGCTGGCCAAGCAACGAGGGCTCACCCCATTGCGGGATTCGAACTGCCGACCTTTTGATCGACAGCTCATGGTTCAGCGGTTTAAATACAGGCCAAAATGGTAATAGCGGCGGCAGCAATACATGAGGGAAGAGTGAGTCGGCTTCAGGCTGCAGACCAGGGTCGAAGGGAGTGTGTTGAACGGAAAGGGAATGGTACTGTTGTGTTGGATGCCTGATGACGGGCTGGGGTGAGGTGGCCACAAGGGGCGATTTTTGAAGATCGGGCACACGTGCTTTCTCGAAGTAACCGTAGAGGCGAACGACGGTGGGACATCGTCACCCTCCCTGCAGAACAAATAGGAGGTGTTTATTTATAACTCCGGAGAGAATATATAGGGCCATTGATTCCCGCCTTGAGCAAGCAGCAGCTTTCGTTGGAGAGGGAACGGCTTCCTATTTCAATAACAGAGCTGCCTTTGATGGCTCATGGAGCAAAAACACACACGCAGGAAGAACGGGGAGAGTCGAGGGCAGCTCACGGGGCGGGGTGGGATGGCTGCTTCGCGGAGTTGAGCAGGGGAAAGAGAGGCGAGGAACGGAAAGGAGACGCTGGCATGAAAAGCTTAGCCAAATATTCGGATTGAAGGGGGGGGGGAGGCGAGGAGGGAGAATACGTTTAGCGTCCAGTACGTATCGGACTGAGGAGGCCGTCTCCTCCAACCCCCATTGAGATTTAGCTCTGGATCTCATCTCATCATATTGCCAGACACAGCGAACGGGAGGAGTTCCGATCATGCCTTCGCTTTCGAGACCGTTGCAACAAAAGAACTGGAGTCCTGGAAGCGCTAGGTGGCGCTGTTGGCTTATCAAACAGCCTCGAACGTGTTGTAGCAGCCTAATAAAGAGGAATTAGCCAGCCATCTGCAAAGGGGGCGGGGGAAACTGGGGCGCCTTGTTTCTGCCCCGCCCCGAAATCATATGGAAGATGACACGAACGATCCGTCTCGTCCCTTAATTTGAATACCAGCCCTATCATTAGTGGCGATAAAATTCTTAGATGGGAAGCAATTTGGATATCTTGCAATTCTCCAAAGCGCCCTGGTTAGGTAACAAGTTGGGAAGCCAGCCTGTTTGATGGAGAGCAGGCTTATTTCATTTGGCTTCTCTTCTTTGCTGTTGGCATCAGTCAGCAAGAGCAAGATCATCAGCCACTCACAAGTTCCATAAGCAAATTCCGCAACTACTAGGGATGTGCAAATTGACCTCAAGGTGACAGAACAATTTGACTACCAAAGGAAAAAAAAAAAAGCAGAATAGAATAGCCTTTGTAGATCAACAGTGGGTGCAAATGGACTGGAACATTTCTGCTGGTCATTGTGTCAGACATGCCTATTACCTAGATTCACCTTGAGCAGGTTACTCCCTCCTTGGTCTAAATAGGAATAGGATGACAAATGTTTAGCGTCCAGTACGTATTGGAAATGAATGCAATCTTGACCTTCTTAACTGAAGTCTTTGTCTTATGAAAATAAATCTTGAATTGCACACATAAAAAGCCGCGGTATGCCAAGTCAGCCTATTGGTCCATGTACTATAGTTCACAGCCCAATCCTGTGTAGGCTGTGGCAGCCGGCCTAAAGGGTCGGCTGCCGTATCCTATTGAGGTCCCGCGCTGCCCTGGGGCAGCCTGGTGGGAACAACTCAGGAGAAAGGGATAATTGTCCCCTTCCCCCCGTGTAAGCTGCAGGAGGCCCTATGGGCCTCCTCGCATGTGTGCGAGCTCTAGAGCTTGCACACAGTAACGCCAAATGCGTCAGCGTATCTGCGACCTGGAGGGAATGTAGGATTTCAGGGATCTCAGCCCCAGTATTCCCACCACCTCCAGGCCCCGTGCGGCCAATTGCTGCCCTGTCTTGCCACCCGGTCCACCCTTCCCCTGCCCAAACCAGTGTAGGTCTTACCTGCGCCGGCCAGCACTGGGCCAGGGGAACGGAGGGGCAAGCAGTGCCGGCCACAGTGCCGGCGTTGCTTGCTCTCCGGGTGTCGTGGAAGTGCCTTATGGCCCTTTTGCAACACCCAGCGCCGGGGCAGCGCACACTTCCCCGGCACATTTCTACATAGGATCAGGCCATCAGTGATGTCTAACGGCAGCTCTCAAGAGTTTTGGACAGAATTTTTATCTGTCCTTCTTGGAGATGCTAGGGCTTGAACCTAGGAACTTCTGTATGCAAAGCATATAGTCTGTCACCAAGCTACATCCCCTCCCTGGTTTAAGCAGAGTGTCTCCTGTTTGCATTAGAACATGAAAATAGGATTGACTTTAGTGGGTCATTGCTCTTTAGTGGGTTTCCTTGTTGAAATTAAAAGGGGGGGGGAGGAATCCTGCACTGAAAATGGTGACTTATCTCTGTCCCTCAATTTGCAATGGAAAAGTACATCATAATAATCTTTTATTGGGTTGCACAAAAGGGGGAAAGAGGAACACCCACTCATAAATGCACAAGCACCCAGTCCCACAATCATAAATCTAAATGCATCATGGGCGTAACCTGAAGGCAAATGATGTAGAAACCTGCTGAAGCTTCAGCAGGTGTGGCTTTTAATCCATACCTTGGTGGGAGACCACAGATGAATAGTACGTGTGCTGCCTTGAGTTCCATGACGGATGAAACATGGGATAGAAATGTAATGAGTCATAATAAAATAAAGAAAAAGAAAATATGTATAAGGTAATCACTTCTCCTGAACTATTAGAGAAGGCTACAGCATTATTATCAGGCTACAAAGGATGCACTTGACTACATATCCCAAAGCCACCATACTGGGTGATCATGGGAATGCTGACAGTATCCTTACCCAAACATTTTGTTTTAGGAATATACATAATCTCATTAATCAGGACCTTTAATTCTGGACTTCGCTTCAAAGAAAAAGGCAGTCAGGTTTCAAGGAGCTAAGCCAAATAAGCATGAAGGAACAACTCCTAGTTATTATATTTGGCATTTTAATTGCACTTTACATCCATCTTGCTGCTGTTGCTAGATGCCCTTCTGTTTGGGAATTGATTTTCTCCAGGATCTAGCTTGTGAGAGGATGTGTCTGGAGTATCTGGTTAATCTCACTTCCTAGCCAGCAGGAATTATTTATTATGCTTCCTTGTTATTCATTTGTCCTTGATTCCCAACTGGTTATTTTTCCAAACAGCATTTTTTTTCCTGGTCATTAATGAAAGTGGTCAATAATTTTATGCCCAATGGCATGGCCTACATTACAACAACCCATAAATATACCTTTTCTGTTTTGCCTATTGCCTTTCATTAACTTTTCCAGCTGGTTTCTGATTCCTGTAATACTAATCTTGTTTCTCTAGCCTTAATAATTGTGAGTTACATTATCTAAAGCATAATCATGAGCTGATGGAAATCCCCAAAAAATCCTTAATAGGATTATTCAGTAGTAGAAATAGGCAAGATCCATATTGTATTTTCTTGCATTAGGAACTAAAGCTCCTGAACGATTCTAACATTTTTTTTTCTAAGATTATTTCTAAGGAATTCTTTTTAGAATGAACTGATGGGACCTGGCTCTCGAGACCAATACAGATAATATGCCTGCTGCATATGCCAACACATGAGGAGGGCAAATGGCAATGTAACAGCTAGCCATTCCCCCCCCCCACACACACACCAAATGCACTCTCTGACCACTCACCCTGACATCTATCGGCCTAACCTACCTCACAGGGTTGTTGTGAGGATAAAATGGATGCATGTGGGAGGAACCATGGGAACCACCTGAGTTCCTTAGAGAAATGGCTGGGTAATTGTAATAACTAGAAAGAACAATAATTATGTATGTTTGATACTTGTTCTTATAAAGATAGGGGCTTTTGCAGATGACCTTAATGCAAAAATGTTTGGCAGACATCAAAAAACTTCCTCATATTACTTATACTTTCAAAAAAAATTGTCATGAACTTGGGGTAGATAACATTTCATAGTTCTTCTGTAAGATCTTCCATGTTGTTTTGAATGCTCATATTTTGTCATCAGATGAGTGCAAGCTTCAATAGTGGGATCCTAAACAAATTGTTATTGTCAGTGCAACTCTACAAATGTCTACCCAGTAATAACAGCACAATCCTATCCAACTTACACCACCGGTGTAACCAATGAAGGAGGGCAGGACGGGATACTTTGGAGGAGAGGGGAGATTTAAATCCCCTTTGAATCCCCCTTTAGAGGGGATTTGAATCCCCTTTCTGCTCTGGGGTCTCCCGTTCTCGCTGCACTGCTAGTTAAACCGGTGATGTAAGCTGGATAGGATTGCGCTGTTACTTAGGCAAGTGTGTATAGGATGAAGCATAACTGTGTTAGGATAGATATCCTTTGTGGAGCCACATCATAAATGGGAAAGTAGCCTTTCAGGTCTAGTTTCACTTGGAAGTGAACATTTTTCTCAGCTTTAAAAATCAAGCAATCTTCTTGAGACAACCTTGAGAATTTTCTTCTGAAGCCATGCTCTTTCCGGTTGGTATTTCTGCACATAAAGTTATAAAAACAGTCAACATGAGATCAGTAATGCATGTGCTTCACAAAATGAAATGCTATAAATGTGAGCTATCTCGGCTGTGACAACATGAACTTACAAAAAAATACTGGTACCCTTGAACAGATAAAACTATGTTTCTTCAGGAGCCTGATAGCACTTCTACCATCTGTAAGGGCAAAATTAATCTCAGATATTTGAGGAAATAACAGAGTTGGCTACTCTCTGCAAACAATAAATTGATATCAGAGGGTGGTCAGTGCTGACACTTCTGTAGTAAACAGAAGTTGGGCCAATAATGAAAAGGTTCTACTTTTCCCTGTGAATGCCTGGCAAACCACTCTATACATTAGGCCTAGTCTGGTGGGCACCTCAATTCATCACTTCCGCCAAACCCTAGATTTCTGCTGGTGAAAGTATAAGACCACAAAACAGGAGGAGACTTGAGTTCTATTCCTAGCTGAACCATAGCTTGTATGACTTTAGGCTAGACGTAGACAACAGTAGCCATTTCTTTTGCAACCGTGAGGAGATGTCCCCATGCACTAAATGTAGTACGGTACTTGAAAATCTGAACATACCTGTGGGGTTTTATTTTGATCCATCAGCCCCTGTTTATCTAAAATACGAGCATCTTCAATCACCACATTCACACAGAGGCCAACAAGCAGCATAAAGGGGGCTATTATATACACAACAGATATAGCTTCTTTTGCTACATACCAGCACTGCAATCCTAGAAGCAATTTCACGGAAAACAATCCCCTGAAGCCATGTGGAACCAGCCCACTGACTGCAATATGACTACTTCAGAGTGTTTTTGAGGTAGGCAAACTGGCTTAGACACTGGAGTAAAGTAATAACTTCAGAGGATCAAATCAATACCACTACAACATAATATTTGGCTATTCTTAATCCAACTATATTAGGCCTGAAATGTTGAATCAATTAATTGGTTAGATTAATAGGTTTTTTTTTAAAGAAAACATTTTAATAAACTAAAAAGTGTCTCTGATTTATCAAACAGGGAGAGAGAGAGAGAGAGAGAGAGAGAGAGAGAGAGAGAGAGATCCTGCCTAAGATGTGGCCAGCCGCTGCATCCTAAGCAGGATGCGGTCCACACCAGGGCTCACCTTGGGGGAAGGGGACGTTTATCCCCTTCCCCTGGTATAAACGACGGAGGCCCCAATGGGCCTCCTCAGATGCGCGCCAGCTCTTTAGCTGATGCACGTCTGGGGAGGCTGTGGAAGGCTAGCCTGGTCCAGGAAGGGGCTTGAGATATTGGCAAAACCCAGCGCAATATCCCCGCCCCCTCCCAGGCCGGGCCGGCCAATGATCCCCTCCCCTACCACCCTGCCCCGCCCTCCCCACTCCCTCCTGTTGACTGGCGCAGCCCTTACCTGTGTTGGCCAAAGCGGGTTGTTATGCCTCTGCGCCAGCACCATTTACTCTCCCGGTGCCGCAAAAGTGACACCTTAGGTCAGCGGAGCACTCGCTCCGCTGATCTAAATTTGCTCAGGATTGTGCAGAAACACACACACACACATTGCTATAGTACTGTACTATATACTGTATAATACATTAGTATTTAATAAACTTTATATAATGTATACTATTTATAATACGTTGCTGAAGCAAAAGTATTGTAACTGTGGATTAGGATCTCTTGAAATTGATTATAAAACTCAAGACAACAATTGTTCAATCTTCTGCAATGGAGCTTCAATGCTAAATGAATTCACACATATTCACCAACTGCAACATCAAATGATTATTTGCATGCATGAAACAGTGCCACAGATCAAACACTCCAGAGTGGTGTTTAAGATATTGTCTTGAAAAGAAAACATTTCAGTTAGAGGTGGTTCATATATTCAGCTGAGTCATCAAGTGTTTGAGTGAATGTAAATGTAGGCGTATGCACAAAAGTCCTTAGTCAGATGGCAATGTTCATGCTTATTAACCATCAAGGAGTACTAGACCAAGATAAACAGCAGCGTTGCTACACCCCCACATGGGGGGGTGCTGCCCCGCCCCCGCATCGCTGCCCCCACATGGGCGGGCATGTGACGTCACACCCCGCCTCCGAACACCCCCCCGCTATTTACACTCTATTTCCAAGCCGTTCAGAGCCAAGGGTGGGCGGGAGGGCCAAAACGCGGCCGTTCCGCCTGCGAAGAGCCAGCAAGACGTCACAAAAGCGCTCAAAATGGTGAGTTTGTGCCCTCCTGAGCCTGCGACTCTGCCCCTTCAGGGGTCCGCACCCTGGGGCCCTGGGCACCAAGGCTCCCCCCCCTTACGATGCCTCTGAAGATAAAGGGAAGTCTGCAAGGGCAAAGGGCCCACTCTTCTTTGAGGAGTACAACACTGTTTTGCCAGGTCGAATCAGGATACACTAGGCAGGCATGGGCAGAGCTATCCTTGTTAACTGTACCCTTTTACAATGATCTATACCTCTCAGTTTGAAAACAACTCCTACAAATTAGTCCAATATTTTTGTGCCATGTAGAGTAAGATGAATCATTGTGCTATGTATGTGTTATAAAGTCTGCACCGGTGCTGAAACGTTGGTTAGAATTGGGCCCACTCCGTCACTACAGGAAAAAGACTACTGTGGTGGTATGAGTTAAAGGTCCAAAGTAGGTTTTTTGATTTTTATATCCTTTAACTAGCAATTGAGTCTGTTGTCTAAAGACCATTCCCTTACATGACCAACCCTATGCATGAATACTTGGAGGTCCCAGTGAGTTCAATGTGACATGCATATACACTTGTAGCCTCATATTAGGATGTCTACATCTTTGGAGATCCGCTATGCTCAGCAACCACTGGGCTACCTTTGCCACTGAAGCCACTGTTTACCTAGTAACAGTAGCAGGAGCAGTCTGTACCTTCTCATGTACCCACTCCCTAGTGCTGGGTCAATGCAGTATACTGTGATCCATCGCCCCTTATATTTCCAAAAAGCTTCTGTCAATTTCTGGTTTGACACTAAAAACCCCCACAAAATGCACTGGAATCACAAAGAGCTCCCAGCTGTGTCCCGGGTCCCTTTAAAATAATAATCAAAGACCAGCGCTAGCCATTGCCGTCTTGCACTGCAACGACGGTAATGCTTTGACGCACCAAAAACCCAAGAGTAGTTTTCTCTTGACTGTTCAATGGATCACAAATCTGTTCAGGTAATGGTGCAGCTGCCTGCTTCCTTTGAAGTCAAAAGAATTGCCCTGGGATAGTTTGTGCAGTCATCACTTCTACGGTAATATTATAGCGATGACTGGTGGTGCTCTACAGGCAATTCAATATCAACTGGCATCATCTTCAGGAGCTGTTGTAGTTATTTGTTTCCTATTGGAGTGTTATGGATTATTTGATTCTCTACAAAGAAAGTTCACCCTTTGCGAGTCTATTAAATCACTGTTTCTCAGGAGCTTTCTTGCTGCTGTTTAACCGTAACATAATGGTTCTTTGTTTTCAGAACAATATTTTTATCTGAACAAATAGCTTTCAAATAATCATGGGGAAAAATTACCTGTTGAAATTAATCATTTCTGGCTTTTTTTTTTTTACTCACACAAACATTTCGACGGCTGCACCATCATAGTAGTATTTATTAGCACACTACTGAAAGGTAGCTATAATTATTCATACTCCCAGGTTTGTCTCTGGGGAAATTACTATGAAGTAGAAATCGTAAGAACATAAGAAAAAGCTGTGCTGGATCAGGTCAAAGGTCCATCTAGTTCAGCATCCCATTTCCCACAGTGGTCCACCAGCCTCTGGGAAGCCCACAAGCAGGAGACAAAGGTTCTCCTCCGCAGCTGGTATTCGTAGACATACTGCCACCGAACCTGGAAGTAGCGCAGAGCCATCATGACTAGTATCCATTGATAGACCTGTCCTCCAGGAATTTGTCCAATCCATTTTAAAGCCATTCAAGCTAGTGCTCATCACCATGTCTTGTGGCAAGAGTTCCACAGGCTAATCATAAAGGAGTACCTTCTTTCATCTGTCCTAATGGCCCAATCCTATCCAGGCCTTATGCTGGCAGATTTTGTGATTCACCAGCATAAGATTGGGGCCACTGGCATCACAGCTGCTCTGTTGTGGCCCGCTAGCAATTGCGTGGGAGTCAATATGCCCTGCGACAGCTGTGGTGGGCTTCAGGACATTCACCCGAGCAGGTAAGGTGGGGGGTAGGGTGGATCAGGAGGAATTGGGACAGTTTGAGGGTAGGAGGGGGGTGGATCTTGGTGGCAGCCGCACACGCTGGATCTTATCTCCCCAGACTTGCCCCCAGAAGGCTCTTCAGACTTACACCAGCAAAAGAGCTGGCATAGATCTGAGGAGACCCATTGGGGGCCAGGCAGCCTATGAAGAGGTAAGTTTTTAAAAAAAAAACTTACAGATTTATGGAGGAAAAGTCCATCACAGCTTACAAGCCATGATTGGTATTGGTCATCTGGGCCCGGGAAGGGGGAAGGAGCAGATTTATATAGAAATAAATCAATTACTAATTAATGCCCTGTAATAATACAATAGAAGGGGCAGAAATGGAAGCAGTAACAGATTTTACTTTTTTGGGCTCCAAGATCACTGCAGACGGAGACAGCAGCCATGAAATTAAATGACGCTTACTCCTTGGAAGGAAAGCTATGGCAAACTTAGACAGCATAATAAAAAGCAGAGATATCACCATGCCAACAAAAGTTCGCATAGTCAGGGCAATGGTGTTCCCAGTAGCAATGTATGGTTGCGAGAGTTGGACCATAAGGAAGGCTGAGCGCCGAAGAATAGATGCTTTCGAACTGTGGTGCTGGAGAAGACTCCTGAGAGTCCCTTGGACTGCTAGGAGATCAAATCAGTCAATCCTAAATGAAATCAACCCTGACTGTTCCCTGGAAGGACAGATACTATGGCTGAAACTCAAACATTTTGGCCACCTAATGCGAAGAGAGGACTCTCTGGAGAAGACTCTGATGCTGGGAAAGATTGAAGGCAAAAGGAGAAGGGGAAGGCCAAGGATGAGATGGTTAGACAGCATCACCGATGCAACGAACATGAAAATGAGCGAACTCAGGAAGATAGTGGAGGACAGGAAGGCCTGGCGGGATATGGTTCATGGGATCACGAAGGGTCGGACACGACTTAACGACTGAACAACAACAACAACAATAATACAATGGCTTAGGCTGCAGTTCTATATATACATACCTGGTAGGAGACCCCATTGACATAGTTCTTCATAGGACTGAGTTGTTAATCTATGCCCTAGTGGTGATTGGGGCATAAGAAATGCAAGAGGCAAGACTGAGGTCTCCTTAGACTAATACCTGATCCACTCCATGTAGATGGCCCAGGAACATATTTATTTCCCTGATCTAGTTAGGATGTATACATATGTAAAAGCTGGGTTCAGGGCAGAATCCTTCACCTCCAAGCATGTAAGGGATGGTCTATCCCTGTCATTTCAGTGCCGGCTAAAAATTCCTTTCTTCTATGTAACCTTTGACCTGTGATGTTATTTCTGTTCTTCTCATGAGTTCTTCAGTTCCTGCTATTGTTCCCTGGGCGTATTTGTTTTAGTGTATTTTATTCTGCTGGGAACCACCTTGAAAGCCTTCCCTAATGGGAAGGGAACGCACAGGGTATAAATATATTTCAATAACGAAATAAATTAATGCCCCTTGCAGAATGAGGAACCATGTTTGACCAAGCTGCTGGGGCTGCACACCCAGGGCCACTTGAAAGACCGCTGGTCAGCTATTCAAGAAATGGACTGAGGGGCTGGACTTCATCCGCCTATACTGATCCATTGATTTGTGGGGTTGCTGCTTTTCTGGCAGGGCTGCACACCAATGGATCAGGATCTATACTGATCCATTGATTTGTGGGGTTGCTGCTTTTCTGGCAGGGCTGCACACCAATGGATCAGGATCTGTGAATCTTCTGTTTATTTATTTACTTATTTATTTACAATATTTTTATCCCGCCTTTCTCCCCGAAGGGACCCAAGGCGGCTTACAACAGAAAAAAAGAAAATACAATACAAAAAATACAATACAAAAATAATCACATTTTAAAATAGTAAGAAACAATTAATGAAAATTAATAAAACAGTATCTAAAAATCGATTAAAAAGATTATTGCTACAATTAAAACAGGAGCATAAAAACATTATGTTACCTCTAGTGGCCTATTAGCTCAACACAGAAATCTTTTTTGCCATGCACATGCACAGACCATAACTCAGGATTTCTCCACAGTGTCCCTTGCTGAGCCAACATGAGTCTCAATTAATCTTGTTTGAAGTCCTAGGCAGCTCTCCTATTTCTTTCTCTCTTTGCTGCTGCAGAGTGGTGCCCTCCTCATTTTCATAGAACAATGTATGCTGTGCCTGCTTGTGCAGCTGTAGTTTAAAATACCCGTTACATGTCCTAGGCTAAATGCAGAGCCAGCACAATTTGTGGCCCGACCTCATACCTTCAGTTTGAGGCATGTGTTTTGAATATACAAATACCTGTCTCATTTCAGTTTTTATAATCATTTAATAAATGTTCAAAAATGCATCTTTCAGAAATTAGGCTGTATCCTCCCCATCTTTTTTCTAAAAAAATGCAGAATAGATTTTTTCATATGTGAGATGATTCAATTATGGGGAAATGTGGTGATTCAGGTCTCTCTCTCTCTCTCTCTCTCTCTCTCTCTCTCTCTCTCTCTCTCTCTCTCTCTCTCTCTCTCTCTTCTTTGGAGGGCATCTGGACGCTTTCTACACATGCTTGAATTGGAAAATCACTGCAATAATAAAATGCTGATTAAACTTTTCATATGGAAATATCCCTGCTGAAGTCAATGAGATTCTTCAAGAAGCCAGCAACACTTTTACAAAGAAATGGGGACACACAATTATTTTATAAACACAATTTTGGTGCAGCAAAATTATCTTCCTAAAGAGCAAAATTCAGGTACATTCTGAATAAAGACCCCACAGGCATTTAAAAATGAAGTGGAACTTGTTCCTTTGGAATGCAAGGATTTTCTAAGTTGGAGACATACTGTATCTTTCATTTTATTCGAGGTTTCTCTATTATTATTATTTTAAATAAAACACAGCTTCTAAGAATTATAGAGGGGAGGATGTCACATTCTAGCGTTTGGGTGATGGGTTGTCATCTGCCTCCTGTGTCTCAAGATGCTCTGCCATGCTGCTTTTGTGCTCCATACTGTTGCCCCCCCCCCAGTGGATTTTATTGTTTTTAAATTAAGTATGTATTGTTTTAAACTTATTTCTGTATTTTAAACTATGTTTTTTAATTTTTGTTGTAAGCCGCTTTGGGCATTTGCTTTGGCATAGGATAAGCCGGGATATAATTTTTTTAAAATAAATAAATAAATAAATAAATTCTCCAAGGGACCAGGAAAAAGAAAACACCTAAAGGGCAAAGTTGATGTGACATGATGATGTGACTTTTTTATTGGTCACATTTCATTCATTTACTTAAGACTGTGCTTAATAACCAAAAATAACTTTAAGAGGAGATAACTGGGAGTAGAGCAGCAAAGTAAAAGCATACTTAACCCTTTTTCCACTGGCTATTTTTTCCCCTGTAAACTGGCTCTCAATCACGGGCGTCGACAGGGGTAAGCGCGGGGGGCGGGCCGCCGGGGGGTGTCGCGCGCATAGGGGCGACGCGCGACCCCCCCACTTACAGTTTGGTCGCGGAGCTGGGCCCGCCCGCCCTCCCCTGTTCTCGTTTGGCTCCAAAATGAGCCAAAAACGGAGCGGGGAGGGTGCTCTGCTCCTGCGCGTGACGTCACGCGCGGGGGCGGAGCCTCTCCCTTAAGGGCGACGCACGCCCCCGCTCTGGGGTGTCGCGCGTCGTAGCGACGCGACTGCTCTCAATTACTTCTTATCCAGATTTAAACTGAGGTTTTGTGTACTGAAGATGCAGACCCTAACTAGATAGAGAGCTTGTGGTAGTTTGGGCACAAGAAGGAACCATGGAAAAACTGTACTAATAATGTCAGTAAATGCTCAATGCAATCCTATTCATATCTACGCAGAAGTAAGTCCCGTTGTGTTCAGTGGGGATTACTCCTAGGTTTTCCTGGTTCTAAACCGGGACACTTCCCCCATCAATTATTTAATTAATTGATTAATTGATAAATTGATCAATTAAATAAAACTAAAAAAATGCTTTTAAAACATTTTTGGGCTGCCAAATTTATTTATTTATTTATTTATTTATTGCTTAAAATAATTAATTAATTGACTGGCCTGTCCCGCCACCATTGCCGCCGTTCTGCCACTGCCGCCGCCATTGCCGCCATCTTGTTGTCGTCCGCTGCCATTGCCGTCATCTTCGGAGCCTGGCCGGCTGCGTCTGAACTGGCCAGGACTCCTGCTGCCCCCTAAGTGCCCCCTCAGATTGAGCCTCCTCCTCCGCTGCCATCTTTTCATCCGCCGCCATTGTCGCCATGTTCAGAGCCTGGCCAGCTGCATCTAAGCCGGCCAAGACTCCTGATGCCCCCTCAGTGCCCCTCAGAGCCTCCGCCGCCTCTTGCAAAGTGCCAAATGCCCTCACGAGATTTGGGTGCCGCCATCTTGGATATCACAAGATTTTGTGACAATCCAAGATGGCCACTGACAGGAAAAAAGTGCCTTTTGTCACCTTGCAAGTGGCGGTGGAGGCTTCCACCGGGCCCGGAAAGCCCGGGACTGATCCAGGATCAGAGCCCGGAACCCTGGATGGTCCCAGGCGTTCCAGGACAGATGGTAAGCCTACTTACTCCTCCCCAGGAAATGTTGCATATGTCCACGTTGATCCGTGTTGGTGGATGAGGCCCAGGGATGGGGATACGAAATGGTGCACACACATGCCACCGATCCTCCCCCCTCCCAATCCCAATCCCTCTCTCCCTGCCCCTGTTGCCACTCTCCTCCTGCCCCATTCCACCCCTCCCCACGAAACTGGGAGAGTCTTAACTGCAAAATGTTGGGATGTGAGAAGCAGGAAGTGGGAAGGGATGCATGGGGCAGACAGAGCATTACATGGCAAGAATAGGGAAGCAAATCTATTAGAAGGGACAGGGACTTTTGCAGTATGAATGAGATCTTCTGCCTGCTCACTTTGTCAGTCTCTGAGCTTGCAGAAGGTACTGCCCTTTAAGATTTTCTCTGCAACCATGAAATCTAGTTATTTGCCAGTGTTTTCTTTAAAAATGAAACCTAATATTCTCAGAGATCTGGCAGATTCTGTGCTGGAAGCCAAACATTACTATTCATGGCACAACCACAGCCATGTAGAAAGCTAATATTTCTGATGACCAATGATGACAGAGACTCTTGGGATTCTATAAAAGCACCAGCTATAAATTCAGATACCATATAGTACCACTTTGATTTTTGTATAACCATGATATCATTCTTTCTAAGCTGTTCTTTTTAGGGCAAACTATATGTTACATTAGGCACATCATTATAGCTGAGTTCTTCCCCCTCCCCCCACTAAATCCAAGCTATGTAGCATGATCCAGATTTAAAATACAGAATGGAGGATGAGGTATTAACCTCATAAAGGGGCAGGATGGTGTAGTGTTTTGGGAGTCGGACTTAGACCTGGAAGATCCAGGTTCAAATCCCCGCTCAGCCACGAAGCTTCCTGGGTGACCTTGGGCCAGTCACTATCTCTCAGCCCCACCTACCTCACAGGGTTATTGTGAGGACAAAAAGGAGGGGAGGAAATATGTACACCACTCTGAGCTCCTTGGAGGAAGGGTGGTATAAAAATGTGAAAAATAAATAAATAAATAAATAAATAAACCCTTTGCCCAACCATGGACCCAGTCTGGATCAGCTCCCCACAGCTGCACCAATGAGACTGTGTCTCCTGGGGCAAATAGTAGCAGTGGGGGAGCTCAATTTGGACTGAGACTATGGCAGGGGCAAAGGATCATAATCCCCCCCCCCACATCACAGTCCCAATTTGGACTGACCCCTCACTCCTTATTTAGAAAACAACAACAACAAATATATCAGGTCTAATGATAGACTTCATGTAACACATAGTTTGGCCCTTATTTCATTCTGCAACAAATGGGATTCTCCGTTTTGAGAATTCCTGCATATTGTTTTGCATTTGTAACTTATCAAATATAAGATTTTTTTTCTTGGCTTTTCTTATAACATATTTCTTATATTCTTGGAGAATGTTTTCTATGCCCCTTATTTTTCACAAGAAAATGCTTGCAATTGTAACGCAAATCAGGATCTAAGATATTTGCTGTTACCAAGCAAAGGACTAATGCAATTTTCAGTGCACTCACTGGAAGTAATTTAGTCTTCCTGCATGTGACAAAAATTGATTTTGCTCCTTTTGAAATCAATATGTCACTTCTGTTGATTTCTTTATTGTGCATCCCTTTGCAGACAGTTTCAAGGGGTTTAAATCATGTATTTGGTTTGCTTTTGCTTTTAAAAATGATTTAGTTTAGGACTGCATTTCTCGTGATGAAGAAAGGGAAAGGACATATCCACAGATATAGGGTACATTATCCTTAGCCATGCTAAGCCTTTAGTCAGAACTCTACTTACAGGTGACTCTTCTCATGTTCAAATTAGGCAAACTCTCTAGGAAGGCGGGGCACTTCTCATTTTCTGTTGTTACATGAAGGAAGGAAGATGGAAAGTCATCTGCTTATATTTTTATGTATTAAAGTAAGTACCCCATCTTTCCACCCACAAATGGGAACCACCACAATGGCTAACAACCATAATAAACCATCTCACAAAAAATCACTAGTAGTGAACAGTACTGACCACCAGTAGTGAACAGTAGTCACCAACAAACCAGTAAAACTGTATGAAAAAGAAAGACAACAGCAACAGTAAACAGCAAAGGCAACTACATGGAGTCAAGTATTCTCAATGAGTGTGCAGGTCAAATACACACCTGAACAGTAGTGACTTGACCTGATGCCCAAAGATGAGGAGGGTGGGAGCCAGCCAAGTCTGCCGAGACAGAGAATTCCATCCCCTGGTTGCCACCATGAGGAGGCCCCATCTTGTGTACATTCCTGATGGTGAAAAGAGTAGTGAAAAGCAAGGGTTGTCCTGTCTCTCATCATGAAGTTTACTTCCTTTGAGCATTAGCTCTCAGTTGTATTCAAGGACAAAACAGAAATGTTCTGTTTACAGTGACGTAGACTTGAGTCTATTGACTCGGACTTGAGTCGGACTCAAGTCGCATCAATGACTAGACTAAGACTTGACTCGTCAATTGTAAAAGTCTCGAAAGACTCGACTCGAGACTTGGAGCCTTTTACGACAAGTCCAATTTTATTCAGGTTTTAACCCACTTTTCCCATTAAATAGATAGGGACTCGCAACTCGCAACCAAAGACTTGGAAATTGGGGGCAAAGACCTGGGACTTGAGACTTGGACCCAAAGACTTGGGACTTGACTCAAGCCTTTGTGTCAGAGACTTGATCCACATCCCTGTCTGTTTATAAAGTTGCTCAAGGTTACCTGATCTCCTCAGGTAATCAGTGACAATGGATGTTGGAGGAATAGTGTTCACTAGCAAGCGTTCACCTAGTATTTCATAGGTCAAACATCTAGAAAATGGGTTCCAGGGTTAAATCCAAAACCAAGGCTGGCCCAATACCTCTGGCTTTCCCTTCTTACCCAGTGATGTGTCAGCCTGTGGTCCACCCACTACCTAGATTGAAAAAAGAAGAATCGGGTGGAGTAAAAGTGTGGAGGAGAGATAAGTGGTGGGCTAGAGACCAACTGCAGTAGCCCGTCACTCTCCTCTCTTCCATACTTCCTCTTCCTCTATGCCCCCCTCATCCTTTTCCAACCCAGGATGGAAAGAAGAGAAGGAGCATTCAAGGCAAGTGGGCAGACAGAGGCGAGTCCCTTGATAATCTTTTGCTTGAAGCAACCTCTTCAGTTGGGCAAACAAATGGGCTGACCCTGCCAAAAACTCATAACTGGTTTTTGAAATGAAACTGCCTTACATTGGGTCATAACTTTGGTCCACCTAATATAGTTTACCTATTCTCTACTGGCTGTTCAAAATCTCAGGCAGAATTATTTCTAGCTCTGCAACCTCAGTTTCTTTTACTGGAAATGCTCAAGACTGAACATGGAACCTTCTGTGTGCATGCCATGCACTCTACTATTGAGACCCTTCCCCAAACTGGGCACTTAACTGACTTTAAACCTGTATTCTGGGTGCCCAAAGATTGAAGAAGTCAGTGTCCCCCCCCCTCCTGTTGCCCCAACCATTCCTTTGTCTGATGTTGCATAGGACAAATGCTGGTCATTCGGTAAGACAAGGAGACAGCAACAAAAAGCATTCTGAATGGAAGAGTGTGTGTGCAGAAACTTAACAGAGTCCTTCTAGCCTTTGAACACATAAATATGCAGGAACAGCAAGTTTTCTTTTTGGAAGTGGTTCAGTTCTGTGTAGCGTTGATGTGTTCTGAATGATGGAGTACTGTATTCAATTCATGCTGTTGGATAAGGAAAGAAATAAAGGCATTGAGAAACCTGCTAGAACACAATGAGGCACCATTCTTGGAGCCTGCTGCAGCTCTCTCTCTCTCTCTCTCTCTCTCTCTCTCTCTCTCTCTCTCTCTCTCTCAGAGGCTTCTGCCATTTGTCAGTGGCGACAGCTCTTTGACTGCACACGCATCTTCGACTGCACACGCGACCTTGCACACGCGTTCTTCGACTGCACACGCGACCTTGCACATGCATTCTTCGACTGCACACGCGACCTTGCACACGCGTTCTTCGACTGCACACGCGACCTTGCACATGCATTCTTCGACTGCACACGCGACCATGATCTTCAGGCATATGAGGTTCCAGCTCTACCGACCTCCCGTGAACGCTGTGATAAAGTTGGTCTGCCCTTGAAAAGTGTTTGGAAGTTTTAGCTGCCCGATTGAGAATGTGGTCGTCTATCTCTTCACTCTCACTGTGGCTGAGAGCATACTGTGCATACTGAGACCACCCCATAAGTATTCTAGGAAAGTGAACTGCTGCCTCTCTCCCCCCCCCCCCATCCCGTGCCTGTCCATGCCTCAGCAGCCTATTCCACAGATTCCTGCACTCCTGTCAGGCAAAGACAGGAATAAATAATTACTAATGTAGCAAAGCAAGCTAAGATGAAGCACCTTGCTGGTCTAATTGTTGATCAGCATGATACAGAACTATGGTGCACCCAATCAATGTGGCTGCCAAAAATAACGCTATTTGGGAGGCAGATTAGAACATTGCTGTTTTCAATTTATAATTGAATGTAGAAGGAGGGCAGGGGGTTGGGTATTTGTTTCTGTTTTTGTCACTCTGAGCAAAGAGAAATGAGTAGTTGAGAGGTATGATCATCACACAGTTTTTGCTCAAATTAGTGGGGCAATCAATTTCTGATAGACTTACAACACACTACTGATGTCATCATTAGCACAGATACAACAGCTGTGATGTTGCAGCAGCATTGCATGTACTCCCCCACTCCAGTTCCATTGCCCATTTAAGAAGCAATAGACACCGGTGCTGATCAAGGTATCCCCCTTTCCCCCTTCTCTCTCTGGAACATGTAGTCCCACTAATCCTCAAATCAAGACATTGTCATGTCATGGAATCCATGTTATAAGGAGAGAGTTTGGGTGGCAGCCCCCTGTTTGCTCCCATTTTGGTTTTCATGCAGCTATTTTTCTAGATTACATTATGGTAAAGAACCATACAGAACACTTTCTTGTAGGCATATGCACCATGAGTATAGTAAAAAATCCCAGAATGTGACAAACTGGGTTGCACATTCATATGCATAGTGCAATTTCTCATTCCTCATGTCCAAAGAAGAGTCTGGATGGGCAGATTCATGGTCTTCAGGAAATTAAATGGGAAAGAAACTGGTGTAGGACAGTTGTCTCTCCATTACCGTGTTTCCCCGAAAATAAGACAGGGTCTTATATTAATTTTGCCTCCCAAAAACACAGGAGGTCTTATTTTCAGGGAGGTCTTATTATGTTGCCGCTCAAAGCCCCTTTCCCTCCCCTACAGCCATGTCAACCAAACAAGTTAAGTACAGTCAATTTCGCCCCCGCGCCTGGCCAGTAATGCCCCCCCGGGCCTGGGGGGGTTGCAAAGCTGCTGCTGCCCTGGGGGCGCTGCAGGGGGCGGCATCTGCTTGAAAAAGGGCAAAAAAATTGGGAAAAAGTTTTTAAAAGGTAAAAAACCGGACTTTTGGCGCTGGGGCATGTGGGAAATGCTTCCTGCTCCAGGCGCCGTCAGCTCCCTTTAAGCCCCTGTTGTAGAGATCCCCACTAGGTCTTATTTTCAGGGAGGTTTTATATTTTTGAGTGCCAGCAAAAATGAATCAAAAATGAGGGGAGGTCTTACTTTCGGGGGAGGTCTTATTTTCGGGAAAACACGGTATCTGGAGCTCTTGATACACCAAATATGAATTACATGAAAGGAATCGTAAAAACAAAAAGAAACCCTGTGAAATTCTGTGATCAGGCTTGTCTAAAGTTGATGTCTGGAGTACATTTACTGGAAATTCTGTCTAGCTAGCCCACCTCCTTTTCTTCACCATCAAGACTTTCTCCTCCTGAAATTCAGCTTGAATTTTTCTTGTTTGTTTCCATATCATTATTCTTGCAAGTCTTCTGTTTCCCTTTCTGCTTGTTTTACTCAAATAATTGCAGCCTGCTGTTCTATACGCCCTATTAACTGTTTAGCACAGCAAGCTTTTAATCCTTCCTAAGAAATCAGTTCTTGTAGGTCCAGATAAGATAACTAGATTTTTGTCCTCTTCACATTACAACTATGTTGGGTGAAGATAGAAATGAATTCAAATTTATAAGTAAGATAACATAACCTTGGAGCTTATACAACTCATACCAAAGCTTGGAGCAACTAGACATTTTTTTTCTTTTGCTATTAAGACAACAAACTGTTTCTTATGGTAAAACTAAAAATGACATGGTAATTTAAAGATGATTTGGATCAGCTGAGGCATATCTGTATGTGTTTCTCCCCACAAATACTGGCAAAAGTAATTCATTATTTGATCGCTATTCTTTTCACTCTCACACTTCCTAGAATTCTTCTGCATCCCTGTTACTCTCAAGTTATTTTGTTCACACTCTGTCATTTTTAATATTAGACATAAATGAAGCTCATAGTACATATTTATTTCCATGTCATGAATAGCAGAGAAGCGTTAGAGCATTTTATGTTTTTGCCCTTCCCTCAGTTTACCATGCTATCTGTTTATCCAGCTCTGCCACAAAACCCCCATAATAGTTCCACAGCTGTATTCCAAATTAAAACCACTCTGCTGAAACAGAAGAGAGGGCCAGTTCTGGTTTTTCAGGGTGTGTGGCCTGACATGATAAATCCACACAGATAATCAGAGATCACATTCAAAACTGGTGTAGCACAGTGTCTAACAGCCCAATCCTATGGGCTGTTTACAGTGGCAGAACTCATATGACAGAGTGCATCGGAGCAGCTGGTGTAAATGGTTGGCACCTCTGCACCTGCCACCCACGGACCCAGCCCACTGGTGTCGCTGGAGGTGGGGCGGAAAGCTAAGTTCTGCAGCTTTCTGCTCCACCGTTACTCTCCGGTACGAGGCGCCCCGCCCCCTCGTCATAGGACCCCATCAGCGGAGATAAAGCAACGTGCAGGGACTCTCCTGTGCGTTGCTTTCTCTCCGCTGACGGGCTCGTATGACGAGGGGGCGGGGCGCCTCATACCGGAGAGTAACGGTGGGGCGGAAAGTTGCAGAACTTAGCTTTCCACCCCACCTCCAGCGATGCCTGTGACCCAGCCCAAGCCAGAGCAGGAAAGTTGGTGGCAGGGAGGGACATGAATGGTTTGGGGAGGTTCGGGGCAGGGAAGGGGGAGGGCAGGGTCCAGCTTGAGGATGGGAAGGGGTTAATCTCATGGTACTAGCGCATGCCAGATCCTATCCCCATTTTCCCTGCCCAATACTTCCCCTTCTCCTTGGACTTACTGTTCCAGTAAAAGAGCTGACATGGATCCAAGGAGACCCACTGGCAATCAAGCAGGCTACTAGGAAGTAAGTAAATCATATTTTTACTTACCTCTCACCAGCTGTATTATCACCCACCCACCCACCCCCTAGCACGCAGCGGGCACTCTGTTGGCATGACTGCATGCTAACAACTGGCAGAGGATAGGAGACAGACCATATGTGTATGATCTAGTTCAAATCTTTATCCCATCATGTTCTCACTAGGTGGTCTTAGGCAACTTTTCCTTAGACCTGCAACATGAGCTAGGTGTGGTGTTACATGGTCAATATTTTATTTTCCTTTATTTCAAGACATGCAGGAAATACAAAGCTATGCATGTGTACCTGGTACTAAGCACCTGCTTGAAAAGCATGGGCCTGACCAGTAACATAGCTATTTGCTGGACTGTTGGCAAGAGACCTCAAATCCACAGGCCAGGAAGGGCATCATTTGATTGACAGCCCAATCCTATTCAAAGCCCCACGCTCCGATGCAGCAGTGTCAGGGCAGACTCTGCTGCATCCAGTGTGGGACTGGAGGTCTCCTCGAAGGAAGAGGATGATTGTCCCCTTCCCCTGTGTCAAGCCCCAGCAGTCCCTATGGGGCTACTCAGAGGTGCACCAGCAAAAGGGCCAGCGCAGCTCCGAACAGCCCTGTGTTGGACATTCAAGCCAGGGGTGGGGGATAGGATTCGGCAGAGCCCTACACCTGGGGAAGGGGGTGAACATCCCCATCTCCTGAGGTGTTCATGCTGGAGCGGCCCAGGAAGGGTGCAGGATACTGTGGCTGGCCCTATGGGCCAGCAGCGTATCCTTACAGAGGATTGGGCTGAAAGGCAGGACCCAGCAGAGGTCTTCAACTAGCAAAGAACTGATTGGTTCACCCTACCTAGGATCCCATAGGATTCTATGGAGAAAAGTCTGGGGAAAACCCTGAGCACTAGAACCTCATGTTCTTTGTTCTTTGGCATGTTGTTCATTCCCAGACCCATTCCTTAGCCTGCCCTGCTGCCTGTGGATTGTTAGCGCACTGATGCTGCATTAAGTCACCCCTATTCCATCCGCCATCCAAGGAATACTGTGCCAGCCAGCACAGTGCCAACCAACAAGGATCACTGCCTCCATTGTGGGCTATGGTAAATGGAGCTTCGTAAAAGTTAAAAATGCTATCTTTTTGGATCATTTTGGTGACAAGCCTTAGTTGCACTAGGTAGTGTTGCTGTACTGCATTTTTTTTTAAAAAAACACAGTACAGTATACCCAAACAGCTTATCTGCACTTGTCTTGATCGCATTACGTAATAATAGTTGTTTTTATGATCGGTATTTTTTCTGCACATATTATGTTTGTTATCTTGGACAATGAATGTGATTGTCTTAAATTCTTTTTGGTGATGGATTAAACAATTTGGGAAGAATGTAGAAGACCATTCAGCTGTACATTTGCATATGGTGTGCGCCCAATCTTCCTGACAACTTGGCAGGATGATACAGTTGATAATCAAACTAGTGCAGGATGAGAGCACGTAGCCCTGAGTAGGCTGATTTTCTGTATGGGATCCTTTTTGAATTATTAGATGAAAGAGTAAAGAATCTCACTTTTGGTCTTCCTCAATGGAAAATATAGTGACTTTTCCCCCTCCTAACAATAGTTTCCATGTATAACCTTGAGAAATTTCAACTGCAAAATTTTAAGTGTAGTTAATGCAGATTATAACATTGTCCTAAATCTGTGGAGGCTGAAGACAGATACAGATCTTCAGCATGTGCTGTCAATACTGTACCTGGTAGTACCTTCCAATACCTGAAAATTTGGGTTCACTGCTGAATTCCAGCAGTATCACTGGGATGATTTATAAGGTTGCTAGCAACAGTTTCAGGTCAAACAAGACAGCCACATCATTTGGCCCTGTGCCTGTGATATTTTTGAAGTAAATAGGAACTGAGAGGGACATTTGATCTGCAGTGGGACTGTGGTATGGGCAAATACCCTTCTTCCTTCATGTTATGGTCCTGACCCATATTGGAACCCCCACAGCTATTATTTACATTAGAAATCAACACACAGAGCCAAATGATGTGATTAATGCCATGTCTAGTTTGACCCCAAATCCCTCTTATATATGAACAGTTCCTAAATTAGTTATAAGTAAGTACTAACTAGAGGTCTGCTTCCCGTATTTCCATTGGGAAATGTCAAAACCTTTTTCTCCCCCCACAAACCATCACTGTTGTGTCTGTCTCTCAGATTTGCCACAAAAAAGAAGTAAGCTAGAGGAAACAAAGCAACATATGACCTATTTGCAAAGATAGCCACAACTGCTGAGGATCACTCAGACTGACTGGAGGTGGGAGCGGAGGCGTTCTTATATGGGGGGAGCAGGTGTGCTCCCCCCCAGGCACTGAGTGGGCGAGAGGCGCGGCAGCCGGGCTCGAGGCTGCGCAGAGCGGCGCGGCACCAGAGCCTGGCTGGCGCGCCCCTCCAAAGCAGCGCGCCCTCTCTGCGTGTCCCTGGCCTCCGGAGGCTGCGCTCCGAAGGCTAGGGATAAGCCCTCCTTAAAGCGACCACCCCGTTTGGCGGTCGAGAGCTTTATGAAGAAGCCGAACGCGTCGCTGGGGTTTTGCACATGCGCAAACCCTATAAAAGCCAGCGACGCGTTCGGCTTCTTCATAAAGCTCTCGACCGCCGAACGGGGCGGTCGCTTTAAGGAGGGCTTATCCCCAGCCTTCGGAGCGCAGCCTCCGGAGGCCGGGGACACGCGGAGTGGGCGCTCAGCCCCAAGCCCGGCTACTTGGGGGGGCGCTCCAACCCTGCCCCCCCAGGCGCCGGGAGGGCTGGGAACGCCACTGGGTGGGAGTATGCAGCACTGGATTCTCCATCTTTTCCCTGCTGGACATAGCAAGAGTCAGCTGAGGGGAGTGATCCTATGCACAACTGCACACTAGTACACCCTATTGAATTCAATGGGACTTACTTTGGAGAATACTCACATAGGCTCACAGCGCAATCCTGTGTAAGGATCCAGCCGGCGGCCCAGGGCCGCTCGCTGGATCCTGAGCCCCGGCGGCTGTTCTACCACAGAGCCGGAGGTCTACTTAGGGAAGGGGACACTCATCCCCTTCCCCGGGTGTAAATTCAGGCTGGCGCGATCGGCCTCTTCAGATTTCCGCCAGCTAAATAGCTGGTGAAAGTAGAGGAGGCTGTGTAATGGCCTAGCCAGCCCGGCGGGGAAAGAGATATGGCCGAGGCCATCCCCCGTCCCCTCCCAGGCCGGCTACATCAATGGCCCCCCTCCCTTGCCCACTGAACCGCCCCCGCTGGATCCTTACCTGCCTTCTCCGGTGGCTGCTCAGGTGTTCCGGCAATGGAGCAAGGGAGTCCAGCCCTCTGTTCTGGCCTCCCTTGCTCTAGAGTAGTCGCGAACATGCTTTATGGCACGTTCACGACTGCTGCCGGCGACGGAACACTCGTTCTGTCGCCGGCGCGATCTACAGGACTGCGCAGACAGAATGTGACCAAGTCTTTTTGCACACCAGGGGCATCACTGTCGTTGGTGCCGCCCCTGGGGGCAAGATCTCATGGTGTCAACCCCATGGACATCCTCCCATACCAGACCACAACTTGCGATCCCCACACGTGTGATGGCAGGGATCGGGAAAACCCCATTTTCTACCAGTGGTGCGTTTTTGCACCACCAGTAACAAATAGAATAGAAAGTCATAGAATAGAAAGACCTGGTGCGGTCCACCCCCACGCCCGTGTTGCACACTGACTTTGCTGCCTTCCATTTTGCTGCATATGCATTTTGGGCACGGCTTCTCTGTCGCAAGGGAATTAAAAAAAAATAGAAAAAAAGATTGACCTCACTGTGGGAAGCTCAAGGGAAATACCATTTCTGCTCAGCAAAAACTCAAGTACAGTATAGCTCTGAAAGGACTATTGCACACTCACTGAACTAGACTTTATCAAAGCAACTCATGAATGTTAGAACTAGTTTTATGATCTCAAATTTTAAGCATTAAGAAAGCACGATATAATCTTATCACTAGCTTTAAAGAAGGAAGCACACTTTGTACTAGAATGATGTGTTGGATATTATCATACAAAAATAGCAAGAGGTTGCTCACTGTTGATTTTAACTCACACATTAAATGGCAACCACTTACTCTACAGCGATGTGTGATCTTTCTTACAATAGCCAGAGGCACACAAATGCAATCTTACAAACCAGAAGCATTTATTTTAAAGCTTTGGGTTTACTGTTTTAATTTCCTTTGCTGTTTAGAAGGACTTTAAAGAAAAAGAAACACATTGCACATTTCAGAAACAATTCTGGAAGTCGTCAGATCATTGGTTTTGCATTGGGTAGTATCTTCCATGTATTAATAGAAATACTTAATTCTTAGATTACAGACACAATAAATGTTAATAGTACTTTTGGAACTATCAAGGGCTATTGACTAGTATGTCTCTATATTGTAATGTATTCTCCACTTTCCTGAACAGCGAGAAGTTCCCAGCACAGCACTAAAGGATTTAGGGCTCAATCCTATCCTATCCCTCTCCCCCGCTGGTGCAGCTGCACTGAAAAGGAGCATGCTGTATCCACCAGTGGGAGAGGGGGAATTGGGAGGCTTCAGAGGGAAAAGGAAATTTAAATCCCCTTATCCCTCCATAAGCATCCCACTCCACAATGGGTCTCCTCGGACCTGCACCAGCTCTTTAGCTGGCACAAGTATGAGGTGAGAAAGGGGGCATTGCATGCCAATGCTGCCAGATCTACCTCCTCCCTGCCCCTCCCTGTCCTGTTTTGCCCCTCCAAGCCCCCATTGCTGTCTTACCTGCTCCAGTCAAGCAACAGACGGGGAGTGCTCCCAAAATGACCACAGCGTTTTGTGTGCTATCGCTATCGGCAGCCATTTTGCAACAGCAGAATTCTGTTCTGGTGTCACCGAGCTATTGATGGCACCTCAATCTAGCATAGGATTGGTCTGTTAGGCTGTAATTCTATGGACACTTACTTGAGAGTAAGCTCCATTAAACAGAGGAACTTATTTTTGAGTAAACATGCATAGGATTGTGCTATTTGCCTACCAGTAAAAATATGGGCAGAGTTCTATACAGGACTGCATAATCCTTGGAATCTAAAGAACTCTCCCATTTCCATAAATAGCATCACATTGTTTACCAATAAATGTAACAAATGCTATTGGTGGTGCTATGTACTGTAACATCGATTTAATAGCAGTGGTGTGTCAGGTGTTGGCCAGGGCCGGCTCATCCATGAGGCAAACTGAAGCGGTCATCTCAGTTAGCTGATTGGTGGGGGCACCCTTCTCTGTTTGTC
This sequence comes from Plestiodon gilberti rubricaudatus, assembly GCA_026170595.1. NCBI lineage: Eukaryota > Metazoa > Chordata > Lepidosauria > Squamata > Scincidae > Plestiodon > Plestiodon gilberti. The sequence goes on from JANXHW010000002.1 coordinate 36,784,137, forward strand.
AACGTACCTCTACTGGTCCTCCTTCTCCTTCCACTTCCTGGATTGGAAAAGAAAGAGGAGTACATATGTTTTCAAATTTCCTTTTGAAACTTAAATTGAAGGCATATTTTTTACAAAATGATCCAACCAGAGTTAAGCATATTGAAATCGAATGGGTTTCAATCGAGAAGTAGTATTTGTGAACTACAGTCCACTTCATCAGAGACTCAGTAGGTAATTTCTCTCCTTTCTTACACATATATTTTAAAACATGTTAAGCGTTTAAACACTGGAGCCAGCATCATCTCATTTTGATAACATTTTGTTAAAATGCCATAAAGTTGATCATAATGCATTCAAGTTGCAGGAAGCATTATATATGGGCAGTCTTGGGATGACATTGTACTGGGACACCTTGGGAGGCAGATTTATCTGAAGCAAGACAGTTCTTTCCCTGCAGAACTCAATTTGGCAGCATTTCTATGGCTGGCACCAACTCCTCCACCGTAGCACAGATGTCATATTTTATAGTACACTCACTGAACTGGACACCTGTCAAATGACATTGTTCTGGCCTCTCAGCCTCCAAGAAACACTAGTCCTGTAGGAATCAACGGGATATTTTAACACACACTTTTATAATTTTCAAGTGCTTAATGACTTTAGAGAACAAAAATGGGGGTGCCGTTTGTGAACTGTGGTGGTGGATCATGTCCAAATCCCATATTCCCCTTCTGCTGCAATGATTCTGAATCAGGCCTTGCACCTTTCCCATGGAAACAGATGTCCCTCCCTATCAAAATTTCATTACTGAAAATTAGAACTCTGTGTCTTGCTTAATTTTTGGAAGGTATTGCCAAATTGGAGAGGACTCCGAGGAAAACAATGAAGATGTTAATGCATTTGGAGGGTAAGCTACATTTGGAAAGTTTGAAGGAAGAGTAAGGAAACAAAAAGTGTGAGGATATGTAAAATACAAAGTCGGTTTTCGTCAATGGTAAAAACAGGCTGCAATCCTATACACACTTTCCCCACTGAACACAATAGGACTTGCTTCTGAGTAGATATGTATAAGATTGCACCGATAATCAGCTATAGAGTATTGGAACAAGATTGAGAGCGCAATCCAGTCTAAGTCGTGAATGGTGGAGCGAGTGCTCCGCTGTTCAAAGCACTGGCGTCACAAGCTGGCTGGCCTCACTCGCCGCCGGATCGTCCCTGTGGCCGCCGGAGAAGGTAAGGAATCCCCCAGCAGGAGCGGTCCAGATGGTAAGGGAGGGGGGTTGTTGGCTGAGTTGGCCCAGAGGGAGCGGGGATGGTGGCCGCTATATCCCCATCCTGTTACCGGGATGGCGCAGCCTTTACACGGCTTCCTCGAACGTGCGCCAGCTAAATAGCTGGCAGAAATCCAAGGAGGTCCATTGGGGCCTCCCCCCATTACACTGGGGGAAGGAGACAAACGTCCCTTTCCCCCGAGTAGACCTCCAAACTTACAGGATTACATCAAGACATTCTGTACACTCAGAAAGTACTATACAAACACTAGGTATTTATTTCCTTTCCTTCTGCAAGGAGCTCAGGGGGCACACATGGATTACCGTCTTTTATTCACACAACAACCCTATGAGGTATGTCAGACTGAAAGTAACTGACCCAAGGTCACCCCACTAAGCTTCATTGGTAAGTGAAAACTCAAACCCAGATCCAATCAGTCCTAGTCCAACACTTATTGACTGCACCACACTGGCCCCAAGGACCCCACACAAAAACCTGGAACCCTATAGTTCACCCTTTAGCTCACTCTTGTAGAAGCAGGGGTGATGCTGTATGAGGCAGATGATATTCCTTCCAGCATGTGGACAGCAGTGGTCATGCTGGCTTCACAATGGACTTTACTCCACAGAAGGGTGGGTGGGGCAGAATTGACTGAGGTACAGTGTTGCAGCCTGTACATTTCGGGGATGGTCATGCATTTCATCTCTGAGGAACAACCTGTGCAAATGTGTCTTTAGCTACTAAGCCAACGTGGATGTATACACTGTGCTCCGTAATCTCATTCAATACCGCAACAATGTGAGCCACACTAGCACAAGGCATGGCATCAGCAAGGCTATGGAAAATATCAACTCTATGGCAGCAGTGTTGCCAGCTCACACATATAAATGTTATGATTTGAAGAATGGGTGGGACTTGAGTCATGCGTTTTCAGTGCCTGGGATTGGCAAGAGTGGAGCTATGAAAAATATCTCTGTTTACAACACTTGAAAATGCAATACCTGTCCTGGAGCCGATTCCTCATAATCACAGCAATTGGCTTAGATCTGTCACAGTATGTTCTGCATTGCAATAGGGGCTTGGTGTAAACAAGATCAACCAGGCAAACAAGAAGTGTGTGTGTGTGCGAGAGAAAAAATGGAGCAGATGAAGAAGGAGGCAGTTCTAAAACTCCAGCAATGATAATAATAACTTATGGCAGCTGAAGTAAATCAGAAGTCGACAGGAGGAAATGCTTCACCATTTCAGATGCGGGCATACATATTAGAAAGCACTTTGTTGAGGCAGGCCTTATAGTTGTATGATGGGGAACATTTCTGATGCAGCCATGCATGTCTCCCGGATTCAAAGATGGCAAAAACAGAGCAACCAAATGCTGCTGAAGAGCCACTATTGATGGGAACCACTCCCCAATGAGAATGTCACACCTTTCCAGAGTGGGGTTGAGATGCATCACTTTATTGACTAGTAGTGATAGTGAAAAACTGAAATGTCTGCTGTCTGCAAGGCTTTTGCATTAGGCAAGACACAAAACCTTATGTGGCAGAGATTGCAAGATTTATCTTTATTTCTTAGCTATCTTTGGGTTTTTGGCGTTGACATGAAAGCATGTCATACTGATGTGTTCCTCTTTTTTTTACACTTATATTGGTATACATTTATCCAGAGACCATCTTTCTTTTCCATTGGTGGATTATTGGTGCTCCTTCATATAACTATGATAATCCCCAGATATGGAGAGCAGGCTGTTAAGAAGAAGGGTTCTAGACCAAGCTTCTCCCTGACATACTAATTTGTTTTTAAAATTGTTTCTTTACAGTTATGTACTGTTTAAACTTTTTTAATGTGTTTTTTAAGTTATGTATTTTAACTTCTGTTGTAAGTCGCCTTGGGCATTTGCCTTGGCATAGGAAAGGTGGGATATAATTTTTTTTTAAATAAATAAATAAATAATTTGTAGGTGTGAAGATTTTTATTTGTATGGAGGTCCATCCAGTCATTTGATCATCTCCCACTTGAAGTCTGAAGTGGTACAGTCCAGAAAGAGGTTTTCCACCTTGTCTGCTGTTTTTGCAAACTAATCTCTTGCCTAGTGCCAGTGTCAGTGTCGCTGGAGGTCCTGGGGCAAAGCCTTCCACTTGACCCCTGATGGTGCCCCCCCCACACACTATGATAGCACATTGGATGCTACCACTGCCACAGGTACTGTTCAGAGGTTGACTTGTTACCATCAGGGCAATTAATGTGTGAGTAGCTGGAAGTGGGTTGTGCACTGCTCTTCCACCTTAACAACTAACACGTTTTCAGCTTGACTTGGATCTTAAAGCAAGCAGTGTCCGCAGTTCATATTATTGTCCATTGAAGTGCATAGATGATTCAAGAACAATAGGCCAAAGGCAGGAGCCTCTTGGGAGTGAAAATGTAGCGTCAAAAGTGCCGCATTGGAACAGGGTTCTGGTAGTCCGAGTACCACCAGCAATCGGCAAAGTACCACTGGTGGTACGAGTACCACTGGTTGAACTCTTTCCCCTTGTTCCTGTCCTCCTTTGACATGGGCTTACATAAGCAAACCACTTGACGTCTGCAGCTCATCCAAATACATCCCATAAAGAAGAAAGGAAAACCTTTGTGGAGTTACAGAGTCTAAAACATCCAAAGCAGCTATTAATTGGGAACAACCTGACTCTTGAGCAACAATGATGTCATTCAGGAAAATATGCATTCATTTGCCTCCAAAACATCTTCCTGTTTTTGAGAGGGAAAAGAAATACAGCCTATTTCTAAAATGTAAACATGTACTGTATTAAGTTCCTACCCATATTGCGCCGTGTACATGATGTTAAAATTCTGTTAGGCTCTTTAAGCCTATATTACTTTCTGAATCTAGACATATTTCTGTTGTATACATAGAAATTGTTTATTCATCTCATGCAGCAGAGATGTAAAATAAAAACAACATTTTTAAAATGCTTAACCTTACTTGTGATTTATCAGAGAACAGTGCTGTATAAATGCCTAAATAAAGAAATAATAAATAAATCACACAGCAGAGTTTTCTAGTGATTTCTGTGTCTCATACGTCTCACTACTTAGGGCTTGTGAACTGCTGCACCCATGCCCCTCCCATATTGCTCCAGGAAGCCTGGAAGAAGAAAGGAAATAGAAAGGAATCTAGTCCTGTGGACTTGAATTTGTCAAGAGCTTGGACCCACACTCCAACCTGCAACATGAGACCTACCTTCAAGACCTGGTCACAATGGCAGCAACAGGTGGCCCATGTGCATCCATGGTGCACTGTGTCATGGTATATTGTGGGCAGGTATGTTGGTTAACTGGCCAGTGATTAGCCAGTGGGCAAGAGAGTTGGTTATGTGCGCAGACACACTGCCACAGTTTCTGTGTATCCTTCTCCTTCTTTTCCCACTTGATGGTAACTAATCATGTGTGTTGCTACTATGTTGTTCTGTCCTTTCTTTTCAGGCTTGTTGGAAGGAGACAGTGGGGCACAGAATGTTATGGCAACAGTATGCACTCAGCTTTGCAAGGGGGAGGGAAAGAGGAAGTAAAGGGCCAAGGAGGATGAGGGCTGGATGGAGCAAGGACAAAGGTGGAGGCTGACCATGCCACTTGGACAGTGGTGGCCAGCCTGCCCAAGGAGGCTCAGCTACCCGACAACATGGAGGAGAAGGGTACCGACATAACCCCTATGGATGCTCTGAGAGGTCTCTTGCAGAGTAGGCTAGAGATGACCCCAGAGTGGTCCCAGACCCCTGGGACTGGTGGGATTGGTACACTGATAACACTGGGGGCTCTGGATGCCAGGGAGGCTCTGAGGCCACACACAGCCCACCCTTCACAAGCATAATTCCAAAGCACGATGAAGTCCACAGCCATTATTTAGAAATCAGTGCGTACAGTGGTCACTATTACCTGACATTAACTGACCTCCCTCAAATTTACTAATATCTTCTTACAATGCGTATCAAAGTAGGAATAGAATATTCTACTTTTATCTTTATCTTTATCTTCAATAAATAGAATATTTTTTTGTTTTTATTTAAATAGTGAAATCACAGCTGTCTCGAGTGATGCACCTGTATGTGAAGCAACAAATTTCACTGGATATGAAAACTTGGTATCCATGACATCCACAGATCATTCAAGATGTAATATAACTTTCATACATGAATGACAGGATATATCTTTCCAACCAAGGAAATGACTGGATGTTGACAGAATTAAAAAAGAAGTGGAAATATCTGTTGATCTCCTTGGTTTGAGAGTAGAGTCGGCTAGTCTCATAGGTATCTGCCTTCTTTATGAATAGACCTCACACCAGGAGTAAGGACAGAAGCAAAGGGAGAAAGTTGAGGACTGAACTCTGTGCCTTTGTGAGAACTTTAAGAAAGTTCAGAAACAATGAAGATGGAACCCCAGAGTGCTATGGCTGAGCTATGTTCACAGGTGGACAGGTGGTATCACTTTGGTCTTTATATTGCATGACTACAGACATATACAGCTGCATATACTGAACCAGACCACTGGTTGATCTAGGTCAGTGGTTTCCAACCTTTTTAGCACTGGGACCCTCTTTGTAGAATGACAATCTGTCGGGACCCCCCAAGACCTAGGGCCGGAAGTGATGTCGTCAAGCTGGAAGTGATGTCATTGTTTTAATAAATTACACAGTTTAATAAATCAAACTTTTAAAAATAAATCACATTTTTAACATTGTACTCATAAGCAGCCCCATGGGGGGGGGGAAGGAGTGAGCTAATATTTACAGAGATGCTAAAAGGCAAGCAGAAAGTAACACAAGGTGAGCAAACAAGCCCCAAGAGACACTTCTTTCTCTGCAGGAAGGAGGGAGGGAAGGAGTGAGCCGCCATCTTGGGTGTGGTCATCCAGCCAACATCTCGTGACCCCCCAGAAACTGCTTCGCAACCCCCAGGTTGGGAACTAGTACCACTGATCTAGGTCATTGCTGTCCATACTGACTAGTGGTGTCTCAAGGATTTCAAACTGGGGACTTTCCCAGTCCTACCTGAACTTACAAGGGATTGAATGTGGTACCTTCAGCATGTAGAACAGGTGCTTTATGACTGAGCTACAGTTCTCCCCAGAACTAACACAAGAGATAACCTCCCCCCCCCCTCAAATACTAACTTGTTGTTTCCTCCATGGCTTGGACATACGCAAAAGGAAGTGAAGAGAGAGCGCCATTGGTGTATTCTCAGTGCCGTTCAACAGAGATTGTCCTTTCTTAGCGGTTTGTTGTATCCTACTATGCCTCATTGAATCTTCCATAAGTAGAATACATGTGACCATATGGAACTATACAGAAAGTGTGGGATATTTCTGCTACCTGGAATTAGCTTCTGTACAGTATTTGAAGGCTCAAATTACATCTGCAGTTTGGTTTCTGCTTTACAATGTATATAAGTGCATGTTCCTCACCAATATCCACTTCCTTGCTTAAGTATCCATGAGTTGTTTTCCCGCGGGGAATCAGATTGGTGTTTTGACTAATTTCTATTAATCTGAGACCCTGGTTGTACAGGATAGTGTGAGTAGCCATTTTCAGTGATCAAGGAATACAGTATGAGCAACATAGGTTATAAGAGCACTGGTCCTCCCACATGAACCTGCCACATCATTACTACTGTATCTTCACTGGGAGAAAGGCTCTGGCTTCCCCTGTCCCCAGATATGAGATGGGTTGGCACTAGGAATAGAGCCTCTTCAATGGCCATATGTCATTTATGGACTCCTCCCCCAGAACCACTTGACTGGCACCTACTTCTCTGGCTTTCATTTTGCCTGGTGAAAAGATTTTTGTTCATTTGCACATATGTGTCTAATATGATAGTTTGAATATTTTACTGGTGCTACTGTTTTAGTGCCTATGTAGGTACTGTTTTTATTTTAGGATGCATTGTTTTAATTTATATTGTAAGTAGCTTTGTTAATGTCTATATAAAGATGGAATATAAATATTATAAATAAATGAATAAACAATTAAAAAGAAGGCCAGGAATAGGGTAGCATGGATCCTGAGAGTTCTGTGGGAGATGATACAAATCTTGGAGCAGGATGGAGAGCATATATGACCAGAGTCTTTATCCAAGGTGTGGATGAATGTCAATATATGGTGGGCAGTGCAATCTTCCATAACTTCAGGACAGCGGAGTGCACGCTCCGCCATTCTAAAGTGTCGCAAACGTGCCGTAAAGCATGTTTGCGACTACTTTGGAGTAAGGCCTGCTGGCGGTGCGGACCTCACCACACTAGACCTCCAGGCCGATCACAATTGGCCCACAGTGGGGATAGGATCTGGCAGGCAGCCCTAGGGCCGCCCCCAGATCTTTACACAGGATTGTGCTCTCAGTCACTAAGTAGGACTGTATTTAGTTGTATCGGTGAAACTCAGAGTTTTGTCTACTCTTCAGTAATGTCTGAATCACTATCACTGGCATCACTGTAGGTGGGGCGGAGCTCTAATTTCTGCTGCGCTCCGACCCACCGTTACATGGCTGTACGAGGCGGCCCCGCCCCCTCACCTTCAGAGCCTTTCGTAGCAGCGAAAGCAATGCTCAGGACTCCCTGCTTGTTGCTTTCGCTGCTCCGAAAGACTCTGAAGACGAGGGGGTGGGGCCGCCTTGTACAGCCGTGTAATGGTGGGTCGGAGCGCAGCGGAACTTAGAGCTCCGCCCCACCTAGAGCGATGCCACTGGTCTGAATGGTATGCACTGGCCTTCTCATGACAATGCTTGATCACTCAAGGCCATGCCCAGCCCACAAACAAGAACCTCTCCAAATTCTGTTGAAGTCTAGACTGCTCCAGAGTCAGTGGCTTGTGTGTTTGTATTTATTTATTTATCCTGCAGTCTCTACAAAACCCTTGAAGATCAACACTGTGAAATCTCTTTCTATTGAGCTGAACAAAGCAGGTCTGTAAAAATGATCAAGTGGAAAATATAAATCATAAAGCAGTATTTTTGAGAAGAGGAGTAAAAATTATGAAACTATATTATGACAGCCTTAAATCTATGTAAACTTTCCATGGTTAACAGCTGATGTACATTAGTGAAGCATATCTGCCCATTTTCAAAAAATGCTTTAATTGATTGCTTTTTTATATACTGTATCATGTGGTTTAGCACTTTAAATTGCCATGAATAATGGAATAGGCTAGTAAAATGGTTCTAGGACTTTACCATACCACTGTGTACAAAAAGAAAAACTCATAGAACCAGATATCATAAAAAAGTTATGTGCTTCTGAATACTTGGTTTACTGTGATCATGTGAGCATCTCCACCTGGGAAAAAAATGATATAAGACCTGTTACAGTTTTCTGAAGAAAATAAGTCTCTGTGAATAGAACCCTAGATTTCTATTGGGTTCTATTTCTGGATGGAGCTTGGGGAAACTTGCATGGATGACGATTCCCCCTGTAATATTTTCTCCTACAGGTGCTCACTTGTTTACAAAGTTTATCTGTGGCTACACTGAAAGCAGCTCAGGGTCTTTTTTTATATTTGGACAAAATAAGATAGCACTTGTGGCTAAGATGGTAAATAGTGTTTTAGACACTGCAAAATGGATCCTCATGTTCAAGGATATTTTTGCTTAACAAGGGACTACCTTGAGGGTGATTTCATGGTATCTATCTTCACTGACCATATAACATACATGTGGCAAGATGGCAACTGGAGCATACGAAGCTGTCACATATAGAGTTGGAGCTTAGATCTGTCTACCCATTACTTTCCAGTTGGCAGTGGTTTTCAAACCCCTCAAGCAGAGATGCTTAGCTTCGGAACCTAAATGCTTTAACTAGAGGATGATGGCTCTTATTAGGCATGCAGCCTCTATTATTGACTATGCCTTCCCTACCCAAAAACACACTTGCCTACTATCCTATAAATGTCATACAAGGTCCTTCATGTTGTTCCTAATATTGCAGTATGAATTAGCAAAATAATAATAAACACTGATTTATAATAAATAATAATAAACAGATTTAAAGTTTAAATCTGGGGCTGGTTTGCAAGTGAGCCCTTTTCAGGGGCAGCGAGTGGCCTCCTGGGACCAAGTGCCTCACTGGGACAAAGTGCCAAGGTAAAAGAAGACACAGAGAGTTCAGCAGCTGTGCAAGTTCAGCAGCGGGGCAAGGAAGCCAGGCCCCACACACGGCTTGGCACTACCCTTGAAGAGAGGAGAACTCCAACAACATTAAGGTACCCAAACGCAGATAAACACATACCTTACACACAAAAGCTATGCAGTCAGACAGTCAGCAGAGGGGTGGGGGCTATCCAGTGTTTTGCACCATCACAGGTATGATTATCTGCCTCTTGGGCATAAGTCATGGGTGTGTGCTCGGTGCAAAGCGCTCCAGGCTCTCAGGGAACGGGTTCGCTCCCTTGAAGCCATGGTTGCTGACCTGGAGAAGCAGAGACAGGAAGAGAGGGACCAGGGTGAGACTTCTAGGGACGTGGAGGCGTCGTCCCACCCTCAGTTGGCCAGCTCCTCAGCTGCCAGGGAAGGGAGTCTCAGGGCTGGAGGACGTCGCTCTGGAAAAGAGGGAAACAATCCCACAGTGGGGACCCCTTCTTCAGGTGATGGGCCCGTATCCAGTCGCATTATGGATACTCCTCTGGGGAGGGGGGAAGGGGGCTTCTTGTTGTGGGTGACTCTATAATCAGAAACATAGAGAGGGGGGTCTGTGATGGATGTGAGGACCGCATGGTGACTTGCCTACCTGGTGCGAAGGTTGTGGACATCACTTCCCGTCTAGATAGGCTTGTAGAGAGTGCTGGGGAAGAGGTAGAGGTTGTGGTGCATGTTGGCACCAACGACGTGGGGAAATGTAGCCGGGCGGTCCTGGAGGCCAAATTTAGGTTGCTAGGTAGGAAGCTCAAATCCAGGACCCCAAAGGTAGCGTTCTCAGAAGTGCTACCTGTTCCACGCGCAGGGCCAACTAGGCAGGCGGAGCTCAGGGGTCTCAATGCATGGATGAGACGGTGGTGTCAGGAGGAGGGGTTTAGATTTGCACTGGGGAATGTTTTGGGACAAGCCGGGCCTGTACAAGAGGGACGGGCTTCACTTGAACCAAAACGGAACCAGACTGCTGGCGCATAACATTAAGAAGGTGGCAGAGCAGCTTTTAAACTGACCCCTGGGGGAAAGCTGACAGGAGCCGAGGGGCATCCGGTTTCAGACTCCTCATCCCTAGGGAATGAGGGTGCAGAGGATTGGGAACAGTCAAGTAATAACAGAGTAAGAATTAGGAGTGGTAGCATGATGGGACACGACAACCAATCTAGCAGGACAGAAGGCTGCAGGGATAAAAGTGCAAACACGCAGCCCTCCTTGGGGGACCTGGTATATAAGTGCTTTTATGCAAATGCCCGAAGTCTACGGGCAAAGATGGGAGAACTGGAATGTTTGGTGGCTAGGGAAAACATTGATATAGTAGGTATAACGGAAACCTGGTGGAATGCGGAGAACCAGTGGGATACTGCAATTCCAGGATATAAACTCTATAGGAGGGACAGAGAGGGGAGTGTTGGAGGTGGGGTGGCCATCTATGTCAAAGAAGGGGTAGAATCCACCAGAGTAGAGCTGGAGGGGGGCGCTGACTCCTCCGTAGAATCACTGTGGGTTAGATTACTAGGCTCAAAGAGTGATGTAATAGTAGGGGCATGCTACCATCCTCCAGATCAAAAACCTGAAGGGGATCTTGAAATGAGGAAGCAAATCAGGGAGGTGTCAACGAGAGACAGGGTTGTAGTCATGGGGGACTTCAATTATCCTCACATCGACTGGGTCAATTCATGCTCAGGTCATGAAACAGAGACTGGATTTCTGGATATGTTAAATGACTGTGCCTTAGAGCAGCTTGTCACGGAACCGACCAGAGGACAGGTGACTCTGGATTTGATATTGTGTGGCACTCAAGATCTGGTCAGGGAGGTAAATGTTACCGAACTGTTGGGTAACAGTGACCATGTTGCGATCTGTTTCGCCATGCATGTCGGGGGGAGAGTGCCTAGCAAATCTGACACAAAAAACCTTGCCTTCCAAAGGGCAGACTTCCCCAAAATGAGGAGACTAGTTAAAAAAAAAAAAGCTGAAAGGGAAGGTAAAAAGAGTCCAATCGCTCCAAAGTGCATAGAGGCTGTTTAAAACAACAGTAATAGAGGCCCAGCAGGAGTGTATCCCACAAAGAAGGAAGGGCTCGACTAAGTCCAGGAGGGTGCCAGCATGGCTAACAAGCACAAGAGGCTATAAAAGGCAAGGAAGCTTCCTTCCGTAAAGGGAAGTCTTGCCCTAATGAGGAAAACAAACAGAAGCACAAACTGTGGCAAAAGAAACGTAAAAAGATGATACGGGAGGCCAAGCAAGACTTTGAAGAACGTATGGCAGGCAACATAAAAGGGAATAACAGAAGCTTCTTCAAATATGTTAGAAGCAGGAAACCTGCCAGGGAAACGGTTGGTCCGTTGGATGGTGAGGGAGAGTAAGGGGTGATAAAAGGGGACTTGGAGAATGCAGAGAAATTAAACGAGTTCTTTGCATCTGTCTTCACAGCAGAAGACCTCGGGCAAATACCGCTGCCTGAACGGCCTCCCCTGACTAAAGAATTAAGTCAAATAGAAGTTAAAAGAGAAGACGCAGATGATACTAAACATTTCTGGGTGGTGAAGACCAGCAGGGATTGTGAAGAGCTCCAGAAGGATCTCTCCAAACTGGGAGAATGGGCAGCAAAATGGCAGATGCACTTCATTGTAAGTAAGTGCAAAGTGATGCACATTAGGGCAAGAAACCAAAATTTCACATATACGCTAATGGGTTCTGAGTTGTCTGTGACAGATCAAGAGAGAGATCTTGGGGTGCTGGTGGACAGGTTGATGAAAGTGTTGACCCAGTGTGCGGCGGCTGTGAAGAAGGCCAATTCCATGCTCGGAATCATTAAAAAAGGGATTGAGAATAAAACGGCCAATATCATTATGCCTTTGTACAAATCGATGGTAAGGCCACATCTGGAGTATTGCGTCCAGTTCTGGTCACCGCATCTCAAAAAGGATGTAGTTGAATTGGAAAAGGTGCAGAAAAGAGCGACCAGAATGATTCGTGGGCTAGAGCACCTCCCTTATGAGGAAAGGCTACAGCGCCTGGGGCTTTTCAGTCTAGAAAAAAGGCGCCTGAGTGGGGACATGATTGAGACTTATAAAATTATGCATGGGATGGAGAGAGTGGATAGAGGGAAATTCTTCTCCCTCTCGCACAACACCAGAACCAGGGGACATGCACTAAAATTGAGTGGAGGGAGAGTTAGAACGGACAAAAGAAAATATTTCTTTACCCAGCATGTAATTCATCTGTGGAACTCCTTGCCACAGGATGTGGAGATGGCACCTGGCCTAGATGCCTTTAAAAGGGGTTTGGACAGATTCATGGAGGAAAAGACCATCACAGGTTACAAGCCATAAGCAACCTCCTGGTTTTAGAAGTAGGTTTTCTCTGTGTCAGGTGCAGGGGAGTGGCAGCAGGATTATTTTGTTGGCTGTGTGCTCTTGGAAGCATCTGGTGGGGTCACTGTGAGATACAGGAAGCTGGACTAGATGGGCCTTTGGCCTGATCCAGCAGGGCTCTTCTTATGTTCTTATGTTCACATCCCAGCATAATATCAAGTTGCCTTCTACAAAGACAGACAATGGATTCGTACAGGTTGGCTTTGATTGGCAGCATCTCTCCATGGTTTTAGACAAGGGCCTTTCCCAGCTACACAGGGAGGTACCAGAGATCGAAACTTGATCCTTCTATATGCAAAGCAGTGCGTTAAGGCCCCTTCCAATGTGATGTCTGTAAGTGTGGTTGAGCCAACACTACCCTTGGATTAATCTGCAATCTCTGTGTATAAAAGCCTTTTGGAAAAGTCATGTAAGCTCTGACATTATAAACAGAAATATTGACACATAAGCGGGAGTCCTCACCTCTGTTTGAGGAATGATTCACATGAATAATATGCATTCAAGGACTGAGGTTTTATGGCTCAGTTTTTAGCTTGGGCGTGTGATCCTTTCCCTATTTAAATCTGTATGTTTATTCACAATGACTTCGCCATCGGCAGAAAATTAATGTGGAAAATACTATTCTAAAAGCATTAGTGCTTGTTTGGAGCGAGCCTGGTTCTTTGGAGGAAGTTTTATTTTTGCTTGTGATTTCCTAGCAATTAATTTATATAGTCCTTTTATTTCTAGGGTATAAAGAAGAGATCTGATTGCTTATGTATTCAGAGTAGTTATTTGTAATTTAAAATACAGAACCTAATATTGCCATTTCTCTCGCTTTGGGAGCCTTTGCTCTCACATATAGCCATTCATCACTTGCTTTTAAGTTGCTTCAGGCAGACTGAAACAGATGAGGTTTTATTTTTCATTTATGTTTTCTTAATACATGGTGATAGAAAGGAAAAAATTGTTAGCCAGAAATACTTTTAAAATACATGAACACAAATCCAACAGCCACGTATAGCTGGGGAAAAGAAAATGTAAAACCTCAGAAATTATAGGTTAAAAAATATTACAACTGATGATCTTGGAAGGTGGGGGAAGAAACCCAGCTGTCTGATGTGTTTCATTATTTATAACAGCTACAGAACGTTTCAGCTTTCCTCTGCAATGGCAAAAACCTTCTTGCTAGTTTTGAGTAAAACTACTTTTTTGCAGCAAAGCTCCTTTATATAGCTTACAGCGCAATCCTGCGCAACTTTATGCATCCAGCCTAAAAGGCTGGCCGCGGTATCCTGAGCCGCTGCGCCAGTGTAGCCTGGGAACACCTTGAGAGAAGGGAACATTTGTCCCCTTCCCCGAGTGTAGGGAAAAATCCGGAAGTGGTCTAAAATCACCGTAGAGCGGTGTCCTGAAGCTCGGGGGGGGGCACGTTGCAGAGTGCAGGTCTCCCCGCACTCTCCGGATGGCTCGAGGATCCCTGGTAAGTCCGCAAATCGCATTTAATTTTTTTTCCTGGGATCACTACCGCCGCTGGGCCCATCCCCACAAACACTCAAAGCACTCAAACTTTGAGAACCACTGACCTAAGCCTTTGTGAGTTCAACTGTATTTACCAAACTATTTCCTTGATAAATGACTGTGGGCGTTATGTAACATGTTTTGATTGCCTTGGACAAGGAAAATATTTTGTGACAAGTACAGTGAGTTAAGGTAAAGAAAGGGCCAGTATGTCCTAAAACATTCCAAGGGGGTGGTGAGAACTTTCTTTTGGTTTACTCGTTAGAGGTTTTTTTGTGTGTGTGTGAGATTTAGGGTACATGGGTAGAGAAGCCATGTATAAATAAAATCCAGCTAGAGTAAAAATCATCCAGTACTGCCCGTAGTTTCCCACCATTTAGGAGCTGCGGAGCAGACAAGAAATCATTAAAATCTAAGGCTATAGAGTAGTCCGACGTTTCGTTTCTAAACAAGAAACATTTTCTAGGAGTAATCCGTAGATTGCTAGATGGTAACCATGAAAGTAGCGCTTCAGTTTTTTGGTAGCTCAAAAGCGCAGGAAACTCGTTGATTGACAGTGGATCCAGCGTGGAAGCGACCAATTAACTTCAAAGCAGGCTCTTAGTGATCGCGCTGCGCAATCCGGCCGTTCTAAGTTGTTACTTGCTGTTTTCTTCTCCGGTATGCCCACTGAGGAGGCTACTGCTGATTATGCTACATGGAAAATATGACCTGAATCATTCCTTGCTGTTCTCACCCTGCTGCGGCTGCCGGGTTAACTTCAATTGCGATGCTCCTTGTTGTCTTCTCCGTGCTGTAACCCCATCTTCTTCCGGATGATGGGGAACCAAATTTTGTTAATGAAGCTGAGATCTTGCTGTTTGTTAATTAAATAATTAATAGGTCTTTTACTGATCTCAATCGCTTCTAAATTGCGGAGCATGCCCTTGTTAGAGTTGTTGGCCAAATCTGAATAATTAGTCATTTGATCTAATCCACAGATACAGTACTCCCACCATATCCACTGGGGATAAGTTCCAGGCCCCTCCGTGGATACTTGAAACCGTGGATAGGAGCGAACACCCCTTTCATGGTTTCCTGAGGGCCCTTGCCCTGCCTCCCCTGTGGGCAAGCGTGCGCCCCCCCCAGCTCTTATTTTTCTTTCAGCAAGCTTTGTTTCTTCCTTAAAACAAACAGAGAAGCAGCCTCCATTGCAGGCAAGTAGAACGAGACTAAGTCCTAGAGAGACTCTGCAAGGTTTCTGTTACAGTAAGCTTGGGTGCTTTCTGGCCTTTCTTCCTCACTTCATGACACCCATAGCACTACATAGGCTATATGAGGAGGACCCGCAAAGCCTAAGAGCTTCAAAGTTCCTCTCCAGAGGTCCAAGATACCCAATGGTTACGATGGTATAGGTGTTGGGGTGTAGCTTCTCTCTCCATATTTCAGACCACATGATTATTGAGAGGTATTAAAAAAAAAGTAGCCGTGAGAAATATTCTCAGAAAACACGGGGTTCCCCCCCCCTGCAATGTACTATTAAACATGTTCAAGTGCAGGCCTTTGAATGTTGCTGTGCATCTTACCATCATCAGGCCCCAAATCCCTTTTTGCCACCCCTCCTGGAAAACCTGAAATGGTGCCCTCGACAGGAGTTGGAGCTATTGTAATGTTTCACCTAAGGAACCAAAATGATGCTTAATGCCAGCATTCTCTGTTTTTATATATATATATATATATATATATATATATATATATATATATATATATATATATATATATATATCCCACCTCCAAATAATGGTTTCTGCTATGGGAACTATTCAATACATCTCTGACTGCCTCTTTTTATGGAGACACAAATATGCTGTGTAAATGCTGAATTTATTTTGCACGGTTGAGGAGAACCATTATAACATGACGGGGAGGGAGGCTCCTCACAAAATATTGATGCAGCACAGACCAAAAAGAGGGAAAGGATGGAATATGAATGTAGGAAGGGTGGAGCCTGTGGGGTCCATTCACCATGAAAATACATTTGCTTGTGTGGAGAAAGACGGGAGCAGCAACCACTCTTCTTTCTAACTGAGTAAACAGCTCAGCGCCCTACTGGTGTGTTTCTGGCTCCTATTTATGAGCTGGAGGGAAAAAATTCAGAGCCCAATTTCTCATATTGTATTTTGCTACTTATGAATTCCAAGACCCAGTAAAGACCCCGGAGCTCTGATTTCTCATTTCACTGCTGCTGCATAATAGACCTGTAGCACAATGTATCTTTTACTGCCTACATTTAGACAAATTGTTGTGTGAACACATTTGTACATGACAGCAGTGAGGAAGCAAAATCATGGAGCCCAAGAGAACATTCCAGGAGAAATGTGAGGGAAACGTAGCATTCACTGCCTGTTAACCTCTCCAAAGTGAGAATTCATTAGAAGTAAAAATGCGTAAATAATTAGAAAACGTGCGTCTCCTCCTTCATCTCTGCATGCACAAATAAACACGGGGTGCTTGAAACAAATTTCAGATGGTCGAATGTGGAAACTGTAATCACCTCTCAGATTGGGATGAATTTGAACTTTCTACCTACTGGTTGGGAGACTGAACATACTGCTGCCTTGTTTTAGTTTGTCAGGGTCCACAAAGCAGCCATTTTCATTGTACACTTCCTAGTACCCTGCAGAGGGATTAGTCAAAAACCTGAGCCTCGAGTTTCTGAATGTATGAATGATTCCTTCTGTGGGCTCGTTTGCAAACCAAGAACAAGGTAAGGCCAAGCCTCAGAATGCGGGCTCTGTGCTGGCTTTTAAATAGTTTAATTCCTCTTTTGGTGAAGGGGGTGAGAATTCAGAGAGAGAAAATCCCCTAGAGTGCAAGATATAGCTTCTATCATGAGAAATATGCAAAGCTGAGCTTGGCATCAAACATGTCATACAGTATGCATATGCAGAGAAAGCTAAGGAAACCGTAACACTTTTCAAAATGTTTCTGGTTTTCGTGTTGCTGAACTTATTTGGTTGATACATGTCACCTACTTTGAATGATTTTCTTGCAAAATAGGAACATTTGTATCAATCAGAGATGAGTGGGAAGTAAACACTTTAGCAAAAGTCCAGGTTTTGCAGAACCTAAACTACTATTTCAAGATTGAACATGACAAGTGTTCTGCCATGACCATATGTCCACATAGATGATCAAACACAGGATGTCCATATTGCTCCGGAACACAGGTTTGTGTGTGTTCCACCTGCAAGGCAGAATCTAAACTGATTGCATCAGCAGTGGGGATTTCTGAAAGAAATGGGTCTAGGATTCATTCTAAATAGTATGCAACTAACAGCCCAATCCTGGCCCCTGCACCCTAAGCGGATTGCGGCCTGCACCGACACGGTCTGGGTTTACCTTGGGAGAAGGGAATATTTGTCCCCTTCCCCCAGTGTAAGCAGTGCAGGCTGCATTGGGCCTCCTCAGATGCGCCCTAGATTTTTAACTGGCACACAACCGGGAAGGCTGTGTAAGGCTGGCCCAGGTTGTGACAGGACATAGGATATTGGCGCCGATATCCACGTATTCTCCCAGCTCGGGCCAGCCAATAGCCCCCCTCCTTCGCCACCCCTGCCCACCCCTGCGCCGACTGGCACAGTACTCACCTGTGGAGGCTGGCGCAGGTCCAGGTAAGTGGCAGAGTAAGCGGTGCCTGCATATGTGCCAGCGCTGCTTACTCTAGAGGAGCTGAAAATGTGCTTTATGGCACGTTTGCGAGTCCTTAGGCCGGAGGAGCGCTTGCTCCGCCGGCCTATTGTTAGGCAGGATTGCGCTCTAACCCTAAAGACACTTTAATGGTAAACATACTATTGACTCCTCCTCTATAACTTTGCATGTAGAATTAACTCTGTCTGTGTCTAAATAAAGATAGGTTATCTTTTCCAGCAAGATTAAAAAAAGGAGTGATACCAATTGAATAATTGACAGTTGTCTGCATCTATGATGTTTCAAGTAGTTCTCCATCCCTTCTTCATTTTCCGACCCTTTATGCTTCATTGTGCTTCAGAAAAGAAGTGTGTGGCATAATTCAATGAACTCTGAGTTTGGGAGCATCATAATGCACTATCCAAACATGATGAATTCATTTAATAGTTGATTAGTGCTAATCAGAATAAATTCATTTGTACTTCATGTGGAGGTCATGTGTATCTTCATATAACGCATTGTGCAATTTTGCATTAGTTAATGACCACTTAGCAGTAATTGGATTTGGAGGACTATTGCATCAAAAATAATCACCTGAAATAAGAATGTAACTCACACTCCTAGAACCTGAGGCAAGATTATCCTCAATTTGCCAATGACAGAATGCTCACAATTACTGTATACTGGTGACACTCATGTTAAAACTAAAATGTGCATCTTTCTTCCCTCTCTTCTCACTCCTGTTTACTTGCTGCTTCCAATAATGGAACATCTCTCTGTTCAACAACTCACATTGTTGGTTATCATCATGGAACATTATCCCTTTTCAATCAGTTTGTAACTTGTCACAAAATTTATGTTGTGCAGAAAATCTAAGATTAGCTATGGGGCAATCTTATGTGAAGCAGAGGAATGTACAAGTACTTGGCCTTTGTTAAAAAATGTGATAAAATTACATGCTATTCACATGTCATAAAATTAAATAACTGTGAATGTATCGGGCTACCTGTATTTATGTTCTGATTGCAACGGACTTCCTCGTCAAAACAATTCTAGCTATGGTCAACTTATTTTGTTTTTCTGTGCTTAAATTGCCATTTTTATTCTTGATTGTGGGTTGTATTTTATTGCAATGTTTTGATTTTGTACACCACTCTGATATTCTTGGAGGAAGGATGGTATACTGCTGATCATGGCACTGGCTTTTTTGTTGCTCTTTGTGTTCTTATTGTAATAATTGTATGATTATTTTATTGTGCTTTTTATGATTTTTTTGTGAGCTGCCTTGGGTGCCCTGATAATGGGGGGAAAGGTGAGATATAAATGTTTTAAAATTAATATAGAAATGTATTATGCAAAAATTAAATAAATAAACTAAACAATAAATCCAGACTGCTTAAGTACTAGTACAAATTATTCTCTAACAGTGCAATCCACCGGAGCTCAGGAATGTTCTATGACATAGCGAACGTGCTGTAAAGCACATTCGCGATGCCTCGGAAGTAAGGAAGGCTGATGCAAGGCCGGCCTCCATCACCAGACCAGTCAAGCGGCTGCCAGAGGAAGGTAAGCTCTCCCACTGTCGGCCGCGTGGGCAGTCCGGCGGACGAGGGAGGGGGGCCATTGGACTAGCCAGCACGGGAGGGAGCGGGGGATGGCACCCGCCATATCCCTGTCTCTGCCGGGCTGGCTAGGCCGTTGCATGGCTTCCTCCGACTTCCGCCAGCTACTTAGCTGGCGGAAATCCGAGGAGACCTATCGGGTCGGCCCCGGTTTACACCTGGGGAAGGGGACAAGCATCCCCTTCCCTGAGTAGACCTCTGACCCGCCATACAATGGGCAGCCTTGGGCCAGGATCCGGCGGGCAACCCTGGGCCGCCGACCGGATCCTTACACAGGATTGAACTGTATGTCACTTATGGCCCAAATCCTACGGCCATTTACAACAGTGGATCTCATGACCTGCTATTGTAAGTGATCCAGCAATGACACAAATATCGCCCGACAATTTGATGTGATGGAGCCACTGGCAGAAATGACCAGAGATTCTGTGCACATGCCAGAACCGGCCAGATGTTCTGCTGGTCCATGTAAGGTAGTGGAGGGGGCAGTTAATGGGAGGTTCAGAGAGGAGAATCGTCCAAACCAGGGAATGGTTTGCGGGTGGAAGAGGGAGGACCTCAGAGTCAGCAGCAGTCATGCATGCTGGATCCTATCCTCTTTTCCCAGTCCAGACCCACCCCCTTCTTCTCCTTGGATGTATGCTAGGAAAATAACTTGTATGGGTCCAAGGAGACCCAATGATGATCAGATACCTACCAGGAGAAATACCTATCACTGGTGATCTGATTGCCACCCCACCATAGCATGCAGCACATGCTTGCTTGCTACAGCAGCATATTATGGACTGGTGTGTGTGTGTGGGGGGGTAGGATTGGGCCATTCATTGGCAAATTCCCACATGCATTCTAATGAAACATACCAGTGATTGAACATATGCATGAATTAGGAATCCGAATCTGAGGAATACAACAGGGAACCAACGATCTCTATGGATTCTACTATATCATAGCAGGTTTTCTCTCTAGGCAAATATATATGTACATTATAGTTCACAATTTCACATATCAATGGGCATGGGTGTGATGGATGAGAATGCACTTGACATTTAAAAAAACACTCCTCCCTTTTCATTGACCATCAATATTGTAGATTATAAAGCTGAGTGAGCAGCTGCAAAACTAGTTTCACTCCTTGAACTAATAAAAATCTCTCTGAAATGTTCATTTGCTGGTAAGAGCTCTAATAATCTTGAGGCTGATTGCGGAATGCATTATGCAGCAATAGGAAACATACAACTGACCATTTTTGTTAACAGGCACCTCTGCAAGTCCCTGGGAATGACTCCAGGCAAGATGCTGGAGTGATTCAGCCACACCAAACAGTCATCAGCATTAAAAAGAATCTCCTTCTTGAAAGACAAAGAAGGTTAATGAGTTAGAGTTCCATTTTCTGGTTGCAAAGCAAACCAATTAGGAAGCACACAACTGACAATTATGAGCAGTACTCTTATGAAGCATGGAAAATGAGGTTGGTTATTCAGTGAGACATTAATACAGATGTTAGCAGCCATATCAATCATCCATCTTTCTCCACAAAGAAAGAAAGAAAATATTGATTTGATCTTATGATTTTGCTTATATAGTGCTTCAGGCAACTTGTACATGGAAGCATTTCATTGTATGAATGTTCCATTGTTTTAAGTCTCAGATGAATTTGACAAATCCGGTTTTCTCTTTATATTAGAATGAAAAAAATGTATTTCTGGGGTGCTAGATAGCAAAATTTTCAAGTGGTGACAAGAACATCTGTATTTGCAGGATAATAAGAAGCACATTTCCAACCAGATGTGAAGCTATCTTGGAAAAGCACAGATTCCAATATGGCAGCCATATGAAAATGACTCTCTAAACTTATTAGTGGATACACATATCCAAGGTGGATCAAATTCTGATCAGCTTGTTTTTTTTCTAATTCAAATTGTCTCTGCTCAGTGCTCAGAAAAACGGTTAGACCAATACAGAAGCCAACTAGGTGTTCATGGAGGGGTTGAGCCTGAAAGAGAATCCTTCAGCACTGACATACTGGAAGGTTGGTGGTCCAGAGACTTTGCTTTCTCTATCAGTCTCCTCAGTGCTGCATTTTGCTGGCACAGAACCAAGGAGTGCAATGGTGGCAGAAAAGGAGAGGGATAGCCACACGAGGGTGGTCACACGTGAGTGCCTCCAATTCTGCCCCTTTCCTCCCCTGTTCCACCTCCTTCTCCACCCCCTCTCTGCCCAGAAACACCTCTGTTCTCCCCCGCCCACTCACTTTGTGATGGCAGATGGAGTCCTCTCCACTGGTCAGTGTGCCCAGCTGCCAGCGTTTTTACTGGCAACCTTGCTGCCCCTGCTGTCAGAAGTGATGTTCCTCCAGCAACTGCCTCCTTCTGCCGGTGGTGTGTGTGTGGGTGGGGGTGGGTGGGTGTAGGATTGGGCTTTTATTGAATCAACATCAATCAATACTATATAGAACACCCTTGGCAAGTCCTACCTTCTCAATACTTATAAAATTATGCATGGGATGGAGAGAGTGGATAGAGGGAAATTCTTTTCCCTCTCGCACAACACCAGAACCAGGGGACACACACTAAAATTGAGTGGAGGGAGAGTTAGAACAGACAAAAGGAAATATTTCTTTACCCAGCGTGTGATTCATCTGTGGAACTCCTTGCCACAGGATGTGGTGATGGCACCTGGCCTAGATGCCTTTAAAAGGGGTTTGGACAAATTCATGGAGGAAAAGACCATCACAGGTTACAAGCCATAAGCAACCTCCTGGTTTTTAGAAGTGGGTTTTCTCTGTGCCAGGTGCAAGGGAGTGGCGACTGGACACAGGTATCTTGTTGTCTCGTGTGCTCCCTGAGGCATCTGGTGGGGCCACTGTGTGACACAGGAAGCTGGACTAGATGGGCTTTTGGCCTGATCCAGCAGGGCTCTTCTTATGTTCTTATGTTCTTAATACAGTACTCCTGATTTTACGTTGCTGCTCTTAACATGCTTTTATCTGTACTGTATAGTGAACATTGTTTTATTGTTTCTATTTATGATTGTATTGTGAATTGCCTTGTGCTTCTTTCTAACAGGGAAATATTGCATGATAATAATAATAACAATCACAAGTTCTCCTTATTTGAACAACTGGGGGAAAAAGTTTCCATCTATTCATTTTGCCAGCCAAGAATAACAATAGAAAATTCAGTGTGAGGACAGATGTTGCATTGTTTTCAAAGATTTTTCATGGCGTGTCATAACACTGAGATAAAAACAATTCATCAAACATAAGGATCTTGTGCTGTCTAGCAACATTGATATATGTGTAGGTAACAAATCAGAGTTGGTACCACTTTTAGAGGTAACATATGATAGAATCACAGCGCAATCCTATTGGATTTTGCACTGGCAGAACAAGCGATCTGCCAGTGCTAACAGCTGCAAAAGCACCGTAAAGCACATTCCGGCAGCGTGCTTAGTAGTGCTCAGTAGCATGCCGCAGGGACACCAGCAGGAAGACTGGCACCTTCCCACCCAAGTCGTCGACTCTCTGGCCACCTGCCAGAGCAGGTAAGTCAGTGGGAGAGGTGGGAGGGGTGGTGGAGGGAAGAAGGTGGGGTGGGGAGGCTGCGAGAGGGGGTGGATCTGGCAGCAACGGCATGCAGCTGATCTTATCCTTCCTGCAGCCTCCTCATCCCCTTTCTCTCCTTGGATCTGTGCAGTGCAAGTCCAAAGAAATCCACTGCAGAGTGGGAGGCTTACAGGGTGTAGGGGATTTAAATCCCCTTTCGCCTCTGAAACCTTCCAATCTGCCCCTCCCCCACTGGATACAGCATGCACAGTTTTAGTATGGCTGCACCAGTGTATGTGTGTGTGTGTGGGGGGGGGGATTGCGGAAAGGATAGAATTAGGGCCTGGTTGTCTGCAGTACCAGAGTGTGTGAAGCACGAGAATGTATTAATATTTTGAAACCACACTGAAACCATTCAAAGATATGTACAACACTTCCCAGCTGTACATCTGCAAATGTGTTCTGGAAATGTTTCCTTAATGAACGATGAGATATTCTGAAAAGTGCAAGACTGAAGGCACTTTTCACAAACAGTTCCCATAAGAAGGAAAATTGGTACACATTTAAGGAACCCATGTGGCTGCACAAAGAGTTTTCTGAAAAGTAGAGAAGCAAAAAGAACATGCAAAAGAAGGGGAAGGAGGGACAGTTAACAAGGAAACAATAAATAAGTATAGCGCACACCTGCAGGGATGGTGTCAGGAAGCACAGAGTGAGATGAGACTTGTGATGGATGCCACAAACAAAACAAAAAGGAGTGTTGGGCAATGTGCAAAAGAAGAGGAAAATCAAGGAAGTAGTTTGCTGCTTTGTGAAGATGGTGAAGTGGTAATGGACAAGGGAGAGAAGGCAGAGCTGCTCAGTCTTGACTTTGCATCCCACAAGGAAAACGTGGCCCAACCTGACAACCCTTGCACTAACAAGGATGGGAGGCATCAAGAAGGGTAAAGAGATGGTAAGGAAACACCTAAAGTTACTTTAAAGTTAAGTTACTTCTCAACCAGTGGTACTAGTACCACCAGTGGTACTTCGACCGACTGCTGATGGTACTAGGACCACTGGAACCCCGCTCCGATGCGGCGCTTTCGGTGGCGTGTTTTCACTCCAGAGAGGCTCCTGCCTACCTGTGTTTTCCAACCTTTAAAAACCTGAAAACCCAGCAGTAACTGGCGATGATGTCATCACCAGCCTCTTACGGTGGTACACAGCAGGAGAGTGGCGCCGGAGGTAGTACTTGGCTGGGAAAGGGTTGAGAGCCCCTGCTTTAAAGGAATGCAAGTAGCAAGGACCAGATGAGCTACACCCCAGAGTACTGAAGGAACTTGCCAGCATTGGCCCAAGATCTCCTGGTGCCTGAAGCAGCATGCCAATGTTGCCCCCTTATTTGGTGATGCGCCAGCCTCTGCTCCTTCAACACTCTAGCCCACTGCTCTTCTCTCCCCTATGCTTCTATTTTGTTCCCCTTCTTTTTCTTCTGTATTATGACTCTTAGATTGTAAGCCATTCTACTAATTCTACTACCATTCTACTACATTCTTGAGCACTTTGCAGAAAAGTGGCATATAAATGTATTAGATACAATACAATAAAGATTGTGTAGCTTGTTTGTCAGTTTTTTCTGTATGGGTATGGTAATATAACACATACTGTATTACATTGAAATAATTATTTATTTTTATTTATTTAAAAAAATTATATCCCGCCTTATCCTATGCCGAGGCAAATGCCCAAGGCGGCTTACAACAAAAATTAAAAAACGTAGTTTAAAATACAGAAAATAAGTTTAAAACAATACATACTTAATTTAAAAACAATAAAATCCACGGGGGGGGGGCGACAATATGGAGCACAAAAGCAGCATGGCAGAGCATCTTGAGACACAGGAGGCAGACTACAACCCATCACCCAAACGCTAGACGAAACAAAAACGTTTTGAGCCCTCGCCGAAAAGTCATGAGGGAGGGGGTGGTTCTCAGATCCCCTGGCAGGGAGTTCCACAGTTGTGGCGCCACAGCAGAGAAGGCTCGCCCACGTGTTGCCGCTCCCCTAACTTGCGATAGAGGTGGTACACGCAGGAGAGCCCCCTCAGATGACCTAAGAGAGCGGGCCGGAATGTATGGGAGAAGGTGGTCCCTCAGATATCCTGGACCCAAACCATGAAGGACTTTAAAGGTCATTACCAGCACCTTGAATTGGGCTCGGAAACGAATGGGCAGCCAGTGCAGCCGCTGAAGCAGCGGCTCATCAGAGTCAAACCGCCTAGCTCCAGCGACCACCCGGGCCGCCGCATTCTGCACTAATTGCAGCTTCCGAACCGTCTTCAAGGGCAGCCCCACATAAAGCGTGTTACAGTAATCCAGTCTTGAAGTCACTAAGGCGTGGACCACCGTGGTCAGGTCCGATCGACTCAAGTACGGCCGCAGCTGGCGCACCAGCCGAAGCTGGGCAAACGCACCCCTGGCCACAGCCGCCACCTGACTTTCCAGGGAGAGCTGTGAATCCAGAAGTACTCCTAAGCTGCGCACCCGTTCCTGCAGGGGGAGTGCAACCCCATTCAGAACGGGCAGGTGACTAAATAAATAAATAGATTTGATTTGTTTTAACCAGGGGGATCAAAACATCACCTACATACCAAATCAAATAAAAATAATTACAAATATTTAAAATCAGCATGATGACCTACATGTCCACTTAGAACTGTCTCCATTTTCTGCTGAAAGGAAAGATATAAGATGCTCCTGTAAAATATCTGACCCCATTTTCCTGCCAAAAAAAATATTGATTTTCTGTGAATTCAACCTAAAGTGAGGAGGAAGCTACAGGGATTATTTTTCTGTAGAAAGTGCATTGCAATACAAAATGGGGAATATCCTGAACAGCACCCATGCTGCTGAAGGTGTAGTGTCTTAACCCGTTTCCTTTGTCTCATCCCTTCTTTTTAGGTGTGGGTACAATGCTCTGACTCTGAAAAACAGTTTTAATAGTTATGATGAATTTACAAGGTATGGTACCAAGAAGCTTTTTTTTTTTAAAGAGTTGTCAACAAAGTATAATCCTGCTAAATGAACATGTCCGTCAGTCAATTTTTAATCTCTACTTGAGTGATGTGAGCTTGCAGGAAACCAAAGAAATTGATCACGCATCATGTCCTTTAGAGACAGGCTATCACCTTTACTACAGCCTTGAGTAGATCGCTTGTAGAGTTTTGTCATTTCTCTTCTTCTATGGTTTTGATTTTAACCCAATGACTGAGGATACACATATAACTTCTCATTGCAATTAGAAGCACAGCTGTTTCTACATGCATCAAAATGGTTGATCCCTCAGGGGTACTTGAGGTGGCTTTTGAAACTTGCTTTGAATAGTTTCCAGTTCTGAAGCATGATAACTTTCTCAGATCCCAGCCCTCTTATGTAGAATTGGAGAAAAAGAGGATTGCTTCCAGGATCTTGAGACTAGGAAGAAGTTCCTCCTTGATGCCTCCTGAATCCAAGGACTGCTGAATTTAATATTCTGCAAGGCAGCTAATCAGACCTATTTGCTTATGAGAGAACAGATCACTCACATAAAGCAAAACAGATAATTTTCTTCCAGCATTGACAAGCAAGACATTTTTCCCTACCATGATCAGGAGAAACATCACTGAACAAAAATTAAACAAGAAAAGGGCAAGAGTTCACTCTTGCTTGACCGACTCCCAGTAGCTGTGCGAGAAAAAAAGACATTCTAATTTTCAGAAATGTATCTCTATGTCAGTGATGTAGACTTGCATCTATTGACTTGGACTCGAGTCATGTCAATGATTTGACTAGGACATGACTTGGCAATTATAAAAGACTTGAAACTTGGAGTCTTTTATGACAAGTTGAATTCAGGGTTAAACCCGTTTTCCCCATTAAATAGATAGGGACTCGCAACTCACAACCAAAGACTCGGGACTTGTGGGCAAAGACTTGGGACTTGACTTGAGACTTGGAGTCAGAGACTTGATCCACATCCCTGCTCTATGTAGTATACAATTTCCAAGCAGGATAAAAATACTGTAACAATATCATTAAAAGGATTTTCACGAAGCAGTTTTACAAAAATAAATTTTGTTTTTTGTATTTTTTTTAATTAAATGAATGAATTAAATGAATTTTTTTGTCTGAATTTCAGCTTTCTTTTTGCAGGTGGGAATAACAATACTTCCAGCCTGTATGACCAGTATGCAGATCCATCTACTACAGTATGTAGCTATTTCTGAAAAGTTTGGATCGTAAGGCTTCTTTATCAAGGTTCTCCTTAAAGGGTACAGGAGGTCACATATACATGTTCAACACATTAAGCTTTGACTACACGTCGTTACATTGTTCTATTAAATACTGATTAAAAGTGATTTTGCCCAAGTACAATTGGAAACATTTGAGGGCATGGGATTATTGCTTTCATACCTGCAAGTATTAATTATTTTCCAAAAGATTAAACCTTCATAGTTCCTAGTTGCCAACTGCAGTTTATTTCATAACCATTGTTGAGAATGATTTCTCTTTACCTTCAAAGGGAATTTAGAATAAGAGTATCCCTTTGTATAAGAGTTATAATTTGCATGACAGAGCTGGGCATTTTTACCTCCTTAGCCGCACATTTTACAAGTTTTTAAATATAGCTCTGCTGTCCTGTTCAAATCAGCAAGCACTACTCACTGTTTTCCACTATTCTTCCATTCCATTTTAAGTGCACTGGCCCTGCATGTTCTGGAACACCAAAGGAGGAAGATCAAATATCAAAAAGAATTACTAATCCATCCTTAATTGGCTGGTGATTGCTTGTGCCAAAGAGAAGTACTTCAAAAACCTGTAAGCGATTATAGGATTTATTTTGAATATAGATGTAATTGACTGTGGTTGGATCCAAAGGTGCCTTGAGTGAGTGGAAAGGCACTTCTGCTCATATAGAAGTGGTCTCCCAATATCTGTCAATTCTCCCTTTGCCCTGCAGCTCTTACACCCCATCCCATCTCAGATGGTCCCACACCATCAAGAATGGAATTTTTTTTGGAGAATAAGAAGTTGCATTGGTGAGAGTGAGAACAAGTCAAGTCCAAGCCCCACCACTGCTTGAAGTGGTGTGCAAATTCTGTAAAGGTAAAGGTATCCCCTGACAATTAAGTCCAGTCGTGTCCGACTCTAGGGTGTGGTGCTCATCTCCATTTCAAAGCCGAAGAGCCAGTGTTGTCTGAAGACGCCTCCGTGGTCATGTGGCCGGCATGACTCTCCTTGCCGCAGCGCATAGCATGCAGCTGGAACATGGAGCGCTATTTACCTTCCCGCAAGCAGTACCTATTTATCTACTCGCATTGACATGCTTTGGAACTGCTAGGTTGGCAAATTCTGTACCTCCCCCCAAATTATGTCCCTGATCCCAGACTGGAGGCAGTGGGAGATAGTATCCCCTGATCACATGACCCACAACTGTCTGCTTTGACAACAGAATGGTTGATGCACAGGCTGGCAAGAGGGATGACACAGCCCAACTGCCATGGCAAACAGCATGTCTCTCTGGGGTCATCCAGATGCCACACAAGTGACTTGGGGATGCTTTAGAAATACAGTATGCACAACATGTAGAGGTATTTATGGTAGAGGAGGCAGCTAGCCAAGAAAGATTCCCTGAAGCTTAGCAGAGCCCCTTAAGTTTGAGCACAAGTAGGTTTGGCACCAAAATGTCACCAAAGTAACATTCAAAGGAACTGTCAACATTCCTCCAAAGAAAGCCAAAGAAGTTTCTATAAAACAGGAGAAGGAAGGTTCTGAACCTTCTGAACCAGTGATCACTGGCAGGAGAAGGTAGCTGAGTTGATGCTTGACTCCCTTCCTCAGGATCTGAGACCCAGAGCGCAATCCTCCGGAGACTTCGGGCGGCGGAACGAGTGCTCCGCTGCCTGAAGCCATCGCGAATGTGCCGTAAAGCACATTTGCGGTGACTCAAGAGTAAGGGCCACTGGCGCTAGGCCAGCAGCCCTTACTCCGGTGCTGGATCGCTCTTGTGGCTGCTGGAGGAAGGTAAGGAATCCCCCGGCGGCTGCATGGCCAGTCCAGGTAGCGAGGGAGGGGGGCATTGGCCGAGTCCCCATTCCCGTACATGGCCTCCTCCCACGTCCACCTGCTAAATAGCTAGTGGAAATCCAAGGAGGCCCATCGGGCCTTTCCCGGTTTACACCGGGGAAAGGGGATGAACGTCCCCTTCCCCTGAGTAGACCTCTGGTCTGCTCCAGAGCAGCCTGGAACGGGGATAGGATCTGGTGGGCAGCCCTGAACCACCCGCCAGATAGTTAGTTAGGATTGGGCTGCCATTTGGTGAGATCATTTGGTGAGGATAAGATTGGCAATAAGGAATGAACTGGGGCCACACACAAGCGTGCACATGCGCGCGTGTGTGCGCGCGCACACACACACACACACACACACACACACACACACACACACACACACACACACACGAGTGCTCCATGAGGAGTTATTCAGGAATGAAATACTGGGGATTGTCGTCATCTGGTACAAGATGTACTGTGATGGTGTAGGCTATTTAGATGTAGGACCAGTGAAAGTGGTTATAGTAAGAAGTTCGGGATATGGCAGTTCCTGCCTCAGTGCTAGGTAGTGAGTGAGCTTTAGCTGTCAAGCTGCTGCTGTTTAGCTGCTACATTGTTGCACTGAACAAGTTGCACTGAAGTTAATACAGGTCTAGCACCTCAACCTAGCACTTTTTTAAATTGCTATTATACATGCAGGTGTCTGAATAACAGAAAAAAATGACTGTCTCCCTCTCTCCCTCTGTGTGTTTGTGTGATGGAGAAAGATTCCATTCAAGCTGGGAGACATTTCATATCACCATCCCTTGAATTATTATATAATTTTTGTCTAAATTTAGTCCTTAATATCAGTCTGGCACGGCAGCATCCTTTACATGAAAAATCTTCCCTGAAATTCCCATTAACTTTGTGCTCTTCTTAATTTTCATGTGTGTTTTGCTGTCTTCTTATCTGTCCTGCACTAAAACAAATGGCTCATGTTGACAGAATCCATTGTATCTGCTCGACATCAATCTCTTTTTCACCATTGTTGCTTCCAAATGCTATCTTTTGGTTATTAAACCTGTTTTCATATCTCATAATTGTAGCTATGAATCACAGTTCTTGCCATCTGTATCCGACCATCCGTATCCAAGCAGCATATATAGGACAAAAAGATAGCAGGTGTGATGGCTCTACTGAAGTGTTTGCTTGCAACATGTTTTGTTAAACTGCTAATTTGTAACCTACCCAATATGCACTGGAATCTTCACCTCACGCAATATGCAACCACATCAAATGAATATAACCCACCATTATTTATAATGTCTGCATTAAGAAGAGAAGGACCAAGATGTGAAGCTTAGTCTACTTACAGCACAGGACTATACATTTTTACTCAGAAGTACGTCCCGCTGTCTTCAATGGGGCTTACTCTCAGGGGTAGCCCAATCCTGTGTAGTATACGTCGGCCAGCGTATCCTATCGAGATCCCGGGCTGCCCCGGGGCAGACCAGGAACAACTCGGGAGAAGACGATTGTCCCCCTTCCCCCCGTGTAAGCTGCAGGAGGCCCAGGGCCTCCTCGCATGTGCGCGAGTTCTAGAGCTCACTCACAGTGATGCTGACCATGTCAGCCTATCTGGGGCCTGAAGGGATTGTTGAATCTCGGCACCCGGTATCCCCACCCCCTCCAGGCCCCGGGCAGGCAATGGCCACCCTCCCTCAATGCCCGGTCCGCCCTCCCCTGCCCTGACTGGTGTAGGGCTTACCTGCAGCGGCCAGCGCTGGGTCGGGGGAATGGCGGGGCAAGCAGCACCAGCCACAGTGCCGGCCGCTGCGTGCTGCTTCCTCTCTGGGTGTCACTTAATTGCCTTACGGCACTTTTGTGACACCCTGTGCTGGGGCAGCACATGCTGCCCCAGCGCTAGGAGTACACAGGATTGCGTCGTTAGTGTGCATAGGATTGCAGCCTTAAACAGCCACATGGACAACATTGAGAACTATCAATATGTTGCTGTCAAGAAGGAAAAAACACACACAGGGCATTCATCACAGTCCCCCCATACTTTTGAGGACTGCCAGAAGGAAGATGCGTATAGATTGCTTCCCCAGGAAAACATGTTTGGGGCAAATCTGCGAAACTGGATAGATTGATTGAATGATTAATTGACAGACAGAATGACCTTGAATATTCTGAATATCTACCCTTGGAATGCAAAGGAACTGAAATTTTGCCCTGTAAATTGAGGCTGTAGGATTTCATCCATGCAAAACTCACATCTCAGCTGAGATGGGTTTTAAATCATTGCTGATTTAAAGAATGGACATTTTTCCAGTTTCACTTCACTTAAGGTTATCCCTAACAACTCTTAAGCACACTTCCCAACGCACTATGAGTGAATGGCTAGAAGGTGGTTCATTTCAAGTTCATTTAAGCGTGATAGTGACCACCAAGGATGATTATATACTATTACCATCCATTAATTCCTATTCAACAAAATGCCCAATCATTTAGTTCAAGGTGTTGGTAATTAATTTTCCATCATGCTCGACTTTCACACAGCAGGCAAAAGCTCAGCTGTAAACCTGTCCTTTCTACACAAGCTTTTTTTTTTTTAAGAAAAATACTCATTATAAATACATAAAAGCGTCTGGACCTAAAAATAACTGTTGTTCCTATTCAATGTATATGAAGCAAATAATTCATGAGTTCTAAAGTATTTATGAACTGGATGTCATGGTTGTAGAAGGGAATCACTACTCTTCCGTTCATGGCTTTTTGAAGCCCCACACCTAGCAAGGAAAGCCAGCTACAACCCTGCCGTCTCGCTGACATGGATATCACTTGTCAGTCTTAGGTTACAGTCTTTAAGAACTCAAGTCTATCCCTCGCCACACCCTAGCTGAAAGCCATTTGGAGAACAGTCAAGAAAAAAAATGGAAAGAAAAATTGCTAATACAATAGATCCTCGATTTATACATGCAATAATACTGCAGGAATAAAATAATATAAGAAGACCCCCAGGGTAAGTATAGGATTGGGCCCTTAGTCGAGCATCCTGTCTCTTAGTCTAGCAGCCAGTTGCCTCGGGGAAGCCATCATGACAAGTAGCTATTGATAGGCTTGCCCTCCCTGAATTCGTCTAAAGCCCTGTAAAGTCATCTAAGCTAGTGGCTATTGTCACAGCTTGTGGTAGCCAATTCCATAGATTTATTGCGTGCTGTGTGGAGAAGTACTTCCTTTTTTGAACATTATTGCAACTTGGGCAATATGTAACTACCTGAAACTACACTGCTGGTCGCTAAAATATCCTGTTGCAACTTCCTGATTCCCAGACCACAGTCCTGCATTTTTAGCCCACCTAGAGCCTTAAGCCTGGTTCCCCATGGACTGTTTAACTTTTTGGCTTGCTGCTTGACTATTACTCATTCTGTTGACCAAATTACTTTCTAGTACTCATCCATCAAATTCAATCTCTCCTTACATTTGTTGTCTCTTCATTGGGGGGGGGGGGCAGTCGATGGCTCTGATTTAAACTTAACTCCTTGTAATCTGAAGTCCTGATGGTGCCCCACTGCACACTGCAGTTCCCCCTCAAGTGCTTGTGCCTTTTCCGCTACATATGGTTCCCTTCCTTGCTTCCACGCCATCACTGCAAGTACTGTACAGTCATCATGGTGCCTCTGAAGTGGGCTTGCCCAACATCACCCTATGCCTGCATGCCATTTTTTTTTTTTTTGTAGGGCTGGAATGAAATGGCCCTGCAAATTTGCTATCCATTTCACAACTGGCTAATTTGAGGGAGAATTTTTCTTACCACTTAATTCTTACCACTTAATTGGTGCATCTTCTAAGCCTCGTTAGTCTTGTCTTGGGTAAGATGCTGGGATTGGGCATTTGGAGGTGCCCGTATAGCTTGTTATCACTGCTTATTGGTTGAGGCTATCCATGACAAGTACTGTGTGGGTCTTCTTCCTGCCCTTGTTTATCTCACCTTGGAAAGCACTGGGCATCACTTCAAGGTCCAACACTTGCAACTGAGGGGCCCTGGTTGTTCCTTAACACATTGTTCCTCCCTTACTAATGAAGGAGGGTATAAATATTAATAGCTATTATAAGGCATAGTAGGTATACATAGGAAAGCCCCAAGCCCATTGTCAGTGAGCATTGGTGTAGACTGTCCTAGAAGGTGCTACACACGCACCATGGCCCATAGGAGTTGCTCTCTGCTGAATTCATGCTCACCACAACTGAAGGGCTGCCAGCATATCATCTGTTCGGTTTGCTGTCTTGAGATTGTGTACCCTAGTATTATTATCTACAAAAAGTGTTTGCTTTACCCATTGATGTGCTTATTGTTTCTGAATCTGAAACAATTGCCCTCTGGCTAGACATGCCATATTTTCCCGACCCTCAACTGGGACCCCCCCCCCCATTAAAATAATTAAATAATTGAAAAATTAATTAAATAATTAATTCAAAAATACATAGAAAAATACAAGCATGTCCGCAATTTCTATTTATTTATTTATTTATTTTAGCTGAGAAATAAATAATTAAAGAAAGAAGATGAATTTTAAAACTTTTGCCGTGTGAAGCGCGGGCGCAATATTTAATTATTTATTTATTTAACCCATGAACTGAATAAGTAAATAATTAAAGAAAGCAATTTAATTTTCAAAAACGAGGGGAGCGCAAAGGGAATCGCGCCCACAATTTGTATTTATTTATTTACTTTAATAATTAATTAAATTTACATACCCCATCGTCGCTGTCGTGCTGCCGCTCCTCGTGCTGCTGATCCGGCAGTGCTGCTCCTCGTGAGTCGTGCTGCTCCTCATGAGTCGTGCTGCTGATCCGGAGAGAGACTGCCCAGGGCCGCGCAAGCCTCCCTGGGCAGTCTCTTGTTCGCCCGCTGTCTCACTGGCTCGGAGCCGGTGAGACAGCAAGCGATTCGGAGAGACTGCCAGGGGCTGTGAGAGCCTCCAGGAGGTTCACGCAGCCCAGGCAGTCTCTTGTTCGCCTGCTGCCTCAGCGGATCCAAGCCAGTGAGACAGCGGGTGAACGGCCTACTCACCCACTCGCCGCCACCATTATTAAAGGAACTTACCGAGGCGCCGGCATGTTGGCTCGCGAGATCCAAGATGTCAGCGCCCAAATCTTTCCACACCAGCATATTATCTACATAATGTGTGAAGTCATAGATTTGGGTGCCGACATCTTGGATCTTGCGAAATTTTGCGAGTCAACATGCCAGCGCCTGGGTAAGTTACCGAATTTTCAAAATGGCAGCGGCGGCAATCCGGGATCGCGGCATACCTCCCGGGATGCCGGGACCCGAGTCCAAAATCCAGGAGGGTCCTGGGCATTCCGGGATATATGGCAAGCTTATCTCTGGCAATAAAGCTTATCTCTGGCAGTGCGGAGGGAGGAGTTAACCATTTTTATTCCAAATTCCATGGAATACCGCTAATTCTAGGTGAGTCTGGCAGAGAGGGGGGGCAGGCAGTGGAGATAAGCTAGGCTTATTAAAAGAGAGGGGGGAAGATACCTCAATTGTTGCCACTCTGATAAGAACTCCCCAAACTATTCACCGCATTTCTTGGCCCCCAGCCTGCAAATGCCCCTTTTTAGGGTGCATTTGTGTCAGTTGTGAACTTTCAGTTTATGACCCGTATTTTTGCATGCCCACTGTGGCATCATATCACTTGCTGAATGTGGATGGGGAATCTTGAATTGCTGAGAGAGCTGACATTCCCTTTGCATGCAGAATTCCCCCTTAATGTTTATTTTAATGTTTTCAAACACTTACAGGAAAGCCTGTTTCCATAGTCTTTTTATAATAGTGGAAACATGTCATAGATAAAGCTGACCTAGAAAGCTCCATTCCAACTCCTCTCACGTCTGACTATTAATCATCTTTATTGCCAAGTGCTAAATACAGATATATGAATCATCTTGAATTAGGGAAGATCAGATTAGAAGCATTTTCCCATTACCTGAACCACATCTTTCAGAGGGTCAGAGATGTCCTGGGCATTACAAACATAATAAGAGAGCCTGTACTTTAGCTCACTTCGCGACTTTCTGTCTTCAGTAAACTACAGGAGATGAAGGAAAGCAGTGCTAGCTAAGCATTATATGGCACTTTTCATCTTCAAAGCAATTTCGGAGCATTCACTAATTAATCTGCCTATCACTCTGGGGAGATAAATTGAATATTATTATCTTCAGTTTTCAACTGAAAAGCTTGATGAGAGCTCAGTGTGAAATGCTATTTATGGAATCTTTGCTGAGGAAAATCTGGTTCTGTAAAGGACAAATCCTGCGATCCCACAAAGATACATGCACATGTTGAGGAGATCTTCCCCCCCCCCCCCCGCACACACACACACAGTTAGAGAGATCTGAACTTTAGTCATATGGGTGAGCAGGAGATGTAGAAGGTCAGATAGGCTTGTGCATATTTGACCCTCACATCTATGTCCCACCACAGTCTCACAAGTCAATGGAGAGCATCCTTTTCAGTTTTCTAATCTAACCCATAATTTAGAAAGTCTTTTAGAGCTGCCCAAGTGATCAATGCTCATTAATTTGTTAACCGATGCCACCACAATCCTATCTTCTGCCAGCCCCAGCGATCAGTGACGTGCGGTGAGGTCCAAGCCTGGAGAGGCAGATCCGGAAGTATGGTGTGACGTAGGAGCAGAAGGAGCAGTAAGCACCCCTCCCATTCACACACTGCTTCAAGCTTCCTCCCTGCCTGTCTGTTGCCCAAATTATACAAGTGACTATCTTTCTCTATATATAGCACCATTGCAGGGGGAGGGGGAGAAAGCAAAGTATTTGGCTCGTGTGTGTGTGTGTGTGTGTGTGTGTGTGTGTGTGTGTGTGTGTGTGTGTGTGTGTGTGTGTGTGTAAAAAAATTGCAAGTCCACCAGTGGGAGGGAAATAAATTCAGAGGGAACAGGACATTAATTCAAATCATAACTTGCCTCTTTCAGCCAATCAGAGCTTGACCCCCTCCCCGAGGCAGCTGGATAGCTGCTTCACTGGAGTTTAAACTGGAGTTGGGTGTCTTGTCTTGCGCAGGCTGGCACCCTGCTGTTTCTTTTGGTATACAGTACAGAACAGGAATCAGAGGCAGCTCTGCCTGCTACCTTCCCAGAGATTGCTGATGCAGGTGCCCTGCCTATTTTTCATTGGATGCCTGTTTTTCATTGGAAACCAGTCACGATTGCAGCCTAACCGACTGACAGCGCAATCCTATCCAACTTAATTTGAATCCCCATTCCATTCTGGGGCCTCCCGTTCTCGCTGCACTGCTGGTTACATCGGTGGCATAAGTTGGATAGGATTGAGCAGGGCTCAGCCGGTGGCATAAATTGGATAGGATTGCACTGTCAGGCAGCTCTGATAGCTGCCTCTGTGTATTGTATTGGTGTGTGTGTGTGTGTGTGTGTGTGTGTGTGTGTGTGTGTGTGTGTGCGTGTGCATGCGTGCGTGCGTGTGCATGTGCATGCACACGCGCGTGCTGCTTAATAACAAATATGCAACCTGATCTCTCTCCCATTCTTATCTATGGAAGAAGAGGAACTGGATGAAGAAAGCTCCATCCTGGCAGGTCATCAGCAAGATTAGAGTTAGCTTCCATCCTGTCTTTTCATCAGTAAATGCTGTCTGAACAACATTTGGAAAATGTTAGCAGAAGCCATGGTAGTGAGTTCACTTAGGGTTTGTTTGTTTGTTTGTTTGTTTGTTTTGCAAACATACAGCACAATCCGACTTAACGTTTGTGCCTGTGTAACCAGCGGCACAGCGAGAACGGGAGGCCCCAGAACGGAAAAGGGATTCAAATCCCCTCCAAAAGAGGAATTGAAAGGGGATTTGAATCCCTTTTCCATTCTGGGGCCTCCCGTTCTCGCTGGGCCGATGGTTAAACAGGCTCAAAAGTTAAGTCGGATTGCGCTGTTAGTCTCTTAAATCATTTGTTTCATGGATGCTCTGGTAGTACTTCAATTCAAGTTGTGTGAAAACATTTTTGTCAACTGTTTCATGCCTTTCCTCACATATCTAATTTTTCTGAGTATGGAAAGACACATCAGTTCCAATCTCTTCCTATTTTTCCCCCTGAAAATAACAATTATTGAAATGTGTTTTGTCCTTTGTATAGACCCAGGTTATTTGATCCCTGTAAAATATGGCCGTTTTTATTGCTGGAGATGGCATGAGGTGGAAGAATAATGGGGAAACTTGGTTGCATTCATAGAGGTTGACAGGAATTGGGAGATATTCTCTTAACACTGCATTATACCAGCTGGCTAATGACTTAATTAGATTGAGGTACGTGAAAAGATATTCTTTTTCATTACATGAATGATAACGAGCGATCCCTGGGAACTCCGATGGGGGAGTGTTAGAAGTGTTAATCTAATCAATAAAAGCCGAAGGTCTAGAAGTGGTGCTCAATCTAAGCAGTCAAACCTTTCCAGAACATTGCCACTGAAATAAATATTTAGTGGCTCTACACTGAAGGTGCTATTGTTCTGACAGGATGAGTTTCATGCCTCATGGCACAAAAGTTATGAGATTTCAGTCAGTAATCAAAGAATAACTCCACATTTTTCACAGCAGAAAGACATTGCTTCTTTTCTTACTGACATATCTGTGATTAAATGAAACTTTTTTTGCCCGAGACAGAATGAGTGAGAGGAAGAAGGGGAAAATAAACTGCAACATAGCATTGCAAAACTTATTACCAAGTGAACTTGAAGTTTAAGGTAAATGGATTCTGGCTGTGAAACGATATGTACAGCGGTATAGCACATGTGGCTTTTAATTTGCATTTTACGGCTGGATGTAGGTTACCTGATTTTAACTGTTACCAAGCTGGATTTTCCTTAGTAAACGTTTTGGAATAAATTGCACTGGAGCATCTCGCTTCCACCTGAAATTAGAGCCCAATCTTAGGCATATCTACTCTGAAGTAAGTCCCATTATAGTCAAGGGGGCTTAATCCCAGGTAAGAGTGGATAAGACTGCAGCCTTAGTTTTACTGACCTTAAGAAAGAGCACTTGAAACTTCATCAGCATGATCAGGACATTGAGAATTGAGAAATCAGAACCAAAGAAGACCAAAAGAAGTGATGCTTAAATGGCAATCTGATGCAGACCTACCTGAGAGTAAGCTCCACAGAACACAGTGGGACTTACTTATGAGTAAGCATGATTGCTCTGAATGGGGTTGCACTTCCTCTGAAGGAGCAGGTCCCCAGCTTGGGGGTCCGCCTGGATCCACAGCTGCTCCTGGATTCTCAGGTGGCAGCTGTGGCCAGGGGGGCCTTTGCCCAGCTTCGGCTGGTGCGCCAGCTGCGACCATACTTGGATCATGCAGACCTGACCATGGTGATCCATGCCACGGTGACGTCATGGTTAGACTATTGTAATGCACTCTACGTGGGGCTGCCCTTGAAGACTGTTCAGAAACTGCAATTAGTGCAAAATGCAGCAGCCCGTGTATTCACTGGAGGTAGGTGGTTCGACTCTGTCGGGCCGCTTCTCCGACGGCTGCACTGGCTGCCAATTCGTTTACAGGCCCAATTCAAAGTGCTGGTCTTTACCTTTAAAGCCCTATACGGCTTGGGGCCAGGATATTTGAGAGACCGCCTACTTCTATATAGTCCGGCCCATCTCCTTAGGTCATCAGAGAAGGCCCTTTTGCGGGCCCAAGGAGGTGCGAGGGGCAGCGGCCAGAAATAGGGCCTTCTCATTAGTGGCACCAACCTTATGGAATTCCCTCCCTCTTGACTTACGTACTGCTCCCTCCTTGGAGACTTTCCGGCGAGGCCTGAAAACCTTCCTGTTTAAGAAAACCTTCTGAGTCCTTGCCTTTTTTTTAACATTCTGCTGGTACAGGTGGGGTGCTGCTGTTTTTATGCTCTTGTTTTAATTGTAATGTGATCTGTTTTTATTAATTTTTAGATGCTGTTTTTTACTAGTTTTCGTTAACTGTGTTTTATTGTTTTAAAAAGTGATTATGTTTTGTATTGTACTTTTTGTATTGCATTTTTTTTCATGTTGTAAGCCGCCTTGGGTCCCTTTGGGGAGAAAGGCGGGGTAAAAATACTGTAAATAAAATAAAATAAATGATTAGGAATGTGCTGTTAAGGACATGTACTGTAGAAACAGAGGCCACAATTAAGATAACTTGGGCCAAAGAAGGTGCTGATTTTTTTTTTAAAAAGCCAAAGTCCCATATTTTAGAAGATAAAATAAAGAGAATTTCAAGAAAAGGAAAGTTGATTCTTTTTTACCCTCATATCAATAACTGCAGTGATTTATCTTCACTTCAACCATAAATAATCTTAGCAGACAGCCCCTCTCTAGATACATTGTAATTCCTTTCCTACTTTCTTTCTTGCAGTATAAATGGCCATGGATAAAGCTTTCAGAGCAATATTTCAGAAACAAGGTGCACGTTGGAGCTCTCAATAGAAAGCATTACTGATGTGCATGTGTTCATAAACATACTTTTAACATGCAGAGGAATTCACATCGGCTGCTTCTCTCTTCCTACTCTCCTTACAGTGGATCATGTGGACATAGCAATATATATTGCTCCCAATCCAGCTGCTACTTTCTCTGGGAGGGAAGGTGGCACTGGAACTACTGGGAGCTCCCCTTTGCAGGGCAAATAGCAACCATGGTGGGTGAGGGTCAATCTGAATAGAACCATGCATGGCAGGAGTAAAAGTTGAAAGTTCCCCTCCCCCATGTCATAGTTCCAATTGGGACCCCCCCCCCATGACTACTATTTAAGTTGTATAAATCAAGCATGCCCAGAGGTGGCCCATTGATGAATCCGATTGAGGTGGTGCCTCAGGCAACAGATGGGGGGGGCATTCACTTCCATCTGCCCACTGTCCCCCACTCTTCTCCTCCCAATCTCAACCTTCTCAACCCATAGATGCTCCAGACCACCCCTCTCCTTTCCTTGACACTTCTTCTCCTTTCCCCTCTTCCTTTTCCAATCCAGGGAGTGGGAGGAGCAGAGACGGGCATATCGCCAGACTTTGGCATGATGCCACCTCATGTGCCAGCCCTGAGCACATCAGCCCCAGTCATAGGCTGACCGTAACTTGTAGTTTGGCCCTTATTTAGCAACTCTTCTGTCTCCTGAGATATTCTAGGGCAGTGGTGGCCAACCCGTGGCATGCCGTGTGCCACATTTTATGTAGATAATCTTGAGCGTGCCACTTAAATAAATAAATAAAAATAAATCTAAGGTAATGAAAATATTTGAAGCACAGTGACAGCGCAAGAAGAATAAGGTGCAGTGGGGTGCAGAGACCTCCTCTAGTGTCACAGGCTTGGAAAGGTGCACTGGAGTTGAGAAAGAGAGAGGGACTTTAGCGCTCAGCTCGAGCAGGAACGGCAGTGCGTGCCACTTCAAAAGGCTCGGTGTGCCACTAAGTGGCACCTGTGCCATGGGTTGGCCACCTATGTTCTAGGGATTGTTCACACCCTTTCAGGCACAGCTTCACAACCCCAATGAATAGACAAAAGGTTTTTTGCTTTTTGTGAAAATCAAGATAATTAGAAACCTGAGGTTCTGGGGTCAATAGCAGTTTTGACACATTTCTGGGAAATCACAAAGCATGGTCATTGTTCTTTATTTCATACGTGGAGTCATTCATG
The DNA here is from genome assembly GCA_026170595.1 of Plestiodon gilberti rubricaudatus. Classification (NCBI taxonomy): domain Eukaryota; kingdom Metazoa; phylum Chordata; class Lepidosauria; order Squamata; family Scincidae; genus Plestiodon; species Plestiodon gilberti. The sequence goes on from JANXHW010000002.1 coordinate 36,825,020, forward strand.
CGGAATAGCCTCGTGATGATGCTCTGGATGTGTGCAATACTTGCCCCTTGACATCTTTGGTAGAAAAAGTGACACCTTAGTGCAATTCAAAACAAGCAAACAAACAAAAAGTGACTCTGCTTAACAGGGACATTTGCATATCTTGAAAGAATGCACAAAAACATATATGTGAACCTCTCAGGAAGCAATTACAGATGAGACTTTATAGTACTCATTTCATTTCCTCAAGATAGCGATTTGTCATCTAAATGGGGGTTAGCCTTGCAGAATTAGTTAGACATAAATTGCTGCTATTTTAGCACCAACTGTCAAGTTCACACTTTACTTTTTTTGTGTGCTGATTTGTTTAGAGGAAGTACTGCACTGCCAACCTGTTTGAAATTACCAAATGTAGGCACAAATGAAAACACATCTGCTAGGCGCAGCTAAAGCCCAAGCTTGCTACGGAAAATAATAATAATAATAATAATAATAATAATAATAATGATACTGAATTTAGATGCATAAAAAAGCAAATGTAACTGAAAATGTGGTCCTTACCAGTTAAATATAGCTGCAAGTGAAACAGATCATGTTCAGAATTTGTGATTCATTATTTTCAATTAACAACAATGGGGCAGAAGTTGATTTTGTGAAGTGGCAAAATAACGCTTGTTACCTTCTTGTCTTTTGTGGGTGGAGAAAAGAAGAAAGATAGTACAGGGGGGCCGCCATATCCACGGGGGATACATTCCAGCCCCCCACCGTGGATACTTGAAACTGCGGAAAGGGGCAAACACCCCCTCCATGGTTTTCTGAGCCCCCCCTGTGCTGGTGCGACCCCCCACACCCTCCACAACCCCCCCAACACTTAATTTTACAGGAGAAACCTCCTTTTTTCTTCAAAAGGTTGAGTGAGCAGCTTCCTTGCAGGCCTCACCAACATGACTTTGGTGCTAGAGAGTCTCAGCAACCTCTCAGCAAGGTTGCCGAGACTCTCTAGCACCGAAGTCTTGTTGGTGAGGCCTGCAAGGAAGCTGCTCACTCGGCCTTTTGAAGAAAAAATGGAGGTTTCTCCTGTAAAAGTAAGCACCTGGGGGGGGGGATCGTGTGGGGGGCGGGGGATCCGCTATCTGTGGATAACTGAATCCATGAATAGCAGATCCGTGGATATGGGGAGACCCTGTAGTGTTTAAATTGCTGTAATATTGTCATGATCAGGGCCGGCCCATCCATGAGGTCAACTGAAGTGGTTGTCACAGGTAGCAGGTTGGTGGGGGAGGGGTCTAACTCTGCCTACTTGCCTCCACTGCCCCTCCTCCTTCCACTCCCTGCAATGGAAAGCAGAGGCGTCGCTCCGGTAGGGGCGGGGCTGTAAGTTTTGCTCGGTCGGAGTCCCGTTTACCAAACGAGCAGGAGGCGGCCCCGCCCCCTCACTGTCAGAGCCATTCCCCTGCGGAGAAAGCAGCAGGCAGGGTCTCTTGCCTGCTGCTTTCTCCGCAGGGGAATGGCTCTGACAGTGAGGGGGCGGGGCCGCCTCCTGCTCGTTCGGTAAACGGGACTCCAACCGAGCAAAACTTACAGCCCCGCCCCTACCGGAGCGACGCCTCTGATGGAAAGGGAAGAGGGCAAAAGAGAGGAAATGTGGAAGGAAAGAGAGTACTGAGCTAGAATACTGGAGAGTGGCAGAGGGTGGATGGGGAGCAGCGTTAGGCATGCAGCCCCAAAAGCCAGGAGGTCTTGGGCTAACCCTGATCATGCTTGCCAGTCAGTCTTCCTATCTGATAGGAAGCACTTCCCTCTGATCATAGATACACAGGAGCTGGTTGGTTATTCCGTGGCAAAAGGAAGGCGCTCTGTACATGATCACAATTACTTTCTTCTATATTTGTTCACATATCTCAGGATGAATTTCTGGATTCAAAAACACAGGTTTCAATGCAAAGTATTAGAGATACGTGAGATTCTTTAGGATGGTGTCTGGGGGCCTTTTGCCTGCAAAGCATGAACTCTACCACAGGTTATTCTGTCCAAAAGAAAACCACAACTTTTGTCATGGGACCAACTTTCTGGAGTACATAAGAAGAGCCCTGCTGGATCAGGCCAAAGACCCATCTAGTCCAGCTTCCTGTATCACACAGTGGCCCCACCAGATGCCTCAGGGAGCACCAGATGCCTCAGGGAGTAATTCTCCTGAATTCATTAGAGAACCACTCCAGAATAATTGGTTTCAAGATTTCAGCTTTGTTACATTTAGCCCAACAGCTAAACCCACAATGGAATTAAAACTTAAATTTCGGTCTGATGCTGACATAACATTTATCCTCTACCAAAGATTCTTAGGGAACACCACCAGTGAAAAGCATAGCTTCAGTAGGAAAACTTCCCCAAATAATTTGCAATAAGTGTCTATAAGCTGGAGACAAGAGCAGTATTATCAAGTGTACAATCAGCATGGATTGGGGAACACAGACCCTGCCCCCTATGTCTGGACAGTATGACTGTGTACTAGTGTAGGGATAGTCAAGTGGCCATCTATAGGTTGGAGGCAAAGGCTTGCCACCATGCTGCTGCTGCTGCCTCCAGACATGTGATCCAGGTTCAAATCCCCGCTCAGCCACGAAGCTTCCTGGGTGACCTTGGGCCAGTCACTATCTCTCAGCCCCACCTACCTCACAGGGTTGTTGTGAGGACAAAAAGGAAGGGAGGAAATATGTACACCACTCTGAGCTCCTTGGAGGAAGGGCGGTATAAAAATGTGAAAAATAAATAAATAAATAAATAAATAAATACCGTATTGTCCCGAGTATAAGACGCACCTGATTATAAGACGCACCCTTAAAGTTTGGTGCTATTAAAAAAATCTAATTAAATCACTGGCATTAAATTGCAACAGCCTGATTATAAGACGCACCCCTAGTTTAAAAACTTAAATTAGGAGAAAAAAGTGAGTCTTATACTCAGACCAATACGGTAAATAAATAAATAAATAATGCTTCAATAGCTAGCTGTTGGTGTAGTGGCAGCATAGTAGTAATAGGCATAAGCTGTGACTGTGAAACTCCCCGGTTCAAATTTCAGTTTGGTCGTGTGCTCACTGGGTGGCTTTAAGTAAGTCAGTATCAGACTTGCCCAGAGGTGATATCAGGGGTGGAGCCTTGCCAGGGACCCACCCCCACACAAGCGCCCACCTCCATATCTGGCCAACCCCTAAGGCAGCAAGAGCCAGCTTGCCTCATCACCACCAGGTAAGCCACTAAAAGCCAGGGCTAGTAAAGCTGCTTACCAAGTGTCTGTGGGAGAGCAGCGGTGCCAACCACAGCCCTCAACCACCCACTTGTGATGGTTGCTTTTCCCCCATGTCTGTTTTGGTTGTGAAGCATCCGCTGTGCAGCTCAAATTTTATTGTCTATTACCATTTCTAAAGAAATTCACTTAGTCCTCACCATAAGAATTTCAATTGTGAAACGACAAGTTTTTCCATACTTGTAGCTGGATATTTTCACCCTAAAGTATCTTCTGCAGATGGCTCTGTGTTTATACAGCATCACGAAGAAGAGATAAAACATTATAATTTATTAGCTCTTAATTATTGCTACCAGGGTCTGGTGTGTTGACAGAATGCAGTAATGATCTCCGCACTTGAGAGACTTCGCTTGTGCTTGTAGAGCTGCTAACAGAGTTTTGATCATGATTTACAGCTCTGCATGTCGAGATCTCATTAGGGAACCCGAGTCAACCCTCTTCAGAATGTTGAACACTGAGTGAGTGGGGAAGAAAAACGGGGAAAACCTTTGAGAGCCAATACTGTAGATCTAAGATTCATCATCATGGGAACGAGGCAAGGAGAGGCAGCGCGGGGGGGGGGGATATGGGGTTTGGGGCACTCCTTACCAGTTCACTACTGCCTCCCTCAGCCCACCGCTCAAAGCAGCCCCTTGCGACCTGGCTCTGACACTGGAGGCACCTATGCAAGCACACCAGTGAGAGCTGCGATGGTTTGCTTGATCATGATAGCTTGCCCACCCAAAAGAAACAGACATCACAAGACAGAAAACACTTAGCCTCTAGCTGCGTTTGTGTCATGTGTCCCACAGAACAAAACTCTCTATTCTCGTGCATTGTATAGGCATTCTTACAGTCTTTATTACTGATGGAATAAAATCTAAGCCTTGCAATATGTCATTTTTCCCCCCAGCTCTCCCAGCTTAGAGGAATTATCTGCTTTCAAACATTTTGTCAAGGCAGTGCTTCATATCATGTTCTTACTGGCATTATTTATAGCCTTTAAGCCGTGGATTCTGACAGTAATGGGTTCATTGCCATCTCCGAAGTGTCCCCCTTGCCCGACCCCACCCCATTTTTTAAAGACCAGCCACAGATACAACATCTAGAAATGAAAGGCTGCTTCAAACTGATTTTTAATCTCAGAGGACAGAATGTGAGAAGAGAATGAGTACTGTTTGATATTCTGCCTTTATGAGCAAGACAAGAGTAATTCCCCACAGCTGGAAAATGACAGCTTTTAAATATTGTTCCTGTGTCTGAAAGGATGGACTCCAGCCCACTCCATTCCTCCCAGATGCAAACTGTTTAGTTTTTAGAAGACTGAAGCAGCGATGTCTGAATGATGCAGAGGGAAAGAGAAACATCTTAGCAGACCAACTGGAGTCATACAAAGGGGTGGCTGCATGCAAAACGCATGATGCTCAGAGCTGATGGGCAATAACTAAAGTGTGTTTGTTTCAGCAGTAATTAGTGTCGTTGGACCCTGGTTGTGAATGGATGCTGGGATCTAGTTCAGCAGGTCCAGCTTCTTCTGCTGCTGTAAAATGCTATGCACATTGATGGCACATAATAATAATAATAATAATAATAATAATAATAATAAAAGGAATGATCTATAGTGCTATTAATCTTACTTGACTGACATTTAAAAAGAAAAAACACAGCCCACAACAAGGCACCGCAGAAATCAGTGTGCAGCTTTTAGGTTCACTGCTTCCTTGATGCAACATTCATTTCTCTTTGCTTTTCACATCTCGTATGAAACTGCTTTTATTCATCCCCCAGCAGATCTTGTTTTGACATTTGTGGCTCATAATTAGAAAGGAGGCACATCCTATTGTATTTTATAATGAGCTAGTTATTCTCACCCAGCTAGAACTGTGTAGGCAGAATCTTTTTTTCCCCTTTTCTTTTATTAAGAGTTTGCTTTGACAAAAGTAGAAGGGGGAGGGACAACTAAATACATTGTTATTCCCTTACGCAAAGGGTTTTCCTTAGGTGTAGCCTGAGGGAGGGGGTACAATGAGAGACTGGAATGTGAAGAATTGTCAGTAAATCCTTGCCCAGTTCCCTGCATTGGGTTAGTGCTAATGGCTTTGTCAATAAAATGTGCCTTCATGTGCCTTTGTTAGGAACATGTACTGTATTCTTTAGCCAGATAATAACTGATATTTATTGGACGTACAGAAGGCTTTAGTTTTAACCTTACATACTAGAATAAAAATAAGAGCTGATGTAGTGTAGTGGGCATGAGACTAGAGTTGAAGTCCTATGCATATTGGTGTTGGACTGCAATCCTAACCAACTTTCCAGCACTGGTGCAGCCGAAATGCAGCCCCAAGGTAAGGGAACAAATATTCCCTCAACTTGAAAAGGCCTCCATGACTGCCCCTGCACTGCAAAATACAGTGTGCGCCCTGTTGGCACCAACTGGAAAGTTGGTTAGGATTACGCTGTTAGTCCCATTTAATTAAGTGAGACTTAGTTCTGAATAGACATGCTTAGGATTGGGTTGTTTAAGCCCAATCAACTAGGATTGGACTGGCAGATGGTGTTTTTTTTTTACGACAGTGGAGCAGTGTTCTGCTGTTGTAAAATGGGTGTGGAGGGCGTCGGGCAAATGCAGTGTGCTGCTGGTGGCCATTTTGCAAACACAGCCACAAAAGATGGCAGTGCCACAGCTTCACTGCCAGACTCCACTGCCCCCACCAGAGCTGTTAGGTCAGCAGTGGGGGAAGAACGTGGGTGGGGAGGGGGAGGGAGGGGGGAGTGTCTGGGAGGGGAGGGGTTGGAACGGTGAGTGGAACAGGGCAGATATCAGCGGCAATGAGTTGTGCCGATACCTGCATCCCATTTTCCCCTGATTCCCTCTCCCTATCTCACCTCGGACCTATACCAGCAAAGTAGCACTTCCCTTACCTTCAGGTGAGCCCCTGTTGCCCTATGGGTCTACTTGAATCTGCACCACCTCTTTGGCTGGTGCAGGTCTGAGGGGACCCAAGAGGAAGACTAAACAGGGTGCATAAGACATCGGTGGCACCTTTGCCATCAATAACCACTCCCTGCCCACCCCAACATGCCTCCCGGTGGCCCTGATCCCTGCCCGATCCTCCCCCTCTCTGACTCGTTGCTCCCCCTCCCTGTCCATCACCCGTCCCGTCACGCCAACTTACTGGTGTTAGGGAAGTCAGATGAGCAGCTGCTTCATGGCCAGCACTGCTTACCGTTTGCAGCAGTGGCCCAGTAGCATGCGACAGCATGTCGCATTTTGCGATATCGTAAACCATGCTCTGTTGTGGGAATGCAAGTTCTGGCAGAGCAGATGGGAGATAGGATTGAGCAGTTAGATTTAAAAACTATTTTGGATTAATGTGTCAGTTCTATGTCCTCTGCTAAACTACACATAACATGAACAATGCAGTGCCACTTCACAAAAATCGCTAAAAGTTTCATCCTGTTCCAAAAATGAATGAAAACTTCATTTCTTGAAGAACTTCAGACTCCTCCAGTGCCTCAGTATGATCTGCCTTGCCGTTTTTCTGCTCTATATTGTCACCCCCCAGTGGATTTTATTGTTTTTTAATTTACTTTATGTATTGTTTTTAAATTATGTATTTTAACTTGTTGTAAGCCGCCTTGGGCATTTGCCTCGGCATAGGAAAAGGCGGGGTATAATTTTTAATAAATAAATAAATAAATAATTTCAAGAACTTCAGTCCCAGGTGAGGGCTCATATAATGGAACATGAATGCCAATTCAAAAGTTGATGAGGAATGGAGAGGACCAGTTCAGACAATAGTACCTGACTGGCCCCACATGATAAAAGACATGCATGCTCACCACTCATGCATGTCCCCCCACTTCCTCCTCCCCATTCTGTGAGAGGTCCAGGGCACATTCTTTAATCACGTGGAAGGGGTTGGAAATTAGAAGTAAATTCTGACCTAGAACACTAGAAGATTATCATTTTCATCACTGTCTGAAGTGGTACAGACCAAACACAGCTTTATGACCTCAGTGAGAACTAGGTCTATTATTTATTTACTCAGTGGACTAAACTAGCTTTTCATTAGCAGGAGTGACAGCCCACCATTCTAGGCCCTGAATCAATACATTTGCAAGGATTTGCTAAAGGAGACACACGCTTGGATTTGCATAGATTGGCAGCTGTGGAGAGAGGTCAACAGAGGTAAATGTATGTTTCTGAAGATGAAGTCACTCTGAGAAATTCTAGGTCAGTTCAATTATTCCCACTTTGAGCTAAACCTAATGACAGGCTGCCTTTTGCTTCAAAGATTCTGACAACGCCACGTGACTTGAAAAATGAAACAGACCTTCAGTTTTGTATACACAGGGGATTAGACTGACAGTCACCTGGGAAGTATGTGAATTTACCTTTGAATAAAAGCTGCTGGAATAAAACATCTTCATTTCCATTCATCAATAATTACACTTGTGGTGTAAATTAATCACCAAATGTGTTTTAAACCTCTAAGGAGAGAGAAGGGAGAAAACAACAACCCAGAAACACAAGTAATGCTGTCCTTTGTAGCTGGAATCTCATGACACTGATGAATTTGGGCTATCCTCACCTTTCTGCTATCTACCTATCTGGGCAGAAGAGTCTGGCTCAGTTGGGAGAGCTGCTGCCTTCAAAGCCCGAAGACCGGTGAACTTGATAAGTTCGAGACACGCCGCCGGCCAAAAGCTGTGAAAGCCTCCAGGAGGAGAGATAAGAGCTTCCAGCTGCGTCGGTCGAGTGTGGGAGGACCCAGCCAGCAGAATTGTCAGACTGTAAAGATACCATCTGGAAAGTAGCCGTGCATGAAAGATTGGACATTTATATATATTGTAAAAAAAAAACCCAAGGGGGGTTATGACAGCCTGCCTATGTACACCACCTTGGATTAAAGTCGGAGGAGAAATCCAATGACCAAGAAAGGTGGTGTGTGTGTGTGTGTGTGTGTGTGTGTGTGTGTGTGTGTGTGTGTGTGTGTGTGTGTGTAATTTTGAAAACTGGGGGAGGGACAAACATGGAGAATGTGGCATTGGAGGGAGGTCTAAAAATGTCCTGTGATGTTTAGTTGTGGGTGGGTGGTATTATTATTACCCCCTCCACCTTATTCTTTTATCACATATTCACCCCACCAATGCAGTGGTGTCACTAGGGGTGTGTGTGTGTGGGTGCAGACTGCACCAGGTGACACCATGGGGTTTCCGGAGCCCAGGTTTACTTGGCCGCAGGAGGGGTGAAGCTTTTGCTGTACCAACCACGGCCTGAAAAGTCTCCGGAGTCCAGTAGACTACCCACCAGTAGACTACCCAGTAGACTACAACCTACCCACCCAGTAGACCTGGACTCCCGGTCGGCCAAGCCTCCATCTTTTGCTCTCTGTGAGGCCAGGTCTACCAGCTCATGGAGGAAAAGACCATCACAGGTTACAAGCCATAAGCAACCTCCTGGCTTTAGAAGTATGTTTTCTCTGTGCCAGGTGCAAGGGAGTGACAGCAGGAAACGGGTTATCTTGTTGGCTGTGTGCTCTCAGAGGCATCTGGTGGGGCCACTGTGTGATACAGGAAGCTGGACTAGATGGGCCTTTGGCTTGATACAGCAAGGCTCTTCTTATGTTCTATCTCAGGAAGCTCAGTAGACCTGGGCTTGGAGACTTTTCCAGTACAGGAGGAGGTTCATGGGGGTGACACCAACCCTGGTAACTTTTGCTCATGGCCCCATTCTGACCCTTATTTACCTCCTCATAGCTGCTGTTAGTTGGAGGAAAAAAGAGACTTTACCATCTGCACTGTACTCTAATAATTGGTATTTTATTTCTAAGTAACAAAGAAAATCCTTAAAGACATAAAATGTACAGTAGCAGCAAAAGGCCTGTTAACAAAAAATATTTGGATAATTGGCACAGTTGGCTGATGCAAGCTTGCAATGTTTTTCAATATCTGGCTGCAGCATTCTTTTGTGACCAATGAAGATCACCTCTCTTGTCTCTTCACAATATCAAAGTGGTTACGAGCTTTTGATAGTAGGTGAACCACCCTACTAAAGCCAGATTCGACAAGGAAGAAAAAGCAATAAAATACAACTTTGCTTTCTCCTAGAGCAGTGGACACATTCAAATCATACCTTGTGTTGGGAGAAAAGAGAAATCAAATGCACACCGAGTGCTCCAAGTTGGAGGCAGGTTAGTGACTATCACCTTATGTCACTCAAATGTGCCCAAGTTGCCAAGTTTTGCCACCTCAAAGTGTTTGTAACCATGTTTGCTTTCTCATGCATACAATAATTCATTTATTACAGACTGCCTTTTTCATTGGATGTGTATTGTAAATGTAAGCTATAGTGATTTTCAATACTTATGCTGCTGAAATTAGCACAGAGAAAGAGATGAGAGGACTATGACAAATTCATAATAGGTCTGGCAGTTTTTTGTGTGGTCCCCTCAAAAACGTACTATGGTCTCTGAATGTTCTGGGGTTTTATTTTTCCCTCGTGGCCACCTAGAAGTATGAAGTATGTAGGGGGGCCCATGCTGAGAATCACTGTTCTAGTCGAATAACAAGTTCTGTTTGAAAATTTGATACTGTTTCTCATAAGGAAATTAGGGCGCAATCCGATCCTACTTAGGCCGCCGTTGTAACCAGCAGCCCAGCGAAAACGGGAGGCCCCAGAACGGAAAGGGGATTCAGATCCCCTCCAAAAGAGGAATTCAAAGGGGTTTGAATTCTCCTTTTGGAGGGGATTTGAATCCCCCCTCTGTTCTGGGGCCTCCCGTTTTCGCTGGGCCGCTGGTTACAACAGCGGCTTAAGTAGGATCAGATTGCGCCCTTATACACTTGGAATCAGATGAAGGGTCTGGGCCATGGGCCCTGATGGAGAGAGAGCATACAAACAAGTATTTTACCACAAATTTAAATTACACACATACATGTGGTAAAATCCTCCAAACCTCCCCACCCCAGCATACTGAGACATATGACAAAGCTACTCTTACCACCACCCCATAGTTTGATCACCTTTATGGCTACATAAGGGTGTTTTAGATCAGGGGTTCTCAACCCCTTCCTGGCTGAGTACCACCTCTGGCACCACTCTTCTTCTGCATACCACCGGAAGTGAGTGGCAATGATATCATCACCAGTTACTTCCAGGTTTTCAGAGGCCAGAAAACACAGGTAGGAGGCTCTGGACAGGTGGGAGGGCCCTTCTCAGTGTTCCCGAGAGGCTCGGTCAAAGGCAGGAGCCTCTTGGGAGTGAAAAAGCAGTGCCAAAAGTGCCATGATGGAGCAGGGTTCCAGTGGTCTGGCGGTCCAGCGGTCTGAGTACCACCAGCAGTCAGTAGAAGTACGTACTGGTGGTACTAGTACCATTGGTTGAGAACCCTTGGTTTAGATGATACATCTGTGCTGGCTCTGCCCAAGGATGTGTAGAGATGTGAGATTGCATGTCCTGGTGCATGTCCTCCTGGTGCACCAATCCCCTTCTCAGAATCATGTGGGGGGGGGGGAGTTCATCTGATTCCTCTCCATATGCAACTTAAACAAACTGTCCATGTAAAGAAGTGGAACCCCCCCCCCCCAGTTCCAATTATGAGAAGGGAAATGCACACCAGGAAATGGAGCAGGACATATTGTCCAAAAAACTGACTCATAGTATGCTTATTTAAAACAATTTAAAGTTACAGATAAATTCCTTTTTTCCATAATGTTTACAAGCCCAGGAAAAAATACTGAATTGATTTATTACTTTCTGGTGATTTTTAAAGGAGAAAGGTAGCGACATTTAAAATATCTGCAGCTGACCTTTCCAGCCCCCCTCCCCTGTGTCTCACGTTTGTTGTTTTTGAACATGTCTTTCCTGGGGGGGGAGATTTTCACCCTTCCTCAAAATAATTATTTTTACATGAATCATCCTATTACTAAGGCAAATTATTCTATAGACGATATAGATGAAAGGCTGTTTTCACTGAAAAACGTTGAAGGACAAATATTAAACTTTTTCTTACAACTCTGGATTTTTGTTATTGTATCTGTTGCTGGATTGCCTGAGTTTTACTATGCTTTTGTTATTATGTTTTTAATTCATTAAATTAACTTCCTTGATTGGTTTGAGTTTTGAATGAAAAGCATGTAAGTATTTCTAAAACATCAGCATCATAATCTTGCCACCAGTAATCATAGTTCTAAAGTTAAGCCATTACACAATATAAAAGGTTACAGTAGGGTAACTCAAATATGTAGGGTAACTCATACCTCAAATATGGAAACTGATAGTGCAATCGTACTCTTTGTCCGCGCCAGCGCTGCAACCTACTCTTCGTCCCACCGGCGCTAGATCCAGATGACCACGTGGTGGAGCAGGTAAAAGCTGCTCTGAGTGGTGCAGAGGCTGAGGAAGAGCTGGGCAAGGAGGGGTGTAACATGATGGGGGAGGGCGGAGATGGAGCAGATCAAGCCTGGGAGGGGGTAGGATCGATGTTACTGGCGCACGTCGAATCCTAATCCTCCTGCCAGACTTGAAAGCCTGACATGAGACTTTTTGGTACTGCGCCAGCTACTTGCTTGCACAGATCTGAGTAGCCCTGTTGCGCAGGCTGGAGTTTTATCTATGGTAAGGGGACAAGTGTTCCCTTACCTCGAGGAGCCCTCCAGCCCGCTGCTTCCTGGGATAGAATGCAGCATGGGCCACACAGCTGTGAGAATTGTATTCACATTTTACATTGATCCCATATAAGATGGTCACTCATTCTACCACACATTTTGCACTCGTTTACACCTGAAATATGGTAAAATTCAGGGTCATTTTGCTTTTCTATTCTCAGGTTATCTTCAGCAAGGGATTCCTCTCTTTTTTTTCAGGGAGGCCCGGTCAACAGGGGCAAAGTGCTCAGCTCACTTACTGGCAGTGGTAACCATTGTTGGGCACTAGTGTTGTTTTTGTTTTAGCCACAAGATTCAAGAGTGAGGAAGGAAGCATTGGCTTCAATCCAATTTGGCTTCAAGTGTCATCTGGTAAACCATCTCTCACCGGCTACATGTCCGTGTTGTGAAGCCAAATCAGAGTGAGAACGATGCCCATCTTGACCCAACTTGTGGCTGAAAAAATGACATTCAGGAGCGAGCATGGCTGTTCTACTGCCAGGACCACGGACAGGTGGTGAAGGGGGTGAAAAGAGGGCGAAAAGGTAAACGGGGACTTTTGTGAAACATTTACCTTCCAATAGGACCACTTTCAAGAAGAAAAAGTCTGATAAGCCAAAAAGAACGTTGGCTCAAGCTTAGGCAAAAATTTTCCCTACAGTTTGGAATAATGATACAACCCCCCCAAAACTACTTAAGAAGTCATGTGGTTGTCTGTATGATCTCATTGTTTCCAAAATAATACCTAATTCTACTTCCTTAAAGGCTGGATTCTTTGTTTTTGCTTCAGTGTTACTCTCTCCAGTTCCTCCTAATTGCTCCTTGCTGTGTGTGTTGTCTGCTGAACCTTTCACAAAGTGACGGCACCGTACAGGAACTGCTTAAATTGAAGTGGTTTGTTATCAGGATGTTACACAGCTCCCCAGCAGGGCCACAGTGCCTGAAGGCTGCTACATCTCCCTGTGGGGGATGTGACTGAGCCCTGGCTTTGGATGCTACAAAAACAGAAGCACCCGTCAGTTGTACTTCCTGTTCTCTCCTGGAGGTTCCAACATCTGCAGCCATTCTGAGTGACGCTGGGATCACTCAGAAAGTCTGTGGTTGAACAGGCATTTGTATGCCGATCTCTTCCGTTCATTGTCAACATTCTCCTGGACTCCAGTGTCTCCTGAGGTGCTTTTGGGCCATTTAGTTTAAAACCCATAATGATGACGATCTTTCTCTCTGCAGCAGACATGGGCAGCTTCCAGCTCCATGGAAATGTCTATCGTTTATCAACCTTATTTTTGGGTATCAAGTATGGTATTGCCTTCAACTGCAGAGAAAGAGGCTTGGCAATGGACAGAACAAACACAGGAAGCGGCTTTGTTGGACACAAAACTGAGGGAGTACACATCAGCAGCTCTTTAATCTCCTCCTTCCAGGGCAAACTCAGTCAACTCAGCTCACCAGGCAACAGTCTCCTAAGTCATTCTTTTGAAAGAGCTGAAAGAACCAGATAACTGGCTCATGAATACAGCCCAAAGTCTATTCAGTGTTGCCATGACAACACTGCAGGGCTAACTGGAGATGGTGAGCTGAGCTACATGAGATCCAGAAGTAAGGTTCTCTCCATACACTGAATTCAAGACCAGGATTCCACAACTGCACTGGTGAGAACTGGCCCATGACTTTGGCTGCAATCCTATACACCAGTGGTTCCCAAACTGGGAGGCACAGCTCCAAGGGGAGCTGCGGACACCAGCCAGGGGAACCACAGAGTGTCATGGAAAAACTCTCAGAATACAGTGCAATGCCAATAGGCAGGCAGCAACATTTTGGCGTTTTCCCGTGGCCTCCGCTGGGGTGTGTGCAGCGCTTGCCAGTAGAAAAAGCGAGCACTGTGAAATGGGCCCTCCCACAATGCCCTTGGCTCTGTTTGACTCCAAATGGAGCCATTTCGGAAGCGGTGCCATGAAGGTGGTGTGTGTGTGTGTGTGTGTGTGTGTGTGTGTGTGTGTGTGTGTGTGTGTGTGTGACGTCGTGATGCAGGGCTGCGACATGAGGCGTCGCAATGGAGGCCCCTGCTGGATTTCTCTCAAGCTACAGAGAGAGAGAGAGAGAGAGAGAGAGAGAGAGAGAGAGAGAGAGAGAGAGAGAGAGAGAGAGAGAGAGAGAGAGAGAGAGAGAGAGAGCTCTTGGTTGTTGCTATTTGGAAGCCAGAAAATCTTGCCTGACTGCAAATCACTCAGAGACTAACCTGGGAAAGACAGAAGAGGCATCAGAAAGTACTGGTCAGAGTAATTCTCTCAGGGGGATATTCTTGGAGCCAATTGTTTTGTGATTTCAGCTTTTATCTGTGATCACAGAAGAAAACAGGGGAAAATTGCAGGTCAAAATATTCTTTTATTATAAGCTATTTTACTCTCTGGGAAAAAGGCCCCTGTTACAGCTGAGTTTCAGTCTAAGAAGTGGTCCACAAGGGTCTAGTTCTGCTTCATGCAATAGGATGGTGTTGAGGGAGTGGCCCATAGGTTTTGTTGCAAGGATCACAGTGATGGTGTGAGGATACAACCTGTCCCCTTGTCTTGGTCCCAAACATGTGTTGAGGCAGCAGCCAACCATCCACTCTCTTGCACTGACTCTCATTGCTTCCCCTGCTTTACCAGGTAGAGCCAAAATGACAAGCAGGGCCAGGTTCCACAGTAGCCTAAGTGCTACTTATCAGTCTGGGATCTGAGAGTAGCAGCATCTATGCCCTCGCAGTGGTGCTGCTGGAGGGGTTGCGGCACTGTAAGTGGTACAAGGCGCTGCACCGCGCCTTACAAACCGGTGTAACACAGCCCCTCCCACTCGACCGCCGGAGCCATTCCGGTAGCAAAGGCAACGTGTAGTTGCCTTCGCCGATGGAATGCCTCCAGAGTGAGTGGGAGAGGCCATGTTACACCAGTTTGCAAGGCGCGGAGCTGCGCCTTGCACCACCTTTGGTGCTGCACCCCCTTCCACAATGCCACAGTGCCCTTGTATTCTTTTGTGGAACATGGGGCAGTAAAGACCATACCTTATCCACTGAACACATATAATGGAGGTTAGCCAAGGACATGACCTCTGCCTTCTAGTTGGGGAGATGACAAGGCCGAAACTGTTGTTTTTCCCACTGCAGCTAAAGCTCCTAGGACCAGATAGCCCTATCAGACAAGCAGAGATGGTGCAAATATCACCTCTGTCACTGCCTTGTCTTGACCACCTTGCTGGTCAAAGTTTTATGTTAGCAAAGTGATAGTGAAAGATTGTGGGCTTGAAGAAGCCACAAGGCAGGGGCCTCACCAGGCTTCAGTAACGCATCATTGCCTGTTGCATTGCATCATTTGTTGCTGGGGTTCTTGGAGTCGCTTGACTACAAGCCCCAGGACTGCTGGTGCAACTAGGTGGAGCATCACTCACTGCCTTCCCTCCTGCCATATGTTTCCTTTTTGCTTTTCCTGGCCTGCTCTCCTGTCCTCCATTGTCTGTTACTTCCTCCTCCATCCCCTCCATAAGGCTTTCGTTTTTCCTTGGGAAAGACAAGGGGAACAGGGGGGACATTTTGGGAAGGGGGAATCAGGATGTTTGAGTATGGTTGTTTGAGTACATATACACTAAAAAACATCATTCAAGATTTTGAAATATGCAACATGATAACTCAAAAAGCCCAATTAATTTTCAGGTTGAGCTGGAGAGGACTCAGTTACTGCTACATAAAAGCATCACTAAAATTATATTAGAAGACTATTTGCAAAATGAGCAATGTAATCCTCTGTTAACATATACTGGTACCTGTAGTTTCACACTGGGAACTGTGGGACAGCCTTTACAGAGTAGGGCTGCAATCCTATACACACTTATATTTATATATACACACTTCTTATATTTCTGCTGTGATTTTAGAGCTATTTGAAAGTTCAGTTCACCTATTTTGTACTAAGGCCAATGAATGCAGTTTTGTGACTCAAAGAAATGATTGTTAAATGTTTAAAATGACCTTAAACCATTTTAGGGCTGTGATGATCCCAGGGTTTTTGCTTCCTTAATGTTTCACATGGATGGACCACCTTGTATTTACAGGTGCCATCTCGACATGCCTTTTGGCTACAGGTTGCAGCAGTGCTGAACAAACTTCCCAGAGCCGACATGAAACTGTTGCAGTGGGTTCTTGGTTTTCAGACACTTTGTAGGCTCTTGAAACCATTTGGAAAAGGTGATTGTTAGCAGTTAAGTGTATTTCCAGTGAAAGGCCATCTCTGAGAGGATGGCACACCTCCCATGGTAAAAAAAAAAGCCCTTTCCGTTGTTGAACAGAAATGGAAAAGAAATGGAAATGTAATCATGGACATTACTGAACAAACAGGGTATGTGACATTTTGCATGTGTTAATGAGATCTTAATATCTAGTTAGGGTGCTATATGAAAGAGAGAGAGAGAGAGAGAGAGAGAGAGAGAGAGAGAGAGAGAGAGAGAGAGAGAGAGAGAGAGAGAGAGAGATCATGGAAATCATTTTGACAAACCTAAAAGCATATCTTTTGAAAATCAACTGTACATTTCCTGGAAAAAGGGGGATTAATAGATATGTAGCTAGATCTCTTGATCCATACCATTAATTAACGAGTGATACTGTCAGCATAGTCGTCTTACTTGCAACTATTACAACTCACAGCTGCCGTTTATAGATTTATTTTCTAACAAAACTTAACTACCCTTCCAAATGATGCTAAACATTTGAAAGGAGGAACAGGAGGGAAGCTAGAAGGTCTCTGAAATGTCAACCATCAGACACCAAGGGAGGGAACAGATGTCACTGTTAGCAGATTACAAGTTAAATCTCATTGAGAGATATAGGGACTGGGGAGAAGCTGAATATAGGCTTGATTCTCAGTCGGGGTAAAGGGGTCTCTCTCTCTCTTGGTGTTTCGTAAGTTTTATGTATTCTTGTTTTCTATGTAGGCTTTAAATGCACAAATGAATTCCTTACATGTCAGGATTATTTCAATCCCTCCAAATTCATGCAAGGAGTGTGAGATTTCACCTTACATGACAGACCACTTATTCCTATTGGATTCTGTTGTGCAGGGTCTACAATAATACTTAGCATTTGTATAGTGCTCTTGAATGTGTAATGTGCTTTACATGTATTATCTTAACATAAACCTGACAATAATGCTTCAGTGGAGATGGTGCCTCTGTTCATCCTTTTGCATGTGTGGATTTGGGCCCTCCAAACACGCAAGTTAGCAAGTAGCTCACGGAGCAGTGTTGTGGGTACAGCGTTTCCATGTGTGCATGGTCAGTTGCTTGCGGTACAGATATACTCCAATCCAGCTTTTCAATTAGAATGGACTTTGCTTTGTTTTACTTTCTCTTAGAAAGAGTCGAAACGACATTGGGCGCTGAAGAATGGGTTGACTTCTATAGTGAAGTCAGAAATCTGCTCACCTGGCAGCTGGTTTAGTACATATATTAAAGGTAGTAGGTATTTATTGTTCTAACAGAATGTATTTATGGCAGCGGATGCTCTCGGCACGATCTCAGCATGGATGGAGTTGTCATTTCATTGTTCGATGTGTAAATGGTGAGGCCAGTTTACCTCTCCAGTGGTTCAGATCTATATAAATTCTGTGAACACAAACCAAACCTCCAGCATAAAGAAATGCCTCTTATAGTAGAAAAACAAAACACAGCCTTCCTGTTTGAGTCTTTTTTTTCTGCAAAGGAACACACGAGCATAGAGACCAACAGACTTACCCATAAGAGATTAATCTCATCAATACTAAAATATGTGCATTAAAAAAGATCTTCTGTTCCCACAATGGGGAGCAGGGTGGATCTTGGCAGCACTTGTATGCGCCAATCCTATCCCCAATTTTCCCAGGCCACCCCACCCCTTTTTCTCTCCTTGGACATACGTTAGCAAAATGGCTGGCATATGTCCAAGGAGACCCATAGGCAATTGGGCAGACTACTGGGGGGGGGGAATTAAAATATTTCTATTTACCTCCTGCTGACTGCCCAATCGTCCCAACCACCATTAGATGCAGTGCATGCTCCACCGGTGTGTCTGCATCAAGGCCAATTGTGGGGGATAGGATTGGGCAATTAGTTGCTCAAATATGGTACTCAGTTGCATTCATATCTTAACTTACAGTGTCAGACGTGCTTAAGCAATTATGCTGCACTATGTGCCTTTAGGTGCATAATCTGAATATACCCCGGAAGTGGGTACAGATAGGGCACTATTCAGGGATTGAACATTCCAATTGGGTTCCAGTTTTTGAAAGTCAGGAGTTTAGAGATAAGTTGAAAAAGCAACAGTTGGCCACAAGTCCAGCATTCAACAAGTAACTTCCCAAATATTCCTCAAGGCAGCCACTGAACCTTAACAAATGGTAGTGCCCATAGACATAACTGCAAGAAGAAATGGTTGCCCCAAGTGCCGCTCCACCTCCAGTTCTTGGCTTTTAGATCCAAGTCTCCATTCTCAGGTTCCCAGACTTCAGTTCCTCAGTTAAGAACCTAACAAAAAGGTTACTGTACAATTGTTGACATAGGCAAAAGTTATCTGAAACAAATGTCAACGTGTGACAAATTTGCTTTGTATGAAGTGTGTGGGCGATCATCCACTACCCTGATGACACACTCATAGTACATGGTTCATTGGCAGTCGTGAAAATGAAGAATAGCCGTGAAGGCCAGATGTACCAAGAATGTGCTTTTTAATAGTTCCAAATCCTGCAACTTTCCCTGAATGAAAAATGGAGACCATTTCTGCACAGCCCACCACCCTTCCACACCGAACACCCAGTGACCCCCCCTTCTACCTTTTGTACCCACAGATCATTCCTCAGACGAAAAAGAGGATGAACTGTAAGTCAAGAAATTACTATTATCACTTTTCTTCTAACTGCAATTTGAGTTCCTCTTTATTGCATTCCTGGATAACAGTATAGCTCAAAGCTTTTGTTCTTTTATTTTTTCCCTTTGTCATAAAAATCTTCTGTGACTTTTTTTTACACCTTTTTTGTAGATGCTGATTTTCTATATCTAGTCATGGGAAGATAAAGGAGTGTGGCCAATGACCTATTCCCTGATGTGCAGCCTCTGATAACCACAATGTATCAGCTTTCAAAGCAGCAAAACAGCAAATCTCTTGGCTCTGCTATTACTCCAGGCTACTGCTATCTCTTTCATACTGATGGCAGCTGTTTTTACAGCAGGTCAATACAGGTGTGCTATCCTGCCGTTTGTTCAGAATGCTCATCTACATGGCCAAGAAACTAGTTCCATATAGTCTTAAGTAGAAGTAGCACATGCACATGACATAAACATTATGTGCATGTCCACCAGCTCCTAATGTGGTACTAAACAAAAATTGTGCACTAACTCAGCTACAAAGCTGTATGAAGATAATCAATAGAGAACTGGGGGTCTGTATTATGCATTTTAGAATAATACTGTTATAGCTCCTCAGTAACTATGGGCCCAATCCTATGGGTGCCTTCTGCTGATGGAACTAGCATACCATCAGTGGAAGGCCCTCTCCATTGATATTGCAGAAACAGTGTTGACATGCACAACACAGCCACCAGCCTCACTGAAGCACCCAGCCACCTCCTATGTATATAGGTAGCAGGGGTACGCAGTGGGTGGGGAGGCGGAGTAACAAGGTGTTCTGGGGGAGGAACCAGGGGGCATGTTGGGGGAGGTACGGGGTGGATCCAGCAGCTGTTGTGCATGTCAGATGATATCCCAATTTTTCTTCCCATCCTACCCCCTGGCTCTCCTCAGAATTACACCAGCTACATATGGGTCAAAGACGACTATCAGGAGGCCTATGCAATGGTAAAGGAAAAATATTGTCCCTTACCTCTGAAAAAGCCACGAGTTAAATACTGTATAAGATTGAAAAAGATTTAGGTAAAATGGGCATCATAGCTATGTATTTTTAAGGATAAGGACTTGAATAAAACAAATTAAAAAGACTGCTTGTATCTTCCGTTATTTCTGTTTCAACAATGCAGGCAAAAAATCCATTAAAATCCGGTCCGATGTTGTTATCACTCCAACGTTTCGTTTCCAAATCCCGGAAACATCGTCTAGGGAACAATCTAAAAGATTGAAGGATGTATCAATCTTGGATGTATAAGTGGAAGGATGTATCAATCTTGAAGGATGTATTAGTGGAAGTCATTTTAAATTTTGTTTTATGTTGTAGTTGTGTTTTGTTGTTGATGTATTTGTGTCTGTTATAAATAATAAAATATATAGCATGTGGATGAAAAATATTGTCCCTTACCTCACACAAGCCTCCTGATCACACACACACCCTCCACCATAGCATGCAGCACACACCTCCATGGTGTAGCTGCATTATTTAGCATGGCAGGGAATATGATTGAGGGGTATGGAACATGGGATAAGATACAAGGGTCTTATCACTGAGACAAGCATTACTGCTGCTTGGCAGAGTGACACCATTAATGTGTCTCTTATGTTTAGCAAAAGAGATCAACTGTCCTATTCAACCCAGCATAAGTCTCTCCTAGTGACTGTGCTGGTGGTGACTACGTTGGCTGAGCTCCTTTTTGCATCACAGTTAATATAAAAGGTAAGAAAGACATTTTCAAGCTTTATAATTATTGACCAGGTATAAACTCAGAGTCCACTGGATTAAAACATAAATTTAATGTTAATTGTGAGTAAATATATTTAAGAATTTAAATGCTTCTTAAATATCGCGGCTCTCAAACATCTCTCTTGCGGCTCTCAAACATCTGAAGTTTATCATATGTGGCTCTTACATGAAGCAAGTTTGACCACTCCCAATCTATACTATGGCCTGCTAGTCTGTAATGAGATAGCAATTCTCTCAAGCACTGAAACTCAGGACAAAACTGAACTAGAAGGATAACTTCAAATAAATTAACACAGTGTCATACATACAGAATGCTCCGGCCCACTCCCCCCTTTTCACTGCAGCCAGCAGGCACGTGCACTGTTCTCTTTAACCTACCTTAAATCCTGCTGGTCTCCTGATCTTTCTCTTCCTGTAACTGCTTAATAAAAGTGGCCCTTTACACCCATATTACTGACTCGTGTGTTTACTGGGGAGTGCTTGGGCAAATTCCATACTGACTCCTCCAGTAAGATCTAGGGCCACTCTACGCTGGAAAAATATGTGTTTGTCCATGATGTGTGAAAGCTGTATGAATGTCTACTCAGTCAGTCAGTTCCACATTTGCAGTTTACAGCAAAACAGGTAGACCATTTTACACATGATGGGTACCCATTCTCCCAACAGAGTAGAGCTCTGTACAAAACACTGCAAAAATGTCTTAATTTTTCAAAAGTTTTATTGTTAAGTTTGAAGACTAGACGAGGTCATACTTTTTAACATCATTCTACATGATTTAAGTATATACAAAAAACATTAGAACTTTACACAGGTCGCCAAGGTTGCAAAGGTCATTGTGTCTGAGATACTTCTGTACTTACTGACACATCTGAAGCCAGCTCTGACTATTATATTTCATATTTTGTCGTATAGCACAGATACACTCATTAGTATCCTTTGTCTTCAAAACTCACACAAATTTGTATGCGTTCATTCCAAAAGAGAAAGTCAACCTAAAAATTAGAATCAGGGTTGTAGTTTTGTTTTCTTGTGATAAGCCCTTAATAAAATATAGATAATCCTAAGCCTTGTGCATTATAGTTCACTTTACAGGCTGTAAAAGCAGCACATCCGGGAGCTATAGAAATGTGAAATCTGCCAGGAAATAATTAACCACTTCAGAGAAAACTTAGGAGAATATTCATTCAGCAATGCAGTTTCACTATTTGAATTAGTACAAAAATCAAGGACAATTTCATAACATTTTCCCAACAAGTTTAAAGGTTACAACCTTCAAGCCACCACCTTTTCGATCAATGGATTACTCAAGAGTAAGTGGTTTGAGGGCTGCAGCTCTAAAGAGACTGCCTCCTGATCCTAAACACAGTAAAAAATATCTATTTCTGGAAAAGTTCCATTGGTTTCCACAGATTTACTTCAGACTAAGCACATTAATTTTTCTCTTTACGTCATGGCCCTGTATGTATTCACTACAAGCAGTGTGGTACAGGTGAGGCTCTCACTCACTCACTCACTCACTCACACACACACACACACACACACACACACACACACACACACACACACACACACACACACACACACACACACACCAATGATTCTCTATAGAACTTTTTAGATACTCCGTGAATATGTGAGGAGAGGAGGGGAATTGGCATTGCACTTCACTACCCTCAATCCTGACTTCCATATGTTAATTTGAGGGTTAGAATAGAATCTACATATTTTACATACACAGACTTCCTTATGCAATTGGGAATGCAGGCCTGATCTTTGTTGGGATGAACAGAGCCTACACACATACTGTTGCAACTACGAGGGCTATTTTCAGACCTTTGGATGAACACATGAACATTGACTGAGGAGACAGTGGACACTATTCTGATCTCTCTCTCTCTCTCTCTCTCTCTCTCTCTCTCTCTCTCTCTCTCTCTCTCTTCAGTGTTCACTGAATATCTGAAAAGTCTTATGAACCAGGTCTATGTGCATCCACAAAAAATACTAAAGTGGGGTGGACAGAAAACAGGGGCAGAGCAAACTCGCACTCAACGATACTTATGTAAACCTGAGTTCATACAAAACATTCCAGTTCCACTTGAGGGAGTCACTCCGGATCCCCTGTCCATGTAACCATATGCATTAGGGTCATTTGTGAACCCCTCCCCTTATTTTAGGATCAAAGCCTATAATTATGATTTACAAACCACTTAACCTGAAATACTGGCTCTTGATTTGATTTAGTACCACTGAAGTGCGAGTACTTTTGCTTAAGCACGTTTGCAGATCACAGCTACATTGAATATATGTACAAGTGTGGGATGGGATTCCATTCTCTTTAAGAAAGTATAATATGTGGACTTAGGGGTGATTTAAACATGTGTGAATAGCATACAATGGCCAGGTTAGATGTACACTAAACCATGATAGTTTAGTGTTATTAGCACGGGCTTGCATGCATGCTCCCCACTTCTTCTTTGCACACAAGGGGAGGTAATTTGCTGCCACCATTCCTGGTCAAAAACAAGCCACAATTAACTATGTCTGAATTTGGCAAACCATGGTTTGTCGTAACCACATTTAAGCCAAGATATCAATCCAATATATTGACTAGAACAAGCTGCTCTTTGCCTAGTTTGAATATAATGACAAATCAGAGTTTGTTTTAAACCAGGAATGGGGGCAGCAGGCTTCCCCTCATCATGTGTAGGGGATCGAAGGGAATCTTACGAACCTGAGGCTTGCACTGGTAACTCTAAACTATATATTTAATCATGGTTAAGCATTATGTCTGAATCCAACCAGAGTTGAAATATCCACTTACTCCATACTTGATGATTCACACTTCCTGCATTGAAATGTACTGTATTTGAGGTGATACCAGTTCTGTCTGCAATGTTTGATCGGTGATAGTCTTTTCATACATGCCAGTTACTGAGTGATAAATATAACTTATTGTTTTACTACAGAGTACATCTTGCTGCACTAACAAATTAAGCATAATGAAAAGCAAAATAAAAAGATTGTGGTCTACAGGTTATGGAATGCATTTGGCGTTCAACTGCTTTGTGAAATCCAATAGGCACAATCCACTGGAAGTGCTGCTGTTTTTGTTTTGTTTTGTTGCGAGGCCTATATGAAATGAAATGCAAGATAGCACTTTTGTGCACCTCCCATTCATTTCAATGGACTTGTGCAAGAACTCTCTCCAGTAGATTGTGCCCAAGGGTACTAGATGTCAAAGGTATTTCTATTTAGGGTACTAAATAGATGTCAAAGGTATTTCTTTAGATTTATACTGAAGTAAAAAAAGCAGAATGTGGTAAAGTGTTCTTAAGTTACAAAGTTTTTTTTTTATCAAAAGGTTAAAGGCTCATAGGAATGAACTGGGCTGAGGCTGGCAGGAATGAGCACAGAAGGGCAAAATGCAACCATTTCATGTAGAAGAATATTGGACAGAAATGACTACATTTTCAACATTATGTTATTTTCATGTACTTAAACTATAATATATATAATGCATTTTTTTAAAAAAAGAATAAGCACAGAAACGTTTTATAAGAAGCTACTGACCAGCAGCTCAAAGTGCTCCATCCATTCAAGCTTCATTCACTGAAGTGGTATTAGCAGTAGCAAAGGTCTTTGAGGATCAGAGCCCAAACACTAAAGACCAATCGTGTCCATATTTGCAGGGGGGGAAAAACCCTCTCGTTTAGGGAAAGCTGCAACCCCCCAAGCACTTCTTTCAGGGAGGTCTTCTGCAGCATAAGAATTGCAGATTATTACCCTGATCCATCCAAGGGTAGCCTGCCTGCTAAAATCCCTTTCTGGATGTGACTACATGTGCAAAAGGGCGAGGCACATGCCGCTCCTCTTGCTAGATAGGGACCATGCATGCAGCACCAAACAAATGGTTGACACCGGCAGTGTTGACAGCACCAGCTACCTGCTGGGGTGTGTGTATGTGTAGAGGAATGAATCCAGGCTCCTTCTCTTCTCTGTAACAGGCAATCAGCACTGAAAACCTGATAGTGCCAACCATCGTTTTGGCCTCTCACATGATGCCCTCTGGATTGGGGGTTGTGTTTGTTGTTAGGAGCCAAGTCTGCAATGATTTTGCTTGCTACCCATTGTATCAGCAAATGACTTAAGTGCAAAATTTTACCCCATAAAATAGGAGAAAAAGATGAGGCCCCTTTAAACTCCAGACCCATGGAACATTCAAACATTAACAATCCAGAATTTGAGAGTAGGCCTATAAAATAAAACAAAATTGCCCTGGAGTAAGTGGGTTTGTGAACTGCAGAATCTTCATACCAGCCAAAAGTGCAAATCATGGGCAGTATATAGCTTAATGCCATTTCAGTCCCCAATCTTATTCCATCAGACTTTTGCACCTTAAAACACAATTATGATTGACTTTCTCTTTAAAATTATTCACTACAATTGAAGACCACTCCATAGATAACATTGTTAAGAAATGTTAACACAGTTACAGACAAGACAGTAACAGTCTAGTGGCTTTTGTAATGCAGCACAAATTCAACTAAAAATGGAAAAAAGAATCATAAATTTAACAGTGTTGCACAGGACCTTAATGTTTCTTACACATATTTGCTTTATCTTGATTAGATTCCCAAATTGAGAATCTCTGAATATCCATGTCTAAGCCTTACAAAACAAACATGAACAAATACACCTTGAGAATTAGGTACTCTTTGTGTAGACTGATCCCATTCCTTTACTGGTTCATTTTTTTTTAGAGATGCTGTTGAGAGAGCCTCCACTGATCATTAAAAGTTTATGTCCCAAACCATGAAACAAATCAGATGTCACTGTCTGTACATGAAGAATAGGAGATTATATATGGGTTGTGACATTGTTAATATTCAGACTCCTCTTTAGATATTCCTTTCTGTAACAATTATAGGATGAGGATCACGGTCATGGAGACCACGTTTATTTCTCTGTGTTTCTTTTTCCTTGAATGATAATGTAATGTCATAGAAGAAAAAAAGAAGATACTTAGCATGATGCTTTAATGAGACACAACTGAAACAAATCTACTACAGCATGTTATGAAACGAATGAGAGTAATCATAATTTGGAGGTTTCAGGTAATGGAGAGACACCCAATAATTATAAAGAGAACTGACAGAATACTGATTCTTAATAATGAAGGTGTTTTGCGATACTTTATAGGGTCACAATTCATCTGGAACATGTCCCACACAAGCAGGAATTTCACACAAAAGAAATTCCACTCAGATTATGATCTAGCAGTGTTTTCCACACTCATATATCATACAGCTTGGGTTGAACTGACCCAAATTTTGGCTAAGTAGAATGCAGACTAGGGAGCAATTTCTACATTGCTCTTCCAGCACTCCCATACTTTCATTCTAATGGCCACAGGATCACATCTTGTTTGACGAAGGGTGGGCTGGGTTCGCCACTATCTTTTTGGAATTAGCACATATTTATGCCAGGGGAGAACTCTGCCCATGGCTCTCAAGCATTAACTGCCATGCACTGCATCCAAGGTTCATTCAAATGATGCTATAGTCAGCTGTGCATTTTCAAATGGGATATCTGAGCCACAGAAGTCCATGTGAGTTGCCTGATGAATGCGCAAGACAACTAGATGTATGGTCAGTTGTGGTGATCCTGAGAGGAGATTGTGTCATCAGGCAACAAGCTTCTCACTTGAGATATTTGCTTCCACTGAAGAGATCTGCCTTGATGTGCAAGAAACCTCCACGACTAATGGTTGATCTATGATAAATGTTTCACACAACTAAACCTTGCTGCAGCAGCTGCAGTTACCACATGACCCATGGGATTATGCAGAACAATTCCATCTCTTCCTTAGTGTTAGAGAGCTTTGCCAGTGTGAAATGCAACTAAGCACTGGGGTTGTGGCATATAAGAGAGAGAATGCATGAAACAGGACCTTGGTTCAAGGACCTTGGTTGTTTAACCATCTCCATGCAAGAACTGACTGTAGCATATCTCTTGGTGTGCACACACACTCTGGTTGAGCCCTATTATCAGGGTGGTGTTCGCACTCTGGTCTTAAAAAACCCCAAAGGCTAATATTCTACTTCCAGCCAATCCAAACTCTGTGCCTTGACTAGGAATGGGAAGGGCAAGAGCTCTGCAAGTTATTGAAACCGTATCCCCAATGACTGGAGATTTCAGCAGCATTGAATGCTTACCCACTTGCCTGCACAGCTTCAGAGCCTGCCTCTTATTAAAAGGATAGGATGTTTCTCAGGAAGCTGAATGTTGCATCCAAAACCACATCCTTGGTTTTCTCCCTGCACTTCCATTGAATTGTCATAAACACCCAATTCGGTCTATTAGCTGATTTTTGGAACCGGTCTCCTATCTGAATTCATTTTTCCTCCCCTCCCCTCTCTGGTTTTATAACATTTGAACACAGGAAGGAAGCTGCTTTAAACTGAGTCAGACCAGTGGTCCACCTAGCTTAGTATTACCTGTTCTGATTGGCAGTAGCTCTCCAGGGGTCTTCCCAGTCCTACCTCGAGATGCCAGGGACTGGGACCGTCTGCATGCAAAGCATGTCCTCTGTCACTGAACGGTGACCCCTACTCATTTTCTTCAGTACATCTCCAAGACCTGTCCTCTCCATCCTATCCTTTCCACTCCTCAAATAATCTTCAAAGTGTTGATTGTTAGAGATCATGTCATGTGAACATTCAGTGCCAGGTGTTGCTATACTTCTATTCATATTCCTGAAGAGCTGGTCAGGGATAGTGCTGGGGGGGGGGAATTAGAGCAAGGACCACATGATCCATGTGCACTTTGTCATGAGCCCCTGGATCCTATATTCACCCTTGCCCATTGAGACTCCGGAAGCTTCTCAGAGAAGCCATCTTCTTGGCAGCTCCATGAAGCGACACTCAAGCAAGACCCAGTGCTGTTTGTTTCTGCAGCCTACCTATGTGCCCACATCCCTGCTACAGTTGCTAGGCTTTGAATTTGGTCCATGGTCTTTCATATCAGCATCCTTTAGGAAGAAAACTGCAAGCCAAATTCATCGACTTTACTCTGACAAAACCATTAACTTCATAATATACTGATAGCAGATTTTGTTTCATAAAATCCAGATCGGCTCATTGAAAGTAAACAACAGCAGTTAATGTGATTAAACATAAAAGACAGTGAGGATGCCCACAGCATGCTCAATGGGAAGCAAAGCAAGTGGCAATAAAATTGTCTGCTTGTAACAGAAATTATGGAAGGTAGTTTCTAACATCAGGAGGACTGCAGACCACAGAGATTCTTCCAAAAAGTGTCATTAATCATGACAATGCTTCATAGGCACAAGGGAAACAATCAAATGCAGTCATCCCCGAGAAAACTTATTGCTAAAGCTACAGTATCACTTTTTGCAAGTAAGATGACCCTGTGAGTTTGGAAACAATGAATCAGCCGGCTCCTTCTCAAATCACTCATGAACTCTGTCATGCCATTTTCATCTTCCTTGTAAAAATGATGCTGCTTCTCATTCCTAACCACCTTTCAGCCAGTGTGAACAACTCAGAAGAAAACTTGAAAGGGAAATTCCACAGCAAAACAGAGGAATAACTGGAACAGATTGAAAAGGACAAAATCAGATTGGACCATTTTAAGGGCAGGCTTAGACCTCCTTACAAAAGACAGTTAGTGGCCTACCGGCAAGTGAGCACTTGTTCATGAAAAACCCATTCAACTTCCTACAGGTTTTGCACAGTTTCTTCTATGGATTTTTTTTTTAGGAATTATCAAGAGTTGTGCTGTGAAGTGAAGATCCTCGTCAGTCCTCTTCTGTGCAGCCCAAGACCTCTGAACGTAAAGTGATCCTGCCATACCATGACCAAGGGAGGATTCTTATGTGCCGTGCATAGATCGGAGGGTCAATGACGTTCTTTCTGTGTGTGTCGTTATCAAAGTTTCCCTGGAAAACCTGAAAAGTTATTAAGAAGAACTGGTGATAGCAGAACAGACAAAATGATGTGGGAAAGAACAGAGTGATAGGGACAAAATAGCACATGCAGAAAAAACCCAAACAAACAGCGATAGATGTGGGTTGGCATCAGAAAGGTAGGTTGCCAAAGACAAAATATTTTATGCTGGTTAGATATTTATATTGGAAAAGTTTTGTGTGCCCTCAAAAATGCATTAGCAGCTATAAACTTAAACCCACTTATTAGGAAGGGAGTCACATCGAACCCTGGGAGGCTTACTTCTGAGTAAGCATGCTTTGGATTTAATGCTGCACATCTATTGTTACCTGGGCAGTGCTATCTCATTCATTTACAACAGTGGCTTTCAAACTTTCTACTTTCAGATTATTCTTTCTGAATAATTATTTCTCAATAATGTTAAATGATTTTTAATATATCACTATCAACATGAAAAAACCATTAAAGAAAACGAAACATTTAAAAGATTTTTTAAAAAGTATTAGTCAAAACGTTCACCAACTAGCTACAGAGGTCAAATTACACTGTTCCTGGGAGGATGTTATTGAAATGGACTTCAGCTTTCAATCCAGGTATGTGCATGGGGGGGGGGAACCAGAGGGGGCTGAGGAGGGAAGACAACCACACTGAAAGCCATATAGAAAAGGCATTAGCCATACAAAAAACATTTCAGGTCTACCTGCTTGCAGCTCCCTGTTGTAGAAAATACTTTACTGTTAATGGAATTAATACCATTCAATTAAACTTTTTTTTAAGTTTGGGAGACTAGACAATAAGTGGAAAATTATTGTTTTATACACTTTTAGACTGCTGCAAATATTTTTATCGCTAGCATGCAGCTTGGAGATGTATCATTTTTCTAAAACTTTGCTAATGAATGAAATGTCACCTGCTCCAAACAAATGTCAGCTAACAGTGAATAACAGTGAATTGCACAGCGAATAAACCTGACTAAATTTAAAAGTCCAAACGATATGCAAGACATTTTTCAGGGTGCATTTGTTCAGGTAGGATAAGCTAAAGTGCAGCGATATATTCTTTTTTGTTGCTTGCCAGAAGATTGTTTTATTGTGTGAGGAGAGTGCTTAGCCATCATCACACAGTGTGTGTAGATGTGTATGTGTGTTTGTGTGGGAGAGGTTCAAAACCTTTTCTCCCATTTAGCGTATCCATTGCTGGCAAGTTGTACTGCAATATTTTGTCACTAAGAAAATGTGACAACCCTTCTGTCCTATTGCCACTTCCATTATGAATTGGAATGCGGCGAGGAAAACGTGTGCATGAGTGTCAGGGATACCTATTTGGTAGACCTGTGACATGACTGGTAATTAGCAACAGTTTCCTCCTCTTTTTTCCAATACTTTTGCAGACTGCAAAACTGGGGGAGGAATGTGTCACTTTCACGGATATCTGAACAAACCTTTCAAAGAGTTGTAACACCAGCTCACCAGCGGCACAACAATATTTTTTTATTTTTGTACTAAAACACCCCCGTCCTTGTGGGCGGCCGGTGGCAGCATCAGGGCTTCAGGTGTTTCTCGTCTTCCTAGTAGTTGCTGACAACTATTTTCAGTTCTGCAATGAACCAGGGGTGTCATTTCCCTATGTATTCCCCATGAACATGGTAGGTTGCAGCTGTTGCAAAAACAAGCAGTGCTTCAAGTGCTTCGATTCCTGCTCCTTTTGCAATTGGCTACATTTTTTTTTTAAAAAATACATGTCTTACAGTCAATGAGTTGTGCCTAGCTGTCTGAATCCGCATCCAAATGAGGCAACTCAAGACCAGATATATTAAGCCCTGCCTACTTCTTGATACTGAGAGAGAGTGGACGGTTTCAGCTTCCATTGTATTGAGAGTCGTTTGTGTGCACTGAACTGATCACACGTATTGGAATGCTCCACATGCACATTATATATCACTACAATCAATCCAATAACCTTTAAGAGATTATTTCCCCAATGACAAAATACCAAACAACAACTATTGCTATAACAACTGGGACACCAAAAATATTCTAAATATGTGATTCAACAACTAAATTGAAAAATGTGTGCTATTTTCACTGAAAAAGAGAGGTGGAGTCATATTTTAAAGGTATTTTAATTCTGCCACTTATGAGAACGTGTTGTGTGTGTGTGTGTGTGTGCGTGTGCACGCGCTCTTTTTTTCCCCTTGCTCCGGGTGTTATGGCACTGCAGTGAACTGATGCCTTTTACAAATATTATGGGTGAGGCAGTGAGCATGTCTGAGGTGCAACAAGTCTATAGAAAGTGAACAAACTTTAGCTTCAGGCCCCAAACAAACTGGCAGCTCAATTCTGACTAAGGATCCGCCGGGCACCCCAGGACGCCCGCCGGATCCCGTGCTCCGCCGAGGACAGGCTCCCGCCTGGAGGAAAGTCTCCTCGGGGAAGGGGATGCTCGTCCCCTTCCCCGGGTGTAAAGGGCGCTGGGGCCAATCGGCCTCCTCCTTCTAATTTGAGATGGCAATTCACTCTATGTGACCCATGGTGATTTTTTTCCTGAATCACAGCAACAGTTACAAGAAGAAGAAAAAGGCCTGACAAGGATGGTATCAATTACCCTAGAACTGAATGTACAGTGATCTACTGACCTCTAGTTGAAGAAAACAAGATCACCATTTAGTCTAGATATTTTTTTCTGAAAAAAAGAGTATTTTCCCAACATGTCTCAGTTTCCATTTCCAATTCAGACCAAATACAGACACAGTGTTCAAGCAGATGCCCTGTTCTAACCATTTAAAATGAACAAGAAAAGCAGCATTGTAAAAGTGTATTTTTTGGATTGTATCCCTAGAGGAGCTGAGCTCCATGTTGCTATAAACTCAGAAAACTGGCAGTGATAAAGTGGCAAATGCCAGTGAGAAACAGCAGAAGCGCCTGTTTCGTTTCACATCCTCTACCTTGAAAACACGCAACTAGCGCTAAGCACAAACGATCTCCTTAGTTTTGTTTTTGCTTTCATTATTGTCAAAAACCACCTCCATTTTTGGTGTGCTTTTGGCTGCTCCTTCCATGGCCTTGGGTGAAAAGCAGAGAAACAATTTTGATTGTCATGTCATTTGTTTAGCTGCTCAACTAAAAGTTTGCTCTTGGTAAACATATACATTTTGACATGAAAATAAAAATTCACAAGAATGTGGCTCAGCTGTATTCGTGACTCTGAAAGTTAAGTTGCACTTTTTTCTTTAAAATATCTTATTTGGTAATTAAAAATGTAACAAATTGCAGGTCCAACTAAAGAGGAAATAGTGCCCCATGGAAATTCTGCCACCTCCCCATTGATTTTGCTGCTGTCCCCCTTGCACAGGGGCTGGGCCACACCCTCCAACTCTTCCATTTCAGCTTAGAAGCCAAAGAGAAGCGGCAATGCCACACAGCCCTCAGCCTGCCTGCCTCTTTCTCCACGAAGGAGGAGATAAAATCATGGCGGCAAAGGTCCAGGGACCAGAATCACCCACCACTTCTACTTTCCCCCAACTTGCTCAGCTCACCTGTTTCCTCCTCCTCCTCCTCACTCTGACCAATGTTTTGAAATAACAGGTCAAAGCAGGATGGAACAAGAAAGCTGGGAGAAGCAGAAATGGGGTGGTCCTTCCTTCTTCCAATGTCTTGTCCTGCCCTGCTAAGCTGTTTCAAAACACAGAGCAGCAGAGTGAGAGGTAAAAGGGCAAATGGGAGCTAGGTGAGATGGCCCCAAAGGTAGCCTGCTCCCTGGGGCAGCCCACTTCACCTTGTCTCATGGCTGAGTCGGCCAAATGAGACCAAGTCAGTGAACATGGCACTCTCAATCTAGAACCTTTATTTCTTTGAAATCAGCATGACTCAAATGAAGACCTGGAATGGCAACTTGATCAGAATACAGTTTGCAAACTCTGCACTAAGCTCTAGCCACAGAACCTAATTTAATTCATTTAACTAGTGGAGGCTGGATAGTTTTCAGCCCCGATTACAGGTGCTGATTAAAACCCTCAAAAACCTAAGCACAAGATAATTCAAGGAGCACCAGCTCCCATAAGAACCCCCCACTGTGATTAAACTAATGTGTTACAAAACCTAAATTTTTCAGTTTTTTTTTAATTTAAGTTTTATGATGCAGCCTATTTTATGCCACTTTGGTAGCAGGTCAGGTACTCTTTAGAAAGGTAGATTTCCCAGTGTTCCAAGCGCTGGGAAGAAGGATGGACTCCTCCCTCCCTCCCTCCCTGCAGCCGCTGGTGCCAGAGCAGCCGCCGCCAGGGAACTGGTGGGTTACTGGTTGGAAGGTCTTTTCCTTCAGCTTGGATAAAATTCTGAGCCAGAGAAGGACTCAGGAGTTGTAAAATGTTCCTTGTTTTTAAAATGAGCCATCTAAATAACCAAAGTCCACATTCTGGTCTGAGGAATTAATTATGGATTGGAAAGATCCTGCAGATTTTGCTGGAAGCTGCAAAGAGAATATATTTATTTGGGCTCTGGAGCTTCTGCTCCCAACTGTAGGGCATTAGGCTCCCTCTTCAAATGAGCACTTGCATGTAGAATCCCAATGAAGATGTATCTGTTGTACTGTGAATGCAGGATGTTTTAAAGCAGTGATTTTCATTGTTCCCCAAGGTCTACCAATACTGCAATTAACCATTCAATTGAGGAAGAAAGGAAAATTAACATCAATGCCTGGGAAGACACTGTAAGCTAGAATTAATAACAAGGACGATACCGTGAAGCAAGATTTTCTGTACATTTAAATGAGGTAGTGCTTCTTCAGTGTTGGAATGAAGGTATATTCATTCCAACCTGCATGCCCTTATAATGTTTAGAGTAGCTGCATAAATAACCCTTACACCAAAGCAGTGTGGCACCATTTGGGGGCCTAGGCATGCAATGAAGTGCTCAGAGGTTTGTTCTTTCACCATTTTTTCGAAAGCTCCCTGTGCATTTCACAGTCAGTACAGACTTCCTGTAACGAGAAGCCATGTGCATTGGCTCTAACCTTACTTAGCTGTGAAATTCTCTAGGTAGGCTTACCAGATCTCCAACCAGGACAGAGTGCTAGAGCTTTAGGAGAAGGGAATGGGGGCAGGTGTAGCTTGTTAAACCTTAGAGCACAATCCTAGGTATGTCTACTCAGAAGCAAGCCCCACTGAACATACCTTAAGCAGGTCTACAAATCTTTCCCAATTTCTCACAATTTTTAAAATATCATATAAAATAAAAGTAACATGGATCATACAAAAACTACTAAATGATCTATTGATTCATTTTGATATGGCTAAAATAGCAACTTACAGCACAAGCCTATGCATGTCTACTCAGATGTAAGTGCCACTGAATTCAATGGGACAGACGGCACAATCCTATGCATGTCTACTCAGAAACAAACCCCATTATGTTCAATGGGACTTACTCCCAGGAAAATGTGGATAGGATTGGAGCCTTACTCCCAGCTAAGCGTGTACAGGATTGCAGCCCTAATAAGAACATGGAGTTTCTGTTGGCTGAAAGCACAGTGCAGAAAAGCTGTACTTATCTGCCCTGAATTTTGAATGGTTTTATGGATATTAACCTTTTTCTTATTTATAATACTGTAAAAATTACTCTGAGAACAAAGAGTGCTACAATGAAACAGTGTAATACAAAGCCGTGTTATAGGAGGTATTAATGTATGGCTCTGATATATTTTTAACTACCATTTTACCATGTAGAAAAGTGAATTTAAAAAAATGAAGACAAGTTTTTCTTTTAAAGAATCCTAGGCATGTCTACTCAGAAGCAAGCCCCATTGAACACAATGGGGCTTGCTTCTGAGTAGACATGTCTAGGATTGTTAAGAATTAAGTCAAATAGAGGTTAAAAGAGAAGACGTCTCAGACTTAATTGACAAAATAAAGATCAATAAATCACCAGGCCCGGATGGCATCCACCCAAGAGTTCTGAAGGAACTCAAGAATGAAGTTGCTGACCTCTTGACAAAGATATGCAACTTGTCCCTTAAAACGGCCACTGTGCCAGAGGATTGGAGGATAGCTAATGTCACGCCAATCTTTTAAAAAGGAAGGAGGGGGGACCCGGGAAACTACAGGCCGGTCAGCCTAACATCTGTTCCAGGGAAGATGGTGGAAAGTCTCATTAAGGATAAAATCTTAAAATACATAGAAGAACAAGCTCTGCTGAGGGAGAGTCAGCATGGCTTCTGCAAGGGGAAGTCTTGCCTCACAAACCTGTTAGAATTTTTTGAAAAGGTCAACAGGCATGTGGATGCGAGCGAACCCGTGGATATTATATATCTGGATTTTCAGAAGGCGTTTGACACGGTCCCTCATGAAAGGCTCCTGAGAAAACTCCACAGTCAGGGAATAAGAGGGCAGGTCCTCTTGTGGATTAGGAACTGGTTGAAGACCAGGAAACAGCGAGTGGGAGTCAATGGGCAATTTTCACAATGGCGAGAGGTGAAAAGCGGTGTGCCCCAAGGATCGGTCTTGGGACCGGTGCTTTTCAACTTATTCATAAATGACCTGGAGTCGGGGATAGGCAGTGAGGTGGCCAAGTTTGCAGATGACACTAAACTTTTCCGGGTGGTGAAGACCAGCAGGGATTGTGAAGAGCTCCAGAAGGATCTCTCCAAACTGGGAGAATGGGCAGCAAAATGGCAGATGCGCTTCAATGTAAGTAAGTGCAAAGTGATGCACATTGGGGCAAGAAACCAAAATTTCACATATACGCTAACGGGTTCTGAGCTGTCTGTGACGGATCAAGAGAGAGATCTTGGGGTACTGGTGGACAGGTCGATGAAAGTGTCGACCCAGTGTGCGGCGGCTGTGAAGAAGGCCAATTCCATGCTCGGGATCATTAAAAAAGGGATTGAGAATAAAACGGCCAATATCATTCTGCCTTTGTACAAATCGATGGTAAGGCCACATCTGGAGTATTGTGTCCAGTTCTGGTCACCACACCTCAAAAAGGATATAGTTGAATTGGAAAAGGTGCAGAAAAGAGCGACCAGAATGATTCGTGGGCTGGAGCACCTCCCTTACGAGGAAAGGCTATAGCGTCTGGGGCTTTTCAGCCTAGAAAAAAGGTGCCTGAGGGGGGACATGATTGAGACTTACAAAATTATGCATAGGATGGAGAGAGTGGATAAAGGGAAATTCTTCTCCCTCTCGCACAACACCAGAACCAGGGGACATGTACTAAAATTGAGTGGAGGGAGAGTTAGAACAGACAAAAGAAAATATTTCTTTACCCAGCGTGTAATTCATCTGTGGAACTCCTTGCCACAGGATGTGGTGATGGCATCTGGCCTAGATGCCTTTAAAAGGGGTTTGGACAGATTCATGGAGGAAAAGACCATCACAGGTTACAAGCCATAAGCAACCTCCTGGTTTTTAGAAGTGGGTTTTCTCTGTGCCAGGTGCAAGGGAGTGTCAACGGGAAACAGGTTATCTTGTTGTCTTGTGCTCCCTGAGGCATCTGGTGGGGCCACTGTGTGACACAGGAAGCTGGACTAGATGGGCTTTTGGCCTGATCCAGCAGGGCTCTTCTTATGTTCTTATGTTCTTATATTGTGCTCTAAGGTTTAACAAGCTACACCTGCCCACATTCCTTCTCCTAAAGGTCTAGCACTCTGTCCCGGTTGGAGATCTGGTAAGCCTAAGTATATACTGTACATATAAAAATTTATATCCTACATTTCATAACTTTAAATCTGATGGTGCACATTTAGGTGTCTAATACTGTAAGATCAGTAAATGTCAATGACATATTACAATACGGTCTTTTTCTGTTCACCTTGACTTTTAACCATGGAACCTTAGGCATGAACATCCCATAAAGCAGATAGCATAAATTCACCTGCAGGCTACCAGCTCTGAGATTACCAGAAATGTAGCTCTCTATAAAAAAAAATGCATTCTAAATATCAATTGCCTCATTAGCTTACCTTATCCTTTTTTTGCTTTTCATCCTGATATATGGTCCAGTGCACCCCATCACTGCTATAGGCAAGTTTATAGGAGCCCACAAACTGTACATGCCCAAAATCTTTAGCTCCTTGAGTAATGATGCCAGTCACTTTTGTAGGAACAAGGAGGTCAATCTATAAGAGAAAAGCAAACACAACACAGCAAAGTTACAATATTTTAAACACTCAAATTCATTTAGAACAGCTTAAAGTTGCCTTCCTGATCAAGCCACAGAAGATCTGATGTACAAGAGCGACGGGAAGACTGAAAATAATCAGAATAAATCATTTGCACCTATTATAGACTAGGCAGTTGTTCTTTTAAAATATCAATCCCGTTAGTTTTCCCCCCACATTGTCTAATACTTAGACATGGAACAGGGTACATTTCCCAAAAAAATATGAATAAACAGCATGGGTTAAATCAAATTAAAGGAAAAGGTACTAGATGAAAACCTCCACAAATTGAAGAAAAATATGTTTCATACTAATTTCCATACTGTTATCACAATTTCTGCCACACTTTCTAAAGTGTATAAAATGTTTTGCAATATTTATGTTATTCATTCTGTCAAGATGAATTATTATCCCCATTTTATTGTCCCTGATGATGGGAGATAGTAAAACAATATCACACACAGGCAGTGTTTTCCTGCTGTTGTGGCTACAGAAGTCTTTAAAGCAAGTGTTTCTCATGCCCTCATTGAATTTTGTGCTTCCCTAGCTGGCCTGGCAAAAGAAATTCCATGTGTTGTGGTCTGGTGAACTGCTAGCAGTGGCGCAAGGCAGAACCCGCTAAACATATGTTCCCACACCCCTGCAATTCATGCAAGGGCACAAGGATTGCTGAGTTCAGGGCCACCTAGCTAGAGAGGATGGCTGAACAGTGTATATGTATACAAAGAGAGGGGCAGATGGCCATATTAGATTATATGCCCACCAATGGCAGCCTATCACACAATGTGGAGCAGGAACATGCTGCTACTCCCTGCCCTTGCATAATCATGGTGGTTGATATCCTACAAATGTGCAATTAGGAGCTGGTTCAGACATGCTGTCCATGTGTAACTATGTGGCATTGATGAATAACAGTGTTCCACTTTGCATCATGGGTGGCCACACATGGACATATAATCGGAACTGGCCCACAGACAGAGCAAGAATCCAGGACATTGTACTCCAGTTTGGTATCTGCCTGGATGCTCAATGTGGGTGCAGTATATACATTATGATTATGATTATATGTTGGAGGGTAAGGTAGAGGAGGGAGAGAGAGAAGGCAGGATCCATTTGTAACCTCCTCATAATAATTGCCTACGGGATTTGGGCCCCGTTAATGCTACAGAAACAGGTGCAACTCTTGCATCAACCATGGACAACAGGGATGCCATCCAGTAGTTACATGCTATGTCTCCCTTGCTAGGAATGAAATCCAACCTTACCTGAGCAGGCTACTTAAGAAAACAAAATAAGGTATTCATGCCACTGCAACTACAACACTGGGTTGCCAAAAAGGCTATGACTCTTGAATGAAGACAAGTGTCTTTTAAGGCAGACTGAGACCTGGTCTATGCAGGCAGCAGATAGTAAGGTGATAGCGGGTTGAGCTGCTACAATGGACTGCACCGCTTCAGACTGTAGGTGGAGGGAACATATTTTGAATGCTCTCCTATGACTCTTTCATAAGTGCTATCCATGCAAATAGAACACCAGCACAGTGGGAAAAGGGTTGTGCTAGAAACTTTTCTATCTACATGGCTTTTTTTACATGAGAAAGCAATGAGAAGTGATATTCCTCACCTGTAGTTCCAGGTGGTACAGTCCATTCTGTCACTTCAGTCTGCTGCATATGTAGGATAGAATTGATAGAATTGCCTTGTGGTCATGCATATCTAGCATGCTATAAAACTATGCCTGGCGTTACCAGTTATGCCAGGAAACCAGAACAATAGACGGCTGCTTTTTGGCATTCACGATTGCATTAATGGAATGTGAATTGCAGTTTATATTCTTTTATCCATATGACTCTCATCAGTAAATTAGCATTTTTATTAGGCAGCTAAAATGACTGAATAATCTCTGCCTTATTTCTGCATGTTTAATTCCTTGCTAAATAAAAACAAATTTGCTCCTGAAGCAACTTTGTAATTATTTTTCATTTTATAATTATATTTGCTGTGTTTGTTTTAGAAGTGTACATTGAGTTTATTGCTTAATTATTGTTTTAGATATTTTTTGTTATAGCCAAGAATAAATAATGCATCTTTGTTAGACTGACAATTGTCTCTAGACTTGCATGACCCCTTGTGCAAGCAGAATATTCCTTCCGTAAATGGAAGGAACTTCTGTTTGCAGAGGGAGCTCCTGACAACAGAATTACTAGTTGCTACTCTAAATTATTATGTATTTAGATTCTTTGTTTCTTTTCAAGGAATAATAATGCTATCCTTTAGACAACAAATGAGACAAACTCAGAGGGTCACTGGACATGTCATCAGATGTGTTATTTCAAAGCATCAATCAGGTGTTACTTAAATGCTTTTATTTAACTCTGATCTGAGTGATGTTTTACTATGATTCTACATTTTAAATATCTTAATGCCACCCTTTTGAAGGCCCAGCCTTGCTGCCAGCAGAATGCATGTTCCGCTGGCGGTGACTGCTGAAAAACAGCTCCAAAGCATGCTGCGGCAGTGCACTGAGTAGAGTCTCAGAGTCTTAACCCCTAGAGTCTAGGGATTAAAATCTAGGGACTGGATGGTCTAACAGGAAATGCCAAGTTTCTTGGCTCTTTGGGAGCTGTGTAAGAGCATGGTTCTTCTTGTTGGAAATGGGCAGCTTTCGGCTGTTTAGACACGGGGGGGGGGGAGTGTATAGCCTGGTCACCTGAGCCTTCTTTACTTTGACCTCTCTGTGTCTAAAGGAAGGAGTGTGGCCCCTGACCTATTTCCTCCGCCTTTTTGCTCTATCTCCTTCTCTTACTATCTTGACTCCAAGCAGGAAGGACGTGGCATGCCTGAGCTCTGATGAATGGCAGCCATGATCCAAGCAGACCTACCATGCAGGAGGCTCCCAGCTGTAAGGGGAGCTTCATCCTTTAAATTAGAATAACCTCTGATCTTAATCAGATGCTGTATATGTGAACTGATACCATGAGTAAACTTCTTCTTTTTGCAACTTAACTCAGCCTATGCCTCGTGTGTTTATTTAGCTAATAGCAGTCTGCCTGGGTGTAAGAGGGAACAAACTCTGCTAAGAATCTCCTAGATAACCTCCCAAATAGAGGTAATCCCAATACTTCTAAAGTCTTAAGCTGCTGTTTAAAGGAATTCAGAACTTTTTGCTGACTGTTAAGGGAGTATACGGTCGTCCCATTCCCCCAGTGTAGTACGCCAGCTCTGAAGCTGACGTACATCCGAGGTGGTGGAGTAAGGCCGAACCGGGTTGGGAATGGGCAGAGGATATCGGCGGAGTGTGCCACCCTCTCCCAGTCCGGGTCAGTCAATGCCCCCCCGGCTGCTCCTGCCTGTCCTCCCCCCGCTCCTGCACTGACCAGTGCAGGACGTACCTCCACTGGTGGCCGCGGGGTCTGGAGGGTGGCGAAGTGAGGGCTGCTGGCCCCCATGCCCTTAGGTTTAGAGCAGTGGAGTGTGCGCTTCGTCACTCTAAACTTACACAGGATTGCGCCAAAATTGTGATACATCATTTTTCCTATAGGTGTTTTCATGTTTCCTTCTGCACTTCACACAATTCCTCTGACCTTCCCTTTACTCATATGCCTAGTTTTGCAAACAGCAAATAAATGCCACTTTAACACTCACATGATTGACTACATATTCATGCACAAAAAATATCCTCTATGGATAGAGAACTATATGCCAGGGTGAAGAGTTCTACCATAGCCTTCTTGACATGCTAGTTTCCTCTGTGCAATATAAGCGTTTGTCCACTATATAGTCTCATTACACTCTATAGGAGAGCTCCTCCTTGTATAGGAATCTTAGGTACAAGATCAACTGCAACTGATCTATGGGCAAAATAAACTAGAAAAGAAAGAAAGAAAAAGAATAAAACACGTTTGGAAACCCCCCCACAGTGATTAAGGTACAAGTTTCACTTCAGGGAGTTTGGATAATAAAAAAAAGTAAAATCCCTCAGGGGCAAAAATTATATGTATCACAGCTATAATATGATAGGGAGGGCAGGAATGGAAGCAACTAAGCCATAACACTCATATAATTTAGGGTAAATCTATTTTCACTGTATTGTAAACAACTACATAGACTATGATTCATCTTCGTGTTCAATGCTGCTTACCTGGACTATATCCAATATTTAATGAAGTGCCTGCCCTAAGCTATTAGTATCTTTCTTGATACTTAATACATACAAAGAGTTCATCTGCAGCTCTAGGGAGCCATAAATTATACCTATGCAACACCGCTTAAGGATTAAAATATCACCTGCTTTTGTATTAAACCACAGTAAATACCCCTCTTTGCACAAAAATATCAAACAAAAAAAAAGAAAATGCAACAACAAAAGGATCCCTTGAGGCCATGAAGACGGCTCCCACTTCTTTTCCCTAAGCCTCAGTAGGAAAAGAGGGGGAGGAGATTAAGCTCACCCTTCACCATTTCTTCCTTTTCCTCCTTAGAAACAGATGTGAAACACAGTCCAGATTGAACTTCCTCCTCAGGGTTTCCACAAGGACCAGACTAGATTGGTGAACTGCTAGCAGTGGTGCAAGGCGGAACCCGCTAAACATATGTTCCCACACCCCTGCAATTCACCAGACCAGAACCCTGAATTCCTGTATCTTTAAGGGCTTCTACCGAAATACTTTCTGGAAGTGGCTCATAGGGGCATGCCTTCTGCCTAAGCTATTATTTCCGTCTCAAGTTCCAGGGAACTGTTCTTTCCACAGACCACTTAGGCCTTTCTTTCCAAAATCTTAGCAGAGGCACTTCTTCCTGGTACAATGAACTGATTAAGGGCCCAATCCTACCTAGCTTTAGGCTGGCGGAGCAAGTGCTGTAAAGCATTTTTGCTGCACCTCTGTAGTAAGCGGCACCAGCGCAGAAGCCGGCACCGTTCACTACACTGCCCTATTGAACCCACGTTACCGGAAACAGGTAAGCCCTGCACCGGGCGGCAAGAGGCCATGGGAGGGCTGGGGTGGTGGAGGAGGGGGAGATTGGCCAGCCAGGCCATGGAGAGGGCGGGGATATCAGTGCCATGCTGTGCCGATATCCTAACAGCCTTCCCGGGCCTTGCCAGCCTTACACGGCCTCCCTGGTTGTGTGCCAGCTAAATAGCTGGCATGCATCTGAAGAGGCCTATTGGACTTACACTGGGGGAAGGGGACAAATGTCCCCTTCCCCTGAGGTGAGCCGCAGCCCTGCTAGCGCGGGACGCATCCTGCATAGGATGCAGTGGCCAGCCATTTAGGCCAGCTGCTGCATCTTACGCAGGATTGGGTTGTAACAGTGCAATGTAATACATATTTACTTGTAAATAAGTTCCATTGTCTTCAGTGGGCTTATTCTCAGTTAAATGTGTATAGGATTGCAGCCTAAGAGTCTGAACTATGAATCAGAAAATCCCTGTTTCAAATCTTACTGAATCTACCAAGATGAACCCATTTACACAGCCTTAAGAAAGCCACTCCCAACCTTAACCATCACAACTGCAAATTTGGGGATAATAATACTCAGTTTACATCAGACACATGACAAAACATAATGTGTTATGATTATCTGGAAGCACTATACAAATGCTAAATTATTGTTATGAATAATCATACGAGTATCCCAAGCTGTCCTGAAGATGGAAAATAATGGTTTGATCCTTGGCCCAAGCTGCAAGTAATATGGCAGAACCATCTTTGGATCTCCTGATGTTTTAGGAAGAGGGGTCTGAATTTGCACCAAGTACCAGTTTGCAGGAGAATAATTTAGATCGGGAAAATGGCACTTCCCCAGTGCTGCTCATCTGATACAACAACAACAACAACAACAACAACAACAACAATAATAATAATAATAATAATAATAATAAAACAACCAGTATTTATATACCGCCTTATAGTTACAATGCTGCTCTTGAGTGATCTCATGAAGGTACGGAGAAGGTGAAAAAGTCTCAAAGTTATTTTAGCATTGGATATTGTTTAGCATCTGGATATTGTTTAGTATTTTATAGGTCAACACCAGCACTTGAATTATGCCTGGAGAACTATCTGAAAGCCTGTTTAGATAAAGATCCAGAAATTTTCATTACATGCTCCTGGTGGCTCAGCCTTGTTACCATGTGTTATACATTTAGCATCAGCCACAGCTTTCAAAACTAAGCAGCTCTGGAAGCAGCTCATTACAATACTCAAACCACTGTGGTTGCTTTGAAAATCAACACAAGTTTTAAGCAGGAACAGATGCAACACAGAACCCCTATCCGAAAGACAATATAAACCTATCACATGGCCTGAAATTACATTTGGCTGGTTGATTGGCACAACTAAAACCATGTTCATATAAACCTTTCAGAAAGGCAGAAGCACACTTTACAAATGATGTATATGTAATTCACAACCCTCTGAGAGATTGGAGACCCAATCCTAACAAACTTTCTAGCACTGATAGAACCGTGCCCACAAGGCATGTGCTGCATTCTGCAAGGGGTCTGAGTGCCACAGAGGCCTCCTCAAGGTAAGGGAACATTTGTTCCCTTACCGCGGGGCTGCATTGTGGCTGCATCGGAGCTGGAAAGTTGGATACGATTGGGCTCAAAGTTTATTTAAAACTGAGGTTGACATGAAATGATTCTAAGGAAATCCATAACAAGACTTATAGCATTCTGAAAAGGAAACAGGCAGTGCAATCCTATCCAGTACCGTTGCAGCATGGGTGCTAGGCCCACACTATATCCAGTGCTGGAGAGGAGCAGGCTGGGGGTCTCCTTGGAGTAAGTAGATCCCAAGTAATGCTCCAGCCTCCGCTATGGGGCTACTCAGGTCAGTGT
The DNA here is from genome assembly GCA_026170595.1 of Plestiodon gilberti rubricaudatus. Taxonomy (NCBI): domain Eukaryota; kingdom Metazoa; phylum Chordata; class Lepidosauria; order Squamata; family Scincidae; genus Plestiodon; species Plestiodon gilberti. The sequence continues at coordinate 36,868,544 of JANXHW010000002.1, forward strand.
CACCTAATTCGGCGGTGATGGCCCAAGAAGTCCCATGTCGGAGCTGGCTGGAGGCCTGGGAGGGAGGACAGGATATGGCGTCCAATGAGGACGCCGATCCCACCCCCTCCCAGGGCTGATCCACTTCCTCTCTGCTCTCCACCTCCCTATTATGCGCCCTTCCCCCACCCCTGTGCTGCCTGGCGCAGAACTTACTTGCTCTGTGGTGCAGGGTGCTGGACTCAGCAGCAGAGTGGCGCCGCAGGCCCTGGTGCCGCGTACTTTCCGGGTGTTGCAAACGTGCTTTATGGCATGTTCACAACACCCAGTGCTAATGCTGAGGCCTCAGCACCAGCGCTGTCAAGGAATAGGACTGCACCACTAGTCAGTTTAGTTATATTCTCTCTTTTTACTATAGTGCTATGCAGCAGGGCTGTGGATCAAGTCTCTGACTCCAAGTCTAGAATCAAGTCCCAAGTCTCTGGGTCCAAGTCTCAAGTCCCATGTCTTTGCCCCCCAAGTCATTTGGTTGCGAGTTACAAGTTCCTATCTATTTAATGGGGAAAATGGGTTTAAACCTGAATAAAATTGGACTTGTCATAAAAGGCTCCAAGTCTCGAGTCAAGTCTTTTATGTTACAATCGCTGAGTCAAGTCATTGCCGCGATTTGAGTCTGACTCGAGTCCAAGTCAATAGACTCAAGTCTACATCACTGCTATGTAGTCTATTCTATGAATTGCCAACACTTCAGTAAGCAGTTTCAAAGGAAAATTAAAGCAAGGAATGCAAGGTAAAAACGTTGGCTCTCTTGAAAGTTGACACTTACAGTCTTAAGAACATTATCAACAGACAATATTTTTACAAATTATGTTCATTTACACACTTTAAATGCATATACAGTAGCAGATACCCCAGTTGTACATTCCGAATTCCCAGCGGTGCAGCTTGAATCAGCTGAAGTGTTGCCATCGAATCAGAATAAAAACATCTTCTGCACACCTTTCCTAGGTCAGGTGTGATATATCATATCACATCAGCCCAAGGGGAGCTCCAGGAGGCATTCTGACACATGTCTACCCATACCCTGCTGCCAAGCAAGTGTTTCTTGTTCCTGAGGGTTGATTCCCCCCCGACGTAGGGTGGGGCGGAAGTGATAATGGCCGGGACATGGCCGGGATTGGGGGTGTGGCCGGGGGCGGGGACTTAACATAAGAACATAAGAAAAGCCCTGCTGGATCAGGCCAAAAGCCCATCTAGTCCAGCTTCCTGTATCACACAGTGGCCCCACCAGATGCCTCAGGGAGCACAAGACAACAAGATAACTTCATCCCAGTGAGGCTAGAAGCTCTCCGTAACGGTCCGAACTCGGGCTGTTTTGGAGAGCTTACAGCCTCGTCGCGTAGCTGTGCGAAGCTGGAAGCTCTCAGAAACGACCCGAGTTCACTCAGGCCGTTTCGGAGAGCTTCTAGCTTCGCGCAAGTACGCGACGAGGCTGGAAGCACTTTGAAAACTTCCGAGTGAACTTGGATATTTTCAAAGTGCTTGCAGCCTCGCGCGTCGGAGGCAAGTCCCAGCTGGCCGGGACAATGATGGAGACCGGCCGGGAGCCTGGGATTGGGCACCCGAACCGTGATTGTCCTGGCCAGAACCGGGACTATGGTAAGACTACTGAGGGTATACAATACATACAATTTCCCCACTCTCTAGTCCTTGTTCCTGAGACATTTCAGAATAAGCATCATATTGACCTTACCTTGGTCCCAGTTCCCTTTGGGAGAGAGGCAACTTACTGAGAATATAACAGGCAAATATATGTGTATGGGGTGACTTTTCCTAAAAATGTTCACATAATGAAATGGCCATGCTATTAAACTGAAATGTTACCAAGGATGAAACGTTTCTAGAAAATGGCCCTGTGATATGACCCCCTAGTTGCAAATACTGTACATTGCATTCAAATCAATAGGTTTTACTTTCATGCACTTAGGATCAGGATGCCAGACTTCTTGCTGTACTCTATAAATTCTGAATGAACTTTATGTTGCTGGCACATTGAGGATGACTTTGTTAATTACAGTGATAAATAGTGATTAGCAATGGATGAGTCATAGTCATGGCATGCCGTTCCCAGACACACATGGCTCACACATTATAGACAGGCAACAGCAGTGATCTCCAGGTTCCAATTCCAATAAAAGAAAAGAGACAATAGCATTCCCTTTTTGTGGGACCCTCTGATTGTGCTATTATGTTGCTATAATATTATTATATTGCTATAGTTATGAATCCAATTGGAAAGCAATGCTATCAGTGGCATAAAACCATTAGCTGAGTACCAGAAGAAAGAAAGGCGAGAAGGATAAAGCATGAGCCAACAGTAAGTAACAGAAAAAGTTGAGTATCTTACGTTTATGGTACTCTGAATTTGGCATATTCAAATCAACTACTCAATCACCATCAAATTAACATGAAGAACCACTTGCGGAAGTACAGAATGATGATTGCTATCCAATACTGAGGACTGGCAAGGACAATGATCTGGAACATGAATTAAAATATGTGGCTACATCAACTGATTGCAAGAAGTGAAACAGACAGTTATTTGGCAAAGCTAGTGCAATACACACCAGTATGCTCATTCCAGAATTGGGAGGGAAAAAAATTCATGGAGCAAAAACAATTTTCTATTCCCATAAAGAGATGGAAGGACTCCATGATCACTAGGGACGTGTGGTGCAGGCGTGGCAGGTGAGGCAACCCCGCCTCCTTGTAGTTCCAGGTAAAGAGCCGTATCCTGATCCAGAGATTGGGTGCAAGTGGGTAGCGGTGATCACATGTGCTGCTCTTGAGTTAATGCTTATGATCGCAGGGGCATCCAGTTCTATATCTATTGAATGATTGCTGTCACCAAAATAACTACGTATACTAGAGTATTTTCACACAACATATGTGGGGTAACTGAACGCAGTAGTGTGGGGGGAGAGCAAGAGAGCTGTTTACCCCTGACGTATGCAAGCTCACTACCCTACATGAACAAAGTGTGAAGGCTGTGAATGCACAATCAGGAACTCTGAAAAAAGCAGGACCCCTGATGGCTGTGCAAACAGATTCTACATGTATGCAAACTATACATGTGAACACTTGCCTGCTCATTTGGGGATCCTGCTTTTTGCAGGGTTCCCAACTGCACATACAGAAGTGCATGCAAGTATATTTTATTCACACAAGATACATAACATGCGTAATTCACATATGGGGCCTGTCACTGCGATCTCACTCTTCCCTCCACTTGTGTTCAGTCATCCTAGATCAGTGGTTCTCAAAGCTGCCGGGGCCGCAACCCACCTCATCCTTCAGCAGTGGGTCATATGACTCATGACCTCTTGCAGCTGCTCCTGCATTGTTCTGGGCCTGGGACAGCCTCCAAAGGCTTCCACAAGCCTCAGAAAGGCCTCCAGAAGTGACTGAAAGTTATGCCAGTGAAACCTGAAGTGACCCAGAAGTCACTTCCGGGGGCCTTTCAAGACCTGCAGAAGTGCAACAGCAGCTGAAGGAGGTAAGTCGCGACCTAGAAGTGGCCTCTGGATGCCAATTGGACCCAATTTGGAGCCAAACGTAGGCAAGGACGGGCAGGTGGGGCCAACTGGCGACCCACCTTAGAATCGGGCTGCAACCCACCAAGTGGGTCATGACCCACAGTTTGAGAAGCCCTGTCCTAGATATATTGTGTGAAAAGTGGCTTAGGAGACATCCTGTTTCAGTATAGCCACTGAAATGACCTCCCCTCTAAACAAGGGAACTATCTATTACAGCCCAATCCTATCTGTGCCAGTTGACAGCGGAACGTGTGTTCTACTGCTGGCAACAGCCATATGGCAGTAAAACATGCTCTGGCAGCATGCAGAATAGTGTGCTGCAGAAGTGCCAGCAAGAAGGTCGGGATCCTTCCTGTGATCACTGGAAGAGTGCTCCGGACCCACTGAGGCAGGTAGGATATCGGGGGAGGCAGGATGGAGTGGGGAGGATCGAGGATGGAATGATGCAGCGATGGGGGCAGGGGAGAGTGCGGGTGGCAACAAGGGAGGGGGAAGGGCGGATTGGGTCCAGCAGGGGGCGGATTTAGTGGCAGTGGTGGCTTCTGAATCCTAGCCCCCTTCTTGGATGTGATCCCGTGGGGCAGGCCATATGGACCGGTGCCAATGAATTCGCTAGCGCAGGTACTAGTAGACCCATCCACGTTGCGGAGGATTAACAAATGTTCCCTTACCCAGAGGAGACCTCCGCAACTGCCCCCCCCCCCAGGATGCAGTGGTAGCCATTTTGACAGGGGGGAAATAATAGGATTGGACTATTAGTCCATGTATCTTCGTGACTCATTCATCAAACCCTTTTCATCCTTGTGATTTCCATAATACCTTGTAGTACAGGCACACTGTGCCCCTTCTATGTTTGCACAAGTCTGAGCTCTCTCTGAACACAAAAACAGCAAATGTGGAGCAATAAGCAAAAGTAGAAGCTAACACACAAGAAAGGCAGCATGTTACTGTAAATATTGCTAGTAATTGAAGATACCTATTTATCTACTGCGCTGCTTTCCCCCCATTCTTTTAAAACAAACTGATTGAATCAGTTGCAGTAGAACAGATGAGGCAGCCCAACACTACAGCTCAATTTCACATTCTGTGGCGCAAATAGTACTAATAACTAAAACCTGTGGTAGCTGAATCAGTCCTTCTCTAATCACCTTATTACCCACACTCTTATACCAGAGGATGTGTAGTGCCGAGCTATCTATGCTGCTGTTTGCTGCTTGAGAACTGATGAAGACCCCATAGGTGAAGAGTAAGGGGGGGGGGTGTTGATGGGCCTGGGCTATATTCCAAAATATTGGCATATTTTTGCCAATATGCCTCAATGTACACTATGAGCAAAACACTGCAATGGGACTGTTCTTTACTGGCGTGTTTCTGTACATGAAATTCTATAGGTAACAGCCATAGTATAATGCTATGCACATATATTGTTGAAGAAAAATGGATTCAGAATAATTTAGGTTGGCCTTCCTTTTCTTAATTCCAAGAACAAATACGGCTTACCGCAATCCTTACATCGAACCATACACACTGCTAGGTTTCTCCAAGCACCAGTTCATGTTATTTACATGATATGAAAACCTTCAAGTACTTATTGTTTATCATGGATACTAACTATCCTGTTAAAATCATGTAAATTAGTTTAATGAGGTTAGTTAATGGCAATGTGTGAGCTGTAAAATCCTAGCAAATAGCTACTACTAAGTTTTTCAGGCTATGTAGCACTAAATCTTATGCTATAAAATAATTAGTATACAAATAACAGGAATGCAAGGCAGCCATTTATATCTTTTTCACATGCTGATTAATGTAACACAGCATTGGGCTCAAAACAACAAATTTTACAAGCAATGTTTGGGCAATGCTTTATTAGCCTGGCTTATGGTGTTTTCTTCCTTAGTCTGTTGCACAATATGGAAGCAGCCACATAAAAAGCCATAACGTCAAATTACCCAACAAATGCTCACCTCAGGGCTGAGTTTCATTTAAAAAAAAAATCACATTGCTTTGATGACCAAAGAGCAATGCTTAGGAATCTTTCGGTAAAATTGGAATACAGATTGAATTTGAATAATTAATTTTAATGTTTCTGGTAATGTCCTGCAGCATTAAAATTTAATTTGTTTATATACTTTGATGCAGGGGAAAGAGTATAGTTTCCAGAATAAAGAGGTGATTTTAAAGAAAACCGTACAGAAGGGTTCTTAACTTCAGAAGCTGCCTCCTCTCCCTTTGCCTTTCCTCTGCCCACTTCATATGTCTAGTTGATTTGCACTACAGCTACCATGAATAATAATAATATAATAATATACAGTATTTATATACCGCCTTTCTTGGTCATTGGATTTCTCCTCCGACTTTAATCCCAAGGCGGTGTACATGGGCAGGCTGTCCTGACCACCCTTGGTTTTTTTTTTTACAATATATACATGTCCAATCTTTCATGAACGGCTACATTCCAGGTGGTATCCTTTTTGCAGTCTGACTATTCTGCTGGCTGGCGCCTCCCACACTCGACCGACGCAGCTGGGAGCTCTTATCTCTCCTCCCGGAGGCTTTTACAGCTTTTTGTCGGCAGTGTGTCTCGAACTTGTCAAGTTCACCGGTCTTCGGGCTTACAAGGTGGCAGCTCTCCCAACTGAGCCAGACCCTTCTGGCTCAGTCGGGAATAAGGTCCCAATCCCATGCTGGCCTCCACCGGCAGCACTGGGCTCTGTGCTGTCGCAAACATGCCATAAAGCATGTTGCGACAGCGTGGAGACCTGTCCCATTGGCACGGAGATCAGCATCGGCAGGCCTCCACCAGGGTACACCCACCGGAGGCAGGTGAGCTCTGCGCTGGCCGGCGGGGAGGCAGGAAGGAAGCATTCTGGGGCAGGGAGAGGGCAGGGAGGACAGCGGATCAGGCCCGGGAAGAGGGTGGGCTCTGCGAAATAAATCCCCCGTCCCAAGCTTGAAAGCCCAACATGGGGCTGCTCGGAGCTGTGCTGGCCATTTTGCTGGCACGCCTCCAAGTTGCCCCATAGGGGCTGCTGGGACACAACATGGGGGAATGGGACGATTGTCCCCTTTGCCTGAGGAGACCTCTAGCCCCACACTGGATGCAGCAGAGCTTGCCCCATCACTGCTAAATCTGAGAGCGTGGCTTTAAATAGGATTCGGCTGCCCTTTTTTTCTCAGCATAGAAGAACATAGCATGGATCTGACAAACCACACTTGATGTGATATCACAAAACATGGCTTTCTCTACTCTTCCTCCCCACTACAGCCACTAGTGCATCCTGAAACGATGATCCTGAGAATTGGGAACATTTGGGAATGGTATAAGACAGGGTTCCTCAACCTTTCCCCCACCGCATACCCCCTCCCCTAGCCCCCCAAGCACCCCCCCCCAATTTCCACCAGCCCCGGCTGCAAGTCAGAGGGAGACTGCTGCTCAAATTGGAGGTCGGTACTTATTAAAAATACCAAAGACTTGTCTTTTTTTTTTCCGGTGAGACCTCATGGACCACTTTTCAGGTTCTTGCAGACCACCTGTGGTCCACGGACCACTAGTTGGGAATCATTGGTCTAGACCAGCGGGTTCTCAAACCACCTCCCCCACCATGGCCCACCTGCTTACCAGTGGTGGGCCCTGCGACCCACCTTGACCCACCTGGCATGGGCCTCCGGTGGGCCTTCAGAGGTCTCAGAAAGCAACTGAAAGTTACTTCTGAATGCAGAAGTAAACCGGAATCCACTTTCCGGTTGCTTCTAGAGGCCTTCTGAGGAGGTCACTTGCTCCGCCGTTTTAAATTTAGGCAGGATTGTGCCCGCACTCACTGATTTAGTACCAATTGTGCACAACACATCACCAATGCTGTGTAGGCCTGATCCATCACTCATCCACACAGCCAACTGTAGGGTTTGGGAATTCAAGTGGGATAGAAAGGTAAACAAACAAATATATGGGAATTACTAACCAATGCTTGATGCCTGTACGATTCTTATGAAAGACGTTGAATTAAATGGTCTTAACGGTTCTATCCTGTCTTTAAAATCCTATACTGTACATATAGGAAGAGGTAAAGATTATGAAAAGGTGGGGGATGGTGTTCTTTGTATTGGCTTGTGACAGATGCTTTTGGAAATCAACAAACTGACAGTAAAGATGACAAGCAGCTGTTTTAAAGCTGCTCAGGGATTTCAAAAGAAGGAACCATCCGGAGGAATCAAAATGTGAGCAGCAAACAGGCGATATTGTCTAAAGCAAATATGATTTAGATGCCCTCTGCGTCATTGTATAAGGACAGAAACAACAGCACCGGATGTGTTTATTTAGAAGATAATCTGCTTTTTCAAACAGCATAGGAAATATTGCTCACATGTGAATGATGAAAATTGTTTAGAGGTATGGAAAGTAAAACAGGAGGCAGGATCATCTGCTGGGAAAGGGAAGGGAGGAGAAGGATACATTTGGAAGCCCAAGGGGGCCAGAATGCTTCTGGCAGTGCTCAATGAAGTCTTCCGTAGCTGTGATAGAAGAGCAAAGTGAATGGAGTTGCCTCCCTTTTCCGGCCACCACTGAACACCTCTTGCTTAAGCTTTGGCTCTTACCAATTGCCAGAATTTGCACCCTTCTATCATAACATCTCATGGTGGAAACGGTACATTAGGAGTGGAGCAGTCAGGGCGAAATATGATTACATATTCACAGGCAGGCAACATTCGTAATTAATGGTGAGTGCAACAAATAATATCAGAAACGTGTTAGCAAAGGATAATGCATCAATCTGTGGCTGAAATCCAAAGAACTATTTTAGGGGGCTCTGAGCACTGAACAACAAACCCTCCCCATCCTTTTGAATACACCATCACTTTCAAACGTTGTTTGCCACATGGCATGGGCGGCTGCTGTTTAAGAAATTCAAGCTCAGTGCCTTAAAGACATGAAAATGTGTTGCATATTATTCAGACTTTTCTGTAGAAAAGAAGGATTGAGACTCTTGTTATAGTATCTAGAATTACAGAAAATATAAACAAGTAGTGTGTGTGTGTGTGTGTGTGTGTGTGTGTGTGTGTGTGTGTGTGTGTGTGTGTGTGTTGAGGCTGTAAATATCACCATATAATTCATAATACGCAAAAAAAAAGAACACTCTAAAAGGGATTAACGTTTCTTCTTTAGCAATATATACAGTATGTTCCAACAAGCATGAGAAACATGAGTGCTGTTCACTCAACATGTTATGTACAGAGAATACTTTGGGCAGGGGAATGGGATTGTGCCTTTTCCCATCTAGTCTCATACAAAAAAAATACACAAATTGAATCAGGTATGATGCACCCATCAGTGAAAGGCTGGATTTTCATGTAAGTCATGGTACTTACAAAGTACAGTACACGTATTTTATGACTTTCTCTAGCTAATGCCACATTCAAGTTTTTTTTTCTGTTGTTTACCCCAGAACGATCAAAAATGCTGCTGGAAATACTTACTCTAAAAAGAAAACAAAATGACAATTTATCATTCCTTTAACATTCTTGGTTCATAAGTATTTGCACCACAAAAAGGTTTCACTTTGCCACTTACTGATCTAGGCAACTGTTCTGGAAACACACAGAGCAACATGGACACACAATTGCCTAGCAGGCTATGCACAAAAAGGGACTTGCAGTGCATGCAAAAGTGTTTGCAGAAGGGAAAACTGAGTGGACATGATTAATATATTCCACCTTTCTTACCCAAGATGGCTCACAATCAAAAGCAACAGCGAAACAAATCATACATCACAGGAAAACAATCAAAAAGATAATCAAAGGCAGCTAAAATAAAGCCATAATCAACAATGAAAAGCCCTCAAAGTTACCACTCAACAACAGTTCTATTAATTCATAGAACTATTATGGGAATGATCAAATAGGAATCTGATAAGTAGATAGATTGATTATAGGAATCATACCTTATATTTGCTGCTCTTGTGTGTGTGTGTGTGTGTGTGTGTGTGTGTGTGTGTGTGTGTGTGTGTGTATAAAGGTAAAGGTAAAGGTGACCCCAGACAATTTAGTCCAGTCGTGTCCGACTCTAGGGTGTGGTGCTCATCCCAATTTCAAAACCAAAGAGCCAGCATTGTCCGAAGATGCCTCCGTGGTCATGTGGCCAGCATGACTCTCCTTGCCGCAGTGCGTAGCATGCGGCTGGAACACAGAGCGTTGTTTACCTTACTGCAAGTGGTACCTATTTATCTACTCGCATTAACATGCTTTGGAACTGCTAGGTTGGCAGGAGCTGGCCAAGCAACGAGAGCTCACTCCGTCGCGGATTCGAACTGCTGACCTTTCCATCGATAGCTCATGGTTCAGCGGTTTAACCCACTGCAACTTTATAAAATAATTCCACAGGAGACAAAAGTGTGGAATAAGCAAACTGTACTGAACGTTGTTACCTCTTACTACAACTACTGCTTACTACCATTTAAAATGGCTACTGTTTTAGGTTTCAGTTCTCTGCTAGAGTCTCCCAGAAGTACTTGCTTCTTGATAGGGTTCTGAATGGTCTTGTTGGCCATATTCTGCCAGATTCTGACCATGCCACCCGCTGCCCAGACCTTTTGGGTAGTCAGGGGCCCACATTCCCAGTTTCCACTTACAAATGAAAGTTTCTAGCAGTTTTAGAACAAGAACGCTAACTGGGCAAAGAAGCCCCTATTATAATAGTGCCTCCCTTATATTTAACAGGGGGAGAGCAACTGTCCCTCTGCCCCCTAGCACAGCATCTTTTCCACTGCCTGTTTGCTGCTGTCTTTTGCATCTATTATGGCCCAATCCTATCTAGACTGGCTGATGTCCTAGCGCCTCTTCCACTGGTGCTGACTGCTGATGGTGCTAACCATCATAAAATGTGCTCCGACAGCACGCTCAGTAGCATGCTGCCAGGGAGGCTGGAGCCTTCCTGACCGCGTCATTGGCTCTGCTGTTGCCCGTTGGAGCAGGTGCATGAGCGGGAGATGAGGGAGCAGGGGGAGGGCGGAATGGGGGTGAGTAGGCTGCGAGAGGATCCTATACCCCTTTCCTGCAGCCTCCCTGCCCCCCTCAGCCCCTTTCTCTCCTCAGACTTACACTTGCGAAATCACTAGTGCACGTCCGAGGAGATCAATTGCGGATTGGGAGGCTTACAGAGGTGTAGGGGATTGAAATCCCCTTTTCCCGCTGAAGCCTCACAATCCACCCCTCCCCCGCTGGATACAGTCTGCCCATTTCTGGCTCCTCTGCACCAGCAGGGGGTGGGGGAGGATAAGATTTGGCTGTTAGATTGTGAGCTCTTTGGGGGACATGGAGTCTTTTATTTACTTATGGCACAATTGTATCCGCTGGCTATGCCGGCATAGCAACTGAATCATTCTACATCTATTTTATCTAAATGATGCCAGGAAAGATACTAGGGTACAGTAAGATAAGCAGTGAAGGAAATAAGAGTTCTTAAATCAGCCAAGGTCTCCTAATACAGCTTTGTTGTGCTGGTAAGATTCATAATAGAAGAACAGTGATATGCATAAATTCATGAACCCTCTGCATATAAATTCCGATCCCATCTCCCAGAAAAGTAACTTACAGGCTCCTTTTGCACTTCCTTATGCTTAGTTGTACAGTAGAAATGCACAGCTGTCTTCCTCAAGCAGTGAAGTAAAATTTAGAAATAATTTGGGTTGCCATTATATATGTTTAAAATAAATTCTGGATATGGCGAATATTACACAACGGTCATGTACTCTGACATGAAACAATTTTCTCTGGGGAGCAAACCCAGTCCGTTTAGTCCTATATTTGCATTCTGTATGAATTTTTCATTTCTCACAACTGTGAGTGATTGAAACCCTTACTGGCATAACACAACTGTGTTGGCATTTCGGTGGTGGGCAAGGACCATAATTGAGGAGTGGGAGAGATCTGAACCCTGCACACTGCCTTAAGGGGGCTGGGGAGGTCCTTTCACGTTCAGGGGCTGGCTTAACACCTTCACATTCCCCCTGGGGGGTGGTCACAGGTGCCACAGGCAGCTCTCATCATCTGGCATCTTAAGCCACTCCACTCCCCCCCCCCCAGCCGTCAGGCTGACAGCAGGTGGTCTGTTAGATCCTTGGGTGTCTATACCCTTAAGGTAGCCAAATTAATGGAAGCAGTTGCTAACAAAGTTGTGGCCTATTTAAACAAAGCCAAACTATTCACTATGTTAAGCAATCCTTTAAGATTGGGCTACATCAGTGTAACTTTAAGAGGCTGGCCTAAATGGCCGGTCGTTGTATCTTAAGCCCATTGCGGGCTGCCCTGGAGCTGCTAGAGCACACCTTGAGAGAAGGGGGATGTTTGTCCCCTTCCCCGGGTGTAGGCAAGCCTAGATGCACACCAGGTCCAGACCTGGCATTAATCCAGAAAGGCGGTGTAAAGGCGGTGATTTTTCCAAATCAGACCTCTTCCCTGCAACTCTTTTAGTACATATATTTAAGCACATCAGCCTTGATTATGTGCTTAACATAACGTGAACTTTGGCCCTGAATAAGATCAATGGGCAGTCGGTCTAGCTGTGTTTCAACGAGTCTCGTTGTTGCCAATTCAGTGATAACTTTTGCAGGCAGTATAAAATATTGAGATGAAAAATAGTGGTTGTCTTACATGATTTTCCCTTTCTGTTCAATTTGTTCTATATTATATTTCATACCATTCAAAATCAGTCCCTCAGCTATTCATAACATTGAAGGAATATAGCAGATCTTCCGGCTATAAGTGACTATAAAATAATCTCGGAAGTCTGGCTATAAGATAAATAAAATAGACACTTTAATGATTACTGGCAAAAGAAAAGCAGAGCACATTGATATTTGCAGATATATTTAAATGCAGCCCAAAGGGACTGGTATGTATTGCAGAAGCAGAACGCCCTAGTAAGGTTATATAATTTCTAGTTTGCACTATGCATCCCGGGGAAGAACGCACACACAGAAAGTTGTTGTTTAAATGTAAAACCTTCTTTACCTATTTCTGTTTGACCCTAATATATTACATTATAAGTCCCTAATATGGTTATCAGCAGTAATTTGAAACTTCTCCATCTTGTAAAAGGGATTATTCTTCTAGAGATTTATATTCAAACTTGGCATCAAGGTTGCAGGTGAAAAGAAAGGTGGTGACCTTAAAGGGAGCATCTAAAAAAGAAAAAAAAAGCACACAAACATTCCACTTGAGATTTTCAACTTGTCCTTATTTCTGTTTATGAGTTAACAACTTAAGAATAAAGAGGATTTTTTTAAAAAAGAAAACTAATTGCTGCTACTGGACAGTAGTCTTTCTTTTTAGTAAGCCTTGCATGGGAATTTTCTCGGATGAATCCATTTAAATCAATGACATCTTCACGATATCAGTTTCTGTAAGATTGGGTCCTAAAAGATAGACTACTATGGGCACAGAGAATGAATCTCGTGTTTTGCTGGGCCTTTGATTTATTTTTTACAAACTGAAGCACTCCCTCCCTCCTCACAATGGCAGACTGCTTCTGAATTCATGTGAGTTTCAAAAGCAGAATGCAATTCAAGATTGTAGCTGTAGTGCAACAAAAACAGTCAACGGAGCCTAGAAGTTCTTTGAAGTTCTTGAGTGTGACTAAAGGATTAAAAACAATATAAAAGGAATCCACAATGATTGATGTTCTCCAGCTTTTCCTTAAACCCTTACAGACACAGTGAATTTGTTATTAAAAGCCAATGCATTCATATGAGGTTGATATGAAAAATTCTTGCAGGTTTACCATTTTTGTTCATGTTTTGAGAGGTGGGGGATAGATGCCTGAATAGTCATCTTCTCGACCTGGTCAAGTGGCTGGTCACAATTCCACCCTGACTTATAGCACAGTACTCAACAGAGCTGTTTAAGTCAACAAGGACCTTGCTGTTATAATGTAGCAACAAAGGATGGGTGGGTGATGTCAGTACATTATGGGACTCAATGGGAGAGATGAATGCAATACCTGCATCACTCTCAGGGGGTCGCCATGGTTGCTCCTGCAATTCGTAATGTAACCACCATTTTTGCTTCCAACACTTTAGAAAGTGTGTGAATAGGATTTGGCATATAAAGTTTAGGGTTAATTTTAAAACTAATGAAGATGGTAAATAAAACATTTAACATGTAGATGCTTTTTCATTAAATTCCCTACCACACAAACTGGACACCTTAATTATTTTTGAATGTCAGACAATTTATAATAGAGTTTCTTTGTTATAACCAGTAGTATTGCCATCTCCTCTTTCTATCCTGTTGCTATTAAAGGAAACCAGAACCTGAAAAAGGCAATGGAAATGCTCCCCCCCCCGCTGCTGTTTATTTCATGGACTCCTGGAGATACCTCTTGTAAAATAAAGTTTTGTACGACTTTTCCTGCCCTGCCCTGCTAATAATCTCATTGTAAATGGCTAGGTGGGAAAAAACTCAATGACTTTTCAGAGGATCCACATTTTACAGCTTAAACACTGCATTAAGAATACTAAAAATAAACTAAGTTTTTATTTTGCTTTATTGAAACTGAATGCCTAAAGTCTATTGTCGTTCTAAACATTTCCATAAAATGAGTGGTGAACGAAAGCTTTGCAAAGTTAAAAGCAATTTTCAAAAGGGCAATGCTGCAATGCATACTTTAACAACACTATTAATATGAATAATGGATTCTGCCTGAAATCGTATGCAGTGGATGAGGCAATGACCTACGGAATCTATGTCAAGTGCATTGCGCAGGTAATGCCCTTGAATGCTGCTCAGTCTGTTTTATCACTTATTGGTGCAATTAATGGGGATTAATACTACACTAAGGAAGTCAAAGCTTAATGTTTTTCAAGCATGACCAGCAGGGACAAAGACAAAGTCAGTGGGTAGGCTGTATGCCAGAGGACAGGGAGTTAATAACAAAAGCGGTATTTCAATTGGTATTGCATTTTTTCCTTTTCGTTTTACAGATGGGCAGCTCAATCCTGCGTAAAGATATGCAGCCGGCCCCTAGTATCCTGCAACCTTCCCGGGCCGTATCAGTGTGGCCTGGGAACAGATCGTGAGAAGGGGACATTCATCCCCAGAGGCGTCGCACCACTGGGGGCGATTGGGGCGGTGGGCCCCAGGGCGTGGGCCGCTCTTACCTGCCTCATCGCATCCTCCTTGCAGCTGAGAATGGCTGTGGTTTCAGCCCTCCCGCCCGCCCTTGCGTTGTTTGGCTCCAAAAAGGAGCCAAAAAGTGCCTGGGGGGCGTTTCCGCGCTGCGGAGGCGCACTACAGTAGGGCGGGGCGGCGGTGGGTTAGGGTTAGATCTCAAAGATTTCCGTTTGCCTCTGTTCGTCCCCTTCCCCGGGTGTAGGGATGCCCAGGCTCAATGGGCCTCCTCGAATGTATGCCGGCTCTGGAGCCGATGTATGGGGCGGCTGGGTAAGGGTGTCCCAGGCCAGGAATGGGTGTGGGATATTGGCGGAGCTTGCTGCCGATATTCCTACCCCCTCCCAGCCTGGGCTGGCCAACGGCTGCCCTCCCTCGCTACATGGTCCTCCGCCCGCCCCTGCACCGAACAGTGCAGGACTTATCTGCACTGGCAGCTGCAGGCAAGAGGCGGAGTAAGGGTTGCTGCAGAGGCGTCACTACCCCCGTTGGCGCCCGGAGCAACGGGGGAGGTGGCGCCCTTATTATGGAAATATCGCCACGGCTCTGCCGCGGCGCGCTCCGGAGGGGGGGCGTCGCGCTCCGGGAGGCGGCGACCCCCTCCCTCAATCAGGAGAGCCGGCTGGGAACGTCTTCCCCGGCCGGCTGCCCAGGGCCTTCTGGAAGGCCCGTGCGCGAGAACGGTATTTATACTGTTCTTTTTGCGCATGCTCAGACTATTACTGAGGGAAAAAGGGCAGCCTTTTTCCCTCAGTAACAGTCTGAGCATGCGCAAAAAGAACGGTATAAATACCGTTCTCGCGTGCGGGCCTTCCAGAAGGCCCCGGGCAGCCGGCCGGGGAAGACGCCCCCAGCCGGCTCTCTGGGGCCGGTCGGACTCGAGTCCGACTCGGACTCGCGGGCGGGGCTCCGGGCGGGGCGTCCTTTGGGCGATGGCGCCCGGAGCGGGTGCTCCGCTGGCTCCACCCTAGATCCGCCTCTGGGTTGCTGGCCTCCGCACTGGTGGCCCTTACTATCCGGGTGTTGAAAATGTGCTTTACGGAGCTCATGCTACGGAGCTCACGCGGACCTCACGCTATGCAGGCACACATTTATGCAGGATCGGGCCATAAATCCTCTACTTTGATTATGTGATTTTGGCCTTTATTGTTTTGTAACCAGCACAGCTGGTGTCTCAAATCCGGAAATAAGAGCAAATTCTATACTAACAAGGGAGAGGGGAAAAAAAAAGATTTGAAACTTCATTGTTGTTCATATTGTAAGTACCTGTGAGCCTATTGAACATATGATTTTTCCCAGCCTTGCCTGGAGATGCCAGGGATTGAATGGGGGACCGTCTGTCTTCTCAGTCAAGGCTGGCTCCAAGTTTGAAGAGGCTCTTTGCAAACTGCCCTCCATGGGTTTCAGGGATGAGAGAGAAGAGACAATGACACAGTGACTGTCCCAGCTGAAAGACTCACTCCACTACCACTACTACTGCACAAAGGCTATGGACACAGAATGGTGGTCACTGGGGTTGGAAGCAGGCCCTTTGAAGACCCTCAGATGCTGCCCAACAATGCCAAACCCTGATGCTGCCCCCGTATTCTACTGCTGAGTTACATCCCAATTACTGCTTCTTTGGAGAGGGTCCACTGGTTAAAAAAAGACTAACAGCCCAATCGTATCCCTCAGCCTCTGCCGGTGGAATGCTACAGGTAGGAGGTGTGGTCTGGAGGTTGAGCTGCTGCCTGGCTTGATGAAGCTAAGCAGAATCAGCTCCGGTCTCGCTTTGAAAGAGGGATGGAATGCTGCTGATGGAGGGCCGGAGCTGACAGCTTCAGAATGGAATGCAGAGGAGTGTGGACTGTGGAGTTATCAGCTGACACAAATGGATAACAGCACTGGCGTCACTACAGGGGGGGCGGAGCTGTAAGTTCTGCTGAAATCAGAGCCTCCCTTACACGGAGCAACGAAGCAGCCCAGCCCCTCACCTTCGGAGCCTTTCAGGGAAGCAAAAGCAACGTGCAGGAGACTCCCTGCGCATTGCTTTCGCTTCCCTGAAAGGCTCCGAAGGTGAGGGGGCGGGGCTGCTTCGTTGCTCCGTGTAAGAGAGGCTCCGATTTCAGCAGAACTTACAGCTCCGCCCCCCTTGTAGTGACGCCAGTGGATAACAGCTTGTTAACCCATCTGAGGTTTGATATGTGGTTGCCTGTGGAAGCTTGGAAGGCAAGAGCCATGCGGTCAGAGTGACAACTACACTATGAAGGGAACCATCTTGAGAAATGGAGGGTTCTATGAGTTTCTTTTATAGAATAACATTGTAAAGACTCCAATTTGAAAAAAAACCCCAGGGTTTTTTGGATGACCTGCCTATGTAAACCACTTTGAGTCTATGAGAAAGGTGGTATATAAATGTTGGAGATGGGCAGCGTTCAGCTGCTGGACACTGGGGGGCAGTGTGTCGTCTGGTCACCTGAAAGACCTTTTACCTTGACCTCTCTGTGTTCCAAGGAAGGGGTGTGGTTCCCTGGCCCTATTTCCTCCTTCTCCTACCTCAGTCTCACTCTCTTCTTCTTCTGACTGCCAACGAGGTAAGATGTGCCAGGCTGTGGTCTCCTGCCCAGCGGCCATCTTCTAGCACACCGCATGCAGGGCGTGCCAGCTGAAGGGGCACGCCATCCTAAGTTAGAGTAACCTCTGGTCTTAACCAGATGCTGTATATATGAACTGAACCGTGAGTAAACTACTTTCTCTTTTGCAACTTCTCTCAGCCTATGCCTCGTGTGTTTATTTAGCTAAGTATAGCAGTCTGCCTGGGTGTAAGGGGGAACAAAAACTCAAATAACCCCAATAATAAATGCTGTAATAAATAAATAAAAATAAATATAATGCACATCCCAGTGGAAGTACCTGGATGCTAGTGCATGTTGTGTGACATTGTTGTGCTTGCCAACACTGCTGGCAAGCACAATGAGGCCACCAGCACAGTCACTGGCAGCCATGCCCATGGGCTGGCACCGAGACCAACACCCACCAGGACAGGTAAGCCAGTGGTGGGGGTGGCCAGTGGGAGGGAGGGGGCATTTCTGGGAAGGGAGGGGGAGGAACCAGGGTCAGAGAGGAATCAGAGGGGGTGGATCCAGCTGCAATGGTGCACACCAGATCATAAGACCCCTCTTTTGCAAACCTCTCTGCCCCTTTGGACATACACCACCAAAATAGTTGGAAAATACAAAATGTTTTTACTTACCCCCTGCAGGCTATCTGATCACACACATACCCCACACACCCCATAGGATGCAGCATGCATCTTTTTGGTGCAGCTGCATCAGCGCTGGTGGTGGGGGGATAGGATTGGAATGTGAGTTAGTTTCATTTTGCCACATAACATTGCTGCCTGTTTATGCATATGTTTTTATAAGGGTTGACTGCATGAGAATCTTAGTCCGGCTGAATAAACCCAAGCCTGACAAATTCACCTTTTATTTAAAAGTTTTTGAAGCAGTGGCTGCCATATTATACAGCTTTGCATTTCACATGGCTGAGTTTACGGCTAGAAAGGAATCATTTCAATAGATATGCCTGCTTTGTTAATGACTCATGAACTTAAAGGTGATTATGCAAACCCAGCTAATTATCAGTTGATACCTTGTGAGTCATCACTAATGTAGTTTACAATACCCTAGATGTGTTGAGAAGTGCTTTTGCCACCACTTGGGAGTGAGAAAAAAAATGCCATGTGAACTTCACTTTAAAATAATGTCCCTTTTCTTTTAATTTTCCAGTCTGATAGAGCAAGTGCCTATAGAGAAGGCTATTTAATTCACAAATGTGCATGACATCAACCCCATGACTTTCAGGGTGAATCATGTCCCTGCCTATTTGGCTACTGTGCTTGTACAATTTCTGAGGCCTGAGTTTAAGATGCTTATTTTCTTAAACAGATGATATATTGAGATATTTATTTACTCAGGCTTTCACAGTCCATACTTAACACGTTGTCTCAGTTTTTGGGTTTGAGACTATGGTAATTAAAACAACAAAGTCTATCACTTGACGATATACTTTGTAAGACTTCATCAGAAGTTCCATTCTGATCTTCCGTAGATATGCTGTAGATGAACTCCTGTTCTTAGATGTTTTGGTAACCAAAAAGAGGATAAGAGCTTGGGTCATCAGATATACCAAAACCTACACATACTGGAAGATAACTTAACAGCATGTCTAACCACCACCCGGGAAAAAAGGGGTTTGATTAATACCTTGGTTAACAGCGTAAAACACATAGCTGAACCACAATTCTGGCAGTAAGAATTACATCAGTTAACTCTTACGCTTCAGGGTAATGGGTACCCAAGACAGTTGATTGAAGGGATCATAAGAAACAAACGAGGCAGCAAGTTCAAAGGAACAGCATACTTACCGTATATTCCTAGGGTGATGGATAGAATTGGTAAAGTATTGGACAAAGTTGACACCATGCCCATTTTTAAACTCACGATTAAGGTCCAACAAATGTTACGACCGGTGAAAGATAAAAGAAACCCCTTGTCATCGGTAGGAGTATATAGGGTCCCCTGCTTTTGTGGGAAGGTGTATATTGGAATGATAGGAAGGAGTATCAACACAAGGATAATTGAACATAAGAAGTTTGGCGGACTAGGAAAAGGAGAGAAGTTAGCAATAGCTGAACATGCCATTAATCTGGGCCATGCAACTGACTTTGCAAATACCAGAGCATGGGCCAGGGTAAGGGATTACAAAACCAGAATACACAGGGAGGCCATCAAAATTGTAAAACATGAGCAGAATTTGAATAGAAAGGAGGAGACCCTAAATTTAAATAAGATGTGGTTACCGGCATTGAAGAACATTAAAATACGGAGGGTGAAAGGTGAAAGTGGAAATGGACATATATGTCTAATATGATGGCAGTGATATAACTGATCCAGAACAGGAAAATCAGAACTTCTGAAGAAGACTTACAAATTATAAGGCGAAACGTCAAGTGATAGACTTTGTAGTTTTAATAAATAATTACCACAGTCTCAAACCCAAAAACTGACTAGTAATCTACTATTGATCTAGTAGTTTTTTTTGGCTTTAAGTACAAGGCAGGAAGGGTTTTGGTTGGCTTTTGCGAAACAGTATCATTTGCTTAAGCTGTATTGTGTAGCTTGATTTGCATTTATTATTTTGATTATTTTGATGATGTAGGCATCCTCCTACCTCCGCCAGCTATTTAGAAAGCGGAAATCCGAGGAGGCCCATCGGGCCTTTCCCGTTTTACACCGGGAGAAGGGGACGAACGTCCCCTTTCCCCTAATAGACCTCCGGGCTGCTGCAGAGCGGTTCGGAACGGGATAGGATCCAACGGGCAGCCCTGGGCGCCTGCCAGATAGTTACATAGGAGTGGGCTGACAGTCTCTCTCGTAATTAATTTTCTTTCTAATCCATGCTACTTGTTGAGTTTAAAATCTCTACCTTCAATTTTGTACTGGATTTTTGAGATTATTTTAATATTGTTTTTAGTTCTTGTTGGATTATAAAATAACTGTTGAATTGTGAGGCAGGATAGACACATTCTAAATCCATCAATCTATCCGTTCTCTTCCTGGTGACATGCTTTTAGTACCAATAAAAACAACTGAAGATGTTTGTTAATAATTTGAGGAAAATTTTTCAGCTTGTGCAAGGAATCGGTTTTTGTACCTTGTTTCATACAAACATATGATCAGGTCAGATTTTGTAAAATCTTTGTTGTGGTAAACTTGCAGTCAGTATGCAACAAGGATTGCAGAGGCAATTTTTCAAAGGAGTTAGCAACAGAGAGAAAGGTTAAAAATTTAACAGTGCAATCTTATGCAAGTCTACCTCATCCCATTGAGTTTAATGGGATTTACTCCCAGGTAAGTGTCTATAGGCTTGCAGACCAAATGATGTGAACATTTATTTTCTACTGAATGTTTGCCTAGAATTAAAGCTTTGGGTCACATTCATGCTGAAGCTAATGTACTGAAATGCAAGACACAAGTACAATATACCTAGTAACTGAATGCATTGCCAAAATACAAACTGTTCTAGCAACTCCTTTTTGAGTGCTGTTATCAAGGCCAATTCAGACTATGTGGCAGCCAAGTTTGTTGTGTATGTGTTAATGTTTGTTGTAGACACACGTGTGTGTGCTACATCCTCTAATGTTAACATAGGCTGCAACCCTATACACATATTCTTGGGAGTAAGCCCCATTGAACACAATAGTACTTACTTATGAGTAGGCATGCACAGGATTGTGCTGTTGTTTCCAAAGAATTTAGTAAGTTCAGAACACTGTATGTTATGCACTGGAAATGGGAATAATTTCTTTCCAGAAACCATAACATGCCTCAGAGGTGGTTTTTTTTTTTTTGTATAGTTTGATGAGGGGAAAAATAGACATAATTCTTCCAGGGCTGACAGAAAATCTGCCAGCAGCCACCTGGATGCAGAATGAATCAACTTGTATACTCAATCAGGTACAACAGAAAAAAGCATTTGGAACACAACAGAAATTCTTAGAGAAAATAAAGGGTTGTCATCAGCTCTCCTTCTCATTTCCTTAATTCCCTGCCTATCTGCAGAGGACTATAGACCCATTGTCACCAGCAATAGAATAATGCACCACAAAGTAATCTTATATTGCCTAGAGGCATAGTTAGCCTCTCTGGCGCTCCCCCATGCGGAACAGAACAAGCCCCATCCCTGCCAGTGACGTCCCTGCCCCGCTGCGTCACGTCGAGAAACAACCCCCCCCCCCCATTTTTTCGTCAGATTAGAGCTCCTAGGAGCCCGGACGGGTGGGCTGATCATGCGAGCCACGCGACCGTTTTCAGCCGCCACCGCAGTGTCCTTTTCGTCCCCCCGCCCCCCCCGCTTCGCTACTGATATTGCCTCTGAATCTTACTTCTTGGGATCAGCAAAAGGGCCCAAAATGTGCCATGCTGGCATGCATTTCCTGCTGCAGAACTGGTTGGTTCCACCAAATTCCATATGTAAGTTATTTTTGGAATATTGCAGATTATATCAACTGGGGATAGGGGTGGGGGAATTCATGCTATGGCTTGTGTCTCACACCTTGTGTCTTGAGTGTGAGTAAATCTTGGTCTGAACCTTGAGAAAACATTGTGGATTCAATACAATCCACACCCAAACCCTTAAAAGGCCTTCAAGAGTTCTTTCTACTAGGATAAGCGGAATCTGTTACAGAGCACTAACAGCTCCTTAAAGTTCAAGTAAAACTGCTAAGGACTTAGTAAAAGGATGATACGTCAGTGGAGGGAATGCACCAAACTCCACCACCTTTGACAACAGCCTAGATCTCCTAGGTGACACAGCACTGTAGCTGGAGACAAGCCAGCCAGGAAGGAAGGAGGATCTGTAGAGAATGGCTGCTCCTGACTTGCTTCCCTGCTGCCCTCTACCTCAAACAGTACAGTCAAGATATTTATAAGCTGCTCAATGTCTGGGCAGTTCATAATGATGTCAGCACTGGTCTGGTGACCCAGTTTCTGCCCAGTTCTAGCGTTTTACTCCTTCCTTCTTTGTTTTGCTCATGCAGCTGAGCAGGTAATGTGTTTTAGAGCAGGGGTTCCCAACCTTTGGAGGCCCACATAGCTCCTATGCGGACCTCCGGTTGCCCCACGTACCCCCCAGACTTGCTGCCCCCACGTAACCCTGCATACCCCCTGTTAAATTGGTTTTTTACAGTTGCGGCGCGAGTGGGAGGACCCACCCGCCCGCGTCGCAACCCGGAAAAAAGGCTACTGCCCTGCCAATGTCCCCGGTAGCTCCTCCTACCTGTTTTCTTGTGCGCCACCATCTTGGATCTTGCAAAATCTCACGAGATCCAAGATGGCGGTGCACAGGAGAACAGGTAGGAGAATCTACCACGGACATGGTCAGTGCTGTATCCTTTTTTTCCAGGTTGTGGCGTGAGCGGGATGACCCGGCTGCACCGCAACCCGGAAAAAACCCACTTTAGACACTGCCCATTATAATAATAATGATCGCAGCAGCTGATAACGGGCAGTGTCTGGTGTACCCCCGGCCTGCGGTACCACAGGTTGGGAATGCCTGTTTTAGAGAACAGAGCCGCATTCCTCTTCCCCAATGTTAATATCTTGACTGAATCTAAACATCTTTAATTATTGAGATAATAGACAAGGCAGTTGCCAGTTCTCTCTTCTCCCTCTCTCTCTCTCCCCCCCCCCCCATTTGTGAGTTGAGAGAGATGATAGTAATCACACTGCGGAATTGCTTAGCAACTGCAGTGCGTTGTTTTTTAAGTGAATAAGTCATAATTCATATGTGAAAAGATTGCAGGGGGCTAGCAGCTCACTTCTGGTGCAGCTCAGGCTTCATGCTGAGAATTCCATTCTCTCCTGGAAGTAGATTCAAAATACTACAATATACAACATTTCTAATAATATGTAGGCTGAGCACTGACTGGTCAAATAGTCTTCTGCTTGGTGATTTGTTGGTCTTTTACACATTAGCCTACCTGCTAACATTTGTAAATCACCCTAACACTGAAAACAAGTATTATGAATGGTTTCTTAAACGAATTCACGGCGCTGAATCAATCTTACCAGACCTAAACAGGTTAAAAGAAGGCAGAGTTTGAATTGTTTCAAATAAACTGATGCAATTTCTGCAGCCAAAAATACCAGGTCTCCATGTGTACCTGAGAGATAGAATAAATAATGCTTTTCTGAATTAATTAATCACATTCATAGGTTTATTCTCTTTGACAAATAATTATAATTCAATTCCTCTTGAGAATGTCCATCTGAATAATTTGCTCCATATAATTTGATTTTGTAAATTTGCTCCAAAAATGATCAATTAAAATCAGACAGTTTACTTTCACTGCTAGAGCGTCAGCATGACATGGCAAGCTAATTAGACATTTTTTCTTTTGGAATCTGGACACAGCTATCACTTGCCCATCCAGAAACAGTGCTGGGTCCAAGGCCACTCCTAATTTCTTCGTGGGGAGTGCAACCCCATCCAGAACAGGCTGCTACTCCACTAGCAAGTCGGCAGGTCTCCTGACTAGTGGCACCTCTGTCTTCTCTGTCTTTATTTCAGTCTCTTAACCCTCATCTAGTCCATCACTGCCACCAGGCAGCAGTTCAGAACATTCACAGCTTCCCTAGTTAACGGTGGAAACAAGAGGTAGCGGTAGAGCTAAAAATAGATGTCATGTTTATGATGTTAGTTTGAGTTCATCTGTACTCTTTTATTCCTCCAAACTATTGTTTTTAGATTGTGAGCCACTTGGGAACAGGGCGGTTAACATGAAGAAAGAACACTGTAAGCTGCTCTGAGCCCAGGGAATAGAGTGGCATGCAAATCAAACAAACAAATAAATAAATACACATACACACACTTGTACCTCAGGTTGAATTGCAGATGAGGCCTCTCAAATATAGAACTGATGCAGAAAATCTTATCGACAGCCAAATCCTGTCCCTTTCCAGTCGATAGCATGCAGCACTGCTGCTGGAGCATGTGCTGCATACTATGTGGGAGGTGACCGGACAGTCTCGGAGAGGTAAGTAAAACTTTTCTTACCTACCTCCCCATAGGCTGCCTGGCATTCAATGGATCTCCTCAGACCGATGCAAGCTATTTTATGGCGTAAGTCATGGCATAAGTCCCAGGAACCTCAGGGGGTGTTTCAGGGTGGAGAAATGTGGATAGGAACTTGGTGTGCACAGCTGCCAATGAGACCTTTCCCCTCTCACTCCCACTTGCCCCATGTCTGGCCCGCTACATGCTCCAAACCACCTCTGAACTGCTCCCACCACTGAACTACCTGCTCTGGCAGGGCATCTGGGACCCTCTGACCATTTGTACCAGCAGCCCAGAAGTGCCCAATAGTGGTGTGGCTTTTGTGCCAGTATCCCAAGCTTTACTTTGGTGGATCAAGAGATACGCCATCATAAGCCCCCTCCCCCCCAGGATTGGGTTGTAAATCTAATCAAATTTTGAAGCATGAATCAATTCATTGTGGTTCCTGGGATGCTGTCGCTACCCACACTTTGAGGACCACTGGTGTATTGGGTATACAGAGAATGAGTTCCTGTACCTATAAAATAAAGTATGTGTGATCTTAGGCCATTCTGATAGGCAATAAAGTGCTGGCCCAACCACATGCGATGCTCTCTCCAGGGATACTCTCTGCATGTTCTTTTCTATGTAGAGTTTACAGTTTGCAGACATTAAATCATGAAAAATCAGACAATCAATGTGATGCATATGAGGATTAGACCCTCAGGTATATCTCTGTATTATGATTCCTCTAGTATAACATGTGAGTGTGTGTGTGTGTGTGTGTGTGTGTGAGAGAGAGAGAGAGAGAGAGAGAGAGAGAGAGAGAGAGAGAGCGTAAATGAGCATGTTTCATTTCAGAATAACAATTGCTCTTCTCTAAAGAAAGAGGTTTTTTTTAAAGTAGAGGTCAGAAATAATTACAAATGATCACCTGCAGCCACTGTGACTGGTCGCTATGTCCGGATGTCCAGGCGTTCACTTTTCCTTGTTTGTCTAGTCGAGCTTTTCTAGCTTCCCATGTAAACATGTCCATGTTGAGTGTTCTGAAGATGCTGGAAGCAGTAATCTGGTAATCCTGTATATGCCCCGATTTCATTCCCAGCGGTTCAGAACAACCTAAAGAAGTGAAAGAATATCTTTAAAATTATTCATTCCAGTGATCTATAGATGTGTAGAGGTTTGAATCTTGCACAACGCACCCAAAGCTTTTTGAGGGCAGTGGAACTCTAGTAATTGTCTAACCAACTACATTCATTTAACTTTCGGGGAAAGACACACAAGTAAATACAAACATGTCACTTGAGTGTGATTGTAGCACAGCTGGTCCAACACATCCTGGAGCCTGAGGTGGCATATCAAATGCTGCTCCCCCATATGTATGCCAGCCTGATGTGTCAGTCTCTGCTTCTCCTACTCCCAGCCTTGAAAAGGGAAGTCGGGGCAGAGTGGAAGAGGAAGTGTGGAGGAGAGGGTTCTAAATGTTTCCCCATTTATGGACTTCAATCAAAGTCATGCTGCATCATATGTTTTGTAGTCTAAATTTAATGCATATATTTATGTTTCTGAATTTCCATACTGTCGTATGCACCCAAAGCAATTTGGAATCCTAAGCAATTATTTAAAAACTGCAGTCAAACAATGTATAACAAAATACCACTTAAATAATCACTAAATAATAACAGCATTTTAAAACATTTTTTTTCAAATTATGGAAACAGCGATGTATCTATATATTTAGCTTTCTGCTTTAGGCAGAATTTAGTGACAATCCAAGGTATGTCCCTGGAAACAACAAATTAATTTCAGATTCTATAAATAGCAAAGAGCTTTTCTTTATTACTTAGTGAAAGTAAAAAAAAATATTGTCAGCAAGTAGACCACCTATGCTGCAAAACTATGTTTCATTTATTCATTTATTTAACACAGCGCAATTATTTATCTGCAGCGGGAGGCGCAGTGGGTTAAACTGCTGAACCATGAGCTGTCGATGGAAAGGTCGGCAGTTCGAATCCGCGATGGGGTGTGCTCTCATTGCTTGGCTAGCTCCTGCCAACCTAGCAGTTCCAAAGCATGTTAATGCGAGTAGATAAATAGGTACCGCTTGCGGGAAGGTAAACAGTGCTCCGTGTTCCAGCTGCATGCTACGCGCTGCGGCAAGGAGAGTCATGCCGGCCACATGACCATGGAGGTGTCTTCGGACAACGCTGGCTC
Organism: Plestiodon gilberti rubricaudatus; assembly: GCA_026170595.1. Taxonomy (NCBI): domain Eukaryota; kingdom Metazoa; phylum Chordata; class Lepidosauria; order Squamata; family Scincidae; genus Plestiodon; species Plestiodon gilberti. The sequence goes on from JANXHW010000002.1 coordinate 36,895,069, forward strand.
TTTGGCTTTGAAATGGGGATGAGCACCACACCCTAGAGTCGGACACGACTGGACTTAATTGTCAGGGGTCACCTTTACGTTTACTCCAACCCAAGTCTTAGGCCGGAACAGCCAAGAAAGTTGGGTTGGATTGGGCTGCCCATTAGTTAAATGCATTAGTACTGATCAGTGAATAACTGGTTTATAGCCATATTTACAATACCAAAATTAAGAACTTTTTGCAAGAAAAAGAGATTTTTATTTATCTTCTGTAGCAAGTTTCTCCAACAACACAAGAGGCGACTCTACACATGGACATCACCAGATGGTCAATACCGAAACCAGATAGATTATGTGCTTTGCAGCCAAAGATGGAGAAGCTCTATACAATCAGTAAAAACAAGACCTGGAGCTGACTGTGGCTCAGATCATGAGCTTCTTATTGCAAAATTCAGGCTTAAACTGAAGAATGTAGGGAACACCACTAGACCAGTAAGATATGACCTAAACCATATCCCTTATGAGTATACAGTGGAGGTGAAGAATAGATTTAGGGCATTAGACCTGGTAGACAGAGTGCCTGAAGAACTATGGACGGAAGTTCGTAACATTGTACAGGAGGCAGCAACTAAAACCATCCCAAAGAAAAAGAAATGCAAGAAAGAAAAGTGGCTGTCAGATGAGGCTTTACAAATAGCTGTGGAAAGAAGGAATGCAAAAAGCAAGGGTGAAAGGGAAAGATATAAACAAATTGAATGCAGATTTCCAGAGAATAGCAAGGAGAGACAAGAAGGCCTTCTTAAATGAACAATGCAAGGAAATCGAGGAAAACAACAGAATGGGGAGGACTAGAGGTCTTTTCAAGAAAATTGGAGATATCAAGGGAACGTTTTGTGCAAAGATGGGCATGATAAAGGACAAAAAAGGCAGAGACCTAACAGAAGCAGAAGAGATTAAGAAGAGATGGCAAGAATACACAGAAGAACTATACAAGAAAGATCTGAATGTTCCTGATGACCACGCTGGTGTGGTCACTGACCCAGAGCCGGACATCCTAGAGAGTGCATTCAAGTGGTCCTTAGGTAGCATTACTAACAACAAAGCTAGTGGAGATGATAATATCCCAGCTGAGCTACTTAAAATCCTAAATGATGATGCTATGAAAATGCTGCACTCAATATGCCAACAAATTTGGAAAACTCAGCAGTGGCCAAAGGATTGGAAAAGGTCAGTTTACGTTCCAATTCCAAAGAAGGGCAGTGCCAAAGAGTGTTCAAACTATCGCCCAATTGCACTCATTTCACATGCTAGCAAGGTTATGCTCAAAATCCTACAAGCTAGGCTTCAGCAGTACGTGGACTGAGAACTACCGGAAGTACAAGCTGGGTTTCAAAGAGGCAGAGGAACTAGAGATCAAATTGCCAACATGCAGTGGATCATGGAGAAAGCACGAAAGTTCCAAAAAAACACCTACTTCTGTTTCATTGACTACACAAAAGCCTTTGATTGTGTGGATCACAACAAACTGTGGCAAATTCTTAAAGAGATGGGGGTACCAGACCACCTTACCTGTCTCCTGAGAAACCTGTATGCGGGTCAAGAAGCAACAGTTCGGACCGGCCATGGAACAACCGACTGGTTCAAAATTGGGAAGGGAGTACGGCAAGGCTGTATATTGTCACCATGCTTATTTAACTTCTATGCAGAGTACATTATGAGAAATGCAGGGCTGAATGAATCGCAAGCCGGAATCAAGATTGCCGGGAGAAACATCAACAACCTCAGATATGCGGATGATACCACCCTAATGGCAGAAAGTGAAGAAGAACTCAAGAGCCTCTTGATGAGGGTGAAAGAGGAGAGTGCAAAAGTTGGCTTGAAACTCAACATTAATAAAACCAAGATCATGGCATCTGGGCCCATCAATTCCTGGCAAATAGAAGGGGCAGAAATGGAAGCAGTAACAGATTTTACTTTTCTGGGCTCCAAGATCACTGCAGACGGAGACAGCAGCCATGAAATTAAAAGACGCTTACTCCTTGGAAGGAAAGCTATGGCAAATTTAGATAGCATAATAAAAAGCAGAGATATCACCATGCCAACAAATTTCGTATAGTCAGGGCAATGGTGTTCCCAGTAGCAATGTATGGTTGCGAGAGTTGGACCATAAGGAAGGCTGAGCGCCGAAGAATAGATGCTTTCGAACTGTGGTGCTGGAGAAGACTCCTGAGAGTCCCTTGGACTGCTAGGAGATCAAATCAGTCAATCCTAAATGAAATCAACCCTGACTGTTCCCTGGAAGGACAGGTACTAAGGCTGAAACTCAAATATTTTGGCCACCTAATGCGAAGAGAGGACTCTCTGGAGAAGACTCTGATGCTGGGAAAGATTGAAGGCAAAAGGAGAAGGGGAAGGCAAAGGATGAGATGGTTAGACAGCATCACCGATGCAACGAACATGAAAATGAGCGGACTCAGGAAGATAGTGGAGGATAGGAAGGCCTGGCGGGATGTGGTTCATGGGATCACGAAGGGTCGGGCACGACTTAACGACGGAACAACAACAAGCAAGTTTCTCTAGATATATTTCTGTCACCCCCTCTCACCCTAGTTCCTAAACATTAAGAAGTTATTCTCCAAAGTATTGGTATCACAAAATTCTTTCTAGTTTCTTTTTCCTGCAAAGTGCCTGCAGTTTGTATGTTGTTAGAAATAGCATTTAGCAGCAGTGTGAGGATTATAGATACTCTGCTGAAAGGTATTATAGCAGTCTTGCTGATTCAGCATCACTTCTTTGAAGGTTTCTGCATCCAAGTGTTGATCTGATCTTGCCCTTCTTCGTTTGGAGATCTCTGGTGGAATCTCAGCACAGTGTGATCAGCACCCTGAAGCCCATTCCTCTTGATGCTCTCTTTAGAAAACAGTCACATGGAAGCCAAGTTTTGTTTCTTAATGCTTATTATTCTTCACTTGAAGTCAATAGCCTCATGTTCTCATTATAAACCATTACTGTATATGCCAGCACACGCAAGAAAAGTGGTTACAATAGGATGCCTTGTTCTGTTTCTTTGCATGTAGCCATGCTTGATTGCAAGTGATGCTGTTGGTTATCCAAATCTGTTACCCCTGAGCCACTGGATCATCGAGTTCAGGTGAATCTAACCACTGGGCTCGACACGGGGTAAGAGGACACATGTCCTCTTACCCCAATGAAACCTCCAGCCTGTTCAATCCCAGCACTGGATACAGTGTGGGCCATTCAGCCCCGCTGTGCCAGCACTGGATAGGACTGAGCTGTTATTTACCCTAAAGGGGCATTGTAAGGATTATAACAAGATAATATATGTGAAGTGCTTTGAACATCTGAAACTGCTATGCAAATGCTAAGTATTATTATTGTTATTATTATGAAACTGGTGACTCAGGTATGTCAGACAGGGATTTACAGCGAAATCCTGCCCAACTGTAGGGAGGCAGAGCGAGTGCTCCACTGATGTCGCAAATGTCCCGTAAGGTGGTCTGGGCGGCAAGGGAGGGGGGCCATTGGCCATGCCGGCCCGGGAGGGAGCGGGGATGGTATCCACCATATCCCTGTCCCTGTACTTCCAGCGCAGCTTCCTCAGATTTCTACCAGCTAAATAGCTGGCGGAAATCTGAGGAGACCCATTGGGCCTTCCCTGGTTTACACCGGGGGAAGGGGACGACCGTCCCCTTCCCACGAGTAGACCTCCGGGCCACTGCAGAGTGGCCCGGAACTGGGATAGGATCCGACAGGCGGCCCTGGACCACCCACCAGATAGTTAGGTAGGATTGCACTCTTAATCTGTGTTCCCTATTCCAGTTTTGGCCAAAAGAGAAAATTACAGGGAGATCAAACACTAGCCAAGGAAGCTGCTTCATAGCCATAGGCCAGAGTGGGTCAGGTGATATTCATCAATTCAAATGTATACTTCTGATCACGTTTGCTTACTACACTGAGCAAGTAGGACTTGCAGACTACATACTGTTTTTGCTTTTAGAGGAGCTGGTATGACAGTCATCCAGTTTTGCTGCAATCCCCGTTTGATTGGTTATAGAATTGAGGGTTGCTTATCAATGGCTCTCAGCTTGTCAAAACAATTTGTTTTTCCACTCTGATTTTATCTGTAACAGAGAATGGAATCACTATTGTATTTCTCTGGCTTTTCTGCTTTGTATCCAACGTACAAGTGGTGAAGAGAAATCTTTTCATATTTTTGAAGATGGTTATTTCTAGGTTGTCTAAGGACTACTATTGATTTTCAAGTATATTTCTACTCAGTAAGTGCATTTCTTTTAAGATTTTTTCTAAAGTTAAAAAAACAACAAAACCAGAAAATATTTTTGTTTGAGACAGAGAGCACGAGACTAAGTAAATTAGCAGCAGCAAGCTATAATTTTTAAAATGTGAACTTCAGAAAGCTGAAACTCCTACATTACCTATACTGCATGAAGCCAAGTCGAAATGGAAAAGGGAGTTTTAACTGTAAGTGATTCACCATCCCTCCCCTAGGCCTATATAAATCACCGAAAAATAACTCCCACCTCCTCCCCATACTTTATTGAACCATTCCATCCGGTCGGATATGTTGGACAAATTGAATGAGCCGATATAAACTCTTTTTTCTTGATTGCTTATTCTGCTTGCTATGATCTGCAACTGACCTGTGTTCTATCAAGCAACCTGGGTGGAATAAAGTTTCCTGTCACTTTTGAAATGAACTTTTATAAATAAAGGTTGCTGACATTAAAAATGTATGCTAGGACCTTAGTGTCAGAGACTGGTTGAAGTCAGCCATCCTGCTTCAGATATTAAAGCAAGCTTATTGTTCATTCAAGAATATACCAACAGTAAAAATTAAGCTGTGGAATCATAAAGCTGTCCGATCACCGCCGCCACCCCCCACGGCAGGATGCAGCACGCGCCTTTTTGGCACACTTGCATCAGCACTGGTGGCGAGGGATAGGATTGTGTCCTTAAGGTAAAGTTACATGATTGGGAAGTTTCTAGTCAAAGTCAGGAACTCCTAAGGAATGCTTCACACATTATGCATTCAAGTGTACACTTAAAAACATTTTACAGTCTCTTAAAAATGCATCTACCAGTGTATGTTCTGTACTTTGCATCTAATGGGATATGTGCTCCAAGAAGCAAGACATGGCTACAGTTCCTTGCCATTTATACTCACAGTGGAAACTATGCAATTCCTGCTATGTATTATATGAAACTGCCATTCATCCCATTTACATCAATAGTGAAAAGAAGTTCTTATATTGACCAGATCATGCCCACTGTTCATAATTTTGTTTGTTGCATTGAGCATTTTTGGATGGAAGTCAGGATAGGAAGTTAGTAGCTAAATAAATAGGATTTATTACAAACTAACTGAAACTCTCCATTTCCTAATACAATAAAACAAATTGGGCCACCAAGAACTAAAAAGCATTCATTTATCTTTAAGAATTGTATTTACCGTATTTCTTCAAGTCTAAGGCGCCATCGATTCTAAGGCGCACCTTTACTTTCAGTACCACCAGCAGGGAAAAAAAAATCCATCGATTGTAAGACTCACCTCCCTTCATTGAATCTACCCGCTCAACACCAACTCTCCCCAGCATGTCTCCTGCAGCTGAGGATGACTGAGTGCACTGCCTTTGCATAGCATTTCTGGCCCTGCCAGAAAGTGCCATTTCCTTCGTTACCTGGGCTTGGGGGAGCTTCAGGGAGGCCTGCGCAACCTTCTGCAGGCCTCCCTGATCTTCAGTTCGGCGAAAAACAGCGATTTTTGGCCATTTCTGGTTTTCGCGAAAACCGGAAATGGCTGAATATCACAGTTTTTTTGCCAAACTGAAGATCGGGGAGGCCTGCAGAGGGTCGCACAGAGCATTTTGGGGTGCTTTTTGGAGACCTTCGATTCTAAGACGCACCCCATTTTTTGAAATGCTTAATTGGGAAAAAACATGCGTCTTAGAATTGAAGAAATACAGTATGTTTCAGTGGAGAATGCAATTGTTCTAGAGAGCCTGGGCACCATGACAGTTCAGAAGTATAATGATCTGTCCTTGAAACAAGATGAGACCTCTGAAATGGATTCACTTAGTAGCTTTCACAGTTCTTTGAGCAAACCAATTCCTAGTCATTTTGGCAAGGACTTACTTGAAATTGTGCTTCTACGGATGGGAGACACACAAAAAGAAAATCTAATACAGCAAAGCACCTGGACACTATTTTCTATTTACTTCCAAATCTATCTGTATTGGAAGAGGGCCACAGTGAGATTAATGCATTAACTTTTCATTTTGGAACCTGGTTTTGTTGTCGCTTGAGGACCAAAAATTATGTAACAGGGGCTGCTTTGATATATTACTAGTGCCCTAGCTGACCGTTTGTACAGTAAGGAGGCAGCCATATAAAAATAATCTCAAAACAAATTTGGTGTAGCAGTTGCCATATGAAAATAATGCTGGCACTTTGACAAAGACAGAGAATTTTATGTGTTTCATTGAAATGAAGCTTTCGTGCAGAAAGGAGCTGGGTCAGGCTTTACATTTTTGTGCTATGACCCTTCAATACAAAAAACCTTGAAAGGGCTGATATTGGCTCCACTACTTCATTTACTTCTGCTACAAGGCACAATGAAGGGTTCTGTTCAAAAGCAACAAAACAAAATCAAATCAAACAGCATTGAAAGCAACCAGGCACAACAGCATACAGTACTTAATTTCTCTGGGAAAATTCTACAAATGCTGCTAGAAAACCCTTGCACACTGAAAGAGTCTCCTATGCTGTGCCTTCAAGAAGCAGCAGAGATGAGAAGGTACTAAGTCCCTGATGGCGAACCTATGACACGCGTGTCACTGGTGACACGCGAGGTCACTTTTGGGTGACGCCAGCATTTTCCCCAGGGCCCCAACACACCTTACATTTTCGCAGGTTTTACAGGCTTGTCTTGAACATTTAGGACAGGGGTTTTGGCAGACCTCTTTCAAATTATTGTCTAGTAAAACTCAGCAACAAAAAACTCACTAATCAATCTTCTGGTTTCCAAGGTTCACGGGTAAGCCTCAGATCTAAAATCACTAATCAATGTTAAATAAAATGCAATGTGTTCTATAGTTGTTTTCAGTTCAGTTCAAATCAAAATTACTATTAAAAGTAGCAATAGTCAAAGTACTATTAAAAGTTCAGGGGGGGGGGCACACCAGCAGAGTCAAGTTAGGTATTTTCAAAAAATCTTACACACCAAGCCCAAATGGTTTGCCATCACTGTACTAAGTCCTGACCCCAAAGGGATACTGTGGCTGAAATGGCAACATGGCAAGTATCTGTTCAAAATGTTGCTGTAATAAGAGAAGATGCACATGCTGAACTTCTCTCCTCCATGCAGCTATAATAATCGAAAAACACGTTTCGAATGGCACAATCCTGTGCAAAATTGCACCGGGGGAGTGCATGCTCCCCCAGTGCTGGGTGTCGAAAGTGCTGTAAAGCAGTTTCGCGGAAACCGGAGAGTAAGGGCCACCGGCACAGAGGCCAGTGGCCCTCTCTCACTCGGTGCATCGTTCCTATGCCCGCCGGCAGAGACGTATTTAGGGTGGAGCGGAGGGAGCAATGGCTCCAGGCGGCAACTCAGGCTGGGGCGGCGAAACGCCGCGCTGTCCTGAGTTGCCGCCCGCCCTCCGTCCGCCCGCCCTGTCTCGCCCACCATGTAGCTACACGGCGGGCGAGACAGGGCAGCGGGAGGCCGCCCAACCGGCCCCCGGAGGCTCCGCCGGGTCCACGCAGCTCCGGAGGCCGGGAGAGATCGTCCTCCCGTCACGCCGGTTTGGCCTATACTGCCCAGGCCTGAGCCGGCGATTTCGCACATGCGTACAACGCATCGGCGTTGTGCGCATGTGCAAGATCGCCGGCTCAGGCCTGGGCAGTATAGGCCGAGCCGGCGTGACGCGAGGACGCTCTCTCCCGGCCTCTGGAATTGCGCTGACCCGGAGGGAGAAGCCAGGAGGGAGGCGGCTGGCTGGCTGGCAGGCGGGCACCCGGAGCATGGTCCCTCCGGGTCGCCCCCCCCAATCGCGGGCGGTTATGCTGCCCGGAGCTAGGGGGTGTTGGCCACTCTCAGGGCGGCCAACACCCCCTAGCTCAGGGCGGCATAACCGCTAGCCTCGCCTCTGCCCGCCGGACAAGGTAAGCCCTGCAAGGGTTGGGGGGAGGGTGGGAGGAGGGCGAACTGGGTGGCAAACGACGGCGGCCACTGGCCACTGCACTGGACTGGGGGAGGGCAGGGATATCGGCGGCGAGATCCACCGATATTCAAAGCCCTCTCCCGGCCCGGTGCAGCCTTACACAGAGGGCTCAAATGTTTGCCAGCCCCAGAGCTGGCGTACATTCGAGTAGGCCCATAGCGCCTCAGGCCGTTTGCATCGAGGGAAGGGGATGATTGTCCCCTTCCCTTGATGTGCACCTGGGCTGCCCTGGGGTAATGCAGGACCTGGATAGGGTATGGCGGCTGGCCCTTAAGCCGGCCACCGTATCATACACAGGATTGGGCTGTAAGCCAGGTTTGGTGTAAACCTTTGGGAAAAAAGCTTAGCCTCCTGGACCTTCCACTTACTTTTTTGTTATGTTTTTTTTTCTTGTTGCCATCTAGTTTGTTTAGATTTCTTAAAGCACATTTTGTGCGTAACACAAATAGCATAATTCTGCATAACAGTGACGAGGAACAAATTGGCTATTAGAACACAGGGGAAAGGGGTTTGGATTCACAAGGGAAAACTTTATTTATTTATTTATTTATTTATTTACTTACTTACTTACTTACTTACTTACTTACTTACTTACAAACTGCACAATCCTGTGCATGTATTTGCCAGCGGAGCGTGTGCTCTGCCGGCACCGGCTGTCGTAAACCTGCCATAAAGTGCTTTTTGACACCTGGAAAGTAAGGGCCGCCAGCACAGTGGCCAGCAGTCCATAATCCACCTCCCCCTGGACCCAGCACCCACCAGTGCAGGTACATCCTGCACTGGTCTGTGCAGAGGCAGTGAGTGGGCGGGCTGGGCGGCGAGGGAGGGGGGCCATTGGGCGAACCAGACCGGGAGGGGGTGTGGATATTGGCAGCGTTCTCTGTACCCGTTTCCAGCCTGGGCCACCCTTACAATGCCATCCCAGATGTACGCCAGCTCCAGAGTCGACATACATCCGAGGAGGCCCATTTGGGCCGGGCAGCCATATACCAGGGGAAGGGGACGGACGTCAGATCCTATCCTCTTTTTTCATAGCCTCCTTACCCCCTTTCTCTCCTCTGAAGTGCAGGTCCAAGGAGATCCTTTGCGGAGCGGTAGGCTTACAGAGGGATAAGGGGAATCCCCTTTCCCTTCTGAAGCATCCCAATCTGCCCTCCCACTGGATACAGTGTATGACTGCACCAGCAGGGTGGCTGGGTGGGTAGGATTGGGCTGTTAGACAAATTCATGGAGGACTGCCTTATCAGTGGCTGTTAGCAATGTTAGCTACAAATGACCCCTTCTTATCAGAGACTGATGAGAGACTTCTTACCAGAGTACTGATGATTTCCAGATGCTGATTAGATGAACCTTCACTTTGATTCAATGAAGTGGTTCACTTTGATTTAACAATTATTATGTTCTTGGCTGTAGAATGGTCCACAAAATAAGGCTTGTGACAATGCAAATGCGATAACATTTAAAAAGTGTTATCTCAGACTTTGATCATGTCTATCTGGCTGAAGGTACACAAAATTTACATTATATACTCCTGGAGTAAGAACACAGCTGGTTACCTTCCAGATGAAGATGAAGCTACTACCCAAGCTGTTTCTCCATTCAGTATATTCATTGATTGCTCTTAATTATTTGTTTCCATTTGCCTCTTAAAATATTTACAGATAGATGGATAGATATTTCCTAGGCACATCTTAAAACCACTTTGTTGTTATGATGCAGGGATTACAAGAAAACCCTTACCTGATAATTCACACCCAAGGAGTTCCATTCGCAATGTACAATGCCTTCTACAAACTTGAGGATACAATCGTATGTACTGAGATTTTATAGGTGGGGTGAAAGAGTTGGCATAAGGTGTATTATTATCAACATTTCCACGGAACACCTATGACAAAAAACAATTGCAGAAGACGTCAGAATGACATTTAGAACTATACCTTAATTATTCTTTTATGTATAGTGCCATCCCAATAAACAACACTTTGCAAGAACAAGAGAACTACCATTGCCCCAAGGACGTACGATCTAGAAAATATAGAAACATTTATAAGGAAATATTTTGGCAGCATAGTCTAATAAAATTCATTGCTACTACCATCTGACATTTCTTTAGTATTACCAGAAGGTCTAGACTAGAGCCATCATTTGATAGATGAGATAGGGACAATGCAAAGACTGACAATGTGTAAATAAAGGGCAATCGTTTGAAAAGTGGTAGCTTCATCTTTAACATCTTTTCCAGTAGCTGGGAGATCTTACTACATTTGTTTCCCTAGATTTCTGACTGGTTGTGGATGTGTGGTAACATGCTCTTCACCAGTTCATGAAACACTACAGATAAAAGGCCCAACTATATATCCTGCCGCCGATGCATCCACGCCAAAGGATGTGCTTTCTCAAAAAAATAGTATTTAGCACTGCTGAATGAATACCATTCTTTCAAGGGTTACCATTCACTAATAATAAAATAAAATTGAACACAGAGAAGTAATTACTGGTAAGCTAATTACAATGAAAATCATTTAAATGTAATAAACAGGATTATTTTAGCCCTGTGATGCTATATTTATAAAACAATAAATTACAATATAAGGAAGTCTTAGACAACAGATAATGTCAATTTATTGCAGAGTTTCCCAGAATAAAATCTATTAAGGCAATGTATCTCAATCAGCCCATGTTCTCTATATGGTAATAAAGCTCCCCTACTGAAGTCTCATGTATTTGAAGACTTACGGCTCAACCCTATGCACGTCTCCTCAGAAGAAAGTCCCATTGTGTTCAACAGGACTTCCTCCCAAGAAGGTGTGCATAGGATTGCTGCCTTAGAATAGTTTGGTACTGCTGATGTTAACTTACCATATCTTCGTTTGTGCCTTTCACTTTGTATGTTGCCCATAATTTCCCATCATTGCTATATGCAATTTTGTACGATTTTATGTATTCGGGGCTTCCAATTCTCTTGGCGCCTTGAGTTATAACTCCAGTAATTCTCATCTTCCTTTGCAGGTTTATCTGCAACAGCAATAATGTGTCATCAGTAACGATCAATTGAAGAATGGCTGTTATTATGATTATTCATTTAGTCTTTGGTTTAAAAAAATGAATTCTATGACTTCTCCAGTATCTTGAATGTTTTTATAGTAATAATTTCATCTGGACACTCAGTCATGGAAGAAATGTCATTGGATATGAATTCACTTGAAAGGGTATCATATGCTAAAAGGTAACAAGTTCTCCTAGCATGTTTTTCAGACACTGACATTCCTGCAGGTATGTGAAAGAATATCAAATAGAATCAATTGCACAGGTTGGTTCCTACATGGGGAGCATACATAACATAGCCTGCGGCTAGATTTGTTCGGTTACTTTCATTGCTAAAAACTATATGAAGTACTAGCCCTGGAGTTTGCTTTCTAATATTTCTGCAGACACAGAAACACAAATCTACAATTATCTATTAACTGAGCCTATGCTTTTCTACATAATGGCTTTAGAAAAGTGAGTTTCTGTGGAAGTTATTATGACACTCTAGAGGTACAGTACAGTAATATCTATTAGTGTTCCAGATACTGCAGAAGTATAGAAGATTCCAAGTTAGATGTATTAGAATGTGAGTAGGTTTTTCAGCTCAGTATAGTGTATCATTGGTTTCAAGGCAAACATTTGCACTGAGACTGAAATATTTCAATTCCATTCAAATATCTTTCTACAATCTTGATACAAAAATGCCTGTAGGTGGGGAAATAAAATAGTTATGGGATAAGTTGCTGATCCCTACAACATTTATTTAAATTTTAAATAAAAGAGCCAGCCTTTCTCAGTAGTTTGATAGCAGTATGTGTGTTCTCAGAGATTGCGTAGCTACAGTATTTTCCCCTCCAATTGAGGTATGTCAGTCTGTATTTGCTCATTAGTAGATTGGCAGTCTGTTCCTTCCCTGAAGTAATCCATGCAGTGCTTCAGCATTCTACTATATGCACTGGGCAGTGTGTAAGGAGATATGTAAGTTGTTTTTCTGTTTTCCCCCCCTAAAGTTACAGGGGAAAAACACACCAAAACAGAAAGCATATCTCACTCACAATTCATGTTTCAGTGCTTGTTAGAACACTGTTACCTTAATTCTACTTGCCTTAACTCTGACCGAGCCTCAGTCACTATGATGAACGCAAGCAGAACTTGCTTGTTTGTATCAGAGAAATGGAACAGCACAGGAATAAGCTACACCTAGCTGACGAACATCATCTCCATGGCATGAAGAAACGACTCCAGTAAGAATCCAAAGTCATAACATGCAGACTTGGCACCAGGAACTGGCTTTCAAAATATATCTATTATGTTCCATAACATCCTAACTGGAACCGAACAAAACAGAAGCCTGTACAGCAAGTCCTCACTTAAAGTCATTTTGTCTCAAGTTGTTTCATTTAAAGTTGATGGGAAAATGCCACAGGACCATTTACGTTTTATCAATTAGCCTATGGTAAAATTGGTTTCAATAAGTCATTACGCTTAAAGTTGCAGTTTCCAAGAAGAACCTATTGACAAATTTAAATCAGGACTCCCTGTATTTCTAATTGGTTAACTGCTGTTGTGGGGAGGGGGAGGCAGTGGCGTCACTAGGGCGCGCGCTGCCCCATAGCGGGGCGCGCGCGTCACCCAAGTGACACCCCCGGACACCCCCCCTTTTAGCAATCTTTGGCACGGCCTAATGGCTGCGCCGCAATTTGGGGGAGGGCCGCCCGACGGCGCCGCTCCAGGCGCCCGACGGGCCACTTCCCCGGGCGCCCCCTTAATCATTGCAGCAGGCTCGGGGACGTCTTCCCCGGTCGGCTGTCTGGGGACTTCTGAGGAAGGCCCGCTGTGCCGAACGTTATTTATAACATTCTTTGCGCATGCGCAGACCGTTCCTGAGGGAAAAGGACAGCGTTATAAATAACATTCGCGCAGCGGGCCTTCCTCAGAAGGCCCAGGCGCGTCGGCCGGGGAAGACGTCTCCGGAGCCGGCTCCCGGCCTCGGAAGGCCCCTCCGAGGCCCAGAGCCGGCTCCGGGGACGTCGGAGGCGACGCGCGCAGGGGAGGTGACGCGCGTCACGCGCGTGCGTGCGTCACCCCAATGCGCGCATCACCCCCAGCAGCCCGCTATAGTCGCTTGGCTATAGCGATGCCAGTGGGGGGAGATACTGACTCTCCTTCTAGCTAGGACATAGGTACATGGGTTTAGGCTAGTAAGCTTTTGGCCATCTGATGCTTTGGGAGTTGTGTACACATCCAGACTGAAGAAGGAGAATATGCCTAGAAGACTCTAGCAGCTTCACTGCTGCTTATATCTTTATGAACGTTTCACAATACATCCATTCATCCACACATCTGTAAACGTAGCACAGATGCAGCACATCTACAATGTGCTTGTGTTTGTTTCTCAGAAGTCACTCTCATCTGGCTCCCTCATAGATAACAGTTAAATACCGGTAATAACAATGTTTGAAGCTGCTGTTGCTACGTATTTAGTGAAAAACTTGTAGTTTTTAATTCCTCTTGTATATATTTGTTTAAATATGGCTATAAATCAGGACTCATTAATGTTTTGTTTGTCTGTATTTTGGAGTAAAGAGTTTAGGACAAAAGGAGGAATGGATGGTTTTGCGCAGTACACAACACACACAAAAAGTTTAAGTTTGCAGTTAGCCATTCCAATGAACTGCCTTCTCTCTCTGCAGAAGTGAAAAGAACACATAACAGCATACATTTAAAATTCACCAATATACAAAGGTTGCTTGATTTATGACCTGTAAGAAAGAATGCATTAGATGATTGCTTATATAAACGAGGCATAATTATACCTACATCCCCTGCCAGCTTCTTTCATTTCCAGGAATAAATTAACCTAAATTTACAACTTTAAGACAGAGGCAAAAAGAGAACATTCTGATCATGTCTTTTTCAATATGGATTTTTAAGGGGCTAACACATTTCCAACTGTGTTTACAGTTGAGATGCAATTTATATGGCTGGTTTTCCTTCTAGCTCTAGTATCTGTTTTATCACCCTGCCTACAAATGATTTACATAGTAACATAAGTTAAAAGTCTGCTATATTTAGCACAGTGAATTAGCTGTGCACTGTCCCCTTAAGTATGACCCAGACTCCTCCTTCTCTTACCTTGGAATAGGAGAGACCCTACTGCAGGGGTGGGGAACCTTTTTCCTCTGAAGGGCCATTTTAATTTATAGAAATGTGTTTGTTGGCCGGACGAAATGTGTTGTGGTCCGGCTCAGAAGGATGGCCTTGCCAGGCAAGTTATGTGTTTCATCTTAGGAGGGAGCTTGGGGAAGGGTGCCACTATCAAGGCAGTGACGGACCATGGAAGATATGGTGGTGGGGGTCAGACAAGCCGTTCCAGGAGAAGGAGGGTCCATCATAGACAGATTGTCTCTCCTTCTGGTCCTTCCCCCAACTCTTGGATGACTGGTACTCTTGGCAGTGACTCCCTGAATCTGAAACTGCTGCTTTTGAACGCCAGGTCAGTAAATAATAAAACCAACCTCATCCGGGACTTGGTCCTGGATGAGAACGCCGACCTGGTATGCATCACAGAAACCTGGTTGGATGAGGCGGGAGGGGTAGGCCTCCCAGCTTTGTCCCCCAGGTTTCCAGGTGGTGCAGCAGCCACGGTTGCAGGGACGGGAAGGAGGAATTGCGATGGTCTATCGTGAATCCATCTCCCTTACCAGGTGCCCTGTTCAGCAGTTAATTGGGTTTGAATGTCTTCATGTTGTGTTGAGAGGGCCGGACAGGATGGGGATTCTGTTGGTATACCGCCAGCCTTGCTGCCCAACAGTCTCCCAGCCTGAGCTGACAGGGGTGATCTCGGTGGTGGCGTTGGAGTCCCCCGCCTTTTAGTGCTGGGGGACTTCAATGTTCATGCTGAGGCCCCCAGGGTTGGTGCAGCTAAGGACTTCATGGCCGCCATGACAACTATGGGCCTGTCCCAGAAGATCTTGGCCCCCACACATGAGGCGGGACATGTACTGGACCTGGTGTTTACAGCTGAGCAAGGAGGCGTTGATCTGGATGTGGAGGAGATTGACATCACTCCTTTGTCATGGACAGATCATTTTCTGGTAAGGTTGTTGCAGCTTCCTTCCTCCGCAAAGGCGGGGGACCGCATTCTATGGTCCGCCCCCGGAGGCTGATGGATCCAGGTGGTCTCCTGAGGGCTCTGGGGGACTTTCCCACTGCCAAGACTGGTGACTTGTCTGAGGCCCTGGTTGACCTCTGGAATGGGGAAATGGCCAGGGCGGTGGATGAGATCGCTCCTGAGCGACCTTTGCCACACCGCAGACTCAGAGCAGCTCCTTGGTTTACTGAGGAGTTGCAAACGATGAAGCGATGGGGTAGATGTCTTGAGCGACGGTGGCAGAAAACCCGTGCCGAGTCCAACTGGACACGGAGTAGGGTCCATTACACAGCCTACTCCGTGGCGGTCGTAGCAGTGAAGAGGAATTCCTTCTCTGTTACCATTGCGTCTGCAGGCAATCGTCCAGCGTGAGGCCTACTCCATCAGGCCCCTCCAATAGATCAGGAGGAACAAACGATGGCCCGCTGTGACATGTTTGCTAAACATTTCGCAGATAAAATTGATCGGATTCGCCATGACTTGGATGCCTCATTGACAATATCTGAGGATGTCCCCTTGGCATCTGCTGGTCCAGTGTTGTGGGACTCTTTTCAGCTTGTACAGCCTGAGGATGTGGACAGGCTCCTTTGGAGTGTGAGGCCAGCTGCCTGCCTGCTTGACCATTGCCCTGCTTGGCTAATCAAATCTGCCCGGGAGGGGCTGGCCGAGTGGACGGGGAGGGTGGTCAACTCTTCATTGGCGGAGGGGGTGCTGCCGCTTGCTTTGAGGCAGGCGGTGGTTCGAACCCTTCTGAAGAACGTGTACAGACGTGGGTTTTATGGGATTTTCAGCCATGTTAGTGTTAGAAATCGAAGAAAATAAAGAAATACAAGTATTGAAACTTGCTTTTATTTTCTTCGATTTCTAACACTAACATGGCTGAAAATCCCATAAAACCCACGTCTGTACACAAAGCAAGCCATGAAAACCTGCATGCTACCCTTCTGAAGAAGCCCTCCCTTGATTCCACAATAATGGATAACTACCGGCCAGTTTCAAACCTCCCGTGTTTGGGCAAGGTAATTGAGCAGGTGGTGGCGTCTCAACTCCAGAGGGTCCTGGATGAAGCGGATCATCTAGATCCCTTTCAGTCTGGTTTCAGGCCAGGCTTTGGGACGAAAACGGCCATGGTCGCCTTGGTGGATGATCTTCGCTGAGGACTAGACAGGAGGAGTGCGTCCCTGTTGGTTCTGCTGAACCTCTCAGCGGCTTTCGACACCATCGACCATGGTGTCCTTCTGGGCCGACTGGCCAGGCTCAGGGTCGGGGGCACCGTTCTGCGGTGGTTCCGCTCCTACTTGGCAGACAGGTCCCAGATGGTGGTGCTGGGGGACGCCTGTTCGGCATCCTGGCCTTTGAGGTGTGGGGTGCCGCAGGGTTCCATCTTGTCCCCCATGCTATTTAACATCTACATGAAACCGCTGGGAGAGGTCATCTGGGGACTTGGAGTTGGGTGCTATCAATTTGCTGATGACACCCAGCTCTCTCTCTCTCCTTTCCACCTGATTCCAGGGGGGCTGTTGAGGTTCTGGAGTGCTGCCTGGAGGCGGTTGGGACATGGATGAGGGCTAATAAGCTGAAACTAAACCCGGACAAGACAGAGATTCTCCTGGCCCGGAAATCCACGATGCAGGTACTAGAGTATCGTCCTGCTCTGAAGGGGGTTGCACTCCCTCTGAAGGAGCAGGTCCGCAGCTTGGGGGTCCACCTGGATCCGCAGCTGCTCCTGGATTCCCAGGTGGCGGCTGTGGCCAGGGGGCCTTTACCCAGCTTCGGCTGGTGCGCCAGCTGCGACTGTACTTGGATCATGCAGACCTGACCACGGTGATCCATGCCACGTTGACGTCGCGACTAGATTATGGTAATGCGCTCTACAAGGAGCTGCCCTTGAAGACGGTTCGGAAACTGCAATTAGTGGAGAATGCGGCGGCCCATGGGTAGGCGGTTCGACTCTGTCGGGCCGCTCCTCCTCTGACTGCACTGGCTGCCGATTCGTTTCTGGGCCCAATTCAAAGTGCTGGTTTTGACCTTTAAAGCCCTATACGGCTTGGGGCCAGGATATTTGAGAGACCGCCTACTTCTATACAGTCTGGCCTGTCTCCTTAGATCATCACAGAAGGCCCTTTTGTGGGTGCCGTCGCCCAGGGAGGTGCGAGGGGCAGCGGCCAGAAACAGGGCCTTCTCAGTAGTGGCACCAACCTTATGGAATTCCCTCCCCTTTGACTTACGAACTGCTCCCTCCTTGGACACTTTCCGGCGAGGCCTAAAAACCTTTTTGTTCAAAGAAGCCTTCTGAGCACTTGCCTTTTTTAACATCTTGCTGGTACAGGTGGGGGGTGCTGCTGTTTTTATGCTCCTGTTTTAATTGTGCTATGATCTTTTTAATCAATTTTTAGGTACTGTTTTTATTAATTTTCATTAATTGTTTTTTACAGTTTTAAAATGTAATTATTTTTTGTATTGTATTTTTTGTATTGTATTTTCTTTTTTTGTTGTAAGCCGCCTTGGGTCCCTTCAGAGAGAAAGGCGGGGTAAAAATACTGTAAATAAATATATAAATAAATAACTCCGGTCGCAATTCTTTATTTATGTACTTATTTATTGCCACCACCACCACTACCAGTCTCCGGAGGCTTCGCGCTCACCATCCGAGGCCGCCGCCCGCTCCGCACGTAACCCCCGGAAGCCGGGAGAGGGCCTCTGCACCTCTTCTTCTGCCGCTGGCTCGGCCCTTCTGACCAGGCCCTCGTCGGCGTTTCCGCTCATGCGCACAATGCCGATGAGGGCAAGAGGGCAAGCTCTTGCCCTCATCGGCATTGTGTGCATGTGCGAAATCGCCGACGAGGGCCTGGTCAGAAGGGCCAAGTCAGCGGCAGAGGAGGAGGTGCCGAGCTCCTCTCCCTGCCTTTGGGCTTCGCGCGTCACTCCCAATTCGGGGGTGACACGCGTAGCCTCTGGGGGGCGGTTGGGCGGCCTCCTGGCAATCTCTCGGGGGGGCGGACCAGATGGCCTCGGGTCCGTATCTGGCCCGTAGGCCGGAGGTTCCCCACCCATGCCCTACTGCAAGCCTGGAATAAGCTCTCTGCCAAAGATCTGTATAGAACCCAGTTAATAAATCTATTAGTTACCAACTCTTGTGGATTCTGAAATTGAAAGTCAAGGTTCAACTGTAAACACAAATAGAACATTATAACCACTACCCAAGGTCTAAAACAGCAATAGTTTCTGACTAGCATTCATAGCTAGCTTTTCTCTTCCCCATTCAGAGTCAAAACTAATGTGGTGGTAAGAATCAATATTAAGAACATTTTACTGTTTGAGAACTCTCTTTTTTAATACATAAGTTTATTATATCACTGCACATGAAAATATTTCCTAGTTATAATATTAATATTGTCCTTCCTTTTTAATCTGTGATTTAGGCTTTGACTACATACGGCTCCAGTCCAGGGGCTGTGGATCCAGATCAGACCCTCGCTGAGGGGCCATATCTATTCGAGGGCTCACCCAGCTGTGTGAACCATTGAATTCTCAGCACTTGTGGTAGTGGCCACATCCACCACACCATTAGGGAATGGGCAGGTGTGCCATGGAGGAGGCACCCTGTGCAGGGCATTCCAGAAGTGTTTCAGGGTGGGGGTGGGTGGGCGGATTAGACTTGGGAGGGGGCCTCCGCTGCAGAGCAGGCCTCCGCTGTATCATATTCTCCCTCCCAGGTCTGTTTCTCCAGACATGGGCCTCCTGGACGTTCGCCAGCTAAACAGCTGGCATGGATCCGAGGAGACCCGCTTGGGAGGCTGGGGGTTTACCTGGGGTAAGAGAACAAATGTTCTCTTCCCCCAAGGTGACCTCCTGGCTTCTTGCTTTGCTAACGGGATGTGGTGGAGCTTGCACCGGCATCGCTGCATTGCAGGGCGCAGTTAGACAGGATTGGGCTTTCAATGTAACATGACATACATACTGTCTCTCAAGGAGCAGTTGGGAAAGATGATGGCCTATATAACCTAGAGAGTGTCTCAGTTTGTCTCCCGCTGAGCCTGATGCTTCTTCTCAGTTAAGTTCCTTGAAAAAAAGTTAAAGTTTCAAAGGCAGCACTTCAGTGCTCCTGCTGCAGGATAAGTCTTGGAAGCTTCTCACCCCTTAATTGCAGCACCCTCGCCCATGTGAATCTGTTTATCCACTTCAGCAACTGAGACCATACTCTGTGTTCCCTCCACTCTCTGAGATGTATTTGGGAGTGTACATGTGACACAGCCTTTTCAGTCATAGCCCTCAGATTATGGAACTCCCTCTACCTGAAGTCTCCTTGCTGTTTTTTGTTGCCTGGTTTAAATTTTTTGCTTATAGAAGCATTTAGTTCAAAGTTCATTGACAATCCTGTGTTCTCAGGATTTTTTTTTATTTTTTTGGCAGCTGCCTTAACTTTGGCAGCTGCCTTTAATTTGATGTTGTTTTATTGTGCTTTTGTAAATACTGTATTGATTTTATTGAATTATTTTATTTTTCTATAATATACCATCACATATTTTGAAGTGGTTTCCAACTACAAAATAGCTCCATATAACAGATAGATATGTCAATAGATGTATACCTATTTATATGGTTGTGTTTATTCCCTTATCCTAAATGCAGTGTCATTCCATACACTTGAAAATACTTGTCCTTAAATGCCAAACTAATCTTTATATTTAAAACAGACAGGTTATCTTCTTATCCACAAGTGCTGAATTTAGCATTTGAGGTAGAGCTGGCAGTCAGCCAGACTATTAAGATCTGACTTGTAATTTTGGCCCTGGGATTTGGGATACACAGGAGACTTGTTAGCCTGGTGAATAATTTATTCCAACAACTAGTAGATATGTAAAATATAAGAGCTAAAAATTCACACAGCACCTTAAGTATGGAATTAATTCTCTCTAGGTATTATTCACAACCTGATTTTTCCCTGTTATGAAAAGTGCAGGGGGGGGGGGAGAAGGCAAATCCCTTTTCCTTCCCCTTAGACACAAATTAAACTCTGCCTGAATAGCTGAGTGCTATGGTTCTTTTTCAATTATCATTCTGTTTCAATTATCTAGTTCAGCTCTTTTTTGTGTGTTTTTGTTTTTTGCTTTGCCTACTATTATCTGCATGTATATCAACATAGGAGCTGCAAGCTCATGATGTGTAGCAGAAAAAACAGGAACACAAAACCAAGCCATTGCTTTCTTATTTTCTGCTGCTTGTCCCTGTTAAATCACTGTCCCTGTTTTGTCCCCCCCCCCTTTTTTTTTTTTGCCTTGGGAATGGTCTAGTTAAAATGTTGTTAGCGTGCATTGCTAGAGTTGTCATTCTTCAAGGTGCCTCTACAAAAGATGAAGAAGTATAACTCCCTAAAAGTTAAATCTTAGAGGAGGGAGAGAATGTATCACCATGAGTGTCAATACATGTACAGTACACGAAGGCTAAGGCACAGTGCAATGTACAACATGTCAGGTTACACTCAGTAACTACTGTTGCTTATTTTGAAGAACTGAGAAACTACAGTATTATTGGATAATTCCTTTTTCTAGGTTTCTTTAACCAAACATCTTATTGGCATTAACATTGGTGGGAGACCAAGTAAATCAATATAGCATACAAAAGTTGGAGAAGAACTTTCAGCAACATGTAATAGTGGCAGGAGGAGGATCAGGCAGCAACCCTTGGTATGAAACACGAGGAATTACAAGCCTGCTGCCCCTGTTTTCATCAGTGAAATGCTGCGGGCTATGCAACCGTAATGGATGCAGTGGGCTTCTGTCCTCATACACTGCAGCCACCTGTGACAAGGCACCGGTACAGTACCTGAAGAAGACTGGATAGATACCCAATCAACCTTCCTTCTTGGGCTAGAGGCCCACAACGGAACCCAGTTCTACCATTTTGGAGCAGATTATCACCTCTTGAGCCTCAAAAATACAGTTCCTTTCAATCATCTTGATCCAACAAGGGAGACAGGTGTGAAGAAGCAGGCTTCTGTGGGCACAGTCAATGTGTATACAGACATGCATTCAGATGCACATTTGCATCTGCACTGCAATACTCATTCACTACTGATTCATTTGCCTGGAAAGGACTTTGATGCAGATAGAGATGTACATCCTGGTGCAGAACCAGCTGACTATTATGTGTGAAGAGTTGTGCATGACTAAAATTGGATATGTGTTTTATTCGACAAAGCATGAAAAAAATTACAACATTTGAGCTTTTTCTGTTTTCCTAAAAGCTCGGCTGTTTGGAGTGGTTTTTGTTTGTTTTTGTTTGTTTTTTTTGGGGGGGGGGGAAACATCACTTTATGCCTCAGAGAGTTCACAGAATTAGACAAACTGGAAACTTGCTTGGTTTGTTTCTTCTTATTATTAAGTTATTATTTTAGTCCTAAAGGTAGTTGTTATGAATGCTATTAAGTGAAAGGTATGAATTATTCAGTCACTGGCATATTTAGATGACAGCCTTAGTACAAAGCCTGTAATCAGACTCCTGTTTTATAAAATTCTGCACTCATTTAAATTTGTTTAATTTACAAATTGTAGATTATCCCCTTAACTATGTTTGGTAAATGGATTATATTAATTCCTTTATACCAAATAATTTACCTCAACATATACTTTACATGTTTAAAGGCCCAATTTTATCCTTGAGATATGCAAGTGTATCTCTATGTATGACGGTGCAACAACAGCCCCACCAGCGTAGAAGTCTGCCCAGTGCCCTCCAACAGATGCACCACAGACGCTGGGAAAATGCTGTGATGATGTAACCTGGATGTTGTTCAGACACCAAGGCAACTCTGCCGGTGTAGAGGGTCAAAACAGGGAGATTGGGGCATGACATGGGAGGGATGTAGGACAGACATGGGAGGGATGAGGAAGAGTTGACATACACCATATCCTAACCACTCTTTAGACAATGGACACATCCCTGATGCCAGAAAATGCTATGCCAATCACAGAGCTGGCCTATGTAGGAGTAACCCCATAAGGAGCAATGGGGAAGCAAAAAATAGCAGAAAATTGCACCTCCTACCACCCCCTACCCCACCCACTTTCCTACAACAGAGCATAGGATACAGATTACATTTTGCAGCCAAGCACAGCACACCAACCCCAGTACTAGCCCATTCCCTGGCCAGAGGCGTCACTACGGTAGGGGCGGTACCATAAGTTGCACCCCGTCCTAGTCCCCGTTTACAAGCCGGCAAGAGGCGGCCCCGCCCCTCGCTGTCGGAGCCATTTCGTGCGGAGAAAGCAACAGGCAGGGAGTCTACACGTGGGGCCTACGCTGTATTCTGCCTGGGGATATGACTCAAGTCCGCACTGCCTCATGTTGGGCTTTTAAGTCCGGGAAGAGGGTTAGGGTGTGTCATGCACTGATGCCGTAGATTCTGCCCCTTCCTGGGCCTGATTCACCCAGCCATCCCCCTTGTGCCTGTGCCATACGGAAGGCACTTACCTGCTATGGTGCACATTGGGGCCAGCACTGGCATCTGCAGGATGGCACAGGCCTTCCCACCGGCATCCCTAACTTCTGTGCTGTTGCAACGTGCTTTATGGCACATTTGCAACTGCGAACACTGGTGCAGCTGTCACTGCACTGGCACAAGATTAGATTAGAATTGTGCCGATAGACCATGTTTTGTGCCAACCAAAGATAAGAACCTATACTATGCTTTGAGATTCCAGACATGTAGCAGGTAAGTCACAGTTACAGCATCTTGTCTGCTTTGTTTCCCATCTGCTCAGGATTCAGCATCACAAATTCATACGTTCAGTCCCACCTCCATGGTGCAGCAGCCCTCTTGAGGCCCAGCAATGGCCCTAACTGTACTTTGTCAATGGTCTGTGAATTCCAAAATAATGGAAACATACCTTTAGTATAAACTATGGTTTGCTAACTAGCTTCAAACTGTGGTTTCAGAATCCTGGTTCATTGGCTCAGATAAAGCACAGTTTGTATGCAGACAGGCTCAGATGTAACATGAAACCATGGTTTGGCATTACGACTGAACCCACTCATTTGGATGGGCTCTTCTCAGGGTGAGCAATTCTTACTCTTTTGCCCTATATAAGGTACATCTTTTCAACTGTAATAATGAAATATGTAATGCATTGCCAACTGTAATGTAGTCAAAAAGACTGGACCTGCTAACAAGAGTTTTGAAAACAGAAAACCATTCAAGACAAAATATATTGTTGGTTCCTGAAATAAATGCTAGAAACTACCAGTATATTTTGTCTTGAATGGTCTTCTTTCCAGACTAAAGGACAGACAAGGACAGTCTGTATTAGTAGCTTCTAATGTAGGAGCATGCTCTCAGTGCTTAACAAATAATAAGTCACAAACAATGGTGACGAGAGCAATAGAGAAACACTTGCTATTTTTCTCAAGCAGGGACGGTATTCGTTATCATTTCTGTCAGCTGCTGGTGGCTATATTCCTCATGACATTTCTTAGTTTTGCATTCTTGTAGCTTTTTAAATCCAGTGGTGGTGAGACAAGTGCAAGAAGAAGAAGAAATTCATTTTTATTTTATTTTTTTATACAAGATGAAAACTCCTACACAAATGAAAATGAAGTGCAGGCATAATAAACTCTTATAAACTTTCTTGTTACCAGAAGGGGGGAAAAGCTGTCAAATGGAAAGTTAAGAATGTTCAGAGCTTTGCTGCAAAAAAAAAAAAATCAAAAAAAAAATCAAACCCTGACAATTGATGGGCCTTATCCAAAGCGAATTAAAGGCATTAAGAAAAACACAACACTGTATTTTTCCTTTGCTCAAGAAAGAATGCAAGACAATACAGCTCATTAAAAATTGAAAGCACTTTGTTTGGGAATATGTTATATAGAGTAAGCAGAGGAAAGAAGAACACTTGATGAGTCTCAAGAGGAAGCCTGGCATTGTAATTAGGATTTTTTGTCTTCAACACCTACTGGGTAAAAATATCACAGTGCAGATGCTATGATAAACATCATTCAAGACTCAGGCTCAAACTGCTGGATGTAGTTTACTCTCTGCCATTTTAAAAAGAAATCTAAAGTAGTTGCCCAGGCTGCACCAATGGGAGACGGGCATGAAAGGAAGGGCTTCTTAACCCTTTCTCCTCCACCAGCTTTCCACCCCCAAATCACCTGCTTTTATTTATAGCCTCCAAAGAGTTCGAGGTGACACACAGTCAGTGTCATCACAAGGGGGGGACCACACCGGGTGACACCCTCGGCGGTGGGGGTGGGGTGACACCATTAGCGGCCAAAATTGTGAAAACTTTGTATTTTATTTTTTAAAAAACTTACCTTTCCATAAGCCGCCTGGCTGCCAAAGGGTCTCCTTGGACCAATGCCAGCTATTTAGCTGAGTGTTTCTCATGAAACACATTTAGCAGGCATACGTCAGGGGCATGCTGGGCTGGGAAAAGGGGGATAGGATCTTGTTGTGCGCCATTGCCGCAGAGATCTCCCCTCCTGCTCATGGTTCGACCCACAGCCCATCCAATCCTCCCTCGAACTGCCCCCACTGACATGTTACCATCCCTGTCACTAGCTGGGTGAGCCACTGGGACATACACAGGGCCTCCAGCCATTTTCACTCACAGTTGTACAGTGCACAACATGGGTGTGGTTTTTATGACCGGCCCAGGACTTATAGCAGCAGATCATGAGATCTGCAGCAGTAGGCCCTCAATAGGATTGAGCCATCACTCAAGCGACAGAAATATGTCTTTTTCTGCCAATTCCCTCTCTAAACTAAAAAAAGCTAAACTAAAAAGCGCTGGAAGGCTAAACATGACAATATGCTTCCTTTAGTCCTAAGGCTAAATGCAAAACCAGGGTACAGAGCAATCCAGCTCTCCTGTGTTGGTTTATATTCTTTGCCTCACAAGAAATTGGATGTTTGCTGCCAAATTTTGAAGCTTACATTCTCTTGAAGGATCCTGCTTTCTTGTCCTATTAAGTTCAACTGTTGGAAACAAATGCCGCATTCTAACAGGGTTTTTTACACTTTGATTGCTGAGTGCTTTGGAAGGGCTGAAACACTCAAGCAATACAAAGGTGTAGCATTAGTGTTCAGCCATCTAAGTAGATTATTCTGTTATGCTATGGATAATATTCAAGACTTTTAAATATTGATTTAGGAATACAGATATGTTTGGGAATCAGATACTCCAGTACTTATGAGTGGAGAAATGAATGTTGACAAAGTGGATGGTTTGGCAGACAACAGTTTACTTAAAAGATCTTTTTATCAAGTGTTTGAATGAATGTTAGGCATGGCCTACACATTTGTTTGGGGATTATCATTTATATTAGCAAAATAGATTTGTCACTTGTAAGTTTCCTATGATTGATATGGAAGCTGAAAAAAATATTTACGTTCACCGGGTTTCCCGGTCGTTTATTAAAAGAATGTGTTAAAAACAATCCTGACGTTTCGCCAGACTTTACTTCTGGCATCTTCAGAGGGTGACTCAGCTACTAAGAACTGTCAGTTCTTAGGACAGTTCTTAGTAGCTGAGCCAACCTCCGAAGATGCCAGAAGTAAAGTCTGGCAAAACGTCAGGATTGTTTTTAATACATTCTTTCAATAAATGACTGGGAAATCCGGTGAACGTAAATATTTTTAACTCTTAAATCTGGACGGGTTGTGCAAACTTGAAAATGTCCTTTTTAAGTTCAGACATAGCTGGAAATATATATAACATTTTCCCTGATTTTTTTTAACCCAAGCAGAAACTAAAAAGGGAAAGCAGGCAAGTTAATAATTGTAAAAGAGACGTTTGCAATGTGTAGCACACTGACTAACGGAAGGGGAGAAAGAGGAGGAAAATAAAGATTTCTAAATTATTTTGATGTTGCACAGTGATTATTTTGGTTTCCAGTTAATTATATTATGATCATTTATTCCAAGTTTTAATATTTTGAGTTTGGGAGTGAGGTGGCATCAACTTTGATTCACAAGTGACTGGTGTTAAAAGATTTTATTCGTTCCACATAGTATATTTCTTCAGCCTCACTGCACTCTACTGATCAGACACCAGAAACCAGTCATGTGTTTAATTTTTAAATGTTAAGCAGCAAGCCTATCTATGTAAAATTCCCATAATGGCCAACATTTCCTACTATGAACGGAAGCTGAAATAGAAATAACGAATATGCACTCATGGGGGAGATGCAGCAGTATCCGCCACTGCTGAAGAACAATGTGCATTTTAAGCTGAATAGTGGCTTGTTCCTCTGGCAGTGGAAAAGGTTTTGGAAAAAAAAGGAATCCAGGTTCCAGTGGTATGTACAGTTTTCTCCCACCTACGAGCCATAGCCTGTATCATCTGCCCCAAGCATACTGTGGCATATATGATCAGAATATCTTCTCCATCCATACCTACGGTAGGTACTGTTATGAATCCTGTTTACAATAGAAAAAAGTGAGTTTACTCCAATCAGCCTCTATACTTAATTTTCACTAGCTAACAACTTGCACCTGAACTTAATATGTAGGATTTGTCTTTTAGAAATAATAAGCAAGCAAATGTGCAAAGGTTTTATTGTAATTAGGATGAATAGTCAAATAAGCACAGAACAAACATGTTTTCCTGTGCTGCTGAAATAGCAATAAGCATTTTGCTTTAATGCAAGTTGTCCTTTTGTTTTTCCCATCTAATCAAGAAAGAGAGAAACATTTTAAGGACCTTTATTTATAACTATGTATAAGATTACTACAAAAGTCTCTTTCTAAATGAAATTTGTAAATTTCCATCAGGGATAACTTAAACGGGCTCATTAGACTAAGCAGTAAATTAATGTACTCGGTATAATATGTCCTTAGAGTTATAAGCTTTAATCAGAACTGGAAAAGTGTTGGGAGTTGGATATTCTCTTTAGCAACGGCCAATACAAAAATAGCTTTTCCCTGCAGAACAGGTAATATATGTCACTGTTCCGCTCTGATTCCCAGCCATCAGGGTATTGAAGTGCTTGTGCTCATGAAATCACAATGAGCTAGAGATATATTAATAGCTTGCATAGAGAAAAAGGAAGGACAACATTGTGGGATCAATGTGTGCTTTCTCATAGTGGAACCTCAGGGACTAATGGATTTCCATCCCTGAACTGCAGATCAATGTCTGCTGGCAGGTTCAGCAATGAAACTTATTTTGCATCCTGCTACTTGAGAGAAAGTTGCATTCTGTTTTCTTCTCCCAGTCAATGGAGGCTTCCCTATCCCAGCTGAGTGACTTACGTTTCCATAAGCAGCAAAGTTCCTTTAGCATGTAATAAAAACAGTCAAAGTCAGCATAAAATTGTACAGTATGCGTGTGTGGGGGGCAGCCCAATCTTTTGTAGGATATGGCGGCCAGCTTGAAGGGCCGGCTGCCGTATCCTATCAAGTTTCTGGGCTGCCCCAGGAACAACTCGGGAGAAGGGGACGATTGGCTAACTATTTGGGCATAGCTAGTATTCAACCATCATGTCGATTTCAACACAAATGATTTCTGACAAGGTTCTTAACTGTATGGGTTCTGCAGCCATGTCAATATAAAAGTAGAGAAATAAAATCCTTTACCGCTTTTGTTGTTTGTTTAGATTTCTTATATTGTGCAGGTGTCACATACACAGAAAAGGTTTTCTTACAATAACAACAACACGGGATCCTACTTCCCAAGCCAACGTTTCACTCCATTCACGGAGCTTTCTCAAGGCAATTTGGCAGTAAAAAACTGCTGGGTGAAAAAGAATGTTACGGAGTGGTGACAGTTAAACATCAGTCTGTTGCTCAAAGTTAAAGGGACCCACTACTTTTGTCCTCAGAGTTATTCAACACTTATTACTTGGGTTATTTAAAATTGGCATCCATATCCTATTGGCATATGTCATTTCCTGCTGGCGGTTCAGTAACTTTGAAGATTTCGTCTGGGAAATCATTAGAGCCTCCAAATTTAATCTATGTTTTAATCTGGGTTCATGAAACAAGGCTCGTGCATGCTCAAACATTATCCTGTGTCCTGATTCTTTCGCGTGCAAAGCTACTGCTGATTTTTCTTCTTGCTTTGCATCTGTTGCTTGTTGTTGAAGTAGGATCCCGTGTTGTTGTTATTGTAAGAAAACCTTTTCTGTGTATGTGACACCTGCACAATATAAGAAATCTAAACAAACAACAAAAGCGGTAAAGGATTTTATTTCTCTACTTTTATATTGACATGGCTGCAGAACCCATACAGTTAAGAACCTTGTCAGTTACCCACAGCCATGAAAATCTGCATGCAACATTACAAATGATTTCCCTTCCAAATTAAAATGCACAATCATTTATTCGAAAGGCAAGGGAAATGAGCTGTTTTTCAAAAAAAGAAAAATGGACTAGACATTCTTCATAGGTTCTTCCTTTGTAACATCTTTCTTGTCTTTGGGGAAACATGTATTTTTTTTAAAAAAAACACCACCTCTCATGTCAGCCAAAGTAAAATAAACATGGTAGAGATAATGGTAATGATTAACAGCTGGTACTGTAAAAAACAACAACCAAAATCACCTGCATTTGCTACAATAGGGTGCAGGACAAATCTATTTATATCTAACTAGTGGTTTATTAAAATCATACAAGGATATTATTTCTCACCTCAGACAAAGCAGAATTTCTCTATGTTCCCTATGAAGATGTAAGTGCTTAACATGGAATGTTATTTTATTAATTTTTGCAAATCTAGAGACTGCTTTAATGTTAGATATAGCTGAGGCTGCCTTTAATTTGCTTTTAATGCCACAACCACTGACCCTTTAAATTGCAAGTCAATTACAAGCATTGTAATCCCATTACTAATTACATGCTGGGAGTGTAAATTTAGAATGGGAATTTCAATATTCATCTCATTAGGAGAATGCAGGGAAAATAAATTACATATTTATTGGTAGGTGTGTGTCATTGACCTGAAAGATTAGGGCGAAAACTGCACTCATCACAAAAAAGAGTTGTACACAGACTACTTGAATATTTATTTCACTTGCTGAACGTTTGCTGATGAAATCATACCAAATAATGAGAAATAATAATGGGTCACCCAAGTGAAATATTTAGAGGTGCATATGCAATTACACTCCTTCATGGATCATTGCCTTGTCGTGGCGAAGGGGCTTGCGTAACTCAATGAAGCCATGAGCTATGCCGTGCAGGGACACCCAAGACGGACAGGTCGTAGCAGAGAGTTCTGACTAAAAGTGATCCACTGGAGAAGGAAATGGCAACCCACTCCAGTAACCTTGCCAAGAAAATCCCATGAACAGTACCAAAAGGCTAAAAGATATGACGCCGGAAGATGAGCCCCTCAGGTCGGAAGGTGTCCAATATGCTACTGAAGAAGAGCGGAGGACCATTCCAAGTAGACCCAGAAAGAATGAAGCGGTTGGGCCGCTTTTTCTTGTTGGAATGCATAATCTAGAGAAAAACTGAAAATATTTACATACCTACACACTTTATGATAATATTTATGATGCCCCAACCACTGATGCCGAAGAAGATGAAGTTGACCGGTTCTATGAAGACCTACAACACCTTCTAGAACTAGCACCCAAAAAAGATGTCCTTTACATCATTGGAATGCTAAAGTCGGAAATCAAGAAATAAACGGAACAACAGGCAAGTTTGGCCTTGGAGCGCAAAATGAAGCAGGGCAAAGGCTAACAGAGTTCTGTCAAGAGAACACGCTGGTCATAGCAAACACTCTTTTCCACCAACAACACAAGAGGCGACTCTACACATGGACATCACCAGATGGTCAATACCAAAACCAGATAGATTATGTGCTTTGCAGCCAAAGATGGAGAAGCTCTATACAGTCAGTAAAAACAAGACCTGGAGCTGACTGTGGCTCAGATCATGAGCTTCTTATTGCAAAATTCAGGCTTAAACTGAAGAATGTAGGGAACACCACTAGACCAGTAAGATATGACCTAAACCATATCCCTTATGAGTTTACAGTGGAGGTGAAGAATAGATTTAGGGCATTAGACCTGGTAGACAGAGTGCCTGAAGAACTATGGACGGAAGTTCGTAACATTGTACAGGAGGCAGCAACTAAAACCATCCCAAAGAAAAAGAAATGCAAGAAAGCAAAGTGGCTGTCAGATGAGGCTTTACAAATAGCTGTGGAAAGAAGGAATGCGAAAAGCAAAGGTGAAAGGGAAAGATATAAACCACTGAATGCAGATTTCCAGAGAATAGCAAGGAGAGATAAGAAGGCCTTCTTAAATGAACAATGCAAGGAAATCGAGGAAAACAACAGAATGGGGAGGACTAGAGGTCTTTTCAAGAAAATTGGAGATATCAAGGGAACGTTTTGTGTAAAGATGGGCATGATAAAGGACAAAAAAGGCAGAGACCTAACAGAAGCAGAAGAGATTAAGAAGAGATGGCAAGAATACACAGAAGAACTATACAAGAAAGATCTTAATGTTCCTGATGACCACGCTGGTGTGGTCACTGACCCAGAGCCGGACATCCTAGAGAGTGAAGTCAAGTGGGCCTTAGGTAGCATTACTAACAACAAAGCTAGTGGAGATGATAATATCCCAGCTGAGCTACTTAAAATCCTAAATGATGATGCTGTGAAAGTGCTGCACTCAATATGCCAACAAATTTGGAAAACTCAGCAGTGGCCAAAGGATTGGAAAAGGTCAGTTTACGTTCCAATTCCAAAGAAGGGCAGTGCCAAAGAGTGTTCAAACTACCGTACAATTGCACTCATTTCACATGCTAGCAAGGTTATGCTCAAAATCCTACAAGCTAGGCTTCAGCAGTACGTGGACCGAGAACTACCGGACGTACAAGCTGGGTTTCGAAGAGGCAGAGGAACTAGAGATCAAATTGCCAACATCCACTGGATCATGGAGAAAGCACGAGAGTTCCAAAAAAACACCTACTTCTGCTTCATTGACTACGCAAAAGCCTTTGATTGTGTGGATCACAACAAACTGTGGCAAATTCTTAAAGAGATGGGGGTACCAGACCACCTTACCTGTCTCCTGAGAAATCTGTATGCGGGTCAAGAAGCAACAGTTCGGACCGGCGATGGAACAACCGTCTGGTTCAAAATTGGGAAGGGAGTACGGCAAGGCTGTATATTGTCACCCTGCCTATTTAACTTATATGCAGATTACATTATGAGAAATGCAGGGCTGAATGAATCGCAAGCCGGAATCAAGATTGCCGGGAGAAACATCAACAACCTCAGATATGCAGACGATACCACCCTAATGGCAGAAAGTGAAGAAGAACTCAAGAGCCTCTTGATGAGGGTGAAAGAGGAGAGTGCAAAAGTTGGCTTGAAACTCAACATTAATAAAACCAAGATCATGGCATCTGGGCCCATCAATTCCTGGCAAATAGAAGGGGCAGAAATGGAAGCAGTAACAGATTTTACTTTTCTGGGCTCCAAGATCACTGCAGACGGAGACAGCAGCCATGAAATTAAAAGACGCTTACTCCTTGGAAGGAAAGCTATGGCAAACTTAGATAGCATAATAAAAAGCAGAGATATCACCATGCCAACAAATTTCGTATAGTCAGGGCAATGGTGTTCCCAGTAGCAATGTATGGTTGCGAGAGTTGGACCATAAGGAAGGCTGAGCGCCGAAGAATAGATGCTTTCGAACTGTGGTGCTGGAGAAGACTCCTGAGAGTCCCTTGGACTGCTAGGAGATCAAATCAGTCAATCCTAAATGAAATCAACCCTGACTGTTCCCTGGAAGGACAGGTACTAAGGCTGAAACTCAAATATTTTGGCCACCTAATGCGAAGAGAGGACTCTCTGGAGAAGACTCTGATGCTGGGAAAAATTGAAGGCAAAAGGAGAAGGGGAAGGCCAAGGATGAGATGGTTAGACAGCATCACCGATGCAAACAACATGAAAATGAGCGAACTCAGGAAGATAGTGGAGGACAGGAAGGCCTGGCGGGATATGGTTCATGGGATCACGAAGGGTCGGACACGACTTAACGACTGAACAACAACAATGCAATTACACTTGGGGGGAACTTTGCTCATTGCAACTTATTTTTCTTCAGAACCTTACAGCTGTAATACAGAAATAAGCTATATTTCACATTGAAGTGATGTTTTTATTTCACAGGACATATCTTTTCTGATTAATGTTATGTTTCAGACAGTCATTCTTTAATTGTTTTCATCCAATAGTGACTGTTTTCTATAGTTATACAGACCCAGGTATTAATGTATTGCAGAACTTTTTCTCCACAGACTTCCACTTCTCATGAATATAAAACTATCGTGCTGAATCAGATGAGGTGTGTCTAGTACGGCATTCTGTTTCCAGTAATACCCAGACATTTGCTCCTGGGATTCATAAGCAGAGCATGAAGGTGACAACATTTCCTTGTTGTTTATTATTAGCATCTGTTAATCAGGACAATAGTGCTTCTGTACACAGATGTTCTGTTTAGCTATAATTGCTATCAATAAACCCATCCTCCATTATTTTGTTCAATCTTTTTTAAAAGCCATCTAAGCTAGTCACTATCATTTTAGGGCAGTAGGTAATTACAAGTTGTGTGAAGACTTTTCTTCATCTTCATTGGATGACCACTAATTTCATAAATCTCTATCATGTCCCTCCCTATACTGGGAGTCTTTTTGTCTACAACACTAACCGCGCAATCCAGTGTAGAAATGCACCGGGGGAGCACGTGCTTCCCTGGCGCAGGGTGTCGTAAACGTGTTGTAAAGCGTGTTTATGGCACCCGGTGAGTAAGGACTGGCAGCGCAGCGACTGGCGGCCCTTACCCAGGCTCCTGCCCGGCCCTACGTCCACCGGAGCAGGTAAGTCCTACCCCAGCCAGGGCAGGGGCGGGGGGGGGGAGGGCGGACTAGGCGTGCAGGGAAGGCGACATATAGGTGGCAAGGTCTGCCATAGCCCAAGCCCTCTCCAGGCAAGGCACGGCCTTACATGGCTGGTGCGAATGTACGCAAGCTCCAGAGCTCACATACATTCGAGGATGCCCATTGGACCTCCCGCCGCTTACACTGGGGGGAAGGGAATAATCGTCCCCTTCTTCCGAGTTGTTCCTGGGGTGCCCCAGGAAACATTGGTTCAGGAAACATTGGAAACAAGAAAACATTGGTTCAGGCCTGGAAATGAACTCTCACCCCACAGACCCACATCCTGGAAGAAGAAAAGATAATCCCATCATGTCGTGGACTGCAACTTTTAATCCTTTACTGATCCTTTGTTTCTACAGCTATGTTTGTCTTTCTGAATGCAATTTCAGTAACTTGTAATTTTGTAACAAAACATATCCAATGGTATTATACCTGTATTATACCTGTATGTTTGCATTTAACTTGGGTAAACTTCATTTTAGGGTGCGAGACATCTTTCTGGCACCACTGTTTTACTCCATTTGCATGTTAGCTGACACGATGAAGGAACAGGAGATTACTTGTTTACCTACATCCTGCAAGGATTAGGGAAGTTCCTTTCTATTCTCATCCCAAGTTACCGATTTACACATCAAACATAGCATCCCCAAAGTTACACATTTATCCTGAATAAGCTAGCATCATCTCTAAAACTCCTTAAAAAAGAAAGCTTTTTCCCTTACAAATGGTAACTCTTCTGAGTTTCCAAACCACCGATCTGCTGCGCTGACAAGGCTCTCCTCTTCAGGGCAGGTAGTATGAGAGACCTCTGAAACCTCTCTCCCTCCCCCCCCCCTTCTCTCCCTATTCTTAGCTGTTAGGAATTGGATTGGAAGAAGCAGGGACACCCGGAATTCTGTCCCTGACCCCCTTTTTCCTTTGCACCAAATACACTCTGCATTACAAGCAACCACCATCATAAGACAGGAACACCTACACTGTGGTTAGGACAACAGAAACATATTTTCCATTATTGGTATCCAACCGTGGGCATATTATTATTATTGCTAAATATATTATTTCTCTGTATGAAATAATTTTACCTTTGTCCTTTCTTAATAAATCCATAAACTTTTATTGGAAGTATTTCTCTCAGTCACTGGTGTCACTACGGGGGGGGGGGGGGCGGAGCTGTAAGTTCTTCCGTGATCGGAGCCTCCATTACACGGAAGAATGAAGCGCCCCGCCCCCACGCCTTCCGACCTATTCAAAGCAGGGAAAACAATGCACAGGAGACTCCCTGCGCGTTGTTTTCACTGCTTTGAATGGGTCGGAAGGCGCGGGGGCGGGGCGCTTCGTTCTTCCGTGTAATGGAGGCTCCGATCACGGAAGAACTTACAGCTCCGCCCCCCCTGTAGTGATGCCTGTGCTCTCAGTCTCTCTTTGCCAAGTTAAAAGGGGATGCTCTGCATTACGCTGATCTGTATCTACTCTAAGATCCCATGTTCCATAGAGTTGGGTGCATTCCCCCTAAGAACCAGCTCTTTTGCTAACACCGTTATCTTACACAGGATTGGGCTGTAAACATCCAGCTGCTTTAGCCTTTTCTCATATGTACCGGTAAATGCTTTCAATTCTTTGATCAATTCTGTCCCTTTCTGTAGTTTTTGCAATGCTAAGATATCCTTGTTTGAGTAAGCAAATGTAAGTCATCACAGCTATCCTTATAGCTATGTGTTCTAGCATCCCTGCCGTAGATTACACAGAGCTGCATCTCTGATGGAAAGGAAGGAAATTTGATCACTAAATGAATGTATAGTGGTGGAATGAATTATAATGATGGATGATGGGGAACTGCTCATCTATCTCTTGTTCGCAGAGTAGCAGAGAGGAAATGAAACTGATCTTAAAGGCCAAAGTGGCTTATGAGAAGAGCCACATGTCTGGAACTCTATAGGGCTCTCATTTATCTGATGTGCTATCAAGACACAACAACACTGAATACCTAAGGACAAAGAGAACAGTCCCTGATTGAAGTTTTAAATTAAAATTATGTATAGCCAATTGTTATCAAACTGGACTGATTAAAGGAATAGGATACCAGTGCACAGACCCATTCTTTTGCTGCATGGCATCGCAATTATGTCGTGAAATATACAAGCTCTGCTTGTATATTTTTAAATAGACAGTTATTAAAAGGACACCATACTGTACAGTATGTATCTGGTGCTCTGTTTCATCCATGGGAATCTAAGCCCTACAGTGCTACTCCTGGGCAACTCATCACTTACAGAAGTGGAGAGTGCTTAACATTTTGTTACCAGAGCTGCATGACTGTCACTTCCTCACAGCTAGATCTCATTCTGCTCTTGTAAATGTTAAATAACATTCACTTTGGATGAATTAATCACATGGAAATGGAAAGGGATGTCTTTCCCAATGCTGTTCTCAATGATGGTTGAGGCTTGTATAAATACCATCTCGCAGAACCAGTTTTGAGCCAAACTTCCACCAAGGCAGATGGGAAGTGACTGGGATTTGGATTGTGTGACATGTAAAAAATTGCCCATCAACAGCTGTTGCTACTATAGTGCTAAGGAACAAAGGCGAGGCAAATGCTAGGCTATTGCTAAACATCTTTGCAAGCTTGTAGTTATGTCTAGAAGATTGTTGTGGAGACAGGATGATGCATTTTGATAAGGTCTGGACCACTGAAAAACCTACAGCAGTTGCAGTAGAAACATATCCTCATCAGTCTACAGTCGAATAAAGGCTACGAACAAAAGATTGATAATAATTTATCTTCATTGGTTTCTTAAATGACTTTGGCAATAGAGTCTGGAAGATTCTACCCCAGCCCACAGTTCCATCTGTTACCTGAATCCATGGCCATCTGTCATTTTCCGCTGCCGTCCAAGCATTTACAAGTCCCTTCTTGTTAAGTCGTGCATAGTAGGGATACCATTTCTGGAGCCCAAAAAGAGCTCGATGGGTGGATGAAGCAGTAATTTGTTGATTTGAAATTATTCCTCCTTCAATTCCCAATGGCCCAGAACATTCTGTGGGGAAAACATGAAATGAAAAGAAAAAATCAGAGGTTCCAGAGTACCCAAAACTTAATGGGATCCATAACACCACCCGTTTGAGGTATAGCATTGGAAAGAAACATTCTGTAAATGTTCCTAAAAAAATAACAAAAGGGAGCTGGATTGAGTTAGCATCAGTTGCATGTTCAAAGAAGTAATTGTATTTCTTTAGGAAGATGACCCCTCCTTTTATTTAACAAACAGCCCAATCCTACCTACCTACTTAGGATGTTGAGAAACGCTGTGTTACATTATTCACTAATGCATATTTTTTATGCCTGCATTATTTTTATATCATTATTATGTCAATGTTATGTTATTCCAAAGGTAGTTGAAGACTTATGTATTCACCCTACCTTGTTTTCGTTCTACCACAATGTCTTGTCTATGTTTGTTTTTCTTGTTGCCTGAATGATTTATTCATTTTTTGTTGTTGTTGATGAGCTCTTTTACTGAGCTGGATTGTTAGCTAGTATTTTGTTAGTATACAATGTTTTACAGTTACGGGTTCAGACGCCGTGTAAAAATTATACTCTTGAAGTCTTTAATTCCTTCAATTACCGCACCGCGGGTTTCCTTGTAGTAGGCAGCCACGGACGGACTAAAATCATTAAAAGTTCCAAGGAAGCAAATACCTAACGTTTCGTTCCGTATACAACTCGGAACCTAATCATAAGAAGAATCACACGGATCGTGGTGGAATAGTCCGAGGTCAACCTTTACTGGGTTTAAAATAGCAAAAAAGCGCGGGAAACCGCTCTCAATTGAAAACGGAAATGACCTGACTTGACCGCAACCTGTCAATTGCCGGTCGGGCTGCCGCTGCTTTCCAGGCACTATTTTGTTAGTGCTTATGGTTTTACACTTTTGTTGTAAGTCACCTTGAATGCCTCCTGGTGGAGTGAAAAGGTCGCATATAAATATTTTAAATGAATTGCCACCAGTGATGTAGACTTGAGTCTATTGACTCGGACTTGAGTCAGACCCAAGTCGCATCAATGATTTGACTCGGACTTGACTCAATGATTGTAAAAGACTCATATCGACTCGAGACTTGGAGCCTTTTACAACAAGTTGGATTTTATTCAGGTTTAAACTCATTTTCCCCATTAAATAAATAGGGACTCGCACTCGCAACCAAAGACTTGGGACTTGGGGGGCAAAGACTTAGGACTTGACTTGAGACTTGGACCCAGAGACTTGGGACTTGACTCGAGACTTGGAGTCAGAGACTTGATCCACATCCCAGATTACCACCCAATCCTATCCCCCACCATTGGCATCAATACAGCTGCACTGGTGAAGTGCATGCTGCATCCAATGTTGTGTGTGTGTGTGTGTGTGTGTGTGTGTGTGTGTGTGTGTGTGTGTGTGTGTGATTGGAAAGTCAGCAGGAGGTAAGTAAACACCCTGGTAGGCTGCTGGGCAGCCCAATCCTGTCTAGAATGCAGTGGGAGCGCATCTAAGGTGGCCACTGCATCCTAGGTAGGATTGGGCCCATGTTGGTGGAGCTGGAGCTCTCTTCGGGGGAAAGGGATATTTGTCCCTTTCCCCCGGGTAGAGCCCCAACAATGGGCCTCCTCAGCTGTGTGCTGGCAAAATGGCTGGCACATATTCGAGCGGCCAGTGTAAGGCCGGCCAGGTCTGGGATGAGGAACAGGATTCGGCAGAACGTGCCACCGATGATTCCTCCCCCATCTCTGGCCTAGCTGACCAATAGTCCCCTCCCTTTCCTCCCCTGCCCACAGTCCGGCACAGGACTCATTTGTGTCCTACAGCCCGGGCTACAGCCCAGGGCAGAGTGAGTGGTGCCAGCCTCTCCACCGGAGCCGCTTACTCACTGGGTGTAGAAAACGTGCCTTATGGCACATTTACGGCACCTGTTGTCAGTGGAGCTGTTGCTCTGTCAGCTCTTCTTTGCACAGGATTGCGCTGTGATTGCCAGTCATTTTGGTAGTGTATGTCCACAAAGAGAAAAGGGGCAAGGAGGCTTGGAAAAGAGAGGATAAGATCAGGTGTATGCTGATACCACCAAGGTTATACTGGTGATAAGGCAATCACTGTCTGAAAAGTCTGAATTGTTGGATGCAAAGATAATCTGGTCGATTGAAAATAAAGTTGTTGGGAGCGTATTGTTGTTATTAGTGGTGGTGGAGGTGGTGGTACAGTTTGCTGCATTGTGTTCATTTATCCTGTCAACAGAGCGCTACAAATCAGCAGCAGTTCAGTACAAACAGATTTCCAATGGGCAGCAGGCGCAAAGGAAATCTGTTTCAGACATCTGTGGTCTTCTCTTTCTCCCAGCACCTCATTTTCTGGAATGAGATTACTCTGGCTGTGCTTAGTATAGCATGATAATGGCCCTGAACACCAACCCTGATAGTGGGATTATAGATGACCTCCAATCTTGCAGTAATTAATACTGATTCCTGCATAAACTTCTCAATGTACAGTTTAGCTCACAGCCATTTCCATTCTCTTGCAGGTGTTTTGTTCAGGGTGCTTTTTTTTGGGTAAAAAAGAAGAAGATAGCATTGACCTTATGAGCAATCTGTTTAGATGGCTGGGAATGATCATTGCAGAAGTTTATTTCCTATTATATTCATAATACCCAATATGGGCCATGGGCCATTACTGGATTTCCTTTATGCATAGCTAAAAGCCTCTTCTCTGCAGATGAGAAGGCCAAAACAAGCATGCATTGCAAAAAAAAAAAAAAAAAAAAGCTCTGGAAGACACAGAATCCTTCCTTCAGGCAGAAGCAGAAAACTATTCAAGCTGCTTCATTACTGTGGTACCATAAAATTATATGATTATGACTACAGGGACAATTTTAGGGACCTATCCATTTTACTGACAGCTATTTAAAACAGTTGGCAGCCATGGATTACTGGTCCCTCTTTAATTCTGCACAGATTCAGTGATAATTGAACACAGATCTCCGCCCTACTCAACCTTATGAAAATGTCTATTTTCTTCCTGCAGGCAGTTTATGCTATTTGGTAAACCTTGGATAGCACTAGATCTGTACCACAAATACATACTTGTGTTCACTACTAGAACCTGCCTTTGAACTTTACCTTGATTTAGATAAAGTAAAATCCAGATTGGCCAGAATGGAGCAAATGTTTGTCTTTCCAGGAAGAAGCGCTTCTCCTAATCTACTACAAATACTGTTATAGTACTAATAAGGAAGCTGAGGAACTAGGGCAATATTTAGGTTCAGATTTGTCAGATTTACAGATAAGTAAATTACATTGTGTGGGTAATGAGGCTGACTTCTGAATAGACATGGATAGAGGTTCACTGTTATCTACTTGGCACTAGATGGGAAAGTTGCCACTAACATTGGCCAGAATGGACAGGTAATGCCATTGAAAATGAACACAGTTGTCCGGGGGCGAGCGAATCCCGGAAGACCCCAAGCCGCCTGACGAGAGGCCTCCAGCCCCCGGACTTACCCCAGCCCCTTTACCAGTCAGGCATGCTGGCAACGACGAACCTCGCCAGGCTCCCAAACACCGACAGCGCTCCAGGAAAGACGATCCTCGGGGGGCGGGCGGCAGCGAGGCCGGCTGGCCGATGCCAGCCGACAGCCCGAACCCAGCGTCAGCCCACGCCCAGCTCCGAAGGCAGGACGGCCAGGGCACCAGCACCACGGGGCACACGACGACCCCTCCCACTGGCCAAGACCCGGGAGGCATACCGGAGCACGTAGCCGGCAAGCCCAGACCCAAAGAGGCCCGAAACCCACTCGAAGGAGGAGCGCGGGGCGGGGCCAGCCAGCTAACAGCCGGGGAGGACACCTCGCCTGTCGATAGGCCAGCTGGCCTGTCAGACAGGCAACAGACCTGGTGGGATTGGGTGCAGGCTTGGGGGGGCGGGACCAAGGGGCTAGCTCTGTATATAAGGAGTGTTCGCAGGCCAGTGAGGAGGAGGCAGGCAGACGGGCTGGTACTCTGGAGCGACAGCCCTGTTCTGAACAATCACGCCGAGCGGGGGCTGAGGACACGGGTGGTGTTAACCCCCTCATCCCTAGCGCATTCTGAGGCCTTGCAGGAACATTCCTGATTATCGGAACAGCCGTACTGGAGGTCGTCCCTGGAGCAGGAGAGTCCTTTGGGGCC
The DNA here is from genome assembly GCA_026170595.1 of Plestiodon gilberti rubricaudatus. Classification (NCBI taxonomy): domain Eukaryota; kingdom Metazoa; phylum Chordata; class Lepidosauria; order Squamata; family Scincidae; genus Plestiodon; species Plestiodon gilberti. Next base: position 36,935,583 of record JANXHW010000002.1, read on the forward strand.
AACGCGGCGCTGTCGACACCCCTTCCGGGGTCCCCCACAGGGGTATCGCGACAACAGTGCAAAAATTTGAAGTGGCAAAGAATACAAGACAAAAGAGAACCTTCTTTATTATCTTTTTTTAATTGTTCAAGAACAGCACTCTGTCCAAGTACATAAATGTTATTTGGGCAGGAGCCATTTTATTCAATCACAAGAGGGTTTCTATAGTTCCATACACACTTCTGGCATACAGTAAACAATTATATTTTTTTGTATTATTGTCTATTTCTCCTTCAAAAAAGTATTTTTGTCTACGAATGCGGAGTCATATTGTTCCTACTTGTCATGTTTTTCCAGTTATATTGGCAACTGAAAGGCCAACTGCATTATTGTGGTCAGCCCACCCAAAGGCACCATCAAATATAGTGTACCAAACACTCTTAGAAGGCACTCTACACAGATAATATCTAGCGTATATTCTAGAATTTAAGAGCAACAAAATGCTCCTTCTAAAATATGACAATATTACCAATTCTGACTCAGTTACCAAGATAGTTTAAAATATACCAGCTGAACTAATTCTACAGTATAGGCTGACAGCATAGCTCATTTCCTTAGAAAATAATTAAGAATGCTACGTATACTAATGCAAAATGCTAAGAATGAGCTATAGCCACCATAGAAGCACGACTGCATCCAAACTGCTCTAATTTAAATACATTTTAAAAGCTACAATGCTCGTCATTTTTTAAAACACATATATCTATTAGCTTTTTAAACTTCTAGTAATTGTATGCTAGATGTACTGTAAATCATGAAAGATGCCCCATGGATGAGGACTGCAGGAATCTGCATACATTTGTTTGCAGTATCAGAGCCATAACATGTTAAACAGAAATAAAATATGATTGACATAGATAGATCTCAGTTAAATGGGAGAAGCTTCAGAATTAATGTTGGCAATATAAGGTACCAAGCTTAATTATCAGTATTCACGGAGAACAGCTATTTGAGCTGCAGAACATTGCGAGCTTGCTCATGTCAAGTGCAGGCAGAGCATGTGCACATGAAGGAGACTCATAGGGTTCAGGGTGCAGGCACTGAAGTGCTTTCATATGCAGGTGCTCCACCCATGTTCATTCAGATGAAGATCACAGAATACATTCCCCGTTAAGGTGAAATAATGGCTCTTTTCAGATAACTGAGGAAAAATGAATGCGTGGAAATGTTTGCGGTGTGCCCACATCCAGCCAAACTGGTGGTGCACAGAGCTTACGCATATGCATACTGCATTTGTATAGGCTATATCCATGTGCTCTGTCACTGACCCAACTCCACAGTTTTATAGCCCAATCCACTGCAACTCCCTGCATGGTGATGCAGTGGTGCCAACATGGTGCCCAATGTATCCCGTGATGGAGTTTTGGCCTGCGGAATCCTCTTTGGGATAAGATATCATTTGTTCCCTTACCCTGGGGTAAGCCCATGCCGGCCTGCCAAGACTACTTGGACCTGTGCCAGTGATTTCACTGGCTCAAGGTGGCATGGACTTGGGTCAGGGGATCGAGCCTGGGCAGGGGGTTAGGTTTCAGTATGTGCCACTGCTGCTGAAAGTGCCCCTTCCCAGTCCTGATTCGCCCTCCTACCTGCCCCGTCCCATTCTACCCATCCTCCTTCCCATTCTGCCCATATTCCGCCCCCTTTCACACCCTGTGCACACTTACCAGTGCCTGTGGATGTCCATCATCTGATGGTGTGCAGAGTCGGCCGCTAGTCACTTGCAGCGACCAGGCCGCGCGCTCCAGCATGCCACATTTTGCAACAGCCAGAAAGTGCCTTATGCCATTGGGATGCTCATTCCGGTGGCATAAGGCCCTAATATGTTCAGACCATCATTCTCTAAGTTGTCATCTGAAAGCAATACAGAAGCCCATACAACAGGATACTATTCAAGATGAATGTGTTTATTTTAAACTTTTACCTGATTATAAATGATTGCAAGCACAGTTTCTGTCATACTTTGGTTTCTTATTTATATGAAAATACTTATGATGAAATTGTGATTGGTCACTGAATGAGTCAGCATGTTCCAACAGAAGAGGTGCAGGATGTGAACATGGAAGGAGGTGGGTATGTTCCACCCATTCAGCTCTGGATTCACAGGGTGTCATGTGAAATGTTACTTCCCTATTTCAAAATGAGAACGATAATTTGCTTGACATGATTGCTGCATGGATGAATTTGATGCAGCTTGCAGGACATGATTTTTATCATTGTCAAAACAAACACCCTTTCTCAGTCTTTCGCATACTCAGGTGCCTTATGGCGCAATCCTGCCCAACTTTAGAAAGGTGGAGCGAGCGCTATGCCATTCTAAGCCGTCATGAACATACCGTAAAGCATGTTCGCGATGACTGGAGAGTAAGGCCGGCTGGTGCGGAGGCCAGCAGCCCTCACTCTACTGCCGGATCATCCCCACTGCCGCCAGAGAAGGAAAGTGATCTCCGATGAGGGTGGGGTCGGTCCAGGCGGCGAAGGAGGGGGCCATTGGCTGAGCCGGCCTGGGGGGGAGGGACGGCAGCTGTCATACTCCCGTCCCCTTCCTGGGTCGGCGCAACCTTTACACAACCTCCTCCGACTTCCGCCAGCGAAATAGATGGTGGAAATCCAAGGAGACCCATTGGAGCCTCCCCACATGACACCGGGGAAAGGGGACGAATGTCCCCTTCCCACGAGTAGACCTCGGGGAACGGGGATAGGATCCGGTGGACGGCCTGGGCTTCCTGCTGGATACTTAGGCAGGATTGGGCTGTAAGTCATGTGTGTACTAAATTTTTATCAGCTGATGTACCCTAACGATTCTGATACCCCTGTGAAGCTTAGAAGTCTTTTCATACTTCTGATATATGGCCAAAGCAATATCTTGTTGAAAGTTTGGGATTTCACTAGATTGTTAAGGTGTCGTAGTGCCTAATGTGTGTGTGTGGGGGGGGGGTGAGAGCCCGGATGGCGTAGTGGTTCTGATGTTGGACTTAGATCTGGAAGATTCAGGTTCAAATCCCTGCTCAGTCATGAGGTTTCCTGGGTGACCTTAGGTCAGTCACTATCTCTCAGCCTAAGCTACCTCCCAGGATCTTTGTGAGGACAAAAGGAGGAAAGGAACCATGTACACCACCTTGAGTTCCTTGGAGGCAGTATAAAATATATAAATAAAAATTGCTATGCATACAAAAGCAGTAACAAAGATTGTGAAATTTGATAATTTCTATGACTATGACTAAATGTGGATAAACGGGAAGAAAAGGCTTGATCTTTGAATGGAATTTTTAAGGAAGCAGACACTGCAATAGAAGTATCTGAAGATGATTTTCCAATATTCAGTCTGAATAAAAACAGTAGGAAACGCTGCTTATGTATGTTGATACAGTGAAGAACCTCACTGTTGTGAGGTTTGTGCTGGCAGAGTGTTTTGGGAATTGCATCATTAGTTTAAATCCTGCCTAACAAGATCTGCTAAATATCCCTAACTGTGTTTATCTCTTAGAACAAAATAAAACCCTACTTATCTAAAGTGATTATTCTTCCTGAAAGATTGAAACCAGGAGACCTTTTTAGCCAGGTCTTATTGTAATGCTTGGCCTGCATGTGTAACAGCGCAGTGCAGGATTGGGCTGCTCTTCCTCGAAAGTGGAAAACTAGCACAGTAGGTAGTGGCAAAACCTGGAGTGGAGTGGGGTAGGAGGTGTGGGATTTCCCACACTGGAACTATGAGTCCCCACGGAAGGGCAGCAATGACAGGAGTTCTCCTAGCAGCTTTCACAAAAGCTCAAGAATGTAGTCAAACGGGATTCCGTGAGTAGGCAACTTGAGGGATCATGGTGGGTGAACATGGTGAACTTTACAATGGGTTCACTTTATGATCAAATCACTTCACAATGGACTCTCCCTAGCAAAACAAGGTTTAGTAAAGGTAAAGGTGACCCCTGACAATTAAGTCCAGTCGTGTCCGACTCTAGGGTGTGGTGCTCATCCCCATTTCAAAGCCGAAGAGCCAGCGTTGTCCGAAGACGCCTCCGTGGTCATGTGGCCGGCGTGACTCTCCTTGCCGCAGCGCGTAGCATGCGGCTGGAACACGAAGCGCTGTTTACCTTCCCGCAAGCGGTACCTATTTATCTACTCACATTGACATGCTTTGGAAGTGCTAGGTTGGCAGGAGCTGGCCAAGCAACGAGAGCTCACCGTCGCGGATTCGAACTGCCGACCTTTCGATCGACAGCTCATGGTTCAGCGGTTTAACCCACTGCACCATTTACTATACTATAAATTATTCACTTTACGATGGGCTCGCAATTGCCACCAACAGGACCTCTTGGGTGATAGTTAAGCCAATCAGCAATGTGAATGCAAGCGTTTAGAAGTATCTCAGCCAATAGCAATGCTTTTAACATTCTGGCTGTGTCTGGAGGGAAGGATATGTAGTCAATGCATATGCTGATGCAAATGCAAGCCTTCTAGCGTTTCAGCCAATAGCAGTGTTTTTAACATTGTGGTTGTGTATATATTGAGGGATACAACCTTGCAATTTGTGTTGTATAATTACAACATTGTGCAAACTGATAACCATGGCTCCTAAAGAATGCAGTAGGGACCTTTTAAATCCACTTTTAGAGAGGAAAATGGCTTAGTTCAGTGGCAGAAACTTTAACTTCCAAGGTCTTGGAACGAATTACCAAAAGAGAATGTGTTATTGGGTTCACATTACAATATTTTCACAATACAACAGGGTCTCTACTCCATGCTACTCCATGTTAAACAGCTCCTACAGCCACCTCAGGCTTCTCTCCCATCCAACTGCATTATAAACTGGGTGCATTACAAGCTACCTAAAGGACAATGCAAGGTAAAGGAGCAACGGCAGTGTCAGAAAACCTCATGGCACAATGTATGTTCTTATTTCTGTGGCTTTTCTGTTACAGAAGGAATGACCAGTTAATGGGTCACAGGGCAGATCCAGCTCATAAAGCAACTTTATTTGGTTCTGGTAGCCCTGCCAATGCCGAATTTTAACTAGCAGACCAATCCTATCCTTGGCAGGCCCAAAATGTGCAGCGGTACCGGCATAAGAACATAAGAAGAGCCCTGCTGGATCAGGCCAAAGGCCCATCTAGTCCAGCTTCCTGTATCACACAGTGGCCCCACCAGATGCCTCAGGGAGCACAAGACAACAAGATACTTCTTGTTGGCATAGCTTCTGCTGCATGGTATGGGCCAGCTGGAGACCATGACCGTGGCAGAAAGGTAAGTAAAATAATTTTTTACTTACCTACTCCACTGCACCATGGTCCCCAATGGGCCTACTTGGATTTGCACCAGCCCTTCAACTGGTGTAATTCTGAGTGGGCCCAAGGGAAGGTGTCAAGGCCTGGAAGGGGGCATTGGATGGCGGCACCTTCACTGCTGCTGCTATCTGCCCCTGCCCTGCTATGCCCTAGCCGGCCCCAATCCCTGCCCTGATCCTCTCCCTCCCCATCCATGGCCCACCCTGCTGCCAACGTACCGGCACCAGCAATGGTTGGATGCTCCAGTGGCTGTAAAGTGTGATAATCCAGATACTGTAAAGTGTGGAAGAGATGCTCCTCACCTTGCTAACACAGATCTCCTTGGAGTTTGTATGTAGTAATATCCCAGCCAGTAGCTATGTCCAGGTATTATCTTAGACCAAGAGTGGGGAACCGGCGGCCCGTGGGCCGGATCCGGACCCCGGAGCAATCCAGTCCGGCCCGCTCGAGCCTGGACCCGATTCCATCCGGTCTGGCCTGCGCGGGCTCGGACCGGAGGCTCCGGAGGCCGCGCTCATCTCACCCAACTCGTTTCAAAGCCTCACGGCTGTTATAGACATGCGCAGAACAGCCGGGTTGAGAAGGAGTCGCGCGACTCCTTCTCAACCCGGCTGTTCTGCGCATGTCTATAACAGCCGGGAGGCTTTGAAACGAGTTGGGTGAGGTGAGCGCGGCTCCGCGCACGCTCACCTCGCCCGACTCCTCAAACCCTCCCGGCAGAACGCATGTCTATAACAGCCGGGAGGGTTTGAAAAGGGTCGGGCGAGGTGAGCGCGCGCCGCCGCCGCCACAGGCTGAAGAGAAGAGAAGAGAAGGTAAGAAGGAGAAGAAAAGCGATGGGGGTGGCCGCTTGCCGGGTAGGTGGGAGGGAGAGCGAGTGAGCGAGCGGGAGAGTGAGTGAGCGGTGGGTGGGTGGGTGGGTGGGTGGGAGGGAGAGTGGTGGGTGGGAGGTAAATTCGTGGGGGGGGGTAAATTTGCGGGGGGGGGGAACGGCCGGCCGCAGCAAGTTTTCCCTATGGGAAAATGGCCCCCCACCGCAAATAGGTTCCCCACCCCTGTCTTAGACCATGATCACCTAGGAAGATATCAAGTAGCATGGATACATATACTTGTGGCTCCAGAAGAACTTGATCACTGGACTACTGTCTACTGAATAGGGAGTAGGCCTTGACAATACAGAAGTTGACCATGCTATCTTACAAGTTTTATGCTGGATTTTAAACGTTTTACATTCAATGTGATGTTTTTAAACCACTTTTTTAATGTTTTTAAATCATTACAGGTTTTTTTTACACATGGATTGCCTGTGTTTGCCTGTTTTTATCATTTTTTACATTTAAGAATTTATGCCATGGCTTTTTACCTGTCAGAATTGAGTTCCTTAAAAATTGTTGCTGGCCATGAAAATTTTAAATCATATTTTAAAAAGAGTTATTGGGTGGAATTAATGAACAGGAATAAAAACATTTGGGTGAATGATCAAGCTGTGAAAATTCTCCCTAGGGAATATCTTGAATTTAAAATGTTCAAAGTTAAAGCAAAAGCCAGGACAATACACAAATAAAAGAGGGGAAAACCTACCTGAACAAACATCCATCTATAACCCAAAACTGAACTGGATGCTGTAATATTTCTACATCTTGTCTAACTCTCAGTGCTGGTGTTTCAAGAATTCTGAGTCTATAGTAAGAAAATTTTGGTCTAGCTGAGGTAGATGTAATCAGTAATCACAGATTTACATAATTAGTGTGACAGCTTTCAATTACATAATTATTGTAAATATGTGCAATGATGCAATTAGGATTTGTAATTACAATGTGTAACTACATAATTAGGTGTTACAACATGGTAAAAACCCTTGTGAAAGGAAATGGGAGCCTGCTAACATTGGCACTATAGTTTGCAAGAATAATGTAGTGATATAACTAGGAGCTTGCATTTTAATATGAACTCTGCTACAGCTAGTTTACATTTATAGCTCACAAATGAATGTTAAAAGTCAGGGAAATTGTGCCAAAGTGCTTAGGAGAGATGCAGTTGCCTCCCTAAACAGGGGTATTTCGGCATTCTCTAGTCAGTACAGACATTACACCACCTGTCCATCGTGTTATTTACATACCCTAACACAGTAGTTCCAAACCTGGGGGTCAGGACCCCCAAGGGGGTTGCGAAGCAGTTTCTGGGGGGTCGCGGGATGTCAAGTGGATGGCCACACCTAAAATGGTGGCTCACTCCTTCCCCCCCCCCCCCCACCACCACCACTGCAGAGAAAGAAGTGTCTGATGCTCTCTTGGGCTTATTTGCTCACCATGTGATACATTCTGCTTGCATTTTAGCATCTCTGTTAATATTAGTTCAGTCCCCCCCCCAAAAAAAATGGGCTGCTTATTAGTACAACATTAAAAATTTGATTTATTTTAAAAAGTGTGATTTATTAAACAGTGTAATTTATCAAAAACAATATCACTTCCTGCTTACTGACATCACTTCTGGCCCTAGGTCTTAGGAGGGTCCTGACAGACTGTCATTCTACAAAAAGGGGTCCCGGTGCTAAAAAGGTTGGGAACCACTGCCCTAACATAACCTAAAAATTAAGAGCAGTTAAGTATAACATGACAGTGAAACAATTTTCCAAGAAAGATTTTCCATTACATTACACAGATTTTGAATGGTTTATAAATATTTGTTTTAAAGGCCAATACAATGCTAAGTTAAAAGTACTTCCTCTCTGAATAGGTTGCTACATGGTACAATATGCAGCAGAAGTAGAGGAGACAGTACGTTCTGAAGATATGCTGTAGTGGCCCTTTGAACTGGTGTGTAGGAGGCACCATGAATGAAGCACTGGACTAGAAGAAGAGATTGCTTACTTTTGCAATCTCTTCTTCTAGTCCAGTGCTTCATTCATGGTGGGCATTAATTCATTCAAGTAGGGCATGGTGCCTTTGAACTATAGTTTTAAAAAGTATAGTTTTAACCTACAAAGTAGGTAGTCATCAAGCAGAGCTCTAGAGAGAGGAAATGGCATCAGTTAGGCCATGGTAATTTAATAAGTCATCTGATAATTTAATATTATCTTCATTTAAATTTCTAGAACTTTAGCAATTACAATTGGATTCTACATACTAGCATGCAGTTATTTTGCAATACAAGGATCAGAGTTTAAATCCATACATGGTAAACCATACTTACTGTACTGGCAGTTTCTTCCCATAAATTCACCTGGACACTCACAGGAATAGTTTGCGATGAGATCAGTACAAATTCCACCATTCTTGCAGGGTTCAGCTTCACATTCATTCACATCTGTGGGGATTCCCAATGACAGCATTAGAGTATTAATCAGAAAATGTTTGCATTCAGGTATTTCGTTGCATATGGTTAGTACTACCAGCTAATATAATCTCAGTAAAAAATGAATTTGATCAAAAACAGTTTAACAATGAAAATTCTATAAACCTCTCCCACCCAAAGCATACAATTAAGGTTGCAATCCTACGGAGACGTACCTGGGAGTAAATTCAATTGAACTCAATGGGACTCACTTCTGAGTTGACATATGTATAACTGCCTTGCATTTCTTCTATCCCAAGCACACTGACAGTACAATCCTATTGAAGATTGGGCTGTTGTGCAGAGGCATTTATGACTGCAGAACCAAGCTCTGAGCACTGCCATAGAAGGTGGCAGTGCTCCACCGTCACTGATGAACCCCGCTGCTTCTGCCAGAGAAAGTAAGGCAGCGGCGGGAACAGGGTGGGTGGGGAGCGGGCGAAATTGGGTGGGGAGAGGGAACAGGGAGGTTGCAGAAGGGAGTGGATCCAGTGGCGATGGCGCATGCCAGATCCTATCCCCACTTTTTCAAGCCTCCGCACCCCCTTTGTTTCCTCGCTTGCACCAGCTACAAAGCTGGCAAAGGTCCAAGAAGATCCATTGCGGAGCAGGAAGGGGTAAGGAGAAATAATTCCCCTTTCTCCTTTGAAGCCTCCTGATCCACCCCCACTGGATACAGTGTGCCCATTTTCAGTGTGACGGCACTGTGTGTGTGTGTGGGGGGGGGAGGATAGGATGGGGCTCTCAGTTGACCATAATCTGCATTGAACTCAATAGAACCTATTTCTGAGTACACATTCTTAAGAATGCACTACACATACCAGATAATGCTCTGCCCTGAAAAATATATGGGGCAATATGGCCAAATATAGCTACTTTAAACACAAAGGTTGCTTCCCCCCCCCCCCCCCCGCAAAACAAAACAAGACAAAAAGAGTAAGCTAAATATGTGAATTTACCTCTACCAATGGAAATCAGTTCCCCCATTACCTCTTGTCCTACAGTGAACACTACCCTATATTGATCTTTTGCATCACATTCCTCTCTGAAAAATATAGCTATTCCTTCAGTAAAGGTGCTTTAAGAACTCCAATCAAAGTAAATTTTCTGACATCTTTTGTCTTTAGAAACTGATGTCCCACTTTTGGCAGAATTTGATTAGTATACTAGATATTAGCATATCTATTTCCAAGGTTCCAAGGAGGAGTCGGATCCAGTGGGCGAATCCAGTGGCAATGGCACATGCCGGATCATTTCCTCTCCATTTTAAACCTCCCAGCCCTTATTCTCCCCTCAGACATATTCCACCAAAATAGGAGGAGACCCATTGGAGATCAGTCACCCTACCAGGAGGTAAGTACAAAATAATTTTACTTACCTCCTGCAGGATATCTGTATGCCCCCCCCCCCACACACACACCATAGGATGCAGCATGCCGATTTTCAGCGCTGCTGCATCGGCGCTGGCGGAGGGGGATAGGATTAGGGCCTTATTGTCAGAAACAACTCAAACTCTACTAGAACTTGCTCAAAGGATGCAAATTTTTTATTGGCTAAAAATTAAAACTTTCTAAATTATATGACGGAATATGCACGGAGTAGAAATCTTAGTAATTCCATTAACTTATTTTCCACGTAGTTTCACATTTTAAAAGTACACCTTCAGGGCAAACAATTACCATCATCTCCTTCAACCATATTAGCATAATTGACTTGTATATACTGTAACTAGCATTTTAATAAATTATTTATTTGTTGAATTTCTATTGTTGAAAAAAATTACATTAAAGAGAGTGGGTCAAATGTTATCAGTCATTAGGTAGAGAAAACTTCTGATTTGCAAGATTTCAAACAGAATAAATGAAGGACATCATCTCAGAATAAGGATCTACTGCAAAACTACCACAAGTTGCCTGTGAAAATCAAATCTAGAGTTTAGTTCTGAAAACACTCATATCCCTAGGGACAGTAATCTGAATGAAATAAATAGGCCTGTTTCCCAAAATGCCAATGTTTCATGGGAAATTATAAGATCTCAGCAGATACTAGTCATGCTAGCAGAATGGGACCTTCCTGATCAGAGCTAGTATACTTCTGAACAACAAATACCATGAATTAGTGATTACTACTGGGATGTTGTTTTCTTGCTCTGTCTGTAAGCACATCTGGGTGGTCATTGTTGGGTTCCTTGTACCTGCCTAAACCAGAGTTTCCAAATCTGTGGTACACGTACCACAGGCTGGTGGTACGTGGGCCCCTGGCAGCCAAGATGGAGGCCACCATGGCGCCCACACCGCGCCACAACCTGTAAAAAAGCAGCTTAAGCTCAGCCCATCAGCAGAGCTCAAGCCGCTTTTTTACGGACTGTGGCATGAACAGGAGGACCCTTCTCTGCCCATGCGCTCGAGCTCTGCCGGATCGGCAGAGCTTGCTTTTCCCCGGACTGCGGCATGGGCGGGAGGACGCCCCTGACTGCAGCACAGCCCAGGAAAAAGCAAGCTCAAGTGCACAGAGCCTGTGCTGTAAAGCAGAAGAAAATGGCTTGAGCCGATTTATTCCGGGCTGCAGCGTGGACAGGAGGGCCCTTCTTATTCGCAGGAAGTCCGTGCACTTGAGCTCTGCCAGATCGGCAGAGCTTGAGCATGCTGGCTTCCCCCGCGCAGGGAAGGACCCTCCCGTTCGCCCATGCTCCTTACCTCCTGTGCTGCCGAACCTGGAAGTGCTGATGATGTCATCAGTGGTGGGCGGAGGGGCCTCACAGTGGTACACAGCCACACAAAGGTTGGGAACTGCTGGCCTAAACCAAAATAATTGGGGGGGAAGCAATTTTCTCCACCCTCAAAGCCATACTGAAATGGATCAGGAGATAAGGGACATATTTAGTAACATTGGGAAGCCTGATTAGCATAACTGGATGAGCATGTGTTTCTTCTGTGATGTTGTTTGCATTCTGAGACTAGTATATTTTAAAGGTATGGCAGTTAATTGAGATCTCAAAACCAGTCTACACTTTACACCAGCTTATCCATGTGGCGAAGGCTCCTGTGTTGTGACTCACCACCTGGATTGCCTGTATCATGCAGACAGACAGTGAGCCAGTAAGGACATGAAAGAACATTACCTGCTCCCCGTTTCTGTGTGCCATTTTGATTTTCATATACATGAGGGAATCTCATGCAAGAAGGCAAGTTAGATGAACAACCCCACGTAACTATGAAAAATAGAGTGGTGGTGCACAGGGAAGGGGAGCAGCATGTATAGTATGCTCACATCTTTAATAATGCATGGAAATGTAATCTGAACTAATCTTTAAATGCAAGATGGGGGCAGATTCACATATTTACACCTATTCAACTATTTGCCAAATTTTAGTGAAAGAAATTGCATAATGCTGAAAGACTTTCCATATCCAAGTGCACATCCAAGTATAATAGGTCTGACAAACTATGTATAAGCAAAGGTTTATTTGAAGCTTATTTGAAGAAAGGGTTTCTTTTTCTTCAAATAAACTATGCTTGCCCCTTCCCTTTTATTTTATTAGTCTCTGTTTTCTCATCCAGTGCTTTCTCACGCTGATATATCACTGAAAAAAAAATGCCTCTTGACACGAACACTCAGGTTACAGGCAACCTTCAAATTGAGAAGTGAAGCCATTTTGCAAGAATCAAACGGCCAATAGGGGCATTTTCAGAAAGCTGTCTGAACCTAAAGGGTAGCCTGGAGAGACAACAAAGAACAACAAATATTTCCTTCTCTCTAAAGTTCTGGAGAGGAAAGGCAAAGAGATTTTGCTGATCTAATATATACAATGACTTTTCACTCTTTCAAATGAAGAACACATAAACCACATTTCAAAAGAGAATAGAAATAAAAGTATACTTTATAAGAAATTGGGGGAAATGAATGACAAAGAAAGATAAAGCTTACTCGGGACTTAGATAATAGCTTTTTCTTGTTGGAATGCATAATCTAGAGAAAAACTGAAAATATTTACATACCTACACACTTTATGATAATATTTATGATGCCCCAACCACTGATGCCGAAGAAGATGAAGTTGACAGGTTCTATGAAGACCTACAACACCTTCTAGAACTAGCACCCAAAAAAGATGTCTTTTACATCATAGGAGACTGGAATGCTAAAGTAGGAAATCAAGAAATAAATGGAACAACAGGCAAGTTTGGCCTTGGAGCGCAAAATGAAGCAGGGCAAAGGCTAACGGAGTTCTGTCAAGAGAACACGCTGGTCATAGCAAACACTCTTTTCCAACAACACAAGAGGCGACTCTACACATGGACATCACCAGATGGTCAATACCAAAACCAGATAGATTATGTGCTTTGCAGCCAAAGATGGAGAAGCTCTATACAATCAGTAAAAACAAGACCTGGAGCTGACTGTGGCTCAGATCATGAGCTTCTTATTGCAAAATTCAGGCTTAAATTGAAGAATGTAGGGAACACCACTAGACCAGTCAGATATGACCTAAACCATATCCCTTATAAGTATACAGTGGAGGTGAAGAATAGATTTAGGGCATTAGACCTGGTAGACAGAGTGCCTGAAGAACTATGGACGGAAGTTCGTAACATTGTACAGGAGGCAGCAACTAAAACCATCCCAAAGAAAAAGAAATGCAAGAAAGCAAAGTGGCTGTCAGATGAGGCTTTACAAATAGCTGTGGAAAGAAGGAATGCGAAAAGCAAGGGTGAAAGGGAAAGATATAAACAACTGAATGCAGAGTTCCAGAGAATAGCAAGGAGAGATAAGAAGGCCTTCTTAAATGAACAATGCAAGGAAATCGAGGAAAACAACAGAATGGGGAGGACTAGAGGTCTTTTCAAGAAAATTGGAGATATCAAGGGAACGTTTTGTGCAAAGATGGGCATGATAAAGGACAAAAAAGGCAGAGACCTAACAGAAGCAGAAGAGATTAAGAAGAGATGGCAAGAATACACAGAAGAACTATACAAGAAAGATCTTAATGTTCCTTAATGTTCACACGCTGGTGTGATCACTGACCCAGAGCCGGACATCCTAGAGAGTGAAGTCAAGTGGGCCTTAGGTAGCATTACTAACAACAAAGCCAGCGGAGATGATAATATCCCAGCTGAGCTACTTAAAATCCTAAATGATGATGCTGTGAAAGTGCTGCACACAATATGCAAACAAATTTGGAAAACTCAGCAGTGGCCAAAGGATTGGAAAAGGTCAGTTTACGTTCCAATTCCAAAGAAGGGCAGTGCCAAAGAGTGTTCAAACTATCGCACAATTGCACTCATTTCACATGCTAGCAAGGTTATGCTCAAAATCCTACAAGCTAGGCTTCAGCAGTACGTGGACTGAGAACTACCGGAAGTACAAGCTGGGTTTCGAAGAGGCAGAGGAACTAGAGATCAAATTGCCAGCATGCGCTGGATCATGGAGAAAGCACGAGAGTTCCAAAAAAACACCTACTTCTGCTTCATTGACTACGCAAAAGCCTTTGATTGTGTGGATCACAACAAGCTGTGGCAAATTCTTAAAGAGATGGGGGTACCAGACCACCTTACCTGTCTCCTGAGAAACCTGTATGTGGGTCAAGAAGCAACAGTTCGAACCGGCCATGGAACAACCGACTGGTTCAAAATTGGGAAGGGAGTACGGCAAGGCTGTATATTGTTACCCTACCTATTTAACTTATATGCAGAGTACATTATGAGAAATGCAGGGCTGAATGAATCGCAAGCCGGAATCAAGATTGCCGGGAGAAACATCAACAACCTCAGATATGCAGACGATACCACCCTAATGGCAGAAAGTGAAGAAGAACTCAAGAGCCTCTTGATGAGAGTGAAAGAGGAGAGTGCAAAAGTTGGCTTGAAACTCAACATTAATAAAACTAAGATCATGGCATCTGGTCCCATCAATTCCTGGCAAATAGAAGGGGCAGAAATGGAAGCAGTAACAGATTTTACTTTTTTGGGTTCCAAGATCACTGCAGACGGAGACAGCAGCCATGAAATTAAAAGACGCTTACTCCTTGGAAGGAAAGCTATGGCAAACTTAGACAGCATAATAAAAAGCAGAGATATCACCATATGAACAAAAGTTTGTATAGTCAGGGTGATGGTGTTCCCAGTAGCAATGTATGGTTGCGAGAGTTGGACCATAAGGAAGGCTGAGCGCCGAAGAATAGATGCTTTCGAACTGTGGTGCTGGAGAAGACTCCTGAGAGTCCCTTGGACTGCTAGGAGATCAAATCAGTCAATCCTAAATGAAATCAACCCTGACTGTTCCCTGGAAGGACAGGTACTAAGGCTGAAACTCAAATATTTTGGCCACCTAATGCGAAGAGAGGACTCTCTGGAGAAGACTCTGATGCTGGGAAAGATTGAAGGCAAAAGGAGAAGGGGAAGGCAAAGGATGAGATGGTTAGACAGCATCACCGATGCAACGAACATGAAAATGAGCGAACTCAGGAAGATAGTGGAGGATAGGAAGGCCTGGCGGGACATGGTTTATGGGATCACGAAGGGTCGGACATGACTTAACGACTGAACAACAACAAGTGCTGTATGGAGTGATAAAAACAAGTATTATCATATAAACTGGCATTTGGTCCATTGTATGAGCCTTTATCCAGTCAAAACCCTTATTGATGGAAATACGGTACTATTTTTCCTCCTTTAACTGAGAACTGACATACAATATAATGTTGATTTTATTTCCTAAAGCATGAGGCATTTAAATGAGCCAGCATCATAATCTTAAGTGCATAAATCTTAAACAAGTTCCTCAAATTGGGGAATGTTTCATGTTAGTGGTGTAACGGACAGAGTGTTAGAGTTAGACCAGGAAGATCTGGGCTCAAATCTCTACACAGTTATGAAGTACACTCACAGCGCAATCCTGGTCAGAACGTAGACTGGCAGAGCGCCATTCCACCAGTCTAGGGTGTCGCAAACGTGCCATAAAGCACATTTACAGCACCCGGGAGTAAACGGCAGTGTTGAAGAGGCCGGCGCTGTCCCTCCTGCCCTAGATACAAAGGAGCGCCCAGCAGGAAAGGTGAGCTTCCCACTGGGTGCGGAGGGTCACGGGAGGGTGGAATGGGGAAGTTCCAGGATGGGGGTGTGTAGAGTAGGTCTCTCGGGGGACCCTGGAAGGGGGGTGGTCAAGGCCGACCCATAAGCTTAGATTTCGGGGCTGGGCGTGGTCTCCAGCCCGGAGAAGCAGGTTGGTGTCTGACGCGACCCCCAGGTAAGTCTACCCTAGACCAAGGCCTCAGATCACATCTGAACGGGACGGGGGTTGCAGCACCCGGTATCCCTCTCTCCGACCGGGCGTGGAGGGCTTGCCTCGGACTGTCGCTCCAATCCTCCAGTCAGCCACTCCTGTACTGCCGCCCTCCTCATCGGCTGCGGTCTGTCTTTTATTGTGTTCCTCATTTCCTGGAGGAGGCGGGTGTGATGAACAGGCCTATGTCTTTTGGTTTAACTCCATTTTGATTTTTGAATCTTTTGGATTCTCTGCCTGCTTGTTGCAGTGCCTTGGAGATTGGCAGGTGGCCAGCGACCATGAGTTGCAGTTTTGGTTCTGTCCTGCCTCGGGAGTCTTATCTGTATGGGAACTGAGTTAGTTAGTCGTTCCCTCATTATTCCAACCACCTGTGTTAAACATCACAAGACTCTTTCAGTTGGGAGGGGAGTTTGAATGTGTGTCATCTTCTGATTGGTCAATTGCCTTGGTCCATCCCCTGATCCCCAAAAGTGTATTTAAACTGTCCTTGGTGACTCCATTTGGAGGAGCATCTCATTTTCACTTACTTGCCTGTGTGCTATGGCGTTTTGTGGAGTTGGCTTCCTGGGCTGAACTGCCCTGATGCCTCCCAGCCAAGCCTGGTTGGGTGGACCCCTGCACAGCATCCCTGCCTGGGATGGCTGAAAACCTTATTCCATCGTTGGTGAGTTCTTTAGGGAAATGTTAAGCTTAGGAGTTATCTCTTTTTTTGTGTTATGTTATGTTCTTCTGTATGTTGTATGCCTTGTGTATTTAGCAGTTTACTGCCTTATTTATTCCTGTGTCTCTTCTATGCCTTTTGCATATCTTAAATTAAATAAACAACTCTATTTTATACATTGGGGTGTTCCTTGAACCAACCCAAGCTAAATCCAAAGTCTACGCTGGCCACACGCTACCCTGTTCTCTCTCACGTTGGGTCATTTTGACTGCCCTTGGTCAGGGAGTCACTTGACCAATGGTCCTGTACTCTGCAGCCCCCCCCCCGGAAGCTGGGGTTTGGGGGGAGCTAGGAGGCCCCCAGCTGGTGGCAGTCTACCATTGTCCCCCTGGTTTTGGGGTTGCCCCCCTCCTTGGCTAGGTTGGGGGGGAAAAGGAGCAAGGGGGGAGTGGCGCACGCCGGTTTGCTGGCCTTGTTCTGTGCTGGACTCAGGGTGGCCATAAACCCTCCTTCTCTACAGCAGGGCCTGCTGGCCCCATCCCCGACCCCTCAGTCACTCCCACCAGCACCCTTCCTTCGCTCCCGCCCCTGCTGTGGCCTGCTGCCCTGGAGCGACACCTGGCTGGCCGGGTGGAGGATTCATGTGCGTCCCAGGGCCTGTGCGGTGAGTGGGGTCCGTCGGGGGTTGGTCTCTGGTCACGAGGGTCAGTCCCAGCTCTGCGGTCCCAGCGGTAAGGGCGGTTGAATCGGGGTGGTCCAGGCGGAGCCAGACGCTGTCGCCCATGTCCTTTGGAAGTCCAGGTGCGCGCCCACTCGCGCCGCCACGGCCAATGCGGCTGGCCCTGGAGTCCCCAGTCCCAGCCTGCCCAGGCGGGGAGTGGGTTCCCCGGCGAGCTGAGCCATCTCGGCAGGCTCAGGCCTGGTGGGGATTCCCTGATGAGCCGTGCCGCCGCGGCAGACGCAGCTGGCCTCGGGGTCCCCGTCCCCGTCGGGCGGGGGTTTCCCGACGAGCTGCACCACCGCCCGGCAGCGCCAGGGTCACGGACCCAGGCTCCGGGCCTCCCGAGCCGGCCCTCGGCAAGTCCGGGTCCGGTGGGGGTACCCGGCCCCGGACAAGGGGACTTGTTGGCTGGGCCCGGGAAAGGACTGGCAGTGGCGGCTCCACTGACCACCTATCCCCCTTTCTGGACCTGCCCAGCGTTACACTGCCCGCTCGAATATGCACCAGCAAAATAGCTGGCGCACTCTTGAGTAGAGCCATCAGGACGGCTGGGGCTCTACTTGGGGTAAGGGGACGAACATTGAAGAGTCCTCCAGCTGCGCTTCTGAAGCAGCCCTTTGCAGAGCCACCACAACTGAACAAAACACAAGCAGTTACTGTATGTGATTTTCTGGAGATAATTGGATAAATAGTTACTGTATGTGTTTATATAGGCACCATGCAGAGGCACTGGTTCATACAATTGGTGGCTCTCCATGATCCCAGCTGATTGTATGGAGCATATTAGTGCAATCTATGCATCAAAAAGAGATATTTGTGACCAGTACCCAGAGTGTTCGGAATCGTTTGTTCAGATAATTGTTTGTCTTATGATCTGTTCACTGTTCAAAAAAGTGAACAGTGTTCACCTGTTCACTGTTCAAAAAAAGAAGGGAAATGGAAGAGAGAACACTATTCTTTAAAGCCAGGTTTTCTCACCCATATGTGAACGTATTTGTTTCAACTCCTGAATAAAGGAGATTCCTATTTACCTTTTGGAGAATGCATCACCTATTTACAAGAGAATGCATCCTATTTACATGAGAATGCATCACCTACATATATACTGTATCATTCTGGATGCTGCATGGCAGAACAGTAGGAGGCAGACACATTATGTAATTTGGTGTAGGACTTCACAGCCCAGCTGTTTCAAGAAAGCTGATCCAATGTTGCACAGGTCTCTGCTAATAGTAAGGGCAACTTTGGGTATAACTTGGCAAGTCATCTGATTTCTCCACTTTAGATATGGATATTAAGGGTCATTGGATAGGGCATGCATGTGTGACTAAATAAATAAACATGAAGACTTCATCTGAAAAACTGCCACTGTTCTTGTATACTGCCTTTAAGTGTGCCATTAAAAATGTAAGTATTTAATTCACTTGGTATACACAGTTTAAAAGGCTGCATTACCAGGTTCCCCCACACCACACCACTTGATGCCACAGTACTGATCATTCCAACAGGTTGTCATAAATGACAGCATTTTAAGAGAGGTAGCAATGTAAGTGAGGTATTTTGGCGGGTTAAAGCCTGCTCAATTTCACAGTTGTTCATTTTTCCAGTAGCATTTCACCCTAGTGAGGCAATTTCAGAGGATGTCATTTTAATTGGGGAGTTCACTGTGGCAACCAGATGAAAGATGTGGTAATTTCCTTTCACACTCTATGGGGTTAGCATTAGCTTAAGAAAGGGTGATAAAGGAAATATAATATCTATTCAAAATATATAATATTTAAAAGGCCCTTTATTCTGGGCAAAGGTAAGATGTGGGTTGCAGAACAGCTAAACTGCTATTGCTTTCAAGAGTAAGGAAGGGAAACCAAAGCCATTAATTCTTTGCAGGAGCCAAAGGCCACGCTTGCAACAACTTTTTTCCCTATGTCTTAAACATATATGAAGACATTATGTGCAGTTCAAATTTCTTTTCTTGAAGACCCCAACATATCTGTGTGGAAAGGCATGAACAATTTGTAACTCTGCTTTGGAGCACTTGTTAAACCAATCTGACATCCAAAAATTGCACACTATGGGAAATTCATAATGCTGACTCAACTCTCTGCTTTGAACTAAGTTTCTATATCTTTCTGTCTTCCTTATTTGGTCATTTTTTTGCCCTGCTGGTGGGACGCATGTTCTGCCAGCACTGTGTACTACAAATCAGATGTAACAGTGCTAGCTGCCAGAACGCTGGCAGGGAGGCTGGAGACTTACTGCACATGCTGGAGGATCTGCGAAGACCCACCGGAACAGGTAAGCCCACGCAGGGGGTGGAATGGGCCAGGGGGAGGACTGGGGGTGGAACAGGAAGGAGATGGGTGGGAAGGAGGGTGGATCGGGGCCAGGAGGGGTGGGTCCGGCAGCAGTGCCTGCCAAATCGAAACCTCCTTCCTGGCCCTGATCCACCTTCACGGATCAATGCGGACTACTAGCGATACACTGGTGCAAGTCCAAGTTGACTCAGAGCAGCAAATGTCCTCTTACCCTGAGGAGACCTCCAGCAGCCAAAACTCCTCCGCAGGATACAAGAGAGGCCGCACCGCCACCACTGCATCACCATGTGGGTAGTTAAGATTGAGCTGTTTAATACTGTATTAAAATCATCAGCCTCATGTTCAGAATTCCCAAGGTTCAATTCCTAACATCTCCAGGTAGGGTTGTCTGAACCAGTGGACAACCAATCAACAGTCACCTGCTAGTCAGCATACATACTGTAATACTTTGCAAGATAGATGAGGTTACGAACTATATATAGTCAGACCAGTATATGGCAGCTTGGTATTTTCAAAACTCCAAGTCTTAAGCAATAGAGGTGAACTCAATATCTTAATTCTGTCAAAAATCAGAATCCATGCAAAGAAATAAGTGCAAACTAGTTTTTCCTCGCCATAGCTAATGTTCTTCTCTAGACTAAGACTAAACCTCAAAATAAATAAATGCAACAGGATATGATTAAACAAAAATAATATGTTTTTTTGTTAAATAGTATCACCCGGGGCTCAATTCTATCCTTCTTACCTGCTGATGCAGCCACACCGAAATGGTTTGTGCTACATCCTGCAGGAGGGCAGTTGCGGAGTTCTCCGTTGGGTAAAGGAACAAATATTCCCTTACCCAAGAACAAGCCTCCAAGGCCCAGTCAAGCCTACTCAAATCTGTGCAGGCAAAATGGGCCTGGGTCAAGGGATTGGGTCTGGGAAGGGGGCTTAGATTCGCAGATGCTGCCACCGCTGAACCCACTTCCTTCACGGAACTGTTCTCCCCCCCCACCCTACCCTGCCTTCTCCCACCTCCCCCTCTGTCTTACCTGGAGCAGCAGGCCTTAGCTGGTATGCCAAAGTACAACAGGGGAAGGCTACGGCCTCCCTGCTGGTGATCCATCAGCGCATGACTCTGCGCACTGCCGGAATGTATTTTACGACTGCCATAAGGCAGTTAAAGCTAGCGGAATGCTACTTCCGCCAGTGGGGCAGCCCAATAGGATCAGGCTGATAGTCTCTGAGGAGGAGGTTCAGAACACTTCGTTTGGAAGCCCATGAATCATTACTCTGATGACTGCATAGAAATACATTTCTTCCATAAACTCTGATGGTAGTAATCAGCCTGCTGGCTTCTACTCTACAAGTTGTCACAGGGCTCAGGACTAAATGGAACGATGCTGTTAGAAACTGCATTTGAGGCACCTAGGATTTCTTTCTTACCCAGACTAATTGCTATTCCATTTATGAGCCCACACAGTGGCACGGATTGTGTGGTCCTTGGTAACGCCATTGAAACATCAGAAACAATTGCAGCATTTTGAAAATTAATAACAAGGCACAGCTGTCAAGGCTGGCATATGAAATCAGTAAAAAATAATAGTTATATGCCTTGCAATTTACATATGAACATGATCCACTACATGAACAAAAGGTCATGGAATCACAGAAATATTGGTTTGTGATTCGTTGGCATGAATGCATCAGTGTCGTTTGATAGGTTTGTAATTATCTACATTAATTGATTCAGAGAGACAATATCAAAGGGAGAAAAAGTGGTATAAAACAAAATTATAGGTTAATTCCACAAGTAGCCACGTGCCATGGAATGAGGTCACTTTAATTTAGCTTCTGTAGTCTGGGTAAGTTTAGGCAGAAGACATATCTGAATTCTAATTAGCTTGCAGCTGAGTCCATAGACAGGGAACCAGGAAAGACATATTCCAAGTAGTTACAAGACTTTACAAGTTAGCTAGAAAACAATTAGGCAAAAAATAGTTAATGCTATTTGTGAATGGGTTTAATCAGTTTTGACTACAGGTGTCCCCCCCCTTAATGACGAATAGTTTAATGACGATCCGCATATATGACGGAGGTTCCCAAAGTGTAAACAAAGTATTAAAGCTACAGTACTGTATTTTAAATGTAGAAAAGTTGTCTTTAAGTTGTCTTTAAGTGTGTGTGTGTGTGTGTGTGTGTGTGTGTGTATGTGTGTTTCTATCTCCATTGACAGTTAGAAATCTTGTTGTGCTTTGTGTTACACTCATAATGTACACTGTGAATGCCCTATTACAACTCCACTGTCACACTGTGGCACTGTGTTACATTGAGGACTCGCTTAATGACGGTTTCACTATATGACGGGTTTTGCAGAATGTATCCTCGTTGATAAACAGGGGATACCTGTATTTATATTCAGCAGACACATTTATGCCTCCTCATAGCAAAGGAATTCATCTATTCAAAATGACACCAGTTCAAAAATCACAAATAAAAAAAGACTAAATTGAGGTCATTAATTTCAATTTTCTATACAATATATTGTAGGTAACTACAATTTGCTTACATACTACCCTATTTTTGATAAGAATTTGGCACATCTAATTCCCCCAAACATACAGACATGCTATGTCGTATGGTTATTAGAATCAAAGGGTTGTATCCTGACAACCTCTTCCATGAATAGAAGGCACTTCTATTCAAGCGGGGGGGGGGGGGGTTTGATAATTACCAATCTCCCGATAATCCCAGGACCCCCACATCCCACAGGATCCCACTTTGGAGGGTCCTCAACCCTTTAGAGTAATCTTTTTACTGGATGCAGAAGACTATTGGGCCGAGGAAGTTGCTGGGGATTTTGGTTCTGCAATCACCCAGTGGCGTCGTGGAGGTGGGCCAGGTCGCTAAGATCCACACCGTGCTGACCTCCGTTATTCACCGGCACGAGGCAGCCCCGCCCCCTCGCCTTCAGAGCCATTCAGTGGGGCGAAAGCAACGTGTAGGAGACTCCTCGTGCTGGTGAGTAATGGAGGTCAGCACGGTGCGGAACTTAGTGTTCCACCCCACCTCGAGCGACGCCACTGCAATCACCCATCAGGATACAACCCATAGTTTGGTAAATTCTCTAATTCTTGCTCCCCTTAATTATACTCTTTATCCATGTCCACAATCCTAATTCCATCCAATTGCTGAGAAATGTTAGGGACATTACGAATATGTTTTTATTATTGCTTTTTTACCACCAGTGGTACTTTGGCCAACTGCTGCTGGTACTCAGACCGCTAGACCACTGGAACCCCACTCTGACGCGGTGCTTTTGGTGGCGCATTTTTGTTTCCAAGAAGCTCCCACCTTTGGTCGAGCCTCTTAGGAACCATTTTCTGGCCTCCGAAAACCCGGAAGTAACTGGTGATGATGTAATCGCCAGTCACTTCCGGTGGTACTCAGAAGGAGAGTGGCGCTGGAGGTGGTACACAGCCAGGAAGGGGTTGGGAATGCTAAATGATCATACTTTCCAAATTTCATATACATAGAATTTTTACAGGGACATACATGTCTTCGGAGGTTGGCCAGCAGTAATTGACTGAGGGCTCAAGCTCACATTCTTTTGAGTGTTTCGAGTATGGAAGTCTACTTTATGCACTCGATGAAGCATGCCACTCCATTGGCTGGGGGGATGGGGGAAGCAGGAAGAGCCAGCTCCCTTCCCTCCCAGTCAATCAGTCTGTTCTGCCTGCTTTGGACAGGGGGAGGCCGGAAGAGCATGGAGAGCTTGTGCAAGACTCATGCAGGCTTTTCCTACTTCTCTCACACCCAGCCAAAAGGCTTGCTTTTGTCAGACCCCCTGCATTCAGAGTGTTTGTTCCAGGGAAGAGGTGTAGGAGCACATCAACCACTTCCATAGAGGTAGGAAGAGGAGTCCTGCTATTTTAAAGAGGACCACACAGACAATGCCTGGCTCACTGAACTGCTACAGAATCATGGCACACAGTCCTAAACAGCTCCCCTTCTCTAGTGAAGCACACATCTTATAATATGCTGTGAAAATTCTAGATCTCTAACCAGTTTAAAAATGCTTCTTTAGTTATTGCAGAAATAACAATATCCACAACTTATAGTCTCATCCACGCAACTTAAATAGTCCCAACCAAGTTGCCAATGTTCCACACATCAACAGAACTTGGAGAACGAGCTCTTGTGCTGGACTGACATTCCTTATAAGATATATGTCTGCAACTTTTTTCTACAAGTATGGAGAAGGTGATTTGAGGCTACTATCACAAAGCAGTTTGTCATTTCCAAAACTGAAACAGAAGTCATGACAGCCATGACTTTGTCACCATTTATGTCTTGTTGGGTGGACTCATTCGGAATTGCTGGAAGCTGTTCCAGTATGATTGTCATTGCAGTTTGACTGATACGGACAGTGCTTACAATCAGTGGGAACAATCTACAACCTACTCTGATTTTAGGATTGTGCTATTGAAGTGTAAGTACATGTGGTTATGTTCCCTTGACAAAAATCAAGTGCATCACTTTTATAAATGAAAAATCCCTGTTAATAGCTAACAGAAAGTAATGGGAAGATCCAATCAAAATACAGTCACTATATTAGTCAAGGTATGCATTTTGTAATGCTTCACTTGCAAAAATGGCTGGGTAAAAACAGTGATTGTGGTGTAGTACTACATAAAATTGATTTCAGATTGCATTTCCTACCCACAAAGCTGTTGTGTTGTAAGAATTCCCATTTCAGTATCAATTTTCTCAATACCAATCAACAGCAGGAGACAATGTAAATATTTTGTAGTTGAAAAATGGTGTTGAAGAATATTGCTACTGGGAAAAATAGGTGCTGTGCATGTTCTTAGAAGGAACAGGGAAAATATTGATAGTGAAAACAGCAATGCAGCACATACCCATCATGAAGCTAATGCTGGATTCACAAGTTTCTCTGTGCTGTGACATCACTATTTTTGTAGGGTTTTTCTTAAAGCATTAAAAATAATCAAGGTGGGAAATGTTTTTTTTCCCTGACCTGTCTACTTTCACTCTGTGAACAGTCTATCCTTCGGCATGGGGAAGCAAGTGGCCCAATCCTATGCTGGCTGGGCATTGGTGTAATGTTTGTTGCACTGGTGGAGGCTGCTTTAAACAGTAGCAGTCGCAAAACAGCTTCTGTCAGTGTGCGCTGCCAGGTTACACCAGCGAACAGCCAAAGACCTGCCGGAGTAGGTAAGACTGCGCAGGGCATGGTATGAGGCAGGTGGAGGGCGGAACAGGGCAGTGATGGGGGTGAGGAGGAGGGCAGATCAGGCCTGGGAGGGGGGTGGGTTCAGTGTTGGCAGCACACGGCGAATCCTGACTCCCTTCAGGGCCTGATCTGCCTTCCTGGGTCAATGCAGACTTGCGCCAAATATAGAGTTGGTGCAGGTCCTAGCTGACCCACTGGCAGAGGCGTCACTCCGGTAGGGGCGGGGCTGTAAGTTTTGCTCGGTCGGAGTCCCTTTACCGAGCGAGCAGGAGGTCTCTTGCCTGCTGCTTTCTCCGCACGGGAATGGCTCCGAATGTGAGGGGGCGGGGCCGCCTCCTGCTCGCTCGGTAAAGGGACTCCGACCGAGCAAAACTTACAGCCCCGCCCCTACCGGAGCGACGCCTCTGCCCACTGGGCCCACAAGCGCTTACTCCGGGCCAAGGGAACAAATGTTCCCTTACCTTGAGGAGGCCTCCCAAGGCCAAAACTCCTCCCCAAACAGGATTCAGCAGAGCCAGCACCAGTGCTGCTGTATTGCTACACAGGAAGTTGCGGTGGATTGGGCCGTTAGAGTATGAAATTGGCTATCACAGTTATATCAGCAATTCCCATGAAATGCATACATATTATATAGTGTTATACACTGCTCTGGTGTCTTTGATGAAGCATAATATATAAGCATATAAAATATAAATAAATAAATAAATAAATAAATATTTCCATTCGAGCACCTGACAGAAATGTTGGCAATACTCATCTGAAGAGAACAAGTATTTTGTGAATATACCCTTAATTTGTTTAATTTTCATGGTAAGAAGAGGAAGTTTTGTTTTGTTTTTTAAAAAAAATAATTTAATAGATTCTTTTCCAACTGGTTATAACAAATTTTAGAAAGAATTATTGCTGTGCTCTAAGCCTAAATGGTAAAAGCTTATCAGTTTTAAATCCAGGATAGCCATTAATGAAGCCCTCAGGAAAGTCTTCCCATTGAATTAAATAATATGACTAAGAGCACCTGTCTTGGGCTCATATTAAAATAGGCTAAATAAGAGGATATAGGAAACATATTAGCATAAAGATCTACTTTTTATAATCCTTTTCATCTTTAGCTGCCATTAACCAAATGAACCGCTGACAACATCAAGATGAAGCCCTGAGCCCTAAGGTAGATCAGGCTACTTTCCACTTTCTGATACCCCTAAATTTACAGGGGGAAAAAAATTCAGCTCATCTTTATTTGATAAGGACTTAAGCTTACGTTTTTCAAAATGCATTTTTTAGATGAATCACAAGATATATGAGGCAAAATGTTTAACGTTTCTTAGAATTGGGCAGCGGTAGTCCGCTTGCGGGAAGGTAAACAGCGCTCCGTGTTCCAGCTGCATGCTATGCACCACGGCAAGGAGAGTCATGCCAGCCACATGACCATGGAGGCGTCTTTGGACAACGCTGGCTCTTCGGCTTTGAAATGGGGATGAGCACCACACCCTAGAGTCAGACACGACTGGACTTAATTGTCAGGGGTCACCTTTACCTTTTTTAGTCTTGTCTAGAATCACAGATATAATTCTGAACTGGGCCCAGGATAGTCAGAGAAGGTGAAAAGGAAAAACACAGAAAGATTTTTTTTAATGCTGAATGGTTGAAGTCAATGAGATTATAGTAAATAGGAACAAATAGCTATTGGTATTTTTTACAATTTATACCAAGTGGCAACCACAGTGTAGCCTTCTGAGAGCAGGGCAGGGGAATTAAGCACTATACTGAAACTTACTGTGCTGGCAGTGGATCCCATTAAATCCCTCTGGACATTTACAGACATAGCCTATGAATGTGTCTCCTCTATATGCTTCACTGATTTCACATGTTCCACCATTATGGCAAGGATTAGGGATGCATGGTCCTGAAAGATAAAAAAAAGAAGAAACGAAAATGACGAATCAAACATTAGAATGAAGAATTCTTTGTTCCACGAGCTCCATTTCACTCAGACTCTTTGGTAGAGGTGCTGTGTGCAGATAGACCTGGTCTAAGGCTGAAAATATTAATAGGAGGTACAAGAAAGTGAAATGGTCATGATTTCCTTTTACATTTTTACACTTTTTGGATAATATCTGATAAGGTGGAAAAGTAGGCATCTGATCGTCACCATGATATGCTGCATTTCAGGGCCCCTGAGAGGAATTTTATCAGGGGGTACAAAGTTTCTTTTGGCCCCCTTTTCAAAGGGGGAGGGGGCAAAACAGGATGGGGGGAAGGGAAGCAATAGCCGGAAAAGTCTTCGGAGCCCAGGTCTACCAGGCTTCCCAATGTGGTGCCCAGATCTACCTGCCAGATAGTCCTGGCCCTGGCTACCATCTTTCACTCTCCATGAGGCCAGCTGAGATCCCAAGAAATTTCTGTGCTCCCTTCCTTTGGCTCCTGGGTCCCCTTTTTGACCCTGGGCCCGGGTACAATTTACAGGCCCTTACAGGCCCTGCTGCATTTCAGCATGATCACTTCCTACTTTGTTGCATGTATCAGTACATTACTCAACAGCATTTTCAACGGGTATCAACACTCACCATGCTTTCCCACTGACCACACAACTCCCATCGAGACCACTCAATCATAACATTTTCTTCCATGACGTGTTTGTTATTATGGAACATTTTCTCCTTATGCCCCAATCCTAAGCAGCCAAACAGACCTTGACACAACCTCTAAGAGCCACTTCCAGTCAGTGGCAATTTGTAACCTTTCTGCCATCCAAGATGACTTTTATTTTCAGCATTCTCATGTGTTTTACCGGTAAATATGAGAAAATGGAGCAGCAGCTTCAAGGGATGTTGGGCGCCTCTTAAAATCAACATGGTGCTGGTGGCATATGTGCACAGTGCAGCAGCACTGCCAAAAACACTTTTGGCAGTGTGTACTAGTCAGGCTTGTGAACAAACAGAGCAGGAGAAAGGAATTCCAAGAACTTAAATGTCTCTTTTGAAATTACATTTTAAGTGCGGCTCTGACTAACTGGATTTTTTTTAAAAAAAAAATTATGCTAGCATGCTGTTGCAGCAAATTATAATTTCTGCATACCACTGTGAGATTTAATTGTATTAATTTTGTCATTCACAATGGGTCATTTGGATTAGTTTCAAAAAATATAGCAGATGCCATTTCTATACTAAGCATGTATCTCCTCAAATAACTGCCTGTATAAATCTAGGTCAAAAATTTTCACTGTTTTATGCTGAAAATATCTTCCTTTGCAATATGTCAGCTAAACTCTCACCCCAAAGGATGAATATTTCAAAGTAATGTATCCTTTTTTTCTTATCTTTTTTTTTCTTTTAGCTTTTAACTCTTTTATTACAAATATTTCACTCTTTAACTGCCCAAAAGAAATAAAATAAATATGTAAAAGGTATGGACAGAATTTTCTTGAAAATACACGATCTTTATGTTACATTACAACACCAGCAGTATTTGTTTCCTTAGGTTTTCTTCAGATGTATTTATATTCCAAGAAATTTAGAATGGATGCCAATTTTTGATTCCTTTTCCATCCTCGGCTGGATAAGAGCCATCAGCTTCACAAAAATATGGGCAATATTTTTAAGCAACTAAAGAAGACGTTTTACCTCAGGTACCTTTTTACCTTTTTCTCCCTGCAAAGAATTGGCAGTCAGGAGCGCTAGTATTTAAAAAGTGATTACATGCTTGAAAACATCTGAAGTGAGCTCTTCACAACTGCTTATAAGTTCTTCTCTGCAATAAAGAACTGATCTTCATTCCTTGGAATGTAGTGGTATTTTTTTATAATTATTTGTCCACTTAAAATCTCATTTTGTTATACATAAGAAAAGATTTTCCTTTCGGCCATGTAATTTACTTATAAATAAGGCTGGGGATTGAATTATTTAATGTTTCAAGAGCTACACATTTTCACATTTTTATACTCAATAGTTCAAACATTCTATTTCTTGTAACAAAGATTATTGACTCTTTACATAAACAGCATTTATTCAGAATTCAAAATTCAGAGGAACAACAAAAAGCAAGCACAATAGCACATATGCAGAAGTATGGGCAAAACGTCATCACAAATTCAGACATCTGTGAAAGTTTGTCAAACACCCTAATGTGAAAATTGTCACACTGCAAATGTTACTAGATTTTAATAAAAACAGACATTTATTTTAAAAACAAGGAAAAATGTATAATGAACTCAATCTGTGATGCTCAAAGCACTTTTAAGTTTTGCTCTGAATCTTTAATTGGAGAAGAAAGATTGAACTACAAGCAAAGAATGGTACACGAGAGTTAAAATCATAGAAACATAGAGTTGGAAGGTGCCCAAAAGGTCATCTAGTCTAACCCGCTGCCTGTAGCAGAACATCCTCCTAGAGCAGGGGTGGGGAACCTCTGGCCCGCGGGCCACATTGGTCCGGCCCCTGTGTGACCAGACCAATCCGGCCCGCGGGACCAGAGGCTCCACCGCCGCCGCCCGCCTAGTCCCTTTAAAAGCGGACTTTCTGGACCTGCGCAGAGCAGCGCTCTCCACAGGTCCAGGAAGGCCGCTTTCAGAAGGAGGAGGCGCCGAGGTGACGCGTTACCTCGGCGCCTCCTCCTTCTGAAAGCGGCCTTTCTGCAGCTGCGCAGATCGCCATTGAGGCCGAGAGATTGCCCTCTCGGCCTCAACGGCGATCTGCGCAGCTGCAGAAAGGCCGCTTTCAGAAGGAGGAGGCGCCGATTGCCCTCTTGGCCTCAATGTCGATCTGCGCAGCTGCAGAAAGGCCGCTTTCAGAAGGAGGAGGCGCCGAGGTGACGCGTCACCTTGGCGCCTCCTCCTTCTGAAAGCGGCCTTTCTGCAGCTGCGCAGATCGACACTGAGGCCGAGAGATTGCCCTCTTGGCCTCAACGGCGATCTGCGCAGCTGCAGAAAGGCTGATTTAAACTGGAGCTGACGCGGGAAGGGGCCATCAGGAGAGGGGCCATGGGTGGGTGTGTGGGAGGGAGGGAGAGTGGGAGAGTGGTGGGTGGGTGGGAGGGAGAGAGAGTGGTCCATGGGTGGGTGGGAGGGAGGTTTAGAACGGTAAATTCGTGGGGGGGTGTCAAATTTGCGGTGGGGGGGCAAAAAATTCGGCCAGCTTAACAGCCGGCCCGCGGCCAATTTTCCCAATGGGGAAATGGCCCCCCACCGCAAATAGGTTCCCCACCCCTGTCCTAGAGCATCTCCAGCAGGCGTCTGGCGAACCTCTCCTTAAAGATCTCCAGTGAGGGAGAATCCACCACCTCCTGTGGTAATTTGTTCCACTGCTGAACTGCCCTTATTGTCAAGAATTTCTTCCTAATTCCTTTAACTTTTCAGAATAGGCCAGCCTAGAAGCCTCTACACAAGCATTATCCCTGGCTCAATCAGCATGTAAGGAAACTAGGTTTTATATGGTGCTAAGGCTTAGTAGGGTCCTGTCAGGAACTTATGGGAACAGCCTCTCCTTCAGGTGCTGCTCTAATTGAATAAGGGTCCAATCCTATCCATGGGAACCACCTGTCAGTGAATCCTGTGGGCTGCTGACATGGCAGCCACTCTGTCATTCTGCAGAGGCCCAGTGCAAAGTCCAGATGACAGCGGCCTGCAGATTGGCCACTGAACCAGAGCAGGAAAGAGATGCTCTCTCTCTCTCTCTCTCTCTCTCTCTCTCTCTCTCTCTCTCTCTCTCTCTCTCTCTCTCTTTTGATGGCAGCTATTTTGCTTTTTCACTTTCTTCTACATTAAAGTTAGTATTTCCTATACATGTTTTACATAGTGCTGGACTAATTATTACTATTTATTTATTGAATGTCTATCCCGCCATTCTCCCCATAGAGGATTGTGTATTAACTGTACAGTATTTGCAGTATTTACATCTTAAAAGTAATCTATTTTTTTATTATTGCAAGAATATATTGAAAACAAATTATAATAATCTGTTTATCTTTTCACAGCAGTAAGTAGGCATTTCTGCATCTTCAAAAAATGCCCTAGTTATTCCTATAGTACTATATTCCTATAGCATGGTACTGTATTCCTACAGTACCGTAAGATACAGATCTAAACAGAAACAAAACCAGTCTAACGTTTTGACTTTAGTCAAAAGTTAATTATGATCAAGTCCTATTGAAACTAATGGAAGAAGCTAGCCACAACTAACTTCTATAAATTAACTTAATTAGCTGAATTAGGGCCAGAAAGGCATTAATTTAGATAACTTTTTCAGTTTAATATGAAATCAAATATAAAATATATTGACGAATAAAAAATGTGTACTAAAATAAATCGTTCTGAAAATCTCTGCTCATATTCAGTTATGTAAGTCCCTTTATAAATAACTGGTGGGCAGTCCAATCCTACCTAACTTCCTGCACAGCGATGCAACGGGGCCAGCGAGGTCTATGCTGCATCCTGCGTGGGAATAACAGCTGCTGATAGGATATCATCCCCTTCCAGGCTGCGGTCCATTCCCCATTCTGCCCTGGTCTTCTCCTGATTCCTCCCCCTCCATGCCCCTTTCCATTGCCTCCCTACCTCCCTTCCGCCCCCCTGCAGTGACTTACTCGTGCCGGAGTATGTCCAGGGACCACTGATGGGCCACTGCCACTGCTTGCGGTGGCAGCCCAGCTGTTCCAAATGGTGTGTCACCTTTCACAACATGCTAGTTCTGGCAGCATAAGGCCTGCATATGTTTAGTACTACTAACAAAACATATACAGGTAATCTACTTTCATCGCTAGGCCTGCTATAGTCATACGGGTCCTACTGTGAACATCAGAAGCCTATGGGCCTTTGAAAACAAAACTAGCAATTGTAATCACATAGTGGTCTGTCAGTCCTGGTGAACGTATGCCAGAAGTGTACCCCCCCCCCTTGGGAAATATTGTTAGCCTGCTTTCCTCCAAGTTCTTCTCATATTGTATCTTGGTGGGAGCCACCAAATCAGACTCTAATTTTGCTCTAGGCAGAATTCATTGGCAACCTAGGAATGTGTGAAACTCCTCTGAGAATTTTTTTTAACTTCTCAAAAATCATTTAGCTGCCTCTGAAATTCCTCACATGTTTTGTCTGAGCAGAGACCTTGAAATTTGCCTCAAGTGGCAACTCAGCTGAGACAACCCCCTTCTCTTCGTAAGATTAAAGAGCTTTCAGTCAAGGTTGTCTAGAAGATGCTGGTTCTCAATGTAGAGTTGGTATTTTTTCAGACAGGAGCTCTGAAGAAGAGGAAGACTTTTGAGGCTGCCAGCAAGAGACAGCCTATGAGACTCCCTTCAACACAAAGGAGCAGTCCTTTACTTTTATGCTAATAATGAAATGTTCTATTGACATGTTGTTCTATCAGGTCTCTGAAGTTCAAACTCCTGAAAATGTCACTTTTTATAGACAATGTAGCAAGCCCTAACTTAATTGACAAATCTCAATTACTTTACAAATACATACAGATGCGCGCATACAAGGACACTCACACACAGATTTGAGAAATTTCTTTTTTGAAACTCCACAGTG
This sequence comes from Plestiodon gilberti rubricaudatus, assembly GCA_026170595.1. Taxonomy (NCBI): domain Eukaryota; kingdom Metazoa; phylum Chordata; class Lepidosauria; order Squamata; family Scincidae; genus Plestiodon; species Plestiodon gilberti. Next base: position 36,967,973 of record JANXHW010000002.1, read on the forward strand.
ATTTGAATTCTGAGAAACACCCATACACCAACATAAATCCATACTTATGAGCTCATTAGAGCAAGAACTGGCCTTTCATCTGTTGTAAAGTGCCATGTACATAGGAGGTGTTGCTAAAACAAACAACAACAAAAGAGTACACTGGGAATAATGCATTTATGAAAACAAATGAATGTCTAAAATTATACCCATTTTTGCAAGACACATTTACACCCACTTACGGCGAGATCCTGGGGAAGTTTCTGACGCCGGATCAAACGCTCCAGTGCCAGAAGCTGTCGCAAACGTGCCATAAGGCACGTTTGTGTCTCCTCTGGAGTAAGGAAGACTGGCGCAAGGCCAGCCTCCCTCACTCTGGCGCCAGAATGTGCATGTGGCAGGCAGCAGAAGGTAGGTCCTCCTCTGCTGGCTGCATGGGCGGTCCGGCAGGCGAGGGAGGGGGGCCATTGGGCGAGCCGGCCTGGGAGGGGGCGGGGGATGGCATCGGCCATATCCCCATCCCCACCGGGCCAGCTCGGCCGTTACATGGCCTCCTATTTAGCTGGCAGAAATCCGAGGAGGCTGATAGTGTCTGCACCGGTTTACACTCGGGGAAGGGGACGAGCATCCCCTTCCCTGAGTAGACCTCCGCATGGTGGGGTGCCGCCTTGGGTCCCTTCGGGGACAAAGGTGGGATAAAAATACTGTAAATAAATAATGGCAGTCTGGACGTCAAAATCCTGTGTAGGGATCTGCCGCCGGATCCTTACACAGGATTTCACTGTCACACCCAAAATGCTACCAGCAAAGTCAAAGTTGAGCCTTGTTTTCCAGATCAATAATTTTCCAGATCAACTTTTCCAAGTTTGCTACCGAGACTCAGGCGAGACTCATCTGTGAGGTTCTGGCTCTCTGTGCTCTAACAATCTTATATTTGAATCTAACAGTTTTCAGATTTTATTAGATTTATTTTTATTTTTTAAAACAGTTCTAATTGTTTTTGTAACTCCAAACTCCATTAAATAGAGCATTAGTCAAATGTTCCCTGACAAGCATTTTTATTTCTTTTTATGTAGCATAAAAGAAATATGCACAAGATGTATGATGTGTGTATATGCATGTACATGCACTGCGTGTCTGCCAGGAGAACACGACCCAGGCCAGTACCATGACTCAGAAGCAGGACCAACAGTGTTCCCTCTCGGTGTGTATGTTATTGCATGTTTAATAAATACATACCCACTAACACAAGGTATGGAAAATACACGGCCCAATCATATGTAAAGGAAGCACCAGTGTGTTCCGCAGGTGCAGGCTGCTGCAAAGCAGCTTTAAAATGCTTTGCAGCAGCGCTAGCAGCTGGCTTGCCGGTGGACATCGGGAGGCCCACTGGAACAGGAAAGCCCAGCACAAGGGGGTGGGATCGGGCAGGGGGAGGGTAGGGAGGAGATGAAATGGGGAGGAGATGGGGTTGGGGATGAGCGGATTGGGCCCAGGAGAGGGGCGGGTTCAGCGGTGGCACACACCAAAACCAACCCCCCTTCCCAGGCCTGATACACCTGCACGGAGCAACTGTGACTTGCACAAACGATATTGCTGATGCAGGTTCGAGTTGCCCCATAGTGGTTGCTGGGGCTTACCCTGGGGCAAGGGGACAAATGTCCTCTTACCCCAATGAGACCTCTAGCAGCTGAAAATCCCCCGTGGGATGCAGAGGAAGCTGCGCCCACACCACTGCATTGCCGCACGGGAATTTAGGTTGGATTGGGGTTGGATTCCTCATATATCTCAGCTTTGAAACAGGCCATGTGCAGTTTTGCTGGACACATTAAAAGCCACTGAATTATAAGGATGCAAATCTCAAAAATATTTCATGGAGTACTCATTTGTGTACCTGTTATAGGAATGTATTCCAACAAAGAAAGAGTGTTTTCTATCAGACAAAATTTCTACCATTTTTATCAGATATGCACCCAGGCCACAAGGAGTCATTCTCCATACTAAGACCAGGCATAGTTTTGGATGTGTGTGTGTGTGTGTTTGTGTGTGTGTGTGTGTGTGTGTGTGTGCGCGCGCAATGCATGGCAAATGCCAAGTATCCCATAATTGCCCTTTATTTAGTCTGCATCAATCAGAATAACTGCAGACCTGAAGCCTCTCACAGCGTCATGGTTCACTGAATGCACTGCAAAGGTCTTGGTTGTGGACATTTCCATGATATGCAGAAAATGAAAACGTACAGTTTTCCAAATAGTGAACCCCCATGCTAGGAAATACTGCCCAGAAATAAAGGTGGGAATTCTGTCATAATAAAGGGAATGTGTCACCCAACTTTCTATGTGATTGATATTATTCATTAGATACAGGCAAAGTTTGTAAACATCCATCATTACAGCAAATTCTTGTAGTCATGCTTTAAAGCACAATAGGCTTCGGGGGATGTTTTTTTTAATCAATAGCGTAGTAATATGTTTGTAGGTAATCTTTAAGTAGCTTCTAACACAAAGAGAACAACTACCTTTGATCAATATTAACGAGCAGCAGAATCCAATGGTGTGCTTCCCAGGCATTTTAATCCACATTCTTATAAGTAATGTCAACAAGATTAATTGCATACTAACAGTAATAGATCTATACAGTTCGCAGCTCTTTTGAGTTCTCCTCTCAGTACAACTCCGCTGATAATAGCTAGCGTAATAAGTGCTTGGAATCCTCCAACATGTGTGATGTTGATATTCAATTGGAATCCCATCCTGCACTGGAAAGATACTAATAGTATAATAGTCAACATAAAAGGGTGGCAGTTGCTTAATTTGAAATATCTGAGGTTCTGAGGCAAAGAAATCAAATGACTGCTTTCTCTACTGGGTAGTAAAAAGGCCTTTAAGGCAGAAACGGTGTTCCTTCTTGGCCTCGGTGACAAATACAGTCAATTCAGTTTCCACAATATGTGCACACTAGGGAGGACCCAACTCTGAACTGGAGATTAAATATTTCCAAATATGACAGGTAGTTTGGATTTAAAATACAGAGGCTGTCAGATAGAGTGTAGAGAGCCATTTTTCCCCAGGTAAAATGTAAATGCTGACAAAGGAAATAAATAATAGGTATAAATCAGAAAGTCTGTTTAGAGGGACCTGTGATGCAGCTTGGGATGAATGGAACACACACACACACACACACACACACACACACACACACACACACACACACACACAACGTGTGCATAACTTCATACTTTCAGATTCTGGTCATCTGTTGGCATCCAACTCACTTTCAGACCACAGACTTCTACTTCTGCATCATGTACTCAAAAGAACTTAGGTCTGAGTGTAGTTTATTTTAAAATGCATTTCCGGCCTTTCGGTTTCTGTTGAAATGCCCAAGGCAAACAGCTAACAATGCAGGTGGGAACAGCAAATAAAAGCAACTATAACAACTTGAGTTGAATCGAGTGTGGAGGTTCCCATGGCATGTAACAATTTGCAACGATTTGGGAGTTATGGGATTTTCAGCCATGTAAAGTTGGAATGAAGAAATAAAGTTCTTACTAAAACCAGTGGTCTGTAGAAATTCCTTGAGACGAGGTAGCAGCTGTGAGCGCTAGTATCTTCAGGATTATCCAAAGCAGAACCACAGGCAATGACTTCAAACTGACGTTTCAACCCTCGCTTGGGTTTTCTTCAGAGCAATAGCACCAGTCTCAGCTGGTGGATGGTCTGTACCTGGTGAAGTGCTTACCAGGTACAGACCATCCACCAGCTGAGACTGGTGCTATTGCTCTGAAGAAAACCCAAGCGAGGGTTGAAACGTCAGTTTGAAGTCATTGCCTGTGGTTCTGCTTTGGATAATCCTGAAGATACTAGCGCTCACAGCTGCTACCTCGTCTCAAGGAATTTCTACAGACCACTGGTTTTAGTAAGAACTTTATTTCTTCATTCCAACTTTACATGGCTGAAAATCCCATAACTCCCAAATCGTTGCAACTTGAGTTGAATCAACTATCAAAGGACTAAAAATCAGGGGGCATGCAGTGTTGTGCCTGATCCTATCAATGGAGCTCATATTCAGTTAATCATATGTAGCAAAAGTTAAGTAAGAGCCCACCCCCTGCCACAGTATAGCATGCAGTCATTGTAAAAAGGCATGCACACTGGATGCTATGGTGGTGGTGGAGGGCAACCTGGAGGCAAATGGGAGATAAGTAAAAAAACATTTTTATTTACCTTCACATAAGTCTACAGGCTGCCTATGGGTCTCCTCAGACATACACCAACCAATTCACCCCCGGTTCCCCAGTATTCCCCATTCCTCCCCCTCCCTGTCCACAAACTACCCCTCATGCTGGCTTACCTGCGCTGGAGCAGGTCACTGGCCATGGCAGAGGCCTCCAACGTTGCTACCACTGTTAGAGCCCAATCCTATCCTATGGCAGCCCAGAGCATGCAGCATTGCCATTTAGGGATGTAAGTTTAAAAAAAGCCTCTCCAGAGGCTGCCTGGTCTCCAATGGACCTTTTCTTTAGCTGGCATAAGTCCAAGGAGACTCCTGGGGCAGATTCGGGCCAGGACGGGGCGATAGGATTTTGAGATGTGCAACTTCTGCCGAGATTCTCCCCCTCCCATCCCCAAATAGCCCTGGCCCAGCCCAATCCCTGCCCACAATCCTTCCCCCTCCACCAACTTATCTGCAATGGGGGGGAGCAGCAGAGGTTCTGTGGACCACACACAGCCTCTGGGCATTTCTGGCCCATAGAATGACAGAGCAGCTTGTGCACCATTGGCCCCAGGCTCATTGTGGCGGATCATGAGATCCGCCAGTGTAAGGCCAGTATAGGATGGGCCATTAGAAGGCTAAAAGAGAACTACCACAGGGAACTATTTGGGCAGATAAGCATGTATTTATTTATTAGCAATGTTTGTAATCCTTCTTTTGACAAAACATTTCAAAGGCTGTAAACAAAACCTATTGGCTTGTAGCCTAACCCTACTGAAAGGAAACTTCCCCATGTCAGCTGATTCACAGCTTTGGAAACATTCATAAGTATAAGAAAAAATTCAGTGCATTTTTAGCATGCTTAACAGTGGATCCACATCTTGAATACTTGTCATGCTGAGCAGAAAATAGTGTTCTCTCAGCATAAAGTATTTTGCTACAGTGTTATCTGAATAACAGCATGCTATTGTCGCACACATGATGCCATGTTTGCAGCTGTCCACCCTCTGCTATCAGCTCTCAATTAATCCTGGTTATCCAGGCTATCTGTTCAGTGACACAGTAATGAGACTGAATTACAGTACTATGGCATATTTAATTTTCCTTAATGAACTTGTCTATGTAGTGCTGAAAATTGATGCCATTTCCAGTAGTGGGTAATAAATCTAAAGTCTTTCTTTCATTTGTTGTAAAAACCCAATTCCTTCTCTAACTGAAATTTAACTAAACTGTTAAACTTGCATTGTTATAACTTGTAAAGATAGCACATCGATGATGTGACACACAACATCACGCTTAAGAACAAAGACTCAGGATTTTGATTAATTTTGCACTCTGGTGCTTTTAAATAAGTTCTCAATAGCACAATGGTAAATACAACTGTTCTAATAAGGAAGCTGCTGCTAAAAGCATGAGGGCATTTCATCAAGATAAATAATGCTGCAAAATACTGAGGCCATAATGTGCCTGAAATAAACCCAACACAGAAAGTCATTATCACTCTGGTGCAGGGTTCCTCTGCTGGATCTTCCCTACTCCATGCAGTATATATTATCTATGCTGATTACATGGGACCGGAGACAGTTTGCCTTTGAATTCCACTTTTTGGAAGCAACAGTGGGAGGGAGCTGTGGCCTTCCAGCCCTGCCTGTGGGCTTCCCAGAGGCACCTGGTTAGCCACTGTGCAAAATAAGATGCTGAACTAGATGGGCCAGAGTCCTTCTTTCATTCTTCTGTTCTTATGTGCAAAAGGCTGAATGCAGGAAGGAAAACTTCACATCCACCATCTATGGTGGGCTGTGTGGGCAGGTAGTGCTTATGCACTGGTCACACACTGCCTAAGAGATGCTAGATGCTGTGAGCTCCTGCTATGTTCCAAATTCCCGGAATGATAAAATACGCTAAAGTAGTCATGTGCAGATTTCCTGACCGACCAATAGAGGAGTTGCAACTCATTGCTGTGGCATGCAAGGAGAAACCTACAGTTGCTTTTTTTTTTTTTTTTTTTTGCATGACAGAGCAGGGAGGTACATTCTACTATGTTGTCTGTCTGCTGCAATCCCAGAATAAAAGTTACGTTTGTTTAAAAACAAACAAACAAACAAGCTAGCAAAATGGCCACATAATGGCAACTGAGTGAATTTTCTACAGAGACACTTTTGGCCCAATCCTGTTCTGCAACAGCATGAGGGATGCAGGGCCACTGGCGCAGTGTCCACTACATCCTACATGCCGTCTTGGGGAAGAGGCCAGGAAAGTGTGGGTGGGAAGGGGAAATTTGGCATCGGCCATCAAAGGGTCCCCTATGGGACTCCTTGGAGCTATGCTAGCTCAGTTGCTGGTGTAATGCTGAGAAGCTGCAAGGGGAATGTCAGGCTTAGGATGGGGGGTCAGGATATGGAGACCACCAGCTCTGCCTTGTCCCGCCCTGTCCTGCTCCGATCACCTCTTTCTGTCTCTCCACTAGCAGAACCCCACCGGTGGTCAGTCTGCGCCTCTCTGCTTGCAACATGCAGTTTTACAGCTGCTACACCAGTAGCCATGCAGCAGCCTCAGGCAGAGGGGCTGCCATGATAGTGTGGTCCTCATTGCACTGGCACACCTAGTGGTATGCCAGCAATTAACAAAGAGAGGATTGGGCCATTAAGCTCCCTTCCAATGTTATTGTAGCAGCTTGAGAGCCACACTTGAGTATGTAGATGTTCCAGTGGGAGGAATCCTTCTCATGTTAGCATTGGTCCAACTCTGGGTGGAATTGATAGGTTAGAACAATTTTTCCAGTTATTTTCAATCTGCAATGTTTACCTGTTGTTTTCCAAGCTAATTCAAGGTGCTGGTTTTGACCTCTAAATCCCTAAATAATTTGTGATCCAGGCATCCCAAGGACTGTTTTTTTTCTATATGTGCCAACTGACACACTTGCTCTGAAAGGTCTAAAGGGTCTGCCAAATGAGATTCAGCAGAATGCAATAGTGTAATGTAAATTATACCCACTGTTATATCCAGAAGTAAAAGGTAGATTATATTTCCTGGGAATCACCGTCTCCATTGGCACTTAGCCTAGACGCCTTTAAAAGGGGATTGGACAGATTTATGGAGCAAAAGACCATCACGGGTTACAAGTCATGATGACTGCATGCAACCTCTGGGTTTTAGAGATAGCCTATCCCTGAATGTCAGATGTAAGAGAGTGGCAACAGGATACAGGTATCTTGCTGTCTTGTCAGAGGCATCTTGGTACATACCACAGTGGATACAGGAAGCTGAAGATGACCCTTGGCCTGATCCGGCACGGCTCTTCTTTTGTTCTTATGTTTTTATTATAAATTCCTCAGATAAAGACTATATCAAAATGCAACATTCCTCTGCTTCACAGTTAGCTACAGTGCTGCTACTGAGTGCTGCTACTGATCTTCCTTTGAGTGTCAAGCCAGATATACTGTAAACTTCTTCAGAATGATGACTTCACAGTTACTAGTTCAATGTTGTCTCTGTTCCACTGAGGTGACTGTTCTAGGGGCTTAATGGGTGAGTAAAAGAAAAGTAAAGTAAAACCGGAGGGCAGGAGAGTTGTCCCTGGGCCGCAGGCTGGATCTCTACGCAGGATTGCGCTGTGCAGCAGTGGATCACAACATGAACATGAGTCAGCAGTGTGATTCAGCTGCAAAGAAGGCTAACACAATTTTAGCCTGCATTAGCAGAACCATATCTTCTGTTACGTTAAGTAATGGTTCTGCTTTACTCCTCACCTGGAGTCCAATTCTGGGCACCTTACTTTAGGAAAGATGCATTCAAACTGGAGCGGGTTCAGAGAAGAGCAAAGAGGATGATCAGAGGACTGGAGAACAAGCCCTACGAGGGAAGGTTGAGGGAACTTGGTATGTTTAGCCCTTTAGAAGGCTGAGGGGGACATGATAGTGCTCTTCAAATACCTGAAGGGCTGTCATATGGAAGAAGGAACATATTTGTTTTCAACTCCCTCTGAGAATAGAACTAGATCAAACGGGGAGAAACAGCAAGACAGGAGATTCCACTTGGATTTCAGGAAGAAATTCTTAATGGTAAGGGTTGTTTCGCAGTGGAACCAATTACCAAGAGATTCTCCCTCACTGGAGGATTTCCTGCTACTGGCAGAAGGTTGGACTAAATGGGTGGGTTCCTTCCAACTCTATGATTCTATGATCAAGTTCCCTGTGGACTGGGAGGGGCAGAAGCAAAAATAAATAAAAAGGAAGTCAGAAAGGCATATCCCCTCTACATCACCATCTCCGCCTGATGGTGCCTGCTCTCTTCACAGTGGCCAATGAAACACCAACTGAGCAGTGAGGAGGAGGAGGAGGAGGAAGAAGAGGAAGAAGAAAGGAAAGGATGCAAGCAAGGCTTAACCACTCTACAACCTTTTTCTTTAATAATTATATCCCCTTGTTTGATATTATGTAAGCCACTCTTGTCTTCTGAAGAGCAGGGTACAGATGCTTTAAATAAACAATAAAGACATAAATAAGTAGTAGTAATATAAAATTATCTGGTCATCTTATTGTCCCACTCCCCCCCCCCTCTCTCTCGTGTATGTGTGTGCGTGCGTGCGTGCGTGTGTGTGTGTAAAAGAGAGAAAGGTCATGGCTACAGAGGGATATTCAGAACTAGCAGACATATCCTCTAATTAATTAAATGTACTGAAGAAATATAACCTTTTTGATTTAAATTAGATCAACATGTTTTCCAAGGATGCGGCTGTATGAGTGCAACATAACCCCACATATTCCTTACAAAGGAATGGCATTGTTCCAGATTTGACTGTGCTGTGGTTAAATATTTATCCTGCTTTATGCATCAAATGATGCATGTTAATTACCATAATCAAAATGCCTCCATCTGGCAAGGCCAAAAGTAAAAGTCCACACCTTTCCAAAATGCTTCAGGTCACATTCCCTTCTAACTCTTGCCTGCCTTTTCTATTTGAATGAATTGTGAATACAGAGAAATTGAAAGCAGCAGAGAACTGCTCAGCCAATAACTTCTCTTTTAAACTAAATAACTGGGGGAGTAATTACTGATGACAAGCTGTTTAAAACTCATGGTCATGTACTGTCACTCTGTAATTTAAAAAGCTGTGCTTGATAAAGACTTGCCTGTTAGCCTCACTTGTACTGAAAATGGCAGATTAAATTCACAGTTAAGCCTGACCTTCTTTGCCACATTTTGTAACTGATATTCTTATACAATTTGGTTTCAAAATGGTCCAAATATTGGAAGGTGTCGTCTGACTCGTTGTGTGCTTTTAAACGTTTGGTTCAATCTTTTTAAGAGCACCAAACAGATCAGACTCTAAGGAGATTTGCATCTGGCGAACCCTCATTTTTTTACATTGTCCCTTTTATTTCATTTGTCTTTTATTTTATTTCCCTCCTTCCAAAGTCTCTGCTTTTATTCTCCTCCAAACCATCAGGGTGTCTGAATTGCTGACCCTTTACTCTCTGATGCCTGCTAAGTCAAAATTCCTTTAATTCCCAGGTTTTTCTTCTCTGTTTTTCTCTACACTGTGTCCATAGTGACTCTTAAATACAGTACATTCCTCTAGAATTCAGGCTTCTAATAGAGGAAATTGTCATGCATGGCATGGCCAATATCTTCTGCTCCTTATTTGCTTCTCATCTTCACTGTATTCTAAACACAGGTGGAAGAACCAGAAGGCCTCAAATACCTCCACAACATGTGGGCCGTATACAGTATATAAGAGTGTTGCCAACATACATACACGTGTGCGTGTGCGTGTGCGTGTAACATGTGGTAGATCAACAAGATAGCTTCTTCCGACTAAGAGGTGATTTTTCATAACTAGAATTTGGTCTTGCAGTTGAGTCCAGTATGGACAGAACCAAACCACTTCAAATATATCAAACTGATTGTTGATGTAAGACATTTGTTTGGATACTAAGAAACAAGTCTACACTTTCAATGGATCATACTACAAGTTGATTAAACAAGTCATTTTGTGGCAGAAAAAAGTAGTTGTATGTGGCCAATGGCATGGTTTAATAAGACAGCAACGCACTAACGTAGCCAGCCCGTCTGGTGCCTGGGGCGGTGACTACCGGTGTCACCCCACCCCACCCCCCAAGCATGCAGACGTGGAAATAATTGGCAGTGACGTGATAATGTCACAGCCAATTACTTCTGGGTTGTACCTGGATGCAGAAAGTACCTGGACCCCCACCGCCCCTGCGCTGTTCTGGGTGGCCCTTACTTGCCCCAGCGCAAGCTAGGGCCTGCACTGGCACAGGCAGGACTGCATAGGCCATCCCACCAAACACTGCTTACGCAAGGGGTGTTGCAAACATGCTTTAAAGCATGTTCACGACACCCTGGGCCAGCGCAGAGGCCACTGCACTGGCCTATCTCACCGGTTGGATTGCGCCCTTAATTGCAATACAGGGATAACAGAGTTGTTTAAAGAACAAGATCAAGATAATACACGTGAAGTGCTTTGCATCCTCAGAAAGCACTAGACCAGGGGTTCTCAACCTTTGGAGGCCCGGGTACCCCCTATCATGGTACAATTTTCTGAAGTACCCCTGCTAATTAACTGCTAATTAATTGGATTAATCAATCAATTAATTAGGTGATTAATCATTAAATTAAAACGTACTAAACAATTTTAAATGTGAAAAAATGTCTTATTTAACTCTCTCTCTCTCTCTCTGTTTGTGTGTGTGTGTGTGTGTGTGTGTGTGTGTGTGTGAAAAATAATAAAATAAACCCAAAACCAAAATCAAAGTGACAGAAGGGCTCAGAAAACAATTAAAACTTAAAATTCATGTTGATTAACACTTAATTAGCTGCTGATGGGGCAGATAAGGGGCAAGGGCTTGGCGTACCCCCAGCAAGAGGTCCGCGTACCCCTAGGGGTACCCATACCACAGGTTTTTATTTATTTCACATTTTTATACCACCCTTCCTCCAAGGAGCTCAGAGTGGTGTACATATTTCCTCCCCTCCTTTTTGTCCTCACAACAACCCTGTGAGGTAGGTGGGGCTGAGAGATAGTGACTGGTCCAAGGTCACCCAGGAAGCTTTGTGGCTGAGCGGGGATTTGAACCTGGATTTTCCAGGTCTAAGTCCGACTCCCAAACCACTACACCATCTGCACTAGACAAACGCTAAACGTTATTAATTCTGACAGCTGTGATAATCATGCATCTTAAGGCCACATCCTGAGTTTGCATCTATGGCCAATGTGTACAGAAAATGTTCTATACATTTATTGAGACTCCCTGCTGAATAAATGAAGTTTTCATGGTGAAGCCCCTGTATGCCACACATTATGAAAAATAAAATAATGGAGCTTTGCTGCATATTGGATTATGGAAAAACCATATGTGAACTGAAGCCTCTGGATTAGAAACCTGGCTGCTATTTTCTGCCTCAAGTTGTACCCTGAACATTATGCAGAGTTAATCACATTTACATTGCATTGATTTCAGTGTCAGAATTGAGCACTTGTACAAATCTATCCCACAGAAACGAATGGGACTTAGATGGGTTTAACTTTGTTTCTGTTTAGCTGTAATTGAAATCATTGTGAAACAAAATTGTGTATTGTTGGGAGAGCAGCAAAGACTGTTGATGTAACTATCCATGGAATAGAAAACTAGGTTTGAGCATCGATTATGTGGGCCAGCGGGTGGCGCAGTGGGTTAAACCATGAGCAGGTGGCGCTGAACCATGAGCTGTCGATCGAAAGGTTGGCAGTTCGAATCCACTACGGGGTGAGCTCTCATTGATTGGCCAGCTCCTGCCAACCTAGCAGTTCCAAAGCATGTTAATGCGAGTAGATAAATAGGTACCGCTTGCGAGAAGGTAAACAGTGCTCCGTGTTCCAGCAGCATGTTACGCGCTGCGGCAAGGAGAGTCACGCCGGCCACATGACCACGGAGACGTCTTCGGACAACGCTGGCTCTTCGGCTTTGAAATGGGGATGAGCACCACACCCTAGAGTCGGATACGACTGGACTGAATTGTCAGGGGTCACCTTTACCTTTACTTATGTGGGATAATCGGCCCTAGTTGATTGCTACTGTAGGTGAGCAGTTATCAAGGAGGCCTAGCAACTAAGGCAATGCATGTCTGTCTCTCAGAATTCACTATCACCCACTAGGTATTTTTAGATTCAAATTCTCCTTCCAACATACTGCATGCCTGGAACCATCATAGGTGTCCAAGAGATGGCTGAAACAGCAGGCAGTGCCTTTACCTGTAATAGCAGAGGTTTTCATTCAAAAGTGAATATCACTAGTTCCAATTCTTTGTTTCCTTTTCTTGCAGTCAGTGAACTTGTGAAACATTCTTGAATTCATGCCAATTCACTGACGGCTATTATTTGCATGTCTATTGCATATCAGATATTGCATGTCTAGCAAAAAATGGACTTTAGTTTCACTATGACCTGGGAAGCTGTGATAGCTGTGATAGCACAATGTGGCCCTTTGGGTTGAGTGTCCATTTTTCTTTCATTAATAGCACACGGCAGTGGCGTCAGTGCAGGGGTGGGCGGAGCTCTAAGTTCCGCTGAGATCGGAGCCTCCGTTACACGGAGGAACGAAGCGGCCCCGCCCCCTCGCCTTCGGAGCCTTTCAGGGAAGTGAAAGCAACGCACAGGAGACTCCCTGCGTGTTGCTTTTGCTTCCCTGAAAGGCTCTGAAAGCGAGGGGGCAGGGCCGCTTCGTTCCTCTGTGTAACGGAGGCTCCGATCTCAGCGGAACTTAGAGCTCCGGCCCCCCTGCAGTGACGCCACTGGCACACGGGGCCTCAAAAACCTAGCAAAACCTTGGCATAGTGGTAGGTGGACTTGTGACCACCCACCTGGCTTCAGTCAGGGGGAGCTCTCGGAGGAGGGCTGCCTCAGGTGACTTCAGGGGACACGTTGGCTCATATAGGAAAAGGCAGTTCTTTAGATATCCCAGCCCCAAGCTGTAAAGGGGGTTAAAAGTCAAAACGAGTACCTTGAATCATGCCTGAAAAAAACCATTAGCCAGTGCAGCTGCAGGAGCAGGGGTCTGACAGTCAAATCAGTGACCTCCAAGACCACACAGGCTGCTGCTTTCTGCACTAATTGCACTTTCTGAACAGTCGTCAAGGGAAGCCCCATGTAGAACATGTTACAGTAGTCAAGTCTTGATATCACAAAGGCATGGTCTACTGTGGTGGGGTCTGACTGACTCAAATACAGATGCAGCTGGTGCACCGACCACAGCTAGGCAAAGCCCCCTGGCCAATGCTGCCACTTGAAAATTCAGGAGCAGTGGAGAATCCAGGAGTCTTCCAAACTGCAAACTTGCTCTTGCAGAGGAAGTGCAACTCATTCAGGACAAGTTCAAACCCAGCACCTGTGTCATAGCTCTCCAAACCAGGAGGACCTCCGTTTTGTCCAGATTTAATTTCAGCTTGTTGACCCTCATCCAATCCCCAGCTGCTTCCAGGAAGCAGTCCAGGATTTTGACACCCTCCCTGGGATTAAATGTACTGGGTGTCATCCACATATCGGTGACTGCAACTGCAAAATTTCAAATGATCTCCTCTGGTTGTTTCATTAAGGTATTAAACAGTATGGGGGACAGAATGGAGCTCTGTGGTACCCTGCATGACAAAGGCCAAAATACTGAATAGGTATTTCCCTGCCAACACTTTCTGGGATCTGTCAGCCAGAAAGGACCAGAACCGCTGCAAAACAGTGCCGTCACCATGACACCATGATTAAATGCTGCTGAGTGGTCCAATAGGACCAATAGGGTTGCATTCCCTGTCCAGTGCCCTTTGTAGTTCATCCACTAGGGTAACCAAAGCTGTTCCCATCCCAAAGCCAGGCCTGAAACTGGATTGAAAAAGCTCTCGATTATCCATTTCATCCAAGATCCTCTGTTGAGATGTCTTCACCTGCTTGATAAAATTACTCAAAATGGGAAGTTGGAAACTGGCCGATAATTCCCCAAGTGGAGTCCAGGAAGAGGAGGGGGCAAATCACAGCCTCCTTTAAAGCAACTGGCACCATTCCTCCCTTAGAGATGAATCCACTCAACCAGCCTCCCCGGCAGATCTAACAAGCCAAGCTGGACAAGGGTCAATGAACTCACATTCCAAAGGATCCTGTCCCCACCCTCAAGTCATACAAGCTAAGAATCCCAAACAACTGAAACAACATGTTCCATGGGAACACTGACCAGCACTGTCAATGGGAAGTCCACGTTGTGACAATGTGAGAGATTTTATCTGTGAAGTACTTTACAGGTTGGTCACAGTGAGTAACCAAGTTGTCCTCTGCACATATGACGGGCGCAATCCTGGAAAAGGTGCCGGTGTCGAAATGAGTGTTCTGTTGCTGGAAGCAGTCGCAAACGTATCGTAAAGCACGTTCACGACTACTCAGGAGGAAGGGAGGCCGGCGCAGAGGCCAGCCTCCCTCGCTACAGACATTACGTACCCAGTTGCAGTATAATGTGTGGATAGCCCATAGGAAGTTCCAGTATCAACATAGAGTTTATTTCTTGCTTTGAAACAAGGTATTAACAATATGGTTCTATTGTTAATAATTGGTTCATCCCAATTGAAGATGGATTTGTTTTCTTTCATTGTATTCTTTCTACCATTCATGTTCCTGAGTCATCAGTCAAATTTCATCACAACCAAGACCTCATGACTCTGAATATATGCATAGCATTCAAATAATGCCTCCATTTTATAGAGTCACCTCCTATTCTCATTATTGTCTTTGCAATGCATAGGACACAATCTGGAATACATTTTAAGAATTGATTCAATTCCTTTAAAAAAATACTATTCAGTATACGTATAGCTTTCTATACATGTTTTATAATGGGATTCTAGGGGGTAGATGGATTTTATGTTTTTCAAATCAGGTGTTATGTGGAGAAACTGAAAAGCGTAAAAAAAAATCAATTTCCTGTCACGACACAACCAAGAGAGGGACAGTAGAACATGTTACAGGCTTAGGCTCACCTTGGCTCAAGGACTAAAAGCAATCCATGTTTTGGACAGAGCTCATATATTATTTGTATTTATTTTAAAATATTTACGTCTCACCCTTCCCCTTTGTATATTGCAAAAGTAATAGTATGCAAAGGAAAAAGGAATGCAGAGATGGCTGTTGACTGGAAAAGATCAACAGAAATATGTGTGTATGATTGACAGCCCAATCCTATTCCCCCCCTCCCCACCGCTGGAACTAGCGTTCCGGTGGCAGGGCGCACTTTCTGGCTATCTCAAACAGCCTTCTGAAAGTGTGTGGAGCTGTGCGCTGCTGGATTGCTGGAGGCAAGGCCGGAGCAGGCTTGCGTGTGGCGATGGGACACGGAGCATCTGCCGATGAAGGTAGGTCAGTTTGGAGGGCAGAACGGGGCGTGGGAGAGCAGAGGCGTGACGGGGCAGGAGTGGATGGCACCTGGCAAAGACAACTTGCGTTGGATGCTATCCCTTCCAGTACCAGCTGGCACACCCCCTTTCTCTTCTTGGACTTGTGCCAGCTAAGGAGCTGGTGCATGGTCTGAGGATACCCATTACCAGCTGAGTGGCTTACGGGGAGGTAAAGGAAAATATTTCCCCTTACCTCTCCCAAGACTTCCGATCTGCCCCCCCCCCCACTGCAAGACGCAGCACAAACCTCCGTGGCAAGGCTGCACTGGCAGGGGAGAATAGGATTGGGCTGTAGGAAAGACTTCTAATGAGACCTCTTACAAATGATAAATGTGAATGTATGTGAATTCTTCAACGAACCAAAATGCTTCGGTAAGTCAAAACCAAAGTAGATGAGCACCAAAAGACTGGTGCCAACTCAAGACAACACTGAGGCTATGCTAGTTATGGTGGGTAATATGAAAGTTCTAGTTCCTTTATTAGAGGAGTGAGGGTGCTCCTTGTCATGGCCCTAACCCTTGAGAAACTGAGAGTGGCTGGGGCAAGGATGTATTTGTTTTGGCATGTGGATCGCACACTATGTAGATGTGGATTGTACTCTATCATGCGAAATTATGAGAGACATGTTATTTTGCCTACATGTAAGCACAAATATGCCTCCATGGTCGGTATTAAAAAGTAAATATCCTGCCTACCTGTGACATTGAGAAAACTGGGTAACCTCTGTTATGCTCATGACTCCCATCCTAATCCTCTCATTTAGTGAACATATGGCTTCTTTTTTATCCCTCAGTTATATTTGCAAAACAACACTTTTGGGATACAGGCAGACTTCACAGAATCAGCTACTCAGACAATCCAATTACCTGATCCCTTACACGGACAGGCAAATCCTTTTGGCTGAAGCCAGAGAGCAGATTGTTTGGGACATCAGAGAGTTTAAGAGCCATTTTTTCTCCAAGATACAGGATTAGTTGCAGGAAAGGAACATAGTGACCATAATATAGGAAGAAACTTCCTTGGATGAAAATGGACATCCAATCAGTGACTGAAGAGACAGAGCCTAATAACCAGAAGCACAAGGGAATGAAATCCGTTCAGTTCTATTCTAACATTTCCCCTTGCACTTTGAGATACTCAATCTCATTTGCTGCCTATCTCGCCACGTTATCAGTTCTTGTCAATGGAAAACTAAAGTAATGGCTGAGTGTCACATTTATTGCCACTAGTGATGTTCCCAAGTAATTATAAAATGCAACATGCAGAAATGTTTTCCGGGCCCTAATTACGGTAACTCCAGCTAACATTAATAGACATCTTTTAAGGGTTTTGGGATTTTTCAGTTCATGTCCCTATACTCTTCCGTAAACAAAATGAGATTTTTCTTTAGAACATATAACAAGAGATTTAACATATAACAATGAGATTTTTCTTTAGAACATATAACAACAACAACAACAACAACAACAACAAACCAGTATTTATATACCTCCTTTTCTTTGGTCATCGGATTTCTCCTTTGACTTTAATTCAAAGGCGGTTTACACAGGCAGGCTTTCTAAACCCCAAGGTTTTTTTTTTTTTTTTACAATGCAATGTGTTCCAGTCTTTCATAGAACCCTTCATTTTAGATGGTTTCTTTCACAGTCCAGCTTCTCACTGGCATCCATCTCATCACACTTCAACTGACAGGCAACCTTGACTCCCACTCAAGTTGCAGCTGTAGCTTCTCTCCCTCACAGAGGCTCTACAGCTTATGAGTGGCATGCCGGCAGCTCTCCGACAGACTTCCGGCCATCCCGAACTGCCGGCCATCCTGAACTTCAGGCATATGAGACGGCCGCTCTACCAACTGAGCCAGACCTCCTGCCATGCCAATGCCGCCGAGAATCCCTCCTCCAGCCCTGGCCAGGCTGGACAATGCCAGATACTGAATCAGAACATTGGAACACCTAGCCCAGTATTGTCCACTCTTACAGGCAGTAGCTCTCCAAAATTTCAGGCAGAGATTGTTTCTAGTCTTGTTTCCAGAGATTAGTATGAGATAAATGTTTATTTATACCACTAATTAACAGCCCAATCCTGTCTAGGGCCGCCACAGCGTGCAAAAGCACACTGCACCAGATCCTAGGGAAGATTGGATCAGTGCCGGTGGAACTGGAGCACACCTCGGGAGAAAGGGACATTCTTCCTATGGGCCTCCTCGGATGTGTGCTGGAAAAATGGCCAGCACAAATCCGAGGAGCCAGTGAAAGGCTGGCCAGGCCCAGGACAGGGGATAGGATTTGGCAGAGTGTGCCGCCGAGAATCCCTCCTCCAGCCTTGGCCAGGCTGGCCAATCCCCCTCCCGAAACACCCTGGTCCCACCTCCCCCCACCGACCGGCAGGAACTTACCTGCTCAATGCAGAGGACGGGCTGTACATGGGGTGGTTAGGCCAGCGCTGGTCTTGGCGCCGGCCGGACCTACTCACCAGGTGTAAAAAATGTGCCCTTACAACACCCAGCGTCAGCAGAGCCATTGCTTCTTTGTACTGGATTGTACCGTAATTTTCATTAATTAAGAACTTCATTTGTTTACAGCCCAATCCTATCCTCCACCAGTCCATAGAATGCAGCTGCTCCAACAAAACATGTGCTGCATGTGGGGGGGGGGGGGGTGGCGGCAACCAGATGGCCAGTGAGAAGTAAGTAAAACACTTTTTTACTTACCTGCCGGTAGGTCACCTAATTGCCTATGGTTCTCTCTGGGCTCATACCACTTGCGGAGGCCTCCGGAGGCCATCCCAGGCCCGGCGCAATTCAGGAGCAGCTGTACGAGGTGGGCATGTCCCACCATTAGAGGACGAGTTGGGTCGCGTCCCCGGCAACTTTGAGAACCACTGCTCTAAACTGAATATCATAGGAACCTGACATACTGAGTCAAACTATGGTTCATCTAGTTCAATATTAATTTTTCTGACATTTTAAATTAAACATTTTCTTTTTTTTCTACTTTTCATTAAAAAACCTTCATTGATGTATGCTTCATATAACAAACATTTAAGACTACTTCCAAATATTTTAGAAATATCTCAGCTAATAAGCACCTTAAACATGACATTTGCACTCATATAAGAAAAGTGCAGGGTAAATCTAAAGGCGAAATCTGAAACACACCTTATTTCTCAGACAGCACAATCCTGACTAAGGATCCAGATGGCGGCCCAGGGCCTGAGATCTACTCAGGGAAGGGGATGCTCGGATTTGCCTCCTCGGATTTCCACCAGCTAAATGGCTGGCGGAAGTAGAGGAGGCCGTGTAACAGCCTAGCCAACCTGGGCGGGGTCAGGGATATGGCCAACGCCAACCCCTGCCCCCTCCCGGGCCGGCTAGGCCAATGGCCCCCCTTTCTCGCCCAGCCGGACTGCCCACGCAGCCAGTGATGGAGCACTTACCTTCCACCGCCATCCGCATGGAGATCCGGTGCCTGAGGGAGGCCAGCCTTGCGCCGGCCTCTCTTACTCCCAAAGTGTCACAAACGTGCTTTACAGCACGTTTGCGACGTCTTCTGTCGACGGAACACTCGTTCTGTCGCCGGCTTTTTTACAGGATTGCACTCAGAAGCAGTGAAAAGAGTTCATTAGGACTGCAATCCTATACACTTACCTAGGAGTAAGTCATATAAAATTCAATGGGATTAATTCTGAGTAAACATGCATTGGTGTACACTGTGGGACATGTTTCCATTAGCTACATACTGAATGTATCATTCCATGCATGTGAGAAATAGTTAAAAGAGGTAAAACGTGACTTGTAAAGTATTATTGGCACTTGGAAACAAATAATACAAAGAGAAAAAAAAAACCTAATCGTACAAAGATGCAGAATATTGGAAATAGCATTTTACAATCCCTGGGTAGTTACTAGAGGGTGAAGCTATTTGAAAACTTCCTCATTTCCATGTTTAATCTAATCCTGAAAAGGAATTATCACTGCTGCAGAATAATTGCATGGCATTTTTCTAAAATGCCGACCAAGAATTCCCTAAGGAGTAAGCCAGAAACACCAATTAATTCCTCTTTTTGACCTAAGCAAGATTTGCAGCCTTTAGAGGTGAAAGGCTTAGGAACAAACTGACTCTGCCACTTGGCACCCAATCTTGTTTTCATTGCACTAGTCCAATTTCCTCACTGCACCGATGCTCATTAAACTTCCAATATAAAATTGCACCTCACCTCTGTTTTGTTAAAATATACAGAGAAAAAGCAGAACAAAAGAGCAAGGTACCTTTAGAGTCTAAAGTTTAGACACTGCAGAATAGAAGAATGTGCAGGTGTAAGCTGAATCAGAGACTGAAATTCCATTACACATGTTGCTGAAAGTGAGGACATCTGACTGTAAATACTGTATATGTTCCATTAGAAGGCAACACAGAATGTACCTTTCTGATATGCAGGAAATATGTTTAGCATACGTCACGGGTGTTATTTTGCCACTTAATTTGCTGAATGAAGAAAACATACCAGCTGACACAAAACACCTTGGCCAGTTGAAGAAATAATAAAGTACAGAAATATTATGCAGCGGTCAAAACTGCAGGTCAGGAGCAGCCTGAGCAGATGCCGCCTGCTAGTTTGAACCCCTACCCTTACCCCTCCCAAAAAAACCACCACCCTCGCATGAGCATTATAGTGCACAAGCCCCACCACCACTGTTGCAGCCTCTTCCTCCGTACCCTCTTCCTTATTTGCCTAGCTGCTTAGGGAAGCAACTGGGTGGGCAAGGAAAGGGAAGCAAAGCAGAGTGGAGAGGACAAAACGTAAGGAGAGCCCTGCTGGATCAAGCCAAGGGTCCATCTAGTCCCGCTTCCTGTCTCTCACAGTGGCCCCACCAGATGCCTCAGGGAGCACATGCAACAACAAGATACCTGTATCCTGTCACCACTCCCTTGAATCTGACATTAAGAGATAGCCTATTACTAAGACCAGGAGGTTGCTTATCCTCATCATGGCTTGTAACCTGTGCTGATCAGGTGCTATCACCACACCCTGTGGCAAGGAGTTCCACAGATTAATTACACACTGGGTAAAGATATATTTCCTTTTGTCTGTTCTAATTCTCCTTCCACTCAATTTTAGTGGATGTCCCCTAGTTCTAGTGTTGTGTGAGAGGGAAAATTCTCTCTATCCACTCTCTCCATCCCTCTCTCCATCCCATGCATAATTTTATACGCCTCAACCATGTTACCTTCACACCCACTGCTATTTGTTCCCACTGATCCTGTGTGAAACAAACAGGATCGGCAGAACATGCTGGAAATGCCCACCGCATGCTTCGCTCAACAGGACCGAGCAGCAGAGCAAGCAGGAAGAGGTGGCGACGAACCTGATGTCAAGAAGGAGGAGGAGTGGGAGCTCCGCTTCCTTCTCACTCACCTGGCCTTTTTGCTGGGCTGCCAAGGAGAAGGAGCTGAGCCAAGTGATCCTGTTTATGTCAAGCACTCATGAAAGCAAGCGATCAACACAAGATCAGTGTTCTGCTGTTTTCTTGTAGCTTCACCACTGCCATCACTCGCAGCAGTGGTGCTGGATGAAGAGGTGGGCTGCCACTGTCCTGATCCTCCTTCCCGCAAGAAAGAAGAAAATGAGAGAGCCGACTGAAGCAGCTTCATGAGTGGTGGGCTGGACAGGGTTGGTGGGCAGATGTGGGGTGCAGGACACCCTCCGTCAGTTCCATCCAACTCAAAGCTACCACTTCAGTCATCCTCATGGCTAAGCCAGCACTGCTGCAGGTCCCTCCATAAGTGCTTGTAATGCATTGCTTTATATTATTATTATTATTGTTGTTGCTGTTGTTGTTGTTGTTGAACAGTATTTATATACCGCTTTTCAACAAAAAGTTCACAAAGCGGTTTACAGACAAAATCAAATGATTAAATGGCTCCGGGCTCCCTGTCCCAAAAGGGCTCACAATCTAAAAATAAAATAAAAAAGGTAGTTCATACTACAATATACAGTACTATTATTTCTACTGTTTTAAATTAGTGGGGAAACACCCATTTGTACTAGATCAGGGACAAATCTCACTGACCTGTGTTCTTAAGATACACATTTATCTATGGCAAGCCTGGTCAACTGGAGGATGTGGGTTGGAGCCAGGCCTTGAGGGAATTTTATCTAGAGCTCAATACACTGTCTGAGCAATTGCTATTGTCAGAACACTGATTGCCCCGAAGGACACAGAAGCTGGTCATTCCTATTTTATGGTATGCAAAGGAATGACTGACTGTCCCATACTGATCGATTCTGTAGAGATGTTACATCACTGATAAGCATATAATTTCTTACTTGGGCAGCCTGATCCTGCCTAACTATAGGCGGTGGAGCAAGCACTCTGCCGGCCTAGGGTGTTGTAATTGTGCTATAAGGCATGTTTTCGACACCCTGGGAGTAAGCGGTGGTGACACAGAGGCCAGCACCGCTCACTCCACCGTCGGCCAGGATCTGCACTGGCCAACGCAGGTGAGTGCTGCGCCAGGTGGAGGGAGGGCACAGGTGGCGAGGTTGGGGGCCATTGGCCGGCCCAGCCTGGGAGGGAGCAAGGGTATCGGTGCTGGGTTGTGCCGATATCCAGCACCCCTTCCAAGACTGGGCCGGCCTTATATGGCCTCCCCAGACGTGCGCCAGCTAAAGAGCTGGTGTGCATCCAAGCAGGCCCATTAGGGGCTCCGGCGCTTACACCGGAGGAAGGGGACAAATGTGTGCTTACACAATGGGGAAGGGGACGAACGTTTCCTTCCCCTGAGGTGAGTCCAGGCCACGCTGGCGCGGCATGCATCCTGCTTAGGATGCAACGGCCAGCCATTTTGGCCGCCACTGCATCTTAGGCAGGATTACGCCATGAGTCACAGGAAATCAGGAAACCAATCAAGTGTCTTGGCATCCACCTCTGACTTTGGATCAGCTTTTTCTATTTATGACAAACTCTGGGGGAAAAAAACCCTGAATATTTTTGTCCAACATTTAAACAATTTCATTCCCCCAAGCAATTGTTATAGAAAGAGATTATTTGCTCTATGGAAGCTGTAGAGGTTTTAAATGTCAATACAATCTGGCAAATAAGTATCAAAACTAATCCAGAAGAACATTTCAACCTCTTCCCTTCAAAACAATAACATCTGGTCATATCTTAAAGCAAAACAAAATCGTAGTAATAAACATTTTCCAAAAATTCAAATATCTAGAATTAGTCATGCTGTGGTTGGGTATAAATTAACATTTTGGTAAAGTATGGTTGCAATTAATGCATAATGTAAGAAACCCTGCAGTAATTGCTTTGGAAAGAAAACATACAAATAGCAGTTGATTGCTAATTTAATTTTATTTTCATATAGTAACATTTCACGAAGACATTTTAAGCACTGGAGCTAATTCCACATCCAATGGATGCTCGCAAACAGAACTAGCGAAGCATATTTATGAATGCAATCTAACAATCACTGCTTCCTTGCAACCTTCATTCGTTTTGATAAGTGTAACTATGGGCTTGTTGATATACTACATTTCATGCCTGTAAATAGCACCTCTCATGGCCTCTTTTGTACACACATCTGTTTATGAAGCCAACCACACATTCTATTACTTTGAACCCACTGATTTAGGAGGCATGCCTGTTGGATAACATTTTACTTTGATAAATTATCAAAGATGAAATGGGCTTTTAAGGGAATAGTCTGAGAACAGTAAAAAAGAAACGTTGCCAAAGAAAGAAATGTGATACCCCCCTAGGTCTAGTCAATTCCCATGCAGTTGTCCAAACCCAACTGCTGCAACCTTCTTCTAAAGTGCCTACAAATGCACTGTTGCTTGGCGCTGTGAACCCAAAGCCACTTTGCTGGGAACCATGTCAGGTGTTTGCTAGATAAGATAGGCACAAAGTGCTTCTTCTTCTTTCACAAACATAGGTTTTCATAACTGAGGAACACTGCTAGGCAGATGCAATAAGTGGAATATTTTGAGAGTTTTTGAGGCCTCATTCAGATGATCTCTGTGAGTAACAGAGACCCTAATGATTTGCAGAAAATAACTAATTAAATAAATAAAACAGGAAAGGATTAGATTCAGGAAGACAGAAGGAGAAGTGGTGGCCTAGTCCTATTACTAGTGCTGGATCCAACCCTTCAATTAAGTTGTCCGTGCAGTGATAGTGGAAAAGTTCAGATTATATATTTGTTGGTCCCATGGAATTACATGCAGAAGGAGAGTGTGCTAGTGTGTTTCCCCCCACCTGGTGCACTATGGTCCCATCGTATAATTGCATGGGGATGGTTCACTGAACCTGCCCCTCACAGGTGATTTAAATACTAGTATTAGTATATAAAGCCAGCGGGTGGCGCAGTGGGAGTCCCGTTGAGTGTTTAGAGCAACGTCAGAAAAGAAAAGCGTCAAAAGAAAATGCCCTGTCCCAATGTTTCTGGAATTTTTTTGTGGAAAGTAGACATATGCCCCTATGTTTTAAAACCATTGTCAGAGTTCTAGGGTCACCCCACTGACCCCCCCAGAGGAGCAAAGATCACTGTTTTTAGGGAAAATGATGCCCCGGAATTGGGGGGCTGCCCCCCCTCCTCACTGAAATTAAAAATGAAACTCTGGCTTTGTTTTCATGGCCAGGGCCTTGGCTTTTGAATCCACCTTGTTTGGAGCACCTCAGGTGCAGGGGAGCAGCTGTACACAGCTGTACACACACGCAACATTAGGCGTTGCGCAAAGGACTCAACGGGACTTTATGGGTACGCGTTGCGCAAACAACTCACTGGCCTTTTCCATATACAACTCTGGACTAAAGCTGGTATTTCAAGAATTTAAAGTGCCATAAAAAAAACCCTTGAAGGTAGGGACTTGTAACTTGAGGTACACTTAGGTGAGACATCCCCCTAAACACCCCTAAAGCCCTGGAGCTGTGTGTACAACACAACTATGTTTGTTTGAGCACTTTCGTGCTGGACTCACAACAAAATCTGCGTATTTCAAGAATTTAAAGTGCCATAAAAAAAATCCCTTGAAGGTAGGGACTTGAAACATCAGGTACACTTAGGTGAGACATCCCCCTAAATACCCCTAAAGCCCTGGAGCTGTGTGTACAACACAACTATGTTTGTTTGAGCATTGTGGTGCTGAACTCACAACAAAATCTGTGTATTTCAAGAATGTAAAGGGCCATTAAAAAAAATCCCTTGAAGGTAGGGACTTGAAACTTCAGGTACACTTAGGTGAGACATCCCCCTAAACACCCCTAAAGCCCTGGAGCTGTGTCTAAAACACAACTATGTTTTTCTTTGAAATCTTGTGTTTTCAGGTCCATGCTTTACATAGGGGTAAATGGATCAGTTGAGTTGACCTTAAGTCCCGTTGAGTGCCTAACGCAACGTAGGGGCTCCTTGCGCAAAAGACCCCGGGTGAATTTTATGCAGGTGATTCTTTCTACATGGGGGTTTGTTAAAAATGTTGATCAAACTGACATTTGGGAAGTCTGGGAAAGTCATACCGCGGGACCAAATGGGTTAAACCACTGAACCATGAGCTTGTTGATCGAAAGGTCGACAGTTCGAATCTGTGTGATGGCTCCTGCCAACCTAGCAGTTCGAAAGCAAGAAATTGCAAGTAGATTAATAGGTACCGCATCAGCGGGACGGTAACAGCGTTCCATGCGCCTCGGTGTTGAGTCATGCCGGCCACATGACCATGGAAACGTCTTTGGACAGCGCTGGCTCTTCGGCTTTGAAACGGAGATGAGCACCGCTCCCTAGAGTCGGACACGACTGGACTTAATTGTCAAGGGATACCTTTACCTTTTCCTTATTAGTATACTAAATTGTGTGTGGAGGGCGGTTCAGAGAATTAACCTCCCCATGGAATTATGTGGTGGAACAATGGCACACGAGGTGGGATGGGAGTTGTGTGTGCACACGCACCTTCCCCATGTGATTTAAGAACATAAGAAGAGCCCTGCTGGATCAGGCAAAAGGTAATCTAGTCCCGCTTCCTGTCTCTCACAGTGGTCCACCGGATGATTCAGGGAGCACACAAGACAACAAGATAACTGTATCCTGTCACCACGCCCTTGCATCTGGCATTCAGAGATAGCCTATAACTAAAACCAGGAGATTGCTTATCCCCATCATGACTGTGATGGACCTTTCCTCCATAAATCTGTCCAATTCCCTTTTAAAGGCATCCAGGCCAGGTGCCATCACCACATCCTGTGGCAAGGAGTTCCACAGATTAATTACACGCTGGGTGAAGAATTTCATGGGGTTGGCAGGTGTATCATCCAAACTAGACCAACGTTACCCTTGGATGCAGAACAGAATAGAGTATAACTCTGCAAGGGAGGACAACATTATCATGTTGTTGTTGTTGTTGTTGTTGTTGTTGTTGTTGTTGTTGTTCAGTTGTTAAGTCGTGTCCGACCCTTCATGATCCCATGAACCATATCCCGCCAGGCCTTCCTGTCCTCCACTATCTTCCTGAGTTCGCTCATTTTCATGTTCGTTGCATCGGTGATGCTGTCTAACCATCTCATCCTTTGCCTTCCCCTTCTCCTTTTGCCTTCAATCTTTCCCAGCATCAGAGTCTTCTCCAGAGAGTCCTCTCTTCGCATTAGGTGGCCAAAATATTTGAGCTTCAGCCTCAATACCTGTCCTTCCAGGGAACAGTCAGGGTTGATTTCATTTAGGATTGACTGATTTGATCTCCTAGCAGTCCAAGGGACTCTCAGGAGTCTTCTCCAGCACCACAGTTCAAAAGCATCTATTCTTCGGCGCTCAGCCTTCCTTATGGTCCAACTCTCGCAACCATATGTTGCTACTGGGAACACCATCACCCTGACTATGCGAACTTTTGTTGGCATGGTGATATCTCTGCTTTTTATTATGCTGTCTAAGTTTGCCATAGCTTTCCTTCCAAGGAGTAAGCGTCTTTTAATTTCATAGCTGCTGTCTCCGTCTGCAGTGATCTTGGAGCCCAGAAAAGTAAAATCTGTTACTGCTTCCATTTCTGCCCCTTCTATTTGCCAGGAATTGATGGGACCAGATGCCATGATCTTGGTTTTATTAATGTTGAGTTTCAAGCCAACTTTTGCACTCTCCTCTTTCACCCTCATCAAGAGGCTCTTGAGTTCTTCTTCACTTTCTGCCATTAGGGTGGTATCGTCTGCATATCTGAGGTTGTTGATGTTTCTCCCGGCAATCTTGATTCCGGCTTGCGATTCATTCAGCCCTGCATTTCTCATAATGTAATCTGCATATAAGTTAAATAGGCAGGGTGACAATATACAGCCTTGCCGTACTCCCTTCCCAATTTTGAACCAGACGGTTGTTCCATCGCCGGTCCGAACTGTTGCTTCTTGACCCGCATACAGATTTCTCAGGAGACAGGTAAGGTGGTCTGGTACCCCCATCTCTTTAAGAATTTGCCACAGTTTGTTGTGATCCACACAATCAAAGGCTTTTGCGTAGTCAATGAAGCAGAAGTAGGTGTTTTTTTGGAACTCTCGTGCTTTCTCCATGATCCAGTGGATGTTGGCAATTTGATCTCTAGTTCCTCTGCCTCTTCGAAACCCAGCTTGTACGTCCGGTAGTTCTCGGTCCACGTACTGCTGAAGCCTAGCTTGTAGGATTTTGAGCATAACCTTGCTAGCATGTGAAATGAGTGCAATTGTACGGTAGTTTGAACACTCTTTGGCACTGCCCTTCTTTGGAATTGGAACGTAAACTGACCTTTTCCAATCCTTTGGCCACTGCTGAGTTTTCCAAATTTGTTGGCATATTGAGTGCAGCACTTTCACAGCATCATCATTTAGGATTTTAAGTAGCTCAGCTGGGATATTATCATCTCCACTAGCTTTGTTGTTAGTAATGCTACCTAAGGCCCACTTGACTTCACTCTCTAGGATGTCCGGCTCTGGGTCAGTGACCACACCAGCGTGGTCATCAGGAACATTAAGATCTTTCTTGTATAGTTCTTCTGTGTATTCTAGCCATCTCTTCTTAATCTCTTCTGCTTCTGTTAGGTCCCTGCCTTTTTTATCCTTTATCATGCCCATCTTTGCACAAAACGTTCCCTTGATATCTCCAATTTTCTTGAAGAGATCTCTAGTCCTCCCCATTCTGTTGTTTTCCTTGATTTCCTTGCATTGTTCATTTAAGAAGGCCTTCTTATCTCTCCTTGCTGTTCTCTGGAAATCTGCATTCAGTTGTTTATATCTTTCCCTTTCACCCTTGCTTTTCCGCATTCCTTCTTTCCACAGCTATTTGTAAAGCCTCATCTGACAGCCACTTTGCTTTCTTGCATTTCTTTTTCTTTTGGATGGTTTTCATTGCTGCCTCCTGTACAATGTTACGAACTTCCGTCCATAGTTCTTCAGGCACTCTGTCTACCAGGTCTAATGCCCTAAATCTATTCTTCACCTCCACTGTATACTAATAAGGGATATGATTTAGGTCATATCTGACTGGTCTAGTGGTGTTCCCTACATTCTTCAATTTAAGCCTGAATTTTGCAATAAGAAGTTCAGGACCTTATCATAGTATGATTTTATTAGGTGGGGGGGAAATTTTGGAACTTGAGGGAAAATCTCTAGGTGTAATGTTTCATGGGATTATGTTCCTAGAAATTGATCCAACAGGTAGTGATTCAGGCAATTAAGGGTAATCCTCAATAGACACAATGCAAACAGATACATTCAATTTCTAGAGGCTTTTAAATGCTAATAGCTACATTACATTATTGTGATAGACTTGAGTGCTAAATGTTACAACACACAGGAGTGGTTATAAAATCCCATGAAGGTAGTCAAACTGCACTCTAGGATAGCATTTGTCTGGCCCTCTTATCGAGCCAAACAGAGACCATATTAAAAGAGTCGCTATTCATATCCCTGAAGGTGGCTTTTCATCTAAAATCTACTTCTCAGAGCTGTGCCAACTGTATTCTGACTATACTGGCTAAGGAGGAGAACATTTTAACAGTTAGTAATTAGGTGTAGGTAGCAAAAGAAAATGTTTCTAGGAGAATTGGTCATCCTGCCATATTACTAGCGCAAAGTAAGATGTCCAGAGGCGTCGCTCCGGTAGGGGCGGGGCTGTAAGTTTTGCTCGGTCGGAGTCCCGTTTACCGAACGAGCAGGAGGCGGCCCCGCCCCCTCACCGTCAGAGCCATTCCCCTGCGGAGAAAGCAGCAGGCAGGGTCTCTTGCCTGCTGCTTTCTCCGCAGGGGAATGGCTCCGACCCTAACCCTAACCCTCTGAAGATGTCCCTCTACTTTTGGTACCAGATGCTCTCACTGAACATCCATGGAAACAATCCCATTGTGTGCAATGGGACTACTCATGTGACAAATGGCTTGTAGCTTTCTGTTTTGAATGTGTTTACACTCACAAAAATATCAGTGAAGGAAATAATACATAAATGTTATAAGTATAATATTCAATCTATTATAATATTTAATAATATATACTTCAAAAAAATGAAGGAAAACATTTCAGTTTTGCAGTGCCATTCATGACCTGACCATTTATCTTCATTTCTTTTTACCTATAAAAGAAAGAACGTGTGTTTTTTTTTATTGGCAGGTGCCTTTCATGTCGATTGACTTTTTTCATTAAGGAACTGGTGATCAATATGCAAATACAGTACTTCAAAAAGTCTTTCCAAAATTAATTACTGAAATAGTATTGTTTTATCTGAAGGGGGCAGGGCAAGCACAAGGCACAGTTAGAGGGGTTGGTGGGTGTATTGGGGGATGGGTTCGTCCCTCAGTGTTACAGCAGCTGCCTAGCATGAAGAGGGTCCCAGCTGCAATCTGTGGCATCTCCAGACAGGGCAGCATAAGAGACTCCACTTGAAACCCCTGGAGAGCCACCAACAGGAACATACCCCCCCCCCTCCAAATGCTTCTCAAGTAAACAAGAGACAGACAATACAGGAGGGCTGTAAAACAACATGTGGCTATATCCTGAGCACATGATTCTTAGCGTGCTTGGAAATAACACTCACTCCAAGCTTGTAGAGGGTGGTGTGTGGTTTTGGGGTACCCCGTTTGCAAAGGCACAAAACTTTTGTGAGACAATTTGAGCTGGCTAAAGCTGGAAGGCACCAGCTGCGAGGGCAGAGCTTGCTTATAGCAGGCTGTTCCACTCATACTTTCCCAGTTTTTGCCCACTTAGCTTCTCTTTGCATACTGTGCATGCAGATCACTGAGCCTGGGCAAGATGCTGCACAACCAACTGCATCTAATACTGTTTTTCAGGCAACAAGTACAAACTTTCTGCATCCAAACACCAATATAATTTGATGGATCCAGGATACTGATGCAACTACAGTATCTGCATCAGATAGTAAACCTGGAAAAACCCTGGTCGGGTTGCAGACCTTTCAGGATTGATCTGGAGTTTCCGGGAATCCGCATCAACCTCTAGGCGGCTGCACACCCAGGAGGTTTTCCAAATACCATTATTCACCAAGGAGTATCTTTGTGTCATCTGTCCAAAGTCCTCGCACATCTCTTTGCCCTGCAGACACTACTGTGGGGTTGACTTTTAATTCAAAAACCAACCCCCTGGGGGTTTTGTGCTCTTCTGGGAGGGACTCTTCTGGCCCCTTTCTGCCTGGTTTCTGTAGCCTTGGATGGTGACAGTGGATTCAAACTACCAAGGTTTTTTTTTCCCCTGTTCAGCTGCTGGTCCAGTAAAGGCAAGCAGGGAGCAGGAAGGGGTGTGCGCACACTAACCACTAGGAACTACTCCCTTTAGTCAGCTGGCATTCTTCTGGGAATTCCTTTCCCTGACAGATGAGGTATACTCCTACAGTAAGTAAGCATGCACAGGATTGCGGTATGAGCTTCCTCATGAAATAAGCTACTTTAAGGTTAAAGCTGAGAACTTATTTTAGAATGAGCAATAATGATTAGAATACAAACAGTACAAGGAAGGTTCTCACCTGCTGGTGTTGGCTCTTCTTCATCTAATGCTGTGAAAAGAAAGAAAAGAAAAGAAACAAGGTTACACATGTTCTCGAAAAAAAACAAAAAAAACCACCACTTTAAATCGTTCCACCAAATAGGATTTGGTTATTTTTTTGTTTCAAATCCTTTTAATCAGAAGCCATTGATGCAAAAGCAGTAACTGGATCATTTTTAATAATATTTTTTGAATAAAATCACAATCTCCACTTCTTTCTTTAAATGAGAATTTAATCCAAAAAAGAATCAGAATGCTCCTTGAGTATTTAGGAGAGGAAGTGTAGGCAGCATGTACAGAGAGTACCATGGCAAGTTCGGTTAGAAAAGGGAACTGAAAATGTTAATGTTGTAAGCCACCTTGAGTGCCCTTGCCGGCAGAAAGGCGGGATACAAATTCTTTAAATAAATTAAATAAATAAAATGTTCCATATCGGGGAGGCCATGTTTGTCCGTTGCAACAGAAACAATGAAGAATCTTCCTAACGCTTTAAAGACAAACAATCGGACTTCAGCATAGGCTTTTGTGGTCTAGAATTTCAATTAATCAGATGCATAACAACCCTTTGTACACCTGATGGAAGTGCGCTCTAGCCCATGAAAGCCTACGCGAAGACATTTTTTTAGTCTTCATGGAGCCCAAAATACTCTTTTTAAATTGAAAATATATTGCAAATGAATATAATGGTACTAGCGGCTGGTGGACAGGCCTTGATTGTCAGTGACTTCATCTATACTGCTCCTGTGGAAAATCACAATGTCTCAACATACATATGAAAGACAATCTATGGTGATAAAGATAATGCCATATTTCACAATTCTTGAGAAAGAAGAGGATATCAGGCACTCTGGAGTAATAAGATGTTTAAGAAAGGGTTACCAAATTATGTACGTATGTGCATAATAAAGTGGAAACATCATTCATCCATGATCTCACATGATCTCACATATTATTATCCTTTAAAATTTCTATATACTTCTGTAAGACTTTGTGTTTTGAGGCAGTGCCGCAGCAGAGAATCTTTTGAGTTAGCTTCCAAGCTGCCACCACATGGTGGTGTTATGAGTTACACTGGGCAAAGGTGCTTGCACTTTGATGTCAGGGTCAGGGATTAAGGATTACAAGCAGATTCTACACCAGTATTCCAGACATTCAGGCATCCACTTTGCCAAAAGTGAACAAGAACAAATACCTGTACAGCGAGCAAGAACAAATTTGTGGAAGAACAAATACAGCAAGCTGCTCTGATTCCATTCTCTTCCTGACTTGTGTAAACATAACAGTGCTAAGGACAGACGATTTCCCATAAAAGATATGAGTTGCATTCGCTGCATGTATCTCATTCCTCAGCAAATCAAGTCAGAATTCTAAATATTGTTCTTTATGACAATCACTGTATATCGGTCACAACAGGCTCCTTCTAATTGCATGTCAAGGAAAGAGTCCTTCCTTGAGATGTCAGAAGCAAAGCGTCAAGGCTGGTGACATTTTGTCTGAACTGCTTGCAAGGCCCCCCTCCCCTTGAATTAAATTGTTTTGAAAGGCCTTGGGAAAGCAGTACAACACATGGATTTATTAAGCAGACAAACAGCTGAATGACACACGCTTTCTAGGCCAACCTGACCCCAAATGTCAAAGCATGATTCCAGTGCACAAATATGAAAGAGTGATTAATAATAATTAGGCTGATGAAGAAAGGAGATCATCGAAGTTGCTGCACAACAACTAGAAAGTAAAATTTGGTAGTCACAAGCAAGTGACCTTGAATCCTATCTGGAAATGGACCATTTTTACATCTCTCACACCATATCCAGGTCATAAACTCTGGAACGCAACCAGCACTCCAATGGACAGCAAACCAAGCCAAAACTGTGATGGAATGGAAGAATGTGGGAATACTCCCTTTGTATCCAGCCAGATCCTATCGTTGAACTGCGCTGCCGGAACTTGTGTTTCAGCAGCACAGCCTATATGATGTTGCAAAATGTGTTACTCTAGTTTATAGTGTGCTGCTGGGCCACGGCCGAAAACACAAAGTGGTGCTGGCTGTGCAGCTGTGGCCTTCCTGGATCCCGGATAGGTTTTCCCTTGACTTATGAACTTATGAAATGTGTCCCAGTGCCTTATATTGAGTCAACGTACTGCCTTATATTGGCTCAGAATTGTCTAACTGACTCTGAGCGCAATCCTGGAGAACTTTAGAATGGCGGAGCGCGTGCTCCGCCATTCTAAAGTGTCGCGAACGTGCCGTAAAGCATGTTTGCCACTACTTTAGAGTAAGGGAGGCCGGCGCAAGGCTGGCCTCCCTCACTCCATCACCGGACCAGCAAGCGGCCACCGGAGGAAGGCGGGCGTTCCGGCAGGTGAGGGAGGGGGCCATTTGCCTAGCCGGCCTGGGAGTTTCCATATACCCGCCATATCCCCATCCCAGCCAGGCTGACTACGTTGTTACACAGCCTCCTCTACTTTCACCAGCTATTTAGCTGGCGGAAATCCGAGGAGGCTGATAGGGCCGGCCCCGGTTTACACCGAGGAAAGGGGGCGAGCGTCCCCTTCCCTGACCTCCAGCCTGCCGACTGACAGACACCCTGGGCTCAGGATCCTGTGGGCGGCCCTGGGCCGCCGCCCAAAACCTTAATCAGAATTGTAATGCCCGTGTTCTACCACTGTGTGAAATCTCTTCCCATAGTTACTGCCTTGTCAGCCACCCATAGCCAGCTCAAGACCTCCCAGTGCCTGAGGCAGCATGCCCCCATACTGCTTCAGTCTTCCTACTGCTGCCTCTGTCCGTGTATGCGCATGCCACCCCCATGGATGTGGGGGAGAGCATGCACTTGCTTCATTTATCAAGAGCTCAATCTACAGCCTTCCTGGTTCGTGCCACTTCTATTTTAAATGGAAGCAGTGCAATCTGGGTTCCCAGCCTGCACCGCTTCTGCTCATATCAAACAGAAAAGGCAGGGGCCAGGCAGGCTGAAGATTGTGCTCCTGGTAAATAAACTAAAGGGTCAGGCTCCAGATCACCAGTCCCTGCTTACTTGGTGCTTCGTAAGCACCAGGTAGGCAAGGAAAGGTGATCCGGAGTGTGGCAGTCTCATTTGTTCCCCTCCTTCCAGCGCTGGAAGGAGAAGGGGGGGGGTCTCTTTACCTCCTCACTGTGGTTTGTCCTCATATGGAGTTTAAAGGGAAAGCATTCCTTTCAACTTTAAATGCCATGTGAGTATGGAGTGAGGGGAGGGAGTAGCAAAGCATGTCTTCCTCATGCAGCATTTCAAATTTAAAGGGACACAGTCCCTTTAAACCCCACGCAAGGACAGAACAAGAGGATGGAAAGGGATGATCCAGTTCCCAATTCCCGCCCAGGGAGTGGATCAATATGGTCAATATGATCAATCTGTGGTGGGCTGGAGGGAGTCAGCAGCAGACTCAGGGTGAGGCACCCCAAATCCACTGCTCCTTCCACCAACCACCCTGATGCAAGCTGCACCACTCAGCTTCCTGGTTGGGGTGCAACCACCTCAAGGTCATTTTATAGAAGGGGTTATAGAAGACATGAGTCTGCCACCAGCAGTCCAATTCCACCTTGAGGCAAGATTATTTCTGCAGTGATCAAAAATGGCTTTATTGCCTATACTGTATTTATAGTACTAGAATTAAAGGGAAAAATACAATTATTCCCAATAAGGTAGTGAGGAAGCAGTCAGTGAAACTTTAATTGTATTTCCACAAACAATATAGAAATAGATTGAGAGAAATGAAAAGTCTAGGAAATAAATGGACAAAGTGTTCAGGAAGGGGAAAAGAAGCCCTCTCTCCTGCCGCTATCATTTTCTTGAGAGTGCTCCAAAACAAATGTCTTGCCAGCAGTGCTTTTGTTATTTACCACACAACAGAGGTTTGCCTTCACAGCACCTGCAGTTGCTGGTTTGGTGATTGTTTCCTGACTTTCCTCCTGATGGAAAAGGTGATTTGCTTTTACTCTAAAATGGAAAAAGGTTGTGCAGACTATTCGTTCTGTGTGATCACTTCAGAGCAAAAGACACTTGGCTATCAGGTAGAACTTGAAGGAATTAAAAGTTTGGTGAGCTGGTCAAAGGAAAAAAGAAAAACAAATTCTGCATTTCTCAAAGTAAACAATCATTTGGCTATAAGCTTGGAAATGAGTTAAGAACTACACTTCTCATTTGAGTTTATTATTACAAGTTGAGCATCCTGGATTCAGAATGCTTGGGATCAGAAGCATTCTGGATTTTGGATTTTTCTGGATTTGCTGTCTGCCCCCAGTGTGGGTAAGGTCCCCAGCCTTATTTAATAATTATATTAAATAATACTTAGCAAACAAATGCTGAGAGAGCCCAAAATGCACTGCACCGAGCCACCCGCTCAGCTCTTCACCGACTTCTACACCTGTTGCTCAGAGAGCCCACAAATGCACCCCACTGAGTCACCCGAATAAACAGGCCACTCGAATACACTGCACCAGGCTGCCCAAAATGTACACGGCACCAAGCATACAGGAGTTGCAATGCAACATCTGTTCCCAAATATCGCACTTATAAGAGTGACTGGTAGATAATCCCTTCACAGGAAGAAACAGTGCATTTAGGATTAGGATGGGGACTAACCCTTCCCTTCCCTGTTATCTGTGGTAACAGGCAGATTTAGTCTGCTTCAGCACTGTGCAATCTGTCCAATAAATCTCAGTGAGCGCTACTGTGCACTGAGCCAGACTCTATCTGCACAGCCTCGCCCCATCATCTGCACATCCCCATCTGTGTTCCATTTCCTGGCTTGACCCTAGAGTGTAACAGAATCCTGGAAATTCACCTTTATATATTTTGATGGTAGTTGCTATGCATGAGCAGTCAATATGGCCACCTTCATATTCAATGGTTTTTAGTACCGTATGTGAAATGTATTCCTTGTAATTTCATAGAGCTTTCCACAGACTTAAAAGGTGAAACAGCTCCTGTCTCATTAAACATTACAGCTTGCTGAGCCATTTCTATATTTACCTCTCAACATAATGAAAAATGGCCATTTATCTACATCCCTCTGTTCTATATCTTTTAATCAGAACTTGATCTACAAAAAGTCAATTCATCTTATCAGGTGCCTGGCCATAAATTCCATCCACCAGGGTGTTCTGCAAAACCTTTAAGACTTCAGTTTAAACATTTGCATTGTTGTGACATTATTGGTGTTAAAAGATCTTGAGCTGATTTTAAAGATTAGACCAAAGTGGCTTGAAACTTCTATGTAGGCAAGGCATTACGTACTGGGAGGAACTAGGAAAGGGAAACATACTGGGAAGAACTAGAAAAGGGAAACATAAAAAGGGAGACCATAATCATGCAAAGCTTGGAAAAAAAAATAACTATAGGCACACTCTGTTGGCATAGCCACTTTGTTGTTCTTAACTAAAAGTGGGATAAATAATAATAATAATAATAATAATAATAATAATAATAATAATAATAATAATAATAATAATAATAATAAATAGAAATCTGGGCACAAACAGGAGATGAAGGCAACACCCCCTACAGACACACACCACTGCTCCCCTTTAAGTGGCATTCAGAGACACAAGGCCTTTGAACCCGGGGACAGCATACAACCATCATGACTAGTAGCAACTGATGGTTGTGCCTTTCATGAATTTGTCTAAACTCTAGTCCCTTTTACAGTCTCCTGTGCAAGCACCACTGAAAAGAATGGGGATTGTTCTAGCGCATTAACTATTCTCTTCTTAGGCTCCCATTCATTTCCACAGGATAACTTTCTGGCAGAACATTCTTACATTTCTAAATCACTGGCATAAGAGAAATGCAAATATATACTAAAATTTAAAAAAGAATAAAAACAATATCAAAACCCTACAGACTTAATGCACATAAAGTTGCTTTTTTCATCCAAAGAAATCAACACCAGCAATTCCCCTGATGCACTTGACAGGTTTCAATTATTACAGGTAATTTTATTTTTTATTTTTTTTTGGGGGGGAGCAAATGTAATGAGCTTTAATTTCAGCTTTTTTTTTTTTTACTGTAAGGGAGAGAGGACACTCTTAAATTTAGTTCACCAGGACATGTAGAACAACACCGCAACAATATTTCAGTGATGATCAGTGAAGTCATCCAGATCCAAAGAGTTATTTTAGCCATGCCTTGGGAAATGTTTGACTCACTTTCTTTGAATAGCAGACCCTCCCTCCATGTTAAGTGCCAACAAATTCAATGAGAAGCTGAAGATTGCAGCCTAGTGTAACACTGCAAAGCTATTTATACAGCGAGTCAAATTAATGGGACATAGGAAGACAACCCCCCCCCCCCGAGAAATTTCACTTGTCTTACAGAAACGTTTTTGGCTTCCCTTGAAAGCTGTCAGATGTTTCTCCTTGAGAAGGACCCTGAAATACACTTTCAAATTTTGTCTTGTTTTACGTTTTGTAGGGCAGATTGCTGTTGCAGCATCAGGCTCCACTCCTGACCTACTGCATTTATCCAAACATGTGTAGCATTTGGTGTGTACAGCTATATATATGTGGTATATATATAGCTCAATATGATTTCATTTTAGTCCTTTTGAATGTATGAAAAGCTAAGTAGCAGGCTAAGTAGCACACTGTTGGAGCATCTTTTACGACTGGTACTGACTGCTTTACAGCAGTCATCACCAGCAGAGGATGATGTGCAACGTCGGAAGATGAGTACTGTATAGGATTGAGCCCTTAGTGCAGGGGTGGGCAATTAATTTTCCTAAGGGGCCACATGAGAAACAGGGACTGATGTTGAGGGTTGTTCCAGCCCCCCCCCCCCGCAGATACCAGGGTTCACAGAGAGAGGCAAATGCCCCCTCCATGGCCCCCTCTGTAGCCCCCTCCGCAGTGCCTGCACACACACACCCGGCCATTCTCTTACCTTCATTAGCTGCTCCATGTCTTCCTTGCAACAGACGCTAAAAGCAGCACCATGTTGCTTATAGCACAGATGCAGGGTGCTAGAGAGTCTCCTTCCCGTTCTTCAGCTGAACCTCTCTAGTACTCAGCGTCTGTGCTATAAACAGCATGCTGCTGCTTATAGCGTCTGTTGCAAGGAAGACATGGAGCACCTAATGAAGGTAAGATAATGGACGAGGCGTGCTGGGGGGCATTAATTAGCTGCTCTGTGTCTAAACCTCACGGCCGGATGTGGCCCTGGGGCCATGCAATGCCCAGTTCTGCCTTAGTGTCTCCAATGCGGAAGAGAAAGCGAGAATCAACTATATTTAAATCAACAGTACATTCTGGCCATTTTAACTTTTCTGCGTGCATTACAAACAGATTTAAGCAAAACCCTGCTGTGATGATTGAG
The DNA here is from genome assembly GCA_026170595.1 of Plestiodon gilberti rubricaudatus. Classification (NCBI taxonomy): domain Eukaryota; kingdom Metazoa; phylum Chordata; class Lepidosauria; order Squamata; family Scincidae; genus Plestiodon; species Plestiodon gilberti. The sequence continues at coordinate 37,005,944 of JANXHW010000002.1, forward strand.
CTCTCCTTGCTCTCTTTTTCTATTAGTATGTTTCCCTTAAGGAAAACTTCAGTGTAAAGTTCAATAGAAAAGAGGCTTCTCTGACTCACTTTGAAATCTGCACCTTTGCAGAATGATTGCATGGCCAAGCAGACAGACAACTTGTGAATTGCTTGTCTCCATTGCCCACCTGATCAGTTCAGAGGGCAAGTAGGTGGTCTCAAAGGCCACCAGGAGGCCTATGGAATTTTCCTTACCTCTCCCAGGCCTCCTGATGCCCCCTCCTCACCACTGGATGCAGCACATGCCCCACTGGTGTGGCTGCATTGTCACCAATGGCGGGAGGATTGGATTGGGCTGTCAGCTTCTTAGAATTTTTTTCCTAAGTTTTGCACAGCTGCAATTTTCCAAGCTTATAAAGTGGCTATGTAAAAAAAGCACCAATGGAGTTATTAAAAATGCATAGCTGGGGTAATGAAGAAAAGCACTATGCAATCTTTTTTCAAGAAGATTAATATGAAAAGGCTGTTTAAATTGGGATCTGTTCATACCATTGCTTGGAACGAAAAATCAATCAGATGATTGATTCTCAGTATATTACAGCCATAATCGACACAAAAAGTTGCACATGTTGGTTTTACTAGATCTGTCAGCAGAGCTCAATATAATATCGACTATTAAGGTTTGTCACCTTGCCTGATGCACCTTCCCAATAGTCTGTCCCACTGCTAATTTTTCTGGCCTCCCTTTCAAACATTTTGTAAAACTACTAGAATGTATCTTTGATTATTTCTGTCCTTCAGACATGATGATGATCTGCTACTACATAGTGCTACTTTATTAAAGCAAAATATATGTTCTGTTGTTTGATAGGGTTTGGTTTGCAGGGCTGCAGCACAGTGGAAGAGCATCAGTTTTGCATGCAGAAGGTCCCAGGTTCAATCCCTGCTACCTTCAGGTAGGACAGAGAAAAATTCCTATCTGAAACTTTGGAAAGCTGCTGCCAGTCTGTGTCAACAGTATTGATCTAGGTATACTGATTTTGTGGCAGCAAAAAATAAGATAAAAATGTATTGCTGGGCTAAATTATCAAAGGCATAGAGTCCAGATTGCAAAAAGGAATAGTTTCACTCTGTTCTGCCCTAATCAGACCTCACTTGTACTATTCTGCCCAGTTTTCAGCATTATGTTTTAATAAGGACATTGATACGCTGGAGCAGGTTCAGTGAAGAACAACTAAGGTGGTGAGAAGTCTGGAAACCAAGTCCTATGAGGAATGGTTAAAAGAGTTTAGTATGTTTACTCTGGAGCGGAGAAGGCTGAGGGGAGATATGATAGCCATCTTTAAGTATCAGAAGGGCTGTCACATAAGAGAACATGAGGACTTGTTCTCTGGGGTTCCAGTGGGCAGGACTAGAACTAATTTGCTGAAACTAAAAGGAAGTCGATTTAGGCTAGACATGAGGAACCATAATTGTAAGACCTTACATAACTGTAACGGCTGACCAGCACTGGAACAGCCTACCTTACGCAACTGGGCTCTCACTCAGAGGTTTTCAAGCAGAGGCTAGATGGTCATCTTTCAAGGATGCTGTATTAGCCTGCACTGAGCAGGGGGCTGGACTAGATGATCTCCAAGGTGCTTCCAACGCTAGTGTTCTATGATTCTGTTACCATGGTCTGACTCACAGAGCAATCCTATCCAACTTACACCACCAGTGTAACCAGCGGGGGAGGGCAGGGTGGGAGACTTTGGAGGGGAGGGAAAATTTAAATCCCCTTTGAATCCCCCTTTGGAAGGGGAATCCCCTTTCCGTTCTGGGGCCTCCCGTTCTATCTGCACCGCTGGTTACACCGCTGGTGTAAGTTGGATAGGATTGCGCTGTTAGTATAAGGCAGCTTCCTACGATAATGCAAACTTCCTGACTCAAATAGACCATAAGACAGAAACTAGATACTGTATGTTGTTCTGAAGTGAAACTGTAGAGATGTATAAGCAAACAGGTTGACATCCTTCCTTCTCTTACAATCCTATGTGTGTCTACTCAATTGGTTTCAGTGGGACTTATTCCCACTGTAAGTGTGTAGTATGTATACAATCGCATTCCTAAAAGTCTGAGATACAGCTCTCCTGAAAAGCAAACTCAACTATTTAACAAATAGGCTTCTTGTTTAGCACAGCTTGATGAAGCAATACAGGAAAATCCCTAGGTAGGTGGGCCTGTTGCTATCTGTGCAGCTTGCACACGCGCTTTCTCCCCATATTGCAGATAAGGGCTGAAACTGTGAAAGGGTGGAGTGCTTAAAGCAACCAGTCAGTTCATGGGTGAGTGAGATTTGGAATAGGGATTTCCTGAGTCACCCGTTTACAGTCACAGCCACTACACTGTACCAGCTTTCTTGGGTCTTAGCAGCCTGCCTTACATATCTCTGTATTCAGTCACGCCCCGATGGTTTTCTGGATCCCCACTTCTATGCAAGAAGAGGTAATGAAAAGTACAGTGATCCCTACAGAATTCAAAGAGGACGCCTGGCTAATTACCATGAACTACAAGGATGTTTGAAAATGAGGTACAGACGTGTGATTAATTTAGCTAAAAGCCATGCAATTAATACTTTGCGATGGGAAAAGTTCAAAGACATTGTGTACTTTTCTTTCCTTTTATTGAATAATGTGAAAAAAGAATCAATACAAAAACATCAAATCACAGAGGGATCAGGGTACTGAACACTGTGTAAACTATTATTTATTTTTCCAATAAATAACAGATGGCTCCCACAGCTCCTGAAATTTACTTGTGTTAGAGAGGCCGTTCCATGTTCATTTCATAAAAGTCAAATCAGTCATCATTTTAATGAGCCAAATCTTGTTTGTCCATTCTTCAAATTAAGGGCCTCTTTTTAATTCCAACTTGTGTTGTAGCTCACGTTGCACACAATTCATTCCACATAAGATTGATACTTTAGAAGACCACAGATATGATCCAATGTCACATGAGTGGAGCAGCTGGGATTGGGATTCTGGAGCTCTGCTTTCAATAGCAAAACAATCCTGATGGTTAGGTGAGGGAGACATGACGGGGGACTGAAACCAGCTCCCCCCTCTTATCAAAGACAAAGGTAACCTGCTGGGCACACAGTTTTGGATGAGGAGGGGAGCGAGAGTATCTATAGCAGCTATCTGTGCATGGGATGCTTCATCAAGTTAGGAATACACAGACAGAAGCCCACTTCCCCATATATATAGACCATTGTTGGTTTGGGGTACACATATTTCATGTGAAGTATTCTATGTTCCACTGTTTGCAATGCAGTGCAATGCCCTGCTTGCATTGCAGCATGTGCTTAATTTCCCAGTTGAAATCACTGAGTCGGATCCTATGAAAAGTGTCCAAAAATCTGATGCTGAAGCTGGGGGGGGGGGACGGGACACAGGTGACGACGACACAGAAGGCTACAGAGGAAACAGAGTCGTGAGTGAAATTTGAGTGAGTGGCACTTCTTCTCTAGCAGAATACAGTCTTAGGATCCAATCCGTTAGGATTTAGAAGTGTTAACTTTACTGCATCAAACTGAGCTGCTGAACTATACTGTTATTTGACCACTTGCAAGCCTTTAATGTGACATACAGGAAACAAATAGTCCAGGGCAAGCTAAGGAGATTTCTGGTCCTTTCACAGTCTCATATTGCAGCACAGATATAAGAGTACAATGTTTCTGTTTTTTATTTCCTTACTCGTCGGTATTTAAATACTTCCTACCAGCGGGTGGCGCAGTGGGTTAAACCGCTGAATCATGAGCTCCAGAGGCCATCCCAGGCCTGGCGCAACGTGGGAGCACCATCCGGAGGTGAGGTGCGATCCAGAAGTGGCCACCAGTTGTGTCCCTTTGGTTCCAATTTGGGCCCATGTTGGGTGGGCCCAAAATGGCAACGCACCTCACCTTTGGGCCATGACCACTTGTGGGTTGCGACCCACACTTTCAGAAGCATTGCCCTAATTCGAACGAAGCATATTCAGTAGTCCCACTAACTTCAGTGGGACTTGCTCTCAAGTAAGTGAACACAGGATTAGAGTCGACTTTACCTCTTTTATCTGTATCTTTCTTGCTGTGGTTATAGCTACCTTCAGGATTGCTCCCATGCTGCTCTTTGTTCATGTAAACACTTCAACCCACATGGTTTGCATCCCTAGCATTGTACAAATAATGGAAGTGACCAAAAGAGAGGGGAACTATATAAATTCACTGAACCCTGTAAGCTGCAATATGCAGACAAAAGTCTTTCCACAAATCCAAACCAGTGCGGGCAACAACTGTGGAGAAGAGGGAACTGCACCGAAATGGTATATGTGAAGGTGGTCTGAGAACAGAAACTTCTAATGCAGTGTTTCCACTGGCGTCGCTGCAGGGGGGGCGGAGCTAAATTTCCACCGAGGCTCTGACCCTCCGTTACACCGGAGCATGAAGCGCCCCCGCCCCCTCGCCTTCGGAACCATTCAAGATGATGAAAGCGCTGCTCTGCAAGCAGGTCTGCAAGCGCCAGTTCTCAGAATTGCTTTCCTTCTTTCACCTTCTCTTCTCTGGATCCACACGGCAGGGGGCAGGCAGAACATAAGAAGAGCCTTGCTGGATCAGGCCAAAGGCCCATCTAGTCCAGCTTCCTGTATTTCACAGTGACTCCACCAGATGCCTGCTAGAGCACACAGACAACAAGATAACCTGTTTCCTGTTGTCACTCCCTTGCATCTGGCACAGAGAAAACCTACTTCTAAAGCTAGGAGGTTGCTTATGGCTTGTAACCTGTGATGGTCTTTTCCTCCATGAATCTATCCAAACCCATTTTAAAGGCATGAAAAGAATGCCATCTTCCCGGCAAGGGGATGAGCATGGGTCTTCCCTCCCAGAGCAATAACCAATAAACCACCTCCTTCAATCTCAAGTGCCCGCAGAGCCTACCCCACGTGTGCTAGAATCCCGCCCTCCTTCAATGACTTTGTTGGGTGGGAGGGATGCTCTAAGGTTAGAGTGATCTTCATGAACAGTTGAGGCTGCAGTCCAGTCAGACTTACTTTGGAAGCAAGTTCCGTAGCAAGTAGCGTACATGTAAGCCCTGCTGTTTGTTCTATAAGCCTGCTTTTCCCAAAACATTTGTTTTGTGAGCCCTGGCCCAATATATCTTAATGCCTAACTAAGTTCTAATGCCTAAGCCAGTGATTAAAGTATAATGAGATGGACATCGATAGGTAGAAACCATATAACAAAAGCTCTTTGGGCCTCTGCAATCATTTTTAGAAGTGTTTTGCAGACCAAAATGTTTGAGAGCCACTGTTGTAATGAGATGTGTTGTGAACAACTGTAGTGCATGTGGTAAAGGGAATTTAGATTAAGCTCCTGTCTAATTTATCATGGTGCCATTAAATTATGCAGTGAAAAGTACAAATGTGGAAATCATGAGTAAGAAAAAATGCCTTCTTCATTAACTGACTTCAAAATGTATTCTAGGTGCACAAAGGAAAATGACGAGTAATTAAGAGGCTGACCCTGAAAGGTGATGAGTGTGTTCTAAGCAGTGACTGACATACACTTAGCAATGCTATTAGAAAAGAATTGGTTCCTAAATATGATCTAGGAATTAGAAACTAATCATTAATTTATGTATAGTCCTTTAATGGAGCTTTGCAAATTACTCAGCAAATTACTCATGAGTAGGTTGAGTGAAGAGTATTTTATTGATCTTTCTTTATCTTAATGAAAAGAGTCACTCGAAATCAAAAGTTTATCAGCCCCTCCTGACATAACCTTTGTACAAAAGCACTTTGAAGAAAACTGTCAGTCAGCATTCCAGTACTGCTCTCCAACTTTCAATTTTCATTAGTGAAGGAGTCAGACCTATTGATTTTAAAAGGTGTTTTATTAGAGTTGCTTGAAAAAAACCCGACGGCTTGAAGTTCTATTCTACTGTGCTCTTCTTTGGATTTTAAGCTGTTTTATTCACTTTTTATATAAGAGCCTCAGGCAAATGGAAGCTCTTAGTATGAGTAACTACAACTATTAGGTGCTGACCCAACTCTTTTGTGAATTTAGCCCCCTTGTACTATTTGTGGTCTTCTTCCCTCCACTAAGCAGATGACAAGATGATTCATATCTTACCATAAACAATGCCAAGGGATGAACAGTTATAAAGTACATTTTCTGTGATTTAGCTCTTTCATTCTGCAATGTAGCTTTTCTAAGGATGGATGGTGCTTTCTTTGCTAGTTTATCATAAAATAATTACGCAGTTAAGACATGGTCACCACACCCGAGGAAAAGACCTATTTTTATGGAAGCATGGAGACAATGAAAAAATAAAAGACAGGCAAAGTTATGAAAAAATCAGAAAGAGAATTGGGAAGACTTTAATTGTACTGCAAGGTGCAATGGATCTTGCTTCCAGAAGACACACTGGAATAAGAAAGGACTCATGAGTAGACAACAGGTACCCTAGAAAAGACCCACAACTTCAAATATAAAACCTTGCATTTGACTTGATTACAAGATCATACGTGTCCTGGAGGGACACAGTGCAATAGACTTATTTCAGAACATCAAGAATGATTTTCCCATCCTCTGATCTCTGGACATGTCAGATTTTGAGGAAGGGACTAAAAAGTGGACGATTTAACTTTTAGCTTTACTTTTTGTTTTTATTATATTGGTACAATGGATGTTGATCAGTGTTTGTTGCTTTGAGAGCCTTCAGCTGAAGAGCAGGATAGAAATTGTTCTAATAAATAAAATGGAATAGTTATTGTACACTGTTTCTCTATTTTGTATTATTAAAAAAGCCTAAGGGTCATATGATGAACATCATAGTGCTCCCTTTTCAGAATGATGTTCTGGTGGTTATTCTGCCAAATAACATGGAACTCTTGTATTTATGCATGATCTATAAGGTAAGGATGGTAATATGAATTTACAGTTTGTATGAATTCACAGAAGCCACATATAGATTCTCTAAACAAACAAACAAACAAAACTATAAGACGGGTTTCAAAAAAACACTACAAAATTCTGGTATGAATGTCCATTATGCACCTGACCTCCAAAGCTAAAACCCACCAGCACCATAGCTAAGCTGTAGGAACCGTTCATGATGTAGGATATCATGATGAAGATTGCAAAACTTACATAATTCACTGATATTTCAACATTATATAATTCGTGGCTGATTTTTTGTACTCATACACATGGCCCTCAAATGTGGGCCACAGGGAGGAACCTTTTCTTAACGTGGAATACACAGGGAACCACCCTATGTCACACCAGCAATAGTGTCATTCCACAGTGCATTGTTGGTTTAAAAAATGACTTCCAGTCACTGGGAAGATCCCCACAATGAATAGGGGAGAACCCTCTCCTTAAAAGTTTAATTCAATGAAAGTTGATTTTTTTTGTTAATTTCACATCAGCCCTAGTTAAAATATAATAGAAGAACACTGAAGACAAAATAGACAGCAAGCCCCAAAAGAACCAACAGACTAGCCAGCAGAACTAAATTCCAATAAATGTGCCTTGCAATCTCTCTCCTAAAAACCTACGAGGTGAATGCCATGCTTCCGGTGCAATACAGTAAGTAAAGCAAGTGAAGAAGCTAAGTGGGTCAAAGTGAGAACTGGTATCCAGGACACAAACATGGCAAACTCTCAAGCAAACAAAACACTTCTAGAATACATTAGAGAATGTGGTGGAATGTGTTTCTGCAGTGTCTGACAGCTGGTACTGAAGCTTGAGAAGGCTTCTTGATTTCACCTTGATCTGGAAGGATTCCTACTGATGGAAATTGAGGAAAATGCCATTGATGGCAATTGATACAGGGGAAAAAGTGGCTGCCACAAGTAGGGTTGTCATATGCTGCATACAAGAAACACTAGCTGCAAAGTTCTTAGCCCAGAAACATCACGTTGATGCAGTGTTGTCAGAAAGGGAACTTATCTTCTATGTAGGAAGATTCCAGTATAAATCCATAAAAAGATTTTAAAGGGAATTCTTAAGGGGGAAAACTCACATTACATGAACATGATCTCTTTTGCACTGCTCTGGCTTAAGGAATGGAAACAGGCATAAAAAGTCTAAGAAACCTAAGAACATAAGAAAAGCACTACTGGATCATGCCCAAAGGCCCATCTAGTCCAGCATCCTGTTTCCCAGAGTGGTTAACAAGGTGCCTTTAGGAAGCCCACAAACAGGAGAGAAAAGGCCCGATCCTATCCTCAAGATAAGCCAGTGTATCTCCACGTATACCAGCTCAATGGCAGCCCTCGCCAGTGTAGAAGCCCAGCCACCAATGGATGCACCACAGACACTGGGCACAGTGTTCAAAAAGAGCCATGCCAATGTAGCTTGGAAGTCACTCAGATGCTAGCACGATTCTATCGGCAGAGAGACTGGATGCCAGATGATTCCACCGGCAGGGAGATTAGGTGCAACATCAGAGGGACGTGGAGGAGTTGATGTACGCCATATCCTAACCCCCTTCAGACAACAGACATGCTCCCAATGCTGGAAAAATATTACACCAATGACAGTGTTGGCATAGGTAGGAGTAGCCCCATAAGGAACAATGGGAAAGGGAAAAACAGCACCTCTTGCCACCCTCCTGCCCCATCCTCTTCCCTACGATGGAGTATAGGATACAGGCTACATTGGGCAGCCAGACATAACAGGTTGCAGGTATTCTGCCCCAAGAGAACTCCACACAGAAACAGCCAATTGGAACCTCTACCTTACCACTCCAACAGGGGAGGCAAGCACAATGCACACCACACAGGTACGCAAGGGGGGGTATGGATTCTATGCCCCAATATATACATGCTGCATCTCTGTCTCACATCTCTACCCCCCACCTCCTGACCCCTCAGGATTATCACATGTGTCTCTGCTAGCAACCGTGTTGCCTAACCATCCCTTCATTATGTATGCATGCATGATGCACTGCTGTCAAGATGCTGGTCCATGGTTAACATAAGAAGAGCCCTGCTGGATCAGGCCAAACACCCATCTAGTCCAGCTTCCTGTATCTCACAGTGGCCCCACCAGATGCCTCAGGGAGCACACAGACAACAAGCTACCTGTTTTCTGTTGTCACTCCCTTGCTTCTGGCCTTCAGGAAGTTGCTTATGGCTTGTAAGATGTGTTAGTGTTTCCATAGATGCTGGGAATGTTACTGGGAAGGGCTGCACCAGCGTTGCTTTGCCAGGACAGACTTGGAATTTTGCCCTTGTTGTGCTGCCATCAGTGCACCGTTGGTACGGCATTGCCGGGAAAGGCTTAGGATGTGATGGACATCACGCTGGTGTCCATGCGACATTGGCATGGTGTCCGAATAGGAATGGGCTGAAAGACATACTTCTCTCCTACCATTGCTCCCCTTAAATGGGGATTCAGATGTATACTGCCACTTAATCTGGAAGTGACACATAGCCAGTGTGACTAGTAGCCATTTCTAGATCTGTCCTCTCTAGATCTGTAGTTTTGTCCAATCCCCTTTTAAAGCCATTCAAGCTAGTGGTCATCCACAGACTAATCATACATTGTATAAAGGAAAACTAAATTGATGCTTCGTTTTCTTGATGTTCTATGATGTATTTTGCCTCATTGATGAATGGCTGAACTGTTCATCGTCCACTTGGTTCTCTTCACAGGAACAGTGAGAGATGTACACCTGCATACAAAGTATGTCTGAACACTGACAAAACTACAGAAGTGAATAGTTTTGTCATACGAAGACTGTTACACTTTTTATTAACTACATCTGGGGTGCCTTGGACAATTGTTTACTCAGCTTTAGAAAGTTCAGTGTAACAAAGTTTGAGCAATGTCAGGTTTAGGAAACAGACGTGTGCTTATGATTTATATATTTTAATAAAAGATTGATATAGTAAATCTTTGCTGCTTTATAAATAAATTGTGTGACTGATGGTTTCATAATACAGAGTTGCCTGAAGCTAAACTTTTCTCCAGAGATTGCTGAATGGAGCAATGACAGCACCTAATGCTTTTCATAGTCACTCAGCAGTATCTTCGACCCATTGCTGTACTTTAATGGAAAGTGTGTCTTCTGTATGACAGATAATATCTTGCTCAGGATTTGAAACTGCTTTTGTCAAACCACTAAAAATGTTTAAACTTTGGCACTGCAGTGAACAACTACAAAGTCTTTCATTTAATGGCTAAAGGCTGATTCACACATACCCGATACGGATGACATACGGACATCTCACCTTGTGACAGACAACATCCTAGCAGTGCAGACAGTCACGTAGGTTGATAAATAGCTGCATGACCACCTAGGACATGTAATAGCATATCTAAAAATCTGCACGGGAAACCTAGAAACTGCAAGAGTCATAGACTGACAGGGGTGTTTGTTTTGAAATTATGGATTCTGTGGACTCATTTTGGGCAGATGAAAAAGTCATTCCATTGATTCACTGTGCACCCAGTTTCTGATTTTTCAATGCAGGGCAACATTTTATGATGCCATCACTGATAATCTCTACAGAAACATTTACTAGCGCTTGCACACACAGGAGGGTTGCCAGATCTCCTGAAGCTCAGATCCTAACATATAAGGGGGTAGGGCCTAAGAACTAAGAGGTGGTGCTTAGCAGATCATGGGATGGAGAACTTGTTGGGATAAAAACTGAATCTAGTAGCACTTGGCAGAAAAGGATAACAACTGGTTGGCCAGGGTGCCTTGAGAGGAGCAGAGGTGTTGTTAGGGGCGGGGCAGGGGCCGGCGGGGAGTGCACTTACGTGCAGGGGGCGAGGGGGCCATTGATCTAGCCAGTCCGGGAGGGGGCGGGAGATGGCACCCGCCATATCCCCATCCCTGCCGGGCTGTCTAGGCTGTTACATGGCTTCCTCCAAATGGCGGAAATCCAAGGAGGCCCATCAGGCCTGCCCCGGTTTACACCTGGGGAAGGGGATGAGCAGCCCCTTCCCCAAGTAGACTTCTGGCCTTCTGCTTGACAGGAAGCCTCAAACTCAGGATCCGGCAGGTGCCCCTGGGCCCCGGCCGGATCCTTACACAGGATTGCGCTGATAGTGTTCTTTTACTGAAAATTCTTTGCAACCAGCATTTAAATTTCAAGAACACTTGTTCAAGCTTTTAGGTATCTTTACCGGAGGGAAAAAATGTTCTCATTATGGGACTTTGTCAAATTTTAAAATTTAATTTAACCCTTGTATTTTAAGGCAAAGGTAAAGGTGACCCCTGACAATTAAGTCCAGTCATGTCCAACTCTAGGGTGTGGTGCTCATCCCCATTTCAAAGCTGAAGAGCCAGCGTTGTCTGAAGACGCCTCCGTGGTCATGTGGCCGGCATGACTCTCCTTGCCGCAGCACGTAGCATGCAGCTGGAACACGGAGCGTTGTTTACCTTCCCGCAAGCGGTACCTATTTATCTACTCGCATTAACATGCTTTGGAACTGCTAGGTTGGCAGGAGCTGGCCAAGCAACAAGAGCTCACCCCGTCGCGGATTCGAACTGCGGACCTGTTAATTGCCTGGTACTTTTAGACTTCAAGAAGAGCATAATAAATCAAAGACTATCACAACTAAATATAAATGCATTCAAGAGGCTGAAATGAAAAGTGAAATTATGACCTATACATCAGGTGGGCAAGTTCCTTCATCTTTAAACATTCAATGCTTTAAACTGGTCAGTTTTAATTTAAAAAGGACAGCTGCATAGTATGTGCAATGCAAACACTAGTCGACAAACTATTAATACTGTATATATGATTATGTGTATGTTAATGCATATAAACAGTATCCAATGAGATAAATAAACTGCATTGGTAGGGAGGAGCTTATGGATGATGAGCAAGCAATGCAAGATGGCAACATCTATCTCATTGGGACTTCTGCATTGTGACAAGGATTTCAGGATAAGAGAAAATCACACAGTCCAATGGCATTCGTTTCCCCATTCATATGTCTTCACTTTTGATGGCCAATATTATTTGTAACCACAATGTGTAATGATTACAAGCTAATAATCATTTCATGTTGTTGTTGTTCAGTCGTTAAGTCGTGTCCGACCCTTCGTGATCCCATGAACCATATCCCGCCAGGCCTTCCTGTCCTCCACTATCTTCCTGAGTTCGCTCATTTTCATGTTTGTTACATCGGTGATGCTGTCTAACCATCTCATCCTTGGCCTTCCCCTTCTCCTTTTGCCTTCAATCTTTCCCAGCATCAGAGTCTTCTCCAGAGAGTCCTCTCTTCGCATTAGGTGGCCAAAATATTTGAGTTTCAGCCTTAGTACCTGTCTTTCCAGGGAACAGTCAGGCTTGATTTCATTTAGAATTGACTGATTTGATCTCCTAGCAGTCCAAGGGACTCTCAGGAGTCTTCTCCAGCACCACAGTTCAAAAGCATCTATTCTTCGGCGCTCAGCCTTCCTTATGGTCCAACTCTCGCAACCATACATTGCTACTGGGAACACCATCGCCCTGACTATACGAACTTTTGTTGGCATGGTGATATCTCTGCTTTTTATTATGCTGTCTAAGTTTGCCATAGCTTTCCTTCCAAGGAGTAAGCGTCTTTTAATTTCATGGCTGCTGTTTCCGTCTGCAGTGATCTTGGAACCCAGAAAAGTAAAATCTGTTACTGCTTCCATTTCTGCCCCTTCTATTTGCCAGGAATTGATGGGACCCGATGCCATGATCTTAGTTTTATTAATGTTGAGTTTCAAGCCAACTTTTGCACTCTCCTCTTTCACTCTCATCAAGAGGCTCTTTAGTTCTTCTTCACTTTCTGCCATTAGGGTGGTATCGTCTGCGTATCTGAGGTTGTTGATATTTCTCCCGGCAATCTTGATTCCGGCTTGTGATTCATTCAGCCCTGCATTTCTCATAATGTACTCTGCATATAAGTTAAATAAGCAGGGTGACAATATACAGCCTTGCCGTACTCCCTTCCCAATTTTGAACCAATCAGTTGTTCCATGGCCGGTTCGAACTGTTGCTTCTTGACCCGCATACAGGTTTCTCAGGAGACAGGTAAGGTGGTCTGGTACCCCCATCTCTTTAAGAATTTGCCACAGTTTGTTGTGATCCACACAATCAAAGGCTTTTGCGTAGTCAATGAAGCAGAAGTAGGTGTTTTTTTGGAACTCTCGTGCTTTCTCCATGATCCAGCGCATGTTGGCAATTTGATCTCTAGTTCCTCTGCCTCTTCGAAACCCAGCTTGTACGTCCGGTAGTTCTCGGTCCACGTACTGCTGAAGCCTAGCTTGTAGGATTTTGAGCATAACCTTGCTAGCATGTGAAATGAGTGCAATTGTACGGTAGTTTGAACACTCTTTGGCACTGCCCTTCTTTGGAATTGGAACGTAAACTGACCTTTTTCAATCCTTTGGCCACTGCTGAGTTTTCCAAATTTGTTGGCATATTGAGTGCAGCACTTTCACAGCATCATCATTTAGGATTTTAAGTAGCTCAGCTGGGATATTATCAGCTCCACTAGCTTTGTTGTTAGTAATGCTACCTAAGGCCCACTTGACTTCACTCTCTAGGATGTCCGGCTCTGGGTCAGTGACCACACCAGCATGGTCATCAGGAACATTAAGATCTTTCTTGTATAGTTCTTCTGTGTATTCTTGCCATCTCTTCTTAATCTCTTCTGCTTCTGTTAGGTCCTTGCCTTTTTTGTCCTTTATCATGCCCATCTTTGCACAAAACGTTCCCTTGATATCTCCAATTTTCTTGAAGAGATCTCTAGTCCTCCCCATTCTGTTGTTTTCCTCGATTTCCTTGCATTGTTCATTTAAGAAGGCCTTCTTATCTCTCCTTGCTATTCTCTGGAAATCTGCATTCAGTTTTTTATATCTTTCCCTTTCACCTTTGCTTTTTGCATTCCTTCTTTCCACAGCTATTTGTAAAGCCTCATCTGACAGCCACTTTGCTTTCTTGCATTTCTTTTTCTTTGGGATGGTTTTCGTTGCTGCCTCCTGTACAATGTTACGAACTTCCGTCCATAGTTCTTCAGGCACTCTGTCTACCAGGTCTAATGCCCTAAATCTATTCTTCACCTCCACTGTATACTCATAAGGGATATGGTTTAGGTCATATCTGACTGGTCTAGTGGTGTTCCCTACATTCTTCAGTTTAAGCCTGAATTTTGCAATAAGAAGCTCATGATCTGAGCCACAGTCAGCTCCAGGTCTTGTTTTTACTGACTGTATAGAGCTTCTCCATCTTTGGCTGCAAAGCACATAATCTATCTGGTTTCGGTATTGACCATCTGGTGATGTCCATGTGTAGAGTCGCCTCTTGTGTTGTTGGAAAAGAGTGTTTGCTATGACCAGCGTGTTCTCTTGACAGAACTCCGTTAGCCTTTGCCCTGCTTCATTTTGCGCTCCGAGGCCAAACTTGCCTGTTGTTCCGTTTATTTCTTGATTTCCTACTTTAGCATTCCAGTCTCCTATGATGTAAAGGACATCTTTTTTGGGTGCTAGTTCTAGAAGGTGTTGTAGGTCTTCATAGAACCGGTCAACTTCATCTTCTTTGGCATCAGTGGTTGGGGCATACACTTGGATTACTGTAATGTTGAATGGTTTGCCTTGGATTCGAACTGAAATCATTCTGTCGTTTTTGAGATTGCACCCCAGTACTGCCTTTCCCACTCTTTTGTTGACTATGAGGGCTACTCCATTTCTTCTAAGGGATTCATGCCCACAGTAGTAGATATGATGGTCACCTGACTTAAATTCGCCCATGCCCGTCCATTTTAGTTCGCTGATTCCCAAGATGTCAATGTTCAATCTTATCATCTCATTTTTGACCACATCCAGCTTGCCTTGATTCATAGACCTCACATTCCATGTTCCTAAGCAGTATTGCTCCTTGCAGCATTGGATTTTCCTTTCAACCTCAGACACATCCACAGCTGGACGTCCTTTCGGCTTTGGCCCAACCGCTTCACTCTTTCTGGGTCTACTTGGAATAGTCCTCCGCTCTTCCTCAGTAGCATATTGGACACCTTCCGACCTGAGGGGCTCATCTTCCGGCGTCATATCTTTTAGCCTTTTGGAACTGTTCATGGGATTTTCTTGGCAAGGTTACTGGAGTGGGTTGCCATTTCCTTCTCCAGTGGATCACTTTTAGTCAGAACTCTCTGCTACGACCTGTCCGTCTTGGGTGTCCCTGCACGGCATAGCTCATGGCTTCATTGAGTTACGCAAGCCCCTTCGCCACGACAAGGCAATGATCCATGAAGGAGAAATGAAATCCATTCATTTCATGTAATGATCATGAAATCCTAACCTAGGGCTTCTGAAAAATATTTACTAGGCTCTAAAACAAAGTGAAGCATGGGATTTTGAATACCTTGACTGCCACACTAACAGTCCTCACCAGCATCTTGTGTTTTCTAGAACATATGAACATAAGAAGAGCCCTGCTGGATCAGGCCAAAGGCCCATCTAGTCCAGCTTCCTGTATCACACAGTGGCCCCACCAGATGCCTCAGGGAGCACGCAGCCAACAAGATACTTTTATTATTCACTCGTTCATTTACTTTATTCCTTTACTTAGTTACTTGTTATTGTTATTATATTCCCTGTTCATTGTTTCTTGGTCACTGCCTGAAAGGACTGATCATCATCTCATGGCAATCTACAATAAATCAACAGACTGTACATTTAGACTGCTTTGCCCTTATGAGATTTCTGATAATGGCTTAAACATCAGTATCTAGTTATGCGACCCCCGAGCATTGAAGCCATGATCTTTTAAATTGTTTTTAGACACTGTTTTTATTAATTTTCATTAATTGTTTTTACTGTTTTAAAATGTGATATTTTTTATACTGTGTCATTTGTATGAATTTTTTTTCCCTGTTGTAAGCCGCCTTGGGTCCCTTCGGGGAGAAAGGCGGGATAGAAATACTGTAAATAAATAAAATAAAAATAAATAAAATAAATATCAGGTTTTGCCAGTCTTGTGTGTAAAAAGTCTAGTGAGGTCAAGGCACATTAGTAAGTGCAACAAGTAACTGCAACTGTTTTTGCCATGCCAGGATTTGAACTAATGATTTTAACTCTGCTGTAAATGGGTCAAAGATTTCCCAGCACTAAGCAATCACATAAATTGCATTAACATTTAGCCATGACAACTGCAGGCCATATGTTCAAAGAGGCTTAGTGAAACTCTAACCTACTTTCCAAAACACGCTAGTAGTGTGTGATAATCTTCAGCCTTGCACACCATGTGAGGCCTCACATTTCTGCAACAGGCCATAAGACTTGAATCTGCAGGGTCAGAGCATGTGCATGTACGTGTGTGAGACAGAGGAAAAGGGTCAGGCAGGCCACAGTTGGGGTCCCTATGTGGGAAAGCAGCTCAGCTTAATGAGGACTTCTATTTCCAGACACTCACCTAAATATTTTAAAATAGATTCCCAAAGAGGCCAGTCAGTGGGATTTATTGGGTGAAATAACGTATTTGCTCCAGATGGAAAATGTCTCTAAAGAACAGGATCTTGTGGATCAATTTCAAATAGGCACACTTAGTATTTATGCCAAGGAAGGCAAAATGCTCATGATAGAACATCATCTATCTTCTTCTCTTACATTGCCCCACTGCATGCACACTCATAAATATTGGCCCCACTTCCTACTTTTTACCATTTTAATGTTCCTACACATTAGGTCTGCATTTATGGTCATGCTATTCTTATCATTCAAGTTATCTAATGGCCCCGATCGTAGCCTGGGCCTAAAGCAGCGGATCTTGCAATCCGCTGCTATAAGTCCAGTTATGGCAGTGAGAAAGTCACACTGCCGTCAGGCACTTCAGAGCTACTGGCGGAAATGGCCGGAGGCTCCACACACCCACCAACAGACCACACAGAAGCAGGTGGCCTATGGAGAGGTAAGTATAAAATATTCTTACCTCTCCCAGTCCATCTATTTCCCCCCCCCCCCCCATCACAGCATGCAATGCACACTCTGTTGTCAGTGCTGCATGTTATGGATGGGCAGGGGACAGGAATGGGCTGTAAGTTTTGTTGTGACATAATTTTGCTGTTATAACAGGTGTGAAACAAGGCAGCACTCTGGGAAGGAATTTACTAGGTGATGGGAAAGCCTGCTACAAAGTCAAGAGGGCTCTATTTACTTATCTGGACCTAGTTACATAACAGAACTCTTAAGTGATTAAAACTCCAGGCCTAATCCAAGCCCCTTCCCAGTGGCGTTCTTTCATGGGGGGAGCTGGTGTGCTCCACCCCAGGCGCCGAGTGGGCGCGGGGGCGTGGCAGCTGGGCTCGGGACTGCACAGAGCGGCGCGGTACCAGAGCCCGGCTGGCGCGCCCCCCAAAGTAGCGCACCCATTCGGCGCGTCCTCGGCCTCTGGAGGCTCGGCTCCGAGGCCGAGGATAAGCCCTCCTTAGAGCGACCGCCCAGTTCAGCGGTCGAGGGCTTTATGAGAAGTCCAAACGCGTCGCCGGCTTGTATATGGGTTCTGCGCATGCGCAAAACCCATATACAAGCCGGCGACGCGTTCGGACTTCTCATAAAGCCCTTGACCGCCGAACTGGGCGGTCGCTTTGAGGAGGGCTTGTCCCCGGCCTTGGAGCGGAGCCTCCGGAAGCCGGGGATGCGCCGAGTGGGCGCTCAGCCCCGGGCCCAGCTGCTTGGGGGGGGGTGCTCCACCCCCCCGGGCACTGGGAGGGCTGGGAACGCCACTGCCCCTTCCCCCTGTAACTGGCAGTGTTGCCACCACCTGCATTGCCAGTCCTCAACTATTTTTTGCCTCCTGCTCACCACTTCTCCTCTTCATGCTCCCAATTTTTAAAAGGCAGAGACCTGGGGAGTGGAAGAGAAAGTATGCCAAGGAAACAGTAGAGAAGTGGCCTACAGAGTCTCCCAGGAGATGCTCTAGTTCAGGGGTTCTCAACATTTGGAGGCCCGGGTACCCCTAATCATGGTCCAATTTTCTGAAGTACCCCCTGCTAATTAATTGGATTAATCAATTAATTAGGTAATTAATCATTAAATAAAAAAGTACTACAAATTATAATGTGAAAAATGTCTTACTTAACTGTGTGTGTGAGAGAGAGAGTGAGAGAGACAGAGAGAGAGTCAGACAGACGGACAGATAGACAGGAGATTGTATTTAAGTTCTAATTAACAAGTAATTAACTACTGATTGATGCTGATAAGGGGCAGGCTCTGGCGTACCCCCTGTCATTGGGCCGCGTATCCCTAGGGGTACTCATACCACAGGTTGAGAACCCCTGCTCTAGTTCACACCTGTACACATACTGTAATATACTTTCTCTTCCCTTCCCTAGGCTCTGCCTTTTTAAAATGGGGAATGAGAAGATAAAGAAGAGAAGAGGAGGCTGGCACCATTCAAACAAAAAGCAGGAGTAGAGCAGCCAGGGACAGAGGTGACAGGAGGAAGGAAGGTGGGCTGAACAACCTGCTGGCAGAGGTAGCAGGCAGGTGCATGGTAAAGTAGGGCTTTTCCAAACAAGATATCATAATGCAAGATTCTGTTTACAAAGAAAAGATAAGGATATCATCCAGTATCATTTTAGGGTATGTAGTTACAAATTGCTTTTACTGGTTACAATTGTGCATATTTAATTATTTCTATCTATCCTGCTCTTTCTCCAAGGAACGCAAGGTGGTGTAACTTTCCGTTTTATCCTTACAACATCCCTGTGAAGAAAGTTAGGCTAAGACATAGTGACTGGAATACAATATTTATTCATGTACATTTACAATATTTATTAATAAATCAAATTAGTTAACCTGTTCTTCCTTAAATGGAAGTACTTTTTTTAATATCATTTACATTGATTTAGAAGGTGCAAGTTGTTAGTACAAGATTAATCCTATACTTTTCACTTGCTATTGACCTAAGTTAGTGTGTCTCTGAGTGAGTTCTTCAGTCACAAACAGCCACAGATGTTTCTTCTTTCATGCCATCAGAAGCAGAAGCTAAAATTAAATGCCTTATTTCTTGCAGTCATTAGGGCTCTCATGTTAAATTACAGTCCATTTAGACATATTTTTGAATAAATCAAATGGCACCAACAATGCAATTTCTTTATCTGCAGAGCCAATCTTGCACAGCCAAATGTTTCCCTAATTAGAGTGCCTATGTTGAACAGATGATAAAAGTGTCACATGCACTAAGATAAAGAAAATAGTAGCACAAGCAATGTCTAATCAAAGTACTTCCCCTCTAACACAAAAGTACATCTGCACTATTTTTCCAACTGCTGGCGCATAGAACGTCAGTATCAAAATTTACTTTTAACAAATGTTTATGATTGAGCAATTTGCTTCTCAGGATCAGAGCTGGAAGGGGAATAATTATAATTTCCTGCATCACTTGCATTTCCATCACTTGACAGTGATGTCCTTCAGTGATTATCTTGACTTTACTGGGTTTGCCCGGTGATTATGTTGGAATTATTGCACTTGATCCAGCAAGGGCTGCATGGGATTTCCTCCATTATCCATGCAAGAGCCAGGATGGCGCAGCAGGGGAGCATGGTAGGCTTGGAAGTGGAAAATACAGGTTCAAACCCTAACTTGTCTAAGAACTAATTGGGTGGCCTTGAGCAAGTCATTTTCTCTCCGCAACCTCAAAGGGGTGTCGCAAGGATTAAATACAGCTTTTGAGGAGTTGGTACAGGATAGTGGCAAAGAGTTGTGCGAGAGTTGGACCATAAGGAAGGCTGAGCGCCGAAGAATAGATGCTTTCGAACTGTGGTGCTGGAGAAGACTCCTAAGAGTCCCTTGGACTGCTAGGAGATCAAATCAGTCAATCCTAAATGAAATCAACCCTGACTGTTCTCTGGAAGGACAGGTACTGAGGCTGAAGCTCAAATATTTTGGCCACCTAATGCGAAGAGAGGACTCTCTGGAGAAGACTCTGATGCTGGGAAAGATTGAAGGCAAAAGGAGAAGGGGAAGGCAAAGGATGAGATGGTTAGACAGCATCACCGATGCAACAAACATGAAAATGAGCAAACTCAGGAAGATAGTGGAGGACAGGAAGGCCTGGCGGGATATGGTTCATGGGATCACGAAGGGTCGGACACGACTTAACAACTGAACAACAACAACAACAACAACAAGTGGCAAAGGCTGTGAGTGCACTTCCTGAGTTGTTTACAAGGGCCATGTGAGAAAGGAGCAAGGTGAGCAGGTCGGGAAGCAGATCAATAAATAAAACAGGAAGAGCAGGCTTGCACTTCTTGTTTTGTGGAAAAAGATTGTGCAGGGAGGAGTGAAGTAAGGGGCTGGTTTCTTCTGCCTGGGTCTTTTGGGGAAGTGCGCACGCAGCAGCGAGGGGTCAGGGCAGTGTTGGGTGGCAGATCATCTCAGGCTGTCCCTTACTGAGTGGAAATGGGGGGGGGGAGGCGTGCTTCATGATTACTTTGCCTCTGAGAAATGAGCCTGCCTTTCTGCCTCTTAGAGAAAGGGTCTGAAACTGTTCACAAGTGAATGGATCTTGAAAGGATGAGGGAATGCAACCCTGTTGCTGAGGTAATTGAGATATACAGTTTAGGACGTACATTAATGCTGAGTATAACGAAGTAATGAGAATAATATTCGTATTCCAGTAGGCCTGTGCTTTGTTTTCAGAACAAACTGAAATGCATTTGAATGGGCCCCATTCGTATTAATTTTCATTCGTCCCAAAACTAATGGAATGCCACAGAACAAATGGAATTAATTGCAATTATATTCATTTTCATTATTTATAATCATTACTTGATATTTATTTCATAATTTTGATTTTTCATAATTCTGATGTTTTGTTCATTTTATGCATCCCTTCTTTAAAAAAAAATTCCTATTATTGTTAATCATAATGTCTTATGCATTTTTAATACCATTACCTGGAGAAGAGCTTATTGTTTGAAATATACTGGGGTTTATAATATTTGGATTAATAAATTTGCCTCCTGCATCTGCTGGATTTACACGTGTTTCTACAAGTGGCCTGTCATGGGCCTGTCAGACCCTACTAGACCCATAGTAGCCCATAGACCCTACTATGCCTGTCATTTCCAGCTCTTTCATACACTTTCCCTGTTACACCCTACCCACCACAGCCACCCAGCAAGTAGGTGATTACAAGCCTGACAGCTCAATCCTGTCTACTTTTAGTCCAGCGGAGCAATCGCTCCACTGGTCTAAGGTGTCACAAATGTCCCTAATTCCCTCCCCCCTTCAATCTCAAGCATTTCCTTCCCAACATATACATTCTCACTGTCTTGAAAACTTCCAAAGCACTTTAGATTTCACCTTGCAATTCATTTGCTGGTCTTCTATAGGCACCAGCTACATTCCCTCTAGTATATTTTCAACACACACACACACACACACACACACACACACACACACACACACACACACACACACACACACACAGAGTTTATTTCAAGTTCTTTTTGGACCGTTACCCAAAAAATCTAACACCACTGTTAGTGCTTTTCAAGTCTGTGCAAGAAAAGTCTTATCACTCAGACACTTCATTACTGTTATGTGTTTTAATGAATTGATATGAAGCAGAACTGTTCGCACATAAACACACAGAGACTTTTGCGGTGGTGGGAGGTATGTTGTATGTTGTCATTTAGACAAGAAATTGTGCAGCTTCAACTACTCAAATAACCCAATTCAGCTCAGGAAACTGAGCTTCTCATAGACTCTTGCTGAAGAATGAAGGTATGAGTCATGAAGAATGAAGGTATGCCAACAACAGTTCTGAAACATGACAGCTAATGCTTGCAAGTTGACGGGCATTACTGAAATGTGCTCATTATGATTTTAGATTAGAATTAGATCATAATCACTTCCGTTGGTAAAATATGCTCCTTTCATCTGTTCTTGTAGTGGCCTGTTATCTCTCATCTCACATGTAAAATGTAAGCTCTCTGAGATGGGGATCTTGTATACCTGGGTATTGTACAGTTTGCTCTTTGCAGAGCTAACCAGTATGGTGAATCACATGTAAGGATATAGATGTAGATGCCAACTGTATGTTCTCGCCTTTTATGACAAGTTTTATGACAAGCTATTTGAGAACAAGATGAAGAGACAACATCATCTCAGAATCCACAAAGTTTATGTTGTGGGGACAAGATACAAAGATATTAGACGGCCTTGGTCGCCTTGGTGGATGACCTGCGCCGGGGACTGGACAGGGGAAGTGCGTCCCTGTTGGTCCAGCTGGACCTCTCGGCGGCTTTTGACACCATTGACCATGGTGTCCTTCTGGGTCGGTTGGCTGGGTTGGGGCTTGGAGGCACCGTTTCGAGGTGGTTCCGCTCCTTCCTGGCTGATAGATCCCAGAAGGTGGTGCTGGGGGATGCTTGTTCGGCGCCCTTGCCCTTGAGGTGTGGGGTGCCACAAGGGTCAATTCTATCCCCCATGCTGTTTAATATCTATATGAAGCCGCTGGGAGAGGTCATCTGGGGGGTTGGGGTAGGGAGTCATCAGTATGCTGATGACACCCAACCCTTTCTCTCCTTTCCACCCGACTCCAAGGGGGCGGTTGATGCCCTGAATCGTTGTCTGGAGGCAGTTGGGAGCTGGATGGGGGCAAATAAGCTGAAATTAAATCCTGATAAGACAGAGGTTCTTCTGGTCCAGAAGTCTACGACTCAGGTACTGGATCATCGTCCTGCTCTGAATGGAGTCGTACTCCCTCTGAAGGAGCAGGTCCGCAGCTTGGGGGTCCTCCTGGACACGCAGCTGCTCCTGGATTCCCAGGTGGCGGCTGTGGCCAGGGGGGCTTTTGCCCAGCTTCGGCTGGTGCGCCAGCTGCGACCGTACTTGGATCGTGCAGACCTGGCCACAGTGACCCATGCCCTAGTGACATCTAGACTAGATTACTGCAATGCGCTCTACCTGGGGCTGCCTTTGAAGACTGTTCGGAAACTGCAACTAGTGCAGAATGTCGTCGGTGAGTGTCTGTCGGTTCGACTCAGTCAGACTGTTGCTTCGGTGGCTACACTGGCTGCCGGTTCATTTCTGGGCACAATTCAAAGTGCTAGTTTTGACTTTTAAAGCCCTATACGGCTCAGGTCTAGGGTATTTGAGAGACCGCCTCCTTCCTTATAATCCGACCCGTACTCTGAGGTCATCAGGGGGGCCCCTGTTAACCATGCCGCAATTGACAGAGGTGAGGGGGATGGCAGCACGGAATAGGGCCTTCTCGGCAGTGGCGCCCCAATTATGGAATTCCCTCCCCCTGGAATTAAGAACAGCTCCCTCTTTAGAGACCTTTTGGCGGGGCCTTATGACGTTTTTATTTAGGTTAGCTTTCGATGTCTGACATGCTGGGCTGGCTTCTTAACAAATGGCTTTTAACAAATGTAAGTATAGGTGACCCACTGGGGTTGTTTGTTTTAATTGTTTTAATTATTTGTTTTTAATTATTTTAATGTATATACGTATTTTAATGTTTTTTGTAAGCCGCCTTGAGTGCCCTTGCTGGGAGAAAGGCGGC
Source organism: Plestiodon gilberti rubricaudatus (assembly GCA_026170595.1). Lineage (NCBI taxonomy): Eukaryota > Metazoa > Chordata > Lepidosauria > Squamata > Scincidae > Plestiodon > Plestiodon gilberti. The sequence continues at coordinate 37,029,460 of JANXHW010000002.1, forward strand.
ATATAAATTCTTTAAATAGTAATAATATTGATTGATAGAAAATTAGTTTTGTTACACAGTCATCTCTTATGAAGGCAATTTGGGCCAACACACACTTTTAGAATGCAAAAGGGTGATGGGAAGACAGGGGGTGGTTGAAGTGCACATAACAATATAGGAGATGGAAGTGAACAGACAGATGGTTCTAAAAAGGGGATGGAAGAAGTAACAACTAGACTGTAATACGATCATATCATCTTCGGGATTAAGGTAATAAAAAACACACTAAAAACTGTTTTAAAAGTATCTGCAGATGAAGATTTTATACGTCTTTTAAAATACACCACTGTGTAATAAAATACTTTAAAAGCTTGTGTCCGGAGGTGGGCACACCCCGAGGGCTACGGAACCCCGTACGCCCAACCAGGTGAGAAGGAAGACCGCGGGTGACGGCGGGCCCACCTCCGGACCTCGTTACGCTGACCCGCCGGGCCCAGCGGACCCCTTTTACTTACCCACCCAGACCCAGCGGGGGGAAGGCGATCGGACGACTCGGGGCGCGGAGGACGACGCTCACCGAGGAGGGGAACGGCCCGTCATTCCTCCAAGGGACCCCGACGCTCCCAGGGCGAGCACGGGACACAGAGAGGCTTGGTTGTCGGCCGACAACCACAGGAGAACGGAAGCGCCGGACACACCCCCTTGGAGGCGGAGACTCCTCCGCCGGACGCTCACCCCCTCCACCCATAACAAGGCTACCCCGGAACTCAGCCGGGAAGCGGACCCGCCTGTCAGGCCACGAACAGACAGGCAAGGATTGGATGGGGGGGAGGAAGGGCAAGGATTGGATGGGAGGAGGGAGGAAGGGCAGCCAGGGGTGGGACTTGGGGTCCGGGAGGGGTATAAAGGCGAGGCAGGCCGATGATGAAGGAGGCCGGTGAGCAGGCTGGTACCTAGGAGCGACAGCCCGCCTCATTCCAAACCAGTCCGCTGTGGTGTGAGGAATCGGGTGGTGCTAACCCCCTCAACCCAGCATTTCCTGAGGCCCATTCTAGCCTATGGGTATACCTGGCCTTGCTACCACAGTTGGATAAACCGCCTGTTGGGTAGACCTGTCCTCTCACAAGGCCTTGGCTGCCTCAAGTGGTGGGTAGACCTGCCCTTCGACTAACTCTTTGCTGCAACGTCCTTCGGGTAGACCTGCCCTTCTACAAATCCGCTGCAATGCATGGTGAGTAGACCTGTCCACGGAGGAAGCATTGAGGAGCAAACATCTGACACCAGGTAGACTTGTACCCCGAGCCATCCCCTTTCGGAAACCCACCGGACTGGAGGTAGACCTGACCCTCGGGGAGCCCTGCAGCTCTTACCACCCCCCTCCCGGGGTCCCCCACAGGCACACCCCAACAGCTTGTTGTAAAATACAATAAAACCACTTTAAAAACAGTAAAACTGGCATTACGTTTCATTCACTAGCCAGGAACTTCTTCAGATGCAAAGAATATACCGTATTTATCGGTGTATAAGACGCACCAGCGTATAAGGCGCACCAGCGTATAAGACGCACCTTCCTTTTGGCCCTGAGTTTCAAGAAAAAAAGATTTAAAGCATTTTTGGGCCACTTGGCCACTTACTGCTTGGCCGATTAATTAGCTAATTTACATAAATTGCACAAAAATACCAGGATCTCTTTTAAAACACACAGCAATAAGACACATGAGCAAAATGCACAAGAACATAAATCCCAAGTACAAAAAAAAACCAGACTCAACTCTTTTTCCCCCCAACCCACCCATGCACAGTTTCCAAAGTAAACAACATAAATCCCAAGTACAAACCCCCCCAGACTCAGCTCTTTTCCCCCACCCCACCCATGCACAGTTTCCAAAGTAAAAAAGCATAAATCCCAAGTACAAAAAAAAACCCCAGACTCAACTCTTTCCCCCCATGCACAGTTTCCAAAGTAAAAAACATAAATCCCAAGTACAAAAAAACCCGCAGACTCAAATCTTACCCCACCCCACCTATGCACAGTTTCCAAAGTCTCCCCAACTAGGCCCAGTTCAGAAGGTTACCCAAGCTACGTTCATTCACCATTGGAGGAGAGCTGGGAAGACCACGCCCTCTGCAGCTCAGCTGAACTGAACTGAGGAGCACAGCTCCCTCTGCTGGCTGCTGAGAAGGTCAACTCATGCACGTGCATAAATTAACCCCGACAATCAGCTGTAAATCAGATAGATTAGTCAGGGAAGAAAGCACAAGGGAGCTCTCCGGCTCTGGAAAAAAGGTGGTAAGCCCGAAAATGCTTTAAAACGGGTGGGGGGGGGAAAGGGATTTTTTTAGTATTGGCGTATAAGACGCTCCCTACTATCTTGGGTCACAAATTTAGACAAAATAGTGTGTCTTATACGCCGATAAATACCTGTGCCGATAAAAACCGATAAATACCGATAAATACCGATAAAAACGCCTGTGCTGGCAGGAAGATGTTAAAGGGCCTTCCTGTGGAGGGCCTTCAGGGACACTGAAGGGAGAACTGCCTTCCCTGGTCTTAAGAACCACAGTGGAGGATGCTGGAGCCCCAGAGCAACAAAAGACCATCACTGCTGAGAAAGAGGCATGTAGTTGTGGTTGAAGACTCCCTGCTGAGTGGGATGAAAGCTGCCACATGCTGATTGGACAAGTTAGCATGAGAGATAAGCTGTCTCCTTGGGCTGAAAATCATGGATCTGACAGGGAAGTTGCCGAGGCTAATCAAGCCTGATTAATATCACCCATTCCTGCTGATTCACATGGGAATGAACGATACTGCTAGGCATGGTTTTGAACAAATCATAAAGGACTATGATGATATTAGCAGAAGATGAAATAATTTGGTGCACAAATTGTGCTTTCATCAATACTTCTGGTGGAGGCTCATGCATGTAAAGGGAAGGAAGAATCATGGAAGTGAAAGATTGGGTAAGCAGATGGTGTCAGCGAGAAGGGTTTGGTTTCTTGGACCATGGTCTATGCTTCTGGGATGAGTGACTTCTGGCAAGAGATGTGCTGCACCTCATGATGACGGCAAAAATTGTATTCAGGAAGAAGCTTGCAAGCCTGATTAGGAGGGCTTTAAACTAAGCTGCATGGAGGAAGGAGTTGGCTCCATGATCAATGTGCTGTTGAAGACTGGAGAAGGGAACATGGGTGATGGGAAATGCTAATGTGAGGGACAAAATGGAGAAGCAGAATGGGGCTTCAAGTGTCTCTACACCAATGCACAAAGAATGGGGAACAAACAAGATGAACTATAACACTGCGGGAAGTTGAGTACTGTATAATTTAGCAGGTATGACTGAAACCTGGTGGGATGAGATGCATGAGTAGAATGCGGTAATCAAGGGGTATAACTTATTCAAGAAAAACAGACAAAACAGAAAAGGTGGGAGAGTACTGCTATATGTTAAGGAAATATACGTCTACGAAGAAATCCATGAAGGCAAGAGTGAAAGTCCAGATGAGGGCATTTAGGTAAAAATAAAAGGGGAAGGAAGTGATGATGAGATAACTGTAGGAGTCTGTTACAGGCTGCTGAGCCAGAAGGAAGACCTGGACGATGCCTTCCTGGAGGAAATGGCCAAAGTTTCCAAGACGTGAGATGTAACAGTAATGGAAGACTTCAACTATTCAGATATCTGTTAGGAAACGTACTCCACCAAGAGTGAGCAATCTAATACATTCTTGATGTGCTTCACTGACAATGTTATGCTCCACAAAGTAGAAGAGGGAACAAGTGGTCTGGCTATCTTAGACATCATCATCATCATCATCATTATCATCAATGGAAAAGAACAGGTTCATGAGGTGAAGGGTGAACGAACCTTAGGAGTGAGTGCCCATGTCTCCCTGGGATTCAGAAGCGTAACAAAGGTGGAGTGGAGGCAAGTAGTTCTGCAAGACTCCATTACACTGGAGTCAGTGGCCCCTCCCCCTTGCTGTTGGAGCCATTCTGGCTCCAACAGCAAGGGGGAGGGGCCGCTGACTCCAGTGTAACGGAGTCTTGCAGAACTACTTGCCTCCTCTCCACCCTTGTTTCACCTCTGCTGGGATTCATAATATAGAGATGGGATGGTAGTCAAACTTGTACCCTGGACTATAGGAAAGTGGACTTCAGAAGGATGAGGGAAATATTGGGCAAAATTCCATGGGCAGAAACCCTGGAATCAACAGCTTACATTCTAAGATATAGTGGGTCACAAGTTCAGGCCTGTCCCACCCACTTTACCAACAAGGAGAAAGGGGGCAGCACCAAAACAATACTTTGAAAAGATCGGATGCATAGAAAAAGAAATTCTTTTTTCATATGGAAAAGCATATTAATGTGGTAAAGAACTGGTTTTGTTAATTCAAGAAGGCAAAACATGTACACTACTTATCATCCACTTTCCTGGTTCCTCCTACTAGGCACATCTTGAGAGTGAAGGCAATGCGTACCTTTTTGGAGTTACCGGTATATATTACCAGGCACAACTGGGTTTCAGAAATCCTTGAATCTAACTACATTTTCACAGTTGAGGCAAAATAAAATTCTTATGCAAAAGGTGATGCACTTCTAGTGCCAACTGGGAGGGATGGAGAATTGTGACACAGCTCATATACCTATTACACACATGGCTTCGAAGAGGACCACTGACATTATGCATGGATTCTTCTACCAGAAACAGAATGCACCAGGATTGTTTTCATTGTCTCTCTGGGTTTCCTTTAGGCTGATGAACTTTTATTTCCTGAAGATGATTCATGAAAATGAAGGAAAGTGGTCTGACTCATGAATCCCAGGGTTTTGCAGAGCTGGCAGATGGTAAGTCTGTTTTTTTTTTCTTATTAACGGAGAAAACTGATCTGGAAACCACTGAAATGTAATGAGCAGCATAGAGCTTACTTGGCCAAGTATAACTGAACTTCAAAGTGTTCATTTCCCTGGGCCTCTATTTCTTTCCTATCCTGACTAGGTTGCAATGCTTCATTTGCCTCCCAAACCAACTGCATTATTTTTGTTATGCCATAAAAGATTCCTTCTATCAACTGGCCATAGATAGGAAGTCACTTTAAAATAATTTCAATAATGTGATTCTGCCTGCAGCCTTCCGATAACTGATATGTACGTTTTGTGGAATCATTTGATACCTTTGAAATGCTAATAATCTAGTGGGATTTTGTTAAACCCATTATTATTACCTTTAAACTATTATCTCCACTGTCAAAAGACCATTGGGGTCCATTGGTTTAGCACAAACTGTTTCTAAAGGTCTCTCTGCACACTTTGCAATCCATGTGGAGGCCAACTGAAATAACTTGCACATGATAGCTGCTCCATGCTGTGGGAATAAATGGTAGCACATTTTACAAGATGAATTGCCTGCACTATGCAGAATCCTGGCAGTCACTAGCCGTGTTCAGGTGTTCAGGTATCACGTGCTTAAATGCGTGGTTGGGGAGGCAGTGAGAGCATGCCAGCAAGTCATGTCCCAACACTGATGTGCGTTGTAGCCCCAACCCTCCACTCTCCCTGGGAACAGCATTCATCTGCACAGAGTAATGCTGTTCACAGAAAGAGTTTCTCTATGTGACGGTCAACACATTCGGATTGCGCATCCTCAATCATGGGGATGATCTCTCCCTGTGGACTGCATTTGCCTATGCGGCCAAATGTTGTCCACTGGTACACTAGGGGCGAGTCTACAGGGTATGAGAGCATAGTTTGCGGGTGCACTTTCACAGCGCCCCAACTACATATTCGGGTAAACACTGAATGTATCCAACTTCCCCCACCAGTGCAGCCAACGGTGCAGCGAGAATGGGACGCCCCAGAATGGAAAGGGGATTCAAATCCTCTTCAAAGGGGGATTCAAAGGGGATTTAAATCTCCCCTCCCCTCCAAAGTCTCTTGCCCTGCACTCCACCACTGGTTACACCGGTGGGGGAAGTTGGATAGGACTGCACTGTGAGTGAGGTGGCTATCCTTTCTTCAACCAACAGAATAGATTCTTATAGTTGTGTAAGAAAACATGAGTTCATTGTATGAATACTTAAAGGGAGGCATTCAAAGTGAACAAGATCATGATTTGAGCATTGCCAAAATACAAGGAACTTATTGTACTTTGTGTATTCAGAAGCCATTTATGCACTTCAATACTTTTTGCTTTTGGGTTTGGTTTGCACTTACCAACCTCCACAACTCTAGAACAGTTGGGGTCTGTGAAGCCCGCGGGACACTCACAAGAGTAGAAGTCATCATCCAACCCTGACAAACAGATGCCTCCATTTTCACAAGGGCTGGAGTCACATATATCCCCTGTAAATTAAAGAAAGGGTGTCTCTCAGTCTCTGGAATATAAATCATACAACCAAGCAAATAATACTGCGAATATTGTTTTGTTTACAGTCAAAGGCAGGTTATTATTTTCCCATTCTAACAATATGACATCTAACAAAACAAAACAAAAACAGTCTCTACAGCAAGGGTCCCCAAACACTCAGCTGCCAGGGTCATATCATTCCGTCTGGCTCATGCTGGCTCAACACAGGTTATAGAAAATAGAAAATAATATAGAAAATATAGAAAATAATACAAGTTGGTCCTCCATATCCACTGAGGTTCTGTTCCTGGAACCGCAGTAGATACAAAAAACAGTGTTATAGGAAAACCGAAGTGGAGAGTTGTGCCACATTACCTTTTTTTCCAGTGTCTTCACAGCTTCCCTCCTCCTGAGTTTGTTTAAACTGATTGAAAAAAAGAAAAACCACTACCGGAAGCAACCCGTAGATGGTGCCTGTAGATGCATTTTTTCTTTTTTCAGCAGTTTAAACACGCCAGGAAGCAGCTGGCAGATTCCTGGTTGTGGTTTTTTTTTCAACAGTTTGGATGTGCGCAGGAGGCGGGAAGCAGCTGGCAGGCCCCCAACAACGCTGAAAAAAGAGTTAATGTGGCGCGGTCAGACTCCCTCTTCCACAGTTTTGCCACCTGTGTTGAGTCAAATCCATGGGTGGAAAAAACGTGGATAAAAAGGTCTGACTTGTATATACATTTTGTACATAACTAAGAATTTTCACAACAGGAGGAAAATATTTCCAAAATGTCTGCAATATTTGCAGCTCGCTCTCTCTCTCTCTCTCTCTCTCTCTCTCTCTCTCTCTCTCTCTCTCTCTCTCTCTCTCTCTGTATCTCATACACAGCTTGGCTCTCAGAGAGAGTGACCCAACATCGCTTAATTCAGCAGGAGGAAGATGGTACTGGGAGAAGAGGAAGAAGTGGTGGGACCACATGTTATTATAATGCCACTGCGCTCAGTTGACTGGTCAAAATATGTCCTGGATGTGGCTTGCAGGCCGTAGTTTGAGGACCTCTGCTCTAAAGTGTTACCTTGATAGGTTTCCATTAAGACATTAAGAGGAACTGCCTCCATGAATGGCATACTCCATTCAATAATTTGGACACAAAGAGAGATTTTTTTCCAAACATATTTAAGCACCTAGGACACACAGATGATTGCTCTCTGTGATTCTAACAAGTAGCAGCCGTTGGATATTAGTCTTGAAACGATTGTGTTTAACAATGAAAGACTACCTCAAAACGAGTATGCTTAGCTTAGGAGATGTAAGCACATTTCTTACTACATTCCAACAAATGTGCCTTCCTGATATACAAATATGAGCATACCAAAAGACCTTGCTGTTGGCTATTCCACAATTACAGAACTTTCTCCTTCTGCAAGTTCACCAAAAATACAAAACTGAGCTTTTTGTAGGAATTTTTACTATTTATGGCAGCAAACTGTGAAAACATACAGCAGGACTAGTGGTATGATGCTTCCTAGTAGATGTTGGAGGAATAGGTATTAAGGGGGTCAGGTTTTACAACCTGTCCTCTGGCATGTTGTTGGTCTGTTTTTTTGTTTGTCAGTCTGTTTAAAATCCCACTATAAAGGAAAGTTTGTGTCCTAAATATGACATATAACTTTGACAGAATCTTACTAAAAGCATTTCTGGTTCCAGCATTTCAGACGAGATAGCTGTCATGTAGAGCTCCGTATTAGCAGGAACACATCCATCTGAATAGCATCACATTGGCTTCACTAGAGTTTGATCAAGCACTTGGATGTCAGGTGTCACTCTGATTTCAAACTGCATGCTGAGTTGCAAATTTCTTACTTTCCTGTGTCCTACTTGCAAAATCTGATTTCATCGTAACAAAAACACACAAGAAAAACTCATGCATTTGCCAACTAAATTTCCTTCCTTTACAATTTATATCTGCACACTCTCATGTTGTCATGTGCTACTAATTCAAATTTTAAAAATTCAGCTCCTCAGTCATTATCCAGTATGTTCTTCCTTCTATTCATGCAGCATTCACCATTAATAGTACCAAAAGACTAATGACCAAATCCTGTCTACAAGACGCACTGGTGGAACACGTGTTCTGCCAGTGCACGCTGTCACAAAAGCACCATGAAGCACTTTGTGACAGCACAAGTTCTGGGCACGCCAGCAGGAAGGCCGGAGCTTTATCATGTAGGTATTAAGGAAGTATGTATTAAGGGGTTAAGTTTTGCAACCTTGTCCTCAAGTTTTACAACCTGCGGGGGGGAGGGCAGCGACAGGGGCAGGGGGTGAGTGAATCAGGCCCAGGAGTGGGGCGGGATTGCACCATATCCAACCCCCCTTCCTGGGCCCAATCCACCTGCACAGATTAACGCAGACTGGCGCCAGCTCTATAGCTGGCACAGGTTCGAGTTCACCCATTGCGGCTGCTGAAGGTTGCCCCGGGCAAGGAGACAAATGTCCCCTTACCCTGAGGAGACCTCAAGCAGCCAAAACTCCCCTGCGGGATGCAGCGCAACCCGCATCAGCACCACTGCATCATTAGTTAGGATTGGGCTGTATGTTTATCACTCATATAACACCATTGTGTCTGCTTCAGATACCTGTTTGTTTCAATGAAGATCACAAGAGAACTCTAATCAAATCATCTCTCAAAGTAAAGTGCCTGCCTAGCGCTCCTGCCTAGCATTCTATGCATTTCAGTGTATCAGATTCACACAACTCTTTAAATCAGTGGATAGTTTTGCAAAGGTTCCCTATTTCATCTTGCTCTTCCTGAACTACAGTAGTTTCTGCCCACAAGGACTTGTGCCTCTGAGTCCAAACTGCTGACCTAAAGCCTTCAGGAACTGTATCAAGGGATAAATGGTGTAAAACTATCTGTCTGGCTGCTAGATTTGTCCCTCCTGTCTTTTTGTCATCACCCCTGAACTGGTCCCTGGCTCACTTGAATTCATGCCCAGCTGTAGCCTCAAGGCCTTGAACAAGTCTAACTGCTGGGGTATATTCTGAGAAACCAGCTGGGCTGATCTTCTTAGGCCAGCTGCCAATCACTCCCTTGTCTTTCCAGCATCTCAGTCATTAGGGATGATCTCAGACTGAAGCAGATAAGATTGCACTATAAAAAGTCAATGTTTACTGAGAAGCCAGTTTAATTGTGTACAATGGGGCTTACTTCCTAGTAAGTGAGTTGAGGAGGCTCTTTCCCTCCATAACTTGTACACTTCAGGATTACTGCCACAAATAGGGGCCTGCTTTTACGATACATCAGCTAAGGGGCCTTATCTTTCCTACTGAGATCTTCATGCAGTACAAATTGCTGTTTTAAAAAGCCTATAAGAGTTATATTTCTTCCCTGGGGCTCCAGGCTGCATCTGGTCCCTCTCTAAAGTTACTCATTTCCAATGTGGGCTGCACTTTCTCTTGCTTCATCTCCTGCCATTTCTTTTCCCATGTAGTTTTTTTTTTTAATGTCCTGGGGCTGTTTATCCAGTTTTTCATTCCCCTCACTGACAGCAGACTTTTGGATAGACGTCTCTTGACTGCAATACTCCACGGTCCTAGCTTGCCATCTGCTCAACCACATTATGGGCCTCCTTTTTCATTACAAACCAGGGTCTCTGCAACTGGGCTTTGGGTTCATCTCTGACACTTTGTAAACTAGTGATCAAAACACCACTCTGCTCCCGTGATGTGCAGTTTCCATAATCTACTTCACACAGTGACATTCCTCTGCAGATGGCTACAGCAATGCTCTGATTTCAGGAATACTAATATTTTCTTCTTGGCTCAATCACCGGCTCAGCAGCAGCTCAATCACCAAGGAAACAATATCCCACACCTCTGAGACCTGTGTTAAGAATTTCTCAGTTCCTCAAGTGGCAAGAAGTTGAGAGGAAAGACTCAAAATTTCATTTCCACTCAATCAAAGAGCACTGGAGACGTAAGGTGCCTTGCAAATATCTGAACACAGTGGAAGCAATCAGACTTCTGTATTGGGGAACACAAACACTAATCCAACTTCAGGTTCCCCAAAACAAGGATTCCTGCACCTTCCAAGCTTCCTTCCAATCCAGCTACACTCACAGCTGTGTCTGTCTCTGTGTCTCACTGGATGCAAATATAAAATTACAACTTTTTTTCAGTCATCTCTCCCCCTACGGGGCACTGGTCTCTTGGATAAATGGCCTATTTAGGAGAATATGTCCAGTTATTAGTGCCCATTGGCTAAACATTAACTCATAATCCCTGACTATTAATAAGCAATCACCTCAATAATGGATAGTCACCCAGGAGCCATAACACCACCTCTGTAGCAAGTACCTACTCATGCATGTGTGCATATTTAAGCCTAGTAAAAAAGAAATGCTATATTTCAGGCATTACACCCACCTATCCATATGTATTTATGCCACTGTTCACTAACAAGTGATCAGCTGGATCAATTAAATACAGAACCTCTCTCGTACTTATGTACATTCAAGTTAAAAATGTCTGAGATATGAACATGGCTGGTCAGGGCTGGCTGGCTGGCTGGCTGGCTGGGACTTCCATCACCAGAAGTATCACAAGGCAGTACAAGGGCTGACTGATTGGGGTGGCTATTGGATGCAGGGGAATGTAAAAGTGGACCCTGAATGGAGGCAACGGGTACAGGCAAGCGTAAACATGGGCCCTGAGGAGGTAACCGAGTAACAAAACATTATTTTTCTTTTTCCACAATATGTTCACTACCAATAATAGTGACGTTGGACTTAAGAACAATACAACAAAAACAGGTCCCTGGAACCTAACCTGCATGTACGTATGCATGTAGGGGAACTTCCGTACTTGCAATCTAGCAGCATGTGTTTAACACATTTCAAAGAATCATGAATGTACACAATGCAAAGATTTGTTTGGCATCAGCCACCAAGCGTCGTTGCAAAACTGTTTCTCCATTAATTTTAGTAGTTCTTTTAAGATAACTGATAAGAAAAATCCAGTTTTATCCAGTGGTCCTGATTAAGGAATAGCTGTGTGAGCATGTCAATGATTGATGCTTTGAGTACTGACCGGTTGAAGAGCTGATAGAGCCAATTATCTGTATGGTGATGCTGTCTCAGAACAGTACCACTATATGCACCCACTCCAAGTGCTGCAAATAGGTTTTCCTCATAGCATCCTTTATAGATTTGCAAAGTTTAGTCCAATTTAAATACCATATGTAATACAGGAACATGCAAAAAACATGTGACAGATGTAATCTCTTGGGGAGAGCACTCCCCTTCTCTCTGGGGTGAGAAAAAAAGTGGCACTTTTCCTTCAAAGTATGCATTTTCCTTCAGACATGACTTTATTCATATACAGATATAAATAGTTAATTAATCTATTAAAACTCATGGGATGCATTCTTTAATTGAGCAACAGATTTAATATGAGTGGGATTCCTGTCTAGAAGGATGGATAACCTATGGACTGAAGCATGGTTCTTGGCTGGACTTGAATTCAGATCTGGTTTTGTATGTCTATTTAAAAATAATCCTTTTGGTATCTAATGTCTCTTTTTAAGGAGTGTCAGGGGAACCGTGTTCATCTAGGTTAATGAGCACTAACTACTGTGTGGCAAATTTGATACATTATTAATCCGGTCTGCTTGGTTCTGCTGAGGAACATGATGATAAAGCTCTGTGGGTGGAGGGGGGAAGAGATCACTGCCATCCAAGCATCAGCCTACAATATGAATATTTACAAAGCCATGTGTGCTATTTTAATTTCAGAGCCATGATTTCTGCACTAAGACAGCCTCTGCTGAATCCATCTCTTTTTCGAAATGCATGGGGGGGGAGGGGAGACTCGAGTTAACTCTTCCAGGTGTTAGGGAAGTAGGTCATTCTGAAAATTGGCATGCATGTGCCTGCTTCGTGTTTGTTATGTATCCTGCCAATTAAGCATCTGAGGGAGCTACATGTTGGTTCAAGCGGAGAACCAATGACCTGCCTATCCATATTGGAAAGCATCTGTTTTCCTGTTCCAGCCCAGTGTTCTTCGGGTATGTTTCTTGCTGTTCACAGTATTCTTTGGGGAGTGAAGGTAGCTAAAGGTCAACCTTATAGGGATCAATTTGATATCTCTTTAGGGAGGGAAAAAAAGATGTTGTGGGCCCAATTATTACCAACGTAGGTAGAAGATGCTTAGGGAAATATATTCCCAGCAATGTTAATAATTAATTTGGCGAGGAAAATACTGCTTGTGCAAACCCATATGGAAATTTGATTAAAATTAAATAGGAATCTTGGGCAGTAGATAAAGTTCCAGAGTTCAGGTTGCTCAATTACATAGACGGTCTGTGTCAGGAGCCAAGCAGGCTTGGTGGGTCCAAGGTGAATGAGCACCAGATTTCAGTTATTCCTGGAAACCTCATCCCAGTGGATGCTGGAATTGCCTTACACACAGCTATTGGGATTATTTCTGGCTAGACGGTTCTAACATGTCAGAAACTGGCACAGAGTGGTTTTGCTGGCTGTACACAATGCCTAACACACTGACTGCCTATACGTAGTCTGAAATGGTGGCAAACAAAACAGATTTCAGAGGATCTCAGAGCAACAGCCACCGGCCGTTCTGTATTCAATGAACCAAGAGGATTTGTGGGACTGAGGCTTCCCCACTTAGAACAGCAGCATGGAATCCAAGGATACCAGGCAGGAGGGCTCTCTCTCCTTCCCCATCTACAGTGACTTGTGCCTCTGCCTACTTCAGACCCAGAGATTCCAGGTACACAGAAGAACTGCTCAATAATGCCCAATGGCTATTGTGGTGCTTCATTTTCCTTCAAACAATTTCAGTGTTTTTTAGAGTGTGCATGAAATAAAATAGCACTATTTCTACAAAACAAGTCAACATATCTTGATTAGGCGTGGAGGGGGGGGGAGGATTGCTGTCCTTGCTTATTGCTATACACACAGACCTGGGAGTAAGTTCCACTGAATTCAGTTGGACTTCTGAGTAGACATGCATAGAATGTTAGGTGCTTTTAGGGAGAGCAGGGAGATGCAAGTTCTATCAGCTCTAAATCCAAATGCAAGTGCCCAGCTACTACCTGTAGTGTATAAATTTAGATGAGAATATGGGGGGGGGGGAATACCCCAAAGCTCTGCTCCACTTCTGCCCTCACCAGGCAACCATTCCCTGGAAATGCTGAGCAAAGCTATTTCTGAGGCTAGATCAAAGCCCCTTTATCCCTGCTCCGATCAGTAAGCCCAGCTGAGAGGCAGTGATCAAAGGCATAAGCCTTTTGAACACGCTCCCAATACCCCTCTTGTGTAGTTTAATTGATTTTATGTATTCTCCAACCAGTAGACCGTGAGGCAACAACCCCCCCCAATAAGTGTGTGCGTCTTATATTCAACAGGATACAGCCTCGTGAGGCCAAGGTTGGTGGTGGGGGGGGTTGCCACCCTCGGCCACAGGCAGAAGAATCCTGCATCAGGGGGGGGATTTCTACTCACGCCCCACAGGCCGAAGGCTTCCTAGGTCGCAACCTCAACCCCCAACAACCTCGCTTCCTCGCTAGGCCCCAGGCCTGGAGGAGCGAAGGAACAAAGCTTGCAGCTCCTTTCTCCTCAAAACTCTGGACGGGACTGAGGAGAGCGAGTGCAGCACGCTTGCTCCACCCACCCTCAATCCCACCCGGAGATACAGCAGCCAATCGGCTGTTGCCACATTCCAGCCCCTGCCTGTTGGAGCGAGGAGGGGCTGGGCAACTTGGCGACAGCCCTGCGAAGTGGGCTGCCACATTTGCTATACAGTACACACTGACCTGGGAGTAAGTTCCACTGAATTCAGTAGGACTTCTGAGTAGACATACATAGAATGTTAGGTGTTTTTAGGAAGTCTTTTTTTCCCCTTTACACACTGATTTTATAATTTTATAAAACCGACACACAATTATTCCTTTAAAATAAAATAAAATAAAAACACAGCAATCCATAACAATTTATCATTTACTCAATAAATGCATATCCTGCTCTTCATTATTTTCTCAGCAGCTTACATAATAATAAGACAATAAAAAAACAAATGAATCAATTAAAACACCAATAAAAGAAAAGAATAAAACCAGAAGATAAAACTGTAGCATAAAACAATATCATCAGAATTTTAAGAAGCCTGGGGAAATTTCTTTACAAAAAAAAAAGGGGGGGGGGTTTCACCTTTTTCAGAGCAACGGTTAAGAGCCGCAGGGCCAGAAGTAGTTCCCAATTCTGCAGGATTGTGCTGTGTGAGAGAGAATATGTGTGTGTGCATGTGTATACATGCACAGGTGTTTATGGTTAGCACAGGGAGATTTCCTCACAACTTCCACCACGTGTCTCAAGACTTCCAGGTTCTGTGTTTTGGAGGGGCCTTTTTGAGTGGAGATGCAAAGCAGTCTAGACTAGTCTAGCCTGTAATAAGATTAACAGTGGACTACATTGCAGGGCTGTCATATGCCCCCCTTAGTCACCCCCCGCCTGCAACATGGAAACAATGGACTGCATTGGTACTGGCAGAACATTTTTTTTTTAATCACATTTTTTCATAGGAGACAGGCCTTACATTAAAAAAAAAGGAACTCAACTCCTGTCTTTGCTATCTTTTTCATAAGTGCAGCCCTAAAATCATTAGACTCCTAGGATCTTGTTCTCACCTCTTGGAGACTAGGAGACTTGGTGTGTGAGGGGAGGAATGTATAGGGAATTCTGAGAGAGTTTATGGGGTAACACAGGAACTACAGAAGGTCACCAGCTACCGTCCAGAAGCAATCTCATGTTCATCTTCAGAGGAGAGTCTGAAGTGCCAGAGGTTTGGAGAATGTGGCACAAGTAAATTAGGTGTGAGGAACAGCAGATAAGCCTAGGCCACTGCTTCCTGGGGAAAGAAGAGAAAAGAGAAGGGTCAAGAAGCCCCCCCCCCACCATTACCTTTGTTGTGTTTAAAACCTATGTCTTGCTTTAACAAAAGGTCCGCTTGCAGACAAGCCAAACTGAACGGTAGGCTCGGCCGAATTAATTCAGCTGAGCCTCTCTGCCATTCAGTTGGCTTGTCTGCAAGCGGACCTTTTGTTAAAGCAAGATACAGGTTAGAATCAAAACAAAGGCAATTGTCAGGGGGGGGTCACAGGGGGGCCACAGGGGGCTTCTTCAAAGCACCAATCTAGAGCTGATCAGCTGTTTGGCACTAGATTAAAATCTTAAAAGTTTCCCACCACTGCAGCCTTTTTCTCGCTCCCCCCCCCCCCAGGTCTGGGTGGCCTGATTCCCTGGGACAATCCACCTCACTGCCCCCCTTAGCTACACCACTGCAATTAGCTTCCAGATAACAGAACAACATCCCCAAACAATCTGACAGCAGCTAACACAGTATGATTTTGTGATGTGAGAAAACACCCAGCATGGTCTACACTACTGCTTTTCTTGCCAACCATTCTCCTTGGATTTCGCTGTCAGTCGCTGGGATACATTTGTCACCAATACAAAATAACAGATTATAAGTGTGTAATGAATACAGGACGCCAGTTTCAAACAGCAAAAGGGTAAAAGGATAAAGACAGAGATATTCAGTGGAATCACTTTATTGCAGATTACACGGAGACAAGGTCTTCCTGATGTTTTGACTGCCAGACACCAAGGACATGCAACAATACAAACAAAATGAGAACAAAAATGGCAAAGTGTTCTTGCCAGGTAATCTCTAGATTTCATTGTATTAGTTCTGCCATTATGAGTTACTACTGTTCTCACTGGACAGATAATCAAGTCACCACTTTTTAAAAAATTTAAAACCATAATTTCAGAGAGTAAAAAAAAAAGGCAGGGGAGAAATGTGCTGAAGCTAAATGTAGTAATGTTAGTTATGGCAAATATCCATTCTGATGACAGATGGTAGTTATACAGATATTTCCAACTCTTGTTGTTATTATTAACATCCCATCCTTCCTTCCTTCAGGGTGGCAGACATTTTTATACTCAGCACAATTTTACATGGTTGATTAGTCTGAGAGACAAGCCCTGTTCAGCTGCTGTCTCCCCACCATTCACTGACACAGGGTAGGGGAAGTGGGAGTGTGCCAGAGGACCACCCCCCACATGCCAACAGGCTATTGGGCTACACCCCCAGCCCTCCACACGTGCAACAGTAGTCCCACTGGAGGCTCGGGTTTCACAGTGCATTCCCTCCTGCGCACTTCAGACAAGTGCCAAATGCCTGGAGGCCTGGGCAGGGCTAGAGGGCATGATTTTGCTACCCGCATGCATTCTCCTTCTACAACAGGCAGCCGACATACACTGGCCTAGGTTAACCCAGTAACAGAGCAATCCTGCATAAAGATTTGCAGGCAGCCCATAGAATAGGGCATAGGATCCTGCGATCCAATAGGGCATAGGGATCCTATGCCCTTCCTATGCTGGTGCGGCCCGGGGTCTACTTGGGGGAAGGGGACATTCGTCCCCTTCCCCCAGTGTAGAGCTGGAAGGCCCCATTATGGGCCTCCTCGGATGTCCACTAGCTATTGAGCTGGCTGAAATCCAAGGTGCCCGTGTAATGGCTGCCGAGCCTGAGAATGGGATGGGGATATTGTGGCCAACAGCATCATGGCCGACATCCCCTCCCCCTCCCGGGCCAGCTCGGCCAACCGCCGCCCTTCCTCGCCGCCCTGCCCCTGCGCCCAACGGCGGGAGCCTTACCTTCCTCCGCCGGCAGCTGGGTCGGTTCCATGGTGGAAAGAGGCCTGCTGGCATGTGTGCCGGCGGCCTTACTCTCCGGGTGCTATAAACGTGCTTTACACGTTACATGGGGCTATAAACGTGTTTATGGCACCTTCTGCCTGCGGAGCATGTGCTCCGCAGGCGGATCTTTATGCAGGATTGCGCCGTAAGCCTCAGAGCTAAGCAAGGATTCAAATTCAGGCATTACCAATTCAGTTCCCACAGTCTAACCACTACACCATGCCTGCTTTCTAGACAAGATTTGCAAGGATCAGATCCTGACATTTGGGGAGAGGCATAGATATCCCTGACCTTTTAAGTTTTATGTTACTGATAACAAAAACGTGCATTCAGGAAATAAATACACTTTATTTCATTCAAGACCATTCATTTTGCCTTAGCAATCCAGCCCCTGAGTTTGAATTGAACTGGTGGCTAAATCTTTGTGAAAGCTCACTTCTTGTTGTTGCTTGAACCCCTGTGTGTTGTGTTGGCATCTGTTAATGCTTGACATATTTTATTCATGAAGTTGGAATGGTTAAGTACACTGCAGATGTGCCAGAACACAATAAAAGCAGCCAGTTCCTTGTTTTTAAATAATCTCTTCCTTCTCTAAATGAACTATTGATCTATCCTTAATAATATTATTTACCAGATTTTTTCAAAAAAAATCTGTTATAGAACATTTTATAGTCACACACGCCAATTTTACAGTTTTTAATGGCTTCCTGTGACATATTTTACAAAACAATTATTTCCTTTCTTATGTAATACAATGTAGAATCTCCTCAACATAGCCCAGAAAAAAAGACATGAAGCACAGGATTGGAATGCATGAAAAACACAATGCTATTGAAAGTACATACTGTATGTTCAGCATGACTAGCAGTCCCTCCATACAGAAGGGAGATTTGGATGACCCTATTCTGTCTCAGAGCTTCATCTCATTCATCCTAAAAGTGTGAAAGCATTACTATCTCCATGGCTGTCAGACAAAATGGGCGGGGGGGGGGGGGAATCACATCTCTAGTAGATAAATGCTGAGGATCTGTGCTTGCTGGAGCCTCTTTATCAGCCAGGT
This sequence comes from Plestiodon gilberti rubricaudatus, assembly GCA_026170595.1. Classification (NCBI taxonomy): domain Eukaryota; kingdom Metazoa; phylum Chordata; class Lepidosauria; order Squamata; family Scincidae; genus Plestiodon; species Plestiodon gilberti. The sequence goes on from JANXHW010000002.1 coordinate 37,047,613, forward strand.
GAAGGTGAAGAGTGCTATCAGTGTAACCCCTTGCCAGTGGGATAGCTAAGGAGGGGACAGAGGGTTCTGTGCCCCAGGTACCACACCTCAGGAGGGTGCCAGAAGCCTCTTCTAGTACCCTCCGGCACCCCCCTGCTTATCTAGTGCCAATCAGATGTTTGGCACTAGATAAGCACCTAGGAGGCTGGGGGGGGGGGGGTGTTCCAGGAGCCTCTTCTAGCAACCCCCACTGGAACTACCCCTGTTCCCATAAAAACTCACCCAGGGGGGGCCTCCAGAGGTCCATTCTCCTTTGCACACACCTCCTTTGCACACGCCTGCAGAGGCTTGATCAGAAGTCACTTTAAATCCCGTCAGAGAGGCTTGAGGAGGCCTGCAGAGGATTCTGCAGGCCTGTGCAATGGAGAACGGAGCGCCGGAGCTCCCCCCACGTGAGTAATTTGTGATCGATGCTGGATCCCAGTATCCGCAGGGAATGGATACTGGAGTCCAGCTCCCCCGAGCATGGTTTTTCTGCCTTTTTTGTTTTTGTTTTTTAAAAACAACTCCACCCGGAAGTGCCGTCACTTCCAGGATGTCAGTTCCGAGGGGTGACAGTGCAGCTAGGGCCCCGAGTGCCAGGGATCCTAGCTACACCACTGCCCCTTGCCATATCCCACAAGCCACTCTGGTCTTTGCCAGTTGTGACACCATCTTAGCTATACTAATTAGATCAATGTCTTAACAAAGGATACTGACCTTTTGCAGCCCAAATGAAATTGCCATGTCCTACTTGGGCTCCACAAAAGCAAACAGCTCTGTGGCTACTGAGATCCACGGATGCCGTATATGTATATGCCCTGTATATGCTCTGGTGGGAGCCTAAAATGGGAGCATGAAGCTGCTGTTCCCTCGTACCAGTCGTACCAGTTCCCACGTGTCTCTCATACTATGATTCTAGTTCTTAAAGACACAGTAAACAATTTTTGGATTCAAGATAGTTTTCACTATACATAATTCCGGCTTTATGTGCCAATCTTGGAACAAAACCCTCACATAAGATGCGGGCCGACTGTCTTTGGGAAGGGGGCACGGTAAGAACATAAGAAGAGCCTTGCTGGATCAGGCCAAAGGTCCATCTTGTCCAGCATCCTGTATCTCACAGTGGCCCCACCAGATGCCTCAGAGAGCACACAGCCAACAAAATAAGCTGTTTCCTGTTGTCAGTCCCTTGCACCTGGCACAGAGAAAACCTACTTCTATAAGTAGGGTGTTTATGAACTGAACTAAAATGCAAAAGGATTTGAACTCAAACGGCACTAACTTCACTTTTTTTTCAAACTTGGGGAGGGAGTTATGCAGATGGATTTAGTAGTTATTAATTTTAGATCATAATATCTTACAGTGCAATCCTGTCTAGACATAGACCAGCGGAGCAATTGCTCCACCAGTCTAGGTTCCAAATGTGCCATATAAGGCACATTTGGTCACCCGACAATTAAGCTGCATCGGCAGAGAGGCTTGTACTGCTCCTCCGGCACCACGGGATGGAGAGGCGGGTCCTTGCTGCGTGACGGAGGTTGGGGGAGAACAGAACAGGGCATTTCAGGGGGGGGGGATTGGTCAGCCAGGCCCGGAAAGGGGGAAGGATTGTCAGAGGCCTCCTCTGCCAAATGCTATCCCCTTTCCCAGGCCTGGCCAGCATTACACAACCCACTTAAATGTGTGCCAGCAAAATAGCTGACATACATTTGAATAGTCCCCATTGGTGCAGCTGAGGCTCTACTCGGGGTAAGGGGGCAAACGTCCCTTTACCCCGAGGAGGACTCAGGCTGTGTTGGTGCAGGCCCCACCCTGCACAGGATGCAGTGGGCACCTTATTTGTGCTGCAGCATCCTACTAGAGAAAATTGGGCTGCCAGTCACTAAAATCTTCTTACGGGGACAGCATCATATTGGTTACCTAGCTAGAACAAACTAAGCTCTGTGAAACGGCATTATTAACAATATGCATAAAAAAATGCACGGGCAGCCCAATCGTGTGTAAGATGCTAGCCTGTTCCCCAGCTGCCATGAGGCAGCCCAGGTGCACCTTGAGGGAAAGGGACGCTCATCCCCTTCCCTGAGTACAAGTGGCCTGAGGCCCGCCTACTCAAATGTATGCCAGCTGGCGTACATTCGAGCCCAGCATGTAAGTTCACACCGGGCTGGGAGAGGGCCCTGCCCTCTCACCACTCAGTGTGGCCAATGGCCACCCTACCTCGCAGCCCGGTCCGCCCTCCCCCCACCCCTGCACCAGGTGGTGCAAGAGTTACCTGGTCTGGTGAGCTCAGGGACAGTCCACCGGGGGAAAGTGGGCCGCCAGCCTCTACGCCTGTGACCCTTATTTTCCGGGTGCCATAAATGCGCTTTACGATGTGTTTACAACACCCAGTGCCAGGGGAGCGTGCGCTCCCCGGTGCTTTTTTACACTGGATTGTGTTGTAAAACAATCACATCCATAAAATTATAATATGTGGGGCTACCGTCTGCTCTGAGTAGGTTGTGCCATTAGGGCATGGTAATGTAATCATTAAAGGATTTTCTCGCTCTGCTTTTCTGTTTGAACAGCCCATCCTGGGTTGCTTTTCAGCCACAAGATTGTTTTCATAATCTTCCTGCAAGTTTGTATTCCTGACATGGATTGATGGGCTTTTACCATCCTGATGTACTGCATTATTTATGTAGAATGGAACAACTGCATCTTTTCAGACTGTCCTTTGCTGTCAGGGAAAGGACAGTATTCGTTTGAAGGAAAACTAATACAGTGATTTGGAGGATTTACAAAATTATAAAAACAAATTTTGCAATGACAGTATTTGTGATTACTGAAAGAACAGTGCCTTGCTATATGCTTCATCGTAATCCACAGCCTAGTTAGGATGGAATACCTGGAATCAAATCAATTTAGTCCTGTTGAAGTGAGAGGACCTAAACCAGCATATACAACTACTCCAGCTACTTGGGTTGATGGTGCTGGTTAATAAATGGTTGGTAGAGACTTTTTTTAACAAAAATGAACTGGAGCACATTAATGATGGCAGCTTTTGTAAGTGACGGCAAAATGTCATAGCAGAAGATAAATGCAAAGGGTGCATGCTTCTCTGAAATTTGGCATCTGGATCCACTTAACAGAGGGGTGGCCAACCTTTCAACAAGAATGCTCCTGGACCTTTAATGGTTGTATAGGTGAGGGCATTTCAGCAGGTCCAGCTGCTTTAGCAGCACCATCAGCACTTGCAGCTGCCAAGATTCTCTCTTCTCTTTGTTCTCTCTTAAGAACACAGAGGCCCTAATGGCCACCCCTGACTTAACACATCCACTAGGGACGGGTCTAAGTTTTAAAAAAATTATTCCAGTTCAGAAATCTATGCTATCACTTGATTAGTCAGTGCTTGATGTCTCACAGGTGAATGTATGAAGAGACTTCATGGAAAAGCACTTTAAATATAATGAAATGACAGGGCATGAAAGTTCTACATGTGGTATTTGATGTGTGATTAAATGCTGCTTGTATCCATTGCTAAACATTCATATGTAACTGAGCCTTAACTGCTATTTATACAGTTGGCCCTTCATATCCACAAGGTTTTTCTAAGTCAGTGGTTCTCAAACATTTAGCACCGGGACCCACTTTTTAAAATGACACTCCATCGGGACCCACCTAGCTTTACAAGACTTTAAAAAAAGGTGATCTCGAAAGAAATAATAAATGTATTTATTTACAAGTAATATTTTATTTATTTGTTTGCAAAAAACTCAATCCATTTCTCGTAATGAGGCAGTCCTAATGAATAGCCTCAAGGCTTGAGGGGCTTAGTAATGTGACCCAGCCTTCACCTGCCCCCACTACCTGTCATTGACCGACTTGGAAAAAAAAAACACCAGGAAAAAAAACACGCTCAGTTATCTCCCTATATTTACACTAGCTTGCAAACTGTAGGAGCTCAGCTCTCTGATAGGCAATTAGCAGCTATCTGATTTTTGAATAGCCCTAGGACTTGTGGCAATTACTTATCTGATCTTTCCATCACCTGGGACCCACCAGAAATTAGGTCGTGACCCACCAAATGAGTCATGACCCACAGTTTGAGAAACACTGTTCTAAGCTGCAACCGGAAGTCACTTCTGATCGTATTAATTCTTTTTATAGGCATTTTACAATATTAGGAAGTGACGCAAGAGTCAAGAAGCGGGTGGCACTCCCATGCGGCTGTTAAATAAGGTACTGCGGTGCCGCCCCCCAACCCCAGCAGGATCTCTCCTCCGCGGATAGTCAAATCCACAGATTGCTAATCCACAGATGAGGACCCACTGTATTTTGGAAATTGTAACAACTTTTATAGACTGTCTTGAAAACGTACTTGAAGATGATATGATATAAATGGCCAGCCGCTGCATCCTGCGCAGGATGTGGCCTGCATCAATGGGGCTGGTATTCATCTCGGGTGAAGGGGACATTCATTCCCTTCCCCTGGTGTAAGCCTCAGTGGCCCCAATGGACTTCCTCAGATGCGCGCCAGCTGTGTAGCTGCTGCACAACTGGGGAGGCCGTGTAAGGCTTGCCAGGCCCAGGAAGGGGGTTAGGATATTGACACAGCGCAGCACAGCGCTGATATCCCCGTCCCCTCCCAGGCCTGACTGGTCAATAGCTCCCTCCCTGCCAGCCCAGCTCGCCCTCCCCACAATCTCCCGCCATCCGGCGCAGAACTTACCTGTGTCCAGCGGCACGGGTGTTGGGTGATTCCTAAGTGAGTGGCACTGGCCTCCACGCCGGCACCATGTACTCTCTCGGTGCCATAAAAGTGCTTTATGGCACATTCGCAACACCGTAGGCCAGTGGAGCACTTACTCCACCAGCCTATTTCTGCACAGGGTTGGGCTCTTAGTCATTTAGGCTGCAACCATGGCTGCCTTCCAATGAAAAACAGGGAAGGTAGCTGGCATCCAATGGAAAAAAAAGCTGAATGCCTGCATCAGCAAACTCTGGGGAGGCAGCAGGCAGAGTTGCCTCAAACCTTTAGGGTGCAATCATGACTGCCTTCCGATAAAAACAGGAAGGGTAGCTGGCATCCAATGAAAAAAAGGCAGGGCAACTGCTGCATCATCATGCCCTGGAGAGGCAGCAGGCAGAATTGCCTCAGTTCTGTTTTTAAAAAAAGCCATGAAAAACAGAAGGAAGCGTCACTGCCAAAATGGCACAAGAATAAGAGCCCAATCCTTTTCTCTCCCTGCATATGCAGCAGCACCAAAATGGCTACCACTATATTATGCGGGGGGGGGCAGTTGTGGAGGTGCCCTCTGGGTAAACCCTCTGGGTAAACCCAAGCCTTCATGGTGCAGGGAGGGTTACTCAGACCTGTGCTACCTAAATAGCTGATGCAGGTCCATGTGGAACCACGCTGCGGGATCAGGTCCAGGAAGGGGGTTAGGGTTCGGCGGCCCCCACTGCCACCGAACTCACCCCCTTCCCGGAACGATCCGCCTGTTCCGCCCTCCCCGTCCCCTCGCTGTATCGTTTTGCCTGCCTCCTGCTGTCCCGCCACCCCTCCTGCCTCTCCTGCCACCTTATGTCCAGCGGCAGCATCCAGTTGCTCTGGAGCACACGGGAAGGCTGCCAGAACACCTTTTACGACTGGTGCTGATTGCTTTACAGCAGTCAGCGCAAGTGGAAGAGGCATGCCACCATCACCTGGCCCAGGTAGGATTGGGCCGCTAATCTTATAATTATAGTCCTTCACACTGGGCCTAATTTTTTCCAGATCATCCCAACAGCAGGTTTAAATCTTGAAACCGTGATGCTGTACTAAAGGTCATATAAAATGCAATATCCTGGATGCTTACAGGCACTCACGTAAGCGCTTCTTGAGAGTGAAGCCTTTAAGAATGAAAGTCAATGCATCAAACTGAGTAGAATGTATAACAAATTAGGCTTCAATATTTCAAAATAAATGGGCTCTCAAGAGGCACAAATGTAAATTGAGAGGCATATTGTTGATTCAAAAGTGACATTTATTTTGTTCTGCACAATTTCACTGGCAGTAAGTCATATGGGCACTAGCATTTTAAGAGAGCTTCACTAATTTGAGTATGCAAATTTAAATGAACTTTATCTCTTGTCTTAAGAAGAGTTATTGCACTCATGTCGGAGTATGCAGTTGGAAAAATTAAGAATGGATATGACGTAATATTAGACTCCAGTTTTAACTGCTATGGGCCAAAAATACTATATGTTCCTGCCTTAACTCCTGCATTCTTTGATGTGAGTCAAGCTACCTAAGAAGGGTTGTTAAAGCTCTTTGTCTTTTGCCATTGCCTTAAGAAACTGTGCGCTTTCAGGCAGTTTCATACCATTAACTAAGGGAAAAAATGGGCAAAATCCCAAAGTACAGCTCTGGTTTTCCCCAACTAGCCTGCTACCATAGAAGGGCTTGGCACTTTTCAGTCACAATGTTGTTGCTGCTCTATTGGTACAAAAGACACCGCTCTAAGCTAGTTTTGTTACACCAGGAAGAATTTGCTCCTAAGCAACACAAAGTCATCACTACAGTGACACTTGTCAGTTGTAATTCTCTGATAGCCTATCTATCAAGGAACACTTCATAATTGCATCTAAACACATGTATTCTGCATGAAAAGTCAAAATATAGTTTCCTAAAGAAATAGTACTACACTATCAGTCCAATCCTGTCTAGCTAGGCTGCAATGCGGACATAGAGCATCCTACCTAGATCGGACCCATCACCGGCATGGCTGGAGCACTCCTCGGGGGAAGGGACTTCTTCCCCTTACCCCAAGTTGCCCCGATGGGTCTACTCAAACGTGCACCAGCTGTTTTGCTGGTGCACATTCGAGCGGGTTGTGTGATGGTGGCCAGGCCCGGGAAGGGGGATAGGATTTCAGCGGAACCGCTGCCGCCGATCCCTCCCCCTTCCATGCCTGGACAACCAGGCTGGGTCTTACAGACACTGCTGCCACCGAGATCTGCCCCCAATCCTCCTCCACCACCAACTGACCTGGTGCAGCAGAGGTTCTGTGGGCCACTGTTGCCCGTGCGCAGACTCCCAGACTTTGTGCTGGCAGCAGCTCTGTGAATGTGCCCACAGAGCTGCTGCAATGGCAGATAGAAAGATCTACTAGTGTATCACACCCATTGGACTGGGCCATTAGGCAACTAATTTGCATTGTAGTAGTTAGCAATCACACTTTTATCAAGTGCCAGTCAATTTTCTTTCCTGCCATTTACCTGATGAAAAGTCTCTTTTTGTGATAACTGATAATAATACATGGGCATTTTGCATAAACAATTTGTCATGATAGTTACAAGGTGCTGCATCATAGCTGAGATTCACACTTTAGAAATATGTCTAGCTGAATATTTTTTTACAGTCTTGTTCAAGGTAGGTACTGTACTTAGCGATCCTAGTATTAGGATAATAGTAGCAAATCACTGTCAGTATGGCACACAATACTTATCTTCTCTTACAGAAGTGAATGGCATCTATTTATTTCAAAGGAAGAAAGTAAGGGGACAGCAGTCTGTGAAAGGGGACAAAAGTGAGATGGGGACAAAAAACCCAATGTTATGGGAAACCTCAGACCCCAACATCATAAGAAAGGAGCACATTTTGTCCCATAAGAATTGTTCTGCCCTATGAAGTTCTCTACTCTTTCCTATAGAAGTCAATAGAAGTCATGCACTTGCACTGTTATTTATCTATTATAGATATTTACCATATTATGAAGTGTTACATTCTACCTTTCTGTAATAATAATACCTACCATGGCTCCAATAAACCAACAACAACAACAACTGAAAACCAACAATAAAACAGTTAATGAGAGTCACACAGCGTTTCCAGAGGGTGAGTGGCAACCAGATCCTCCAATGAAAACACTGCTGATGGTTTTACTGAGACCACCTCAGTGAAGGACCAAGTCAGAATGGATGTGAGGATATTAACCAGAAGACTGAAATAACAAGTTACTGATATCCCCAGCAGTACAGTACTATACTACTATTTAAACCGCAATACCATTTTTTGAGCTACCAAATGTTAACATTTCTTCCTTTGCATAATATTGAGAAAATAAAATATGGCAGAAGCAATTTGACAATAAAAATGTGACTCTGTTCAAAGCACTTTAATAGTTTTCTGATGCACAGAGCAATTTGTAAACTGTCAAAGTTCAAATCTATTTATCCACAGTTGAAAGAGTAGTAGCACAGCTTAAGCAGAAGCGAAGCCATAAATCTTGCCAACAAAGACACATAGAGACACCAACTGATAAACAGGAGAACAAATGAGCTTTGTAGTTCTCTTAACAAACAAATAAACAGTTGTTCAGGCTAATGGCTGATTTGTTTCAAAATGCAAAAGAACCTGAAAGCTGGACAGACAGTTGAAAAATTAATGTGGCAACAGGAGTTAGAAGATAAGCGATTAGCAAGTTTCCCTCACCACACACACCTCCCTGATTTTGCTTACAGTTGCATTCGCCTACCTGTATAGCATACAGAACCGAAGTTAACAGGCAGGATGAGAGGTAAAGCAGCAGTCTCTATTTTTTCCTTCACAGGGTTATGTGCATTTTATTTGAAAAGGTTTCAATATGGTGATGAACACTCTTCACCAATGTTTATTTAGCTTATTTGCTGATTTTGTAGAGTCAAGGATTTCAGTCACAATATGTGGCTTCCATCTGTTTTGCATTTCAGCAAAACTCTAGCTCTGTTCAGGTGTTCACTTGGGTACAAACTAACACATGATGGAGGTTTAGTGATTTGATCATAACAAGTGATTTGATCATTAGGAACATAGAGAGATGAGTCTGTGCCAGGTATATGGATTGCATTGTGACTTCCCTGCTGGCTATGAAGGTTGCAGACGTCACACATCTTCTAGATAGGCAGTAGATAGCGCTGGGGAGGAGGGAATGGTTGTATTGCACATCAGCAGTAGCTGGGAGGTCCTGGAAACCAAACGTAGGTTGCTAGGTAGGATGCTAAAGACCAGGATCTCCAGAGTAGCATTTTCAGAAATGCTACATGTTGTACACGCAGACAGGTGGAGCTGAGGGGTTTGAATGTGTGGAAGAAATAATGGTGTCAGAAGGAGGGGGGTTGCATTTGTTAGGTAGGGACTGGATACGTTTTGGGACAAACCAAGTCTGTACAGGATGGACTTTACTTGGACCAAAATGGAACCAGACTGCTGGTGCTGAAAATCAAAAGCTGGCAGAGCAGATTTTAACTTGACACCTGGGGGAAAGCTAGCAGGAGCTAGCCAGCCTCTGTCTTGGACCAAAGCATCCCTAAAGGATGAAGGGGCAAGGATACAATTAGGAAATGAGTGTGTGATAGGGAAGAACAGCAGGTCAAAGAGATTAACAGGCTGCAGGGAACAAGGCCCATACCAACAACATCTCAAAGAGGACACAATATACAGATGTTAATATGTGAATGCCAAAAGCCTCTGAGCCAAGATGGGGGAGAGCTGTAATTCTTAGTTGAAAATCAGAACATAAATATAGTGGGCATATTAGAAACCTGGTAGAATAGAGAGAATCAGTGGGATATGGTTATTCCAGGATGCAAACTCCACAGAAAAGACAAGGGTGCAGAATCAGTGTAGGTGAAAATACCAGGCTTTCAAAATAATGTATTACTGGGGATATGCTATCACCCTCCTAACTACAATGCTCGAGGAAATCAGGGAGGCATCTAAAGGAGAAGGTGTTGTGTAATGAGTGACTTCAATTACCCACACATAGACAGTACATTCATGTTCAGGTCATGACAAAGAGATAACTTTTCTAGATACACTAAATGACTCTGCCTTAGAACCATTGAACTTGGAACTGACAAGAGGGGAGGCATTCCTAGACGGGCAGCCCAATCCACTCTAACTTTAGAGCGGCGGAGTACACACTCTAGCGTTTGCAATTACTTTGGAGTAAGGGCCGCCAACAGTCCATACACTCTCGGTGAACTATTCCTGCACCCGTCGATACAGATAAGCCCTGCACCAGCCAGTGCAGGGGGAGGACGGACCGGGCGGCGAGGGAGGGGGACCATTGACCGAACCAGGCGGGGAAAGGATGAGGATATCAGCGGCCTCAGATGCACATCAGCTTCAGAGCTGGCATACATCCAAGGAAGCCCATAGGGCCTGGGTCAGCTTGCGCCCGGGGAAGTGGACAAACATCCCTTTCTCCCAAGGTGCTCCTGGGCTGCCCCGGGGTGGCCCGGGAATGGGATAGAATGTGGCAGCTGGCCCTTTAGGCCGGCCGCCGCATCTTACACAAGATTGTGCTCTTAGTCCTATGTAGCACCAAGGACCTTGTGCAAGATATGTCATTGAATCATTAGGGAAGAGTGACCATAGAGCTATCCCGTTCAACATATAAATGGAAAGTTACTAAGAAGTTCCAAAACAGACACTTTGAACTTAAAAAAGGGGAGGGGAACTTCTCAAAAATAAGGGGACTAATAAAAAAGAAACTGAAAAGGAAAGTCAAAAAGGTCAAATATTGTATCTCCAGAGTGTATGGAGCCTATTTAATCCACAATAACAGAAGTTCAATGAGAATGCACATCAGTAAATAGGAAAGGCACTACCTAGTCCAGAAGGCCGCCAGCATGGCTCACTACTGGAGTCAAGGAAGCTATAAAAGGCAAGAAATGGAAGTCTTGCCCAAGACAGGGACACTAAAAGGAACACAAACCCGGGCAAAAGAAATGGAAGGTGACAATAAGAAATGGGAAAAAATATGAGAAGCAAGTGGTAAAAACAGCAATGCAAACAATAAGCACTTCATACATCAAAAGTAGGAAACCTTGCCAGGGAAGCAGTTGGACCATTAACTAAAGGGAAGCTTGAAGAGGAGATTGCAGAGAAGCTGAACAAATACATTGCATCTTTTTTCACTGCAGAAGGCATAGGGCAGATACCCGTGCTTGAAATGAGCTCAGGGAGGGAGTCTGAAGAACATGGTGAAAAGGAAGTGACAAGGGATTAGGTTTAAGAGCATACTGACAAACTAAGCATTAATAAATCACTGATTCCAGATGGCATCCATCCAAGAGTTGCTAAGGAACTCAAATGTGAACTTGCTGATCTCACAAAACATGTAACCTGTCCTTTACTTGTCCTCCATGCCAGAGGACTGTAAGGTAGTCAATAAAACACCAACAGTGAAAAAGGGATCTGGAGAGATCCAGGAAATTACAGGTCAGTTACAGCGCAATCCGACTTAACTTTCTTGCCGGTTTAACCAGCGGCGCAGCAAGAACGGGAGGCCCAAAGGGGTTCAAATCCCCTTTGAATTCCTCTTTTGGAGGGGATTTGAATCCCTTTTCCATTCTGGGGCCTCCCGTTCTCGCTGCGCCGCTGGTTAAACCGGCAAAAAAGTTAAGTCGGGTTGCGCTGTTAGTTTAATACCTGTCCCAAGTAAATTGATGGAAAGCAGAATTAACATTATGAAACAACTGGAAGAATGAGCCTTACTGAGGGAGAAGTAGCATGGTTTCTGCAAAAGTAACAGCACAATCCTGTGTAAGTATAGGCAGCCGGCCTAAAGGTCTCACCGCTGTATCCTATCCTGCTCGCTTGCCCCTTTCCCATCTCAAACCTCCCCTACACCTCCTATGACCTGCCCACAACCTGCCCCCTCCATTGCCTTACCTCCTCTAGTGCGGCCTGGGTGGACCATTGGTGCATGTGGGGAGCCACCAGCTGCTTCCACTGGTGGCTCCCTCGTGTGCAGTAGTAGCATGCCATTTACAGCAGCACAGCACTGTTTACGACAGCAGGACATGAGTTCCACTGTCATAACTGAAGGATAGGATTGGGCCTCTTATGAGGCAATCCTGTCTAACTTTGTGCCCTGCGATGCAGTGAGGCCAGTGCAACCTGTACTGCATCTAGGGCACAAAAAGGCTGCCTGGGAGGTTACCTTGAAGGAATGGAACATTTGTTCACTTCTCCCAGGTAATGCCCCAGCCGCCCCAATGGGACTACTCGGATGTGTGCCAGCTATTTTGCTGGCACACATTTGAGCAGCCCGTGTAGCGGTGGCCAGGTCCAAGGAGGGGGGTAGGATTCTGGCGGAGCAGCCGCTGCCGATCCCTCCCCCTTCCTGAGCCCGGCTGACCAGTCCCACCCCCCCAGAACACCGTGTTCCACCCTCCCCCGCCCCTCCGCAGCCCATTGGGGAACCTACCTTACCCGGCAGGCACTCCAATGAATCTGGGATGGGGGAGAGTGGCACCGGCATCTTCGCCAGCATAGCCTCCTTGCCAGGTGACACAAGCATGCCTTACTGCACATTTCCGACACCCAAGACCAGCAGAGCAGCGATCCACCAGGCGAAAAGTTAGACAGGATTGGGCTGCCCACCACTATGCTATACAGGTTATCGGCAAAAGCTCTGGCTCCACAGTTTGACTATTGCACATGAATTTTTACTGTGTCCATTTGTCAGTGATCCAGTCTTCCCCATGAGGTTCTCACATGAACATCCAATACTAAGTTCATGGATAATCTCTCATTATTCCAAACTGCAAATAATATGGTATGTGTCCTGTGGAAGAGTGCATGGAATTATTACAGACATAATTCAGGCAAGACATTCCACTGTTCCATATACATATAGGCTTGGCTTGTTTCAATTATGATTTGATTGCTTTCCTCACATAACCAATTTGTTTGTGTGGGTGATACGAAGTTCTTTTAATTTTGTAAGTCATTTACTACGATTGTTATTATTATCTTTATAGCATCCAAAGTTGCTAGCTGCTGTCCAAATGTGATCGAAAGGTAAAACAAACATGACATATTATGGAGGAAAGGAAATGAGAGTGCAAAGGGAAGTAGGATCAGCCAAGGAAAGTCAGGCTGAATAGCTGTCAAGAAAGGCAAGTTGAAGAGTCTTTTTCTCTCTCTGCCTCATGAACAGTGGCTGGCTGCCGCTACTGGAGTTGAAAAGAGGGATGCCAAAGCAAGCCAGGCAGGTGGGTGAAAAGGACTTGTACAAGAAAAGATCTCTCTCTCTCTCTCTCTCTCTCTCTCTCTCTCTCTCTCTCTCTCTCTCTCTCTCTCTTGACTAAGCTGCATATAACAAGCCACTGATGGGGGCAACAGGGGGCGGTTCGGCTAGGTAAAATGAAGAGAAAAAGGGAAGCAGAACCTCAAACATGCTCAGAGCACAAAGTATTAATTTGTGCGCTTATGACTAGCATGTTACAATCTCATCCTATTTCAAGGGCCTTAAAAAGGTTTCCTGATGCTTACAATGGACCCCACAAATATGTGAATTGCTCTCCTGATTATTCATACATTTGTGGAAGGGTGCATCAATTGAGGCTATTATTGATGCTGTTACAAGCATCAAGAAGCATTTTTGGGGCCAGTGGGGATGACTGAGGCTGAAACATGTTGGGCAATTAATCTTCTATTATCCTCCTAAAGGTAGTTTTGCTGTCTCGACAACTTCAGTACTCAAACTGGTTTGCTCCTCCATCTCTTTTTAGTCAGCTGTTGCTGTTCACTACTCACAGTTCCTAAATCACTAACAGCCCAATCTTGTCTAGCAGGACACGGTGGCACAAATAAGGCACCCGTTCCATCCTGTGCAGGATTGGGCCTGCTCCGGCGCAGCTGGTGACTTCCTCGGGGTAAAGGGATGTTTGTCCCTTTACCCTGAGTAACAAGCCAGTTGGTCTGTTGGGTCTCCTCAAATGCAAGCCAGCAATGTCAGCAATGTTTCTGCCATACATTCAGGATGCCCATGTAAGGCCAAACAGGCCTGGGAAGGGGGATAGGATACGGTGGAGGCCTCCTCCACCAAACCCTCCCTTACCAGGCCTGATCCTCCAATCCCTCCCGGAATGCCCCCACTCTTCCCTCCTCCCGACCCCCCCTCTCTGCCCAGCGGGAACTTACCTTCCCGCTACGGTGCTGCACCATTTTGTGATGCCTGGGAAGTGGTGCAACCCTTTCCGCCAACACCGCTTACACTCCAGGTGCCACTAATGTGCCTTACAACATGTTTGTGACACTATCTAGACCAGCGGAGTGGTCACTCTGCCGATCTAGCTGTAGACAGGATTCTGCCGTCAGTGCGTAGCTGAAGCTCTTCCCACAAATTCTGCTGGCACAAACATATCTCCAGTGACTTCTAGTCTCATATTTATTTATTTATTTATTTATTTATTTATTTATTTATGGGGGGGGAGCCCAAGCTACTTCTGTGGGAATATTTAGGAATGAAGACAGCTCCATGTCCTCAAATTTTTGCGATTTAAGGTAAGGGTAATTCAGTGTAACAGCGCAATTCAGTGTACAAAAGCGCCGGGGGAGTGTGCGCTCCCCCGATGCAAGGTGTCATAAATGTGCCATAAAATATGGCACCCAGCAAGTAAGGACTGCCTGCACAGTGGCCAGCAGCCCTTATCTGGGCTCCTGCCCAGCCTTGTGCCCACCGGAGCAGGTAAGTCCTACCCCGGCCGGGGCAGGGGAAGGACGGACCTGGCGGGCAGGGAGGGTAGCCATTGGCCACCCCGGACCTATAGAGGGCAGGGATATCGGCGGCGACATATGCCATATCCCAAACCCTCTCCAGGCTCAGCGTGGCCTTACACGGCTGGTGGAATTGTATGCGAGCTCTGGAGCTCGCATACATTTGAGGAAGCCCATTGGGTCTCCCACCGCTTACACCCGGGGGACGATAATCCCCTTACCTTGAGGAGAACCAGGGCTGCCCCAGGGCAGCCCGGAACCTGCATAGGATACAGCAGCCAGCACTTTAGGCCGGCCACCGTATCTTACACAAGATTGGGCTGCCATCCTGTGGAATGACTTCACTTGATAATCTGAACAAGTTGTTAATAGTCGCAGTAGTACTGCCAGGTCTATACTTAATGCTAATAAGTAGTTATGAGGTGCTAATGCTAATAAGTAATAAGTTAGATGCTCAGTGATGTTTCAGGGCCCCTAACTTTCCTGATTGTAACTGAGTTCATGAATTGTTATCAGTAATACTTCAAATGATGCAGCAGAAATGACAAGCTGAAACTTCTCTGTTACTACCCATGTTTCATTTTTTTCCTTGATCCCTTGAAATTCTTCCTAACATAAGCAATCCCTCAATCTCTTCCACAGTGTTGTAATCTGCTATAAACCCACTCTCTGACTGCTAATATCTCCTGCTTTAAATCTTGTTTCACACATTGGATTTCCTTCTGTAACTTGTCTAGAAACCATGCACGTAGCTGCTCAAACTTTCATTCCCCAAAGAGACACTTTCTGTCTTAGTTACTAGACTCATTGCGTAATCCTGTTGTAGCCTGGGGCAGCGGAACGAGCGTTCCACTGCCCCAAGCCGTCGCGAAAGTGTCGTAAAGCACTGACTCGCGATGACTCACGAGCAGGGAAGGCTGGCACAAGGCCGGCCGTCCCTGATCCGCTGCCCGGACCGTCTCTCGCCTGCCACCAGACCCAGGTAAGGATACAGCAGAGGGGGGGGGGCGGCTCGGAAGCAAACAGCGGGGGCTGATAGGCTGAGCCGTTACATGGCCTCCTCTGACGTATTCCGAAGAGGCCAATCGGCCCCAGCCTCAGTTACACCCGGGGAAGGGGATGAACGTCCCCTTCCCCGAGTAGACTTTCTGCCGGGGGTGCCTTCCCGCGGTGGAGCTCAGGATCCGGCGGGCGGCCTTGGCCGCCTGGCGGATCTTTAGAACAGGATTGGGCTGTCAGAGAATTAGGACTGTCAGACCCTAATTGGAAGGTACCTATAGACATAATCTTGTTTGGAACATCCCACAAATACCCTATCTAGTCCATCTAGTTTCTCATAAATCTCATAAATCTTATAACATTCTCTTAAAATCCAGAAAACGTCTTTCCTCATTTTATCATGGAGATGTCATTTCACAAATTAGCATCATATACCCCTTCCACAAACCTCTCCTTAACCTCTCTTTAATTATTATTGCTGCAATATATCCGCTGGCATTTTATAGTAACTGCTGTCCAAATGACCAGTTTACTGGTTACAATACAGTATCTGGTTGTGTGCTCAGAAACGAATATGTATATATCTGAATACAAGAGAAGCCAGCTCATATAGGAACATGGGTTTAAAAAAAAATTAGCTTTCAATTTCTTTTGCAATTATCAGATTGCAGACGAGCATGAGGACTCCAATTAGACGTGGATGCAATTGATTCAGTTTGTTTAGCTCAGAGTGAGACACTTCTGGGTGATGGAAGTTCGATTTAGAAGGGCAGCCTGTAAATGTAGAAGGGACCGTTTAAGTTTTCAGTTGGTCTTAGAATGTTTACTGACCTCTGAGGGTGCCACAGATGTTGGTGGCGAAACATTAAGAGCTGTGATATTTTGATGTTTTAACATTTTAATATTTAATTAAACGACGAAATTTTTCACGGCATGACTAAAGTTTTTAACTCAGTGATTTGTTCTCGTCACAAAAATCTAAGAACTTATTCTCCTTAACCATTTGGCCAGTGTCTTGGACCCCATTTGACTCTAAAGATGTGATTGCTCCTTAAGCTTACTGAGGCCCAGGAACATATTCCCTTGAACTCTGGTTTAACTCAGTTCGCACAGGATGTATGCATCAAACAAACACCCCAATCATCTTCTAAAATATTGTCTCCTTTTCATTTTTCAGCCAAGTGGTTACTTTGCTTTTTGCTGCTCCTTCCAATTGGCCAATTAAGATCTCTGCTTTCTGCCTTCAGACAATTTGTGCCATCTAATCATGAACTGTAATGTTGCATTAACAGCCCAATCCTATTTTTTCCCGCCCCCATTGGTGCAGCTGCGCCAAAAATGGACACACTGTATCCAGCGGGGAAGGGGATGGATTGGGAGTCTTTTGGGAAAGGGAATCCCCTTTCCCTTCCATAAGCCTCCCACCCCGCAATGGGTCTCCTTGGACCTGCATTAGTGATTTCACTAGTATATGTCTGAGGAGAGGAAGGGAGGAGGGGAGATTGCCAAAAAAGGATAGGATCCAGCACGCGTCATCGCCACTGGATCCACCCCTCCTGCAGCCTCCTCGCCCTTGTTCCTCTTCTGTCCGTCCCCACCCAGTTTCTCTCCCTCCCTACCCCTGTTCTGTCCTCCCACTACACGTTCTGCATCCCCCACCATCTTACCTTCCTTGGCAGGCAGTGGGTGCTCTGTCAATGCATGCGGGAAGCCTCTGGCCTTCCTGCCATCGCCCCAGCAGTGCACTACTCAGCACGCTGCCAGAAGGCACTTTATGACTGCTTTTCAGCAGCCAGCACTGGTGGAAAGCACATTCTGCCAGCTCTCAAAGCCCATAGGATTGGGTTGATTGGGTTGTGAGCGTGATGCATTTGGTAAAAAGTTGTTTGGTGTGATGGTGTGATGCATTAGGTATGGTGTGATGCATTAGGTAAAAAGATGCCAAATTGGTAGTGTTACCTAGTGCCTAGAGGGTATGTAATCCTCAGGAAATAAAGTCCATCATTTGATGGTAGACAATATTTTTCCTTCAATTTCAAAAACCCTCTGCTGAATGGCTAAATGTGAAATTCTCCAAAGTGTACACACACACACACACACACACACACACACAAAGAGAGAGAGAGGGGGGGGGTAGCCATGTTGGTATATCAGAAGAAATTTTTTTCCCAAACAGAGCAATACAACTGTCTACCATTTTAAAAATATGTTTAATAATGTCAGCACACAGATTAAATAAAAAATAGTAATAAAGATCTATGACAGTGAAAAAAACAAATATTTGAATAAAATAAACCATTTTACTCCTCAATTCAAGCTCAGTCAATTACTCAACAGCTCTAGACCCATAACCCAACATGGTGCTGGACAGGCAGGTTTGGAGGAGAACCTTATTTTTACTATGGCTATAGTGTAACATCTGTATTTCATGCTATGTTTTTATCTCTATAGGTGAAACAGTCCATTCCGGCTTGGAAAAAAAAAGTGACACTTGAATTCCTTTCTGTTAAAATAAGAAGGAATGACAGTTAACTCAAAACCACCAGAATGATCACAGTTACTTAAATCAATGATCCCTCTAGGCCAGTATCTATGTTAAATGTAAGAGTCTAATAAGGTCAGGAAAAGAAAGAGTTTGAATAACAACTCAATTTGTCTCAGATGTTTAAGAACGCAATTATGCCATTTTAGTATTTAACGGTTCCATGCCAATGGATTTCATGGGTTATTCATGCACTGGGTGAAGAGAATGCTTTGTTTTAATGTGTGCATTTACTGTTATTATGCACATTCCAGTTATCATATATTGAAAAGCAGAGTGTACATTTCTGTTTCTTCTTTTCCATTATTCTGCAGTGGACAATTTAAAAGTTTGAAGATATGTTTATGAAGCCCATAGGTGTTTAGCGCTTGAGATATCTAGCTTTACATTTTATTTTGTATAATATTTCTTCTAATACTGAACTACAAATTTGTGAAGCTAATCTCAAAAAGTTGATGGGTGTGTTAAAATCTTTCAATGCTCAAAAAGAAATAAAAGCAAAAAACACACAAAACCGTGTGTGTGTGTGTGTGTGTGTGTGTGTGTGTGTGTGTTTGTGTGTGTGTGTGTGTGTGATATTATTTTTATGCATGTTTCTAGCAGTCTTTACTTCCAGGTCAGCACGCCCATAAAACCAACTGAAGTGGTCGTCTTAGGCAGCAGACTGGCAGGGGGCGCCCACTTCCGTCCACCCACTCACCTCCACTGATCCTCCTCTCCCCACTCTCTGGATTGGAAATAGAAGATGGGGACAAAACAGATGTGTGAGAGAGCGGAGCAGTGGGCTAGAGTGTTGGAGGAACAGATGCTGGCACATCACCAGGTAAGGTGATTTGGCATGCTGCTCAGACGCCAGGAAGTCTTGGGCTAGCCCTACTTTACTTGTAAAAAACAGGTTAATTAATTAATTAATTAATTAATTAATTAACTTATTTATTTTAAAAAATTGTATCCCACCTTTCTCCCGATAGGACAATCAAGGTGGCTTACAACATTAAAACTATAATAAAACATTTAAACAATTGAAACAAGTAAAAATAGACAAGCTCCAATGAATCACACATTATATTGATTAAAAAGCCAGCCCATCATGCCAGCTATCGAACACCAATCTAAATAAGGTCTCCAAGGACCTCTGGCAATACCAGTCAGCCAAATGTGAACATACCTTTTTTTTTTTTTTTTTAAAGCATAGATTATAACTATCTGCCCATGTAGGGCCAAAATTAATGTCTACTATTCTAGATAAAATCTGGGAATCAACCACACAGTTTGGGCTTACACACATTGGATTTTATGTGCATATACCCTTTTTTTTTTTTTAGTTACACCAGTGTGTGGGCAATCATTGGCACCAGAGTTGGGACATGCACATTGGATGGACAAAGAGGGAAGGCACCGTCTTTCTCCCCACCACACATAGGGGTGCAATTTTGGTAAGGGTATTGTCAAATTTGTCTCATGGTGAATATTAGTATTTTTCCAACTAAATACACATACGGTATTAGCTAGGATCCTTAGGTACATAGTGAAAGCAAGCAAGACATACTTGCTCCTTTTGCTTCATCCTTGAGATGCTATTTGGTCTACATTACATGGGTCAATGCATTGGTGGAGAGTATCACATTAGAAGTAAGCAGCATTTTTTTTTAATTCTGCTTATTGGGGGACATAATACTTTGTTTGCACCATACTGTGTGCGTATGCAACTGGATCTCATAATGACATATGTGCAGTGGGTATGTGCAGTGGGATGCATAAATGTGCCCTCATGCCAGAAGTCAAAATAACAGAACTTTATTATTATACTGCGTTCTTCTTGGCATGCCTCAAAATGATTCTGTTTTGGCGAAAGGGAGGCAGGTAGGGGGTGGGGTGGAACTGAATCCTGTGTGTTATGCATTCATGCTCAATATGGAAGAGGAAGTCCAAAGTCCCTTATTTCATTTTGCTATAGTATTTTAAAAAGTTGCCTTTCTTCATCTATTTTTGTTTCCTTTTTCTGGATTTGGGACCACTTCTATCCTCCTGTTGTTCACAGAGTTAAACTTTTAGGTGTTTATTGCTGACATTTAGAAAAGTCAGTTGGGGGTGATAGAATACAGTAGTTATAGACCAAACAGGTGATTAGAGAAGCTTCATCATTCACTGACTGGAAATATAAAAGAGTTATTACACCTAGGCAAATAGATTAGCCTAGTCCCTGAAGAGGAGCAGCATGCCAGCTTGAGAAACAAAAAGGCTAAAATAAACATTGGATACAGAGGAGATATAAAGTAGATCCAGGATTTCAACATATTTCTTCTTAAATTGAGCTATTAATAACAGCTCAGAGACTCATTATAGAAACACACTGTTGTTGTTCCTCCCTTCCTCTATTGTATTTCCTCAACTGATTGTAGGCAATCCTTCTCTCTCTTTGTACTGCACTGTGCTTTGTGTTTGCCCAAGGATAAGTTTGGATGAGTCTTTCTGCTGAACGTTCTTTTTAAAATATTGATAGGAATTTCTCCAAGTTTAGACAGTCATCACAAATCAGAAGCAAATCATTGGTCATTCACCAACATGGGCAACTCGATCCTGCCCATGATGCGGCGACCGGCCTAAAGGGCCAGCCGCTGCATCCTAGGCAGAATGCGGGCCACGCTGGCACAGCCCGGGCTCACCTCAGGGGAAGGGGGCATTCGTCCCCTTCCCCCCGGTGTAAGCGCTGCGGGCCCCAATGGGTCTCCTCAGATGCGCACCAGCTCTGGAGCTGGCATGCATCTAGGGAGGCTGTGTAAGGCCAGCCCGGGCTGGAACGCGGCGCTGGATATCAACGCAACCCAGAGTCGATATCTCTGCCCCCTCCCAGGCAGGCCCGGGCAATGGCCCCCTCCCTCGTCACCCCTGTCCACCCTCCCCACGCCCCTGCGCTGACTGACGTGGGCCTTACATGCATTGGCCGGCGCAGGTCTGGTTTGGTGGCGGAGTGAGCGGTGCCAGCCTTCACGCTGGTGCCACTTACTCCACAGGAGCCACAAACGTGCTTTGCGCAGAATTGCGCAATAATTCTTCTTAGGACAAGTACACTTAAAATTATTCTGATACTACTATAGAGAATGCATTTCCTGCACTGGACCAGATTCCTGATGGTGGGAGTTAAAAGTCTACCTTTCCAGGTGGTACATGTGCCCTCTCTCCAATATGCCAGATGTCTATGTAGCATCATAATGTTCGGCCTATGCTCATAAAATCCAATGTGCATAGGCTGATATCATGTGGCTATTGTCTATGTGTACTGGACTGTACATGTGTGAGCCGTATTCAGTCAATATGCCCCTAGGTGGACTGCAAAGTACTGTGTGTTGAACAGGTGGTCCTTGGCAGGTGGTCCAAGTGGTCAGGGTGGAGAGATGCCCTTTCTCTCTCCACAACATGTATATGCTAGGAGAAGCATCAACCAACCTGGCCTGTGTTCCTTGTTTATAGGTGTTTTGGTCTTGACTGTCCTTCATTTTAAAACTAAAAATGTTGGGGGGGGGTTTCTTCATATTGTTCAGAGTTTGGGAAATAAAACAGGCTGGTGCAGCACAGGTAGGAAGAAAAGGTGAATTTCCAGGTTGCCACCCAGAGACTCTCACTCTATTTTTTTTTTAATTCACTTCTGACTTGAGACAAAGAAACTGTTGCTTCTCCCTATTCCTATTGATGCAGAAGTTTTTGGTTTTGTTTTTAATCATGTCTGCTCACCCATCAGCCCCCGGCTAAATCTGTTGCACAAAGGACTCCACCATCCTCTCCGAACAACACACACCCCAGGTTGACTCCTGGGGACAGGGAACTCCCTTGGACTAATGCAATCAAGTCCTCACACTTCCATCAGAGCAGCACTGAAACCATCTAGGGTTATTTGGTTCTATTGTGGAAATACCTCCTTTCATTGTCTTTAAGAAACGTAAAGTGGAAGCCGGTATATGTACCTTTTGACATGTGATGTTTTGCTATTACAATGTATAAAAAGACGTGCTCACTTTTAGCAAGGGGTCAGCACTCTGATTCTGGGGTGCTGTCCATTGTGCTGCGTAACAATAAACCCGATACCTTTTTCCTTGCATTATTAATTGCTCTCTGCTTATTCCGGCTACATCATCTTCTCGTCTGCCTCCTCCCGCACCTGCTGTAGGGAAGCAAGAATCCAGGTGCACAGTACAGCAGGTGGAAGAGAATGTGGAGAAAGAAAGGACTGGCAGGAGGAAAAACATGTTGGAGAAGTGCAGCTACCTCATGTCCAAATTCAGAAGGGGATTAAAAGATACAGGGAGAAATCTCCACGTTGTGAGACGGCACCCTACTTCAGAGAGTGTCAGGATGTTTGAGGCCTGAATGAAGGCAGTATTTTATTATCTTGTTTCCAGACTAAACATTTATGAAGCACAGTTCTCAATGCTATCCACATGAAATCAATTCTTAGTATGAATCCTAATAAATTTCTCACTTCAATGAGGTCCTGTGACAATAAGTTCAACTAGTCAATTATAACTACTAAGAAAAATGTCTCCTTTTCAAATGTTGCAAATTGGGCATCTCTGGTTTCCTCCCAGGTTTCCCCTAGCTGTCTAATTTTATTGAAATAAGACACCTTCTTTATCTTGGTGCCCAAAAGGCACACATATACAGAAACGTTTGCACCTGTTTTCTATTCCAGTTCTAAAAGTTTTTGTTTCAGATATGATCCTGTTATTGCCATAGGATTTGTTCCACAGGAAGCTGGATTGCTGGGCTCCATCTCTCCATGCTCATCTGGCTGATTTCGTAAGCAGTCGAGTAGTTGAGGAGAGTGGGGAGGAAGATGCAGCAGGGCTCCCCCCACCCCCCGCTTCTTCCTTCAGCAGTGCTGGAGGGAGAAGGGGGCTTCCAAGGGATGGGGCTCAGCAGAAGTGGACTCCGCAAGCCAAAAGAGAATGGGAGCACCAGCTAGAGCGGCTCCATTGGCTGGAGAAGGCAGCAGACAGATGGGGGGAACTCATCAGTTCACTGCATTCTCCAACATGCCGCTTCAGTCAGTGTCATGGGTGGGCCAGCCCTGTTGGAATGCTAATGCTCACTTACTTTACAGGGGTGCTGTAAAAGGGTTACAAGAACATACATGGGAAGCACTTCAAACTCTCTAAGAGAGTATTATACTCTGTCTTCCTCGGCTTCCTCCCCAGTAGACATATTGAACCCTTATTACTCAAACAATAAATTGGTTGCCCATTCACACAACCAAGCCCCACATTTTCTCCATGAGAGAACACAACCAAATGTTGCATTAGTGTCTAAACTTGGAACTGCGACCATAGTTTTCTGTGTGATAAAGTACCCTCACATTTATTGAAAAGGCTGCCCATTATCTCAGTGCATTCTCTGGTTCACAGTAATGTTTCACACATTCTTGACTACGTGCATAAAAAAAATAAACCAGGCTTGCATGTGATGCTGCAGTGGGCTCTAAAAACCCAGACATGCTGGTCTGATATTGGCAAACAAACACAGTCTTCTTTGTATTCAGTGCTGGTGTTCTGGAGGGCTCCTACTATAATTTTCCCCTATCTATTTTGGCTGCTGCCAATGCAGCATGTATCAGGAATGGAAAGGTTAACTGTACAAGGTAATTTTAATTTCAAAAGAACAAAAGAACAAACAAAGCTGTATATACTCAATATTTTACAACACATTTTCATTAATGTGGCAGAATCAGCTGAGGGACTGGATCTAGAGATTGGAATTATAATGGAGAAAACAGAAGAAAAAATATGTCACTTCATGGAAGGAGTGGCCAGGTCACAGAGAAATTGGAACATTAGTGTTTTCTATCATTGTACTACTATTAAAATTTGTCACACATTCTGTCATATAAAAGAATAGGCAACACTGTGTGCCTAATTAAAGAGGAACAAAGAAAGCCCCTCACAGAATGCACTCAAGTCCATACTAGCACTGAACCAGAAATACATAAAAAAATGAACTAAATTTTATTATTTTCTTGCTAATGAAATAAATAAGCCGCGGAGTGCCACGGAATCCTCTTGGAAAAAAGTGCAATGCCAATGGAATCCCTAACTCAACCAAGTCCTAGACTACCTGTCTCAGGCTCTGTTCCTGCTATCTGGAAAGTGTGTCCAAGCCTTCTGCCTTGAAGAGTTGCACTCCTCTCCAACAACTGGCTCACTGTTGGTGCTGGCGAGCCAGTATGGCAGAGTGTAAGATTCTAGTCATGGATGGGACTGGTTTGGAAGGTGCAGATTCTGGGGGCTCTTGTTGCTGGGGCTCCTGGCTGATGGGCTCCATCTCTAGCCTAGTTTCTGGGCCTGGGTCCAGCACTGGTCCAGCAGGCTATTCCTCCTTAGGTTCTAATTCTGAGCTACTACTTGGAGCAGGAGGTCATGACAGCAGGTGCACTAGAGACAGCAGAGAAGCTCTACGAAGCCAGGCTTGGAGAAGAACAGTGGGGCTAGCTCCAATATAGGGGACCTTTTAAAACTAACTAGGATCAACATCAAAACTGAAGAGTTCCCAGCTTCTGTTCCCCATCCCTTCCAGGCTTCACTGTATCCCCAAAGCTTTCTGCATCAACTGCCCACATCCAAAACATGCTTCACTTCCTTCCTTTTACTTACATGACAAGACGCAGATGCAGCAGGAACATCATTGGTGGCTCATGGGTAGAGGAGAAAGGTTTGTTCCCTCACTTTCTCTTTCTCCATGACACTGATGCACTGGTTAGAAAGTACAAAGCCCACAGGGCCATGGGAGTGGCAGTTCTTCTGAGGAATGCTGCTGCTCCTACTTCAGGTGTTCTCAAACAGTGGTACTATTACCACCAGTGGTACTTTGGCTGACTGCTGGTGGTACTCGGACCACCAGACCACCAGAACCCCGTTCCAATGCAACACTTTTGGTGGCATGTTTTCACTCCCAAGAGGCTCCTGCCTTTGGCCGAGTCTCTCGGGAACACTGAGAAGGGCCCTCCCACCAGATCAGAGCCTCCTACCTGTGTTTTCTGGCCTCTGAAAACCCAGAACTAACTGGCGATGATGTCATCACCAGTCAATTCCAGTGGAATGCAGCGGGAGAGTGGCGCTGGAGGTGGTACTCGGCTTGGAAGGAGTTGAGAACCCCTGTCCTACTCCCCCTGCCACTTGACAATAAAGAGGAAGGGGAGGGTGAGTATGAGGCTTGAGGGATAGCTTTTGGGGACAGCAAAAACTTTTTTTGATGGCTTTGGTTGAAAACTAAATGCTTTCCTTCAAAGTACTCAGCAAATGCCAATAACACCTCTTTATTTATGCTCTTTATTTATTTGAGGATTGTTCTGAAGATTGTGTTCCTAAAAATGGCTTAATATCTCAAACTCAGTAATTCTGTCAATATTCCAAAGTGATTAAACAAATCATACATTATGCTATTTGCATTGGGTGTAATCCAATCAAAATTTAGTGCTTTTTAATTGATGGAAGAGTTACAGCGCAATCCTGCTTAACTTGCAGGCGGCGGACCTAGCGTAAGGCACATTTGATGACTACTTTAGAGCTGGCCTTCCCAGCTCCGCCGGCCGAGGACTCGGGCGGGGACATGGCGTCCGTCATATCCCAGTCTCCGTCGGGCTCCGGAGGGCAGCTGGGCTGTTACACGGTCGCCTCAGACTTCTGCCAGCAAAACACCTTGCAGAAATCTGAGGAGGTCTACTGGCCCCAGCCACCGTTATACTCGGGGAAGGGGATGAGTGTCCCCTTCCTCAAGTAGACTTTCCGCCACGGGCTGCCTGCTGCAGGCAGCCCACAATGGAGCACTGGATCAGGCAGCCGGCCGATCTTTAAGTAGGATTGGGCTGCCCAGCACATGCTTATTTTTGATAGAAGAAAGTTAAGCACGTGCTTAATTGTTTCTCATTAACATCAATGGAACCAAGCATTGCCTAATTTTGGTTGGATTGCATCCATTGTACTAAGTAGCATGATAATCCAAACCACGCTAGCAATCTTTTCAGCCCAATCCTAACCAACGTTCAAGCGCCAATGCAGCCACGCCAATGAGGCGCACACTGCATTCTGTGGTGGGGAGCAGCTGAGGTCTCCTCAAGGTAAGGCAGTGGTTCTCAAATAGTGGGGCGCGCCCCCTAGGGGGGGCGCGAGGCTCCGTAAAGGGGGGCTCGTTGCAATAGTTAGTGTGTATGCTTTGCGCCACTTATCTTGATTGTAGGAGCCTCCAGCGACGATCTAGTTCACCGACGATCTCTTCCGGGGAGCAGATCATTCCTCTGCTCCCCGGCGCGAACTCTGTAACGCGCCTAGGAGCGCTCTGCAGAGTTCACACTGTGAATCACGCATGCGCAAGACGACGATTGGCAACATCGTCGTCTTGCGCATGCGTGAACTCTGCAAAGCACTCCTAGGCGCGTTACAGAGTTCGCGCCGGGGAGCAGAGGAACGATCTGCTCCCCGTAAGAGATCGTCAGTGAACTAGATCGTCGCTGGAGGCTCCTACAATCAAGATAAGTGGCGCAAAGCATACACACTAACTATTGCAACGAGCCCCCCTTTACATTAGTTACATTGCATTAGTTATATTAGGGGGGCGCGAAATTTTTTCTTCTTCATAGGGGGGGCATGAGAGAAAAAAATTGAGAAGCACTGAGGTAAGGGAACATTTGTTCCCTTATCTTGGGGCTGCATTGCAGCTGCATTGATGCTGGACAGTTGGTTAAGATTGGGCTGGAAGGTTCTCCATATATCCTTCTCTCTTATCAGGTCAGGCAAATATTACGGTAAGGATCCAACGTTTTGGTCTATCATGAATCACATCTTGGTTATATCAATTCAGCACATGAACTATTAACTGACCACAGAAAAACACTGATAAGAGATCTTTGAAATGTATCTATCAACTCTGACGTTTCAAATTTTGGCAGATCACATGCAGAGGTGTTCCTATGGTGGGGGCAGTACTGTAAATTGTGCCCCGTCCTAGTCCCCGTTTACAAGCAGGCACAAGGTGTCCCGGCCCCCTCGCCGTCGGAGCCATTCCGTGCGGAGAAAGCAACAGGCAGGGAGTTTGCCCATTGCTTTCTCCTCACAGAATGGCTCCGATGGCGAAGGGGTGGGGCCGCCTTGTGCCAGCTTGTAAACGGGGACTAGGACGGGGCACAACTTACAGTACCGCCCCCACCGACTCTGATCACATGCTGCCGACTCTGATCACATGCTATTTTACATACACTGAAGATTGTCCAAAAGATTTTAAATGGCATTTTTGTGTGTTACTTCTGCTATTGCCTTGCATATCAAATTCTGTTTTAAGAACTTTAAAAAAAAACACGATTCTAATCTTCTAAAATGAAACTGGAACTTGTTTAACAACACAGGTAAATATCTAAAAGTGAAAATCATTCCCTGTACTGTTATTTATCTTTTCCTGCCACATTTAAATATTCAAAGTACAAACACTTTGCCTTGGTCTTTTTGGTTATTACAGAAATGCAAGATAAATCACTACGTGGCTTCACTACATCAAAATGAATTAACAGCTAAAATGTATCAGGATTATGTTTAATGCATTAGGCTCTTTCTATCCAAGTTTTCTTTTCTTTTTCTTTTTTTGCCACCACAGGCCTTTCTGAACAAGAAAGGCAAATTCAAAAACAACATTATGAAGCACACATCTTGATTTCCAAACTGGTTCCTCAAGAACCCATTTGATTCTAATTTTCAAGCAAGCCCCTCTGGTTCCAATTAAAAATCTGTCATGAAGAACCCACCTACTTGGACCTTCACCAGAGGTTCAAGGGAGGTAGGCTTATCATTAAAGATTTGATTTGCAGAATATAGTAGCTATACTATGAGCTGTTAAATCATATGATCATTTCCTATGAGCTGAAATCAGTTTGTAGTAGAGGTACATCTGGAAACTCGTTCTTGAGAATATCCAGCTCTATCACCACAGCAGCCAGTGAAAAACAATTACACTTCATCTGAAAAACTGTGAACACCAGAGATATTGGGATCCAGACCTTGTTTGCTTTCCCATGTACTTAATAGCCCTATAAAGGTTGTTGAATACGTTCCCTTCACTAGAAGGCTACTGTTAACAATGGCACTCTTTGTGATGACATCAGGATGTGATGTGTATGACACAGATTGTTCTCATGTGGAATGACTCTATGATCTGCCCAAGCAGTAGCCTTCAAGCAGTAGCCTCTTACACTGGGTGGAGACTCTCACTGTGATGATTCAGGTTGTAAGCAGTTACACCTGGGGGAGGAATTCCTGAGAGTAATTGTTTTCTGCATAGGAACATAGGAGGCAGCCTTATTGTGAAAAGAGTATATAGACGTTGTCTGGCACCTAAAATAAGTTAAAAAAAATGGCACCAGGAGAACATTTTTAGCAAGGAGTTCCTCAATCAAATTGCAACAAGGGAGGTTTCAATTAAACATTAAGAACAACTTTTTGATGGTACAAACGGTTCAGCAGTGGAACAGTGAGTCTGCCTCGGAAGGTGGTAGACTAAGCTGGATGTATTGGAGATATTGTAGCTGTGGACAGCCTGCATTGGCAGGGGGTTGGACTCAGAGATCTTGTAGATCCCTTCCAGCTCTATGATTCTAAGGTGCAACTACAGAAACCCTTATCCCCAGCCATCCCTTAACCTCTGAAGGTGGAGCACATGGAAAAGAGCCTCCAAGCTCAACTGGGCATGTTCATTTAAGAGATGGTAATACTTCAGATGCCCTAGACCTGGCATTTTGAATTGTACCTGGAAACAAACCTGAAGCCAGTCTGTATGTATTCAGTGTGTGAGCATATTCACTGTCACTTCCTTTTGCAATTGATGAGCATAGCTCACCTCAATAGATCTTGAAGTAAGGGTTTTAAAGACAGAAATTGTAGGCTGACCAGAATTCCCCACTGTATGTATTGGGGATGAAATCATGTGGCTACCCCTGCACCACAACAAACTTGCCTGAAAGTGTATGAATGGATCAGGAAGTGGTCATCATGAGAGTAGTTCTTGGCTAAATAATAGGCAGAGTATGTTGTAAGCAATGGCAGTTTCTGGACTCAAGAAGACCTGTTCTTAAACTTGGAAAGTTTTGGAAATCTTGCTCAAGGGTGATGTGTATGGATATCTTGCTGTAACTTCATTCATCTGGGCGGGGGGAGGCCCAGGCCTTATTAGAGTGTGTATGCAGCATTGTGCAAATGACAACATCTGTGAGCCAGGTATCCTTCCCAGTACTGGTAAGGAAGCCTGTAAAACTTTATCTAAATTCAGAATGGGCCTGGTCTTTCCAATCTTTTTGCTCTTTGAAAACTCAGAAAGAATGGACCCATTGAGATATCCCCAAAGGAACATGGAGATCTATCTGTAGTTTCAATTCCTGCAGACTGAAAAGACTGAGTTAAAACTACCGATCCCACCAGTATTCCCTAGCACCAGCTCCTAGCATCAGGATCAATATTTTAGGCACTCAAGTGGCCAGGATGTTGATTTTTTTTCCAACTCTAATATATTCCTGACTGGTAACTTTGTTAATGTCAAACTTTAATAGCTTTCTGTGTTTAATGATTTCTCATTGTCCTCAGTGGACAGTACAAAAAGTATAAATGATCACATTAGCTTAATTTCAAAGTATTTCACATGTACCTTGTGAATAACTAGGTAATGCAATACCAACTCCATGGTTGTCCCTGTGCTTCGTACTGGTGACCTGTGCTGCCACCATTTTTGGCTCTACTTCCTTTCTCATTTGTTCTATTAATTTTAGCTGTTATCACTTTCTTGCTTAATCACCCCAAAGTGTTATATTATTGTTGTTGTGTTCTGTCCCAAGAGCCTTTTAAAATATATGCTGTAAACTGCTAGCTAAATGAAGCAAGTTTTCTCTGTGGATCTCAGTAAATGGATGATATGTTGCTATGCTATGCACTGCAAGCCACCAGAATATGAAATCCTGACTTTGGATGTGTGTATATATATATATATCTACACCCGCCTTTGACCTCCATGCACTTTGTGCGCAGAACTTAAATGTGTAATGTAAGTGCAATTTGGGGCACTGCAAAATACAATTCATATATGAATAGACATTACCCTTATACCACCACCACCACCACCCAGAATGAGCACACCAGACAAATGTACGATTTTGGAGATATGGTCACTTTATTTTATCAACAACAAAAGACCTGTAGAGTTACTTAACTATGGGATCTAAAACCACCCCAGGCGTGTGGGCCCTAATTTGGGGGGAACGGACAATGGCTGTCTACCTCCCCCAGAACTTGTACTGGCGTAACACCCTGACTTCAGGCCCCTTTGGTCAATTGCCCGAGGGAGCCTATCACAGCCAACCCCTGAAGGGTCGAGACAGCGGAGCAGTTTAGGTCCCATACTGGCCAGGCCATTGATGGGTTAACTTACTCCAGTCTGGGGGATTGCCAGCCAGCCTCACCGAGCCGTTAGGCATCGTGTGTGAGGGGTCCTGGCTCACCTCTGGACTTTGCCGACCTCAAGATGCACACCGCTTCCCTAACATTCTACCTACCCATACACGCACGCCACCTGCCAGGTGACCCACTGGCTAAGGAAGCCCTTTCCCCGAACATAGTCTGAGGTAGGCAAAAAACCCAAAAGCGTTCTTGCCAATTTGCTGATGGCCAAAAATTCCTACCTGGTCCCCGAGGGCAACCGGGTAGTCCCAAACTATGCCAAGGGAGGGTGGGAGGGGTTGCTTCCCAGGCAGCGACTGAGGGCTGGCAACGCTGCCGCGCTGCTCCGTCGCTTGCCTGGGACACGTGACCACCTCCCAGCCAATCAGCTGGCTGGGAGATCGTCAGTTATCCCGGGCGCTCCGTGGTGGCAGGCTAAAGCCCCTGCGACGCGAGGAGCGTCGCAGGGAAATTATGTACAGGGCATGAGAGCTGCGGGGTGGTGCAGTGGATTAAACTGCTGAACCATGAACTGTTGATTGAAAGGTTGACAGGTCGAATCCACATGACGGGGTGAGCTCTCGCCACTTGGCCCAGCTCCTGCCAACCTAGCAGTTCCTAGAAGTTCGAAACCTAGCAGTTCAAAAGCATGTTAATGCAAGTAGATAAATATAGGTACCACTTGCAGGAAGGTAAACAGCGTTCCATGTGCCAGTTACACACTTCGCACTGCGGCAAGGAGAGTCATGCTGGCCACATGACCATGGAAGCATCTTCGGATAGTGCTGGCTCTTTGGCTTTGTAACGGGGACGAGCACCGCACCCTAGAGTCAGACACGACTGGACTTAAATGTCAAGGGGCACCTTTACCTTTTACAGGGCATGACCTACATAAGAAAGTCAGGGACTAGATTTGCCAATCTGATCCCATTCCTCCCTCCATGTGTTGAGTGTTAAAAGTTACCTACAGTAGGCTAGAGAACATCTAGTATGGATTTCAAAATCCACATAAGCCCTATTTAGTTGCTCAGAGCATGTTCAAGAATACACCAGGGAGGGGACATTGTGGCAGCAGGCTCTGTCCCCAGCTTGTGTATTCATTGAATGAATGCACTTTGAATGAAGGAACAGGGCTATAGTAATGGTATAGTACAGCAAACCAAAGGTCTGAGCTAGGAATACATGTTGTTGTCTTATTTTGCTCCACTATATCAAGACTTAGATCCAAAGAACCATGAGCAGAAAGAGAAACATGTTAGTACCGTTAGGTGAACATTTATGTTAACAGAAGACTTCTTACAGTGCAAAGCCACAATGTATATTGAGGGTTGTGGTACAGTATGAGAAATATCCTGAACACATAGTAGCATATAAATTGTAGTGTAAAATAAAGGTCTTGAGAATTAACTTGTGCAATCAGAGGAACTCCTCTGGACTAGAGGGCATTGTCCTCATGGAACATTATTTGGCTAGGGTGGAAACAGTCCTTTCATGAATGGAATCGGTTACATGCTAGCAGGGGTTATTTTTGCTGAAGAAAATTGCATCTTGGAAAACAGGCTATCTAGTAATGTGAGGGGCAGACTGAGGTCTTGCCCCATCCATATTCCCAGGGCAGTTACAATGCTTAGCAAATACTGATAGTTTCAGTAAAACACCAAGTCCTCTATAAAAAAGTGAAAGTAAAGTTCTGAAATACACTCTTTGGGATGATAGTTCTCTAACTCACTTCAACAGTTGAATTGTAACTACTTAAGCCAAAGCTATCTGTGCCCTTTGAGAAGCTCTAATACTGAAATGTTGGGTTAAGTTCAAATAAAAGAAATCAAACAAGCCATCTTCCCCCTTTTTAGGGAGTATGGTTGCAACCTTATACACACTTTCCTGGGAGTAAGTCCCACTGAATTCAGTGAGACTTACTTCTGAGTAAACATGCATAGCATTGCAGTGATAATAAACTCTTCTGATTTTTCTAAAGCAGGACTCCAGTGTGCTGTTATGGGAAGGGTCATATTCCCAAACCCCACACCTAGTCTTCATAACTCATTGCCTGGAGAACTCACAGAATAGAACCATCAAAGACACATTCAGAATCAACAGTGGTATGCTACCACAACACACACACCTTTTACTCCCTCTGTCAAGATAATCAGTTACAGGCCCACCCCCAATGTACGGAGGTTGCCATCGCTGGTACATAACAACCTCGCTGTAGTCAGGTAAGACACTCACACCCCCAGGAAGAGTGTCCAAACTGATAGTGTTAAGCAGTAGAATAATTCAAGGGTGACCTGGTAAGAGTTGGCTGAAGCAAACTACAAGCAGATTGATGAAGTCATCAGAGGGCGATTCGCAGAGAAAGACAAGACAACTGAAGGTGGTTGAACATTGAGAAGCGAAGAAAGCCAAGAATGAGCTAATGCCCCACTACTGCTGTTATCCAGAATAGTGATTGTACACTAGGTTACTGACCTTACTGGGTCAGTCAAGCCACAACTATTTCTGAGACTAGCCTCATTGTTCAGAGGCTAATGAATCTTTAGCAGTACTCCTCCTATGATGTCAGTAATGAAATCCACCTACTACACTAGTTTCTCTGATTCTAGAGTTAAATAACTGATATGCGAATTCTTTTTGAGAGAGAAAAACAAAATAGCAAGAAAAAAATCAAGAGAAAGTCTACAGTGAAAAATTATCTGCATATAACATGTCCATGTTACCCCAATTCTATGCACGTTGTCTCAGAAGTCCCATGTTGTTCAGTTGGACCTACTCCCAAGTACAGTAAGTGTGCACAGCATTATAACCTTAGGCCAATAGTGTTTTTACTCCTTATACCAATGCTCCCCAAACTTACCGCCATCGCCGCACCCTTACCACCACAGATGTGGAGTTCAGCACACGGAAGTGATGGTAATGACATGATGATGTCATCATATCACCACTATTACTTCCAGGTTCGGGACCACAATGTGACCCTGAAAACTGCGGTAAGAGGCTCAGGGCAGATGGGTGGGCTTTTCAGATGATGAAAATGTCATGCTTGGAGCTTGGCCCACCAAACTGAACCTCTGCTCCGTGATCTTCATGATTGCGTTGTGTTCCCACTGCTGAGTGGTTTGGGCAGAGAGTGTCCTTTAACACTCCTGGGGGTTCACCACAGTGCTCCAAGGACCCACGATGCACAGTTCGAGAAGCACTGCCTTATGCTGTAATTATTCCAAAAGTAGATTAAAGGTCACTTCCATAAGTGTAAACTTCTACAGAGACGTAAATAAGATGTTAGTCCTGAGATCCATAAACACTTCATGCAAGAAGGAAAGGGATAATAAGAAGGAATTTCTTCTCACTCAGTTACGAGTATAGTTAACAAATGGGGGAATTGTTGCACCATTGTCTGAACTTCACACCTTCATTCAAAGCTCTGAACAGAGCCTACCCATATACAACTATGCAACTTACATAGACTCCCTGTCAGCTTCAAATGAAGGCTCCGCAGGCCTCTGTAAGCCTCTCTAACATGATTTAAATTGACTTCCGAGTCAGCACCCAGTGCCCCATTTACTCACATGCAGGCCGATATGGAATGGGTCTCCGAAGGCCTCTGCAGTGAGTAAATGGGTCATTGGGTGCTGGACTCCAGCATCTGCGAATCCTTGCTATTCGTGTGTGTGTGTGTGTGTGTGTGTGTGTGTGTGTGTGTGTGTGTGTGTGTGTGTGTGTGTGTGCGGAACGAATCCCCCGTGGATAGTGAGGGCCCACTGTATGTATGTGTGCATGTGTGCACACGTGTGCGCGCGTGTGTGCGTGATACTTTAAATGGATTTGTATCAGACATTTTCAAGGTGTTCCAAGTCAACCTTGCAATTCTATAAGCTCCTATCACAGCTCATTCATTTGGTGGCTGGTGATTTGTTCAAGAGAAAGCAGATCTATATATGTGTCAAAAAGCCTTTTGGTTTTTTATGTCCTTTATCACTTTTCATTTTGCAAAGAATTTATCAGTGTTATAAAGACCCAATACATTTTGCAATCATACAGTTTTATCTCCAATTGCCATCTATTTGTTTTTCTGTTTTTGTAGATGTCCAAGGCCAGTTTTCAATATACTGGAGGGAGGGTTCCTGGTATCGTGTACAATTTCACATCTAACACACTGATATTTTCAGTGATATCCAGTAACACACTTAGGCTGAATTTGAACATAACATGAACCATGTTTTTGTGCCAAACATAGTTTAGAATCCATAAGAGAACCATGGTTTGAGTTTTCAGATATAGCACAAGCAAACCATGTTTTTGAGCTGTTTGTCTGCTATTGTTTCCCACTCAGGATGCACACATTCATAAGTTCATCCCTATCTCCAATGCTAGCAGGAAGGTAACGTTCACCGACCATTGATAAATCACAACTGGGGCAATTGTGCGAGCCGTGCAGCCGTTCTATTGTAGGAGAAATCGCAACCGCAAGTATAAATAGTCAATTAGTGCCGGACGTATTGGCACGTGTCAATGACCATCCACAAAAAATGACCTTTTTTGTGGACAGTCATTGACGCGTGCTGATGCTTCCAGCGCTGACTATTTATACTTGCGGTTGCGATTTCTCCTTCAATAGAATGGCTGCACAGTTCGCGTTTTGCCCTTTAGCAACTTTGCAGCGTCAGTTACTGTATTCCACCTGATGAGGTCCATGGTGAATGGATGAAACTTAGTGGTCTAACATCTTTAAACATTAATATAATTTGTTTTATGTAACATGGCTTCTAAGTCTGTTGTTAACATTAAATCGGTATGCATGATACATAAAAAATAAACAAACCAAACTTTAGCAAATAAGAGTAGGACCAGAGGAAACAAGACCTAAGTTTAAAACCCAGGTGGGGTGGAGAGAGTTGGTGGGATCAGTAGTCATGGCTTTGCCAGGGAAGGATGTTCTCAGTCTCACTGTTGTACCCCCTAAGTGGGATGTGCTTAGTTAGTTCATTTGCAGTATACCGTATTTCTTCTATTCTAAGGCGCCATCGATTCCAAGGCGCACCTTTAATTTTGCTACCACCAGCAGGGAAAAAAAATGTGTGCAAATTGTACCCCCAAAGCACCACCTTCTTACTTATTACCGGGGCTTGTGGGGGCTTCGGGGAGGCCTGCACGACCCTCTGCAGGCCTCCTCGATGTTCAGTTCGGCGAAAAACAGCGGTTTTCGGCCATTTCCAGTTTTCACAAAAACCGGAAATGCCCGAAAATAGCCATTTTTCGCCAAACTGAACATTGGGGAGGCCTACGCAACCCTCTGCAGGCCTCTCCAATCTTAAGTTAATGGCTATTTTCGGGCATTTCTGGTTTTCGCAAAACCCGGAAATGGCCTAAAATCGCTGTTTTTCGCTGAACTGAACATCGGGGAGGCCTGCTGAGGATTGCGCAGGCCTCACCAAAGCCCCCACAAGCCCCAGTAAGTAAGAAGGTGGTGTTTTGGGGGTGCAATTTGCACACCATCGATTCTAAGATGCACCCCCTTTTTTAGTTGCTAAATTTGGAGAAAAGGTGCGTCTTAGAATCAAGGAAATACGGTATTTTTTCATGCAGTTCACGGATTTCCTTTAGTGCTCTGTCTCCCTTCTCCTGTGATAACAGGTGTCAAGGTAAGCAGGGAAAATGATGAAGAATGATGTACACTCTACATCAGAAGTGGTTCAACTACACATTCTCAGCCTTAAAATGAATGCATTGGAAGGCCACAAAGTACATATGTGAATGTGAATCACATCCACATCCACTTACATTACAATCCTATGCACACTTACCAAGTGCTTACTTCTGCATAAATATGCAGCAGATTGTACTGTTGTTAGAATATGTTCCAGCACAAGCTTAGACATGTTTACTCAGAAGTTTGTTCTATTTTGTTCAATGAAGCTTACTCCCAAGTAAGCGTGCATGGGATTACGCAAAACATTGGCGTCACTACAGGGGGGGGCGTAGCTGTAAGTTCTTCCGTGATCGGAGGCTCCGTTACACGGAAGAACGAAGCGCCCCGCCCCCGAGCCTTCAGACCCAGTCAAAGCGGTGAAAACAACGTGCATTCACCGCTTTGACTGGGTCTGAAGGCGCAGGGGCGGGGCGCTTCGTTCTTCCGTGTAACGGAGCCTCCGATCACGGAAGAACTTACAGCTCCGCCCCCCCTGTAGTGACGCTAGAGATGGGGAATGAATCAAGTTTTCCCTTCTGAAACACATTTATGAAGCTATTTTTGTTAAAACTAGGTTCTGTTCAACTTAGAATTTTATTTTTGCTTGTTTTCTTCATTTTCAACAAAATTGGATTTATTTTCTCTTCTGACAACAGAATCTAATTAACTTGGTGTTTATCTGAACTGAACCCTCAGGCCAGTAATTCACTGCAGCTAATCAGATGCTTCTTTTTACATGCAGGAAGAAAGCAACTTGCACTGAAATTAGATGGAATAACTCAACTCCCTTTTACATAGGCTTACCAGATCTCCAACCGGGACAGAGTGCTAGACCTTTAGGAGAAGGAATGTGGACAGGTGTAGCTTGTTAAACCCATAGAGCACAATCTTATTTATTTATTTATTTATTTACACTATTTTTACCCCGCCTTTCTACCCGAATGGACCCAAGGCGGCTTACAACATGGGATACAAATACAACAAATAATCACATTTAAAACAGTAAAAAACAATCCACAAAAGCTAGTAAAAACATCATCTAAAATTAATAAAAACACATCAAATTACAATTAAAACAGAAGCATAAAAAAGCATTAAAAAGCAGCAGCACCCCACCTGTGCAGGATGTTAAAAAAGGCAAGGACTCAGAAGGCCTCCTTAAACAGGAAAGTTTTCAGGCCTCGCCGGAAGGTCTCCAGGGAGGGAGCAGTACGTAAATCAAGAGGGAGGGAATTCCATAGGGTTGGTGCCACTACTGAGAAGGCCCTATTTCTGGCCGCCGCCCCTCGCACCTCCCTGGGCGACGGTACCCTCAAAAGGGCCTTCTCTGATGACCTAAGGAGACGAGCCGGAATATATGGAAGTAGGCGGTCTCTCAGATATCCTGGCCCCAGGCCGTATAGGGCTTTAAAGGTCAAAACCAGCACCTTGAATTGGGCCCGGAAACGAATTGGCAGCCAGTGCAGCCGCTGAAGAAGCGGCCCGACAGAGTCGAACCGCCTATCCCCAGTAACCACACGGGCCGCCGCATTCTGCACTAATTGCAGTTTCCGAACCGTCTTCAAGGGCAGCCCCACGTAGAGCGCGTTACAATAATCTAATCGTGATGTCACCGTGGCATGGATCACCGTGGTCAAGTCTGCACGATCCAAGTACGGTCGCAGCTGGCGCACCAGCCGAAGCTGGGCAAAGGCCCCCCTGGCCACAACCGCCACCTGGGAATCCAAGAGCAGCTGCGGATCCAGGCGGACCCCCAAGCTGCGGACCTGCTCCTTTAGAGGGAGTGCAACCCCCTTCAGAGCAGGACGATACTCTAGCACCTGCATCGTGGATTTCCGGACCAGGAGAACCTCTGTCTTGTCTGGGTTTAGTTTCAGCTTATTAGCCCTCATCCAGGTCCCCACTGCCTCCAGGCAGCGCTCCAGAACCTCAACAGCCACCCTGGAATCAGGTGGAAAGGAGAGATGGAGCTGGGTGTCATCAGCATATTGATAGCACCCCACTCCAAATCCCCGGATGACCTCTCCCAGCGGTTTCATGTAGATGTTAAATAGCATGGGGGACAAGATGGAACCCTGTGGCACCCCACACCTCAAGGGCCAGGGTGCCGAACAGGCGTCCCCCAGCACCACCATCTGGGACCTATCTGCCAAGTAGGAGCGGAACCACCGCAGAACGGTGTCCCCGACCCCCAGCTTGGCCAATCGGCCCAGAAGGACACCATGGTCGATGGTGTCGAAAGCCGCTGAGAGGTCCAGCAGAACCAACAGGGACGCACTCCCCCTGTCCAGTCCTCGGCATAGATCATCCACCAAGGCGACCATGGCCGTTTCCATCCCAAAACCCGGCCTGAAACCAGATTGAAAGGGGTCTAGATAATCCACTTCATCCAGGACCCTCTGGAGTTGAGACGCCACCACCCGCTCAATTACCTTGCCCAAAAACGGGAGGTTTGAAACTGGCCGGTAGTTGTCCATTACTGTGGAGTCAAGGGAGGGCTTCTTCAGAAGGGGTCGAACCACCGCCCGCCTCAAAGCGAGCAGCAGCACCCCCTCCGCCAACGAAGAGTTGACCACCCTCCCCGTCAACTCGGCCAGTCCCTCCCGGGCAGATCTAATTAGCCAAGCAGGGCAAGGGTCAAGCATGCAGGCAGCCGGCCTCACACTCCAAAGGAGCCTGTCCACATCCTCAGGCTGTACAAGCTGAAAAGAGTCCCACAACACTGGACAAGCAGATGCCAAGGGGACATCCTCAGATATTGTCAATGAGGCATCCAAGTCATGGCGAATCCGATCGATTTTATCTGCAAAATGTTTAGCAAACATGTCGCAGCGGGCCACCGTGTGTTCCTCCTGATCTATTGGGGCGGCCTGGTGGAGTAGGCCTCGCACCACACGGTACAGCTCCGCTGGACGATTGCTTGCAGACGCAATGGTAGCAGAGAAGAAATTTCTCTTTGCTGCTATCACCGCCACGGAGTAAGTTCTATAGTGGGCCCTACTCCGTGTCCGGTCGGATTCGGCACGAGTTTTCCGCCACCGTCGCTCAAGACATCTACCCCGTCGCTTCATCATTTGCAGCTCCTCAGTAAACCAAGGAGCCGCTCTGAGTCTGCGGCGTGGCAAAGGTCGCTCAGGAGCGATCTCATCCACTGCCCTGGCCATTTCCCCATTCCAGAGGTCAACCAGGGCCTCAGACGAGTCACCAGTCTTGGCAGTGGGAAAGCCCCCCAGAGCCCTCAGGAGACCACCTGGATCCATCAGCGACTAAACGAGCATTCCGAAGCCAGAAGTCGTCACAAACGTGCCATAAGGCGCATTTGTGACAAGTCGGGAGTAAGGGAGGCCGGTGCAAGGCCGCCCTCACTCCTTCATCAGGATGTCTGTGCGGTTGTCGGAGGAAGGTAAGGCTCCAGCGGCCGCCGCATGGGTGGTCCGGGAGGTGAGGGAGGGGGGGCCATTGGCCAAGGTGGCCCGGGAGGGGACAGGGATGGCATCTGCCATATCTCCATCCCAGTTGGGCCAGATCGGCCGTTACACGGCCTCCTCCTACTTCCACCAGCTATTTAGTTGGTGGAAATCCGAAGAGGCCAATTGGGCCTGCCCCGATTTACACCTGGGGAAGGGGACAAACGTCCCCTTCCCCAAGTAGACCTCCAGGCCGCTGCATTAGCGTGGCCCGGAGCGGGGATAGGATCCAGCAGACGGCCCTGGGCCGCCGGCTGGATCTCTACACAGGATTTCGCTGTGAATCATATCATTAGTTCATCTCGCTCAGTGTTTTGACACTGACTGGTAGTCACTTTTCAGAGTTTCTGCCCTGTGATGAGAGGCTAAGAGTTGAATGTGGGACTTTCTGCATGACTTTCTGTATTTTTATTCTTCATTGTATTTGTTTTATTTTAAGGTTGTCATAATGTTTATACAGTATTTGAAATATTTTAAGGATGTCTTAATGTTTATATTGTATACTATAATTTTAACAGCGTGATCCTATCCAACTTACACCACAGGTGTAACCAGCGGTGCAGCGAAAATGAGAGGCCCTAGAATGAAAAGGGGATTTAAATCCCCTCCAAAGGGGGATTCAAAGGGAATTTGAATTCCCTTTCAGTTCTGGGGCCTCCCGTTCTCGCTGCACTGCTGGTCATAGGATTGCACTGTAAATGTGTTTTTATGGCTCTGTAAGCCACTTTGGGTGACCTTCATGGAGAAAAGTGGGGTGCAAAACAAGTAAATAAATACTCTCTGCATACTGCTGAGCTAAAAACCTACCTTGTTATGTAGAGAGGAGGTGGAGAGCACCTGTCATCCCAACTACATTGAACCCACATGTCCTTCTGGAGATGGAATTTCTGTAGACTGCACGCACGCACGCACACACACACACACACACACCACGGGCCTCTTCAAATGTACACAAGCTTCGGAGCTCACATACATTCACGACTGCATGCATTCAAGGTAACTCCTGAAACCTACACATTTGTATATGTCATGATAAATAATATGTACACTCTTGCATGTGTTATTGAAATCTTTGCTTCATTCAGAAGCTAAAATGAAGCTATGCTGAATGCCCATTCAGTTAGCATAGTTAGATTATGTGAACAAGGATTTGATGGTACAAGGAGCCATTTGCATCCAGGATTGGACTGTCCTCCTGCTGAGCCCATTACGACAGCAGAACATGCATAAGATCACAGGCAGCACATGCTTGTATGTCTCCCTACATTTTAAACACCTGTACTTTAACCTTCTTTTTTTTTCATACTGTTACATTAAAAATAAATTATTCAGAAGTTGTACAGGTTTACTACTTAAGGGTACATTTTGTGTATTAAGAAAAAAAGAAAGGATTTGAACATGCAGCTTCCCTAAGTACTATATTCCTTTCTTTAAAAAAAAAATGAGGAAGCAGAGGGCAGGAACAAATGTAAGAACATTTCATATTACTATTGAAATGGAGTGCATTTAAACTCTTCTAGCCACCCCTTGATTACAGTGGTGCAGTCACTGTAAATTCTTTTAATTTATGCTGACATCACAATCATATGCCCCTTGCTGGCTCATCTTATCAGCTTTCTCCCACAGCTAGAACGTATCTTTTAAACACTACAGCTCCTAAGAATAAAAAATAAATTGCTTTTGGGGGGTGTTTAGCAGACAAACAGTAGATGTCATGAGCCAAATTAAGGAAGGGTAAATTCTACCTAGTTTAAGGTACAGCACATGGGCAGCCCAATCCTATGTAAGATACGGAGGCCGGCCTAAAGGGCCGGCTACTGTATCCTATCCAGGTCACGGGCTGCCCCAGGGTAGCCTGGGAGCACCTCGAGGGAAGGGGATGATCGTCCACTTCCCAGGGTGTAAACGGTGGGAGGCCCAATGGGCCTCCTCGAATGTACACGAGCTCCGGAGCTCATGTACATTCAAGCCCGCCATGTATGGCCGGGCTGGGCCTGGAGAGGGTTTTTGGATATAACTTTGGATATAGCGTATCTCGATATCATATCTCACCACCTGGTCTGCCCTCCCGCCACCCCTGCTCTGCCGGTGTAGGCCTTACCTGCTCCGGCGGGCGCAGGAACGGTGGGGATGCAGGGTCAGGGCCACCGGCCTCTACGCTGGCAGTTCTTACTCGCCAGGTGCCATAAACACGTTTACGACACCCTGCACCATGGGAGCACAAGCTCCCCCGGTGTACCATTGCGCAGGATTGCGCTGTTAGCCTAGTTTTTCTTTATAAACAAGAACTGAGTCTGGCTCTGACCAGCTTTAAAGAAGTGGGGCATTTATCCCAGGTGCCGAGTTTCAATGGACTACTAGAGAGTACTCAGTAGGATTGCCATGCTAATAGGTGGAGGACAACCCTCTATCTTTGAACCTTCCACTGCAACAAGAGAAGAAGCAGCTGCTGCAGCTCCCAGCCAATCCTTCTCTGGTCCTGTCATCCACTCCCTTCCAATTATACTTTAAAATCACTGTCTACCATGTGGCAACAGATGGGATCTCCTGCCCTTACTATCAGGTGCCAAGAGGTGGTGGCAGAGTTTTACTTACCTGTCACTGACTGTCTGATCACTCCCCCCAATGCAGCATGCAGCACCCTCCATTGGTATGACTGCATGCAATTGTGTGGTGGGGGATAGGATTGGGCTGTGAATTTCCTAGTTGGCTCACCATCATGGTTAGCCCATGGGTAAACCATGGGCTGGGTTTGTAAAGGGAAGGTAAAACCAAAGTACAGTTTCTAGAGATTAATACAGTAGCACTTAGGGACCACGTTCCCAAGGACCTGCCAAGGGGCCTTAAAAATCCACTGGGGGTGGGCATTTGATCATATATTTCTGACCTGTTATAAATGCCCAGGACTTAATAGTCAGACTATTAAAATAAGACTAAAATCCATCCTATACAGTATCACAGTGTATGGGAGCCAGTATGGTGTAGTAGTCAAACTGTTGCACTCGAATTGGGGAGAACTAGATGCAAATCTACACTCAGCCTTGAAGCTGATTGGGTGAGCAGGAGCAAATCATTATCTCCCAGTTTCACCTACTTCACAAGGCTGTTCAGAGAATAATACGGAGGCGATAAACCTTGTATATGATCCTGAATTCTTTGCAAGAATGGTGGGACACAAATGTAGTAACTATGTTACATTCTGAACTGTTTAAGAACTTCTCAAGAAAATAATATTTGATGCAGGATAGATCCAAGCAGTATGTGCTAGGCTAGGCAAACTCATATTCTTAGCCTGCAATCCTATACACCAGCCATTCTCCACAGGAGCCATATGGCCCCGTGGGGAGCCCTGGCACATTTGAAGGAGACCACAGAGTGAAAACTATGAGAAGGGGAGTTTTGTCTGACAGGGGAGCTGTCGGGGTGGTGGTGGTCCTGGAACCTGAGAAGAGCTCCTAAGGGGCCATTGCTAAAAAAAAGGTTGAG
This sequence comes from Plestiodon gilberti rubricaudatus, assembly GCA_026170595.1. NCBI lineage: Eukaryota > Metazoa > Chordata > Lepidosauria > Squamata > Scincidae > Plestiodon > Plestiodon gilberti. The sequence continues at coordinate 37,090,787 of JANXHW010000002.1, forward strand.
AATGACTGCTAAACACACTTACCTGAGAGTTAGTCCCATAAAATTCAAAGGGACTTACATCTTAGTAGATATGCATAGCATTGTGATGTAAACTAGGCAATTATGAACTTCAGCATCATCAGTATACGAAATCATTTTGAAAATGTGGTGAAGGTAGATTTGTGTCATCACTAATACTATCCAATCAGACTATGCACAGTGAACATCTGCTCCAGACTGCTCACAAAGGTTTTCCCTGAGCTCAATTCTGCACAGGGAATTGTACATGTGCATACAATATGTGTGCGCTTCCATGGAAGTGTGCTTCCATAGTGTTTGACTGTTTGAACAATGTACATTTATACACACCCAAAGATTATGACTTGTGAATCAATGCAGCCTGGTTCCCTATTCTACCTAATGGAATTCAGAAATGATCTAACAGCCAAATCCAGCATAGACAAACGCCGGTGGAGCTATCACTCCACTGGTGTTGGGTGTCATAAATGTGCCATAAAGCACATTTTCAACACCTGCGGAGTAAGCTGTGTCGGCGCAGTGCCATTCACTCCACCGCTGCCCAAAGACCATGCCACTGGCCACAGGTAAGACCTGTGCCGAGAGGGAGTGGGGGGGCAGGCCAGGGTGGTGGGGGAGGGGGAAATTGGTGGCATGCTCCGCCAATATCCCATGCCCCCTCCCAGGCCTGGCTGGCCTTACACGGCCTCGCCGAATTTGTGCCTGCAAATAGCGTGTGAACATCTGAGGAGGCCCATTGGGGCCACTGGGGCTTATACCAGGGGAAAGGGACAATCAGCCTTTTCTCCCGAGGTGTGCCCCAACTCCACTGGTGCGGATCCTGCTTAGGATACAGTGGCCAGCTATTTAGCGCAGCTGGTGCATTCTACAGAGGATTGCGCTGAAAATGTGTTTTAAAACTGATAAATATTGTCATTTTATATACAGGTGGGCCCCCATATCCACTGGGGATATGTTCCAGGCCCCTCCGTGGATACTTGAAACCGTGGATAAGAGTGAACTTGCCATGGCTTCCTGAGGGCCCCCCACACTGCCTCCCCTGCAGGCATGCATGCCCCCCCAGCTCTTTTTTTTTTCAGCAAGCTTTGTTTCTTCCTTAAAACAAACAGAGAAGCAGCCTCCATTGCAGGCAAGTAGAACGAGACTAAGTCCTAGAGAGGCTCTGCAAGGTTTCTGTTAACCTTGCAGAGCCTCTCTAGGACTTAGTCTCGTTTTACTTGCCTGTAATAAGCAGCCAGAGGCTGCTTCTCCTGTTTGTTTAAGGAAGAAACAAAGCTTACTGGGGAAAAAGTAAAAGCCTGGGGGGGTCCCCACGATCCGTGGATAACTGAAACCGTGGATAGCGAATCAGTGGATATGGGGGCCCACCTGTATCTTAGAGAAGTATCAAATTTTGAACAGCTGGACAGAAAAGGTATATAGATATATTGGACTGGTTAAAGAGAATAAAGCTTGATATCCATAACCAAGTATGTTAATATATACAGTATATATTATCCAAATTCAGTTAATGGTAAGTTGCATATCAAAGAAGGATTATATACATTATACATATTTCTAAAGGGATTTTTACATAAGCTATAACAGCATGCCTGAACAAGGAGAAAGGCGGTGAATATTGATGCATGCATTAATATATTGCTTGACTGTAAATACTGAAATGTATGAATAGTAAATTGAAGACAAAGGGTCCAAACTCACCCATCAGCCTGCTTGTGCAATCCCCATTACTTTGTTAATTTGATAGAGGGGTTGGGTGAAAGTAATACTCAGGATTGTGACCAGACTCTGCTTGCTGAGGAAAGCTCAGACTAGAGCCCCAGTTCTTCTTTGCAGCCAGAAATAAATACATAACATATCTTATACCACCAAAACATCTCCATGACTCACTGCAAATGTGACAAACACATAGTACTTATTACAGGAAGCAAATGAAGGTAGATAGAAGATGCCAGTGCTTAAAGCGTTTTGAAATTCTTGAAAGTGGCATCATCTTGCTAATTAAACTTCATTACACTTCTGCATTCCCAAGGCCTAGAGATAAATTCCTAATCTCAAGTATTCGTAAAATTCTTTAATATTATCCTGCTAATTATATGAGCATATTTGCCGCCACCTTCAGCAGTAATTAAAATGTGGGAAGTGCCAGTCAAAGCGATTTTATAATAAAGTGTTGCCATCTGATTTGTATTGTAGAGCAGAGATAAACAGTGTTGTTCTGCATAGAAAAGAAAAACAAGTGACTTTAAGCATAGTTATGTGCAAGCTCATTGATATTAGAATAAAGCATTCCTTCCTAGGGCTTGCTCATACAAAACATGAGTGGTAGAAAGAAGCTTTTGCATGCATGGATAGATGCATTTCGCAGATAAAATCGCTCAGATTCGCCACGACTTGGACTCTGGTTCCAGAAGTTGTCCCTACGGCATCTGTCAAGTCCATCATTATGGATTCTTTTCACCGTATACAGCCTGAGGATGTGGATAGGGTCCTCTGTAGTTTGAGATCGTCTTCCTGCCCGCTTGACCCTTGCCCAGCTTAGCTAATACGATTCTGCGCGGGTTGGGCTGGCCGATTGGGTGGAACCTATTGTGAATACATCTTTGCGGGAGGGAGGGATGCCTAGCATCTTGAAGACCGCAATTGTGCGTCTCCTCCTGAAAAAAAATCTTTGGATTCCTCCAATTTAAGTAACTATCGGCCAGTTTCCAATCTGCCTTTTTTTGGGTAAGGTGATTGAGCGGGTGGTGGCGTCTCAGCTCCAGAGGATACTAGATGAAACAGAGTATCTGGACCCTTTTCAGTCTGGCTTCAGGCGGGGCTTTGGGACGGAGACAGCCTTGGTCGCCCTACTGGATGATCTTCGCCAAGGACTGGACAGGGGAAGTGCATTCCTGCTAGTCCTTTTGGACCTTTTGGCAGCTTTCGATACCATCGACCATGGTATCCTTCTGGTCCGGCTGGCCGAGTTGGGACTAGGGGGCACTTCGTTGCAGTGGTTCTGTTCCTACTTGGCTGACAGGTCCCAGATGGTGATGCTGGGAGACGCCTGTTCAGCGCCCTGCCCTTTACAGTGTGGGGTGCCACAGGTTTCTATTCTGTCTCCCATGCTTTTCAACATCTACATGAAACCATTGGGAGAGATCATCCGGGGATTTGGTGTTGGGTGTCACCAATATGCTGATGACACCCAGCTCTACCTCTCTTTGCCATCTCACTCCAGGGAGACTGTGGAAGTCCTGGAGCGCTGTCTGGAGGCGGTGGGGGTCTGGATGAGGGCTAATAGGTTGAGATTGAATCCAGGAAAGACAGAGGTCCTACTGGTCAGGAAAGCTTCGATGCAGGTACTGAGTCACCTGCCAGTGCACTCCCCCTGCAGGAATGGGTGCGCAGCTTGGGAGTACTTCTGGATTCACAGCTCTCCCTGGAAAGCCAGGTGGTGGCTGTGGCCAGGGGTGCGTTTACCTAGCTTCGGCTGGTGCGCCAGCTGCAGCCGTACTTGAGTCGATCGGACCTGACCACGGTGGTCCACGCCTTAGTGACTTCAAGACTGAATTACTGTAACATGCTTTACGTGGGGCCGCCCTTGAAGACAGTTTGGAAGCTGCAATTAGTACAGAATGCAGCGGCCCGGGTGGTCACTGGAGCTAGGCGGTTTGACTCTGTTGAACCGCTGCTTCAGCGGCTGCACTGGCTGCCCATTAGTTTCCGAGCCCAATTCAAGGTGCTGGTAAAGACCTTTAAAGCTCTCCACGGTTTGGGTCCAAGATATCTGAGGGACCGCCTTCTCCCATACATTCCGGTCCACGCTCTTAGGTCATCTGAGGGGGCTCTCCTGCGGGTACCACCTCTATCGCAAGTTAGGGGAGCGGCAACACGTGGGTGAGCCTTATCTCCTGTGGCGCCACAACTGTGGAACTCCCTGCCAGGGGATCTGAGAACCACCCCCTCCTTCATGACATTTCGGCGAGGGCTCAAAATGTTTTTGTTTCGTCTAGCGTTTGGGTGATGGGTTGTGGTCTGCCTCCTGTGTCTCAAGATGCTCTGCCATGCTGCTTCTCTGCTTCATACTATCACCCCCCCCCCCCGTGGATTTTATTGTTTTTAAATTCAGCTATGTATTGTTTAAACTTATTTTATGTATTATTTTAAATGATGTATTTTAATTTTTGTTGTAAGCCGCCTTGGGCATTTGCCTTCAGCATAGGATAAGACGGGATATAAATCTTTTAAATAAATAAATAAATAAATAAATGAAATAGCTCACTATGTTACAGTGTGTTGCTTGAGGATTCTGGAGTTGCAAAACTAATGCCCCAGGATCATGGCAGAACTTGGCAGGAATAGTGATATGTGACTGAGTCTGACTACTCAGCTCATCTTGAAAACTAGCTCAACCACTTCTGTGGAAAAAACTCAATGGATTTTTTTTTAAGCATTTGACAGGCACAATTGAAAAAGTTGAAATGGGTAAAGTTCAGCCCCCCTTTTCTGTTAGTTTCTCCTTCCTCAATCCAAGAAGCCTTACCATATGTTAAAGGGAGGCCTCATGTTAACCATATGTTAAAGGGAGGCTACAGAGACCTCTCCGTAGCTGGAAATCACTCTTGGAGCTTACTTTCCATCTAAGGATGGAAAAGAGGTGGCTCTTATAGGGTACTTAACACTTCCCCCCTTATAAGGGGATTTTTGTTTTAGCTTTGGCTTAGTAGAGGGGAACTGGCAGGATGGATTGGGTAGCACTAAGCATTGACCGCCTCATCTGGCCTCATGGATGGGCCAGCCTTGAGGAGGGGAAAGGCTGAAGCCATCCTTATACCTGTTGCTCTTCCATTCCTGTATGCAATCTTCCAAGATTGCTTTTCACTTTTTGAATGTTGTGGAAAATAGACGTGGAGCTCCATTTCTCATCTAGTCAGGCTAGAAGGGACATTTCAGGCTCAAAAACGTTTGTCAAACCCAACGATTCAGCAAAGCATTCCTTCTTCCTTCAACCCAGCAGCACCTAGGGTGGGTGAATGCATCACCATAATCATACTGGTTGTTAGAATTACAGTATTAGGAGAATTTGTTTTAAGTTTTGCTTTTCTCATTCATCCATTTTCCCGTCAGTACATGTATTCTGCTGTGCTCACAGTTTTGGTTTGTAATAGTTAAGGAATGTGATAATAGCTATATGACTTAAATCTTCCTGTGGTCTTCTTAGATCATTGTACCACAGCTATTATTATAATACTTCGAGACACTGGACAAATAACAAATAATCTCCAATTTTACCCTGTATCATGGTCCAGCAGTAACTTGTGCTGTGGATGAGACGGAAGACAAGCAAAAGCAGCTTGCCTAGTCCTTCTGGCCCCTCCCTGTCTGTGAACGTCCCTGCTGTGACCAAGTGGAAGTTCTTTATATAGCTTCCTTGAATAAAGCAGCCCTTTGCCTCGGGAAATCTAGTGCTTATATTCTAGCCACAAATACTGGGTAGAATGGAACTGGCTATGAGACATGGGAAAACCTCAAACTTTGGAAAACCAAGGTAAATGGACTTTTACTACAGAGACGTTGAAAAATGTTTCAGTAAGCAAATATATACAAGGATAATCAGTTCCAAAGCAGTTTTTCACAACCAATTAGATAATAGGGAGTAAGAAAGAAACAAGGACAAATGCATCCAGCTAACCTTCACTGGACTTTTTCCCCATCGTAGCCAGGTTCCAAACTACAGCAATACTCATGCATGATTCTGTTTCAGTCCAGGTACAGCTGTCTAACTGCAGCGGTCTTCGTTCTATTTGACAGCTCTCTGTGCTGCTCCTCTTTCCCAAGCAGCTGCTCCTGTGCTCTGGCTCAACTCAGTTCATGCATTATAAGAAACCACTGACCCTTCCTCTAGATTTTACCCAATCAGATGGCAGTTTTGAGTTTCATTTCTTCAAAGCCATGTTTTTAACTTAACATTTCTCTAATTCTTTTTTTTTTTTTCCATTTTCCTGACCACTACTTTTGTTTTTCGTTTCCTAGGTTTACATATCAACCTTTCTGCGTAGAACAAAAACTGAAACTTAAAAAAATATTTCTTCCCTTCAGGAAAGACCATTGTGTTTTGCATGACCATTTTACATCATCATGCAAAACACAACAAATTCAAAATGGAGGAAACTGTTACATTCCTTCATACATTCCTCTCTTTCAGCGCAATCCTGTGTAAGGATCCAACCAGCAGCCCAGGGCCGCCCACCGAATCCTGTGCCCAGACTGCTCGTCAAACGGTGGGCCAGAGGTCTACTTACTTGGGGAAGGGGACACTCGTCTCCTTCCCCGGGTGTAATCCAGGGCTGGCCTGATAGGACTCCTCAGATTTCTGCCACCTAAATAGCTGGCAGAGGTAGAGGAGGCCGTATAGGCCTACCCAGAGACGTCACTAGGGCGCGTGCTGCCCCAGGGCCAGGCACGCGCATCACCCTAGTGACCCTCAGGAACGGTCTGCGCATGCGCAAAAGAACGTTATAAATAACGTTCGCGCAGTGGGTCTTCCTCAGAAGGCCCCGGGCAGCCGGCCGGGGAAGACATCCCCGAGCCGGCTCAGACATCCCCGAGCCGGCTCTCCCGGCCTGGCGAGGCGGGCGGGAGGCCCCCCAGGCGACGCGCGTGTGTGCGCGCAGTGGCAGAGACGCGCGCACCTTTCTGCACGCGCGTGCGCGCATCACCTCAGGGCCCCCTGCCCGCCTTGCCAGGCAACAGCATCGCCTTGGGCCTAGCTAGCCCGGCGGGAATGGGGATATGGCAGGAGCCATCCCCCGCCCACTCCCTGGCCGGCTAGGCCAATGGCCCCCTTCCCTCGCCCGCCAAATCACCCTCCATGCCCGCTGAATTTGGACTTATGTCTTCCGGCAGCCACCCAGGCGTTCCGGCGATGGAGTGAGGGAGGCCAGCCTCTGTGCCGGCCTCACTTACTCCCAGTAGTCGCAAACGTGCTTTCCGGCACATTTGCGACTTCTTCGGTGCCAGAGCGCTCACTCTGCTGCCAGGAGCTTAGTCGGGATTGCGCCCTTTGAAAGATAATAGTCAACATTTGTGTGCATGCGCGTGCATGCGTGTGTGCAAATACTGCTTACCAGATTAACTGCTTACCACAATTTGTTCAAATTTCAACCTACTACCAACATGGATTTCTACTTAATCTAATCATGTGAGCACAGTAAGCCCCATGGAAATTTGTTTGTAGGGAGCATCTTCCCATAGAGTTGCACTATTGTCAACTGCACCGGGGTTCTCAACCTGTGGTACTAGTACCACCAGTGGTTATTAGGCCGACTGCTGGTGGTACTCGGACCGCTGGAACCCTGCCCCGACGCGGCACTTTTGGTGGTGTATTTTCGCTCCTGAGAGGCTCCTGCCTTTGGCCAAGTCTCTTGTAAATTCTGAGAAGGGCCCTCCCACCTACCCAGAGCCTCCTACCTGTGTTTTCTGGCCTCTGAAAACCTGAAAACCCAGAAGTAACTGGCAATGATATCATCGCCAGTCACGTTCAGTGGTACACAGCAGGAGAGTAGCACCGGAGGTGGTATTCGGCTGGAAAGGAGTTGAGAACCCCTGAACTACACTATCACAACCCTTGTTTATTTATTCTCCCTTAAGAACAGAGAGATTGGAGCTGTCATCCTCTTGTATGTGACCACTTGCAAAGACAACAGAACCATTCAATATTGGGAGGAATTTCCCGTTAAAAGTTAACAAGATCATGTTGCCTAGCCGTAAAAAGGTGTGTCTACTTCTAACGACTGAGGCAGAAAAGGACTCAAGGAGGAGCAATTACTATACTTGAACTTTTTTGAAAAAGTTTAAGTTTTGCTTGGTATGCAGAGTGAGATTGTAAAGGCAGCAAAAAAGCACTCTTCTGCATACCCACTTATGACAAGAGAGGTTGGAGCCTTTTGTTGACTGGCAGATGGTTGTATGCACCTTGGTTTTGCTACTATGTGCTACAGAGGGCTGATTCATGCATTACAAAATTCTTATTTCCCTTCTGGAAATAATGTGCATCCTTGTGTGCATCTTGCACATTTATTTATTACATTTATATCTATTTTATATATTCTATATATTATTTATTTATTTACCATTTATACCCCACCTTTCCTTTTTACAAAAGAGACTCCCAAGGTGGCTAACAATACATAGAATACAAGGTAAACATTAAAATAAAAGCAGTGATAAACAGTCACAGGTGAACAATAAAAACCAGATAGAGAGGCTTCACAATGAAACAGAAAGAGGAGAATGGAAGGGCAGGGTCTTCAAGCCCCACCAGAACACTTATAGGGAAGGAGCCCAATCTGAAATTGAGTGCTCCCTGAGACATCTGGTCAGCCACTGTGAGATGCAAGAAGCTGAACTAGATGGGCCTTTGACCTGCTCCAGCAGGGCTCTTTTTACGTTCCATTCAAGAGGAAAGGAATTCCACAACTGTGTCTCCACAGGTGAGAAGGCCCTCCCTTTTGTCACTGCCAAATGACTGTGAGTCAAAACTGGCACCTGCAGGAGGTCCCCTCCAGATTATCTTAAGGGGTGGGTCATCTTGTACAGAGTGAGGGGAGGCAATCCTTCCAAGTACCCTGGCCCTGAGCCATGAAGGGCTTTAAAGGTCAATACCAGCACCTTGAATTATATTTGGAAACAAACTTACAGTAAAATCAAATGTAACTTTCCACCTGCGGAGCACATGCTCTGCAGGCAGAGGGTGCTGTAAACATGCTGTAAAGAACATTTTTGGCACCCAGAGAATAAGGCCCGCCGGTGTACACACCAGCAGGCCTCACTCCGCCGCGAACCGAACCTGCAGCCGCCGGAGCAAGGTAAGAGTTGCTCCAATGGGAGCAGGGAAGGGGGGAGGGCGGTCTGGGCAGAGAGGGTGGGTGGCCATTGGCCAAGCCGACCCAGGTAGGGGCGGGGATGTCGGCCGCGATATCCCCATTCCCGGACTCGGCAGTCCTTACGCCACCGCCTCTCCAGCCAGTGACCATCCGAGGAGGCCCATCGGGGCCTTTCAGCCCTACACCAGGGGAAGAGGACGAGGAGGCCCCTTCCCCTGAGGAGGCCCCAATTCATGCCAGAGCAGCCTGGGAAGGGCGTAGGATCCTGCGGCAGGCCCTATGGGCTGGCTGCGGAATGCGGATCTTTACGCAGGATTGGGCTGTGGGAGTCAGTGTCGCTGGAAAATTAGCTGCCTGACAGAGTCCAGGATTGCCTCCAATCATCACACATGCAGCCTCCAGGATTGCCTCCAATCATCACACATGCAGCCACCGTGTATTGCACTATCTGTAGTTTCTGGATGATCATCAAGGGCGGCCCCAAGTAGAGTGTGTTATAGCAATCCAGCATTGATGTTACCAATGTGTAGATCATCATGGGCCATTGTGGTCAGATTAGACATGGACACAGTTGATGCACAAGCCTAAACTGAGAAAAGCATCCCCCAGTCGTCACCACCACTTGGTGATCAGGAGCAGCATAGGAATATGCAGCAAAAGTTCCACATGTAACCATCACATGTGATCATCTACAGGTGGGTTGTATATTATTTACTATGTGGAATGTTGGAATTTGGTAGCCAGGTAGCATATGAATATTTGTATACATGTATGTTCTCCCCTTAGTTGAATGTAACCCGGTAAGGGAGATCAGAACTGGCCCCAGCATAGTGGCAAACTGGATGGCTTGTCCTTGGAACAAAGGCACTGGGGGCCACTGAGGCAATGAGTATCGAATTGCATGGTGTGCTGAAGATTGCATGCTTAACATTGCTAAGTGAAAGCAGTATATTGGGTTGCATTTATTCTGTCAGTCACTCCTCTTAATAGTATCTCATGCAGCAAAATATTGATTACTCCATAGTCAGCTAATACACACAGTGGACATGAGAGGCTGGAATAGCAATGCTGCATTTTTGTCATATAAGGTATGCTTATAATTCATCCCAAGTGAAAGACAAAAACCAATAGCCTTGCTCTCAGAATATGAAAGCTCTTTGCCACTAAACAGAGCTCTTCCATGACAATAATGTATACACTGATGGCATTCTACAGTTTTTTGGTTGATGTCCAGAAATATCCAGTATTCTTTTTTAGATTAACTTAAAGTTGCAGGAGGTAGATACATATGATACATATCTTGACAACTGTTAATGCTAAATTCAAATGAAATTTATTGTGAAGTGCCTTGACATTAAACAAAAAAACATAATACAGAGCACATTGTCCTGGGTGTGATAGAATAGTGATAAATCTCCTCACTTCACTATATCAAACACCAAAGGTGCAATAAGACTTCACAAGATCATTCTCTGGAGCGTCCTGACACATTATAAACTTACTTTGATACTTTTAAAATAACATTTTTTAACAATGATCTCATTTCCATCCTAAAAACTGTAGATTGCTTGCTACTGAAAGAAATACATTTCATATGTGAGAGGTTGCTTCCTCTTCTGTGTCATCACAGTCTGTGTCAGAGGAGAGAGATTCTCAGTGTACAGTGAGAAATGTTTTAGCAAACTCTTTTCCTCCAGAGCAGTAGTTTTCAAACTTTATATTGTATGTAAGGGAACCTTCCCTGCATTGCTTTCACTGCAGAGAAGTCACTGCATGTCTGCTGTGTCTTGTAGAAAAGTCTGGGCTATGTCAATTCCCAGTGAGTTTACTCAAAATGTTGATAAGGTACCTTTGACATACTAGCATGATGAGTACAACCCTAGCATGCACCAAACAATCTTCAGAAGCTTCACTTTCAAGAGTGTTCACCCTGACGTACTTTCTCATGGAGGAGTTCATGAGAACCTTTCAAGGACCTCCAGTGTTTTCTCAAAAACAGTTTGGAATCTAATATCTTGGAGTTTTGTCAAAGTGTGAATGTCAGTAACTTCCTGGAAGAGTTTTATTAGAATGGACTTATATTGGCATTACATGACGGTTACTTGTCTTGTGAAATTCAGAATGGGGGGAGTACTATAACTGAAACATTTGTAGTAGCAAATGTGTTTCTACTAGTGCTCTGTTAATTCACTGCACAATCCTGTGAAATGACTGGCAGCTGCATCCTCTCCTGTTCCCGGGCTGCTCAGGGTAGCCCAGGAGCATCTCGGGAGAAGGGGATGTTTGTCCCCTTTGCTGGGTGTAGGGTGGCTGGGGCCCTATGGGCCTCCTCAGATGTACGTTGGCTCTGGAGTTGGTGTACATCCAAGCTGGGGGAGTAAGGACGAACCAGGCCGGGAAAGGGCCTGGAATATCAGCGGAACACACCGCCAATATCTCCGCCCTCTCCCCTCCCGGTTGGCCCAATGGCCACCCTCCCTCACTGCCCAGTCTGCCCTCCCCCCGCCCCTGCACTGGCCGGTGCAGGGCTTACCTTCACCAGTGGGTGCAGGGACGGTCCGCCGGAGTAGTAATGACTGCTGGCCTTCTTGCCAGAGACCCTTACTCGAGAGTCGTCACAAACGCACTTTACGGCGCGTTTGCGACGGCTTCGAGTGGTGGAGCACACACTTCGCCACTCAAAGTCTACACTGGATTGGGGTGCCCGGCTTGTACTTAAGTGGCACTACAAGATCTATCCATTTACGTAACCTGATATAAATGGACTTCCAACATATAAAGTACGTAATTATTCATGTTACCCCTTAATAATTATAGATGTGAGCCACATCCCACTGAAGTAATAAACAACATTCTGATTGACTTGAATTGTTCTGGAGTTGACTCTGTGATTGCCACTTATCACACATGTCTCGTTCTCACAAAAATGCAAATAAGGAGGTAAACCTGCTTTTGGGCTGTACCACTTCAAACTGTGGGGGGGGGGGCTCACGTGATTAAATGCATTTTCACACATACAAATAAATAAATCCCAGAACACAGAAAGCTAGAGTTCTGATATCTAGTTTTCTAGAAAAAAGGCTTTGGGGGAGGTGTTAATGAAATAATATTCAATTATGAGCCCCCACCTGAAGCTTGAACTAGCACAGCACAGAAACAGGTTTGTCTCGTCACTTCAAAACTAAGTAATACCGTAGTTAAACATGCTTAAGTCTGACTGAAGTCAATAAGGACATAAGTACAGAGTGCAGCTCATGTTCACACCAGTCTGCGATAATGCATATGTTTTATATACAAATTAACCTGCATGACTTCCTCTGAGACCATTATTATCTAAGCCAGTGGTTCCCTAACTGTGCCCCTCAGCAAACTCACAGGGTCACTGCCTGAGCCTTTGCTCTGAGTCGGCGGTTTGGCCCACTCCATGTTTTTGTCGCTCATCAGCAAGAACATGAAGTGACTCCGAAGACTGTCGAGCAGAGGCTTGTCTCGTTGGGCAAAGCTTCATGTTCCCATTTTTTTAAAACTTGAAAAGCTCAGCAACCCGGAACTGGAAGTAATGACGGTGACGTGATGACGTCATCACATCACCATGTCATCACCATTACTTCTGAGTGCCAAGCTCTGCATCTGTGGCACTAAGGGTGCCATGACAATGGAAATTTTGGAAACCACTGATCTAAGCTGATATACTCTCAAAAGGAAAGACAGGAAGAATTAAAAAGGAACCATTACAACATTTAGTTTGCACACCTTCTAACAAAATCTACAACCAGAATTTTCATCTGGGACAACATATTAGTGGTGGAATAAGTAGTTATAGCCTGGCAACCCTACCAAAGGATTGTGGAAGTTAGCCCAGAAACAGAAGATAAGTATGGCAGGTGACCAAAAAAATAATAAATTAGATTAAAACCATAGCTAATCATAATTATTTCATCTCCTTCATATGTCCTCTTCGTTGGTGCACTGCAGTTCAAAGAAGAAAGGAATATGCTGCCAATGGTGTTTTTGTAGTGGGTGATGATCACATAACCTCCAACGTAACATTTCACAAATGAAAAATGGGAAACTCCTGTGAATAAGGACTGGGGTGGGCTGGTTGGCATTGCATAGTAGATACCATTAGGTCAAGAAGTGGGGTTAGTTACAGCAGTTGATGATGAAAAGATGCAGTGGGAGTAAACGACGAGTGGTGCTGCTGTTGCTGAGCAGTGATCAAGGGAAAGGGGAGCTCTGTATGTTTATTGGCAAATGTTGCACAGACACACTGAAGGCAAGCATGATGAGGTCAGCACTATGCAGCACCCAACATGGGCATGTGCCAATGACATCACTGAAACATCTATTGGCAGAGCACCCCCCCCCCCCAGTTGCCAGTCAGTGGTCACTTGTTATCTCCATTCAGAAATCACTCTACACAATTTCACAAACATATTTTTATTGGCTAGATAAGTGGACCCAGCAGTACAGAAAAGACTGACATTGTTTCAGACTCAGGTTTTGTATATTAATTATATGGTACATGCTGTCTATTCCTAGGACTCCAACTTTACCATTACATATTTAACAGCACTATCCTATGAAGGACTATTCAGAAGTAATGACCCAATTCTATGGGCTATGGGCGCCGGCACTGTAGCTTCAGCACCGGCGCCCATAGGATTGGGTCGTTACTTCTGAATAGTCCTGCATAGGATTGTGATCAAGGGGGCCCCACCTTATGCCCCCCCCACACACACACCGGAGCAGGTAAGGCTGCTCTGAGAGGCGGAGGGGCTGGTGGAGGGGGGGAAGGGCGAGGAGGGGTACAAGGGCTAGGGGAGGGCAGGGGTGGGTGGATCGGGCCAGGGAAGGGTGATACCGGCATCCTTGGTAGATGCCATATCCTATCCCCCCTCCCAGGCCTCCAGCCCCAACACGGGGCTGCTCGGTCCTACACCAGCTAAGGAGTTGGTGTAGAACCAAGTAGCCCTATTGCACAGGCTGGGGGTTTACCCAGGGTAAGTAAGCAAATACCCACTTACCCCAAGTAGACCTCCAGCCATAGCCTTCCCCAGATAGAATTCAGCATGGGCTGCGCAGCCCACACTGAACACCCTAAACCGGGGGAGAATAGGATTGGGCTGTAAGTCTTATTGAGTTCAATGGGGCTTACTCCTAGGTAAGTGTGTATAGGTTCACAGCTTAAGTGCACTGCCCCAAAAATGTACTGTTTACTGCAATTGGCAATGGCTCTTCAAGCTGAGGTAGAGGTTTTTCACAGAATCCTATCTGAAAGTCTTTTTTTAACTGGGGATGCTAAAGGATTGAATTTGGGCTTATCTGTATGCAAAACAAGTGCCTCTATCATTGAATTATGCGATAAGCAAAACAGGACCAGATAAACTGGGATGCAAGAGGTGCAAATAAACAAAGAACTATATGCTCACACAACTACCATTTTTCACAAACGTTTTAACTGAATCAGTGCAATGTACATTAATTTTATGGACTTGCTCATTTGATGCAAAAATGGCTACATATAGTCCACTGAATTGCAATTTTATTTTACAAAGTATAATCATTTTCCACATTAGTGTTTAAGATCTATTGCTTTACTGTACAAGTACCCAAGTTATTACTTGAACAAAGGAAGGGAAAGGTTTTAAATTAGTTAATTAATTATTGGAAAATGTCTGGCCTTTCCAGTACTACCAAATGACTCACTAATTCTTTTTATTCTAATTTTCTCCCTTTACACTCATCTCACTAGAGCTATTAAACTGTTTGCTTGATCACTGAATCCCAAATCTGTAAATCTCATCCTCTCAGCAGGAGTTTTCTTGCTGAGATCAGTTATGTAAAACCAAAGAGCACTTAACTGTCATTTGCAATCTTCCTATTGTATATGCAAAAACAGTAGTGTCTGAGAGGTTTATTTTACCACAAGCTTGGATACAGAAATAAAGATACAAGATAAAACCTTTTCAGCAAAGGGTATTTTCAATTTGTAACATATCAAATATTTTTTTCATATAATTATTAGTATAAATTAATGAATTAAAATTATTGATGGCAATTATTTAAGAATGTATTAATTTCCCAAAACCAGTGTCAGCTCATATAACTGAAGATTGACCAATAACACACTGCATTTATTTTACAAACAATAAGTTTCTGTAGATCTCTATCCACTCAGGGTGCAATCCTGAAAGAAAAGCCAGCGATGGAACGAGTGGTATGTCGCCGGGAGACATCGCGAACATGCCGTAAAGCACGTTCGCAACGACTCAGGAGCAAGAAAGGCCGGTCTCCTTTGCTCCGTCGCCGGAGCGCCCGTGCGGCCTCCGAATGAGGTAAGTCAGGATCAGGCAGGTGCAGGGGCGTTTCGTCGGGTGAGAGTGGGGGGCCATTGGCCTCACCAGCCCGAGAGGGGGTGGGGGGTGGCCTTGGCCATATCCCCATCCCCACCAGGCCGGCTAGGCCGTTACACGGCCTCCTCAGATTTCCGCCAGCTAAATAGGGTTTACACCCGGGGAAGTGGACGAGTGTCCCCTTCCCCGAGTAGGCCTCAGGCCCAGCGGCAAAATGGTTGCCAGGGCTCAGGATCCAGCGGGCAGCCATGGGCCGCCGGCCAGATCTTTGTGCTGGATTGCACTGCCTGACATTCAAATTTGACATTCTCACTGAGTAACAGGCTCTCTTATGGGCACTGGTGGATAAGGCTGTCTTAAAATAGCAGCAATGGTAGTTTCTCCTCTAGTATGCCAGAGAGTTTGACAGGGTAGAGACAAATGGCATGACCTCACTAATCTTTAAGAGTAAGGATAACTGGCTTCCCTATGACCCAGACACAAAGAACTGAAACAAGTAGAAATAGAAGAAGAAAAAAAGAAATAATAGAGGAAGCAAAGGAGGGCATCTAGATGAAGAGAAGGGATAGTACAGAAGCAAAGACATGAGAAAACAAGAAAAAGTTTGTCTGGTAAAGGGGAAAGAGAGAGTTGTAATGAAGAATAAATCAGAGGAAAAAAGAATGACAGATGAAAGATTCTGAAGAAAGAGGGGGGTTAGCATTCGTTTTTGAACCCTTCTTGGCTTTTCCTGGAATTTTATGAGATAGAAAGTAGATGAGTAATGGTTGTAAAGGGATTTTTATATGAAGCTGCAAATTTACAAATGCAATTGAGATTTTTTTTAATGCAAGCAGTTCCTTCTGCAAAATCTGAAGCAGCAGTGCACAAGAGGCAGGCAGGGACTGGGACTCAGTGGTAGAACACATGCTGTGCATGTTGAAAGTTGCATCTTCTTCAACCCAATGTTCAGATTACAGGGAAGCTGGGGGAACGCTTACCTTTTCCTCCAACCCCTTTAGTGAATGATTTTAGATGGCTATCCTGGGTGGGGAAAATACGGCTAAATTGGAGGGGGTCAGAAAGCAGGGCCTGTTTATTTTAAATAGGACTCCCGACTGAATTACTCACATCCAAGCAACTAACATCTCAGGTAACGTGGGTCAAAAAGACCTAACTATGTGAGGCATCTTGAAGATTTTCTGCCAGTCTGAGTCAGCTTGCGCTTGACGAAAGAATTATATATGGCACCATGCATGATGCTAAGTTTTTTAAGAAATTGCTTCTAAGATTTGAAATGTAGAGAACACCATTTAGCTGAACTGGTTAAATTTACTGAGCCAACTTTTAACAACAAACTATCCTTTTGATTAATACATTCTGGATTTTAAAGGTGAATTGCAGTCTTGAAATTGCAGGAATCCGAACAAAGTCGCTGGGCCATTCAAGGTCTATAAAATAAAGGACCGAAAGGGAAATAAGCAGTTCCTGAACTGTCACTGAACAAAACACTTTCAAAGGATTTCACAGCAAGGTAATTTTTGCATAGGCTTCTCATTCTAATTGTACTGATTGCAGCTGACCCCAGCGCTTCTCCATTATTAGGCACTGTAAATGCTAATGGTTTTCAAAACTATTTATGAAAGCTTTTGTTTCATTTGTGGAGGTAGGGTTTGCTCGAACTGAGTTGTTCAAAGGCACAACATAAAGATATGACTCTGCCTAAGTTCCAAAGCATGTCAATGCGAGTAGATAAATAGGTACCACTTGCGGGAAGGTAAACAGCGCTCCGTGTTCCAGCCGCATGCTACGCGCTACGGCAAGGAG
The DNA here is from genome assembly GCA_026170595.1 of Plestiodon gilberti rubricaudatus. NCBI lineage: Eukaryota > Metazoa > Chordata > Lepidosauria > Squamata > Scincidae > Plestiodon > Plestiodon gilberti. Next base: position 37,107,837 of record JANXHW010000002.1, read on the forward strand.
AGTCATGCCGGCCACATGACCACGGAGGTGTCTTCGGACAACGCTGGCTCTTCGGCTTTGAAATGGAGATGAGCACCACACCCTAGAGTCGGACACAACTGGACTTAATTGTCAGGGGATACCTTTACCTTTAAAACAAATGTGGATGGGGGGAAAAGCACTAGCATAAATGCAGAAAGACAAGAGGCCAAAATAAATAGAAAAGAATGCCAACCTTGAGACTTGCAACCTTGATAACATCTTTACTGAAGAGGATTTTCCAAACGGCCATTTACATTTGGCTAGACTTGCTAGGTGATTAAGGATAGATAGCTGATCAATTGTGTCACATATGTGTTTTGATTTTGCTGTGATTAAGTTTTCTATCTTGGAGACATTATCACCTCTCTCCAGTCCTTTTCCTCTTATTTCCGTAAAATTTACCAGAGAAACAACTCTAAATAGTTGATACAAAACCCAGCATAAAACACAAGAATACAGAACAAAATGTGTTTTTTCTTTCGATCAGGCACATTGTTTTTTTATAATTTATTTCAGCTCCTATTCATAAAGGCATAAAATGGGACAAAGTTCACCTGTAAGCACGGGATTACACATGACTCCACAAAGACTAGGACTTCACTGTGTTCAAAGGAGCCTTTTGAGCCTTTTGCAAGCTTGTCTTTTGTATTTTTGAAGCTGATAAACAGAGTATGATGTATCAGATTATTGCAATAATCTGTCCTGCTTGCATAAACTGCATTGGTCTCCACACAACGAACTTCTTCTGTATTGGTGAAGAGATGTAGATTCACCTCTACAAACATGAAGTAGTGCACCATGCATGGGTTACCTGTGTGGCTGCCATGGTTTGCACAGTTACAGTGTCTTTTCTTGAGCTGCTGTGATTTTGCATATTGTAGTGAATGCATGGATAATCCTCATGTGGAGGCACCAGTTCACACAAATAGCAGCCACATGGGTACTGCTGAACCAGGAATCTGCCAGTGTTTTCAAAAACAAAAAACAACTGTACCTAACAGAGAGTATTATTAAAATACCTTTCATATTTTCTACTCACAATTGCCAGTTCAGCTAGAATGAACGGGTAGTACAAAACAAAGCACAGAAAAGGAGCAAAACACAAATAATGTTTTCCTCTGTTTTCTGTTCTAGATTAGGCACTAGAGCTAAAATGCATGCTAAAGTGAAAATGCATGTATGGTGAATGGAGACCCTTCACCTAAATAGAAACACTCTATTTACCTGTCCCGTTCTTATGTACTTGTGTTAACATAACACTGGCTAGGATGGGTCAGCATTTGTTCATCTCTGCCACTCTCATCTCAGTCACCTGCATGTTCAGGACAACAGTCTAGTTGAGATGTGGATTGGAAGTACCAGTATGTTTGATACCCATCCCTACTTGAGCAAAGGGGCCAGGAGATAAACAGCACTTCTCTGGATGCCCAATCCTGCATAGATGCACTGGCTGGCCTAAACGGCTGGCCACTGCATCGTACGCAGGATGTGGCCCGTGCTCACCTCGTCCCTTCCCCTGGTGTTGTTCGTCATTCAGTGTCGTTCTCACATTCATCCCTTTCCCCCGGTGTCAGCCCCAGTGACCCCAATGGGCCTCCTTGGATGCCTGCCAGATATTTTGCTGTCACGCAACTAGGGAGGCCGTGTAAGGCCAGCCAGGCCGGAGAAGTGGGTTAGGATACTGACAGAGCGCACCGTTGATACCGCTGCCTCCCCTCCCTGGCCTAGCTGGTCAATCGGCCATCCCCTGCCACCCTGGCCATCCCTCCCCACACTTACTTGTGACCTGTGTTCAGCGACACATCAGAATGAGCAGCGCCAGCCTCAGCGCCAGTGCCGCTTACTCTGTGGGTGCTGCGAAAGTGCTTTATAGCACTTTCACAACACCCTAGGCTGGTGGAGCGCTTGCTCCGCCGGCCGCAGTTTGTGCAGGATTGCACTTTGGGTTTGGCAACCACCTTCTGATTGGTCAAGACCAGTCATCTGGCCATAGGAAAGGGGAGGTTCAAACAGCTGTCCTGGAATTTCCCACCTTTGAACCACCAATCTGAACAGTAGGGGCTGAAGCAATCAGAACTCCATATAAGAAGTTGGGAGTTTAAATCTTGGCCCATTTTTGTCCCAGTTCTGAACAAAGATTACCAGTACATTGCTGGGTGCCCCTCTGGCTCCCCCTGAAGATGAACAAAGGAATTGAATCCTGCATCCTTTCTTACCAGGATTTCTCTCTAGTTAATTGCATCGGAATTTATTGTTTTCATTTTGCTGTAATACTAAGACCTACTTTTGTCTGATTGCAAGTGACTCCCCCCCCCCATTTTACCTTTTACCATGTAACCCTTTGGTTTTGCCTTTTTATTTTTAATACATTCTTACTCTTTTGACAAAGAACTTATCTCTTGCCAGATGGAAGGGAGTGGAGACAGGATACAGGTATTTAATGACAATTTTAGTATGATTTATCACCTCTTTTTTCTTGATTGTAGTTTTTCCTTATCACCATCTAACCTAGACGGAAAGGTTTGTTCTGCTATTCCTCCCCAAATATGTTTTCTGCACTGCACTTTGGTGCAGTGCAGTGCAGAAAACATATTAGAAAATAGCTTATAGGTAGCTTTCCTCCTTCTAAAGTTAGGTGGTAAGCCAAGTAGGCAGTTGGGTTTCCTTTGTGAAGACATAGAAGAGGAGGTGTGCTGTTCTTGCATGCCAGATTGGTAAAAGTACTGTATTGCCAAACTAAAATAAAGGGAAGAATATGAGCCAAATGCAGGATATTTTTTATTGCTTATCCCTTGAGAAAGCCTGAAGTCTCATTTGACTACTGCGACTCCATTCTTTGTTAATCTATATTCACATGCCAATCGAAATTTACATTAAAATTCTGATTTTTCATTATTCAAACCAAATCTGGTGAAATAAATGGACTGAATATGGAATTCTACCACTCATCCTCAAATGACTGGCCTCAATATTAAGTTTTATTCTTTTACAGATTTGCAGTAACTTATTGTCAGAAACAACAAATGCTCAACACAATACAACCGAGCTATGCCTGTCTCAGAAGTCTGGCACTGATGCACTTGCTGCCTCCAAAAATAGCAGATCTTTTTGTAAAGATCTGTCCTCTCTCCTGAAATTTTATACAAATTCATTTCAGATATTCTCAGACCTGACATGGACTATTTGAGACTTCCTGGATTCAGGATTCAAGGGAAAGCATGACACAATCACAACAGATAGTGGATATCAGATGAGTCTGTTGACTCAGACATCATCTTTTGACCTAGGCTTATTCGACAGAACATTGTATTTCACGCTCCCCCAAAAAACAATTTGATTTTTTTTAAATAACAAATGCTGGGAAAGTGACAGTTCACCAAAAACTCTAGTTTATATGCTTTGGTATTGCTCTGTAAGCTTATGAACTGAGCTCACAAACAAGGAGAGTTAACAGGAGCAGAAGAGTTTGATGTGGCAGTTTAGCAAGGAAGTGTGTGGGAACGTTGAGAGCTTGCTGCTGGTTTACAATTGGACCTTGCTATCGGCAGGGGGTCCGTTCCGGACTCCCCTACACAAATAGCAATGATCTGCAGATACTGGGGTCCATGTTAAAATCACTAAAAAAATGGGGGAAAGGTAAAAACACTTTTTTTTACCTTTTAGCAGGACCGGATCCAGTGCACCAAAGAACGGCGCCTGGGCACAGCATGGCGGTGGCGGAGGTTACTGATTCACCCCACAGCCTCCTAACTTCACTTCCGATCTTTGCAAATACTCGTGCCGGGCAGCCACTTCCGTTGCACGTTGCTCCAGACAGCTCTGCGCCCCGAGTTCCTGAGGGAAGCGGCTGCCCGGCGCAAGTTTCTGCAAAGATCGGAAGCGAAGATAGGAGGCTGCGTCCAGATGCCATTTTCAGACGGACAGCGGGCTGCGGTTTGGAGGCCACTAGACTAGTCTAATAGAGCATGGGAATGCTGTGGACATAGTGTACAGCAAGTCCTCATTTAAAGTTGTTGATAGGTTCTCCTTGGAAAATGCGACTTTAAGAGAAACAACTTATAATGAAACCAATTTTACCATAGGCTTCTCTCCTCCTTTGCTCACCTCTCCCCTCTGTCTGAGTTTCTGTCCTTTCCCCTGCATTCTTCTCATTCCTTCTCCCTGTGCTTGTCTCATTCCTACTCCCCTCATTTATTTCTCTCTTTCTCCCTACATTTGTCTCTCTCCCTCTGGCTCCATCACACCCTATCTTTTGAAACCTCCTGCTTCCCTGCTGCTCTACCACCACCAAGATTGCAATAATCTGTGAGGCCCATGGTGTCTCTCCCAGTTCTGGTGCATGGTATTGATGTAATTGCCCTGCCATCAACCCTGTATTGGCTGGCCTCTCGTTCTTCTCATGGCTTTGAGGGGAGTTGGTTGCCACAGCTAGACATGAGGAAGAACATCTTAACTGTTAGAGGTGTCCAGCACTGGAACAGTCTGCTCTGTGCAGTAGTGGGCTCTCCCTCATTGCTTTCAAGCAGAGGCTGGGTGGCTATCTGTCAAGTATACTGTACCAGTTGACTGCAATGAGCAGAGGGTTGGTCTACATGACTTCCACATCCCAACTCTATGAAATTAGCAATGTTTTTAATTTATTATGCCACCAATAAAATGTTGATTTTAAAAACCTGGATCCACAGCATTGCATTATGGGGACCAAAAATGTTATACTGTATGTACTATGCACTATCCTTCACAGCCCTATTGTTTGTGAATTGTGAATACTGTATTAATAAAATATATGCCTGATAGATAGGAATATAAAACATCTAAATTAGAGCAGAGAAAATGCATACATTCACTGTGAAGTCATGTTAGACAGCAACCCAATTGATAAAGGTGATATGCTGGATAAGAATGCACCAAGGAAACACAATGATATTATGAAAAGCAGTCATTCATTTAGCCTGAAGAAACACTGATCCCCAGGACATCATTCTGTATAATGACATCTGGGTCAGAACATGATTCCTAAAAGAGACAGCTAAAAAAAAAATAACAGCTAAAAGCTGTCACCTACAAAGAATCACATGAAGGTAAATTGGAACAGAACTGTGAGGTCATCTCACCTTTCCTGTCTACCAATGGAGGTTTTTCTTTTGCCATATATTTAGGTGTATGCACCACTTCAGTTGTAGATTTTTTTCCTAACAGCTTTCATAAACTTAAATACATGCCAATTACTTAATTCCCTTTCTCTTCTTAATTATTAGAATTAAGGTAAGGGGAAAACCTCATTGGGGAAAAAATTAAGTCAAACTATAAGTCATGAGCTACTCTCAGAACCTGTGCTATATCGTACAAAGTATAACTATGAAAAATACCTGCTAGAGAGTATACCTGTAACAGTATAATTTGCAGAATTATGGTATAATGACTGGGAAACCAGGCAGAGAACATGGATTAATTAAACAGAGCACGTGTTCTTAATGAAATTGAATAGTAAAAATACCTGTCAAAGAGTGGAAGGTGAAAGCATGAGAAAGCACATTTGTCTATGTCAGTTTTCATATTTGAATGTATATTCCTTCATATTGGCTACAGCTGTAGCTGAACTCTGGAAGAAATCAAAGACTGTCAAAATCTCTAAGCAACTGTACAGCTATTTTTCCTGCTGGTGCATTCTTCTTAATTATATGGGACTGAAGTACCAGGACTTACATGAACATAGAAAGCTGCTTATAATGAGTCAGATAATTCACTAGTCCCATCTACTTGGAGTGGCAGCAACTTCCAAAGATCCCAGGCTGTGTTTTTTCTAGTCTTTCTACTTAAGATGCTTTTAACCAGAACCACCAGGTATTAAACTTGGGACCATCTGCCTGTGGAACATGTGTTGTACAATTGAGCTATGGAACATGTAAAACCTGTCCTGATAAACTTGAGATGTAAGAGATGCATACTAAACAAAACTCTACATGCTCATACCATTTCCATTTTCACAAAGGTTTTCAATGAATCAATGCAGTGTACATCCAACTAATGAACTTGCTCATTTGATTCTAACAGCCATATGCTGTCAATTGAATTATACAGACTATCATCATTTTTCATATCAGTGTTCAGAGATCCCATTGGTTTACTGTACAAGTACACAAGTTACAACTTGAACAAAGAAAGCAGGAGGCTTTAATTGAGTTAATTAATTATTGAAAAATGCCTGCCCTTTCCAGTATAGATAGATGAATGGAATGTATGAGGCTTGTGGGATAAAAATGTTTACAGGACCAATCATGCACTACCTCCTATGAGAGGTGGCAAGGAATGTGACTGGGTGAACCATCCCTCACTTACTCAGACATTTATCTGATTCGACAGAAGCAATTCTAACAAGTCCGCTTGTGTAAAATTGGATATCATGTACTTTTTATGCACTGGATGAAGTGAGGCAAACTCACATTTTATCCCATAAAATTGGTGAGAGGACTGCAGTCTGTGAGAATGTATACAATAGTACCTCCCATATCGTTTCTTCCTTTAGCACTGATTTGTTATTGTGGTCTTTGTCCCAGCATGACAGTCATAAATATTCTACATTGTAGATATTTTCATTAATTCCAATGAGTCAACTGTCACTTTAAGGATGCCATGATAAAACCTTCATTTTTAAATTCCAGTGTTTTGACTCCTCGGTATTCTGTTTCCTCCAATTCTCAAATAATCATATGAAAACTGAAAAATAAAACATTTTGCTGTGCAACCTACGCAGCCTCATAACACTACATTCATTAATAGAGCCAAGTCTCAAACTTGCACATTAAACAAGCCAAAAGTTGCTTTCTGAGCAATACACAGACTTAACAGCATCATCTAATGTTTCATTTAATGACTCCCAGGCTTGTAACAGTCTGACTTTCCTCTTCTAATGCAGGCATATACAATATACACATCCTTATGTGACTGGTAAAGCGTCTGAGAGAGGTCTTCATCATTGCAAAGCAAGGTCTTGCTAAGGATGGTAATTTTAAAAAACAGAAAATTGAGGTGCCCAGATTCTTATTCCTTCCTTCTTAGCTGCAAATCATTCATGTAATCAAATTTTGCACTGAAGTCAATTATGCTAACTAAATACTATATAGAATTCACTAAAGTTTTCTGAAGTAGGTCTTTGGAGAACTATATTATTTTGTTTGAAAAGCAAATTCCAGGGTCTTTTAACAGACTGACAAATACACTATTTCCCACAAAGACTATAGAGGGAACATTTTAGAATCTTTTTTTTCTAGATATGGAATACATTGTGTAACTATTTCCTCATCCATTTTGTGTGCCTTTTGCTACCTTTGTGTCATGTATCTTTATAAGAGTCCTGAGAAATAGAAGTGGGATTCAAACAGATACTTTAGGTATGGGTACATCCAAGGTTTGCATGTACCCAATTGATTTTTTTCAGTTCCCCCTCTTTTGAACAGTAAATGCTCAACACATATCACAAAATATTTTTGAAAAGTTTCCAAGGCTGAAATTTCTAAGCAGGAATTCATTTGTAGGCAGTAACAGTCCAAGTAAACCCCCCCCCCCACACACACACTGATGCAGCCACACCAATGGAGCATGCGCTGCATCCTATTGTAAGGACAATCATGGAGGTCTCCTCATGGTAAAGGGACTATTGTTTCCTTACCCTGGGGCAAGCCTCCACTGCCCGAATGGGTCTCCTCAGATCCCACAAGGTCGGCCTCCCTCACTCCGCGCCAGACCAGGACGGGACGGTGGCGGAAGGTAAGAGATCCGTCGCCGGCTGCATGGGTGGTCTGGCCGGGCGAGGGAGGGGGACCATTGGCCTACCCGGCACGGGGCGGGGCATGGCGTTGGCCATATTCCTGTCCCTGCCAGGCCGGCCATGCTGTTACACGGTCTCCTCTACTTCGGCCAGCTAAATAGCTGGCGGAAATCCGAGGAGGCCAATCGGGCTGGCCTGGATTTACACCCGGGGAAGGGAACGAGTGTCCCCTTTCCTGAGTAGACCTCCAGCCCAGCGCGCACCGGTCAGCCTGTGCACAGGAGGGATGTACCAGAGGGCACTGCAAAGAAAAAATTACAGGCAGCAGGTAATGTTTTAAGTCAGTAAGAAACTATTATTCTAGGGCTTCATCCAGTATTTGCGAAATGGATGGGTGTCATAGCCAGAATGTGGTTCTCTGAAACAGAACATTCAAAGTCCTTTTGACGTTTTCAATTGGCAATTTTTGATAGAACTGAACAATCATGAAATATTATTTCTGATATTTCATAGTATGCATTCTGCACCATGCCACTTATTCTGACTATAGCAGCAGGCTTTATAAAAGTATGCACTTGAGTGAAGTATGGAGTGATGAGGAAAAAACAACCACCTTAAATGTTGTTGACAAGATATTGTTGACAAGATTTGGTTATTGTGCTGCCAAGGCTTCAGCAGTGGCACAGGTCCTGGGATTTGGGCTTACTGTACGTTGCTTCCAGTTATTAAAATATACTGCGAGCATTTTCTAAGAAAAGAAGCATTTTTAAAACATGCAGTAGTTCTGCTTGGGATCTAGAAGTGAGTTGTTGCTGGGCATAGTGCTAATGACATCACTTTTGCATGCATTCTGGGGTCACCCCAAAAAATCAATCATACCATACTGCACTGTATGGCATTTGACTTTTCCTAAATGTGTATGTAATATAGATAATGGTAAAGGGTACAATGTCAACAGAAACCTGTTCTCCACAATGGCAAATCCCTTTAAATCTTTGATGCTCTAATCTAACCTTCTCAAAGTTCACAACTTCTATTTAAAAATAATATTATATTTTGGTCATTTGGATTATCAAACAGATTGCTAATGGAGTTTCAGAATATCAGTGGCAAATATCATTTGGAGGTTTACCAAATGTATTATGAAGAGCTGTTTTGGATCAGTTCAGCAACCCACCTTGCCTGTACTGTTATTAACCCTGACTGGAAACACATCCTGAACTGTATTTGCTAAGGTCTCAAGCAAGAGTTTTCCACAGCTGTGCTCTAGGAGTGCTTAACAGAAGATCTTATCTTGGTGCACAAAGATGCTCTATCAATAGACTACAACTCCAAATAGCCTTAGTTCATTACTACTAACTGTGAAAACCTGTTTTCAAAAGTGATTTTACCAGCAAAAAAAAGTAAAACTAAATCAGAAATACTGTGTACGCTTTCTTGGTTTCACTGAATGCTGTGGGATGCGGCAGGTCATTTAAATGTCTACTGATGTTACTTGTCTCATCACAGCAATTTCTGCTTAAGAGTTCAAGAGTTTGCTTAAGAGTTCAAGCTCCAGGCACAAAAATAGACTGAAAAGGTATATATTTGTTGTGTTGAAATTATTAGGTTTGGAGAGCATCCCAGAATATAATGCAAGCACTAATAGAATTTTCATTTGGGTCATTATATCGGTTTAATTTTCAGATAAAATAAAAAATAAATTAAGGGAAACTCAGTGGAAATGTAAATGAATATGTTAGATGCAGGCTAGATAAATATGTATGTCACACCAAATGTACACAGGTAATTAACTCTAGAAAGACCTATCATCATTAAATAAAATTATGTTTCTTGCAAGTTCATAAGTTCAAAGGTTACGAGTTAGTTGAGTTTGTACATCTTTTTTTTTTTTAATATAAATTGAATGTTTATACCATGGAGCCTTACAGTACAGCAGAAGGAAGTGGGAAAGTGTTGCTTAAGATTGCCAGTTCTTTGTCCCTGAGGGATTAAGGACAATTTAGGACTGCTTAACCCATCACCCACTGACAACACTAACTAGTCTCATCCTGAACAACTGAGATGATTAAGCAATGAGCATGCATCTTTTAGTCCCTAAATCCACACTGATTTTTCAAGAATAATATTTGGTGCTCTGTTAGCCTCTCTCAGAAGTGTTTGTAAGAAAAGACATCACTATGTTTATTATCTGTGGGTACTCATAGACACAAGTGAGGGAACAACCTCAGGGGATATGAATTTCCACAACAAAGAGTAATGAGCTTGGTAATACTGGGCTATTTTTGTAACTCCAAAACCTCCTAGGTGCAATTATTTTTGAAGTTATTCTAACATTGCCATGATTTCCTGTCAAGTGTTAACCTCCTGACTAGCACGTTGGACACATATACATCCCCCTCCCCCCAATAATGGATGCTTTTAGAAGAATAGTGTCTGTGGCCAGAATTTTCACAAGCCCAACTGCCATTTTTTAAAAACTAATTCACCTCTCAAAGCAGTTATTTTCATTGTTGGATTGTTGGGAAATACACGAACAAACTCACATAGCACTCATAATTGGGACAAAAGTACATCATAATGGTAGGTGCATATCAGTAGTGAATGTCCAAAATGTGGTGGATGTCATGTGGAATTAATGCTAATAACTCCCAGATAATTTGTTGGTGCTAGCTAGGGAAAAACAAACAAACTTCTGATTCCCCACTTCTTGGACACACACAACAGGATGTGTGCGCTCTCTCTCTCTCTCTCTCTCTCTCTCTCTCTCTCTCTCTGCGTGTTCTGCATTCACCACGTTTCTGACAGCCGCGAACATGTGCATATTGGGGTTGAGTATGTGAGAGAACTGGGGCTGTGATTTGTGGAGCAGCAGCAACACCAGCAGCAGCAGCAGCAGCAGCAGCAGCAGCAGCAGCAGCAGCAGCAGCAGCAGCAGCAGCAGCAGGGGAGGGAAATGTGGGTGATTGGCCGCAGCACGGAGCTCTCACAATAGGACTGCGCCGGCGGGCGGGCGGTGGCTGATGCGGCTGCATCCCCTCACCCGGCGGGCAGGAGCTTCTGGGAGCCCCTTTGCACCGCTTTACGGGCGCCCGCCGCGCGCTTTTTCGCTCCGAGCAGGGGGGAGGTTTCCTCGTCATCCCTGCGCTCGCGCCTAGCACCTGATGCCTGAGGAAGATCAAAGGAAAGGGAAGATGCTCAATAAGGGGGAAGAGCGGGAGAGAATCGACGCTGCCCCCGCCCCGCTCGCTCCTGGGGGACCGCTTAGCCAGACTAGTGGTGGGCTTTCGCGCCAGCCGCGTCGAACGAGGCTGCTTGATCAAGCCAACATCGAGCGCCTCTGCTTGTGAACGAGGCGGTAGCAGCAGCAGAGCAGCCCCTACATACTTTCAGAATATCCCACATCGCCCGAGAAAAGAATGGAAGCCCTTTATTTCGGAAGGAGAACTGGCAACACACACACACACACACACAGACACACCAGAGAGGAAGCAGTTTGCCATGCCATAGCTATCTCTGACTCCATCGCGATCCGCTGTGCTATAAGACTGGGCAGACGAGAAATCTCTCCCTCTTTTCATGCCTGCCTCTCCTACAAGAAAACTCATAGGCACAAATCGCTGTTATGAGGAGGAAGATGAGAGGCTCTCCTTTGGGGAAACGGAGGGAGGGAGGGAAACGGATAAAATCTTTCCTCAGCCAGCCAGCACAGATCTGTCTGGGAAGCCGAGCAGTGATAAGGCATTTTACCTTCTGCTCGAGTCTCTTCTTCTTGAGCGTTATACAGCAGTACTGGGGGGGGGGGGGGGATCTCTGACATGCATCGCCAGGTGATTCAAGGCCTGAGGACCAAAGTTAAAAGGCGCCAACGCTTTTTATTTCTTTTTCCACAGAGCTGCAGTTCTGCTATATCTTTCCGGATATCAGACCCCGAACCGGACACAGCCTCGGTCTTTCACCGTTCCCTTCTCGCAGGGAGGCGAGTCAGTCTCCCAACTTTTGCCAATGCCAACACTTGGGATGGCACCCTTGCGGCGTCAGGCGAGGGAGGCATCAGGCATGAGCGCTCTGGCCACCTGCTCTGCGCGCTTTGCTGTCTGGGCGGCAAAGCCTCTTCCAGGGCTCTCATCTGTGTGGGGTCTGACCTCTCTCTCTCTCTCTCTCTCTCTCTCTCTCTCTCTCTCTCTCTCTCTCTCTCTCTCTCTCTCTCTCTCTCTCTCCAGCCGCCTGCTCGCCCACTAAAGACACCAAACTCAGACTCGCAGCAGCTGCCTCTGCTGCCTGTATCTCATCCTGCCTCGCTCAGCGCAGCCGATGCACCCAACAGGCTTTGAAGCCCCCTCCCCGCCTCCCTCACTGCACCGTTCAGACGACGGGTGTCCTATTTAGAGGCAGACGGGGGGCGGGGGAGCTGAGCAGCCCCTTCCTCGGTCTCGGAAGCCCGCTCGGCATTTGCGAGGCAGCCTTTGACTGGCGCTTCAGCACCCCGTCCCTGTCCATCAAACGGCGACAAAATAAAGGAACGAGGCGGGACCCAGGGAAAGGGGAGCAGCCGGCTCGCTTCCTGACGGCGACGAGGGCTCTAGGACTCTTTAAACATTCAGCCTTGCTGCCAGTCCGCTCCTCCGCTCCCACCGGAGCCCTGCCCGCCTTTCCGAAGCGTCCATTGCTACAAGAGAGAGACCACGTCTCTGCGGCGGGTGACACATAATCTGACCCCTAATCTGATTACAGACAAGAAATCCCGACAAGAAAAGAGCCACGTCTGTGCGGCTCACTCCGGGTTACGCGGCGTCCAGCGACTCACGTCCCTCTCCTCCTCTGACTGCGCCTCGCTCGCTCCCCCTCCTCCCCCCGGCGGCATTGCCCGCATTCACTCACTTTTTCTGCCGACTTTGCGATTACTTTACCAGTCAGGCCGGGGGATGCACCTGGCAGCTGCTCTCCCCTTCGAGAGCCCCCCCCCGCCCCGCGCCATCTGGCATCCTCCCGCCCCCGCCACGCCAGCCTCCCCCCGGCCAAGCCCCCTCACCTTTGACGAACGGCGGGGCTCCGAGGCTCAAACCCAGCAGGACCCAGGCGGCCACCCAGCGGCTCATGGTCCTTGGATCCCCCAAGGGACGATCCCAAGAAGGTGGTGGAGAGGAGGAAACTGGAGGAGTTGCGCGCAGGGACACCGAGCCCGGCGGAGGAGGCTTCCACCTGGCGACTCAGCAAAGCGCAAAAGATGCCAAGAATATGAATAAGAATAAAAATGACCAAAAAAGCGAGAAAGTCCTTGTCGTACTACAGCTCAGGAGGTGGGAAGACTGAGCAAGTCTCCTCTTTCTGCGCGCCGAGTTCTGCCTCTTCTCGCCGACTGCGGTGCGGACGAAGGCTATCCAGGGAGACCCGAGCGCAGCTCCCAGGCGAACCGCTGCCACGAGTCAATCATAGCTGGCGGAGAAGCGCCGCTTCGGGGATGTGCCAGGTGGGGAGGGACGGAGGGGTGTGCGCGCGACTGGCTCGGTCTTTCTCGCTCTCCCCCTCCGTCTGTCGTGGGTCGGTTCGATGACAGCCTCTTGGCTGGCTGCTCCTACCGCTGCTGCAGCCTGCAGGGAAGAGAACAATGAAGCGCGAGAGGCAGAACAGCGGTGCCGGCTGGAAAGCGCGCTGTATACAAACAGAGGCGGCGTGCGCCTGTCTGAGGCGAGAACCACCCTCTCCCCTGCTCTTGACGCCTTTCCTCTCCTCCCGTCACTCGAGAGGTTGCTGCTGGCGGAGGGAAGCGGAGAGGACCACGGCCACACCCTGCCCTCTGATTGGCCCATCTTTTTGTCTCTCTGCGCTGGGCGGGGGAGGGAGCTTGGAAAGGAAAGGCGAGGACAGAGCCCGATGCCGAACGGGGGGCCAGCGAGCCGCGCGGAATGAGATTCGAGGAAAACGAAGGATGAGCGAACCGGAGTAATCAAACGAATGCTCCAAGACTCGCTTTCGGGATTTCCCCCTCAACGTTCCGAATTGGGAGATGCTGGATAAAATTTGGGTGCCTAGAAAATCGCGCGCATCCAACCCAAGATGAAAAGTTTTCAACTGGGAAACTAATGCTTAATACTATTGCGTCAAAATGGAATCACTATTGAAGACTTACATAATATTCAAAGTCAAAATGTAAAAGCAAAATCTAGTAGTAGTAGTAGTAGTCGGAGTAGTAGTAGTAGTCGGAGTAGTAGTAGTAGTCGGAGTAGTAGCTGTAGTAGTATTTGTCTTAAAAAAGCAGGAGTTCAGGTGAAAAGTTGTATCTGCAGACCACCCAGGGAGTCCCTAAGGAGATTTGAACGGGTGATTCCAACAGCTGGCATTCTTAATTAATGCACAAAACCACTCTCCTTTTCATAATTCAACCATTCACATGTGAATTCTGAAATTTTGCCTGTTTAAAAATTTGTCTGAGGTTTTATGCGAGCTGTGCGGCAGATACTTCTTGTTCTCCGAGTCATTCATCGTTTTCATTGTTGACTATTTAGAAAGGGTGGGTGTCTAAGAAAATGGATGTTGTATTCAAGTCTGGCAGAAGATTTCCTTTAGACCCTCCCCAATACACCAGGATGGTGTAGTGGTTTGGGAGTTGGACTTAGACCTGGAAGATCCAGGTTCAAATCCCCGCTCAGCCATGAAGCTTCCTGGGTGACCTTGGGCCAGTCACTATCTCTCAGCCCCACCTACCTCACAGGGTTGTTGTGAGGACAAAAAGGAGGGGAGGAAATATGTACACCACTCTGAGCTCCTTGGAGGAAGGGTGGTATAAAAATGTGAAAAATAAATAAATAAATAAATATTGTATGTGTGGGGTGTGGGAGGCATGTTTAACATTAAAGTTGTATTGCCACCATTCTTATAGAAAACAAGGGTGAAAAAGCACATTCTTAAAAAGTGGTCATTTCTGTAGTGTTGCAAGAGAAACTTGGATGAAGAATCCTCATGGCCCATCCTTGTGATGCAACCATTGTTACCCATGTTACAAGCATAGGTCTTTGAGTGAAGGGTAAAGATGAGTCAGAAAGTTGTACTTTATACTCAAGACAGGCAGAAAAACAAGGGAGATTAGGTGTCCTTGTTTAAAAACTGAGAGTCTTGTGGCACAGACCTTAAAGCATCTGATAAAATGAGTTCTCTAATCCATGAAAGCTTGTCCTTAAATCAGTTATTTTACGCTGTAAGGTGCCACAGAACGCATATGGCACCTTAGAGCCACATGAGTCCTGTGGCACTTTGTGGTTCATGTTGCAACAAACTCAGTTTTTACTCTGGAAGTAAAAACAAATAGTAAGTCCATAGACCTCACAGTTGCAGAGAACATCACTAGCATTTCAAACCTGTGCAGCCTTTGGAGGATGAAGTATCTGCAGTCAGGGCTTTCACAACCCCTCCTTCTCCTCCACACAGCACAACATATGAATAGAGCGGAATGATTTTCTGAATGATTTTATCAGTTGTCGTCACATACCCAGCTCCGCTTTTTCAAAGGACCTGATATATGATGCTGAAGTGGAATTTCTCTTTAAGAAGCAAGGCTTAATTTGAAGCATAACTCCATCTTGGAATTTGTTTCCAATAGTAGGCTCATATTCAAAACCTGAGAAGTGGAATATTAATATAAATAAGATCATTGTCAGTTTCCTGATAGCTTTCTGTTTGTCCCAGATGGACAGGCTCCAAAGTGGTTTGGGTGGCCCATTTCATTGGGTGGTTTAGCCAACATTCCTCCATGTGAACAGCTCTTGTTTCTCTTCCCCAAAACCACAGTGTTCACATCACTTACTTTGGATTACAGTAAAACCCTCAGTTGCTAAGGCACTGAAGAGCCCTAGATCCTCTTTTCTCTTTTACACAGGAGGAGCAGCTCTTTTACACAGGAGGAGCAGCTCCTGTGTAACTGGGGTAACGTTTAAGGACCCACAATCACTAACACATTGTGCGTTATTGTTTTGGCCCATCCCTAATTAGGACCTGAAACCAAGGCAGAGGCGGTTGAGTTGCTGGGCTCAGAATCAGGCAGAGGGTTTCCAGGAACTGCAGGAAACTGCAATTTTTCCAGAAATGTAGGAGTTCAGTAGCAGCAAGGGAATTTTCCTTTTAGAACTGTACAGTTGGGAGAAACTCACCACTCAAGAATGAATGCAATTCAAAAGTGGATCACTTTAGAGAGAGAAAAAGTACAGTGAAGTTGAATACTTGACTACATTAATACTTTCCCAAATTTGAATGCTTTCAGATCACCATGTACCATGAAACAATTTTCTAATTCTGCTGTAAGGATACAGTAAGGCTTTGGAATGCTCTAAGATTGACAAGCATAAGTACATTTATAGTTTTTTTTTCTGTCTTCATATTGAGTGAAATACTGTACATTTTATCAAAGTTATGAACATAACATGTCTAACTATTGAAAAGTCCACAGTGTAAGCCTATGGATGTCTTCTTAGGAGTAAGCTCCATTGAGTTCAATGGGCCTTACTCCCCAGCAAGTGTGTACAGGATTGCAGTCTGACAGCGCAATCCTGCACGTCTTTGGGCCAGTGGAGCGAGTGCTCCACCAGCCCAAGAAGTCGCAAACGTGCTGCGGCTCCTTTGGAGTAAGGCCAAAGCTCCACTCACTCTGCCGCTGAACGGGACCTATGCCTGTCAACACAGATAAGGCCTTTGCCGGTCGGCGCAGGGGTGAGGGGAGGGCGGGCAGGCATTGCAAGGGAGGGGGACATTGGCTAGCCCAGCCTGAGAGGGGGCGGGGATATTGGCTCTGGGTTGCACCAATATCCAGCGGCCTGTCCCAGGCCGCGCCGGCCTTACATGGCCTCCCTGAACGTGCACCAGCTTCAGAACTGGCGCACATGCGGCGCTTACACCTTTAGGCCAGCTGCCGCATCTTAGACAGGATCAGGTTGTTAATATGTTGAAAGCTAAATTCATTATAAAGCTGATGGAGAGAAACACCAGTACAAAATCAGAGGGGGAGAGTACCTATTTACAGTAATTTACTCTCTTGCTTGACATTTCATGATTGTTTCCAGCTTTTTAAACCCTGTCTTTGAATGCTATGAAGGCTTCTTGAGTCTTTTTTTTTTCTTTGCAAAGGCTTTGACGACTTTCCTTAAAAACTATTTTACACTCCTTTACGCTCCTATCCACTGGGATATATTTTGTCTCTGACATTTTATTTTTTATTTAATTTTATCCCATTAGCTGGTTGGAGGAGAGATTTATAATGTGGGCCATGTCCTTTTTATCTGCTCAAAAGAGATGAAACCACCCAAGTAATAACTTACATTTATACAGTGCATTTCCTCTCTAGAATCCCAGATTGCTTTACACACTCTATATATACAGCAATCACTCCATCCATCACTGAAATGCAGCTCCCTCTCTGGTGGGCTTCTTGGAAAAGTCATACACACCCACATAAGAGCATCAAATAAGAACACTACTTCTGAATATAAATGTAAGAAGAACTGGAGTAGATGTATTGCACTCACAACGGTGTTTGGCTCAGAAATGGGATCACATTTGGACATCTTCTTGCCACTACAATGAAATACGGGGTCAGAAGTGACTGATGCTAACTGAGGTTAGTTGCTTTTATAACATGGGAGTAGTAAAGACACTGATGTAAACCTTGGACATGAGTGCACTCTCCCATCCATCCATCCATCCATCCATCCATCCATCCATCCATCCATCCATCCATCCATTTTTGCATTAGTATACTGCATACTAACTATTCACACAGATCAGGGGTCCTAGCGTCTGGGTCTGATCTGAAGATACATGAGGGGCAGTGCAATCCTGACTAAGGATCTGGCCAGCAGCCCAGGGCTGCCCACCGAATCCTGCGCCCGGGCAATAGCGTCACTAGACGCACGTCACCCTAGAGCAGGGGGATGCGCGTCACCCCCCACCCTAGGGTGACCCCCCCAAACACCCCCTCACCCGAACTCAAGGCCGGGGAGCCGGCCGGGGAGCCAGCCTCGGAGCGTCCGGCCCTGCTGGCGCTCCAGGGCCTTCTGAAGGCCCGATGGTTCAAAACGTAAAGTTTTACGTTTTTCGCGCATGCGCAGTACATTTTCTGAGGGCAAAGGGCTGCCCATTTGCCCTCAGAAAAGTACTGCGCATGCGCGAAAAACGTAAAACTTTACGTTTTGAACCATCGGACCTTCAGAAGGCCCTGGAGCGCTGGCGGGGCTGGACGCTCCAAGGCTGGCTCCCCGGCATCGGAGCGTCCGGAGTCGGGATGGTGACGCGCGGGTGACGCGCGTCACGGAGGTGGTGTGCGGGGGTGTGCGCGTCACCCCTTTGCGCGCGTCACGCGCGCGTCGCCCCCCGCCACGCTCCAATGACGCCAGTGCGCCCGGGCTGCCCATCAGATGGCGGGCCGGAGGTCTAATTGGGGAAGGGGACACTCGTCTCCTTCCCCGGGTGTAAACTGGGGCTGGCCAGATAGGTCTCCTCAAATTTCCACCAGCTAAATAGCTGGCGGAAGTCGGAGGAGGCCGTGTAACCTCCTGGGCCGGCTAGGCCAATGGACCCCCTCCCTCGCCCACTGAACCGCCCCCGCCAGATCTGGACTCACCTCCTCCGGTGGCCACCCAGGCGTTCCGGTGACGGAGTGAGGGAGGCAAGTCTCTGCACCGGCCTCCCTTGCTCCCGAGTTGTCGAAAATGTGCTTTCCAGCACGTTTGGGACTGCTTCCGGTGCTGGAGCACTTGCTCCAGCAGCTTCGTCAGGATTGCGCCCATAGTCACTTTGCTGCAGCTAAGCAGGTCTGGGTCTGGCTAGTGCCTGAATAGGAGACTGCCTGGAAATGTCACTGATGGTTCCAGTATTAAATTCCCTTATGGAAGAAAGGTGGGATAATAAACATGTAATCAATACATATATTTATTTTATTGTGTTTTATTGTTGTACACTGCTTTGAGCACTGGAAAAGTGGTATTAAAATCTTTTAAGTTAATATAGAAAGTATAGATACGCCATTGACTTCTCACTCACCTAAAGCTTCTCTCTTTTCTTTTTCGCCATAAATATGAAAGCTAGATACTCCCATCCTTAAATGTCAAGTGTTCTGATTTTGGTAGGGCAGTGTAAACATTCACCTTTGTATCACGAATGGAAAAGCCACAATTTCAAAACTGGGAAATTCATGAAGCAACAGAAAAGGAAATAAAGAACGAATGAACATTTAAGGAAAATAGTCTCTGAAGTCTTAAAAATAGTACAATTACTTTCTCTTTATGGACAGTGGACACATGCACATCATCACACAAATGAGTGTACTACAGAACTGGTTGCAACATTCTTCACTGTGCGCTCCGTCGGCCTTAGTTTAGGCTGAATTGTGCCCTGATCTCATAAAAAGGGAATAGAGAATGTTGTTTCATTCCCAGTTACAGAATCCAAAGGTTCTCTAGAATCCTGGTCTACACAGCATGACTGAGACTTCTATCACTGCGACATGTTGTTGTTGTTCAGTCGTTAAGTCATGTCCGACCCTTCGTGATCCCATGAACCATATCCCGCCAGGCCTTCCTGTCCTCCACTATCTTCCTGAGTTTGCTCATTTTCATGTTCGTTGCATCGGTGATGCTGTCTAACCATCTCATCCTTTGCCTTCCCCTTCTCCTTTTGCCTTCAATCTTTCCCAGCATCAGAGTCTTCTCCAGAGAGTCCTCTCTTCGCATTAGGTGGCCAAAATATTTGAGCTTCATCCTCAGTACCTGTCCTTCCAGGGAACAGTCAGGGTTGATTTCATTTAGGATTGACTGATTTGATCTCCTAGCAGTCCAAGGGACTCTTAGGAGTCTTCTCCAGCACCACAGTTCAAAAGCATCTATTCTTCGGCGCTCAGCCTTCCTTATGGTCCAACTCTCGCAACCATACATTGCTACTGGGAACACCATCACCCTGACTATGCGAACTTTTGTTGGCGACATAGGAGATCTGTATTTAGTTCTTGTGGATGCCGTCAGGGCCCGTGTAGAATGCAGCTCTGCTTGTAACAAAAGTATTGGACAGGATTTTAATATTGTGTTGCTACCTATTTGATTTAGTACATATTTCTGGGGAAAAGGTGCTAGCCTGCCTAATATTTTTCCTCCGATTTCCAGACCTGTCTATATTTTCATTGTAGCTGGAGTGATACTAGTTTGGATGGTCTCCTCAGGGATGGTCCAATAACCAGAGACAGCCCTCACGAAATTGCAGTTGTTATTTCACCCGTCTTTTGTTGCTTTGAGCCTTTCCAATGAGTTGTAAGCAATAAATAGTTATTAGGAGTCAAGTGTGTGCTTCTGTTCTCACACATTCAACAATTATACATTATTTCAGAAGTAGAAATTCTTACGGAGCTTTTCAAAATGAGACCTTGATTTCTCCTTCCGTGCCTTCTCTTCTTGCCTGCTTCAACAACAAAACTTTGTATCACAAAATCATTACAGCACAAAAGGATCTGCAGCTTCACTTGGGACCTACATACTCCTATTACCTAGACAACAATTGTGAACAGTTTGTCCCTGTCACTAAATCTTATTTCCTCTTCATTTCAAGATTTCCAAGGAAGCAAGCACACAAGTTCTGAGTTACCTTGGTGACCCTTGATGTCACCTTCAGAGTATCTTAGACAGCTGGTTTATTGTATATACCAGTTTTAATTTAAAGATTAGCTTTATCGCAGCCTTCCATCCAAGTGCTGACCAGATCTGAGAATGCTTACCTTGTGAAATCGGATGAGCTCAAAGCCAGAGGTGGAGATAGTGGCAGCTTATGTGGCCACCATCTCAATTTTTTTAATTAAGGTTCATAAAAGCAACACCTTCACCTGAGCTATTTCTGCTGGATAACATTGACAGTATACAGGGGAAAATACAATAAAGACAAATAACAGGACTGATACAAACAACCAGTGCTGAGAATTAGCACAAGCATTTTTGTATGCTGGAAATATGGAGAAGCAATAATTAGTTGCCATTTTTAGCCCAGTGATCTAAGAATCCTGACTCAAATAAAACACGTTTCATTCATTTTTTTGGGGGGGGGGGACATGCTGAATGACAATCTCAACACATGTTAAAAGGTACTGCTATTTCCAGTTCACATCCTGCAAACCTGATTCTGAAATCTTCCATGACCATGGGTATTTGTACAGTATATGAAAGGAAAAAAAGTAGATGTTCCTGTTTATTTCCTCCTCAAAAGCAAAGGCCAGGATTCCAACGGCTGCATAGATTGCACACCCAGTAAAAATACTGAAGTAAAAAAGTTTAAACAGTCTCACTGACAGGGCATATGCATGTCCTTGGGCATGCTAAGTAGCTCTTTGGATCCCAGCCATAGTGCAAGCTCTTCTTTTTCTTATTAAAAGAAGTATTTATTAGTGTATGCTTTATTTTGGCAGAATGATCCTTCTGTTCTGGATGATAAGAAAAACAAAAACGTTAACTATAGGTCAAGAACAAAACGTACTCATATAGTGATGAAATAACACCTGACCTGTGATCTTGAGGGGTGCATGTTTATAAAGTGTATCTTTGTCCAGCACTGTATAACAAGAGAGACAGTAATATCAACGTGTTTATGATAGCCTGTTCCTGCTTTCTGTCCTCATTTCAAATGACGAAAGTCCACACCCCTATTGCACATTTCTAAAAACAAACAAAACCCACAAGTTCTCATGTCTAGGTTCTGAAATGATGGGCAACCTAACTAACTAACTAACTAACTAACTAACTAACTAACTAACTAACTAACTAACTAACTAACTAACTAGTGACACGTTCCCCTTTTCAGCACAAACTTTGGGATACAGAGTCGGAATCCCGTCTTCCTTTTCAGCAAGAGGCACACCTCGTGTGTGTGTGTGTGTGTGTGTGTGTGCGTGCGTGTGTGTGTGTGTGCGTGCGTGCGTGCGTGTGTGTGTGTGTGTGTGTGTGTGTGTGTGTGTGTGAGATGAAATGCAGCTGCTGAGGTTACCATTGGAAGAAGGAAGCCAAAAGGAACAGAGGTGCTTCTTAGTGTTTTCTCTGCAAGCCACTTTCTGGCCAAAAATCATAGTGAACCTTATTTTTTTCCCTTTAAGGAGGGAAAAGACATGAGCACCCAAGTATCTTCCCTTGCAGAAAAGCAGATAGAGGGGAGAGGGATTCAGCTTAACAATGGCCCAAGGGGAAATGGATAAAAAGACTTTCATCCCTATGCCTGTTTCCCCCTTCAGATTGCAGCCTCATTGCATTGTAAAAACCACCTGTAAAAAAAGAATAACAGAACTACATGTATTGTGTCGTTCAGCCTTAAGAGATGCACCCTGCACAAGAATGCAGAACAATGAAAATACATTCTCAGACATGTTTAGTTAGTGTAGTGAACTAGCAACCAGTTCAGGTCAAGAACTTTTGCAGCAGTTTAACCTTGCCTGTAAACAATTTCACCAACTAGACCTTACACTGCTTTCAACCTGTAATTTCCCAGATACAGAAGCTACTACATGCATACGGTGTTGTATTTCTGTGTATTGATAGTGAATAGAACCTTGTAAAGTATCTCATTCAGAGGCAAACAGAAAAAACACGCGCAATATGGTTCTTTTCTTTTAAAAAATCTTATTTTCCTGCACTTACATTGCACCGCTAGTTTTTAACAGCTCATTCACACTCGACTCAGAACCCAGGGGAGGATCCACTAAATTACAATAAAGTATTTAATGGAGCCGTGCCATCTGTGTTGCAGAGATTTTACTGCTAGCTGAAGTGAAGGACCTTGTGATTTCAAAATAAGAGGACTATTACTGAAGTCAAAGGACCTTCAACATTGCATTTTTCATTCTGAAATATTAATTTTTTTTAAAAAAAACCCTGCATAAATACTTTTATTGCATGCTTTTTTATACAGAGTTGGGAATGTAGAACTTCCAAATTCAGGCCCGGAGAACTTTGACAATGCCTCTACCCTCTCCAACTGATGATGGGAGTGTCTTTTAGGTTTAGTGGGAGGATATACAGAGCATAAGAAATTCTCAGCATGGTGCATGCTCATGGCCTAGTAGACAATTATTTCTTACAGTGTTGAACCAGACATGACTTTAATCATGTCCTTGGCTCTGCTGTGCTCCCCCCCCCCCATAAGTAAGCACACATGGGAAGCCCAATCTCAATTGGGACTATGGTAGGTGTAAGAAGGCTTTAACCCTACCCCATGCATTTCAGGACCAATAATGTCATTAAAGTCGCATCTAGTTTGGTCCTCAGAATCCACTCTAGCTTCAGAATTGGATCAGCTGCTCTGGCTTCCTCCCCCATTGTGCATGTAGTGTTTCATTTCCAGTTAGGGATCATTTTGTGTTTTTAAAAACAACAGACGTTTCTTGAAAGAACTCTTACTTTAGTAATGTTTAGCCAATAGAGGGTGTCCTGTTTGTCTCCCATTTTTTTGATTCTCTTTTTAAAATTATCTGTTCTCATGCCAAATTGTTCCCGAAAGAAAGACAGAAAGACAGAAAGAAAGCTATTATATTTTATGAGAAGTTTTCTTACACTGACAGCAATGAAGTTCTGCAAAGTATTGTGGGAGCGGTTCTTTGCTGTCACACTATATTAAAGAGAAAGAGAAAGTCCTCTTGCATATTTAAAGTTCTGCTGAATTAACATTTGCATTGTAAAAGTAAATTATCCAGGTTGCTGCTGAGATGTATACTGTACAAAATCATAGACCGATACAAATCATGGCCTCAGAGAACTCACAGTTTGAAAGACAAGACACAATGGAAAGGAAAGATAAGGTGACAAGAGGAAAAGAAAAAGCGATTAACACAAAGAATAGTATGCCTCAGAAAAGTCTAGCTGTGTCTGCATTTCTTAACCAAAAAAGGAGACGCACATCCCAGTTCGCCACATTTCTTTGGGAAGACCAAGTCAGTCTTTTTTTTTTTTTTCCCATAATGAGAATTGCACTTTTTTTTTGTCACCAAGGCCCTTTCTTCACAAAGGTAATGCTCAATGGACTCCATAACCACTGTTCTTTGGACAAGACTGTTCAGTGAATGGTGGCTGTGATTGACATGATTCCTTGCATTCAACATGTTGTTTTCTTATAAAGTCAATGCTCATAATTTTAAAAAAAAAGCATGCGCGCACACACACACACACACACACACACACACACACACACACACACACACACACACACACACAGAGCATGAATACATTGCTCTCCTCCCCCATAGTTTCTTCTTTGCTCAAAACGTCTGTTGCCTTTGCCAAAACATATTCTGAAATCTGAAAAAAATGCAAATTAAAACATTGTCCCAATGAAAGAATCTGTTTCCTTCGTATAACTGTTTGTTATGTTTTGATAACTGTGTGTGTGTGTGGGGGGTGCACCCAATTGCCTTTGAATATTTTACATGGTTAAATAATATTGAATATATAAAGTGACTGTTCATATTTAGAGTGCAGGCCCTCTGGGCAGCCAAAGATACACCACAAAGACTTTCAAAGCAAAGCTTGATTTTATTCAAACATTAATTCTTCTTCCAGCATATGGAATTCTCTATAAATTAGAGAAGTGTCCCAGCATATCACCCTTAATTTCAAATCCCCTTTGTAGCTTCTTGCTTTGGTACAGCATCTGCCACCATATTTTTTTTTCTTATGGGAGGAACTGTAGTAACACAAGATCATAAATCAAGTCATAATGAATCAAATAACTATCAAGAGCTGGGTTAATTGCTCCCGCCCATGATGCTGCTCCATTCCCCCATGGAGGATTGTGCTCATTTCACCTGCACATGTTTTGCCAGACTCATAATTGCTCAGCCTGTGTTAGAAACACAGCACATGTTCCTTGGAATGCACTCTGCTCTGGTTACTGGTGATGCCAACGACGTTGCAGACAAAGATGCCATGACAACCTTAGTGGTATCAAAGTAAATACTCAAAAGGAAATGGACACGTAATGAAACAGTGTTTCAAACCCCTGAATTGTGTTATGGAATGAGACAACCAAACACAAGTCAATAATGTTTGCTAAACAGGGACACAATCTAGACCAGGGGTGTCAAACATAAGGCCCCCGGGCTGGATACAGCACAGGAAAGTTCTTTATCCGGCCCACATGATAAATGGGCTTTCTTATTGCCATGCTTTAGCAGCACTGCTTCTGCTGAGGCTCTGGGAGGGAGTGCCGGAAGGAAGAAGGCAAGAAACCCTATAGGTGAAGGGTGTGAGATGCTGTCAAGGCACTGGGAAAGCCCAATTATCATGCGGGCCATCCTTTCAGTAGCACCACTTCTGCTGAGGCGTCACTTGGCAAAGCATCTCTCAGCTGCTGAGCTGCAAAGTGATGTCTCGGAAGAAGCAGAACGGCTGACAGGGCGGCCTGCATAATAATTGGGCTCTCCCATATTTTGGAGAAAATATGATCAAGATTTGCATATTTTCTCTTCTGTCATTTGTAGCTAATGAGTTCCTATCACTGGTGTCACTCGAGGTGGGATGGAACGGTAAGTTCCGCACTGTGCTAACTTCCGTTTACTCCCGGGCACGATGCGGCCCTGCCCCCTCGCCATTGGAGCCATTCAGTGCGGCGAAGGCAACATGCAGTAGACTCCCTGCGCGTTACCTTCGCCACACTGAATGGCTCCGACGGCAAGGGGGCAGGGCCACCTCGTGCCGGGGAATAAACGGAGGTTAGCACAGTGCGGAACTTACCATTCTGCCCCACCTCAATCGAAGCCAGTGGTTCCTAAGTGAGAACAATGTTAATTTCTGACCATCACCTGCTTAATGATGTCACTTCTGGCCCTCAGTAGGCACCATGAATGCTGTTCGGCCTGCTGTATGAAATGAGTTTTTGACACCCCTGATCTAGACTGTGCTAAGCATGGTTCTAAGCATATGCAATACATACACATAACTATGTATAGATACTACTAATTGAGTAGGTTTCAGGCAGGATTTCTTCACTATCCTAACTGGAGATCAAATCTGGAATCTTCTGCATGCAAAGCAGATGCCTTTCCACTGAGCAACGGCCACTTCCCTGAAAAAAAGGTCATTTTGCTTGGCATTTTAGGTAAACAAACCATAACTATTTGGGTTAACCACTTTGGAGCTTGCCAAACAGATTTGTATCAATTTTCCCTTCTTTAATATTTTTTTCCAAAGTAGAGAAATTAAAGCACAGGAAACGAAGTTTGGACAAAATAGGAACCAATTGACTTGAAGTGAATTATCCTTGTATGAACTGGTACTGATTGAAGTTCTTGGAAGCTATGACCCAACTTTAACTGTTTGTCAAGGATTTAGATTTTTGGAGTTCAACACACTTCAACTATATATTTTAATTCCACTTGGAAAGAATGGCAGTGACATAGGTTTTAGTAAAAACCAGCATTTCTTTGGGTCTGGTTCAAAGAACTGGCAGTGCATTAGAAGTCTATGCACACACAGTTGCACTCGCACTCCACCCAGACTGATTTGAAGCACTCAGAGCCCAATCAGTTCTCAAGCAGCGTAGAAGCTTGAAGAGGGAGGGGCTGACTCACCCTGGCTCATTCTTCTCTTCCTGTATCACCAGTACATTAGTGATATATGCAGATTGTGTTAGTACCTCTTTACTGAGGAACTAAGGGTCAAACTGCATAAGACTTTTACTATGTCTTTGCTATTTTGTCTGTTTTTTAAAAAGTATCCATAGGGGGTCCTGATCTAGATTTGGGAGGGAGGCAGAAGAGGGAGAGGTTAATCCTTTCCCCCTTCACCGTGGTATAATTGCTATTGGCTTTGAGAGAAAGGCTGCTATTTGTGTCCACAGCAGCTGGGGAGTGACTTCTGTTGGGACCCTGGTGTGGGGGTAAAGGGTTAAAAAACCATCCTGCCACACCATGGCCCCAATCCAGATCAGCTCCCCCATATGACAGTGATTTTTTTAAAAAAAAAATACAGAAACGCAAAGATGCATTAACTGTCATGTGTAGTTTGACCCTAATGGGATAATACATGTCTCTAAGAAGACAGTTTAAGCCTGTCCTTCCACTTCTTGACACTTTGACTTTCCTGTAACAAAAGGCCCAGTCCTATCCAACTTTTCATTGCCTATGCAGCCCCAAAGTAAAGGAACAAAAATTCCCTTACTTTGAGGAGGCCCCCATGACTGCACCACCACCACAGAATGCAACGCATGCCCCATTGGCACGGCTGCAATCAGCACTGAAAAGCTAGACAGGGTTTGAACCAAAATGTAGAAGTGGAATTATAAATAGGGATACTAGCCCGACCCCCCCCCCCCCACAACTGGCTCTAGTATGGCCAGGGACATGAACTAGCAAATAAGCTGAGATAGACATGTGCTAAGATGATAACTCCCTACATATTGGTTTATTATAGCCTTCTCCTTTTTTCTGTGACACTATTATTTAACTTGCTTCTGTCATCCAAAAATGCATTTGTGTGTGTGTGTGTGTGTGTGTGTGTGTGTGTGTGTGTGTGTGCATGAGCGCATGTGTGAGTGTGTGGAAAAAATTACTTGAATTATGGCATTCCAAGAATTATGTTTTCTTTTATCTTCTTGCATGATGTATTAGGGAATTGTAAAACCGTCCACGATTTATTGGTTGTAAAATGACACAGTAAACATTTCACTCTGGCAGGATGCACAAAAACAAAGAACGGGGAGCTCTCCCTTAGCAACCCAGAAGAGCAGCCCTTTGATCACTTGTCAGAGGTATTATTTATAATTTATTGAGCCAGTATTTTTAAAAATGAAAATAAGCAAAATAAGAATGCATAAAATCATTGGCCACCTAAGCATTAATATCCAGACAGTGAATTCCTCAGCGCTTTAATGCTGGTAATCAGGGCTTGGGAAAATCAATGTTCTGTCGTTAGTATTCTGGCTGAACTCTGAGTGCTTCAGTACTCAATTTGCAGTTCGTTTTCAATATTATCATTTCTCGTTTGCTATTATACCATGTTGCTTGTTGAGCACTTTATTTCAATGACCTCTCTTTTTTATTCATTGTGGAGTCACCTCTGCAGCTATTGTTTTTAAATGCAGGTCATTAATGACTTTTTAACATATTCGAACAATTCCTTAGTTTATTATAAAAAACTGATCAAGTTACTTTCTAGAGTTAGTACTTGTGTGTTAGAAGACAGATGATCCAATCCACGGATCACTTAAAACCAGAGCACTTGGATTTAAGATGTGGTTGTTCCTCAAAATGTAAAAGACGGATACTGACAATCCTATATATTTGCATTAGCACAGTTGTCAGTGATGTCAGCATATTATCATGTTCAGTGATGTGCTGTCATGGCTAATGGAACTTATCCCAAACAGCTATGAGCTGGCAAAAAAGGTGTTAGGATGGCACGATCAATGGGTTTTATCTTTTATTCTGAATAAGCCAATCAGCTGTTCTATGGATCAGAGCCAAGGTTTTGCTTCTGTTGGTAACAGTTTTCAAATAATTACTTGGATGGTTTTTTGTTTTTTGTTTTTGCCATCAGAAACAGTCTGCAACCATTCAAAGTTTTATAATGAAAACAAAAATGATCACTCCGCTTGTTACTGAATGTGGTTTTTGGAACATGTGTAACATGTGCACACAGGGCAAATCTATTGTGAGTGCAGGGACTGAATGCAATGGCCAATGGCACAGCTCAATGGTTCAACAGATAAAGAAGAGGGAGGCAGGGTGAAGGTGCAACAACAAGGTCTTTATTATGGGCATAATAGTACAATGTCAGGAAAGGAGACTCAAAAGTAAAAAGCAGTGCAATGTTCCTTAATAATTCATACAAGTAGGCCTAGGTACTGTAGACAAAGGAAGAAAAGAGAAGGAAATCCTTATAAGGGAAAGGGGGCACATGATGATGCAAGTAAGGAGGGGAGAAAAGAGGGGGGAAGGGACATAGGGAAATCAGGAAGGTTACCCAGGTCAGGTGAAGCTGCGGCTGCAAAATTGGGGTTTTTTGAGGTAGCAGGAAGGGAGGGGAGAGGGAGAGAGTTGAGGGAGAAAGGAACAAGATAGAAGTGAGAAGGATCCCAAAGTTCAGACCACAATGAAAGAGTGTGGCTGAGTTGAAGTTGTCCGTAGCCTGAACCAAAGGCTACAGGCAAGGAGTGAGCCCCTCAGTGGGCCACGAAATCACTACATGGGAGGACTAGTCTCTCCCACTGAATGATCACTCAGCACAGCAACCATCCAAAAGGGTTTGGAGAGCTGAGTGGTTGAATGGAATCCGCATGAAAAGGAGGCCCGGGGTTGATCGGGCTTCCACTAAAACAGTTAAAAATAGATGAAGAGTTCTAAACTTCTCCCTCCCTCCCCCCCTCTCTCTCTCACACATACACACACTGGAGAAAAAGATAAGAGGCATTAAGCGCAGAGATGTCACTAGGGTGCGCGCTGCCCCAGGGCCGGGCGCGCACGTCACCCTAGTGACCCCTCTGCCCGAGACACACCCCCTTTACTAATCTTCAGCGAAGCCATAGGCGGCGCCACGATTTTGGGGGGGTCACCCGACGGGCCGCCGCTCCCGGTGCCCCCTCAATCGTTGCAGCCGGCTCGGGGACGTCTTCCCCGGCCGGCTGTCCTGGACCTTCTGAGGAAGGCCCGCTGTGCGAACGTTATTTATAACGTGTTTAGTGCATGCGCGGACCGTTCCTGAGGGAAAAGGGCAGTCCTTTTCCCTCAGGAACGGTCTGCACATGCGCTAAACACGTTATAAATAACTTTCGCACAGCGGGCCTTCCTCAGAAGGCCCAGGAGCACAGGCCCGGGAGGACGGTCCGAGGACTTCTCCCGGCCTCGGAGCCTCCCGGGTGACGAGCGGAGCCTCCTGGTGACGCGCGCAGGGGAGGTGACGCACGCGCGCGTCACCCTTCTGCGCGTGTCACCCGGGGCCCTCGGCCCCGCGGACCATGCTACAGTGACGCCTCTGATTAAGCATGTTGTCAGTATGACTGCACACAAGACAAGAAAATAGAGGGCAGTTTTGTGTGTCAATAGGTAGGCTTTGCCAAGGCTACCTATCTGATTCTGCTGACCCAGGTGCAAAGCATTGCAGGTCCACATTGCCAGGACCAAGTGATCTCCTGATTTAAAAGTGGGTGCACAGGTGGAAAGGGCTTGAAAACCAAACCCCAAGACTAGGCTGTAGCTATTTGTAGGGAGGGAAGCTGGGCAAGGGAGCTGAAACTGCTTTTCTGAGAGGTGACCCACAATGCATAGCTACTCAGCATCTGCTGGCATAGCAGCTTTATGCTCAGGAAGGGTACCTGCAGGAAAGGTCCTCCAGCTGCAGCTTTTGGTTGCACTTGAGAAAGGGAAGAAGGCAAACAGAGTGGTCAGTAAGTTACCAGTCCTGTGTGCCTGCTTGGCACAGTGGTTCTTAGATAGCGACCGGAATGGAAATTCATCACGAAACACTATGAACCCACTGTGGTGGATCAACCGACAGCAATGCAGAGCACAGAATGAGGAACAAAGACACATGGGGTCTGTGACGCAGCTTCTTATACATTTTCTTCCCTTAAAACCCTTTGAGATATTTTGTGGATTGAGTTTATCAAGAAACTTTCTTTTGTGTCTTAATGGCCCTTGATTGCTCGTCATCCCTAGCCTGATTTGGGGGCATATGTTGGTTTGCACCCTACCAAGGCCAGTTGCTTCATTAGCATGGAAACCTTCATTTAATTTAGCCATGGACTTGATGAGGGCAACTAGGGCTGGGGGCCCTGTTTTTGTGCTTCTGTTGTAAGTGTGGCTTAAATGAAAGGAACAATGAGATTAGGGAAGGGGCCAGTGGGTATTTTTGTGTTTGGATTGGTTTGGAAAATTAGCGAAGCTAATTTCATTTTGGGGAAAATACCTTGATTAATTTTCCAAGCCAATTTGACACAATCATGGGGGAAATCATTCACTAAAGAACAACTCAGTTTTTAGGAAGAAGTCATGACAATCTGGTTTAGGGTTGCTTTTGTGCCCTCAGAAGTGAGACTGTTCTTATTTGAAAGGTATGCCCAAACGTAAAGCACACCTATACAGTGACTAACTCTACCTATTTCAAAGGAAATGTACGTTGAGGATATAAATCCTTTCAATATGCTTTTATTTCAATGCACAGGAAAACTTCCTGCTAGATTTTGCCCTAACTTTTTGGCCTTTCTCAAAATGATTTATTTCCTGTTGTATTGCCTTTTGGCTGATTTGTTTTGATGTATGGTCCTACCTGGAGAAAATATGTAATGGTGTCTGGTGATGCAGTATAATGGTTTTATTTGACCCCATTTGGCATGCCCTGTTTAATCCGTGGTGAAACTCATAAGTAATTAATGTCAAACATTTCAAATAAGTACTAATAAACTTTACACTGCCACACACCATGAATTTAGCTGGTTTCCTAGTTCACAGAAAAAGCATTCTGAAAGCGCAAGCCTATACATGTTTACTCAGAAGTAAGTCCCACTATGTTCAATTGGGTACGTATGTATAAAATT
The DNA here is from genome assembly GCA_026170595.1 of Plestiodon gilberti rubricaudatus. NCBI lineage: Eukaryota > Metazoa > Chordata > Lepidosauria > Squamata > Scincidae > Plestiodon > Plestiodon gilberti. Next base: position 37,139,155 of record JANXHW010000002.1, read on the forward strand.
GAAGCCCAAGTTTATTTTAATCTTCACTTTTATAGCAGAAATAGCAGACGTGAGAGTTTCCTTGGGAGGCACAATCCTGCCTAACTATAGGGCGGCGGAGCAAGCGCTCCGCCACCCTAAGTCATTGCAAACGTGATCTTTAATAAGGAGTGCAATCCCACCAAGGACAGACTGAACACTGTCCCCCAGTCCACCTAACAGCACTTCTGTCTTGTCTGGAATGAAGTTCAACTTTCTCTCCCCTATCCAGCCCTATATAACTACCAGGCATTGATTCTGGGTCTCCAGTACTTCCCCAGGATCAGTTGGAAGTGAGGCAGAGCTGGGTGTCATCAGCATACCACTGATGCTGCAGTTGAAATCTCTGTCCAACTTCAGTCTGAAGTTTCATGTAGAGATGCTAAATAGCATAGGAGACAAGATGGAACCCCGAGGAACCTATATATAGTGCCACCCACCAGTGGCATCCAATGACCGCCCCCCCCACGCCAGAAGTGACATAACAGCTGCAGCCATTATCGAGCACTCAGAGGCGCAGGGCGGGCGGGTCAAACACGATGACGGTGCTCCTCGCTCACCCCGGCGAATGGGACAATCCGCCCTGCTGCCAGCCACTGTTGCACCCCCCCGCTCGCCTGCCGCCTGGGGCCCAATCACGCCGCCTGGGGGCCCACCACCCCAAGGCCCCCACTGCTGCCACATTAGTGACAGGAAAAATATCATTTGTTTTAATTCTCCATGTAGGGCAGGGGTGCACAACATGCGGCCCCAGGGCCGCTTGCGGCCCTCCAAAGGATTTCCGGTGGCCCCCGAAGAAATCGGGGATCCCTTGGTGCATGTTGCTTACAAAGAGAGCTCTGAGGGATCTCCGATATCTTCGCTCCAGCCGCGTAGCCTTCTTGCTCGGGTCGCCGAGCGAGAAGGACAAAGTCACTGAGCCTTGCGAGCCCATTGGCCCGGAGGTTTTGAGGCCGTTGCTGAAGGCGGCGTTTGATCACCGCCAATCAGCTGGAGTCTCCTGGCATTCAGCCAGGAGCCAGAAGAGCCGTGTCTCCTCTTGTGTGCCAATGGGCGCGGAGGTTTTGGGGCTTGTCCCGTTGGCGCTGTCGCTGCTCCATGTGAGGAGGAGGCTCGGATTCGCGGCAGGAGGGCAAGTTCGAATTTTTAATTCTGTAAATATCTTTATTTATTAATATGTTGTTTTTCCGGATATTTTCTGGCTCATGGACACCCCCCCTGTGATGTCACTTTGTGAGGAAGTGACATCACGGTTCCTTGACACGCCCCCTGTGCGGCCCCGAAGAAGTTTAGTCTATTCATTTTGGCCCCTACCTACTTCCAGGTTGTGCACCCCTGATGTAGGGCTTCTGAAGAAACAGGAGCCAGCCTAGTAAAACATGGATAACCCTAGTATCCAAGCACGATTATGAAAGATTGTTAGATACTGGCAAATACTGTGTATTGTTGTGAATGTACACCACTGTGTTCACAAATATGTTAGTGAAGAGACATGAAATATTTCAGGCGATTTTCTAAGAAACAAAGCATTTCCAAGTCAAAATAATCAAATACAAAAGTATGAATGATGCCTTCCTCTGCCTGGGAGACGTTGCACATGTCTGAAGTGCTTGCATTTGGGAAACATGGGCATTCTGATCTGCTGTGTCCTGTAGGAACACAATAACAGGCTCTTGCTATTCAGCGACATTCCATGGATAGACTGGTAAAACCAAGTCTGATATGTGCTATGTGATACGTTTATAAAAATGCAAGATAGAAGACTTTCCAGGAATGATAAAGCCACCAGGGATCTCAGAACTGACTATGATCCTTGCACTTCTGCAGAAGCATTGATTTTCTGAGGGGAATTCTTGCAACAAGAAGAAAGAAATAGGTGTGTTAGAAAAATGGCTTAGAGCACCGGTTTCTTTGATTTTTATGGCCTGCTTCCAACAGCAATGAATAATACACCTCAAAAATATTGTACTGGATTCTGCAACAGAGGGCACTGCTAACACTAAAACTGTTTCAGTGTCAGCCATGAAAATAAAAGACTTTTGCACAAATACTGAGTCTCTGAGGAGGGAAACTTCTAAAGCACTCTCTTAATATATTATTTTGGAGGATATTTCTCAGACCTGATGACTGAAGTGTTCCCACAATGCTTGGTACTTCCATAGAGTAAGAAATCATGTCTTTATCTTTCATAAGGCTCCCCATTCCCCTTAGATGATATTTAGGGTTAAAAAAATTAAAAGCAGAAACTGTAAAAAAAAAATGTGCAATGTTGTATGATGATTAGACAACACAGTGGTGACACCAGTTTTGGGAAGGGGGACCCTGAGGTAAAAGTCTTGTGAGGGACCCCAATGATGTGCTTCCTCATTATTTGGAAAGTGAATGAGTGTGCCAGCTACCCAGTGCCCAGGAAGTGAGTAGGAGATGGACACAAGTTCTCCATGCTGCACCTGCACTTACAGAACACAGGTGCAGTTCTGTGAAGAATGTTCACCAATCCGCATATTGGTTCCCAGTTAGATGTCTAAACTGGGCACCATCTATCATGCCCAGCTGGGAAAGCTAACCTGGTAGTGAATGGGTGACCATTCTCCTTTGCTTCTGCCACTGTCAACATGAAGGACCTCCATCTGCTGCTTCTGTCTGACCCCCCCCCCCCCACTTCCTCCTTGTAACCATCCCCATTGATCCCTGGCGAGCTTATTGAAAAATGATCAGAAGCAGCTATAGCAGCAGACAAAAGTTATCCCTGTGCTTACCAGATGGCATGCTTACCAGCAAGAGTGGACCCTTGTGGCCTCGGGGATTGGCCAGGAATGTGTTTGGGCCCATGTGTGTCCCTGGCTCATGTCCCACCAAGCCCCACCTGTGGAACTATTCCTTGAAACTATACCATGGTTTAAAACGAATTCCCTCTTCAGAGCTATAGTTTCTATGAAGGCGAGAAAGAGATCTCAGAGTAGCCTTTGCATCTTCAAATAAATTATAATTCCCAAGATTACTTTGGGGAAGTCATGGCAGTTGTACTGTTCAAAAGCAATATAAACTTGTAGTTCAGAAATACCTAGTGTAGCTACTTCTAATGATAATATTATGGATATCTAGTGTAAGAAAAGCCACAATTACTTTTACAAGCTTACCTGAGCTAAATTGGATTATTATCTCCATTTCGGTATGTCTCCAAAAGACAGGTATGTCAATACCAAAGGAATGAGAGTTGTTGAGCAGAATTTGCCAACTGAATATTTTGCTTTTGCAAAGAGAACAATAATAATGATATTAAAATACAAGTCTTTTAACACATGGCGTCTTATCCCGTAGACATGCAACACTGTACAATAATGACATTGTGGAATTTTGTTTTTTAGCAAAAGTCCAATAGTTGCTCTATGCGCTTAAGTAGCCTCAGCAAAATACATTGGAAAGGGCTGTATCTTGGGCATGTGAACATAAAAGGACGATACTCCACCCATATATCCGCCTTCATTATTTGGCTATTCCACTGCTTCCCTTCTGGTTGTAGTGCCGCTTGGCAACTCAGGACCCAGATCACACTAAACAGCAGGATGAGTCAATGTGATACTTAAGAGAACTTTTATTAGCAAGCCCATTGGTTTATGAATAATGATGTTGCATAAGTCTTCTCATGCTCTTGAAACTTTAAGCACTGAATGCTCCTGTGGACCATTTAAAGCACTGGAACGTGCTGTTTCCAGACCTCTAGTACAGAAATAGGTTTCACACCATTTAGTTTCATTATCCATATATTTGCTTCCCATAGGGTTCTTTTGTGACTTTCCAAAGGGGAAAAAAAATCTTACAGTGAAGTGAAGGAGCTTCTTTCTGTTCTTTTACTAATTAGAAGCTCAAACTATTTTTCTTCCCCATGGTAGCTGCCGTTCCTAGTTTACACATATGAAGACCCTGTAATGAAAGTGAAATATTTGGAACCAATTCATCAGGTTGCAAGACTATTCATTTTTCTATAGTGCATTAATACCTTCTGACACCTCCCTTCCCATAACGGTGGACTAAAGGCAGAGTCTACATCCTTTCAGCCAAAAGAGCAAATTTGATTCTGTAGAAGACATTAAAAGATTAGGGAAGTTTTAATAGCAATTAATTAATGCAATCTGGAGACTATTGATAAGTTTAGGGGAAATTTTCATTTTTTCGTCTTATCTGCAGCAATGCTCATCTGCTCTTTGCTATCGTGACTTGCATAATTCATTTTTAAATCTCACAAGTTTCTAGATACAAGTACCTGCACCCTTTCCATTTGTGTCATGAAATAATTCTTTGGACTCCAACGACTGTTTAAAGTAAATGCCAGATCTTTTATTCACGTTAAAATCAAATGAGACCTTACTTTTTAAAATGCTTCTTTGGCCAGTTCAGGCTAAAAAAAACCCTGATGCTTTACAACAGTCTTGTGCATGGTGATTTCCCAGCAAGTTGATGAGGAAAAGCTTCAGAATCAGACCTAAGGGAGTCTTTTGATTTGTTCTAGTTGAATGCAAACAGTAACAAATAAGTAGCAATGGGGCCATCTCATGAGACTTTCCCAATTTCTTCACAATATTATTGATTTAGGTGACTGTGTGTTCTATATGAATTACTGAGACTATATTGATATTTGTTGTTCTGAGAGATGTGCCTTTCCAAACAAGGAATTAGTCCATTGCATCTACCCTTCCTGGTAGCTGAAGTAACCTGCACTGGATGATTTTTAACATCTGGCTAGTGCAGCCAGCTGTATCACATTGAAACCAGAGTTGACTGCCATCTTAGAACTGTGAGAAATAAAAAAATAACTCTCTCTTCCTCATGCTACTTTGGTTAAAGTTTTCTTAATCAAAAAGAGCAGGGGGCAACGAGTGTGTAATGGTAAAAGTAGAGTCAAGTAACAGACAAGAGATCCAACGTTGGCAGACGGGGCTGTTTAAGAATCCAGCGTCTGTGAGTCTTTATATCAGTTATGCATGAGTGGCCAGAAGACCAATAGGATCCCATCACAAGCATGCCTGCCTGCAAGGGAGGCAGGGGGGCCCTCAGGAAACCATGGAGGGGGTGTTCACTCTTATCCACGGTTTCAAGTATCCACGGAGGGGCCTGGAACATATCCCCAGCGGATATGGGGGCCCACCTGTACATTTTTTTTTATTCCTACTGTTCGTAAAATGCTGTGTGGCTGATGCAACTGTGTACATTCTCCTCATTCTTGTGACTGAGAATTGGAATGAGGGAGATCTCATATAGACTCTGACTGTTGTCGCTCTAAAGAGTTTCTCTAAATATATTATGCCAATAAATAATGTGGCCTGGGTGCAATCTTAGAATAACAATGTATGACTCTCATTCAGGCTCATTTATAAAAGTAGGCTTGTCAGCATTCCCTTGCTAATGTGCCATTAATTGTGAGGACTTATAGTTTGTAGAACAAATACTTCTAATGGTTTTGTAGGGTTATTTACATTCTGGAATATGCAACGTTCTTTAAAATGCCTTGTCTAGCAAAACTCCTGGCATATTTGTCAGAAGGGGGAAGAGATCCAACTTCTCTCCCCCTTCCTAAGATCAATGTTTTCCTTTCATTCAATTTGAAAAATTACTTTGAGAATGGTTTTCATAAAAAATGTATATTTTAATAATAATAATAATAATAATAATAATAATAATAATAATAATAATAATAATTTTTAGCCGATTTCTCTTCCTTTCAATTCATGCCCTGTGGAAGGATGTTGAGAGATTGGCCCTAAACCCATGACTCACTATCATCAGACCCCTGCCCATCAGAAGGCCCTCCCACAGGCAGGAAGCTGAGTGCTACCACCAGAGGCAGTGTTAGCACTCATTGTGCCATCAAAGACTAGGTGTGTGGGTCATGGAATGCCCAGGGCCAGACTTTGCCCCAGGACCCCCAGGACCCTGGTTCTAGTCCTATAGAATTGTGGGGTTGGATACATCCCAAAGCCTAAGTTTCCTGAGGTGGGCCCTTGTGATGACTCTTAACAAGACTCTTTTTAACCCTTGAAAAAAATGGGGGAGGGGAAAATCTGGTATGGCATGAATCTTTACAGTAAAGAGACAGAACCCAGCACCCCTTTACTGCATCCAAGCTCAAAAACATCCTGAGATTAACCTCTGCCACTCATCTGCCTGAGAGAAAAAACGATTTTGTTTTTTTAAAAAAATAAAAATAAAAATCTGGCAATCTTGTGTACAGTTATCATTGTGCAAATTGGCAGCACACAGCTTCACCGGAACAGTTTGGGCCTAGGAAGACTGAAGGACGGCTTCTTCCTGTATGAGCCTACCTGCTTATTAAGATCACACCACATTAGTCATAGCCTTATTACTGCATGTTGATTCAGTGAAGTTCTAAATAAAGTTTTAAACTCCAGCCCTGATGTATTTCTCTCTTTTGCCTCCTTCCCTCCCACATAGACAGTATAGGGGCGAGATCCAGCCCAATCTTCTGGCGCCAGAGCGAGCACCCCGGTGCGAGAAGCTGTTGCAAACTCCTTTAGTGTAAGGGAGGTTGGCCTTGTGCACAAGGCCGGCCTCCCTCACTCTGTTGTCAGACCAAGGATGCGGGTGCGGCTGCTGGAGGCAGGTAAGTCTCCCGCCAGCGGCCACATGGGCAGTGTGGGCGGCAAGGGAGGGGGGCCATTGGGCGAGCCGGCCTGGGAGGGGGCGGGGATGGCGTCGGCCATATCCCCATCCCCGCCGGGCCGGCTTGGCCGTTCTACTGCCTCCTCCTACTGCCACCAGCTATTTAGCTGGTCTGGTGGAAATCCCAAGAGGCCGATAGGGCCGGCCCTGGTTGACACCCAGGGAAGGGGACAAATGTCCCCTTCCCCGAGTAGACCTCCGGCCCACCGCATGGCGGTCCAGACACCCAAATCCTGTGTAAGGATCCGGCAGGCAGTCCTTATACAGGATTTGGCTGTCAAAAGCCTCACACCATTGTGAACTAGAGCCAGACACCTCCAAATTTAGTACTTGCTTGTAATGGGGGTTGCCCTTCCTGCCAACCTCCCACTTCTCTTTGGCACACTGGTAGGGTTGCCAACTCTCCAGAACTGACCTGGAGTCTCCAAGAATCAACATCAGTCTCCAGGTGAATACTGGAGACAATCCTGAAGATTTTAATGGGGTCTCCAAGAACATCCAACATTACATCATGTTGCAAAAAAATATCTAGGAATAGCTTCAGTCAGAGTCAGCAATCCTACTTACCAGGCAATGGGACAAGGTGGGCTGCTACATGGGGCTGCTTTGCACAGCTGTGGGCCCTTACAGAGTTGTGGCCCGCCACCTTATCTGTATCGGCAAGTCCAGGTAACTGCTCCAGCATGCACCGGAAGGCTCCGGCTTTCCCAATGGTGCTCCAGCAGCATACAAGTCTGTGTGCTTCTGTAAGCGCTTTCATGACTGCCATAAAGCAGTTAGCACTGACTGCTAATTCCGCTAGTGCTAAGAGCTCATAGGATTAGGTTGTAAGGCTGAAAACGTATAACTATAACACTTACCTGGGCGTAAGTTCCATTACATCCAATGGGACATAGTTCTGAGTAGACATGCCAGGGTTTGCACTGTTAGGCATTAATTGTATTTTAATTTGTAGCCTATGCCTTCACTGTTGTTCATTGACCAAAGAAAACTGGGATTCACCTATAAATGTGAACATCTTATTGCATGATCTGTGCATTAATCATACAGATTCTATGCTAAGTCAGGCCTAATAGGAGGACTATAGTTAATGATCTATGTGCATCCTTATTTTATGATGGTATAGCCTAAATAGTCATAATACTTGAATTAAGAATGTAAGCAGTTAAGAGAGAAAAGTAGGAATAGATACGGTAATACCATTAATCGCAAGTGAGCCCTGTTAACATGATACTGCAAACATCTCATGTTTAAATTCCCTGTTGCTTAGTGCTTGACTTAGACTTAACTTTGCATTAACCCTAGATCTTTCAATTAACCTTCCTGCTTTGTTTTAATTTATGAGAAAGAAGTATAAATGAAGTCCCTAATTCACTTGCTCATCACAGGACATTAATTGGTCCAAAATAGACAAATTGTCTGAACATTTAAACTGGCCCACATAAAATTTCACTATGTAAACCTTTGACCTCGTTGCTGAGTCAGAATTAGTGGTTTTTGAGCTTCAATCCTATAAATACTTTCCTTGGAGCAAACCCAATGGAATACAGTGGAACTTACTTCTGCATAGACATGCATAGGATTGTGCTGTAGGTAGGAATTAAAGTGATTCCACCAACCACTGCCAAAGTTGCATTTAAATGAGGAATAGAGCCTTTTAAATGAATGCAAAGGTTCATTTAAACACAAGGGTTTTTAAAAATAAAATCAGGATTTCTGTTCCTAGTAAATGTGCTTCAGGCAAGCCCACTCTCATAAAATCTACTTTTATCACAGCCCACATACAGTGGCAGCATGATAATTCTCTTCAAAATAAACTAAGGAAAGCAAAATATAACTGCTGCTATAATAATTAGATCATATAAGGTTGTATGCCACTGAAACCAATATACTCTGAAATAAATCTTAAATGAAAGAGAGTGGGGTAGTAGGATCAACCAACCTTTTCCCCCCAAGAATTGGCAGAATTTCAAAATACTAGTCAGTGAAACTAATTGATAGCATATATGTAACAACAAGCACTGATGTCAGATATCACAAGCTTGGGAAGCTCTTGGTATTTTTCTCCATGGACTCAGTAGCGTCACTGCAGGGGGGCGGAGCTCCAAGTTCCGCCAGGCTCTGAGCCTCTGTTACACGATGGGAGAAAGCGGCCCCGCCCCCTCGCCTTTGGAGCCATTCCGGCCGACGAAAGCGCTTTCGTCGGCCGGAATGGCTCCAAAGGCGAGGGGGCGGGGCCGCTTTCTCCCGTCGTGTAACGGAGGCTCAGAGCCTGGCGGAACTTGGAACTCTGCCCCCCTGCAGTGATGCTACTGCATGGACTTATAGTATTCCTCCCCTCTCTGTCCCCTCCCATTTTAAAAAAAGAACACCCTTAGTACTAGTAGTGTTCACTGTTTTTTAAAAAAACACCCTTACTAGTGAACACCGAAGTAGTGCCTGTGAAGCCAAGTTTCCTCAAGAGAGCTTCTCCAACCTCACCTCCCAACAGAGTCATGGCCAGCCCATCCATGAGGCCTCATAAAGCTCTTGCCTGAGGCAGCAGCTTGGTGCTAGGTGCGCATCTCTGTCTTCGTGCTTGCCTCCTCCACTGCTCCTTCTTCTCCTTCCATTCCCTAGATTAGAAGAGGAAATGTGGAGGGAAGGAGAGTGCTGAGCTAGAACTTTGGAGAGTGGGAGGAGCTGGCACATCATCAGACAAGGGGGACGAGCATTTAACATGCCTTCTCAGGTGTCAGGAGGTTGTGGGCCAGCCCTGAACAAAGTCCTTCTTAAGGATTTAAGAACCCTTGGGAATGAGGTGAGGCTGAGCAAGGATGCTAAGAGGGAGGATCTAATTATTCCAAACTGGGGAGGTTTTGCGAATGGAACTCCACTTGTGCAAGATGTTTCCAGCTAATTTGGAACAATTGCCTCCCTACAACTCTCCCTTCACCCCATTCCTGAAATTTCCCTGATTCTTAGGGGAGGAGTTTTAGAGGAAGAACAAGTAAGGAAGCTTCCTTCTGCAGCAGGAGCAACCTGACAGGATCTGCCACTTGAATTGGGGCAGCCACCACTGCTAGTATGCACGCCTCCCAAATCAAAGACCTTTTGTGTGAATGCATATGCATGCCCCACTGCTGTCATCATTGTGGTTGCTGCTGCAACTGCTCCAAGTAGCGAGTGGCGCCAGAGCGGTAGGCGCCAGATTGTTGGGTAGGTCTCCTCTACTTTGCTCTGCCTCGTCTTGCCCTGCTCCGCTTCGCTCAGCCAGCTACTTTCTTAAGCAGCTGGTGGGTAAGGAGGAGGGTGAGGAGGAGACAGCAGCAACAGTGTGTGGGTCACCCCTTGTCAGCTTGCTGCTTTCCCCAAACTCACGGCTCAAAGCAAGCACTTCAGTCAGCCTCATGGCTGGCCTGGCCTTGCTCTTCAGAGTCCATTTAGGAATACTGTAAAACCCAACGCTAATTTAGTGGTGTTCAGTCACTTTATTCAAATTAACAAGTCTTTCCAGATTGCTTCTTAGGGCATTGTGAACTCTGAAAGCTATCTAGCAGCAGCAGTGTAATATGTCATGAAATAAAGTGTTCTGAAATAAAGGACATCTATGTTCTGAAATATTGGTTGTTCTATCAATAAGAGTACTCTTGCAGTCCCTAAGTTTTAGTCACAAAAACTAGTAACTAGCAATAATACTTGGTAATCTGATAATGAATTTCACGTGCTTATTTCATTATATACTAGGACTCTTGAACTTATGAACTCTTCCTTTGCTTCCTACTCCACAGGCATAAGAATTTCCAATAGTATTAGAGAAATGAATCTGAAACAAGGGCATTCCAATCTAACTCTCTTATGTAGGAGAATGATTATTATCAAGGGCATTAGGCACTCTTAAAGCATGGGAAAAACTCTTAAAGCTTTCAGCAAAGGATAATTACTATATATCAGGCGCACTATATGTCAGATGCTAGTCAAATAATTGGGTTATTAATTTACTTCAAAGCTCCTGGATTATAAAACAAAATGGAGTTAAACTTCTTGATTTGTAAAACTCTAATTTTCAGTCTTCATTTGAATCATAAAACACAGGGAAGGCTCTATGCCGGGGCCCAGCATCTGATTCTTTATGTGGTCTCATCATTGTTGATTTGGAAACCTGAAGGCAGCTAAAAAGAACTCCCAAGTTTTGAGGCCGGACTCTTGTTGCCCTGGCAACAGGAACTCCTTCTTGCCATTTGTGTATCATCAGAAGCCCCAGACTTTGTAGGCAGAGTCTATGGTGCAGTCCTTTCTAGCAGCCTTCCTGAAACTAGGACTATGTTAACATGGAAAGGAGCTGGGTGATATATTCCTCCCACATGCTCTAGGGAAGAGGTGTCAATAACAGGCCAGATACAGCCCACGGAAGCTCTTTATCCAGCCCATTTGATAGTTGAGCTGCGAAGTGATGCATTGGCTTGGCAGAAGTGGCACTGCTGAAAGGGCGGCACTGGGAGAACCCAGTTATCATGCAGGCTGCACTTTCAGCAGAGCCGCTTCTGCTGAGGTGTCACTGCTGAAAGGGCTCTCCAGCACTGCCTTTTCAGCAGTGCCATTTCTACCCAGGCACTGGGAAGGAGAGACAGAAGGTTTCAGAAACTGAGGAATGGTACGGGGGAAGAGGCAGACCAAGAAGGAGAAAAGGAGAAGCTGCAGATGTGCTGGGGGCAGTGGTGTCGCTGGAGGTGGGGCAGAACACTAAGTTCCGCACCGCGCTGACCTCTGTTACTCACCAGCATGAGGCGGCCTTTGCCCCACTGAATGACTCCGAAGGCGAGGGGGCAGGGCCGCCTTGTGCCGGTGAGTAACGGAGGTCAGCATGGTGTGGAACTTAGTGTTCCACCCCACCTCCAGCAACGCCACTGGCTGGGGGAGCCCAAACATCATGTGGGCCACCCTTTCAGCAGTGCTGCTTCTGCTGTGGTGTTACTTTGCAGCAGTGGTGTTCCTACACCCCCTGTGGGGGGGCCACCGATGCAACACCCCCACATGATGCCACAAGCCCCGCCCCCTGGGGCGTGACATCATTTTCCATGTGCCGCTGCCGAATTTCAGCGGTGGCATGGTGTGAAAACACCCCCCAGTACTTTTCTACGCATTTTGGAGCCAAAGGGCTCCAGGGCAGGCAGGCCAATCTCGCTGGCGGAGCAATGAAAAAGAAGAAAAAAGCGGTGGAGGGAGTGACCCGGCGGCGACAACTCCGGAGGCAAGTACACCCCCCCCCGCAGCATGGCACCCCGCCGCCCTGGTGCCCACCTCACACCCCCAACGACACCTCTGCTTTGCAGAGCACCTCTCAGGGGTCAAAGTGTTCATGGCTTTCCCCCCATGCCATGTTCTCACTGTGGATCAGCTCTCCACCCTCCATAGCTATCTAGGGAATGCAAATCAAGAACATTAGGGTAGAGCACATCATTAATGTAATGTGTAGTTTTGGCCCTCAGTACTTCTCTGCAAATGTTTTCTTATGACCCATTCAGATCTGAAACCCTCTCATGCTCCTGGATCAGTTATGTTTTGCGAAAGAGAGGCTGTTGAATTTGTAAGCAGCTCTTAGTCATGGCTGTTTCTAGAAAGGGTAAGGCCATGCATATGGCAACATCAATATGCATGTGCAAACATTACAAGCAGGAATGGCATCAGGGGTCAGCCATGATGAGCACGGGTCAAGGGTCCTTGTTCATCAAAGGGCCCATTTGAGCAGGACAGTCCCTGAACCCTGTTGCAATAGCAGTGGCAGTAGCAATGGCGGCAGTAGTTCCCAATGTACCATCTGGAGAAAGATGGGGTGCCCATTGCATGCCTTCTTTGCATGAGAGTGTCCAGCAACCTGGCATCAGCTCTAAGTATGAACCAAGACAGCACTCAGCAAAAACAGATGAACAGTTGCCAAATGTTCAAAAAGAAAACTCATAAGTATTGAGCTGATTCTGAATCAAGCCAAAGAGAGTTCATGCATCACTCATAATAATGCCTCCAAAAATAATGTGTAAAAATAATAATTAAAAACACCATGTCACCATGATGTTTTTCCTTTTACTTGGATAGTTTGGCTATTTTTCAATCCCCACAGTTATTAAAATTAGGGAAGCTATGAAACATATTAAGTTGTAACAAACCTATATTTTGAGAAAACAAAATAGACAGAAATAAGAAGTCTTAAATTGAGATAAAGGCAAACGAACCAACAAGGAATAACAATAATCTAATCAAGATTGAACCAAAGAATATATTATCTTACAGTTAACTGCAATGATACGCTAATGACAAAACTTTGCTAGAAGATGGAAGGAGGTGCCAATAGTGGTAGCAAATAAAACCCTCTCCAGATCCCTATGCTGAAACATCTTTCTATTTCTTCTGTTGCACCTGGGACAAATCTGTGCAGGGGGAGCAGTGTGGAGTTTTGATAAGGTATGTGTGGCTGGCACAGGTCTGTGTTGACCCAGAAAGGTGGATCAGGCCCAGGAAGGGGATCAGGATTCGGCGTGCACCGCCACAGGATTCGGCGTGCACTGCGTGCCCCGCCACTGCTGAACCTGCACTGTTCCCAGGCCTGAATCGTCCTCCTTCCTGCCCCCATTACTGACCTGTTCTGCCCACCCCTCCCGTTCCACCCACCTCCTGCCCTCCCTCACCCCATTCCACCCCCTGCGCAACTTTACCTGCTCCGGCAGGTCTTTGGCTGTCTGCCGGCGTGTGGGAAGCCACTCCGGTCTCTACGCCAGTGGGCCTGCAACATGCACCAGCGGAGGCAGCTTTGCGACTGCTGTAAAACAGCCTCTGCCGGTGCAATGCACATTACATCAGTGCCCAGTCAGCATAGGATTGGGCCTAAATAAGTATTGGCCTGAAGTAACCCCTCTAACATTCCTTTTGATCATCTGGTTTAGTAATCTAGACTCATTTGATTTTTTTTTCATCATAGAAACCATAAAATTGTCCCAGCATTTCCTGAAGCTACTCAGCAGTTAGAAACCAAGAACCAAGTGGCTTCAAATTAATGCTATGTCTAGAATCAAATGCACTCACTCAGAGTACTTAGAGAACATCTGTGTCACTCTTATTTGATCTATGTGTGATAATTATTCATCTTAAATTATACCTATCGTCAATATTTGCTGTAATAGTTCCAGTGAGACCACATTGTAATCCTAAATGCTCTTGCTATGGAGTGGGATCCATTGGAATTAATTAGACTTACTTCTGAGTAAATCTGCTTATTCTTGCATTGAAAGACAGTTTGTCGGGGGCCCTGGGTGTTCTGTGTATATGAAATCAGGACAATGATAGCTTGATAGGCAAGAGACCTTTGGATAAGATCCTGTGCTGAAGGATGCAGGGTGGCAACTTCCACCATACCTTGACAAGGATAAATGAATAACCTTGGGATATATTGTTCATGCTCCAGTGAAGCCTGGTGTATAATGTAAAATCTTGATCTGCAATATAAATTATATGCACTGTCAAACTGAGCTCTTTTTCATCCTATGTTGCTGTGTTAAACAATTTTGGAGGATTAGATGAACAGTAACTTATGAGCCACTTTTCTTTACTGACCTCCTTGAAGATTGCAAAAAATTTCATTGCCAAGTCAACTTATGATTAAGTATTAATATTCGGAATTATTTACCAGTTTTTTTTCTTTTTTTACAATGGGGAGGGAATAGTGAAGGTCAGCAAGCTTTTAATCATATGTTCTAGCTTGAATATTACACTTACAAGAAGATGAGAGCTTTCGTTTGAACTTCACACCTGCTGTTCGAGATGCTAGCTGATTGTCAGTGCACATACAGTGAAATATTCATAACTTAAAGATATTGTCTGAAAATAGTGATATTTAGTTGTGATGTACAGCACAATCCTGCGGAGGTATAGGGCGGCGGAGTGAGCACTCATAAGGCATGTTTGCAATGACTCTAGAGTAAGGGCCGCCAGTGCTAGGCCAGTAGCCCCTACTCCGCCACCAGGACGTTCCCACAGCCTCCAGAGGCAGGTAAGAGATCCCCCAGCGGGGGCGGTCCGAGCGGTGAGGGAGGAGGGCCACTGGCTGAGCCGGCTTGGGAGGGGGCGGGGATGGCATCCGCCATTTCCCCATCTCCCGCCAGGCCGGCCGTTATACGGCCTCCTTTTCCCCCAGCTATTTAGATGGTGGAAATCTGAGGAGGCCCATTGGGCCTTTCCCGGTTTACACGGGGGGAAGGGGACGAACGTTCCCTTTCTGCGAGTAGATCTCCGGGCCGCTGCAGAGCGGACCAGAATGGGGATAGTTATGTAGGATTGGGCTGGTAGTCCCATTGAAATTAATGGGACTAACCTACAGTAAACCTAGCCATGTTTGCCTAGACAGAAGTCCAAGTGATTTCTGTGAGACTTACTTCCAGATAAGTATGCTTAGGATTATAACCATAAGCATTTAACTGTACATTTTTGTATTGATTTCAATCAGTGGCGTCATTCTAGGTGGGGCGGAATGCTAGGTGTCGCTCTAAGGAGGCAGCGAAAACCACCTGTGTCAGCAGACTCAGAAGGATCTGTCGAGACATGTAAGATGGCGGGGGAAGCAGGGAGGGGGCGGGGAGGGTGGAACGGGGACAGGGAGGGGGCAAAACTGGGCAGGGTGGAGGAGGAACCGGAAGGTGGACCAGGGAGGCTGTGCAAGGGGGTAGGTCCAGCGGCAATGGCATGCACAGGATCCTATGCCCTCTGGCAGCAACCTCCCCACCCCCTTTCTCTCCTCAGAAGTGAGCTCCGGGTCACTTTTGGAGGCCTTCCGAGGTCTGTGGAGGCCTTTGGGGGCTGTCCCCAGGCTAAACTGATGAGGGAGCAGCGCCAGGAGGTGGGTTGGGCCCCGGAAGTGGGTCCCAGTTGCTCCAATTTGGAGCCAAACAGAGGCAAGGGCAGGTGGGTGGGCCCAACTCACAACACACCTCTGCTTCAGGCTGTGACCTGCCATGTGGGTCGCGACCCACACTGAGAAGCTCTACTCAGTGCAGCCTACTACTTTGCAGCCAGTCTGCAAAGCTGAAGCAGCAGCCAAATAACTTAACAGCCTTCCCTGTCCCTTTGATGAAAACTAAAAATGGCATTAGCTGTTCAGGGGGTATGGAGAGTCTGGAAAACTCAAAATTCTTTCACTTTCCTGAGATGATGCACCAATGGCTCTGTGAGCTTTAATAACCAAAGGCACCACAGCTGGGGGTGGGGGGTTATTGGCTTTGAATCTGGGTGGTCCCATTCAGGTCCCACGCACTGATAGATGGCCAAAGACCTGCAGGAGCAGATAAGGCTGTGCAGGAGGTGGAACAAGGCAGGAGAAGGGTGGAATGGGGCGGTGATGGAGGTTGGGAGGAGGGTAGATCAGACCCAGGAAGGGGGCAGATTCAGTGGTAGCACATGCTGAATCCTGCCCCCCTTTCCGGACTTGGTCCACCTTCCTGAGCCAATGTGGACTTGCACTAGCAATCGAGCTGGCACGGTCCGAGTTGACCCATAGCAGCTGCTGGGGCTTACCCTGGGGAAAGGGACAAATGTCACCCCGAGGAGGCCTCCAGCAGCCAAAAATCCAGAAGGTGCATGGGGATTTAGTTAGATTTGGGCTGCCCATTGGGAAGGGGGGTTATAATTGCTACAAAGGAAAGTTGCCCAGTCAAATGGAAGGCTGCTTATGGAAGGGGCAGTGCCTCGCTCCCTCTGAGCCCTCCTTCTGGGGACACCCCCTTCTATTCTCCTCACCTTTCTTCACCCCCCCAATATTCTACATTCCCTTTCAACATTCTTCTTTTAAAGTATATATGCCCAGCTCTGTTGATAAGGCCAATATTCTGAGCCAGCAGAAGCACATCCTACGAGCCCAGAATCAGAATATTGAGTCAAGGCTTGGCTTGCTAAAGCTCCACTGACTCCACCCCCAGCTGCCCAAAGGAACCAATTAGGTGCCCAAAAGCCCAATCTGCCTTGTGCAAGGGCGGGATCAGGCAACGAACACTTCCGTCCAATCATCGCAGAGGGGCGGCATTTTCTGTTTTGACTCACCAGAATTAACTTGTATCTTTTTTTGTCTTTTATAGAAATAAATACATCCCTAAATGTATTATTACAGTTGCTTAAATAATGACCAAAGAAACTGCAATAGAATGTTTAAAGAAAATTTGCTAATGGATTAAGCACCTGCTTGCCAAGTTTTTGACTGAAGTGTTTTTTAGTTGAGCAATAAATTCTTCAAAGGGATGTTTCCGGTAAATATCTTGACAAAGTTAACTACTTTAGAGCAATGATGTTGTAAAATCAGAACAGAACATTATCCTAATAAAATAATCAAATTGTAATTAATTTGCAAGTTAACATCAAGTACTGAATTAACAACTGGAAGAGAAACCATGTTCCAACTAGAAAATTTTGCCAGATTGTCTCAGGGGAAAACAAACAAACAAACAGATACTGCATTTAAATGCCACAAGCATAAGTCATAAACTATTACTTGCTGCTCTTCCACAAGTTCTAATTTATTAGAATGCAACATATTCCTGAGCCAGAGAGTGTGATGAAACAAATACATTCAGTCAGTACTCCACTAATAATACTGATTGAAATACATAATTGGATTTATTGGAGAAGGGGAACATAGGGGAAAATCAGATTGAAAAATGTGGTTCTATTACTATTGAATTATGATCTGAAAATGTTGACAACCAATCAAAATGTTGTTGTGTATTTGACAAAAAGATATCTGAGTTGTGCCAACCATGAACAATAATTATGTGTTCTTGTGATATCTTCTGGCTTATGATAGTTCAGTCTTTTTTTCTCAAATCAACATTTCAATCCCATTGTTATCACAACTGACACAACATAAGCATGAGTGAGAATGATAAACTCTTTGTGATGTCTTACAGAACTTACATGGACCAAGTCTTACAGAACTCATGGACTAATAAAATATATTATCAGATACAAGATTTCAATAAATCCAGTATTAACAAACTGACCAGAGGTGCAGCAATGCCGCCACCCCTGGGATGTCACGACTGGAACAGACGTCACAGGTCCCGCCCCCAAGTGACATTAGCCAGAGCCAAACATCCCTCGGGGGTCGAGCGGGAGGGTGGTGGCCAACACAAATGGCCATGTGGAGGCGGCGGACGGCTTCCCCAGGCTCTTCCGAGCCGTTCTGCCGCTTTCGCTGCTGCCGCCGCCACCAATAACGCCACTCCCGCCACCTTTGCTGCCCCTCCCGCCGCCATCTTCTCACCCCTGTCGCCATCTTCTTGCCCCCACCGCCAGTAAGCTGTCCTCCCTGCGTACTACCCTGCGTCCCACCCTGCATGCTCTTCTCCTTCCACTCCCTGGGCCGTACCGCCCCATCTATTACTACGACTCTGAAACTGACAGCCCAATCCTAATCAACTTCCTAGTGCCGATGCAGCTGTGCCAACGGGGTGCACACTGCATTCTGTGGTGGGGCAGCAGTCATGGAGGCCTCCTCAAGGTAAGGGAATGTTTGTTCCTTTACCACCAGGCTGCATTGCGGCTGCATCCGTCGGCACTGGAATGTTGGTTAGGATTGGACTGTGGGAAATTATGAGGATGATCAGAAGAACACTTTGTGATAGCGACCTATATGCACATATGCTACTGCACATATCATACCGGTGAAGAGCTTGGAACTCAGCACTGGCTGACATTTTTGCTCTGGAAATGGAAAATACAGGTGGCTGTTTCTTAACAAATTCACAATTTACAAATATCTCTGGGGTGGCAGGATATGAAATAGAGACACATTGTAAGAACTGGCAAATACTTGTGAATTATTGGGACCGAACCAAAGGAACATGCTATACAAGAGGTCTGGAGCTACCTGAATGTACCGGAAATTAATTGCCATTTTGTAATCTCTCTCTCTCTCTCTCTCTCTCTCTCTCTCTCTCTCTCTCTCTCTCTCTCTCTCTCTCTCTCTCTGGTGCTTTCAACTGAAGGGAAAAGTTGACAATTCTGTAATAAAATCAAAGCAAACAGAACTAGCAGAAATTCAAACGGAGTGATAGATTTTCCACAGAAATCTGTTATACTGAATATCAAGTCCTGCTTGACTGTTTCACACATTCATGGGCCCAAACCAGAAACCAAAATGGTTGCAGATATCGTTCAACCTTCCAGGTACTTGGTGTTCCAAACAGATGCTCTCAGGCTATTTTTGTTAACTACATAAATATTTGAGCACTTAAGAAAGCACATTTTATAGGTCTCATTCTAGAGAAGTAGGGGTAATGGAAGTCTTAGTATAGGGCAGGCAAAACTGGTTTTCTACAAAATCTATACCAGTTTTAATGAGACACTTCACTTTAAATTGGTTCACCTTGTTGATTTCATAGTGGCCTCTTAATGCTCAGTTGACAGTAACCAAAAGCTAATGGTTATACTAGACAAACTGAGTTCATGCAAGTGTATCCAGTAATGGTGTGGAAATGCATTCATCTAACAAAAATGGATATTTTAATAATAATAATAAAAAAGTTGAGTCAGCAGCGATTGTGTGAGATCTGTTCTTGAAGTAGTGAGATCTGTTCTTTCAAGTAGTGAGGTAGTGACAGAAACAGACACTTCCAAATAAATGCCAATAGTACACAAAACGCAAATAACTCTAAAAAGCAATTGCAAGCAGGGATGTGGATCAAGTCTCTGACTCCAAGTCTCGAGTCAAGTCCCAAGTCTCTGGGGCCCAGTTCAACTCCCCCAGTCTTTGTCCCCAAGTCCTGAGTCTTTGGTTGCGAGTCCCTATCTATTTAATGGGGGAAACGGGTTTAAACCTGAATAAAATTCAACTTGTCGTAAAAGGCTCCAAGTCTCGAGTCTTTCGAGTCTTTTACGATCGCCGAGTCAAGTCCGAGTCAAGTAATTGATGCGACTTGAGTCCAACTTGAGTCCGAGTCAATAGACTCAAGTCTACATCACTGATTGTAAATATTTACCTATATCTCAAAGTTATAACTTTAGGGTATCAGACATGCTGTGTTGGAGCTGCTTCCAGAACCAAAAAAGGAAGCAAGATATTGGCAGACTAAATTATAACATATGAATCAGCTTATGTCATTTTGAGAACTATAGACTGAATCACACAATTGGAAATGTAGTTGGAGCTGCAGTATGGTGAAGAGCTTCTATTCATGCAGCTATCCATATATAAAACTATGCAGGGCCAGCCCATTCATGAAGCCACCTCAGAGATAGATTGATGGTGGGTGCCCATCTCAGTCTGCCTACTTGCCTCCACTGCTTCTCCTCTCCTTCCACTCCCTGGAAACAGGTATCTTGTTGTCTTGTGTACTCCCTGAGGCATCTGGTAGGGCTACTGTGGGATAGAGGAAGCTGGACTAGTTGGGCCTTTGACCTGATCCAGCAGGGCTCTTCTTATGTTCTTAGGAACATTGGAGAGTAGGAGAAGCAGAGGCTGGCACAATATACATCAGGTAATGCAGGGGGGACAGCATTGTCATGCCACTTCAGGCATTAAGAGGTCTTGGGCTGGCCCTGAGAGCAACTTTAGGCACTTCCATTTTACTCCTGCTTATTTCTGAGCATAGGGGACTCTCCATTATGGGCCATATTTCTATGTCAAGCCAGCAGAATTTCTAAATCCAAAGGCTATAGGCGATTCTAATTTCAGTTGTGCCTGGAAATATCTTGGTCTTGTGATAGAAAATCACCCTTTGTGACCTCTTTGTAGCTGCACTGCATTAACCCTTTCTTGCACATTCTAAAAGTTTTAAGCCTGCAGTATGCTGAGTATTGTTTTTCTGTTTTCCGTTAATTACTCTGATGCAGAAAATGGGATCGTTACATAATTAAATGTGGGAAATTTGTGGGATGTTCTGCCACCTGAAGATCCTAGACTTATTTAAGGTTGGATTCAGCCTCATCCTTCAGTCAAGCGTTACAATTAATTACAAGTTGTCAGCCATATTACAGAATCTTGATGGTGGGTGACCTTAGATAATTAGTTGATGGGAGCTAGTGCACATCATAAGAAGAAATATCCAAGCCCAGCAAACTAAGAGAAGATTGCTAAGGAAGATGGAGAATGAAAATTCATTGTTCAGATGACTGGCCTGAACCATTTCTGAATAAACTGGAAACACAACAGCAGCATGTTTCAAAGAAGGCATTTTGCTTTGAATCCAAATTAACAGCCCAATCTTGCAGAAGTTGCAGCAGCCAGCTTAAATAGCCAGCTGCTACATCCTGCACAGGGTGCAGCCTGCACTGGCGCAGATGGGGCTCACCTCGGGGGAAGGGGACATTCGCTCCTTCCCTCGGTGTAAGCACCGGAGGCCTCCTCAGATATGGCCAGCTCTGGAGCTAGCACACAACTGGGGAGACCATGTAAGGCCAGCCCAGCCCGGGAAGGGGACGGGGATATCTGTGCAGTCCGACACCAATATCCCTCCCCCATTCCTGGCCACGCCAGCCAATGGCCCCCTCCGCCCTTGTCCACCCTTCCCATGCCCTCTTGCCTCAGGGCTTACCTGGGTTGGATGGCGCAGCAGCTGGAGGACAGTGGTGTAAGCAATGCCGGTGCCGCTTACATTAGAGGTGCCGCAAAAGTGCTTTCCAACCTAATTTTGCGCAGAATTGTTCCCTTAGTTATGTTATCCAGAATGGAATGTTTTTGTGTGAGCTATTCAATAAAAATCTATCAGGGCTCATATGTTATAGTGCTAATGGCAGTATGAAATCGAGAAATAATGCAAAGGATTGATTGCTACTTGCTGGTACTATTGCTCAAACATTTCTTTTTGACAGCAAGTATCAATGCTCACAATGATACCTGCAATGGAAACTCCATTTTTCATATTTACTCCTCCAGTATAACATCTATTCTTTCTCTCACTTTTGTTCTGATGGTAAAATACAAATAAATAAATAAATAAATAAATGTAGAAACACTTTAGATACTTGAAGTGTTGGATGCCTAAGTATTCCGGTGTATTACTTTAAAAGCACAGATGACAGAATCGGAAAATAAAAACAGCCTAAAAGCATGTTGTAAAATGTCCCTGTCTACATTTCCTTAATATTCCTACTACTCAAGACAGTCACTGCTTGACATGTAGAGTTGAAATACCATCGCCAAATTTGATCCCGTATTGTGACATGCTATCTATGTCTACCAACCATTACTTACAGCAGCGATGGCCCAAGAGGATTTGCTGCGCCAAATGGCTTGGATCTGCTATCCCCACTAATACACACTTCACCTCTCATTTTAGTGGTGCCTGAGTGAGGCAACAGCCTAATTCTGGATCTCCTGTGTGTGTGTTTGTGTGGTGTGTGTGTGTTCTCATGTGTGGCTTTTGCACACGAGCCTTTCTATCACTGCTGCTGCTATTTAAAGAAGTAGCCAGGCAGGCAAGGAATAGATGGGGAGCCCAATGCAGTAATCATGGAGCACACACACCCTGCCTCCTCTGCCTCCTTATCTTTACCTTGTCGGCTCCTGCTTTTTCCTGCCCAGTCATATTCAAACACAAAGGCTTGGCAGGGCATGCTGGGAGCAGTCCTCTTCTATTCCCATCATGCTCTGCCCAGCCTATGTGTTTGAAGAGGCAACTGAATGGTGGAAAGCTGGAGATAATAGATGTAAAAGTTAGGCACTCTGGCTCTACCTCTATCTCCTTCTTTCCTGCCTGGCCACAGCTGGGTGGGCAAGAAGGAGGTGGAGCAATCCTTCTTTGACCATTTTCCTGGAAAGGGAGCAATCAGGACCATTGTGTTCCCTTGCTGCTTCTTTCGCCAGCATCACCACTGCAATTGCTTATGTGGCAGTAGCACAGGAGGAAGAGATGTATTGCTGCTGTCCCGATCTTCTTGAACCCTCTCAGAAGAGGATCAGAGCATTGGGTAAAGTGACTGGGTGGGCAGACAAACAGTAGGTAGATACAGAATGTGGGACACTCATCTGCCACCTCCTCCAACCTGCCTCATCATGTTCATGGTTGGGCCAGTCTTGATTTAAAGGCCTGTCATTTGTATGTTAGCAGTTCCACAAAACGTTTTGATGATGAGTGCTTGTCTCTCAACTGGCCTCCACAAAACCTCTTGCCAGGGTAAATGTTCCTGGACCCCTAGAAAGGGCCCCAGTTCATTTTGGAGACTTGGTGCTTCTGCCTGCAGTCAAATCCAGTATGGTATGAAATATTTAACTTCCTTTCCCCCAAGTTCTCTGGCACACACATAGGACTTGAAGAAAGGAAGATTCATGGCAGACCACAATTTATGGTATGACTAGCAAATAGTCGGCATTTTTTTTCTGCCAGGCTTTGAAGTGTTCCTGGATCTGCTGCATAGAAATCATTTGGTTTGACCACAGAATTATAGAATTCTCTTCCCTCGGAAATCTGGCATAGCTCAAAACCTTCCTTGGATTCACTGCTAATGACTTCTCTTTTTCCTTCTATAAATTTGCTGGGTGTTTGGTCTTTGTTGTTGTTGTTGTTGTGATCCACAACTCAAAGCAACTTGGCTGGTATCAGGTAGATTTTTAATTTGATTTAACCTTGCTTTTATATCTTGTGGCTTTAGAATGAAAGACTTTATATTGGATTTCACCATTTTGCAACATGTGTTTCGCTTTCAGTATAGAGCAGTACAGTACTGATGGAAGAAGTAACCATATCTTTCCAGAGCCATTACTGGTGCAGCATGGGATCCAAGTACATGGAAGCATGAAGTGGCCTGAAAACTAGAATATATGTATAGTTAAACTCTAGAATTCCAAGTAAGTTTTATCAATAATAATCGAAAAGAAAAGTCTCTCTCTATAAAATAGTATATACATAAAATACTGATTTCAACAGTAAGATCCCTGGTTGCTCAGACACATACTTTAATTGCTTTTTTATATGCTCTTAGACTCCTCATAAAATTTATTCCGTGTGAATACGTGAAAGAGCCCTTCTGATTACAGATGGCCTGCTAACTTCTATCTACACACATGTAGCATTGGAACTCATTTCACGTCGTTAATAAGGTCATTCTCAGCAATAGAATTGTTTCATACTGGTAATGTTCTGTGTCTCTCAGGTGGTTCACACAGCACTCTTTTCCTTATCCAAGTTCTGGTGAATTCATTTAGAAGCCTTTTAAGATAGGGAAGACGTCAGATGCAAGCCTGTGATTAAAGCAGGGTAGAGAGATTTTGATTTTTAAGTAGAAAAGCTGGAAGCATTCTTGCAAAAAGTATGCTAGAATTGGGAAAGACTATGAGGGAAAGAAAAACAGCTAGGAAAAGACTTCCATGGATTAAATACATTGCACTAATGAGAAGATCTAGATGTGGAAGCCGGCCAAAAATGCTGGTTGCTCTTTCATCATCATCATTTTGAGCAGATAAAATGTGCAATAAGATTGGGTAGATTGGGCCCAATTTAGACAGTGTGATGTCCCATTGAAAGAGAATTATAGCCCAATCCAAACTAAACCCCCCCCCCAGCTGATGAAGACTAGTCAACGAAGCACCTGCTGTATCCTGGGGGGGGGGTGCGGCAGTGTCTCGGAGGCCTCCTCGAGGTAAGGGAACATTTGTTCCTTTACTCATGGTAAGCCTCCACTTCCTTGATAGGTCTACTTGGCCCTGCACCAACAACTCCAAGTGGACCTGGGGAGGTGGAGCGAGGCTGGATAGGAAATAGGAGGAACTGCTGCCACCAATAACCATCCCCTTCCCAACACCCCCCTCTCTGCTCTCATCCCACCCGGTTCTTCCTCCTCCCTGCCCCTTCTCTGCCAACATTCCACCTACCTCCCACCCTCTGTGTCAACTTACCAGCACTAGGGCATCCTGGAAGGCCACTGTTGTGTGGCTGCTGCCGCCCACCATTTCCATTGGTGTCCTGGTTGCATGCAACAGCACGTCACATTTTGCGATGTCAGAAAGGCAGCTGCACCACCAAGAATACATGTTCTGACAGTGCAGCACTCTGCTAGGATTGGGCCCTTAGAGAGATCATACCCAGACGTATTCTATGAATTCTCCAAAGTATCTTTTCTAACTGTGCCAAAGGGTGTCTCCATCTTAACAGAAGCCTTTGATGAATCCTTGAGACAAAGAATAACTGGTGTTGAAGCAATATAAAATAAGAATGTATGTTCTGAGGTTTTCACGACTGGTACATATCTTTGAGTTAATAAAAGGAAACATTTTCCAGGTTGTCGAATCTACGAAAATCTACAAAAATATTTTCTAGGCTGTTCTGGTCGTTTTATTAAGTTAACAAGAGAACAAGGGGTTGTCCTAACGTTACGCTCCTAAACCATGAGGAGTATTATCAAAGGTGCAGCAACTTGCTGTCTGCTCTAGTTCTTCTTAGCACAAGTTCACAGTTGGAAGAGTAACTGCTGCCTTTGCCAGGTTCCTTAAAGTCATACCACCATTTTTATAACCAAGTCTCATAGCTACAAAGATTTTTCAGAGACAAAATGGGGCAGCAAAGCACAACAAAAAAGGAAGCTATTGGGAGAAGAATATAGGGACCAGCAATACTTGGAACTGACAAACCAGAACTTGGAATGTGTCCACTCCTAACTTGTCTAGGTTTGATTCACTGCAAGCATTACAGTTCAACTTGCAGAAGCAAAACTAAGCCCATAGTTGTTTCTAGAATTTGACTAAGGGCACAATCCTACCCAGCTGCTATGGCTGCATAGAATGACTGTGCCGGCCCAGGACCATTTTAAAAGCTGCCATAAGACCTACGCTGCCCCCTGTGGGCTGGATGTGGACGGCATGCAGCACAGGTAAACCGCGGCTGGGTTGTGCAGTGCAGGGATGGGGGAGGGTGTTCCAGGGGTGTTCCAAGGTAGAGGGAGGCAAATTGGGCCTGGAAGGAGGTGGGATCAGCAAGTGGCAGCAGCACATACCATATCCTATCCCCTTCCCAGGCCTGTTTCTCCTGACATGGGTCTCCCAGACTTGTGCCAGCTAAATAGCTGGCGTGGATCCAAGGAGACCTGTTTGGGTTGCTGGGGCTTCACCCGGTTAGGGGAAAGAATGTTCCCTTCCCCCAAGGTGACCTCCAAGCCCACCTCTTTGCATCCAGGATGCAGTGTTGGCTGCACTGACCTTGCGGCAGCACCGGGTGTAAAGTTAGGCAGGATTGGGCTGTAAGGCGTGTTAACTTTTTCTTTCTCTTTGGAACACACTTTTTGGTCCCACCCTTTGTTGTTCACTTCACCCTTCTGAAAGTCCATTTCCTGGTGACTGCAACTTCTCTACAATGTTTGGTGCCTTAACAAAGTGTCCACCCAACCGCCGACTGAGAAATTATGACTCCAGCACAGACAACTATAAATACTGCATCATAATAGAATCTGTGTAGGGGGTTTTGTGTGTGTGTTTTGTTTTGTATTTTGCAGCAAAGATGCCATTTCTTGTATCTACAAGGAGAAGTGCTTCGTCTCTTCACAAATCAATACGCAGTACAACAAAGGCTATTATTCTTCACTAAACCCAAGCAGAGCAACTACTGCTATTCAGACAGGCCAATCCAAGAAGTTTCTCTTGAACGAAATATCTGAGAAAACACAGTCATTTTGCTATTTGAATGTGAATGAATGGTGGACTTTGAAAGCTGCAGCAAGAGCAAACTGTGCACACACAGTGGTTTTGACAAAGAGTGGCAAGCCAAACCAACAGAACAGCAGAAAGCACACATATCAGTGTTTCCTGTGTAGGGTTGTCCCTTCCATGCAGTTGATGATGCAGCTCATGTTGAACTCTCTGTGTGTGTGTGTGCATGTGTGTGTGTGTGTGTGTGTGTGTGCACGTGTGCGTGTGGCTCCATCAATCTGATTCCAACTCACTAAAAGCAAGTTTAGCCACACAGGTAACCGCAATTCCCCTGTCCACTCATCTTACTCCTTCCTTGCAGTCCCTTTAATTAATACAGGAAGTGTTGGAAATGCTGAGAGCTCCAGCATGACCTGCTTCTTGTTCTGTCCAGAACAATCATGCTGGAAGGAGGGAGCTAAGTGGCTGCATTTTTCTTTCTTTCTGGGTTTTTTTGGGGTGGTGCAGGGTGATAGTGTGTGTGTGGGGTTTTCAGGCAATAGTTCCAGTTGAGCCATCCCTGTTCCTATGCCAAGAACCAGGTAATCCTAAAATCCAGTGTCAATTTTGGAGAGAAGGAATATTGGAAGCATTGGAATATACTGAGCTGGAGATGTGTCTTTTTGTTTATGCATACATTGTGCCACTCTTTAATCACACTGACATAAAGGTTCTCCACAGACCTTTTCTCCCTTGTGAGCAGGGGTATAGTCGAGGGGGAAGGAGCAGGGTCAGCAGCAGCAGCAGCAGCAGGAACACTCAGATGTTGCCTTTGAAACTTTTTTTGAAAGGACTTTAGCTGAAAAGAAGCATCAGGTTCAATAGAAGGCAAACTGAGACACTTGCTTAGGAGCACATACTCAGCTCTAGGCCTCCATCTTTCCCAAGGAAGAGAGTGGATATAACTCAAATTACATTAAGGCTACACTCTTATGCAATTTTACCTAGGAGTAAGTGCTATTGAACACAGTGGAACTTCTGACTAAACGTGCTTAGGCTAGTAAACATGCTTAGGCTAACTGGGCAAGAGGCACTTTTTCCATTGGTGCTCCTCTTATATTTAGCAGGGGGAGAGTAACTGTCCCCTTTTCACCCCAGCACAGTGTCTTTCTGGTGGCTGTTTGCTGGGGTTCTTCTGCATCTTTTTTAGATTGTGAGCCCTTTTGGGACAGAGAGCCATTTCATCATTTGATTTTGTCTGTAAACTGCTTTGTGAACTTTTTGTTGAAAGCGGTATATAAATACTGTTGTTAATAATAATAATAATAACAATAACGATAACGATAATAATAATAATAATAATAATAATAATAATAATAATAATAATAATAATATAGTATTCTGAAACATTTTTAAACATTTATTTGGGATATTTTAAAATTTATATACATTTGTTTGAAAACTTTTTCAGCCTACTCCAAGAGTTTGGGATGAATTAAGCCAGATCTTTAAATGAAGTATAATATATTTCAAAGTAGAAATAAGTGGCAGGAGAAGCAAAACTGTAACAAGAACACAAGCAACAAACAAATTTAAAGTTGACTTTTTTTGTTATGGTCTTAATGGGATGCAGTGGTGTTGCTCTAGGTGGGGCGGAACGCTAAGTTCTGCACCACTCTGACCCTCCATTTACTCTCCAGCATGAGGCACCCCACCCCCACATCGTCGGAGCCATTCAGTGGAGTGAAGGCAACGCGCAGGAGACTCCCTTCACTCCACTGAATGGCTCCGATAATGAGGGGGTGGGGCGCCGCGTGCCGGAGAGTAAACGGAGGGTCAGAGTGGTGCGGAACTTAGCGTTCCGCCCCACCTAGAGCAACGCCACTGATGGGATGTGGCAATGGGGGATGGTCATGATGAGGTCATGAACTTCAATTTTTTCTAGCTTGTGAGCGAGGGCTCTGAGGCAGTCCTGATGTCAAGACTGCACTTGCTTCCTTTTGTACCTATCCCACATACAGTACAATCCTATCCAAATTACACTTCCGATGTAACCAGCGATGCAGCAAGAACGGGAGGCCCTAAGAACGGAAAGGGGATTCAAATCCACTCCAAAGGGGGATTCAAAGGGGATTTGAATCCCCTTTCCATTCTGGGGCCTCCTGTCCTTGCTGCACCACTGGTTACATCGGTGGTGTAAGTTGGATAGGATTGCGCTGTGAATTAGGTAAATAGAGTACTATTATCATTCCAATAAACTGCATGAACAGGTGGCCAATTCCAGATCTCTCTCCTGGGGATGAATGAATGCAGAGGCGTTCCTACAGTGGGGGCAGTACTGTAAGTTGTGCCCCGTCCTAGTCCCCATTTACAAGCTGGCATGAGATGGCCCCGCCCCCTCACTGTCGGAGCCATTCCGTGAGGAGAAGGCAACGGGCAGGGAGCTCCCACCGTAGGAATGCCTCTGAATGAATGTCCCTCTTTACATTCTGTTATTGATCTGGACACTTTTTCTTCTGACTGTTGTAGACCATAATCTTCCACTGATCTGCTGTGGATTTATTTTGCATTTCAGTTTTTTAAAAAAAGTATTGTTATATGCCACCTCTGTTTGCTTGCTTTGTTTCTGCTGACAACATGGAAGATTGGGCCCAGAAGGGTTATCCAGAGAAGTATTCAAGAAGCAATCAGTCACTCGCTCAGCTTGCTTGCTTGTCTGTTCTGTCTGGGTGGCTTGGCATGGTGGCTTGGACCCTGTGGGGCCGCCCAGAGGATTGGGTTCACTGGCCCCAATTTCCTCCATCACTCCAAAGGGAGAATGCATGTGTCTAGCTGGCAGAGGTGGAGGTTTGCAAGAAGAAGCTACCGCTTACTCTTGCTTGATCTCT
Source organism: Plestiodon gilberti rubricaudatus (assembly GCA_026170595.1). NCBI lineage: Eukaryota > Metazoa > Chordata > Lepidosauria > Squamata > Scincidae > Plestiodon > Plestiodon gilberti. The sequence goes on from JANXHW010000002.1 coordinate 37,168,306, forward strand.
TCCTCACTCTCTGCATGGTTCAGCTTGGCCCAATCCCCTCTGCCATGCAAACCAGAGAGAGAAGACAAGCAAATGAACCAAGACAGTGACATCAGCTGCTTGCAAATGCCACTCACAGCCCAGTCCAGCCTAAGGCCTCAGTGGCACAATTCAGTCACAAAAGCAGCCTAAGTGCTTTAGGCTCAAGTTGGGACTGAATTGTGCCGGAGAGGCCGAATTTGTGCTGCAATTGTGACGGACGTAGGACGAATTTACGACGGACGTCGCGCGCATGCACACTACAGGCGCCGGCACAATTCCGTCCTAACTTCAGCCTAAGAGTGGGCATTCCATGGGCGTGACGGGGGCATGACGGGGGCGGTTACAAATTTGGGTCGGATTCCAGACACTGGCGAGCTCCGACACGCCCCCTCGAGCACAACTACGGAACAAAATTTAGGTCGACAAAAAAGGTGGACTCAAATTTGAGGAGACCCATAGGATCCATTTTACCTTACCCACTCCAGCCCTCTCCTGAAAAGTTCTAACACCCTACTCCTGAGTTATGCCTGAGTTAGGACGGAATATCTGTGGCATAACTCTGGAACCGGACACAGATAGTTACCCTATCAGCACTCAGCCGCACCCAGCCTCTTTCCCACAAAAGCCCAGCCTCCATTCTCTCTCTCTCTCTGAGCACGTGGCGTGGGGTCCTGTCCCCCAGCAGCCACAAATTTGGACTTTGTCGGTGGAGAGCAAAATTCACAAACATCCCACTTCTCTCTTCTCTTCTCCTCTCTCCTCTCTGCCCCCCTCTAGGGCAGAGAGGGCTGTTCTGGCTGTGGCCAAACTGTTTACAGCTGTTCCTGGGCAGCTGCCTCCATGCCAGTGTTTGCTAACCCATGTCTTTCTCCCAGCCCCTCTCTCCCCCCCCACAGGCAACAACACCAGCAGGTAAGTGCAGGTAAGAGCAGGGAACGTGCTGACATGAGTTCTGACATCTGACTCTTTGCATATAGAAACATAGGTAGGATACATGACGCTTTACCAATGTCTTGTCTGATAGCTGCCTGCCTAGCCTGGCATGATATGCCTCTGTACCAATGTCTTGTCTCATAGCTGCCTGCCTAGCCTGACATGATAGGCCTCTGTACCAACGTCTTGTCTCATAGCTGCCTGTAGTCATGTGAGCAGACAATGCCACGAGTGTGGAACTGTTACCCTTATGTAGACATCAGCTGTTCCCCCCCCTCTGTGCCCCACAGGGTCAACGGACAGGTCAGTATTGCTAGGTTTGCCATGGTCGTGACACAATACATGTGTTGTTGTCTCTCTCGTTGACCCTTTTCCCTTACAGGATCATGCTCTCGTTACACCCAGGGAAGGAGCTCAGACCATGCTATGTGTGTCACACCTGTCAGCTGTGTATTATTTCTCTCCCTGCAGGCTTTTGCAACCGACACACAGGCATTTCTTCAATGGTGATTGCTACCACACACCAGCTGCCATGGAACCCCCCCCCCTTGTTTTTTTGTCTCCCCAGGAACGTCCACTACCACCTACCTTCCTGTGAGCACCCCTGGGGCTGCAGGCAGGGTGCCCCACTGTCGTCTGCCTCGATGCTGCCAGAGGTCAGGGAGCCAGCCCTGCAACCCTCCTCAGCTGCTGCTGCTCCACCTCCCTGGCTGCCTACTTGCTGTCCCTCCCCTTTCTATGGAGCAGGGCTTCAGGCAGCGCACGGGCATGTCATGGCAGAGGCGGTTTCAGACATCATGAGACCCCCCTTGTGTGTGACGTTCCCACCCCCTCCTTCCCTTCTCTCCCCCGCTCCCCCCCCCATGAATACCACGTGTAGCCTCAACATGGCTTGGGGGTGGCTACCCCTTCTGCAGGAGGGAGGGGACGGTCACTCCCCCCTGCAGCAGGTGGCTAATGCACAGGGTACCCTGGGGCAGCTGGCACTGGCACGACCTCTGCCCTTCCGCTGACTGTCGCACGCCCAGTGCCTGCAGGCCCACCTGTGGCTGGCCATCTGCTGCGAACGCTGCAGCAGCTGTGGTAGGTGCACACAGACGAGCTCAGGAGGGGGCTCTTCACTTCCACAAGACTGACACCTCACCACAGGAGCCTGCCTGCCTCTGTGGTAAGTTTTGCCTCAATCCTGGTCTGGTGCTGGCCCACTGCTCTTGCCTCCTGCCTACCTCAGGCATAGTTGCAGCCTAACTCAGCCCTATCTTAGGCCACAGTTACGCCACACTTGGGCCTCAGTTGTGCCTGACTTGTGCTGAGTTGGGCTGGACTGAGCCCTCACTCACCTAGTCTAACCCACTGCATTGCTGAGTGTGAGAGGAGGAGAGAGAGAGAGACATCAGACAATATAGACATCGTTGGTACACCCCAGGTCTCCAAGCAACAATGCCTGAGTCACCTACATTACTACGCCTTTCTAAATGCTCTGTCTACTCCATATGCTACATGTGTCTTGTTTACCCTGAAGCAGTTTTTCCTCCACCAGTTTTGAAGCCAAGTGTGTGTTTGTTCTTTTGGTTAATGGTATGATACAATCTGTTTTCAACAGTTCCAAAGATACCTCAGCAGCTGCAGTGTATGAAATGGAATAGAAGTGCACTAGTGACAAGGTGAATCCATTCCTTGTGGGTGCAACAGGACTGGCCCAGCCAAGAGATGAGGTGAGGCAAGCTGCCTCAGGTGGTGGATGGATGCAGGCAGCACCCTACACCCACTGCCCACCTGCACAGCCACCTCATCTAGTCCCCATTTATTCTGTTACCTGACCTCCTCCCACTGCTACATGGTATGAAAATTGCTTGCATTTTAAGTGGACTTATAAAGTCATTTTAAAGTTTCAATACTTTTTAAACTTATATTGTTTTATGACCTTAATCTCACTGAAGATACTTCAGTTCGTGGTACATCTCTCACCACTTAGATGGCCTCTATGACCCTGACTCCTTGGCTTGGGCACTGACGGTTTTTCTCCTGCCCCTGTATCTGTTGCCTGATAACTTGCGCCATGGTCCTTTTGTTGCACTATAGTCGTGCTCCTTCCTGAACCCGTATCTGCCCACATCCCGGTCCAAACAAAGCTGCCATTGGTTAAAAGTCATTCCTCGCCCTTTCTTCCAGCTAGGTGTGTTCTGAAACTTCTTTCAATGTTCCTCTGTTGGCACATGAGGTTGCCAAGTTAATTAACTCACCAAGTGGCATTGGCATGCAGTGTCAGTTGCCAGGCTCTCATTAAGAGTCTGTTAGTGAATTCAGATGGAGGTGCAACTGGGGGCTCTCGGGGCATAGAAAAGTGTGTTGTTTCAAGAAGTCCAGTGGCACTTTTGTTGTGTTTAATCAAGCAGAACAAAGTAGATATTAGATCCTAGTAGAGTTCTTTGCTTCGCTTTCTCTAAGATGTATGTAAACCTCAGTGGTCTGAATGCTAATTAATAGAGCAAATTAGACTCTTTGACCCAAAGGAAATTTAGTGCCATGTTCTACTTTCACTTACAAAGATATTTTTATGTAGGCTTTCAATGACTCCATGGCAGAGAATAAAAGAGAAATGTGTGGTAGTCCCAGGGCAAAATGAGAAGGAATCAGGCTTTAAGCATGGAGGCTTTAGAAAAATTGTTTCAATAGAGTGAACCTCTTACATGCCTTATTGTCAAAGCAATCCGATATCTCAAAGGAGATGATTCTCTCAAAGAATATAATTTCTTTTCAATTGCGGTTAGCAAATCAATATTGTGTTGCCAAAACACATATTAAAACACAAATTAACCCATATTTTGATGTCATAAAATAGAAGTGTTTCTATATCATCATCATTATAGCACCCATAGAAACTAGGCTCCACATGTAAAATAAAGGACACAGGCCTGTTCACAGTTTTACACTCTAAGGAGCTAAATAGGCACAATATTTATTTATTCGTTGCATTTTATACTACCTTTCCTCCAAGGAGATCAGGGCGGTGTACATAGTTCGCCTCATCCTGTTGTCCTCACATGTGACCATCCTGTTTTAGCATCCTCAGGAGAGTGGTTTTGAGCGAAGAAGC